>OZ007586.1:210312108-211745193 GCA_963931845.1 Maratus michaelseni | reverse complement strand
TACATCCCATATTTTTCAAATATTATTTTTGAGAAACGTCGACCAAATATTGAAATGGACAGAGAAGTAGGTGTTTTTTCCGAAATTCACAGACATATACTGGAATTTTATATATATGTATTGATAATAATTTTATTTTACAATCTACCTTTCACCAGTGTGTAAAGAAATCATATTCACAACCTGATAAAGAGAGTAAAAATTTCAAAATTACAAATTTTAAGGAATTTTTAGATATTAAATGTTTTGCTTATATATATATATTTTTTCAACATCCTTCACACTGTAATACATCATATGCTTAGAATATTTTTTTTCGCTAAATTATAATCTTAAAATGTTAGATATTGATTGTGTAGTAATTAAATTATCCTACTACTTTAAACAAGAATGTACTTTCTTAAATGTTACTGATGAATTTAGTACCTAATATATGAATACTAAGTATCTTATTATAAAAGTAAATAAAGAGAGTAAATATGTACTTTAGAGAGATATGTTTCATAAGAAAAAATCCCTTTAGGAAATTACATTTTTATTAAAAACAAACCGACAGCTTTATTTTATTTCAGTTTTATTCTGCGTACATTACGTTTTTCCGGACAATTTCATTTCTGTTTCTACGTGATAATTTAAGCAGTCGATACTTACTGTAATATTACTGTTTTGCTATTTACTTCAGAATTACATAATATGTAACCAGCTGGAGTTCATGCTAGTTATAATAAATGATTTCAATTAAGTTAGACAGAAATCCGTTTTCTAAAATTTCGTGCAAATATACCCCACAGAAATATATCGCACTGTATTTTTAAAAAAAAAATTAAAAGAAAATATTAAGGTAAAATTTCAAGTTTAGAATTGCCAGTATTATTGAATGCTTATGCAACATGTCTTAATAATTAATTATTTTAAATGATAAAAAAATCTTTTAAAATGATTTATTATTTTATTTTTTAGCATACTTTAATTGAATGAAAATCTTGAGAAAAGAAACAACACTTGGGAATTTTTTTCTATTTCAAATGTCAAATTACATGAGAATGAAATAATTTGCTTTCTTTTGTTGTAAAAAGCAATTATTTCCAAAGATTGCGAATATAACAGCTTGACGCCAGGATATGAATAACGCAGACTGAATTCTTTAATGAATCTGGACACATGTAATGATGTTCATGTCAGTCTAACCCATAAAAATGATTCAATAGAGCATTCATGCATGGTTTTTCCGCTGTAAAGATGATTTATATAGTCTACACATTTAATTTTCAATACGAAAATATACATTAATTTGGTTATTCAGTGAAATTCTTAATTATTTAGTAATTTGTGTATTGCTAAGCCTTTTTTTTCTTGATAGCATAGCTTCGAATTTTTTTACGCCTATTTCTGAATAGTAATTTTGCCTTATGTCATATCAGAATTGAAAAGCAAAAATTACTATATAAAAATAATGGCAACAATCCAGCGGAATATCTGACAGTTATGCAACATTGCTGCCAACTTTTACGCTTTTTTCTTACCACAAAATTTATTAGTAAATTTTGCAAAAACAACGGTTAAATATTTCAAATATTTCTTTTAAATTTTTGGTAACAAAAAAGCATAAAAGTTGGCAGCTCTGCTATGCAATAAATATAAACAAATTTGTTTGTTAAGTTAATATTTACAATCAACTAAGGAAAAATAAAACACAAACGTTTTTATGGAAATTTAAATGTCTCATAAATCTTACTGCGAAAATATTTCTCTTTAAATATCTATAATATGATGAACGTTTTCTCGTATTCTTCTTGATATACTCCATCAGAAAAAAAGGTAAAAAAGAAAAACCAAAAAATAAATAACAAAAACTGTGCTTTATGGCAGTAACGAAAACTAAACATACACTGTATGAACTGAACAGATATTCACAGCAATATCTGATGGAAATGTGAATGCCAGCAATAGTTTGCTGTAAAACTTAACATGATAACAACAATTTTGACTGTAAACGTATTAAAAAATGTTTAAATGAACATTATGCTGTTTATGTACAGCAGAAAATGCTGGCACCCAAATTACCAGCCGATTTTTCTGTAATTTCCTTTCTTATCTCTACAGTTTACGTTTTACTTATCCAAAGTCAATATTTCATCTTTGAATGCTGTACTTAAATAACGCAAAAATATAAAATAGATAAATGTTCATTCAGATTAGATAATATAAAAATGATTGCTTCTGAACAGAGAAAGGAGATTTTATTTGGTAAAATGGAGAACGTTTGAAAACCTCTATTTACAAAATTTTAAAATATTTAAGCTAATTAAAAAAATTGCAAAAAGTAATAACTTTTTATAAATACCATTAAATTAGTTTAATAAAACAAAGCAATTTCAAATCATAGATAAAGCATTTAAAACTCATTCATAATTGTTGTATAAAAAATTCTTAAATAAAAAGTTAAATGTATTAAAAAAACCTTCTTTCATTCCATTTCACAAAAGTAATCTTACATTATAAAGCAGAAATGTGTGCCTCGATCAATGCTGACGTCAAAATGATGCGGGCAGCAATGTGGTGAAAATCAATGCATGTTGCAACAATGGAGCTATTTTTTTCAATTAAGCAATCGTAACGTTATTTATATGGGGAAAATGCAAGTTTTGGGCCGAAGAGATGTTGACCCCCTTCGGGATCGAATTTTTAAAAAATAATGTCCAATTCATGTATTTCCCTCAGGAATATTCCAAATTTCAAAGCTCTACGTCAGCAGAAAGTGGGTGAAAAATGAGTCACAAGATTTGACCGTCACATACATGCAGAAATGTAAGGTAAAAGAAAAGTATATATATATATATATATATATATATATATATAATTATAATATCTATGAATTTCAAAAAACATATCAAGTTCTATTATCATTCTACTTAAATCTCAAAGAGATAATTAATGATATTGTGTATACAGAATACCACATAGCTAATAATTAACATGTGCAAACATAATATTACCATAGCATGTGCTTCAATGGTAATTGGCCAAATTTTACTCATACCTAAAGAATATTGAAAAAAGAAATAGAGAGAAAGGGGAAAAAATTATAAATTGGAGTTGCAATTAAGTAAATACAAATGGATTAATAAATTAAATATGAACCATATACAATGGAAAACTGGACCACATGAGAATTAAATATGAATTGGATATGAAAAAACACATGCACATGTACTCATCAGCCTGGATGCACCCACATGTGTTTTAAATAATAATTCAGTGTTTCATAATTCTACTGGCATAATGCTAAGATCAGTAGAATCATCCAGGTACACTGAATTATTACCAGACAACAATTGGAAATATTAAAATTTGGAAATATTTAAATAGGAAATAAAAAACCATTAAGAATATACAATATATTTCACTCACATCGATTATCCCAAAAACTGTATTTAACACCTCACGAAATTACCACGAGATAACAGTTTTGAAATAATAAAATTGGAAATATGAACACATAAAGTGTAGATAAAATATTTTACTCACAATAATTATATAGAATCCTTAAAATGTCACAACTTCTGCATAATATTCACATCCACATGGCAATGCATCATACATGTTGACTAAGTCGAGTTGAGAGAAATGATTTGAAAGACAAGTTGAGAGCACACTTTTTTTAAAACACAACCCCATCGATGACACCCAAACACAAAATGATTCAAAAACACACAAAATAATTCTGGTTTTAATACACTTATAAAAAAATTATATCCGTGAATATATATTACTCCATCCAATTTTAATTCCTGAAAGTAAAATTAATATACAATCAATAGCTCCCTCTATAGTTAAATTAAATATAATATTAACAATATTATCAACAACTACCTGAAAGGTAAAGTGTCGCCATCTATTGGTATTATAATAATTCATAATTAACATTTAGTTAGATATCCACTTTATTAGTTACATACTCACTTCATTATATTTAATTATATAAAAAACTTTAAAAAACAATACTAACTTGTAGTTTTACTTTAAATTCAAATAAAATATAATACTACTATATGAATAAATCTACACAGACTTAATTCAACTTGCACAGCATTTCAGATATTCTTAACAAGAATATATTATGTGAAAAAAATATTATTTTAATTCAAATTGTTTTTGCTGCCAGCTGTGTTAATCCACTGATATTATAGACATATTATTAAATAATTAATGTTTTATTTTTACTACTACTTAAATATATATTAGACTTGTTATTAAATAATTAATGTTTAATTTATACTACATTGTAAATATATTTTATATTTCATAGATTAATTTAAATATCTAATTAAATAATTCATAAACAATTCAAAATATCTCAAAATTTATAAAATTTATAATTAATAGTATTACTGCTGTTTTTCATTCAAATTAATGCAATGCAGTAATTAAAATACTTGTTAAATTTAATTATTCATAGACAAAAATAAAAACTATATATATTTATATTTATATATATTGCAAATAGATATGTTTATGAGTTATAATCACCAATGTTATCCATGTATAATTTAATTTGTTATTGTATAAGTTAATTTATAAATGTATGAAAACTGCACATCAATAACACCTTAAACAGAGGTGATCGGCAACGCACAATCACAACTATACAAAGTGTATATAATGTTCAATCAAATATTAAATTTCCTAATATGTTATAATTGTAATTATGTATGTTATAATTGTAATTTTCTATATAAAGTGTATATAATGTTCAAAAAAATATTAAATATTAAATTTCCTAATATGTTATAATTGTAATAATGTATGTTATAATTATTATTTTCTATATCTTTTGTTATATGTTATCGCACACTAAAACAATAATTTATTACATACCATGTTTATATTTAAATTATATAATAAATGTTATTTAAAAGAGTTGATGATTGAATTTATCATAAAAATTGGATAACCATATATTTTTGCTTGATCTCGAATATATCTAATATTTTTGTTTTTATTTATATCTGAGCATAAGTATTTTATACGATGTAGATAATTGATAATTATATTTTTATAAACAGATTTATGTAAACATGAAGCAAAATTGGTAAAAATATTTACTTTAAATGGGAAATCAAATCTCTTATCATAAATATCAAAAATTAATTTATAATTATTAGTAACATTAATTTTTAAGTCAAGAAAGTTTATATTATTATTAATTAAATCATTTTCGCTTAATTTAAGCTGAGTAGGATAAAAATTGAGTGGTGATGTGCAATTTTTTTCATTGAAATAAAATATGATAATGTCATCAATATAGCGACAAAATACATAATCATTGTTCGGACTTATATTTCTTTCATAATAATATAAGTAAAGGTCAGAGAGAATACTAGATGCGGTTCCGCCCTGCGGAATTCCCTGGCATTGTTTATAAGATAATATTGTCATATATAATGTAATTATTATGCAATGTAAAATTTAGTAAAGTTTTAAAAATATTTACTGAAATATGTTCTTTTAATTTTAATTGAGATTTAAATTCTTTAAATAATATACACATTGTTTTATGTAAGTCTTTTATATCAATGTTATTAAATAAATCATTAAAATCCAATGTTTTTATGAATTTTACCGGATTGATATTATGTATTTTATTAATGAGTTGAAAACTATTTTTTAAGCAATTTTTTTTAATGATATGACCATGTGTTGTATTTATATACTTTTGATATTTTGGGTCATTAATATATATATATATATATATTTGAAATAAAATTTAACGCTGTTAATGCTAAAATAAGAAGGACGGGAGAAATGGATTTTTTTTTTATTTAAAGAAATAAGTAAACATATTTTTTTAATATTTTGGAAATTTACACTTCTTTAGAGATTTTACACTGTTTTCTCTGTATAATATATTTTCGCTATTCATATTAAAACGCCTTTAAAATTAAATACAAATGAGACAAAGATTTGTGAGTAATGTAAAGAATATTACTACATTTTCAATACTGCATTAGGAAATATTATATCTTGATGTGTCATGTCAGAAAAGTCACAATGAGGCTATAAACCTATCAAATCCGAACAACATAAATGTTTTTGACAATTTTGCTTATACTACACAATTTCATCCAGTAGGTCAATTTTCAGATAGACATAACCACATCCACTTTCTTTAGAATAATACATAATCTCAGGCAAAACTGAAGCTATTTTTTGCAGAAATTCGAAGCAAAAATTAGTCAAAATTAATAAGAATAAATCAGTGACTAATGCCAATAAATATGCCATCCAAATCAAAAGGGATGTCTTGTTTGATATTTCTAAAAAAAAAAACTTGATTTTTACAAAATATGTTTCTAATGATATCTTTGTGTAGTATTAATTTTCCGAAAATTTGTTATGTTTATACATTTTTTTTTGAGGTACCCAAATTTTAATTAAAAATAGATACTTATGCGTATATAATTTAACTCATGTTGTTTTTTTAGAAAAATAATCAATTTACCATTCTTTATGACCTAAAATGATTCGTATATTACAATGTTATAAGAAAGTATTTAAAGCAATTTATATGAAGATTTAAATTTGAAAAGTTTTTGGATAACTTTTTATTTTATTTATTCTTTATATTGACACTGGATTATTGGATTATTTTGAGTTTTCTTTATGTTGATATTTATTCTTTCATTGACAAAATGTTTTATATATTTTGCTTAATTTAAAAAATAAAATTGATATTTGACATATTTATTCCTATAATTGTAAAATATTTATTCCTAAATTTTCACTGATTTGACAGGAAATCTACCACTTTTTCAACACATATGTTTTTCATATTTGATAATTTGTTTGAGTCAAAATAAACTGATTTTGAGATCATACATGAGCAATTTAAAACAGATTAAAAACACATTTATTTTCATCTTTTGTATATGACAGATGTTTCATGAAAAGATTTATTTTCTCAACTATACTTTCCGAAAAATCCAATTCTTTTGATAAATGTTGGTGACTTTTAAAATTCTGAGTTTATTGATATCATAACATTTTTTTTTTATTCTATAGAGTTATATTTTTAGTATTGCTATATATATATATATATATATATATATATAATGTGTGTGTGTGTGTGTGTGTGTGTGTGTGTGTGTGTGTGTGTGTGTGTGTGTGTGTGTGTGTGTCAGGTGCATCTAAAGTTTGTTACAAATTAAAAAAAAATAATTAAAAAAGAGCAAATGGTGATACAAACTTGTAGTTTGCACGAATGGGATTAGGAGAAAATATCGTTTTTTTAATAGCAAAAATAAGGTTTTAGTTCCGAATATTACCTATAAAGGACGCTGGCATGCAATGTATGAAGAAGTTCTATGCAAATGAGGCCGTCTATAAAACACTTGGATGTACGTGAATTATCCATTTGTTGCAGATAGCATGTAATAATTACCAGATCAAACGCTGTTGTTCAAGCTTTTCTACACAAACGGTGAATCAGCAACCAAAGCACTGCGAAAGTTTCGCGCTGCCAAAAGATTCAAGACCAAAAAAAGTTTCATTTTCATTCTGTAGACTTTACAAACGCTATCCTGATACTTTTTTTTGTTAATTGTATTTATTAGGAATTTCAGTTGCATATATATATATTTCGTTGTATATATGTGTTCAGTTACATATACAAGGTGATTCATAAAAGATGGGCAGAACTTTAAGCGGTTATAGTACACTTAAAGACAAATAATATTAAATAGGAGACTAAGGGTCCCAGACGTATTCCCAAGGAGATAGGGGGCATTAAAGTTTAGGGTCCGAAATTTCAAATGATTATAAAACATGGAAAAATTGGTCGATTCGTTTGCGGTTTTTGCAAAAAATTTTCTTTATGCCAGCATTTTCTTGAAATAAAATTTTAAAGTTCAATTTCAAAAAATGCCGATAGGGGGCGCTTTAGACTTTGGAGTAACAAACAACTATTTTTTAACGTTATTTTTTGTATTTCTTTAAATGATTTCGAAAGCTTAGACTTAAACTTAAATTTTGATCTAAAAATCTGAGTCCTAACGAGTAGTTAAGTAGCGTAAACTGAAATTTGAAATTTGAAACCCTTCTCCCCCCAGAACAAAAATCAGTTATTCCCGATCTTTGTGTCGTAGATTAGGCTCTAACTACTGCCGCGTTTTGCTAAAATTATTCTTTATGTCAGTATTTTCTTGAAAATAAATTTTAAAGAAAATTTTCAAAAAATTCCGATAGAGGGCGCTTTAGACTTTGGAGTAACGAACAACTATTTTATACCGTTATTTTTTGTGTCTCATTAAATGCTTTCTAAAGCTTAGACTTAAACTTAAATTTTCAGCTCAAAATCTGAATCGCTGAGCGTGGTTCAGTAGCGAGGGGAGGGGGTTCAAATTTCAACTTCTGAACATAGTTCAGTTTGCACTACTTAACCATGCCCAACGATTCTGTGCTGTGATACGAGGCAAAAATACAACTTTCGTCAAGGACTGCATAGTCGGAATTCACTCATAAAGGCACTGGCACAGTTGGAAACGTCGCTCATGCAAACGTTAAAGCTCCATTCCTGACGCTAGTCACCGGGTGAAGAAGGAAACAGAAAGTATGCAAATGTCAAATGGGGAAGAAGAAGAACACGTATGCAAAATTTCGACACGATTCAGGCATAAAAACCACTGAACGGTGAGTCAAGTGTAAGTCGCTGTAGTAATGAATCGGAAGATGGTGCCCTTCACGAATAAGGAAAAGGCTGAGATGCATTTAATTTACGGAGCGGCAGATGGAAATGGTGCAGAGGCACAACGAATGTACGGAGAGCGATTTCCTAACAGGCGGTTGCCTAACCGCAAAACTTTCGAGCGCTTGCACAGACAGTTGTGTGAGACGGGATCATTTCTCGCTTCCCGGTCGAATGCAGGTCGTGCAAAAAAGGACGAATCAGTAGTTGTTGCAGAAGCGATTCTGGATGTAGTAGCGGCGCAGCCAAGTACAAGTACACGAACAGTGGCTAGCCAGGTGGATACCTCACAGTCCACGACTTGGAGGGTACTGAAGGATGAACATTTGCTCCCGTTTCATGTGCAACGAGTCCAGAAACTGTCTCCAGGGGATTATCCAAATCGTAATGAATTCGCCCGCTGGTTTCTGCAGCAGAACGCGCTAAATCCACATTTTGGACGAACTGTGCTTTTCACCGATGAATGTACCTTCACACGTGAAGGTACATTTAACACACACAATGCACATGTATGGGCGGATGTCAATCCACATGCTACGTATCCACATGCTCATCAGAGACGCTTTTCCATCAATGTTTGGGCAGGAATCCTCGGAGACCACCTAATCGGACCGTACCTTCTTCCTGAACGCCTCAACGGTAAAACATACCTCACATTTCGGCAACATGTGCTGCCAGACCTGTTAAACGTTGCTCCTCCACGCATCCGGCGGGTCATGTGGTTCCAGCACGATGGAGCGCCAGCCCATTACGTACGAGACGTCCGCAACTATCTGGACATCACATTTCCGAACAGATGGATTGGTCGAGGTGGTCCTGTTGCTTGGCCTGCTCGCTCGCCAGATCTTTCACCCCTCGATTTCTTTTTTTGGGGACGATTGAAGGCTCTTATGTATGAGACACCCATTGAATCCCCCGAGGAACTGGTCGCCAGACTTTCCGCCGCTGTAGGGGAAGTGCTCGAAAAGCCTGATGTTTTCGCGAATGTTCGCCGTTCCATTCGTCGCCGTTGTTCTGCGTGCATAACCTCTGGTGGTCACAATTTTGAACATTTATTGTGATTACATGTTAATAAATATGCTTTGGTAACATAATCCTAATTTGTGTCTTTTTACCTCGTATCACAGCACACAATGTGTGGACATGGTAAACTGAACTGTGCTCAGGAGTAGAAATTTCAAACCCCTCTCCCCAGAAACTTAACCACGTCTAACGATTCAGATTTTGGGCTGAAAATTTAAGTCTAAGCTTTAGAAAGCATTTAATGAGACACAAAAAATAACGGTATAAAATAGTTGTTCGTTACTCCAAAGTCTAAAGCGCCCTCTATCGGATTTTTTTGAAAATTTTCTTTAAAATTTATTTTCAAGAAAATACTGACATAAAGAATAATTTTTGCAAAACGCGGCAGTAGTTAGAGCCTAATCTACGACACAAAGATCGGGAATAACTGATTTTTGTTCTGGGGGGAGAAGGGTTTCAAATTTCAAATTTCAGTTTACGCTACTTAACTACTCGTTAGGACTCAGATTTTTAGATCAAAATTTAAGTTTAAGTCTAAGCTTTCGAAATCATTTAAAGAAATACAAAAAATAACGTTAAAAAATAGTTGTTTGTTACTCCAAAGTCTAAAGCGCCCCCTATCGGCATTTTTTGAAATTGAACTTTAAAATTTTATTTCAAGAAAATACTGGCATAAAGAAATTTTTTTGCAAAAACCGCAAACGAATCGACCAATTTTTCCATGTTTTATAATCATTTGAAATTTCGGACCCTAAACTTTAATGCCCCCTATCTCCTTGGGAATACGTCTGGGACCCTTAGTCTCCTATTTAATATTATTTGTCTTTAAGTGTACTATAACCCCTTAAAGTTCTGCCCATCTTTTATGAATCACCCTGTATATTTTACTTCACATAAGCCCCCATTATGGAACTACATATTTTTTGTAATTTAAACAAATCCTCTCTCTGATCCCATTTTTAAAGCATATTTTTATATGATCATTTATCCTTTTTTAATTAATTTTTTAAGTTGTAAGAAAGTTTGAGATACCCAGTATTTGATAACATAACTGAATGATAATTCTAGGAGCCAGAATTAAAGTAGAGTATTCAGAGCTCGAAAAAAAAAATCATTGGACCAGTTTAGTGTAATTACTATTGTGACTCTAGGAAATATATATATAATACACACACACACACACACATATATATATATATATATATATATATATATATATAATATATACACACACATATATATCAAGCAGGGCGGTCGCTCTGCCAAGCCAAGCTATAAAAAAAGCACCAAACAAACAACGCCAAGAACTGGACTTTAGACCGCTACTGTTTACTTACAGCAATCAACTTCGCAATGTTAAATCGACCAAACATACCAGATTAAAATATCAGATATCAAATGAACCAAGCGTCATAGAAAAACAAAAACTAAAACAAAAAGAATCTAATAAAGAAATTCTTCAATTTGAGACCAAACTCATCTTCATAAGTGATTTATAAACAGAGATATAGATTTTTTTTTTAAAACGTCGAGTTACTTAAAATGATCACTATTTTCTTCGTCAAACTTTTTTTTTCAAACAACCTACAGATTTAAATATAGGACAGAAATGAAAAAGGATTGTATTTTTGGACAAGTAATAACCTAATCTACGTGCTTTTATAAAATACAGTGAAAAAATAAATACATTTCTATCCTTAATTAGCAAAAAACTGTTAATTAACTTGGCAACTAAAAAATTATGCCAAAACAGAGATAAAACCCCGCCAACGACCGTGTACCATCTGTATTATAATAGCACAAATCAGTTACGAGTTAATCATATCAAATTTCATCTGCAAGTCAGCCATCTTTTCTGAAGATATTCTTTTTTAATAAAACTTCATAATTATAAGAACACACATTTTATCAGACAATTAAATGTGACTGCAAATTGTGGCCGATGACTTTTTCCAACAGGAATAAGAATGAGAAATTGCCGAGTTAGAATATCGACCTGGGTGGCTTAGTGGTAAAACGGTAGCACGGTACGCTGAAGGTCCCAGGTTCGAGTCCTGGCGCAGGTCAATTTTTCACTCATGTTGGTTTAGTGCATTTAATTGTCTGATAAAATGTGTGTTCTTATAACATTGTAAAATAAAGTAATCAGACGTAGTGTTCATGCTTTTAATATATAAAAAAATTTACATTTTTAGAAAGATCTTCAAAAAAAAGAGGGAAGAGGTACCTTCTAAAATGTATACATTAAGAGTTATCGGCATTTAAAATTTTTTTCTAAACGTAAACAAACTTTTCGAAAAGAAATTGAATATGATTAATTTATTTCTATAAAACCACGGTAAAGGACAAGCATTTCGTTCGCAGGCTGAGATCCTCTGACGTCATTTTTCTATAAATGAATGGAATCCAGTTGTTAAATTGTTTTTGTTTTAGAAGTTAAGTTTCCATTTAAATTTATTGTAAGAGTACAATGTTTAATTGAATAAAATAATATAAATCTAAGAAATTGCTAAGATATTTTGCTACTTTTCACCATTAACTACGTTTTATAAAGATTCGCCAATCAATGGGATTTAATGCTAATAATAAAAGAGCATGATATCACGTTTGATTTCAAAAGCATCGCTGACGCGCTATGTACATATTTCATTTTTACTCATCTCATGGATTAGTCAGTGATATTTTTTAACGAAGGATAACAAGTATTATAACAAGCCACATTTAGTATGTTGTTTTTAAGGGTGTAATTAGTTTAATTGAGAAATCTACTGATATTTCTAGTTAACCCTTTAAACAATAACTGAAAGTAAAACGTAATTTTACATAACATTCTCACGTTAATTTCATAGAGTAGATTATTTATATTATGTATAATCTATTTAAAAAAAAGAAATGATATCTACAAAAAATAACTTTTCAAAAGTAAAAAAACAGCCAAGCTTAAAAAAAAAACGAAAGTTGTGGCTAAAAAATGGTGTGATATCAAATTTCCAAGCTTTTATTATAGTACTTATTTAACTTTTTTCCATTAAATAAGTTATCATATATATAAGTCGAGTGCTACGTATATGTTAATAGAAATCGTTTTCTGCTGTACTAAATACATCCTAACGTGTTTCTGAAAATTCAATTTTTTTCAAATTATGCATGATGGGCTTGGCGGCCATCTTTCCATATTTCTAAGCACCGAAATTTCTAAAGTAAAAGCGTAATATGTTTGCAATGTAATATGTTTATAACAATGTCGAACTTCAGATTTTAACTACGGACAGATAAATTGAGGAAGACTGATATTTTGATAAATTGATTTTTACTACTTTGAAATGATTAATTACTCTAAAAAATAAATCATAAGATGAATCCTTAAGATAAGTCATCATTATTTTAAGACACAATTTTCAGAACATACAAGTCCATAAACGAAACGCTTAAAATATTTGCTTAAGTTACAATTTTGAACTTCGAATTTTAACTACGGATAGGGGTGCATAGAATTTTTTGTATAATATAGAAAGATGGCCGCCAAGCCCATCATGCATAATTTGAAAAAAATTGAATTTTCAGAAACACGTTAGGATGTATTTAGTACAGGAGAAAACGATTTCTATTAACATATACGGAGCACTCGACTTATATATATGATAACTTATTTAATGGAAAAAAGTTAAATAAGTACTATAATAAAAGCTTGGAAATTTGATATCACACCATTTTTTAGCCACAACTTTCGTTTTTTTTTTTTAAGCTTGGCTGTTTTTTTACTTTTGAAAAGTTATTTTTTGTAGATATAATAATACTTCGTATTTTTGAAACAAAATTTAATAGTTAAACTTCAAGTTACAGGCACTAAACAATTTATAATTTCTTAGAAATTCACGCGAAATATTAATTTTTCGGTTAACTGTGACAATAAAATGCGTTTAAAATAAAGATTCCACAAAATCTTGACAATTACGTAGAAATTACATTTTTTAACTGATATACCCATTTTACTGCTTAAAATCATCTTGATGTGTCAACCGCTAAATATGAAATATCTAAGTCTTTTTTTTTCGGAATTACTCTTTAAAGTCTAAATACTATTTATAATAAGTTGTGTTTAGTGCCTAGTGGATATCTTACAATTGAACTGTTAATATCCGTACTTTCACCCCTTTTATTTGTCTCCCGAACACAGTTCGGAGAACTCAAATGTGCAATATTTGTAATTACTGCAATTAATGCAATGCGTTAACTGCAGTATTGTGTAATGTTTGGCTATTCTATATGGCGGATTAATTTCATTATTTTTCTTTTCGAATAGACATTTAAAATGTAATTCACTATTTTCTTAAAATTGTTATTATATTTGGAAGAAAGGAACTAAGTGTCACAGTCAAGCGTCTAATAAATTCCACCGTCTAATTATGATGAATAAAAATATAATAGTTACACTTGAAACTTTATTGACGTTAACTATTTTTCAACGTAATTTTACATTGTAATAAGGAAGCAAATATATTTACATAAATAAACTAGAATAAGTTTTAATTGCTAAAAATTTTGAAATAATAATTAACTTGTAATTATTTAAAATCTAACTTCAGAAAGTCACACTGTTCTTTAGGTTTTGTTCTTTGAATCGATTTTTAAGCAAATTTAAGAAAAATTACAAAACACGCTAGCTGATAAAATTGAAAATAACTGTGACAAGAAATGAGTGTCATTTAATATTGTATTCTTTATACTGTCTATTGCTTCTAAAAGTTACTTTATGCTGTTTCTCTTACACAGTATTTACTCTTTATTTCCTTTGATAGAAAAAACAAGCATAATTTTAGCATATTTGGTACATTCATTTATCAGAATGCTTCATTGAAAAATTATATACTTAAATACATAAAATATATTTTCCTAAAATGAGTTTTAATTACGATAATTTATTTCTAAATTAATTTATGTTACACATATTCGTGGAAAGTTAATTACTTGTTTTAATTTAAAAATTAATTATCTTTAATTATTTTGGCCACATAGCACTAAATACAGACAAAAAAATATTATGAAATGTCAAGTACAAAATGATTATGTAAATCTCTCTATTATCTTTAGAATATATGTGGTTCGTTTTCTGGATTTTCAGAGAATGAGGTTGATCGAACTACTCTGATTCGATGTAAAGGGAACTTATATGCAAAACGACAGCAAAATGGATTTCCTAAGTGTAGTTCAAAAGTTTTTCAGAACATATTTTCTTAAAATAAAACACTCAAAGCAGCATGGTCGAAGGTTAAAGCTGGTAGAACACTGACCTATGAATCATTTTACTTCATATTTAGTCATCAATCGTCTTCAGATATTCATAGCAGAAGGATAAAAAGTATTTTCATTATTACTTAATATGAGGAACATTGTGAAGTTTTATATTGGTTATTGAGATAGAAGAACAAAATTTCGCCATTATTTACCTTATGCTTGTATGATTGTAACCGTTAAACATTTGCATAACATTTCCTAATTATTCTAACATCATTTACGACTTTCCTAGTTTTATACTAAATTTATCCAGTTACTGTTTCAGTCTATGGAAGAGTTTTTCTGTTTTTTTTTTTTTTTTTTTTTTTTTTTTATATTTAAATATAAATTGTGAATCATGAAAATCTGGATATTCAGATATTTATATTCTTGTGGTTTACAAACTTTTTTTTTAAGAAAAATATTTCAAAATTCGTTACATTTTCCTCATCTTGTATTTTCGCTGTTTAAATACAGAAGCCAGACAAAAGTTAGCATTTACATTTATTTGTTAAAACACCTCTTTATTCCTTTCAGAATCAAAATTTATTACACTCTTTCTGGAAAATTAATGTCATGAATGTTACCCCAGCCGAAATATTAATGAAGCGTCATTTAAACGCTACATTTACAATAAGTAGCATTTTTACTAAATAATCAAATAATCAACTTGAATTATTTACCTGTAAAACAGTAGTTTACATAAATGCTATTTACTAAAAGGTAATCTAATAATTTTACTCATTAATATTCACGACCTTCAACAGAAGGATTACATGAACGTAAAATTCCTGTGAAAATGTACGATTGATTTTTCTCCAAGGATTTTAGAATGTTTTTTCCGATTAAATTTATTTCAAGTAAAAGTGGAAGATTGTATACTATGTTATTTTGATTTTTTATAAATTTAATAATAAATTCCTATACTTATTTATCTATGTATATTATACTTTCATTTCGAATTTAATAACAAGTAATATTTAATCATTCGTAAAAAAATGCAAGCAATTTATTTCTGGATCATTTCAAGATTTAAAATATTTTAATTATTGTTTTAAATTTTCTCTTGCACTGCTTATTTATACTAGTTTTTTAAATGTTATATTGTGAGTAAATACCTCTAGTGTCCGAATTACAAAAGTAGCATTGTTGAAAGAAACATGTTGAAATGCTTTGATGTTGATGATGATAGGATTTTAAACGATTAATAACATTTTAACTGATAAATTCAGTGCTAATAAAGTGAATGTATATTAATTTACATTGGATCTAAATGCTAAGCGAAAACGAAACAATGTTTAGAGAAAGAAGCAAAGTGTAAATTAAAAATTTGCATACGCGACAGAATTATGCATGGAAAAACTAGACAGAAAGAAACTGAAAACAGTATTTTTTGACCAGAAAAGATACTCGATTTTAGTAGGGGAAACGAATGAAATAATATTTGAATCAAAAGTGAATAGAGGACATTGTCTTAAAAATAACAGAAGTTTGCAGGTAATGGGAATCTTGATGTATGCGAGCAGCGTCATTTTCTGTTCTGCAATCAAGACGTCACAGCTCTTTTTAGCAGATAATAAATTGTCACCAACTTTTAGCGTTTACAAAGAGATGCATGTCATCACACTGATTTCAGACGTCTATATGCAGGTTAATGGTACGACCAGTATTTCTGTCCGTCTGATACGTTCCCTCAAAAAGACTAGATTAATTATATTAGAGAATGCCTCCAAAGGAATTGTGTTTTCTTCAGGAATAAATTCGGTTTGATCTGGAGACTGGTTTTCAACGAATGTTATCAGTAAAAATCCTGGAATTCGGTATGATGACAAAAACATCCGCAAAATTCACGGACACAGAGGCAGTGATTTGTGATTTAGGCTGAGATTGCTATCAGTCATTTGTTCTCATGTCGCTGTTAATATAGTGAGGAACTGAGATGATATCTGTGCTTAATATGTTTATGCATTTTTTGCAGCTATGTGTCTGTTTTTATAGATGCATGCACGAGTTCATTAGGCTTATGCTGTGAAACAATAGAGTCATAAACATTGTTTTGTATGGAATGTGCCGTTGAAATCACGACTTGTATTATATTGAAAGTGTAGGACCATGTGCTTGGCGATAATTGACATTCATTCACTAATTTTACTAGACTTTTACGAGATGTGAGCATGTCTTCTCCGTGGATAGTCAAAGGCCTCTTAATTTACAGATGATTATCATTTTTAAAGCTTGAATCAATGCGTTCGGTCATTTGTTTTCAGAAATGCTACCATCTTTCATATTAACATCCATCATTAAACAATTTTTGCTATCATGAATCCGACATTTGTATTTACATGGATTATATAATTATTTCCTGGTTCTTTTCCTTATAAGAACAGTTTCTGTTTTGTGACTTCATGAGTTCTAAAATTCTTTTAATTTGTTTTTCCGATTTTTAAGTTAAATTTTCGATATGAGCGTTTTTTTTCAACAAAAGTATTTAATATTTTTACAAAGTATTGAACAGATTATGAAATTTTTCAAAATATTTGTTACTTACCAGCTTATACTTTCTTATAATGCTCCAAAAAATTTAATTTCTGTGTACTCAATGTATTAACTTTTTTCGCTGCTTTAATTATACATTTTCTTCTAATTCTTCATTCAAACACATAAATGATTAAAAATGATGGATTTTTTCTAATAAGGGATTGTGCTCAGCACAAGGCTTAGATAATTAACGTTAATGGAATTGGTTTTAAGACAATTCATACCTTTTTACTGTCACTAAAGACATGAAATATGTTTAATATATACAAAATTGCCATTAAAGACTTTATGTCTAATTATTGAAATGGGAAAAAGTTTGTTTGAAAATAAATTCTTATTCATAAGAAGTAGAAAAAGAATTAACTGACATAAAATGCATATCGACACAAACCTAAGAAAATTTCCAACAATAAATAAATTTAGACCCTGTGTTAATTGCCACGTAAATTTATTTACTTACAAATTTGTTAAGGAAGATGTCACTGTAAATAGCTTCAAACTTTCCATTTTATTAGCCAATCAAAAGAGAAATTAGTAATTGGTAGCGTATGAGTGTACAAGTGAATTATGTATAAAATAATATTGTATAAATAAAATACACTTTTTCTTGTTTTGCATCTCAACAATTTTGCATTTACATTAAAAAAAACATTATTCTTTAAGACTGAGAAATAACCTTTTTAAAATATAAAATCATAGCTTTACAGGGTGATAGAATGCAATGGACAATAAAACGCCTTCTTCTTAATGTTAGAATATATATGTAGTTGCATAAATAGCTTTAAGGAAAATTTTGTAAAACTTTGCTTCTGATGTTAGGGATGAAAAAGCCAAATTATTAGCTCCACATTGTAGAAAATCTTTAGCTATAAAACTGCAACAGTAACAAGCGAAACGTTTCGTTCAGCATAAAATCGTCACAAGTTTACATATGCAACATTTTATTAAAGGGTTTTTTTACATCACATATTAGTAAAGCATCTTTTTCGACTTTTGGAAAACTCAATATACGTAATACCATTTCTTCAAAAATTTCCAAATGAATTGTATAATACAAGTAACTGTAATATAATGTTTTTTAGAATGTAAAATAAAGTAAAATTTATCCACAACAATTAAATACATAGTATCCTAACTCACTCATAGTAATTTATCCTTTCAAAACAATATCAGAATAGATCTTAGATCTGTATTCCAATTGAAAACACCATGATGCACCAAGAATAAAGATTCTTGGAATACTGGACCAATTGTAATTTTATTTCAAACAACTTCAGCATTCTAAAAAGCGAATCGTTATTAGACCTACAATAAAACATTTGTTTACCAGACAACAGATTCAGTATCGATTATGTATCGGATTTTTTACCAGGTAGAGCTAAATTTTATTTTATATCAACATATTTTAAAAAGTAACTTAAAGTACGCCACTATGTTTGACATTAATTTCCTGAAATAAAGCAGAAATGAGTGTAATACTGATTTATATATTAGTATATAAAATACTATAGCATTTCTTAAATTACTTTGATCAATATCTTTTCAATTTTTAGAATTTTAAAGTAAGATAATACGATACTTTATACTTACCAATAATGTACCAACAATTTAAGGTACTAAGAATTTTAAGAACTATAATCTATTAAATAACAAAGAACTTCTCATATTACATACACCCATTTCAAATTATCACTTTTCTCATTTTTTATATATTTTCTATGTGTTAATTAATGAAAGTTGATTAGATTCACAACATCACATAAATTGTAGGAGAGCGATTTTACACAAATATAACCTTAACGTTTAGAGCTCTTGTATGCACGGTAACTTAAATCCTTTGATTCACAGATATTATTTTAGTAAATAAATGATAAAAAAATATGTTTGTAATATATATATATATATATATATATATATTCGTTAAGGAATTATATAAATGTCATTATAAATTTTTAATTTATTTAAAAAAATAACTTAAATATTCATATTTAGTTTTCATGCACAGAGGAAATGAAAGCTTAATGAAAAAATACATTTCGTAAAGAATACTTTTACACAAGATTGAATCTAAGCTCAACAACTCTATTACATCAAATCCTTTAGATTCCTATACCCTCTGCTTGAACTTACTATCAGTATTTTGTGTAAATCACTTCTATTTTATGTGATATTTCTTATAAATCCAGCATTGGAGTATACCTCCTTATTTTACTCTTTATAGTAATGTAACTGTTTTCGTGTTTAGGATTTCCTCCTTTTTACAAGGTTCATATGTTATGGTATCTTACTCTCCCGTGTTTTGGCACATATTTTGATCCTTTTATTTAGCTAAATAAAGAGTTTATAGCATATAGCTTACGTAATGTTTATTTCTATTTTATCATAGAGTATATAAAACAAAACATAGTAGGTTTTACCCTTATTGTAATAAAAATTATCAAGATAAAGAGAAGTAAATACTTTTATTGGCACTTTTATAAATGTGTTTTTTTATGCAGGAAAGTATCGTACATTATTAATAACAATCTATTATAGATTGAGATGGAAGTTCACAGGATATAAAAAGAGCGTGTCCCATGAAATATCAAATACATGTAAGCAAAACAACATTATATGAAGATATTTTTTAAATTCTTATACTTAAAGTTCTTTATAGACGTCGGAATCAAACAATATAATAAACGTATTTGAGGTAATATCTACAACAATGTATGTATAAAATTGTGAACGTTAAAAAATATGAAAAGTAGAGTAATGATAATTTATGGGAAACTGGAATTATATGACTATACAGGAGGTTAGATTCACTGCCTTTATTTCATTTTAAAAGTATGTTGCTGATAAGCATCAGGTGGACATATACCAAGCATATAAGTCTTTTCTAGTAGTTAATGCTTTTTAGTCATTTGTGACGATAATAATTAAAAAAATCGAATTTTCACCCACGCTCCCATAAAATATTAAGTTTACTATTTTTCATCCGTAACCCTTATGCTTGTGGTAAATAAAAAAGACGTTTTTGCTTTATAGTTTTTATTATTTTGCATAAAATGATTTTAAAGATAAAATAGTTAATTTGAACTCAGTGTACTTATTACCATCTGTTTTTATATTTTTTACTTTTGTAATGGAAGCTGCGGGATGTTTGACCACCTATATTTTTGTACAGGGTAAAGTCTCGCGTTTTTCGTCAAGTGTAAATGAACACATTTTAATAATTTGGTTTTACTTTATCAAAAATTATAATACCTTATTTTATTAATTAATAGCATATTATATATCATATTTTTAATAAGTACTATAATGCAGTATTTAAATTAAAACTGAATTAAAAATTCTTTTTAATAACTGATGTGAAATATAAATTCAAATAAAAGTGCTTTACAATTCGGAACTATTTTTTTCAGAATATAGCTACATAAATCTTAAATATCTATATTTTTAGCATAATATATGTATACCACAGCTTTATGCAAAATATATTGCGTTATTGTTTTTAATTCCGTTCCTGAGTTAAGAAATCCTAGTAACCAGTCGTGCTTTAAGAAGAGTAGCTTTAAAAAATATATTTTACTTTCCCAGTTATGAAAATATTCAATAACTTATAAAATTGTGAATGTGAGATATTAACGCATTGAAAATCATTGCATTGTAAAAAAAAATCCACTAAAAAAATTGTACTGGCAATCGTGACACCAGTACTACTTTATTTCGCCATATCTGGGAAAATCTCCGGGATATCTGAAATATTTGTTTATAAATTACCGTTTTATAACGGATACCTTCCGTATGTTTTAGGAATTCGTTCAAGTCCGTTGAATCGTTCATCATAGGACAAAAAAATCGCCTTTTAACCTTGGAATGGAAGAATCGCTCTTATAGATATAGGGCAGTTGACGACACTGTGGGTTAAATTACAGTGGGGTAGCAAGAAACACCTGCCCGTTCTTTATGACTCCTATTGTACACATGAGTTCAGACGATTTGATTGGTCTACGTTTAGCATGTTTTTGATATGATTGTCATATGTCGCCATGACGATTCCTGCAATGATCACTACAACTAAAATGTAGTGATAGATTGTTTGCTGGAAGTGCTTGTTTGTAAACATGCCCTTTCCTTATCTCCTTTATTGGAGTTTGACTACAAACATATAAATGACCCTTTCAGCGGCACTCGCGTGACTGAGGTGACCTTTCAGGCAAAGTAGAAATAGGAGAAGAAGGCGTTCGCCCCATATCGGCACATCCCATCTTTTATAGTCCGAGAAGGAGTCAAAATAAGTGATTGTTCCATTCCATCATTGCTTTTTCAGAAAAGCTCAAGTTCTGAGCGTCTGCTAGGCGAGTTAGACAAAGAGGGAAAACACAGGCAGTTATATCGCCAATCGCTGTCCATGCTTTGGTCTGAACTTAAATGTGAAACGGCAGCGGACAAAATAACTTATTTTTATACAATATTACCTAAATTAAATGATTATTTTCAATCATCTGTGCTGCATGAAAACAAATCTTCTTCGAAATAAATAATTTTACGATCGGTTATTTGTAAAAAGGATGAGGCTGAATGTTTTAATAAGGTATTCTCAAAACTTATCAATACGGGCTGGATTGTTTACATAGTTTCCTCAAAGTAAAAAAAATGGAACATAATAATTAAAAAATAAATATTTTTTGTTTCTTTCATTCATTCTTTTTTTAACGGAACGGAAAAGATTTAGATAGTAGATTATTTATTTATTGTTACTTTAAAATCAGCAAATAAAAAAAATAGAACAACAAACAACTGGGTCAGAATTTTTTCTTAATCATTTTAAAGAGTTTAAACATTGTGCACTGTTAGAGATTAAAAAATGGGTTTTGAGCTTTTCAGAGAGGATTTAAATAATAGATTATTTACTTATCCTTTCTGCAAATCAACAAATAAGACGGGGAAAAATCAAAAATGAAATATATTTAAATGGTTTAGAATTAGTTTGCTGGGAGGCAGGCAAAAATGAAAAAAATAGGAGGGGGAGGGTGCATCAGACGATGGATCATTCATTTATTGTCCTTTCAATGAAGTTAATTTTACAGTTTTTTAATGAAAGTTAAAGGTTTGAATTGTGTGCTGGATAAGCAAAGAAGGGAAGGAGGTTATCGGAAAGTTTAGGGGAGGGGAGAATTTAGATGATTGATTAAAACATGAAGCATTAGTATTTCAAAGTAACGAATAAAACAACTATGGCAAAATAATATTAAAAAATGGGGCGAAAAGTTTTAAATATAAAACTTAAGAATTTTAAAGATTCTGATCTTTGTGTGCTGTGTGAGGCCAATATTTCCTACATAAAAGCTCAGATGGAGATGGTGATGATAAAGGTATAACATCATTAAGCTGAAATCGTATTTGATTTAATTGCACGCTTACACTTTCAATTAAATTAATTGCAATTAATTTAACTGCGATTTATTTAATTGCAGGATACAAATAAATTATATAATTTTCAATTCAATTTAGTTGCAACTTGCTATTAACATTTAATCGCAAATAAATTAAAATAAACAAATTTTTAATCAATTATTTAATTGAAAATATATTTGATTAATTTCTAGCACAATACACAATTATGCTGCATAATAAAAAAATCTTAAATTAAATCAGCAGTAATAATAAAAATACCTTACTAAGTTCAATTGTGTCATAAAAATTAATCAATTAATAGAATAGGAATATTTAGTAAAAAAAAATCAATACTTCTGGTTTTATTTGTATATCTGTTAAAAATAAATTCTCTAATTTGTTCGAACGTTATGAATTAATGAAACAAAAGAATATTACTAAACTCTGGAAGAAAAAACTTATTTATGTTTTAATTATATGGGTATGAAATAAAAATCATTTAAATAAAAAAAAATAATAATCAATGTATTAAGTGTAAAACACAGTAAAATAATATTTTCCCACTCTACCCCACTTGATAACATTTCTGAAAAACACGCACACACACACAAACACACAGACACACTCTTTGCTACAGCAATGGAATAGGGTTGCTGTTTGCTATACGCATGACGTCACTAACAAAAAAGCAAGGCTAACGAAAAAGACAGGCTACCGCGGTGCATTCCACTTATCTTTTTTTACAGACCGCTAGAGTGACGTGATGCTCTTTTCGTACACCTGCATTGGTGCTTTCGAGCATCACGTGATTCCCGCGGTCTGTAAAAAAAGATACGCGTAAAGCACCGCGCTAGCCTTTCTTTTTCGTTAGCCTAGCAAAAAAGGGTGCATAGTCTGTACGTAGCGTTGGACTCAACACCACGGCAAGTTTCTCAAAACGTGAGACTTTCACAAAAAGCTCCTGGGTTAAGGACAAACTAATTTCAATAACTACTTTTCGAGGGCAAGATCTCCCCATATCGGAAAATTTTGTATATATGAGTCAGGCAACAGTAAAAAACCAACACTCACTGCGCTATGATTTGATCACGGGGCCTTCACTTTTGAAGCGGGCCTACTTGACTACTGAACTACGATTTCATGAACCGCGGCTTAAAATATTGTTACTTATATTAGTTGCATTAGTTGACTGTTAGAAAACACATATAGAATGTGAAAAAAAGAAGTTTCTACAGTATATTTTTTCCAACTGATTATAATTCTGAATATATTACGTATATATCTTTCTTTCTATAAATTTAAATATTTTACTTTTTTATTTGAGCCGTTCAAAAGATAAATTCTAGCTTCTTATGTATTGTACCAGAAAGGAATTGTTTTAGGTGTAATTTTTGGTATTTTTTGGAAGAATATTTTAATAAGTACCAACATTTCTTTTTTAAATTTCTTTTTTTTTAATTAGACAACACAATACGTGTTTTGGTGCTGACGTTTCGTGAGCTGTTTTATGTTTATTTAGTGTGCTGATTTCATGTATAACATTAATTTTTGTCTATAGTCGCTACTTTTTGGGATGTAAACTTCATTGATTTGTGTTACCCTCTTTCTCATTAGACCTATGATTCACATAATAGAACACAAAACGTTAAAAAACACAGTATAAATTTATTTTCTTGAATATTTTAATGGTACGAATAAAACATAGTAGAATTACAGTAACTCTATAATGACTCAAATAATACATGGATCTTCAAAATAATAAAATAAAACCATAATTAAAATTAAATTAGTTTAAGAAGCTTCTTTTGCTGGACATTCTTGAATGGACTTCATTTGGACAGTCTATTTGTAAGTCCAAGCAGTTATCTGCCATCATGTGTATATCCCATTTTCCGTGGTAGCGATCTTCCAATTTTTAAATGTCGTAGTGAAGTATTTCACCTTGTTCTTTGCTTATATCAGCCGAATTCTCTGTAAAACTGCACAAAAGGCTGTGTAAGTAATGCACTTTTATGCTCATATTACAAGCAAGGCCCCTGAAACTGATAAGCATGTTGTTTGAGTGCTCAGCATAATTGTGAGCTTTGTGGTTTTCGAGAAAGTTTCTAAGAACTAGGACAAATGTATTGTACGTATTTTCCCCACCCTCACTCTTAGAATCTGCGAAATAATGGAATCTACCAGTATTGTTTATGAACTAGCTTATTCCAGGACCATAAAAAAACTCTAGTTTTCAGTTTTTCTGTACCCAGGCATTTTTCTACATATATGTAACAAAATAAAACCAGGATGATTAACATAACTTTTTCGACTGGAAATCTTTAATTCTATAACATGTAAAACAGTTATACAGTACAACAAGTCCCTCACCGTAACGACCCAAGTGAAGTTCACAACACACTCTTCTGACCGCGCTACGAAAGTAAACAACCATCCCTCAGTAACTGTAAGCTGAGGCTGAAGATCAGTCAGATGACTATGTGCTGCAGCCTGAACATGCTCAAAAAATAGAGCTGCTGGAGAAAAACTATTTTCAGATTTGGAATTAGCACGCCCATTATAACCAAAATCACTTCTAACATTCCAGACACAAAAGAGATATTTTTTTGTTGGGCTGTGTTATTTGTGCGATTATCTACTATCAGCTCCAATAAAGATAATAATTATCTTAAGGATTCTCGGTTTCCTTCATTTTGTGGAAAATAACGAAAATATCAATTTTCCAACTTTTTGCTTAAAATGCATTTAAATATCAATAGTGTGTTCTTAAAAGTGCCGCAACTATCCGATACTTAAAAAAACTCTATTTTTACCCCAAGAATTTTTCTTTAAATAATTCAGAGTTGCAATCTTTGAATTAATTTTTCTCAGTTTGTGTGTGTGTGTGTGTTTTTTAAAAATATATCAGTATGTCCTAAGTGAGAAAGTTTCAACAAATACTTTCCAATTCACTCGCTATATTTTGAGCAATTCGTAAGGTGTAAATTTAATAAAACTAAGAATCGAATTTTCAATATTATAACTAGTTTATTTAAAAAATATTAAAATGTCAATTAAATAGTAATTTTTACATACGTCAAGATTTTTTTCTATAAAACTAATTAGTTTTTAACAATCTGATATTTTGAAATATATAGGATACGTCTAAATAACGTGCGCAACAAACGGTATTTCGAAATGAACGTAATTGTAGAAGTGTGATTTTAATTTTATGTATTAAAAAATTATATTTCACAAATTTTACTAAAAAAATTACATTTTTATTTTATTAAATAAAATTTTTTCATAAACGCATTAAATAATATGTCAATAAGATATTTATAAGATAAAATTTTGGTTAAATATTATTGTTTATTAGATAAGATATTGACAAGATACAGATATCAGTAAGATATACTTAAATAAAAAATAGTTCAAGGATTAAGTTCAATAGTTCAAGTTCCCTTAAGCAGAAGTATTTAGTTCATACATGCTGTTAAAAAATTTCTTTATTGCTTATTATAACTTAAATAGATACACAACAATTTTATAATAAATTAATTTATTATATTTCAAATATGCTGAATAGATATATATGCTAATAGTTATTTTAAGTGTGATAAAAATGTTAGCTTTTTGTAAAAAAAAAAAAAAAAAAAAAAAGGTACTTGCGTGTTGCTTTAATGTCCATACACTAGATGGTATCATACATTTTATTGTATTTAATGAAATTATTTTCAATGCAAAACTCACATTTAGCCAATATAGGATATCATTGGAAATATTCGTAATATACATCCAATATTTGCGTTTCATTTGAAATATTTGCAATTTAAAGCCGTAATTTGTTTAGTTTCTCGTTTCATTAAAAATATGTGCAATGGGAGGCCAATATTTGCAATATTGGTATTATCTTTGAAATAGATGTAAAATATAAAGCCAATATTTGAGCAATGCGTTTTGGTGGAAATATTTACAATTTAAAGCAAGTATATACAACAATCAATTAATTTGCATTTCAAACACGGTGACTTCTGTACATCTGTACGCAAACCTCTACACGTCATTTATGGAAATTGTTCTCATTTGACGGCAATACAGAAATGTTCCAAAAAAATTATGGAAAACTTCCTCCATTTTTAAGGATTTCTTTTCTCGAAATATCGATTGCGGAAATTGTAGTGTTTTTTAGAAAAAAAAATATATATTACCTATTGAAAATTTTACGAAATTTTGCCTATATTTTTACGGAATTTTTAAGCTATGTAACTCTGCAAATTGACCAAATCAAATAAATGTGTTTCGTATAAAAAATGCATTTAGTAAAAGGAATGGAATAACTACCGTAGAGATGTAAGTTACTTTTCATTAAACACATTTTCTGGTCGGATTTTTTTTTTTTTAATTTAGTGGGTTAAACGTCCTTTATATTGGGACTAACATTCCTGAAATGGGAAGATTTATCCCAGTTTCTACAGTTTTGGAAAATAATATTTTTAAAATCTTTTAGTGCGTTTTGCGATTTTTGCAGCTACAAAATGGTAAAATGTATAATATTTATCATATGGCAAAGTGAGAAGCATGTCAAACACAAACTATGAACATTTTTCTAAAAAGTGGGCGAGAAATCACAGTATTTTAAGTATTTCATTTTTATACTATTTATTATTTCCTTTTTAGTTGCCTTGGCTCTTTATAGATCTCATATTATTATAGACAGACTTTAGAAATGAGACAATTAACAGCATACTATAGATTGTTTAGGGAAACACCTTTCCATGGATTACTGCTAGAACCTTTTTAAACTTTAGTCGACAGCTGGAAACAATGTTCTTTATTCCACATTAGTGCTTATTATTCCTTAACTGATTCATTTTAAGCATAAAAAATAATTGATTATTCTTTACCGAACATTTTGTCTTTTCAATTTCTAAATCAGATATATATTCATCACTGTAGATCTTCGGAACTCATTAACATACCATTGATTTATATTTGATGCATTAAGAAATTTATATAATTTTAAGAAAATATATTTTATCTATCCTGGAAAAACTATTAATGTGATAGTTTTATACATATTTGAAATATTCGCAATGGCAGCATAACTCACATATCTGCCTATTAGAGCTTTTTGATAGACACGTACTTAAACAATTTTGCGTACAGTACAATCTGGTTTTAATCAGGTTTAAATCTGTATAATTAATATTTTGTCCACACCTTAAGTCCACATTTATAAACAGTAAATAAGCGCCGCGAACAAATTGTCTATTGTTGAATTACCGGGCATGTCTAATAAGAACATGCCAGGTATTTCTGCGTGCTATGGAAGAAGCAATTTATGTCTTAAAATAAGTTTACATGTAAGATTACAATCCATAGTTTTCGTTAAACTATGATTTTTATTATTATAATTTAATGAAAATATTTTCTGAAAAAAAAAATCTATTTTATAACATTTGAATTATTTACATTCATTATATATATAAATTATATTTGAATTTTTTATCTTAAAATTTGTTTTTTTTAATATATGTGTGTGGCTTGAATTGAACTTAAGACACAAATATTAATCAAATGTTTTAATCAATAAATAAATTGGTGGAAAAGTAATAATTTTGTTTTTCCTTTTTTATGTCATAACAGAATTTATAAACAGAACTACAGAATATAAATAAATATTGTACTGTTATTATTCACATACAGCCAAATTCACTCATCTGGATTCTGGAAGACTAAAGTTTAGTGGTTTTGGCAAAACGCCTGAAATAACTATTCGGACAGAATAGAAAGTGAATTTTTATCATTTTTACTTCTTCACATATGCAAAAAATTCCGTAAATTTCCAATTACGTCTTTTGGAAAACATTAGAAAACAGTGGAGAAAAATATGGTTGGGAAAGAAAATTACATTTAAAAAATGTTTGGAAAACACAAGCATTTTTCATGCATCTTCGAAAAAAGAAATTGTCTTTATTACTTTTAAAATTGTAATTTAGAATATAATGCAGGTTTTTCTCCTTTGTTTCTGTGAAACGAATCAACTATCCTTTAGAAATTGTTAATGAAAAAAATCTTATCGTTATAATTTGTTACAAGTATAATAAAAAGAAATCATTATTTTTATAGCAAAATAAATTAAGTTACGCACATTTACGATATTGTACATTTACGATATTGTATTAAGGTCGCACATTTACGATATTGTACAATCCTGGAAAAAGAGTGATTACACCTAATTAATTCTGGTAGAAATAAGCGTATGAAAAAGACATAATCACCAATCGACTGGGGATAATGTGTACTATTTAATGCAGTAATTAAGCTTTTGGGCTATCTACATATTAAAAATTTCAATAAGTTCCATTTTTCAAATAGAAACACTCACTTTTCACACTATATTTCAGTCCCTTGGATCAAATCAGCCTCAAAAAGTATACAGTACTTCCAAAAAATAAACTTTCCAAGAAATAAGTATGGGAAAAGTCCTACCAAATACATATTTGAAAAGAGCAGAAAAAAAATATTGAGAAGACATTTGTAGATATTTAGTCATTATTTAAATTTTCGTCATATACATTTCCCCCCTAATATTGATAAATTTAAAAATTGATAAAAGTGTTGTACTTTTATCAATTCACTCTACTTTTAAATTCAAATCTACTTTTTAAAAAAATATATATTCGTATTACTGCAATTATAGACAAACTCTTGTGGATTCGAATCAATTGTAATATTTTCAATGCTTTTCTTTGAAAACGTTTTGTATCCTGGATGTTTTTGGATCTATTTGTACTTTTACTATTTCTAAGTATGGTTGATACATGTAAAAAGGTTTAGAAATCATTAGTTGCTAACATGAAATGAGAATTGTTTGGGTGTAATAGAAAAAATAAAAAGTTCTTCCGGCCTGTATCGGTAGGGAAAGGTAGCCTCCATACCCCTTGCTTTAAAAATCCAGCTAATTTTACTCAAACGCACGAGAATCCGATTATAGATGCTTCAAAACCAGTTTTCATCAATGCTGAATTTGACTGAAAATTTCACCAAACAGGTCAGCTATATCCAAGTTTAGTTGGCTTCATTTATGGCGATTTATTTTTGATCGCCAAATTTGGCGATATTTGCCCAAGTATCGCGAATCCGGACGAGAATTGGTCGCTGGTGGATATGATTATGTTATTTTAAATGTATGAGAGCAACAACAATGGTTACAACATTTAAAGTAAATTTGCGAGAAGCCATGTTTTCTAAAGCTCAGAAATGAAACGGAATTATGGAATAGCAGCTACCCTAGAATTTCAAATTGCTATATTTCAGCCATTTTTTTAAAGAAAGATGCAAAACAAACTGTGTTCCCGAATCATCAGATCAAGGCCACATTTAAGTAGAAAAACCTTTTAGATTTTAATTTTTTTGTACATATTTTTGAATTTGAAATAATGAAGTAGGAAACATTGTGGAACAAGATAGCGGATAACGCTGGACAATTAACTCGGTTGAGGCCGTGGCACACATGCTCTGTCACATACAAATCGGTTAATAATTATGCGAGTGCCGTCGCATGACAAAAATCAGATTGTTTTAAAATGTCAGCGACTTTTAAACTTCTATATCTCTGTCATTGTTTAGGATAGAGGAGAGAGACAAAAAATGCGCTGAAATCTTTCTTTCAATGTCAAATACTTAAAGAAATCAAAATTTTCAATTTCTAATATTTTTACACCATTCTTAACTTTTAAAAATTTAAAGTTTTTAAATGGCAACCATTTTTAAACAAGATGGCGGATGAAACTGCACAACGAATTAATCAAGATTTTGATATGTCTAGTACGTATGCTCAGTCACATACAAATCTGTTGATAAATGCGATCGCTGTTGCATGACAAGTATCAGATTTTATCAAAATGTAGGGTACCCTAGAATTTCAAACTGCAATATCGCAGTCAATTTGTAAGATAAAGGCAAAAAAAAGTGCTCAGGAATTCTTGTACAAAGGTCTATCACGTAAAAGAAAATACTTTTAATATTTCTATTTTGTGTACACCATTTTGAATATTTAAAAATTAAAAAAAGTGTAAATAGCCTCCATTTTGAAGTAAGATAGCAGTTGAAGTTGCCCAACAAATTCGTTCGAGATCTTTGTATACTCTGTACACATACTCAATCACATCAAAATAGGGTAATAAATACGAGTGCAATCGCATGACAAAATCCAGATTGCTTCATAAAGTCAGCCACCCTAGAAATTCAAACTGCTATATATTAGCCATTTTTTTAAGATAAAGGTGAAATAAAAGTACTCCCGAATTCTTGTACCAAGGTCGAATACTTAAAGAAAAAAACTTTTCCAATTTATTTCCATATTTTCAAATTTTTAAGAATTTAAAAAAATAAGTTATCATTGAAACAAAATGGCAGATAAAGCTGACCAACGAAATTGGACGAGGTTTTGGTATATACTGTAGACATTCTACGACACACCCAAATCTCTTCATAAATACGACAGTTACAGCATAACAAATGTCAAATATAGGGGAGAGTAGCCGAATTTGGACCGCTTCACATATTTTCAGGTGTAACTAACGTCATTTTTGGAACATCTGCAAAATACCCCTACATGTGTTCAATTTATTCATCCACTAACTAAATAAATCTTTAGAGCGATTTCTTTTTGAAAATCTTAATTTGAAATAGTTGTCAAAAGTGGTCCAAATTCAGCGACTGGCCGCCTAAGTTGTACTCCCAGTCCCCTAAATTGGATCAAACAATATTAGGCTGTTTTAATGAGTAGGAATATAAATAATTTTATTAAAAGCAAAATTTGCGATTAATAAAACAACCAAACAAAACAACAGCAATGAAATATAATGAAATCAAATGTCTGAAAGTAAGAGTATTTGTTTTAAATTAAAATGTATTCAAAATATAAATTAAAGTTGTAAGTAATTAAGAATTGAAATTATGGAACTAATTGCCAGTTACTTGAATACCATGTAAGAAGTGTTGCAAAGTTTACACATGGATTTTTTTTTGTTCATTTTTTATTCCAGCGCATACAATATGGTACCATATTTGGCAATCTGAACACTGAATCATTTCTGCTATTTTATTTTTTTTACAAATTAGGCAAAATCATTCATCGCTGTCTTGATTTTTATTTTTGGTTTCTGAATCGTTCTTGCAACAGAAGTTTTCTTTGCCTGATGTCTGTAGTTCTTCCCTTCCATCATTTTCTTTCCAATTGAATTACGCCTATTTTTTAAAACCTGATGTTCGAATTGCTTTTGTGCTTTTTGTCGTTTTTTTGTTTTGCTTTTTCATTTCAAGGTTTACTTTATATGCCGAAGATGTTAACACTATGTTTTGGCTCCTTCTGTACTATGACTTAACTGATTTTGGTAAGGGAGATAATATTTCTTCTGATTCTTTGGCTTTTTTTTTCGGATGGGGTGTAGCTGCAGCCAGTGTCTTGCGGGTCAATCTCTTCACAACTTACTCTTTCCTTTTCGTATTTTACATATTTTCCAATTTTTGCTGTCACAGATGTTTTTCTTCTAGACTGTTAGTCTGAGTCTTTTTCATCATTTTTTTTACTCTTTTAGTTTTAGTAGGTTTAATGATTACTGACTCTGACTCCAAAATATCACTAGCAGGAAATCAACGGATCTATATGCAGTCTATCTCCTAGACAAAAATAAGGGCACAAGCAGCTGCAAAATGATGACTTCCGAAACATGCAAGTTAGGAGGCCAAAAGCCGCTTCCTTTAAAAGCTTGGATGGCGGTTTCAACGTTTGCTGCTCTGTTGTTAGCGATAGTTAAAAGCTAAGGGACCTTAAAAGATGTTAGACGGATACCTTTATGAGCTCGAAGCCACGATTCTTGTGTCTCTACGTAATAGGTATTTAAGTGTTTAAAGAAGGCAACATTCCTCAAAATTCATTACTTACTTTCCAAATGTATGATCGTATATCTGGTCCAATTTAAGCAACTCCAACTGATCCAAATAAGGCAACTGCGCCATCTTTTAAAACAGATAATCTTAAGACAAAGAACAAAAACGAAAGCAAACATATCCGCTTGAAAACAATCCGCAATAACCACATGAATTTAGATATGTATATGAAAACATAACAACTTACCTTAGTTTTAAAAGTATTCTCTTACATTTAGTAGGAAAAAATTAGATCAAAACAGCTAATTTGCGGCTTTTTTAAATTGTCTGAAAACAGCACGTGGAAGGCGGGTGCTTCTTCTAATCATAAATGACGTCATACTGATGACTAGAATTTCAGCGGTAGATGGCATATATTTCAGTAATTAACAGCAGAATTTCAGCGGTCCAAATATGGCTACTGTCCCCTATATATATGTATATAGTTATATATATATATATATATATATACCCACCTATATATACCTAACACCACCCCTATATATATATATATATAGGGGTGGTTTTGGGGTCTGGGCTTCATGATCGGTGAAAATATGAATGGCTTTCCTTCAGACGACTTTCATTACTCTTGTATTGGAAGCTATCTGAAGATAATATTTTCGTATATCTTCTTTCATATACTAGTAATAAATTATTAAAAATAAATAATTGAATTTTGCAATGAACTTTGTCAAGTTACATCCATTTAAATAACTAACATCCATTTAAATAAAATCCTTATATAAATTATATGTAACAGAATTTTTTAAATCTTAAGATGACAAATACTAGGCGAAATAATCGAGTTACTAAATGCTTTTCTGAACGCATTTAATACTTTCATGATCAAATTTAAATGATTAATTAAAAAATCGTATCACACGAGCAATATTCCATGTGCTCCATTCGCAATGTAAAATTTAACAGCAATGATTATTTTTCAGATACGAGTAAGTCCCATATATGTAAATAAAAATGTGTATTAAATTTTATGATTATAAATATTAAAAAAATGTAAAATATATTTCATAAAAATATCAAACTTTATTTTTTTCATATTACAACAAAAATATTCATTGCGCAAAAACAGTTTAATAGAAAACAAAAACAGCGAAAATTAAAAACCGAGAAAAATAATTTTATACGTTTAAAGTTTAATGAAATAATGAAAAAGACGTTTTTTATTATGCAAATTATGCATATTTGTGGTTGCAACGTATTTACTCATTGAGTGCATGAAGTTTGATTTAAAATACGATAAAAGATGTAACTTTTTTATATCATTTTGAAGGTCCTTTGTTCCCTTAAACATTCCTAATGGACTTTATTCATATAAAAAATGTATCCCTTCAAAATTCATAAATTTACTCATATTTTAATAAAATGTATAAACACATTTACAAAGATAGATGTCGAGAACATTGCCTTTATTGATAAAATTTTGGTATTGCGGATGTCACAATGGAATTCAATCACGGATTCATATCCAGGTAATTTGGCTTTCCATTAACCCCTTCGCGAAGGGGCGTCCTTTACAGAATTTTTAATCTATTACCACCAGTTTTTCAAAACGGAAATTTGCGCCTAATTGAATCGCAGAAATGATATGATTAAAGAAGGCAAAGCTTACAATAAAAATTAACTGGTGGGAATAATGAAGGATTCTGATCATCTTATGCGTCACGTATACGTGTCGCTCGTCCCCAACGGTTTAATTTTAAACTTATTCCCGTAACTACGCTGAAGAAAGAGCTATAATCGTGAAAATCGAACGTAAACTTTAACCGTGATAATTTCTGTCCGACATGAAAGTTAAGGCTCCTACGATCCTGGCTGACTCAAGCCGCCATTTAATTGCCCATTAAAGAAGAACTATTGGCCACGCCGCGTCGAGCCACGTAAGCAACAATCGCTGATTGGTCTATGTGTGCATCAAAATGCTTGATGATTCAGCTTGTATTATAATAGCCCTAATGAAAGTTATTAGAGAATGTGCGGTTTTTTGACGAAAGGGTTCCAGAAAGTAAGTTCCACTTCTAATCTACGCCGCAGCTGCTCTGCAATCCCAAAAGCGCACATTTAGACGGATAGTCAAGGCACATCGTCAAAGCAAAAACATTTTTGATAGAAAGAGGAACAATACAGAATACTGATAATGATTGAGGTATTATACATCGAGATCAAAATACCCGCCGCATGTAAAATGCGCTAAGTGATTCATTTTTTTAATGCAAGTAATGTGCCAGCAACAAAAACACGCGGTCAAATTAGTGAAGTGTATAGAAACAAGAACGAAAAATCATGCGTCAAGCATAGATTATGTAACACTTTCCAACGTTTCCAAAATAATTTTACGAATCATACTCTTTAATAAGCTAAAAGATAAAATCTAAGTAATCCGAATACTTTTATTCAGCCCTGTATAGGATCTATAGATTTGTATATATACTACATAGGATGCTAAATTTTAGTTCAGTTAGTAAACGCGTAGCACAGTTTAAAATTCTCCGTCTGGAGTTAAATAATACGGAAATGTGTTCGCGAACTTTTGTGCTTCCCTGTATAGGATGTACAGAATTTATACACATCGACACCACGTAATATACAAAAAGCGATTTAAAATTAAAATCGCGTACAGTAACTTAAAACGCACTTCCACGAATTATTGTTAACATACAGTAGAGAATTATTTTGTGTGTCCCTGTAAATGAACGATGACTGCTATACACACAATATTCTGTAGTAAGTCTCTTGTAATGTTCCTTATATAAATTTCAATGCGTTTAAAATAGGGAAACATTATTTAAATAAACCGCAGACGATTTTTCTCCATAGACGTAATGTAACGGAATTCTTTTGACTGTCCCTGTAAAGTAACTATAAGTGCTATGCACACCCTATTCCATATTAAGCTTCTTCTAATGCACCTTAGTGATATATATAAATTTCAATGCGTTTAAAATAGTGAAACATTATTTAAATAAACCGCAAATGATTTTCCCCCATAGACCGCAATGTAACGGAATTCTTTTGAGTGTCCCTGTAAAAAAACTATAAGTGCTACACACTTCCGTTGAAATAGGGAACATGCTATAGATAACGACTATAACATATAAAAATTGCAGAGCAATCCGAGCATATTTACGGGAGTTAGAGCACGGACAGACGGCAGACGGCCAGACGGCAGACGGCCAGACAAACCGAAGTCATAAACACTTTTCAACTAGGTTGGAAAGTGTTAAAAAGATCAAGAGTGACGTAATGTTACGGAGATGTTTACAGTAGTTTAACGCTTTCTGGTCCGTTGACTCTTACACATGTTTTAATCGGTTTGCACCAATTTTTAAGAAAGAAGTTACCTTCAATTACACAATTTTGAAAATGCTCTAACTGAATACGGCAATTTTATTTTCCTTTATTACTCGCGCCAAAAGCAAATTTTGCAAAGAAAAATTATCCCGAGTCAGACTCGGGGTTGGACCGCAAAGTGTTAACGTTTTGATTACTGGTTTGAGATATCATATCTCTCAGCGACTATTTTTTCATTATATTCGTACCACTTTGAGAAAAATAAATTCCCCCATACACTTATACTAGGATATTTTGAAGAGATACCTACCACAAACAAACTTCTTTGCAAATTGTGGTGCAAATGAATATAAAAATAGTCACTAGTCGTGGCCCGTAATAAAAAGGTTAATAAAGGACCTCTCTATGAGTACTATGAGGAATGAAATGAAGGACCATTTTTTGTTTCAGGTGAAATGTTCTATGAGAGATATTTCGTTCCGTCGGTTTTTCAATACCTTTTGCACCTGAAATCTTTCCTTGCTGACCAAAACACCGGGATTTTTATGCCATCAGCCAAACTGTTATCATCAAAAGTGGATTTGTTATTTGATATAGGGAAACAAAATTTGATCTCTCGTTATGATAAGTATCTCAGCAGGAATTGTGATAAAATATAGTCCAACAACTCTACTTTGGTGTACAATACATTATTTGTTCATTGTAATTTGTACTTTTTTGAATCGGCAAACAGTTCTTACTTCCTGGATGCCTCATGTATCTATTAGATTTTGAATTTCTAGTTAAAATTGAAATGTAATTTCTTTATAAACGTTTACCCGCAAATAGCGTAGGATTTCGGATAATTTGGAGCAATAAAATTATATCCAAGAATTTGCGATTAATTGGTAATGTCTTCACTTTATTTTAATTCTGGACGCTTTCGCGCCATTCACTGTTTTAATTATTAGTAATTGCATACGTGGTTAAATCACATAATTACGTTAATATTTACAAAGTTAAGTTTTATAAACTATTACATTTATTACCATATATTGTGTGACTGATAAATTATGTGAAATAAGTAAACAGAATAAACATTGTTCTGTGACGTATGTTATTATTAGTATCTGAAACAAATGCAGTAATATTGCTGATATGAATGAAAAAAGAATTTAAACAAATTATTTTGTAAAACCAATTATATTAACAGCACTTTAAAGGAAGAGGTAATATTATACAATGAAAAATATTAATAATATATTCTTAGAATCTCCATATATTTTTTTTTACCAGTGATGAGTAATCCAGGAATATAATTTAAATAAATAAAGGATTTACAATTACTTCTAATAAGAATATTGCAAAAAAAAAAAAAAACGAGCTAATCGTCATTAATATTCCAAAAATATTTTTAGTTACGAAAACATAAATATTGTTTCCCACATGGAAAATCAACATCAAGAGAATTTGCTATAAAACATTTAATGTAAGCCCATTTCTGCCGAATTAAAATAGTTTTCTTATCCAAGTATAAATATATCACATATGGATTCCTTCTGTAATACAATTTAATTTCCTGTCTCTTATCACAGATGATGAGATATTAGATTAACGCACAAATAAAATATTTATTTCGCGAAATATAACGATATTAGCCACACAAAATTGTTGGTGCTAAAATTTATGAGAATGTATTGTGTCTTATTAACTCGCCAGATTAACCATATTACTTTGAATAATTTGTATCAATACAATAGCCACAATTGTGTATATGATAATTTACATAATAAATTTAATTATAGTTATTTAAAAATGTCTAAAATTTTGACTTAATGATATTCAATCTGAAATGCATGAACACATTTCGGTCAATTTATTTTAAAGAATAGATTGAATCTATTGAAAAATTAAGCTTCTTTATTTTTTAAGTCATACGTCAGTCGTTTAGTATTTTTTAAGTACTGAAAACAATATAATTATAACAATCTTATTTTCAATAAATTTAAGAGAATTTAAAACCGAGAATGATGTCATAATTAATTCGACCATTTTACATATTTTATGTATAAATAAAATAGTATATATTATGTAAATAAGAGTTATTATTATTTTAAAATTTATTTTTCTATCTTATATATACAAAAATTGATCACATTGACATATAGAGCCATGAAGGCTAAAATATTGAAAAACCTTCTTCCTGAAAAATGATCTCTTACCTTTCACCCTTCTATGTTTTAGACTGACAGCTGAGTGTAAGATTTCAAAATAAAATATTACCATATATTTTTCGATAGTCTTCTTTTAAAAATAATATTTATCTTTTTCTTCTGTTTCAGATGTAAACCTTTCTCTCGAATAGCTTTTAAGTTTATGTAATTTATTCTGTGAAAAAATTTCTACAAATCTGTTAAAAAAAATAATCAAAAAGGCAAATAGTAAGGTAAAGCATTTAAAATATTACAACGTATAAAGATGTCTAAGAAATAAAAGTTTTAAAGTTGAAATACCACAATTCATTAATTTTATCACTTTCCAACATTGTTGAAGAATGTGTATGACTTAGTTTTTTCTGGAAGTCTGTTGCCACTTTAATTCTTGCAAATATTCTCGGATTGTCATGTAATATATATATATATATATATATATATATATGTATGTGTGTGTGTGTGTGTGTGTGTGTGTGTGTGTATGTATGTGTGTGTGTTATTAAAGTTTACACTAAATTATTTACTATTTAAAATGAAGTGTAGAATTTATAGTTCGTTTACAGGGACACTCAAAATTATTCCTTTACATTATGGTCTATGGTGAAAACCATTTGACGTGTGTTTTAATGGTTTTGCAATATTTTAAACATAATCAAATTTATATACCTTACTGAGGTGCATTACAAGATGCATACTGTAGAATATGGTGTGCACAGCATGTATCGTTCACTGACAGGGACACACAAAAGTATTCAGTAACAGTACTATATCTATGAGCGAGCTTTTCTATCGTGGCATGCGTTTTCAGTTTAACAAAAATTTTGCTCATTAAGTGGTGTATATAAATTCTATAGATCATATACAGCACTGCACAAAAGCACTCGTAAGCAATACTGTCTATGGGCGTAAATTGTTTAAGGGTTATTTTAAATTGTGTTATGCATTTTCCACCTGAACTGCATTTAATAAACGAAGAGATAATACAATATATACAAAGAAACATAATATAAATAAATTCATATAGAGGGATAAGCAAAAAAATAGATATCTCACCGACTATGGATGGTAATTACTGGAAGATTTTTTTTCCTTTTTACCTGAATTAAAATTTAGCTTAATATGTGGTATTTATAAAAATCTGTAGATAATATACAAGCCTGTAAAAAAGAATTTGAGTACCTTTCTATCTGTTGGAGTAAATTGCTAAAGGTTAATTTTTGGCATTGAATAGTAAGAACTATTTTTAAATGTTTTTATTTTCTGACATTTTACGTATAAATTCAAAAAACCCTCAATTTGAAATTTTCCAAAAATCAAGTGTTAAAGCACATTTTTAAACTGAATCCAGGGATAAATATATTATAAAACAGATCCAATGCGCATATTAGACAAAAATCCTCTTTTATCAACGTATCATTTGATTAAAAATTAAAAATTTAACATAATGTTTAGAAGTACACAATTATAGATATACTTCAAAGAAATAAAATTACTCAATTTTTAAGAGTTACATGTAAAAAATATGTATGATATTCATTTGGCAAAAATAATACTTTCAGTTTCAGATAAAAAGATAGTGAGTCTTTCTACTTGTATTGAAAGATTAATTAAGTTATTCAAATTAAAAATGCTGTATAGTTATTATTTGAAGAAGATATATCATGTGTAAATTCAATAATAATTGAGGAAAAAATGTATTTACTCTATCCAATAAAGATTCTTATTCTAATAAATTAAGTTAAATAATGTTTTGTTTTACATCTGCAAAACCCTCTTAATCCTCTTGGGAAACTAGTAAATATTTATTTAAAACTCAATATTTGGAAACACGTTAAACAATTAAAACTGTGATATAAGACCAAAGCTCTTTAGATCTCTACTGGAAATCCCACGGGGACATACTGTAAATATTGTTCTTTAAGTTAATTCAGTTTACGAAAAATTAGAATATATTTTTATCTTTAGAGGATTAAGAAAGACATTCTTTAAGCGTATAGCAAAATATTTTTACATCGCGTAATACAATTTGTAGTTACATAAAATTGTTAGCATAGCCCTTTTTTTAGATCAACCCTGCACAATTTTGTTTGGACATAATGAGATTAAATGAAATATAAATTGAATAAAAGAAGTATGACAAGTAAATATTAAACATTCTTTATGAATTTTATGACTAAAATTGAGTAGATTTTATTTTGTGACCTCAATAATGCTTTTTAATGTTATATGTATCGATGTTTACATCTTTCACTATATTAACGATTCTAATGACATTATAGTAAATTTATTTTAACTGAATGTGATCTAATACAAAATTACAAGAATCATTTTTGCATACAGATGTTTCGGTGTGGTCAGTTCTTGCGCTACCAGTATTTTAAACAATAATAGCCGCGGTAAATTTCTGCATTTCCATGAGAAATGTATACCGAGTAGATTTCTACAAGACTTCCAATAGAAATCGAAAACAAAAAATCTTTGGAATTAGTTGTAGCCAAGTCCACTCCATAAAACATATGGGAAGTAATATTTTACAAATAAGAATAAAGACACATGAGAACAAAATACTATGAGAAAAGCCTATCACAAATACAAATTTAAGGATTTTTAATGAATGAATGTTGAGATTTTTTTTGCCCACTCGTAACGCAAACGTATTAAAAAATGATTTTTAACAAAAATGAGCTGCATTGAGAATATTAAATTATTCTTAGTCATTCCATAAATTACATTTATAGAACTACGTATAAAGAACATTTGTGGCAGAAAAATATTTCGAAACATATATTTACTCAGAATAAAAGTATTAAAGCGAAATATTTTGATTTAAATCTAAAAAGTGTTGTAAAAAATTTATCGACGCAAATATTTGTATACATTAATACTTTAAAAACATTTTTAGTGGTAAGGTTCTGGAATATGTCAATCTGAACGTCATGAAAACGTTTTTCGATTCCGATATGAAACTGATTTTTTCTGAGTCAATATCTGTCTTTTTTTTTATTTTTAGTAAATGCTTTTTGCTGCATGAATAATTTCTTCACGCTTCTTTAAGTTTGACATATAATTCAACCACTCTATTATATCCAATTTTCCTACCTTAAGGCTTTCTTCTAAAATTTAATTCCTTACACCTCTCTAAAATATCGACAAATCGTTATGTTTTTGAAAATTTGATGCGCAATCGCTACTTTTGTTATTTTTCGTAATGCTAAAATTATGTGTAATATATTATAAATAATAATCACCAGCGTTTATTTATTTTTTTTTTTTTGGGGGGGGGGGGAGTACGACATTTATTTTGATATCTGACGAATTATTTCTTTATATTAAGCAATATATCTATTCAGTTTAGGTTTTATCAGTAATACTATTACTACTATTTAGAAGACAATCACATGGTGAAATGTTTCATTTGCCCACAAAATGCAAATTTTGTTTTCCAGGCATCACATTTTACTTGGTTTCATTTAGTAATGTATGGGAAGCCAAATATGTTATTAGAGAATATACAATAAATTTCCTCTAAAAGTTTTGCTTAATGACTTTTGATTTTTTTCCCGGATATCGACAAATGTAAAAAATTGAAAATAAGCAATGCTCATACGAAATAATAACGTTTTCAGATCTTGGGGATCACCTGTACTCATTTACAGACCTGCTTGCAGATAGAGGGAGTCCATGTTTCGCACTTTTGAGAATCCCACTTTCCTGTTAAAACAAAATCGATTACAACGAGTATTGCTGAATGTTATTGGTGGCGGAAGATCCATAGGTGCATGAAATATAATTGGAAAAGTATACTAGTTGAAATTTTAAAATTTCTTATGTAACAAAGGATATGAATTAGTACTTATTGCTCAGCGTATAACCAATAGATTGAAAAAAATGTCCAGACCGGGGATCTAACCCGAAAGTTTGGTATTACGCACTAATGCTCTTTCATTTGGAGCTATCTAGTGTAGCATTTTCTCACTCTTAGGTATTGGCACGGCTGCGACCTTGCAGCACAATATGGAAAATTAACCATGAGCAGACATCTTCGGTGGCAGGCATATGAGGCGAATTAAACCCAGCATCGGTAAATGTAGGTCTGGAAATTTTTTCACTCTGTTGGTTATACGTTGAGTAATAAGTAATAATTCATATACTTTGTTATATAGGTAATCTCCAGCGTAATTTCACCTCTGCTGAAAAATTTAATTAGCATGTCTTTAAAATTTCAATTTTAAAAAGATTTTTTCTTCAATTTCCAAAAAGTGACAAAAATGGATCTAATTCTTGCTGCAAGTCCTTCAATTCTTAAAAATATTTTAAAGCAAGGTACGGTAAAACGGATTTTTGTGAAACTTTAAAATGACGATTGATCAATGGAAGAAGAGTGGTTGTGTAATCAGTTAATTTCTCTTGAGTTTATGTTCAAGCTTGTCTTACTCATACTGCCCAAAATAAAATAAGAATTATTTTTTAAATTTTGAAAGAAATGAATGCATATTCTAATATTTGCATATAATTTAAGCAGAAATGTAGTTCACATAATCTCATAATTATTTATTAATAAGATAATTATAATTAGGAAAACAGACTGGTCATGAAAAAACGGTCTGTTAAAATTTATCTTTATAAATTACTGAAATTTCCATAAAAATGAAATATATATGTTGGGGACATTTTTCTCCCTAACACACTCTCGAAGAGTGATAAAACGAAAATCTTTAGTTAAAGAAATGTTTCCCTGCGACGTTGTGAACACGGGTAACAGAGACGAAGTACTAGTTCGAATGGTTAATTACCGTTTACTAATTCAAGTGTTATCCGTAATTTTAGTTTAACATTCGAAAATCGGGAGTAAGGTAAAATTATGTATAAAGACAAAACAATTATACAGCAATTTAGTAAATGTTTAATAAGAGAACTTCAGAATGTTAAATAAGGGGAAGAGGTCAATTTGGAAAATGATAAATTATTTAAGATGAGGAAATTACATACAATTATTTAAAGAAAAAGCACGTACCTGAAATAACTTTATAGAAAATTGCGCCCCTGTAAAACACATAAATCAAGTACGCACAAATAGAAAATGAAAAAAAGAAAAGAGAACAGTGTATAAATTCAATCTTGTATTTATTTATTCTATTGCTTTTACGTACCAACATCAAATTCATCTATAAAAGATTCTGATTCTTATCAATGTTTATAGTTATAAATTCAAAGGAACGCCAACTTTATAATTTTATATTGATTTTAAAAGGGGATAATTCAGCACAGCTTATCGAACATGGGCAAATATGACTAATTTAATTTCTCGGTATATATTTTATTTTTAAAAATTCAAATATTTTAAACATTGTAAAATTCATTTGCGATGATAAATATTTAAAGGAGAGGACAGTAACAAGATGTAATTAAAAAAAATCCCAACTTTCCTATTTATTACTGAAAGCCAGGAGATGTGGATAATAGTAGGAATCGACCATGTGATGCAGCTCCAGTTCAGAACTCGAAATCAACGAAATCACTTAGCATTACGATGAGGTACAGTCAGAATCTTTAGAAGTGTAACGCAATGATCATGAGTATACGATTATACAGGGTGTCCCACAAAGGACACCCTGATTTTAAAATTAAATAATTTGTAAGAGGAGATCGATAGAAGAATGAAACCAGTGGTATGTTTATTTTGAAAGTCGTAAAAATCTTATACAGAAGTTTCAAAATTAGTTACAAATTTTGTTGATAGGTGGCGCTGTATGCTGTAGTTACAGTACAGAATCCAAGAATTAGGCTTCAAACTGTTCTTTTGGAGTAGAGGTTGCAATGGCATCACAATCGATTCAAAATGCTTACTTTTTGCATCACTAAGATGGCGGAAAAGGAGAATGAAACTTTCAGTCACTCTCTTCGTTACCTTCAGTCAACCCTCTTTCAGTTGTTGTAGTTGGGAATCCTGGTTCCGTACGACTGATTTTCTACGCTGCATCTTTCTGTTTGAGCTTTTAACTTTGGGCTCTAAGATTCATCTCTCTTGTCTCTTCTCGTCACATGCATTTTTCCATCTAAAGTTCCTCACGGGACTAAGGGCGACTCCTCTCTGATAGGGTATTTTTATGAGGAGAACGATTCACTCTGTTGCATTGGAGTTGGACACTGGCTGGCCATTAACGTATGGAAGGTGGCGTAGCTATAAAAATTCTCGAGAAAAGGAGAGTGGAGTTCTACAATTCTGCACTCATTCTGTAACTCTATTACGGCCTACCAGGTGAAATTTTGGGAGGTGACAATTTTTTATAGATACAAGAATTCGTAATTAAAAATTGTATCTCTCTGTCCCACACCCTCCCCATATATGCAAAATAATATCTTGGGAATCAATCAGGTTCTACAAGACAATATTTTAAAGGATGGTAAATTTTAAAACATAGACATTATTTAAATGATTATTAATTGAAAATTTGACCCTTCTGCTCTCCTTGGAGAGGGGGCGCATAGTCATATCGCGGGTTCTATCACGTTCATTAAGATGAAACTTTGAAGGGTGATAAATCTTTTAAGATATGCATGGGTAAAAATATATTTAATTAAAAATTTGACCCTTGTGCCCCCCTGAATGTGTAACAAAATCATAACCAGGGTTATATCAAGTCCTTTAAAATAAAAATTTGTGTGACAATTGTTTTAACATATGCAACGTTCTAGAGACTTGTTTTTGAAAATTGTATTACTCTGCTTCCCCACGCTTTAACCAGGAATGCAAAAACCACATCTAGGATTCCATCACACTCTACAAAAGGAAATTATGTGGAATGATAAATGTTTTAACATATACGCGGGTAAAGGGTTTCGTAAATGAAAATTGTATCCCTCTGTCCCCCTTTCACAGGGATGCAAAACCATATCTTGGAATCTATCAGGCTATAAAATACGAAATTTTGTGGGATGGCAATTTTTTTAACATAGACATGGGTTAAATAATTCTTAATAGAAAATTTGACCTCTCTGCTCCTTCCCTCTACTGGAGGAGGAGCAGAGTGGGTTCCATAATTTTTTTAAGATTAAATTTTGTAGGATGATCAAATGTTTAACGTATGCAGGAAAAAATTACTCTTAAGTAAAAATTTGACCACAGTTCCCCCTGCGGAAACAAGGGTTCTATCAAACCGTTTATGATTAAATTTTTTTTGAGGAGAAGTAAGTGATGTTCCCACAAATATATTCGTTTTGAAAATACATTCTGAAAGTCGGGTGAAACCCAGGAGAGCCCTCTAAAAAACCACCTTGACGGGCAACTCTCGGATAGTTTATAATATTTTTCATTTTTTAACTATTCTATTTATCTTAATATTAATATAATTATTCAATAAATAATTTAAAAACTTTAATATCAAGTTCGTTTATAGTTAAAGTCAAAAATTAACACCTTAATCATTTACTTGCAGAAAATTTGGGTATGCTTAGTTTGGCATCATAAATGAAACATTTTCATTGTGTTGCCGTTCAGTTCTTTTATATAAGTGTGTCACTATACAAATTAGTGATATAATTTTATGAACAAATTATTTTTATTCTTGATTGTCGATGCAGAGACAAGTACATATTTTTCAAGAAATAAACTATTTTGCTAATTAAATTGTGAAAGATATGTCACTATGCTTAGCTATTCTTTAATCAGGGCACTCTATCCAAATACTACAGAGAGTCGGCCCATTGCATAGATTAACCCATACGTTAGGATACTTACAGCAAAATCTGCAATACCACCGTTAAATAGCGTCACTACTGACAAGGGGGAAATACTGACAAGCTTCGGAAATTTGCCTATGTATATGAAAATTATTCATGCTCTATTCTTTTAATAGCTATTCTTTGATTTTATTGATTTTTTTTTCGATACACACTATTCACTTTAAATTGACACTTGGGACGTTGTTTCAATGTCTTATTATTAAGGAAATAAAAATTATTTTCTGAACATTTTAATGTTAAACTGTGTCAGGCAAAAACTTGTCTGCATATGAATCTGAATTCAATTTTTTTTTTCATTTCCTACGGATAACACAAAACTGTAAATACTTTGCTAATTTTCATCACAGAATATTACTTGCATGCTTAATACCAATACAGTATATTGATTTATGTAGCACACAATTCATTTTTATGAGTTTTATGTATACACATAGTTAATTGAAATAATCTGATACAACATGAAATAAAGCTTCAGAAATTTAATTTTTTTCTCCTTCCAAGTGGTAATGTTTGTTTTTGAAATTTGACGATTATTCATCTGTATTTTCAAAGCAACATTTTCTGGGACTTGAAGGGTATACTACTTCGTATACTTTGATAGTATACTATTGCTTTATATGCGATTTTTCCGATTATATTGTATTTACTTGATTAAGAACAGTAAAGACGATTTTTTTTAGTTTATTATCTTTTTATTAAACATTGTTAACCCATTATTTACATACACGCACACGCACACGCACACACACACAAAAGGTTTTTGTTGAAAACGTAACATTTAAAAGAAAGTTCATATTAAGGTAGACGCCCAATATCAGAAATATTCCGTGGATGAGAGGTATCTTCTCCTTTGTCACTATAAGCGCTACGATTGTCATTGCCTTACAACTACGCTCTGTGATAGTGTCATATCTTGTTAGTTAATCTATGGCCCCTCATTGGCCGTTTATGGAAACTGTTGGGAAATGGTGCAGTTGATATGTCCACAATAAGACAATTAAGGCAACTCTGATTTTGAGCGTTGTACGTCCAACCTAAAATAACTTCGTTGGGTCACTGTTGAATAACTGTCGACACCTTACAATATACTTGACGCATGCATAAATGCTGCCTTCACATGATTCAGAATATTTTATTTCATATCATTTTTACTGGACGTATAATTGCCATTACTGCATTTTAGTACCTTTTTTTGATTCTCAAAGGAAACTGGAATAGTAACAGGGAAAATAGTAATTTTAATATACTCTTGAGCGTGTCTTTTCCTTATTATCTGTAACGATTTGGATATACTAATCATACACTAATTTCAGAGATATTTTTAACGCTTCTAAAGCGTATTTCACTAATTAAAAATAAAAAATACGTCTTACAAATTTAATTTTATGTATTTTAACGCTCTGTATTATTAAATGAAAATTCACATATACATAAAACTTACTGCACGTTACCGAAAAGTTGAAATATTCTTTTTTGTGAAATAGATCGAAAACAGTATACATTTTCCTCATTAACAAAAATCTATAATGTCAGGTCAAGAATAAATATACATCATTGTCAACTTTAGTGTCAATAAGTAATTTGTTGTTTTATTTTCTTATAACATTATGTAAGGTAAATGTTTTTTGTGCATATTATAGGTTCGGATATTATACTATAAAAAATATGTTGAAACAACCAAATTGGAACCATGGAAACTATATCGGATGCAAAAAAGAATTTTATATTAATATGTCATTAAAAGTAAAATTTCTCGAGTTTTTGCTTATAACGTGCAAATTATTATATTATCCAAAAATAGTTCTTTTTTTTATATTATTTATGTATAAAGTCTCTGAGATTGTTTTTAATTATTTCGAAATTCGGCCGTCAACAGCTGTTGCATCAACATGTTCTTTTGACACATTTGCTATTCAAAGAATATATTTGTCACATACGATATTTTTATTTTCTGTTAACAGAGAACTTGAAGTTTTATAATTTTTTTTCGTCAAGAAATCTTTGGACATTATTACCATGTAAGTACACCATTTTTTCAACTTTATAAATGCTGCATGAACAAATGTTGTATCTCAATGCTATGTAATCAATAAATTATATTTATGTAAGTTGTTTCTTAGTATAGCGGAGATCAGATATGAATTTTTGTAATACAAAAATGTTTCTATTTTTTGCGCTTTTGATAAAAGTTGCTATGTTTGTGTACCTGTAAGGAAATGAGTTTATATAAAGTGTGTTGCTACGGAGACATAATGATACTCTGCAGCAGGGCCCAGTTACTGTATCGGCTAAATGCACAGCAGCCACGAGCACACCGAAGACGGGACAGCTCAGGCAAGGGCCATATAAAGGTAGGAAATAAAATTCGTAAAATCAATACGAATCTTAAAGGGCAGATTTTTTTGCTTAGTTTGAGTACTGAAACCTTCATTCGTCACAGTGTCTATGACGAACGACATTAACAACCACTAAATATATTATAATTTCCACAGAAATAACATTTCTATGATATTTTTGACTTTAAATGATAAACCATAAAAATAAAAGAAATCGCAACTTATTTCGAAAAAGTACATTTTCAGAGTCCTTTATATGTAAAAAAATAAAAAAGACTATAGACAGCAATTAACATATAGAAAATTAGAAACACTTTTTAAAAAAAAAGTAAAAAAAATAAATAAAGAAATTAAATTATTATTATTGAAAAACGATGATTTTTTGGCTATTTTATATTTTCATTATTTCAAGAGACGTTAAATAACTCAATACGTGCAGCCATTACAAGTAGCAGAAAGAAGAATGCAAGCTCTGAAGTAAGACGTGCTAGCAGGGGGTATTCTTATGAGCTGGGTTTATTAATACCGTCAGCCCTATGAATACACCTCTGTTGAGAGTTTTATCTATAGCATTCATGTTTGTATTGATTTGTTTGTTTAATGATTTTTTAAGTAATGATACTTTATAATAGTCTAATATAACATTTTTTAAGCTATGTTAATTTTTTTAAACCTTTTTTTTTTTTTTTGTTAATGCAATTATAACATTTGATGTCTATAATCTATGTATCTATTGGAAAATCTATATCTATCTATCTATATACATATATAAATAGACATGTGTGTACTTATATTTCACTTTGCCGGCACAACTACCAACCGCAGACTTCTGGTTTTTATGTGTGATAGTAGCATCGAGTCTCCCACTGTACACTATGGTGGTTGCATGTTGGTAGCTGAGGGGGTGTGGGAGATATGGTGGTTGTAACTGGTCGACCAAGGGCATTTTCATATTTCGACCAAAATGTTTGGAATCTTCAACGGGATTTGGTTCATTGAACTCAACATGAACTAATTAAGATATGGATAACTAAGTAAGATGATTTCTTCCCCTATTGGTGGAAATGTGAAACTAAACGATATTCCACCGCGTGCTTAGCACGCCTGCTATACAATGCCGTAGGTAGCGGGGACGACTGCCGAAGTTTCGTTCGGAAAGAGATTTTTTTAGAACAGAATGCGCGCCAAAAATGACTATTTTTATCGAAACCGCAAAATAAAGATATTGATTTCCGAGAGACGTTGGACGGATCACCTAGTTAATAAGTAATGAATTTTGAAACATTTTGTCATTCTGAGCGTTCCTATAAAATATAATTATTAATAATAAAGAACAAATTGAATTGAAATTTTTTTGCTCCGATCATAGAAACTCGACAGAGTTTCTCGCCAAGCATAAGAAACAGCAATGCATTGAACCGTAAATGAAAGGAATTTCCGCCAATGGATGCCAAACGATTTTACAATTTTTTTTTTAACTCTGTCTACTTTATATTTTGCGGACGGGACAAAACGGGTTTTTGACACATCTATATCTCGCGTTCTATTTATGATAGAAACAAAATTCTTGATTATATGGAATGGGGCGTGCCACGGGACTAAGAATTCAAAATCCGACGAGTAGGTTTTCAGTAAATGCGATTTTAAAAGTGCAGTTTTTTGCACTTTTTAAATCTTGTTCAGACCAAAAACTGTTGACAGGGCTACAGCAATGTGTAATTATCGGATTTTTACGTAGTTTACGTTATTTGAATTGTTTTTATGAGTAGTTTGGACCTTTGTAAGTTTCATTCAAAAATATTAATTAGTTTTTGATTTATATCAGTTTAAAGTTATTGATTCCTATACTTAACATAGAGCAAAAAATTGTTGACAGGGCTACAGCAATCTGTAATTATCGGATTTTTATGCAGTTTACGTTATTTGAATCGTTTTTATGAGTAGTTCGGACCTTTGTAAGTTTCATGTAAAAATATTAATTGGTTTTTGATTTATATCAGTTTAAAGTTATTGATTCCTATACTTAACATAGAGCAAAAAACTGTTGACAGGGCTACAGCAATGTGTAACTATCGATTTTTACGCGGTTTACGTCATTTGAATTGCTTTTGTGAGTAGTTCAAACTTTTGTAAGTTTCATGTAAAAATATTAATTAGTTTTTGATTTATATCAGTTTAAAGTTATTGATCCCTATACTTAACATAGAGCAAAAAAATAATAAATGACCCAACTCTTTTAGGAATGGTCGTATACACATGATATTAAGATACGTTATTACACTCGACCCAAGTAAGCGTCCTATTACAAAAAATCTTAACATTTAAGGTTCGTTTACAGGGTCTCACAAAAGATCTTTTGATATAGGGCTAAAGAGTTGTGTAATTATCCGATTTTTACGCTGTATGCAGCATTTGAATTGTTTTTATAAGTAGTTCAAATGGTTATTATTTCGTGTAACAATATTAATTAGTTTTTTATGTATACCACTTTAAAGTGATTTATTCCTATACTTAAGGTGAAGCAAACAAAATATTAAATGGTCTAACTCTTTTCAAAAAGAACGTATGCGCATGATGTTAAAATATGTTACTACGAACTACCTAAGTTAGTTTCCTATTGTAAAACAGAATTGTAGAATTTACTGTTCGTTTACAGGGTAACTCAAAAGATTTTTTAATAAGACTAAAAAGTTGTGTAATTAGCAAATTTTTACGTTGAAGTACATGATTCCTGTACTTAACACAGAGGAAAAACAATAGTAAATTGCATAACTTTTGTCAAATTCGCTATATACACAAGATATTCAAATATGTTACTACATCCTCTCTATTGTAAAGCGGCATTGAAGCATATACGTTTCGTTTACAGAGTCTCTTAGAAGATTTTGATTACACTACAACCGATGTATATTTACTGAGTGAGATGTATTTTAATGATTTTACACTGTTTCAATCTCTGTAAGGTTTCATTATCTTGCTTTAAAATTTAATATATGTTCATTTTCTCCGTCTGAAATCTCGTCGATGTTAAGCTCTAAATCTATTAAAATATAGTATTTTCATCGATTAAAAAAACTGTGTTTATTTATAAATATATAATTCTAGCGTATCAGGAATTGATTGAAATAGCGATTACAAAATTCCAACTTTACGTTCATGCGCTGAGTAATAGAATGTAAAAATGTTGATACCCCAAGATTACAAGTTTTGCGTTTAAATATTTGCCGTTCATCGAATCTCCGGCTATGACGAACTTAAAATGCTAAATTTCGTATACAATAGGTGATCGGTAACGAACTGTTCGGTTTACGAACAAATCGGTTAACGAACACTTTCGCGTGAGATTTTTACGTTCGGAGAACGAACACCTCACGAAACAAAGCCATGATGAAGCAATGCCGTGTTTCATATTTGCCGAGCTATACTTTTTGCCTCTATTGTCAACTTTGAGAACATTTTAACAGTTGCATACATATGTCCTAATTAATTCATGGACTGCCGGAGATTGGGGACCTATATTTTAGGATCATCGAATTGGAATGAACAGACTATATGAAAAGAAATCACTTTAATAGTTTTTATACTTTTGCAAACGTTGCGAATTTTATATTTTTCAAATTCTCGAAACGTTGAGTTAAAAAACTTAAGCAAATAAAAAACTTCTAAGGTGCTCAGTAATTTTCAAAAATAATATATTTAATATGTTAGTATAAAAATCCCTGTAGATTTTTATACTAATAGAAATAGGTTCGTCGGAAAAAAAAAATGTTGATTATTCTCGGTAAAGTATGCTCCGTAAACTTATCGTTGTAGTTGACCGAAAAAAAGTGCTTCTTATTTTTCCCCATTTTTCTGAAACTGTAGTATTTTAATTAGTTTGTAAACTACTGTAAAATTGTCTAATTTTTTGTTTTTGAATGTATATAAACGGAAGAGTGATATAAACAAAAGAAAAATAAAAATAAATATGTCATAAATAATCTGATGAATACAATGTAAGGAAATTAATATAAAAGTTTCCCAGTTGTTATGGTAGCGACATGTACATTGGAATAAGTCACTCAATAAATTGTATAATTCTGATGTATAATTCTGTTTATAGCATCACTATTATTTTTTTGCCCCTTTCATCTTTTCTTTTCTGAATAAAAATGGAATCCGTATAATTGAAATTAAATACCTTACAAAAAGGAGTGATATCTCATCAAAAACAACTCGTTGTAAATGATCCCGCCAAGCCACAAACCTAAAACGTCAGTCACAAAAAGAAGTGATATCACATAAAAAGAAGCGATATAGAAGTGCATACTCCGAGTCCCGTGTAAAAATCTATCACCACTCATAATGTTTCCAAAGGACTCGGAGTGAGGTACAGTATGTGAAAACTGCTTGGCGACCTGCAGGCTTTTATAATGTTTGCGTTTCCTACAATTACATATGACTATATTAATTTAATTTAATTTATTTATTTATTTATTTTGCTCCCATAAAATTGTAAAAAGTTGAAGCTTCTGTGTTTGCATGTCCTTTCTTATTTATGAGATTGAAAAATCAATTTGTTGATTTTATTTACCATTATTTAAACTAGAAACACCACTCTTACGAAGAGGATTTTTTATGTAAACGTGTAAAGATTTTGAGTTTGTAATATATATATATATATATATATATATATATATATATATAACGTTTATAAACGCTAATAAACGCTAACTAAATTGAGATATATTGCAGTAATTCTAGCGTAAGCGGAATCGCATAGATCTGGGGAAAAATTCGTTCTGTCAGTTCTTTCGCATACAAAAATATTTAAAAAATGATGCAACAAAAATTAAAAATTTATTTTTTTTCGATTTTCAAAATTGATATACTGCATATATTATAAAAGCCTGCAGGTCGCCAAGCAGTTTTCACATACTGTACCTCACTCAGAGTCCTTTGGAAACATTATGAGTGGTGATAGATTTTTACACGGGACTCGGAGTATGCACTTCTATATCGCTTCTTTTTATGTGATGTCACTTCTTTTTGTGACTGACGTTTTATATTTGTGGCTTGGCGGGATCATTTACAACGAGTTGTTTTTGATGAGATATTTAATTTTCTTACGTTATAATAGCTTTTTTATACGAATTATTTATAGTTTTACTTCCGGAAGTCTACTAGTATAATTTCTTATTTGCTGTGATTGTATTTTGATTCTTAAATGATAATTATATGCTAAAAAATAGTAGTAAATTTTATAAAATGCACTTTTCAATGTATGAAAGCGTAAAACTTTGACATGACTTGAAACACGATATGAATATAAATGAATATATTTAATTACAGTTACGGAAAAGTAGTCTAAAATGTACATTTTGTACCAGTTTCATCCGTTATGAAAAAATTAATATTTTTTTTTTCATTCATTTTTAATAACATATTCTAGATCTTCTGTAAAATACAATCTCGAATACCTGAACCCGACCCAAACCTTACCTGCAGAAAAATATGTCTACTGAGCTAGTAACTGTAAAATCTGACTAAACACGCTACCTTTCTAATTATTTGATGTAAATATCATATTTTCATTCTTGATTAAGAAAACCCCAGAGAACTACTTAGTTCTACACCAAAATTCCAGATTGTGACACAATTAAACGGTAAGGAGAAATATGTCCTGAACATTTTCCTATTTTAACGGTATCGTCTCAAATTTGTAGCGTAAATGTTGGATTATTGCCATTGAGCCTTCGTAGAAATAAGATTGTTGGGCTTTTGTAAAAATGGATCGTTGGGATTTTGTTGGTAAATGGTTCGTTGGCCAATGGTACGACAAGCCAAAAAAATCTTACTGCTGGCCAACCGTGGGAATCCACAATTAGCACCATTGACATAATCTTTTTGTGTTCATTGTATAGGGGAACAGTAAGTTATCGTTGCGATCGCATAGTTTTGCGTCAATAAGATTTTGGGTGAATCAAGAAATTCATTATGTCTCCCTTTAACTGTCACATATTGAGAAAGGATCTCTGGAATTTGAATGTCACTGAGTTATGCCTACTGAGCTAGTAAATGTAAAAGCTCACTTATTTTAATTAGTTTGTATGGTTGTGTTCCCTGCTTATTTCAAATTCTTCGTGGCAAATTCTTTTAACATCTGAAAATGAAATCTAAAATTAATATTATTAATTTAAAATAGTGCCAGCAAAGATAGAAAATTTTAGGAACGCTGCGAGAAAGGATCTCTTACTTCTTAAAATGCTAACTTTTTAAAATATCAAACATCTTCTTAAAATGATTGGTCAATAGTACAAAACTGCAAAAGTTGCAGGATGATGGGATATAATCGGCCCAACAAAAGTGTTTATCGGCCGACCTGCCGTGGTATCAAAACTCATTCCTTAAGCAATATCCTATGATAACGTTGGAGCAAGGATTTTCTTGACACAAGAGTCGTTCCTACTGACGTACTAACACTTTAACAATAACTTCCTTCTGGTGTTTATTTCATGTTTTCTGAAAGTTAGGGGTTTGGTAAGGTTTTGAATTTTACGAGAAATGCCGTTGCAATTGAAATACGAGTAAGATTTAGAAGAAGATCTTTGTCTGATGATGAAAATCTTTGCAAAAATAAATGAACATTTTAAACTTACTTTTATTGTTAATTTTTGATCAACGAAGCAAAAGCTGCTGTCAGTTTGTATCCCCCCCCCCCCCCCCGAGGAAAGCAGTGAAATTCTTTTTATCTAGGGAAGCACCAGTAACATCTGAAATAGTGATTCAGATTGTACTCATGGTGTATTGCTAGAGAATTAAAGCTAATAACTCGCAACTTAAAGAAATAAAAGTTATGAAATTATCAGGGAAGTGAGTTTTTAGCTTGTGAAGTTTTGAGGTAAATTTGCATGAACTCTCAGCTTTATGATATTTTTTATGTTAGTAATTCCTGAAACAGTAGTTGTAGCTCGAAACGAAAATTTTGACGGGAACAATTTTTGGTTTCTGTTTGTCTATCTGTTCCACGATAACTGCCGCAAAAAGCATCCGATTAGTTTGCAATTAAGAAGGTATATTTGTGATGTATCCAGATTTAGCTGTATAGTTTTTGATTAAATTAGGTGAAATATTTCGAAAAATAAAGAACATTTTTATTTTCGCCATAATGCGTTTATATGGAAATTCGCACATTTTAAAATTTTTATTATCCTGTAGATTTTTAAGGTTAGATTTTTGCAGCCTTAGCCAAAGCACGTGTTTCTATATTTCGAATAATTAATTACAGCGAATGTTTATATTAACAAGGTTTTGCTTCAGGGAAATCAAACTTTTATGTACAAATACTCTGACTTTTTTTTTGTACCTTAGTTTGATTTTTGTTTTATATTTATTTCAGATTTATACAGAAGATCTTTCTCTGATGATGAAAGTTATACTGTAAAAAAAATCAATAGTTCTTGCTTTTATTGTTAACTTTTAATCTACGCAGCGAAACTGTTCTCTTAAAAAATCAACGTTTCTTTTTCAATCTGCGCAAGACTCAGTAACTTCTGAGATTTTGATTCCTATTGTGTACGTGGTCGATTTCTGGAGAATTAAAATGAATGACTTAGCGAAATAAAACTTTTGAAGTTATCATGCAGGTGCAATTTTGGCTTGTGAATTTTCAAGGTTATCTGGCATTTTTCTGATTTTTTTGATATTTTATGTTAGTAAGGGTTTCTTAAGGTTAGATTTTCTCAGCCTTAGCAAAGCACGTGCTTCTATTCTTCGAGTAATTTAGCTATAAGCTTCTTATTATAATCTAATTAACTTCTAAGCTTCTCAACTTCTAATAGCCTTCTATATTTGAATAGTTATCGTGGGTTTCCATTAGAATTCAATGTTATCTAATAACTTGATTTTATAAGCGGATATATTATTTTATAAGTGGATTAGGTTTTAGTAAAAGGAACTGTTAGAACTTTATGAGCTGAGTAAAGTGCTTTACAATTTAACAAGTTTGCGAAGAGATTTTGTTCTCTTAGTGCTTCTTAATTGAGTTTGGTTTCAACTATCTGAATTAAGTCTGTTCACGCTACTGTAATAAAATTTGCTTATTTCTAAAATAAAATTGCGTTTGTTTTTTTATGTCATGTCTTTCTTTCAAGCTAACAGCGCCGAAGGGGTTGTTAAAAAGTGAAATGTGACATATTTTTTTCCCTTACGTATCTTATTAGGATTTATTGCATAAAACCTGCAAGTATGAGAAACGTCATTGGAATAAACAAACAGAAGCAAAAGTATGTCATTTTGATATTTCATTTATCGCTTCTCAGCATTAAGATCATTATATTAATAAAAATTTGCCTAAACATTTTCTATTTTTTACCTTTTTTGTTGCAATGAAATTATTTCAATTGAACATCATAGATTAGAAAAAAGTGTCAGCATTAGAATGATCTTTAAAATCTTTGAAATCTTGATCTTTAGAAAATCTCTTGATCTTTGATCTTTGAAATCTTAATCTTTGAGCAATAAAAATATTTTAAAAACCTCTTTATTAAAAGTATAAAATTATTATGTTTATCTTGGATAAATAATTTTTGCACTTCCTAGAAATAAATTTAAGGTAATAAGTTATCCATTTTTATACCCGAGAAACAAGAAAAAATATATCCTCCTAGATATAAAATTCTTTGACAAATTATTTTCTCATGGTTAATTGAAAGCCACGTGTAATTAATCTTTTTAAAAACTACATTTTCTGCACGTAATTAAATTTAAATTCGGAAAAGATGTTCTTTGAAAAATTTAAAATTTTTCGACAGGTTAATTATTTAAAGTTTCAACAAGAATTGAAAGTTAGTCTCCTAATAACCTTGGTAAAAGCAGTCTTACGTAATAAAACCCTTAGGTAATGAAAAATTAACAGAATTCCTGTTCCTTAATATAATTTAACAGTTTTTAATTTTCTTAAGTAGGATTTTTTTCCATTATAGGGATAAATAGCCTTTGCATATATTTATTAAACTCAGTTTTTAAAAAAACTTAAAATCTTAAAATATAGTTTTATACAATAATCAGTAGTTTTACAAAAGAAAATATGGAAATTTTTTTGCTTTGAATACTTATAATATTTTAATACTTGTAATAGTTACGTATAATTTCAATAGTTATTTTTATGCTTAGTATGGCCTATTTTAGACTTATTTTAAGGTAGAGCTTTAAGGTATTACACTACATTCAAAAAGCCAGTACTGGGAAAATATAAAAAATAGTTTTATTTGAAAGGATGTAAAATTAGCAATTCAAAACATTTTTATTTTCTTCCTACGCTATTGTTTCACATTTCAAACCGGAAGTGTGCATTTAGGAGCCGAAAATTCCCATTTAAAGTGCTTTAAGAAATCTTCATTAAATCCTATTTCAATCTGATTCAGTATAACATACAAATCTAGGCAATTGTTGCAATAAGAGGTGAATATTTCTTAAAAAGTTTTAGAAATAAAAAATTTAAATGCTCTTTCTTAAAAATATGATTTGGATTAATAAATCAGTTACAAAACCCGTTCTATCTGCAACCATTTTGGTTATATTTATATAATCATGTATAATTCGCATATTAATATAACAATGTATATATCGCTTATATTTTTATAACCATATAACCACATATGACAGATACTATTTATTTGATGTTGTGAGTTTAAAAAACTCTAGGTTTAAATATCTGAGAGTTTTCTGAAATTCTTCAGCTACTTTTATAAATCAACACATAGAAGACATATGAAGAATACCCATAGCGAGAATTTGAATGACTTAGATTATAGTAAATTACATTTTTAGTAACTCAAACTGTATATTTATTTAATAAAATAGTATATTAGCATTATTTTTATTCGCGAGGACATTTTTGGTAAGTATCAAATATTGCATTTTTACCTTAAAATTGTAAAATTTAAAAAAGAATGACAACAAAACTATTTGTTTCATAAATGAATCTGTTTTTATTTACTAATTTATTTGAATAAATTAGTATTATAAACGTTTTTGTTTCATTTAAAAATTTATGGGTGTCGAATGCCCTAATATAAATTATTTGGTTTTATTCTTCATACCGGGTGTCCTATAATAAACTGACTGATTTTAAAATTCAATAACTTGCAAACGGTGACAGATATTTAAAAAAATTCTTGCAGGAGAGTAATGTAAGATGTCAGGAGTTTTTTTACTGCAATTCCTGATTTTAGTTCGAATTACCAGCAATAGATGGCGCTTCGAGTTACAGGAGTGCAATCCAGGCCAAAACTGAAATCACCCAGCATTAATGCGAAGGAAGGAGGTTTAATACATGGAGTAGGTTCTCATTCGCTAATACGATCTTGTTCTTAGGGCCCGATTCTGAATAAGCTTTTATTGTTGAATGAGACCCACTCGATGTATTGAACCTTGTTCCTTCAGATCAATGCTCTGTGATTTCTGTATGTTAAAATATTACAAATCTTTTCAACATTTTTAACATATGCAACAAATTCTCATGTTAATAAAGAAAAACAATCATAATAATAATCTTTTTTATGCAAATTACATTTTTCAACTAACTAAAGCAATGCAAACGTTAAGTTTGTTTTTTATTTCAATGAAAATATTAGGTATAATGATTAGGAAGTGACATCGCGGCTCCCGTGATGTGAACATAACTTTAATACCCCCTTAAACAAAATTTTAAAATATATCATTTCGGTTAAAGACGGAAAACTACTCTTTTCTGTGAACTATTTCAAGTGCATTCACTGAGATAAGTTAACAGATTCTTTTGACAAATCTTGGAGATTCTATTCATTTTTTAAAATTTAAACACGTATCCGTTATTATATACAAGAAGGAGGAAGGAACATTTTTACATACCTGATTTCTTTTTCAAAATGCCGCGACTATATCTTAAAATATCATGCAATTTCGTATGATAACAAATATTTGGGGAAAAAATATTGTTTTCATAAGTTAAAATGCATTAATACGGCAAACGTTGTTATGGTTCCTGATTAGATGTGTAAAATCTGTTCAGAGGTATTTTTTTAGCTATTTGGAAAGTATCTGTAAGCCGAATCAAATGCACAGCAGTTAATGCGGCTGAAGATTAGAAACATTTTGCCTGTATATCAGATCACAACCGGTGTATTCGCAATTTTACAACAATAGTATATATATATATATATGTGTGTGTGTGTGTGTGTGTGTGTGTGTATGTATATATATAATTAAGAGCTAAATAATCAAAAATATATATAAAGAGCAAATAATTAAATTGCAGATCTTTAACATTTCTAATCTGATGAAATGTTTCATGGTTCTTCAATATTGCCAAGGAACGAGAGTCATCAGGATTGGTTTACAATTCGTTCTCTGAGATCCAGTAATGAATCTGTGTGCATATGATATTCTTGCAAATATATAAAAGATTGGCTCATTAAAATAAATCGTTTTCTAGTGTTATTTTTTCCTGCCAATGTCCAGTTTGTAATTTTTACAAAAACTAATAAAAATATAATAAATCAATCTTCGTTTAAATTAAGAGATTCCATGTAGTTATATTGAAGGAAATAATGATTTTCAGAAATGATTTTTCAAATAAGACCTTCTTAAATATAGATTCATAGATTAAATAATTAGAATACTGTTAAATATTCAGAAACAAAATTTTCTAGACAATGTCCATGAATGTAGTAATGTAGGTAAATACAGCATTTTTTGTACAACAAAATAACAGATAGAAAATACTTCCACATGTCTTAAAGGTACAAATGATAATAAAATGAGGTATAAATCAATTTCGTCTTTATCCTTTTAATCTTTTTTTACTATCAACGTAACAGAAATTAATATCACGAATTTGTCTCCAGGGTCATTACTTAAAGGAAAGTGTTCTATAATAGTGACTACAGTCGATGTTTGGTCATAAATTTATTTTCATTCTTCTCCTTTTGTATTTTTGTAAATGTATATTTTGCGACACGATGTCTCATGTTAGGTACAATAGAATTATATTTTTATCTTCCATGAATTGGATATACACAAAGCCTATTTTTGGAGATCAATAATTTTATATTACTTGTAAAATTTATGTGAAATTTAATGAGCCGCAGATGAACATTTTCTATAAATACAATAATCATATTCAAAATACAGTAGAAAAAATTGCTGTTGTAACTCTTAAAAATATATGTTGAATTATAACAGTTGAACAGTAATTTTTATTTTGTTTAATTTAATATTGCCAATATTGGCTTGTTGCGGCGTCATCATTGGGGAATACACAATTTGCTAATTTTGGTCCAATATTGTCAATACATGTTTTACAATTTCATGTTCAATATTGTAATGAAAGGCCAATATTTCTACAACATTGATATTTTATTGCAAATATTTTCAATGCATTGCCATTATTTAACTAATAGTAGCGCAATGAAAATTGTTTCGACGAGAGTGATTTTGACTCAATTTTGGGCCCCAAAATAAACACCATTGCTTTGCAACATTTTACCTACCACGAGTTGAATTTGATGCCCACATAATGTTTTGTTCATGCCATTAAGTGGTAATAAACTAAATGCATTTTCCAGAATACGTTTTATACCGAGAGCAGATTAAAAATTTATTACTTGACACCCAGCATTACATTTTATTTTGTGAATCTTTCGTTGTACACTGTAAAAAGACAAATGTTTCTTAAAGTAGGAAAATATAATATAACCACAAACGAAACTATAAAATCACCTCTTCCGAGTTACCGAGGATTTTGAAAAGCGTTCTTTACCTTTAGAAACCACAGAAACTAATATATTTCCGAGATTTAAAGATATTTAAACACAAAGTGCCTTTTACAGCCACTGATTTTCGGAAACGTTTCCGACTATCTTTATAGTGTATTAATCAGTTTTCTCAACCCGGATTATCGATTTTTAGGATGTATTCAAAACTCAAGTAAACATTTTCAGCTACGTAAAAGAATTTACAGAAGCGAGAGTAACAAAATAATATTAATTTTAATGTTAATGCTGTTAATTTATCTTTTTCTGTAAAACATGTTTGTTGCATAAATTACATGTTGAACATTTTTGTATCACTTATATGTTGAAAGTGGAGACAGCATACGCTTTTAGTCTATGATTTCAGAATATTTTTTCATCATACCGAAAGAGAAACTTACGTGATATTATTTCTGGAATATTAGAGGATGACATCTAATCTTTATACGGAAGTGAATGCACATTAAGTATCAATATTTCTGTTATATTGCTGCTGCACATATTAGTCTCTTTAGACACCTTTTCCTGGAGTATTATTTATTCTACAGTATATGTAAGAATACAGAGAAATATTTCTGAGCGAATATCTGCCAATTTTTAGAAGAAATAGTTGAGAAGAAACACTTTTTCGGTTTTTTTGTTTTTCTACTCATCTTGAAGCGCTTTAATCAGAATAATTCAGTTAAAATGCATCCAATAGTTTAAATTTAAATTAAAGAATTTTCAAAATTTAACTTCTTTTGAGTGGTTACAAACATCTGCATTAAAAGTCAGATGAGAGATAGATTATTTGCTAATTGAAAACACACACACACACACACACACACAAAGAGTAAAAATTTAATGAGTATCTTTATTGCTTATTCTTTGTAATTAGAGCTACAAATAGAATTACTAGGGTAAATCCAGTGGGTTAATGTGTCTGCTATTTATAGCTGTGTTTAGAACATTTTAATTCATTCACACATCCAGAACTTTCCCTCTCTTTATATCAGAATATATTCAAAAGCACTAAATAGAAATATAAATACAATATAGAAATATAAAATTCCTTAAGTATTTCATTCTCATAGTAAAATTACGAAAGAATATACCGAGGCACCATATTAGATTTAGAATCACTTTTTATGCTTATTTATATATTTAAATAATATTTCTTTTATTGTTAGGAAAATTTTACGCCTCCTCCCCCCTATTTTAAGTTACATAAGCTTTACCTTTCGTAGAATATATAAAATATTTTGAACTCCTTCATTATGAAGCATAAAAACTAACTCTTTTAATTTGAGAATTTAAAATTCGTTTCCTGAGTTTGTTTTTAGAGTTTGTACGTTAAATATAACAATGAGGGTAATTATTCCTTTCAGTTTAGCGTACACAAGTTTAGCTTTCGTTAGAATTATCCGATTGCCTTCAAATTTTGTGTACCGGCTTATTGGGGAAAGGCGCTTTCCAAATTAATTTTCAGAATTTGTACGTAGAATATTACAAAGAGGGAGTTAATTCCTCTTAGGTTAGATTAAACATATTTAACTTTAGTTAGAATTATTCGATTAGCTTAAAATTTTGTATAAGGTGCATTCAAATGAAAAGGAGACTTTTGCTGTAGCGCCGTTGTTTCTAATCGCAGTGGGTTAATTTGTCTGCCGATGGATGGCATATGCATTTACCCAATTGGGCATCTGTGGTGAACGGCTGTGCCTCAGTTTATTCATTCTTGAAAAGTTGTTTTGTGCGATAGGATGAATGATGGCTTCCTCCAGATTAGCACAACACGTTGCTGAGGTTTAAACAGGCCATCAAAAATAGGCTCAGAAGCAATCTCACTACAGGAATGGTTTTACTGTAGGATATTGCTAGGCCACATGTGACCATTAAGACTCTCGACATGCTGGCAAAATTTCGGTGGGAGGTCTTGAAACATCCTCCATACTGCCCCGATATCTCCCAATATCACATATTTTCGGCCCCTTAAAAAACTCGATTAAAGAACAATGGTTCACATATGACAAGGACAAGACATGTGGCAAGACATCTTGGAAAACTTGATCCATCAACAACTCCAGAGTTTCCATTCCCTTCCTACACGCTGGGATCAATGCATCAATCTCAATGGCAATTACATTTAGTTGGAATGTTACACATTAACTGTAATCACAATATTATGTAATTAAATTATTCTGAAAATAAATTTGCTTTAAATATAACAGTGGTCTCCTTTTCAGTTCAACGCCCCTTATATAACCATTTATTCGAAAAATTGGGGATAGCAAATATCCTTTGAAGTGGGAATGTTAATGCAAGATTAGTACACAGAACCTGTGAGCTGAATGCCAGCAGTTTAACTTGTCATACATTTTATTATGTTTTGCATTCTTGTATCTTTGATGTTGAACATTTCTGTTTTATGATTCCAGCGAAATACATAATGAAGCCAGATTCCAACCGTTGAAATTGGACCGAAGTAAACCTACGAGAAGAAAATAATATGATTGAAGCTGGTGAAATTGATGTAAATAAAGCTGCATGATTTTATGGTATTTCGTCTAGTAAAATCAGGCAAAGGAATGAAAAGGGCAACCTGCAACAATTATCCCTTGGACGTCTTTATGTACTAGATTCTGACGAAGAGAACTTGGTGCTCATATTAACGAAGTGGTCTTAGTGTTCCCTAATGTTTAATTTTGAAAGTTGTGCGAGAAAATCCCGGGTTTACAATTGGCTTTCCTCAAGGTTAAAAAATTATATGAACCCAAACTCTTCTTTCATTTCTTCAAAGTTTTTCATGAAAGGGTTAAAGGAACACTACTTTTCAAAAAGTCCACCTGGCAAAGTGCTGCTCATCCTTGACGGTCAGTCAGTGATGTGAGTTTTCTGAAAATGCTGGACTATGCTGATAACAAATAATTATACTGTGCCTGCAATGTCATACCACACAAGTTCTGCAACCACTTGATAGGCCATTTTTTAAACTGCTCAAAGTTAACTTCAACAAATCAGCGAATCAGTGGATGAAGCATAATCCCCAGAAACAATTTACAGAATTACAGCTCGAATTGTCATTGGAATGCTTGGAAAATTAGGCAAAGGAATGAAAAGGGCAACCTGCAACAATTATCCCTTGGACGTCTTTATGTACTAGATTCTGACGAAGAGAACTTGGTGCTCATATTAACGAAGTGATCTTAGTGTTCCCTAATGTTTAATTTTGAAAGTTGTGCGAGAAAATCCCGGGTTTACAATTGGCTTTCCTCAAGGTTAAAAAATTATATGAACCCAAACTCTTCTTTCATTTCTTCAAAGTTTTTCATGAAAGTGTTAAAGGAACACTACTTTTCAAAAAGTCCACCTGGCAAAGTGCTGCTCATCCTTGACGGTCAGTCAGTGATGTGAGTTTTCTGAAAATGCTGGACTATGCTGATAACAAATAACAGAATTATACTGTGCCTGCAATGTCATACCACACAAGTTCTGCAACCACTTGATAGGCCATTTTTTAAACTGCTCAAAGTTAACTTCAACAAATCAGCGAATCAGTGGATGAAGCATAATCCCCAGAAACAATTTACAGAATTACAGCTCGAATTGTCATTGGAATGCTTGGAAAATGAGAGCTTGTGCTGAGTAATGCATTAATGGATTCGTGCGTACCAGAAATTTTCCACTCGATCATGAAGCCTTCCCGGAGCAGTTTTCCGCAATTTCCGACAGACGTCAATCTCAGAATAATGAAAGGAGCACAACAGGCTTGCCTTCTTCTATTTCAGATATTTGTAGAGTATGCCTACTAGATGATTGACAAAAGAATACAGAAATCGAAATTTGTCGAAGTCGAAACTCATCTTTATTGATTAAAAAAAGATCAAGAGGATCCTCTTCCTTCTACATGTCAGTCCCCTTCTACATTTTACATGAAATCAGCCCTGTTTCTGCTTTTGCAATGAGCGAAAACATAAACAAGAAGGTAGCCCTTGACGAATAGTGCGTCACAGAAAAAAAGAGAAAATGGTCAACTCAAAAGATAAGCCATCCAGAAAACCAGACAAAGAAAAGAGAACACGACCTGCCAAAAATCTACAGGTGAAGTGGAAATGCGAAGAAAATAGCAATGAACAGGAGAACTTACCATCAACGGAAGACGTCTGTTTATAAGGCCATGAAATTTTTTAAGAAACTTAACTTTGAGTGGAGAGGATACAATGTATCGATTGTTAGTGATGGCTACATGAGACGTCCACAATGCTTAGTATCTATTGAAATATTTTCAGAAAAAAAGAAAAAAAACAAGATCGAAAAATCATGCGTTAAGCACAAATTATGAAACACATACCAACATATCCAGAAAGCTGTAACGAAACTTCACCGTTAAATAAGGAGAAAGAAGATATGTAGTAAACAGTTCAGGAAACATATAACACAATTAAAAATCCAGTTTTAACAGATACATAAAATAGTAAAAAATGTAATCGAATTATTTTTGCAGCCCTGCATATGATCTATAGATTTGAGTATATACTACGTTGCATGAAATAATTTACAATTCGAAAATTTACATTTAGCAATTCGCCAATCAATGGAAATGCAATCGAAATATTTTGTACAGCCCTGTAAATTATCTAAAGACTTGTATACACCACATATTAAGCAAAAACTTTCTTCAGGTAAGAAACGTAAGGCAACTTAAAACTCACTTCCAGCAATTACCAACCATAAACGGCAATGTATCTTGTTCTTTGCGTAGCTCTGTATATAAATTTATTTATATTCCACAAATTTCAATTTGTCTACTAAATATAGCAGCATACTAATCTACTAATGTATCTACTAATTATAGTTCAGCATAAAAATGCGTAATACAATTAAAAACACCCTTAACTAATTCAGTCCCACAGTCAGTAATATTTGAAATGGTTTGTGTAGCCCTGTATATGATAAACAGAATTTATACACATCACGTACTATACAAAAATTTAGTTAAACTTAAATACGCAAACCAAAGTTTCAAACGCACTTATAAAACATAGACTCTAATTATCGCACTAAGACTGTAACCGAATTATTTTGTGTCTCCCTGTAAATGAATAATAAGCGCAATGCACACCAAAATTTTCAGTGAGAAACTTACAGTGCAACTCAGTAATGCATATAATTTTCATTATGTTTAAATAGTGAAACATCATTAAAATACACTGCAAATGATTTTTCACCGTAGAGCATTGTGTAACAGAATTCTTTTGAGTTATTCTGTAAATGAATAATAAATGCCTAGCATCCCATATTTTACAAAAAACCTGTTTTAGTGCCCTTCATAATTGTATATCAATTTCATCACGTTTCAAAGGGCGTACGATCATCAAAATGCACTTGAAATGACTTTTTCCCATCTTCACTATGATCTAACGGAATTTGACTTTCTTTTGACTTCCCTATAAATAAACTATAAATTCTACATACTTCATTTTCAATGGGAATCATGCTATAGTAAATGTACATACGAAAATTTCAGGGAAATTAAAGTATGTTTACGAGAGTTGTAGCACAGACGTATAGACAGACGGACAGACAAACCGAAGTCATAAACACTATTCAACTGGGTTGGAAAGTGTTAAAAATAGAAAAGTGTAAGTAAAAAAATAAAATTTTCTATTCAATATTTTGTGATACAACTTTTTTCAAAAAGAAAAGTAATCCTAAATTTGATGTAAATAGAATATTAAATAAAATGCAAATATAACTTTTGAAAAAAAAAAAAAATCCCTGATGGCTCGGCCTACAGGCACACGTAGATTTCGAAGACGCAGACCGTGGGGCCGCTGTTTGTTGGAAATTGCGGAAGAAATGACCTTTTTGTCATGATGCGGCAGTTGAAATTGCCCACTTCGAAACCTAACTTATTTGCAGGTGAAGCTTGCATGGATTTTTTTTTTTGCCATAAGGATTGGTCCTATAAAAAACTTGTGAATATAAAAGTTTTAGATAATATTAAGAGGAATTATAATAAATTTAAGCGGATTTGATATCTTGTGAATTGACGAAGTTATGAATTTTTTTCTTCTAACACCCCCTTTTCACTCCCTTGAGGCCAGTTTTAATGATATCAAAAATCTGTCATACATAAATTTTTCGGCCCTTTTCCTAGAAGTAACAATAACTTTAAACGGATTCGATACGTATCATAATTAAGAAATTATGGGTTTTTTCTGTTTTCACAAAAAGCCCCCCATTTCCGCCCCCTTGGTACGATTTTGCCCATTAACGAACTTTACCAAGATTTTATGCCTCTTGATTTTATGTATCAGTTTGGAGGAGATTTGTGCAGAATTATTGCAATTATTGTATCTATCGACATAGATAGATAGATAGATAGATAAAGTTTTGAACTGGGGGTGGTTTTGGGTTCTGGGAGTCATGATCGGGGAGTCAGATCTGCAAAATTTTTTCAAAAATTCCAACTTAGGTGAGAATGTAATAGGTGGTATTTCTTACGAAATCTACCTAAAAGCAGCGGGAAAGACCGAGCTCTGTTAAAATTAGCTTAGTGTTCAACTCGAATTGCCGACTGAATCATGTATCTCGGCTCCGATTGGGAATTTCTAGAAAATTCCTTTAATTCTGAAAGCCAATTTTTGTTGCCAAATGTCGCCAAAATTTGGCGAAAAGTCGCAAAATTGGCGACAGTTTTTCATTCTAAGCTAAGCATGTGTTTCAGCATTGGTAATCTAGAAAGTCATTTTTTCCGCCAATTACTGTCAAAATTTCCTGACATTTGGCGATATTTTCCGAAAATTAACCAACATTGCTTACTTCCAAATGTTCAACAACTTAATAACTGTTTCAACCTTTATACACACTGACATGCATTGACCCGTAATGACCCAAAAATAACACACGAATGGAATTTTCTTGAATATGTGACCTAGCCCAATGGTTTTCTAGTAATCCAAAAACGGTAGGATACATGAATTAAGGATATAACGACGTTTGAGCCGTTTTTTACCTAACATTAGTTTGACCCATAGGGATCCAAAAATGACCCACTATTCGAATTTCCTCGAACATGTGACGCAGCCCAATGTTTTTCTCTTAAACCAATACGGAAATAGGAAATTTAGTCAAAATTGTTTGAGTCGTTTTTTAGATAAAATTCGTTTGACCCCGACTCGTTGTGACCCAAAATGACCCACTAACCAAATTTTACCGAACATATGACCAAGCCCAATGGTCTTCTTGTAATCCAAATTGGTAGGATACAAAATATAGCCAAAATCGTTAAAGCTGTTTTTAGATAAAATTAGCTTGACCCTCAGTGACCCAAAACTGATCCACTAATCCAATTTTCTCGAATATGTGACTCAAACCAATAGTCTTCTTGTAATCCAAAACTGTAGGATACAAAATTTAGTCGAAATCGCTAAAGCCGTTTTTAGATGAAATCAGCTTCACCCGCAGTGACCCAAAAATGACCCACTAATCGAATTTTCTCGAACATGTGAATTAGACCGACTGTCTTTTCGTAATCCAAAATGGTAGGATACAAAATTTAATCGAAATCGTTTGAGCCGTTTTTTAGATAATGTTAGCTTGACCCTGACCCGTAGTGACCCAAAATGTCCCACTAATCGAATTTTCTCGAACATATGACCTACCCCAATAATCTTCTCGTGCCCGAAAACGACAGGATAAAAAATTTAGTCAAAATTGTTAGAGCCGTCTTTTAGATAAATTTGCATATACACCCACATATATAAACAAACACACACAAAATTTACTCATATTATACTATATGATTAATTACCTAAGTTTCCTATTGTCTTATGAATTTGGCATCTATTCCGATGAAGTGGGGTGTCTAACCCTGAGGTAAGGGATAGATGGCAAAATCATCGATTAAGTTTTTTGATGGAAACGTCATTTTTTCAGGTATTTATTATTACAGTAATATTTTTTATAATGTTCTGCATAAAGATTGGAGTAGATAGGTTTCATGTGCATTACAAATATCATTACTATAAAAAAGAATTTATTTGTCCTTTCTTAAGCGAACCAGAATCCCAGACTTACCCTAATAACGTTTCCTGAAACATTTAAATCAAAACACATACTCATATATATATTAACCTTTGTCGAATTAACTTATTAATGTTTATTGTCCATCAATGATATTTAATTAATTTCGGAAATATAAAATGTTAAATAACAAATAGTAAAGGCAGTTTGAACTGAATTACAAACACTCTGCTTTTAATTTAATGCAAGAGAAAGTAAAAAAAAAAAATTAAGGAATTTCTATTCTGCAACATAAATATAAAAAACAATTAACAGTCCTTAAGGCAGGCATTTTCTGAAAAAATGATTTATACTGCTACTGACACGAAAATAAAATGATCGTCCTCGTAGAGAAAAATCTAATGTAAGGAAAAAACGAAATTGACCTTTTATAAACTTATATTTTTAGAAAAATATTGAGATCGAACAATGTGTTCAATATTGGTATCCTACAGAATTAGAGATAAAATATTTTATTCATTCAAACTGTTCTGCAATGAAGTATATGTGTGCTTCTGTGTTTAACTGTCTTTGAGTTTCATTTGAATTACGTGCTTCATCATTATACTACGGAAAAGATATATTTTTATATTGTATTGATGTTCATATAAATTTAAGTTTTGTCCCTGCCTTTATAAAATTTTCCGATATGATTTATGAAATTCTATTATGTCTGAAAAGGATATTTTAATTATTATTGAACGCGTTTCACTAAAATATATTTATTTGTGAATAAATATTTATGAAATAACACAAAAAAGTAAAAAAGTATTCATTATAATGGGAAATTAAATCTAAAAACTAATACATTTATTAGATTATGCGTTATTAAATATATACTGTTTTTTATTCAAATAACAGTCATTTTTGGTCTATTATACAAACTTGTGGTTTATATTGCCATGTCAAGGATGTTCATAGAACCTTCTGATATTTGAGTACTTCTAATTGCTCTTTAGTACTCTTCTTCTTACTTTATCCCACAATTTTATCATTAAATAAAGCTAATATCTGTATTCGGAAAATGTGGTATTTAAATATCGCGAGGTTTGGACATTATATGATATGGAGTCTAAATAAATCAGTATGACAGTAAAGTATTTCAACAGTATTATATAAATTCTTTTTGAGAAGATATATTTTTGATCTTGTTATTCTTTAGATAATAAAAGTATGAGTAAAAATGTACTCATTTAAAAAAACTAACAACAACATTTGTAAAAACTGGAATTCAAATACTCTCCAATAGAGTATTTTGAATACAGTGATGAACAAAAACTTAACATTAAATTCTTAAGCAAAGTTAAAAATTTGTATTTTTAAAATATAAGAATAATCTTTAGTCTCAACACATTCCTAATATCCTCAAAAATATGTCCTTTTTATTTGACACACTATTATCTTGCAAAATTCATTATTATTATTAATATTATTAATTTGACATTTTACTTCATGCAAATATAATCCTGATTTAATATGAAAACTTTATGAACGATGTTGTTAGTAAATTTATATAAAAATTTTACTACGATGAATGGTTTTCATATTTCTGTATTAATTATTTATGTATCATTTACGAATAAAAATAAAGACAATAAAAAAATCTGAATTATCCAAAATTTGTTATTCTGTTTTTAGTTTCAAATAATAATCTAAACTCATGAAATTCCAAGTATCATAACTTGGTAAGTTTTGTTGTAGTAGAATGAAGTTTTTACTGATTTATTTGTTACAGCACGGAGAAAAACTTTCTAAATAAAATGTGTTGGAGAAAGGTACCGTTCGTAAATTTAAATTTCTTAACAATTTTTAAAAAAATGTTATTTTGCAGTGAATACACTTTTATACGACGAAGAGCAAATAACATTTTTGCAATTGAAACTACATCTCTAAATCAAATGGTTTCGGAATTGACCAATAATAAGAAACGACGCGAAATATAGGATACGTAATCATAAAGTCACTGGAAAATTATTGCAACATTTAACATAAAATATATTTATTTAATTCTGCTAGCTTTGTCTGGAATTGAAGTGGTTACCGCAAAACGTAGTTAGCTCCATTTTCTGGCACTTTTGAGAAGTCCACTCTCTTTTTAAAAATAAATTGCTCCTAATATGTTTTTCGGGATGTCATTAGTGGCGAATCATGCATAGGTGCATGTACTGAAATTGGAAAAAAATATTTTTGACCTTAAAAAATCCTTAAAACCACCTTAAAAATTCAATTTTATTTATTTCTTCGAAATGTGCCAAAAATGGAGCTAACCATTTCCTGCTGCAAGCCCTTCTATTGAAAAATCTATAATTATAGCAGTGTGAATATATACAAAATAAAAACTTATAAAAACTTGACTTAAATATATAAAACTTATAAATTTAACTCTCGTTTTATGTTCGTAATTCATTTTTCAGGAAGAAACTTCAATGCCCCCAATTAATCATGGAATGGAAATAGTTATAAATAAAAATGTTTGACGTAAAATGCAATTATTAGAAAAATACGTTTAAACCTAAAGAAGATTTATGTCGCATTCTGCAAATGATTCTACAATTCGTTATATTTCTCATATTTCTCTTCAACATTTCGATGAAAGAACGAAAATATCGTAATACCACTGTTAAATAATTTATTAATTTCAAGCAATATTTGGCTGTTTTCTTATTTAGTCCATCTTCCTACTTTCCTGATGTCTATTTTTCTATAGATAAAATTTGTATGTCATATCATACCTGTGTCTACTGTTTTCATGGTTCCATACACTTCAGTCTTTATCCTTTTCACGCAGTCATGATGTTTGCACTTTGTCAAAATTTTATCGATGTGCAAGCAGGGCACACTGCAAACGGTTCTACATAACGCACCGCTACACAATGGTTCCAAATCCCTGAAGCGTGGCCGAAATTCCAAAAATAAATTTTCTATTTAAGAATTTTTAAATCTTCAGTTATTTATAGAAATATTTCTGGAACCATATGTCACTATACACAGGGGATTTTTTGTATACCTGCGCTAGGATTTCATTGTGAACTGGACTCTGGCTTGACGTTCAAGTGATATACATAGACAAAAACGCAACATGTTTAAAAAAATGAACTGTTCATATTTTGAACTGTTTTTGATAGAATGAACATAATTTAATTCTGAAAAATGAGTTAAACGGGCAATGATAGGATAAATATTAATAACTAGTGCTCTTATCATTATTTACAAAATTAAAAATTTAATTTCTTATAAACAAATAAACTCATTTTTTATTGAAAATTGTTATAAAATAATTTATTTGATTAAACAAATGTTTGCGTATCCCGCAGAAATCTGTAACGATAATTAATGTTCCACACATTTTAGACTATTTGCTATACAAAATCACAAAAAACAGCTACCCACAGGTGCTTTCTTGCTTTTGATGCACGTGTTTTTCTAAATTGTGTGTTTTATATTTTTTTATTAAGTCGATATTAATATTTTTCTGTGTACTGTTTGGTTTGTATTAAATTACAAAAAAAATATTTATTTACATTATCATTAGTGTCTCAATTATCGATTAATTAATATAACTTTCTTGAGTTTAATAAGAGCTTATATAACTTATTTTATTCGACATTCTGAATTACATCATTCATTAAAAATTAGAATATACCATTCTATTTTTAATGAATTTAAAATTTAAACGATATTTTTGTTTGTTGAAATTGTGTTAAACATCTGTTTATGTAAATATAGAATATTTTACGAATGATATGAGTAAATATCACATAAATTTTATTTTACACAGGATTCCAATCCAGTTGCCAGGATGTTCAGAACACCCATTAGGCGCCATTGCTCCCATTTTGGGAACATTGTTTTAGGATTTTTTTCTAAAGTGAACATTTTATATATTGTTAAAAGGTTCATGTTATTTGCATTTTGAATATATTAGACGACTTCTGAATTTTTTCTTTTAAGTTTCATTAGAATTTTCTATTTTTTAAAATGTGTTAAAAAAGGCAAAAAATAGCTTTTTGGCCGGACTCGAAAGAAATATTTAAAAAAAAAACTGTATAATAAAAAATAATTTTTTTAGTTAAAATATGTTTATAACAGTGCATTATATTAAACAACATCAATCCGGAATTAATATGTATAATAGATCAATCACAATTACCGAAAGCATAAGTTGCCCCCAAAATGGAAGCAATGGCTCCTAACGGGGGTAATGTTATTGAAAACTTGTACATATGACTCCGTGCATTTATGGTATTTATTTTTCAGTTTATTAGCTATAATAGGGATAATAACATTCTGAATCTAATATTTTAAGAAGATTTCATATAAATTATTCCAAATTTTACATTTATAATAAAAAACAAAATGAAATTACCAGTTCTGTAAGCATTTTCATTATCCATCTCTTTATTTTTCATCATTACATTATTTTTTTCTGATTTTTTTACATGGAAGATGATTGAACAATTTTTTAGATTTGGATGATTTTTCGGCTGTTCCGGAAATCGTTTTTTTGTCACCTGATTGCAGTATTGTAACATACGAGGAAGATATCTTCCTCATATATATGTCGCATAAATTATTCTCTATTACTTATGTAATATGAAATAATTTATGCGACGATTTATCCCATGTTATATTTGCTATAGTAGAACTTTCCGTAAATTCTAAATCAACAAAATCAAGAAATATCTGATTAAGAGTTTAAAAAAGACAAAGTATTAAACGCAGACTTGATATTTCAGATGAAAGTTCAGACGAATCTTCAAATCGGAATCAATATGAAAAAACTAAGCAAAATGAAAAAAAAAATAAAAAAAACCAATTTCAGGAAACGCAAAAAAATAATATAATGCTGCATAAAAAATTTTCAATCCTTTTCATGTAAAATAGTAGGACAAAAATTATGTAAGTTGGAATAATAAAGATATGTTTAATGAAGATGCTTATGGAATCGGTAATTTTATTTTCTGTTTTTATTATAAATGTAGATGTTGGACTAATTTATATGAATTATTCGTAAAATATCAGTTTTAGAATGATATTACCCCTTTTATAGCTAAAGAACAGTGAAATAGCAACCATAAATGCACAGAGGCATAAGTAAAAATTTTGAAAAAAATTACTCCCATTAGGCGCCATTGCTCCCAATTTGGGAACATACTATTTTTCCTAAATATTCGATTTTTTTTTAAATTTTTTATTCAGAAGTACTTTAAAGACTTCCTATTCATAAAGAAAAAGCAATTGTTCCATAAAAAGATAGTTTAATATATATAGCGGCTCCTAATGGGTTAAATAGGACTCACAAGAAAATAAATGTTTTTTATTCCTGAAAAATATTTTTATCTTTAAACGATGGCGATGCTAGGGAGTTATAGAAATTTATCAAAAAAGAAATTCACAATGGAAAAATAAATTTTAAAACTATAATTTTATTCTTTTTATAATGCGCAAAGTCAAAAATACCAACTTTCAAACGAATTCGTAGAGATTTTCATATTATGACCATATTTTAGCATTTAGAATCACTGTGCGTCGCGAGACATGGTATTTCGCTGGAAAAGTTGACCAAAAGTCAAAATCTCAAATTTCATGTTTAGTTGTTAACACTCGATTGCTATCCTCAAAGAAAAAAAAAATTGGGATTGCTGTCGGGATATCTGTGAGATCATATAATGCAATTTCCATATTTATATAGCAATATTTCGTGGAAAGATAGTAATTGACTAGAAATGTGTGTTATTTTGCATTTGATCACAAAAACTATAACAAATTTACCAAATTGGTATCTCTAAAGGCGCCTTCTCAGCCAGAAATGAAATCCCCGTATCTGACAGTTAAAAAGGATTGTAAGCGATTGTTACTTTTATGTTAGCTCAAGTGCACAGTCACAACCACATGGTAACAGGTTATTTACGCTCTATAAGATCTCTAAGTGTCCGCAATCTCACTCGGAATTTGTGTGGTGTGCTTTTCAATCGTACTGCTCTTGGCCTACGTATCTTTTCATCGACGTTTTAAAGTAATATTCTCTCTCGAATTTCTGAAAGATTTTAGGGCTTCTAAAGAAAATGGTATAAACTTCCTTTTACATGAATATACTTTTTTAATATAATGCATTTCTCTTAAAATTTCATATTTAAAAATATAGTTTTTCATCAAAATAACTTTAATAATAAAAGAAAAATTCGAAAGGAAAGATTCGCCCTCGCTTATTCACAATGAGAAAAACATTTTTATGAAAAAATATTTATTTTACACATTACTAAAATAGACGTCCGATAAAAATATATGTACAACACAAGCTCTGATGTTGTTCAAGACTAGTACTCAAAGTGACAGGAGAACCCATTATAGACATGCGCCGATGGATGGACCCATTGTTGATGAGGGGGAAACACAAATAACGACTCTTTCGGGAGATCATACTTTCCCGTAACTCGGAGGAGTTCGTACCAAATGCTTGGTATTTGGTATGATAATGCATCATTGCAACAGTTGCTTGCCTGCGATAAAATTTCTAGGGACTCCGATATTCCACAACTTTTAAAATCGGCAGCCCGCATAATGACTCTTGCTTTATGGAAAAATATCTCAATATCACTTATCTAAACTAATAAAAGAAAGTTTCGCTCTGTGTGTCTGAGTGTCTGTGTGTGTGTCTGTTGGCGATGGCTAGGAAAATCTGGCCCACCTAGAAGGCTGGAAATTTAGATTTAGGTAGTCCAAGCCCTCTCCTGTTGCACCATTACTTCAGAATTTTAATATTTTAATTACTTTCTGAAACATGAATTAAAATGCACAAAGAACTCTCATTAAAAATACGCTTTTATTCTCTTGGGTTGGTTGGTTCACTGGTTGGTTGCATCGATTCTTCACAGAAGTAATTAAATAAACCAGAGTAGCGATGCATAAATAAGAATTTCTAACTAAATAGTGTCAACATGGATTGAAGTTATCAGCGTAGAGGAGCCATGCGAATGTCACGCCACCTGTACATGAAAAATTACACATACGTCCCACTGATTAAAATATTTTGCAGGCATATTTTTCTTCATGACAATTAGTCGGGTTTAAGTTTTTTTTTACATCACATTTATTATTATGATGGAGATTGTTAATACAAAAAACTTTATTTAACAGATTCTTTTTTATATTTGCGGGAATTAAGAGGGACAAGGGTCTAATTACATTTAAGCTTCAAGGTGTATTTCTAGAAAGATGTTACCAGAATTCCCTAATAGTAGTGTAAAAGTAGAAAGCCAAATTTCAAAAGAAGTTCCTAGTTTAACCAAATGAATCAATCATTAAAGATGTATTGTGATCCTCCTAATTAGTTATTTGCTGAAGGCCACTTGAACAACCCCCCTCCCCTCCCGGACCGTCCTTCAAGGTTTTTTCTCTAACTCTGCTCCGTTTCCACATCTCAGCAACTATCTTTCCGATTTCAACGCAAGTGATTTCAAACATTATAATTAATTTAATAGTCACCCTTTATAACATTAAACTAAATTTATGAGTAGCGGTTACCACTATTTCCGAATAATTGGGTAAGCCAAATTTGTAATTAAGTTCCTAGCTTAAGCAAACGAACGAATTTCGAAAGATGCGTAGTGCTCCTCTTAATTAGTCATTTGCTAAAGGGTACATGAACAACCCCCCCCCGGCCCCTCATTCAAGTTTTTTCTCTAACTATGCCCCGTTTCTATATATCAGCAACTATCTTTCCGATTTCAACGCAAGTGATTCCAAACATTATATTTAACTTAATAGTCACCCTTTATAACATTAAATTAAATTTCTGAGTAGCGGTTACCACTATTTACAAATAAGAGTTTAAGCCAACTTTGTAATTAAGTTCCTAGCTTAACAAAACGAACGAATATTTATGCATGCATAGTGGGCCTCTTAATTAGTCATTTTCTGAAGGACACTCGGACATCTCCTCCCTTCGGCAACTCACTCAAGGTTATTTTCTCTAACTGTGCCTTATTGCAATAACTGTGTGTAATATGAAGTTCTTGGTCGTGGTAAAGTGGATTTGATACGATGAGTGCTTCGATGACTAAAAACATCATTACCTTCTAAGAAATCTAGAAATTCGGAGGAAATAAGAATAGGCACATTTAGAGGAACAGGCAGACATGAGTAGATGAAGGTATTTTAATAAATCCCAGGTTCTAGATATAATTGCATAAGTACAGGCAACGTTGCATGGCTACGGCTGCCCACGGCAGCGCAGGGGTACCCGGGCCCGTAACACAATTCGTGATATTGTTACATGTTGATAGCAAGATGATTAGCGAGAGAATTCATTGTTTCTCGTATCATGACATGAAGTCGAATGAAATTACATTTCGCCAAAAGGTTACAATATGGCGATCATTTCTCCAAACAGAGCATAAAGACAATTAAAAATTTAGAGAACAGAGCCATTTTTGGCATAAATTATCCTAACGAATATATTGGCGGTAGCCAACATGTATGGGAATGCAAAACCACACAAATGGGGCTCGGAAAAGTTTTCGCATTCTTGAACCCGCGAACCTTAGAGATTGTTATGACTTTGATAAGTACGTTAGATATTTTTGGACCGGAGTTATTCAGATGCGCTTGGGAATCATTGTAATTAAAAAGGGTGTGTATGAAGAAATCAGTTAGCAACAGAACTTTGTGACCAAATAAGGAGATGGCAGATGGTAAATCTTATGCTAGCTATTTGAAAGGGTAAATGTAGCGGTTTTCCTTTACATAGCACAGAATAGAAATATTTTTAGTGTAACTGAATTAAAAGGATATTAGAATAAACGGAATGAAATTTGTTACATTGAATTTAACAAAATGGTGGGAAAGGAAAATGAAAAAGTATTTTTGTAGAACAGTGAGCGTTAAAATAATGAAAAAGGGGAACAAATTTGGAAAAGGGAATTAATTGAGAAGGGAATAATTACTAAAATTGCAAAAATTGAATAATATATGATGCGACATCATATATTTCTCCTCCTTGTGTAGAATTGAAAAAAAATTGGTCACATGGTATGTATGCTCTGTTCAAAGATTACATAATATTTTCACATTTACTATAATATCAACATGTACTTTATAGGCAATAAAAATGCGTCCAAACCTGGTATAAAATACAAAAAAAGCATATAATTGAATAATATGACATGAAACATAAATGTGAACGTTCTTCTTTTGGTGAGGTAACTCAATATGTACACCGGTGAAATATTTCAATAATAATATATGTCTCATACAAAAATCAGCTGCAGCAATATAATAAGAACAGATATAATAGTGCACCTTTATATTTAATATAGTCCTTTTAGACTATTTTTGACCTATACTGCATGTACTATATGCAATTGAGACTTTGTTCATAGGTCATTTGGCCAAGCATGAAAAACTGTTTCATTAGTTAAAAAGGCCATAAAATATGAGTCATTTTTTTTTTAAATTAGCACCTATGCTGTGCTGTATAAACAATAACTGAAAATACAAGTTACATATAAATAAAATAGTGTATATATCTTTTATATTAAGTGTATTGAAGAAAAGGAAAATAATATGGAATATTGTAGCATATTCAAAAATTTGGTATTACTTTGTAAATCATACTGCAGATCTACATATCTTAAATATTTATTTATTTATTTATTTATTATTGGGAAAGAGTGAAATGTGTAAAGTGGAAAGATTGTCCCATTACGGGTGATATCTAGGAATGCTCATCACAACCTACCATCTACAAACATGTTGTCAAAATGACACATGAAGATAACAACATATGTTATTCTGTACTAATGGTAAGATACGGGACAAATTTAAATAACACAATATTTGATACAATAATGTTAGAAAAAAAAACTCCGATATTTTGAAACAGAAAGAAAAGTTGGCCTCTGTTGTTTTTAAGAAAATTAATCTAAATTTGAAATTAAAAAAAAACTGTGTGCTATTATGATTGTTTATGTAGAGAAAAATGGTATGTAAAGTATGAACAACGTGGAAAACCCTGCAATGTTTGTTTACATCCTTTAAATAATGAAAAGAAAAAAAATAAATTTTGAATAAAAATGTCGATTAAAGTGGGGAAACACAACATTTATGTAAAAAAATTTGAAAAATGTGAACACAATTAATTGAGTATTGATATGTATGAAAGTGTGATTGTATGAAATAGAAGCTATCAATTAAAAGAAATAGAAACATATTAATTATAACAGAGAAAAATGTAAAAGAAAATATAACTGAGAAGTGCATTAGAAAGTATGTATGTACTGTTCGATTGCAACCCTTAATGTATCTTCGACAGAAGATTTATTTGGTTTAATACCAACAAAGTTGCAATTACATTAGAACTGAATAAATACCTCTAAACACTAGAAGAAAAATGAATTAAAAATTTTGAAAGAATATGTCAGGTTGAAAATTAAATATGAAAAAAAAAACTGATGAAATGCAGTGTTATACATGTAAGAAAAGGAAATGTGTAAAAAAAATGTGTACGTCCACAGACTGACAAATAATGCCTCCATTTCAATAATTTTGTGAAAGCGACGTGCACTACAAGAAAAGGAAGTAAATTTCTGTAAAAATCCTATTATTACGAAAATAATAATATTGCCATACTGGCATGATTCAGTAGTGTACATTTTTTTTATTTTTCAACTGTAGACAAAATTTAGCCAGAAAAGGTTATTTAACTTATTTTTATTAAAAAGAATATGTGATAATGTAAATATATGACTGAAAATGTTTAAGTAAAGTAAGTGATGAAATGAATAATGAAACAAAAGTATGTTACCATGATAACTAAAATTACCAAATTTGTTTGCGATTGCAGTAGGTAACTAAGTACAGTGTTGTGTACCATAATTGGTGCATATAGTGAATTCTATGAACTCCTCCAATAAATATATGGTATAACTAGTACCTAATTTAAAGTTACATGGAAAACATGATGAGATGATACATGTGCAAAGATTGTGTTAACGAATGATGTTGAATATTACGAGTAGTGTAATTAGAACCTCTACAAGTATGTAATGTCAAAGAAACAGATGTTAATAAAAAAAAAATTAATGTGAAAAGACTAGTTGTACATTGAATGGTGGAGCAAATACTTTGACTGGTACAATATATTTATGTATTTATATCCTAGATTGATAATATGTGTACGTTGATTTACTGGTAATATTTGAAACATTGATTGGTTGCGTAACATTGACTAGTAAAAAAAACTTTGAATGATAACACAGAATACATTTAAGTATAGATGATAGAATTATGTGTAAGATGTTTGTGTAAATTTACAGGATGAAATACTTGATGCATTAATCATGAAAGTTTCCTGAAATGAGTGCATTGTACAGAAATCTGAGTAGATTTCTAAGAATCGTAATATTATATATAATTAACATTAAGGCCTGATTCAGTAATGCACCTTTTATTTTGCATCCGTAAATATATTTAATTAAATGAAAGTTATTAACTGGTACTGTATAATGACTGGTAATTTTGACACATACTTAGAGTGAATGGCATGTGTAATTAATTAAAAGAGGAACCATTGCATATTATAAAACTGGTTATTGGATATAGAAAAGTAGTGTAAAATAACGCAAGATTGCAATAGATCTCAAAGTCTACTTAGGTTGTTTAAAAAGTTCCTGAATAATACTACTAAAACAATACACATGAATTAAAATATATCAACTTAATAAAAAATATCCACGAAAACATTTGCCATCATACTAATAAAATTTATCTAAATATAAAAGAAAACATGGCATGTATAAATAAAATATTAAAAATGTCTTTAATTAATCAGTTGCTGTATCGGTACACGGTGCCATATATTTATAAACGAAGAAAAATATTACTTTAATGATTCCTTAAATATTTTTTTTGTAACATGGCTATATCCAATAATGAAAAAAAAAACCTTCTAAAAATCTAAACCTAATCTTATCTTCATTTGAAACAGAAAAAATATATATACTTGAGGGTTAATGCACAAAACATTAATAAACAACAAAAATGTCAATTATGTATTAAACTACTAAATACATACAAACCTGAAATATTTAAACTTCTTAGAAATTATGGCAATAAATATGGCATAAATAAATATGTGTAAAGAAATTGAGAAGGAAAAGTCACCTTTAATATAAGTAAATATGTGCAAAAATGTTGTACACAAAACCTTATATATTTATTAAAACATGGATCAGCACTGGGGAAAATAACTTTAAAAAAAGTAATTTTATACATGGCCAGAAATATCTGACACATAAGTACTGCAATTTGTTTTAACATGACAAAAGGGACCTTAAAGTGTAAAGAACTTGTTAATTTAAGCAAAGTTATCTTTATTCATGTGTGTAGATCAAAATTTCGATCAATAATACAAAGAAATGTGTTATATCAAGTGTTATCTATTTACCAAATAAAGTTTAAAGAAGAAAGTTTGAAAAAGAGAAAAAAAAAGTGTATAAATTTTGTAATAAACAGAGTGTATCATGTCTATATTGTGTAATAATTAGGTTTCCTTATCAAAATATAACCGCAATATTATAATTATATTTAAATTTAACAACAAAAACAATCAATGAATTAAAAAAAAATAAAAAGAGTATTGTGAAGAAGTGACACCAAGTTTATCATCAAAGATTGATCCGAATGAATTGATGGAAAATTAGCGCTAAAAATTCAAATCCATCCAAAACGACAAAAGTCTGCACCATTTTCTGGGCCCTTGAAAAAGATGCAAGGAAATATATCACTCCAATACAATATAAATTTTGAATATAAAATTAAGATAAGAAATTAGATAATATCCTACGAATATGGAATTCCTATTAAGAAACTGTAAGTGTGTAATATGTTTGTATGCAAACATTGCCATTTCTCATTACCTGTTTATTTTGTGTGAGCACCTGTAATGTCAACACTCAATTTTGAATCACTGTAACTATGCCTCCAAAGCATATATTAAAAAGAAAGGACAATTCGTTATAAATAAAAAAATATATATGGCAACATGTATCCTATTGCAACATAAAAAAAATTGTCCCCTAACTGATCCAATACATAAACACAAGATTATTATACTTTGTATTGTTATTAAAGAAAATTAATTTATTTGATGATATAATTACCTTATGAATATATGATGCTTATTCGAATAAAATAAAAACACTGATATAGTATAACATATAATGGCAAAAAATAAAATTATAAAAATAACATATAAATGCAAGTATAAAATGAAAAAAAAAATACAGGTTCACATGTGTATAAAAAGCATAAAAATATATAAGGTGATGTAAAATTAATAAGTTTTAATTGCATACAATTGAAAAAAATTAGTGCATTAGCACAGGACAGGAAAGGAAAGTGACCCACGATCCAAAAAAAATCTGCCCTAATTCTTGTCAAAATACTTTAAAGTGAATTGGAATGCCAATTCGAATTAGTCTCCCATTACAATGGGGTGGAAGATCCTAAGGGCTGTAATTTTGAACAGATCACCACTCCGAAAGGTAATACTTATAAAAAAATATATATATATACATTGTATATATGTTAAATAAAAAGTCAGTCCTAGAGTAATGAGAGACGGCTTGTCAAAATCGGTAAGTGTAACAAGTCATGAAATGCGGACATAGATTAATAAAACTACTTAACTGCCGTTAATTAATAAATATAATATATAATTTAGAATTAAATTAATGTGACAATTATTATTATCAATTATTGTAAATATTTGAATGAAAAATTGAGAAGGTTTAGGCTTTATTCTTCTTATTATTTTTTTAATGTGATGAGAGAAACATTTTGTATATATATATATATGCAAATACCCGATAAATAGATAAAATTCACAGCATGACTGTCACGTTAGAATTTCCCTTGATGGGCAAAAAAAAAAACTAGGACCAGCCGAGTAGAACCGCAAGGAAAATTCAAACACAACATCAGTATATTGTATGCATCCAATATACACAAGTGTGAACAAAATCAAAATTTTCACAAAATACAACAATACACCTATACTTTTTCTTATAATGAGAAAAATTCAAAATTTCATTTAAAAAATCCTTTAGATAAAATTTGCATGAGCGGCAGCATATTTAAAAAATGTTGAAATACTGCGTAGCAAACTGATACTTAAAATAAAGGATTATAGAAGAACAATACACATCATAAACAAAAAGTTAAATATCTATTAAGAAATACTTATGAATGAATATTATGCCTTTTCTTTATTGTTATTTAGATTGTTAAAATATTATTATCAAATTAAGTCATGACACTGTTGAAACACTACTAACTACGTGATCTCTATTAAATTATTCTGAGCAGTATTTAAATACACCTTTATAATTTAATATCAAATTTATATTAATTATTTAATTAATTACTTAATATAAAATACACCTTTATAATTTATAAGAATATATTTATATTACCATTAATGAATTTGACTACGAACTGAAGTTATCAAAACCATAATGTGGCATGACGTAACTGTTCCATTGAGTAAAGTCTGAAGTTACCAATAATCGTCCTTATGACTTGGTAAATATGTCATCTAATAGTAAAAAAAATCTGACTTACCATTTGAGGTCCAAATCATGGGGGAAAAATATAAATAAAACACACACAATTTAACCTACTAAGGAGAACTTGCAATGCTAAATTCAAGTCACATGTTAATAACACAATTCTAATGTTTTCGCAAAGGTTCTGTGTTTGTTCATATGTTTTCATAGCGTTCCACAAGTCCAGAAAAAGTTTAATTATTTTTAACAACTAAAGAGAGAACTGCAGATTAGCAGAAACAGTTTTCTTTCAAAAGTTTAACTCAGTGGGCCACTTCATTAACCGCGAGCGATAAAAGTGTAGATTGCATCACCGTGGAGTCTCCGAAAGAAGAAAATTAATTTAAACCGCATATGGAAAATATCCTTTGGAAACAAAAAACATCAGATTTGAAGGACTCTGACCTCAGTTAGTGATCCACACATCACAGAGAGAGAATATTTTATCTTTCTTTCCTTTTTTCTTTTCTTTCGAATGTCGATGCAACTTGGATACACAGTCTATTTTAAATTGCATGTTTTGTTTCGTGGATTCTGAATACCACTATAATGAATTTGGAAATCGATGACTTCCGCGAAACCTTGAACTTATATATTACGAGTCATAGATGATAAATACGAAAAAAAGGTTTCTGGATTTGACAAATTCTTGATTTCTATTTTCCTATATATCGCGCATTTGAAGTTGAACTTCCGATATTATTAGAATGTTTCGACACACAGGCTGGGGTAGATTTGGAAGAAAATATGTACTCATATATTATGAGAACAGACGTATAAGTCACGATAAAGAGGTGAACAGTTTCTCCATGAATATTATTCAGTCCAAAGTTCTTTGTCTGCCGTGCCTTTAATTTATTCTTATTGATATTCTTTTACTACAAAGTTTGAACATTCCCGGGTACCATCTCGTAAAAATTCCTGTACTAGTGCTCTGGTGACTGGCACCATAATTTATGTACTATGAAGTTCTTGGTCGTGGTAAAGTGGATTTTATACGATGAGTGCTTCGATGACTAAAAACATCATTACCTTCTAAGAAATCTAGAAATTCGGAAGAAATAAGAATAGGCACATTTAGAAGAACAGGCAGATATGAGCAGATGAAGGTATTTTAATAAATCCCAGGTTCTAGATATAATTGCACAAGTAAGTACAGGCAACGTTGCATGGCTACGGCTGCCCACGGCAGCGCAGGGGTACCCGGGCCCGTAACACAATTCGTGATATTGTTACATGTTGATAGCAAGATGATTAGCGAGAGAATTCATTGTTTCACGTATCATGACATGAAGTCGAATGAAATTACATTTCGCCAAAAGGTTACAATATGGCGATCATTTCTCCAAACAGAGCATAAAGACAATTAAAAATTTAGAGAACAGAGCCATTTTTGGCATAAATTATCCTAACGAATATATTGGCGGTAGCCAACATGTATGGGAATACAAAACCACACAAATGGAGCTCGGAAAAGTTTTCGCATTCTTGAACCCGCGAACCTTAGAGATTGTTATGACTTTGATAAGTACGTTAGATATTTTTGGACCGGAGTTATTCAGATGCGCTTGGGAATCATTGTAATTAAAAAGGGTGTGTATGAAGAAATCAGTTAGCAACAGAACTTTGTGACCAAATAAGGAGATAGCAGATGGTAAATCTTATGCTAGCTATTTGAAAGGGTAAATGTAGCGGTTTTCCTTTACATAGCGCAGAATAGAAATATTTTTAGTGTAACTGAATTAAAAGGATATTTGAATAAACGGAATGAAATTTGTTACATTGAATTTAACAAAATGGTGGGAAAGGAAAATGAAAAAGTATTTTTGTAGAACAGTGAGCGTTAAAATAATGAAAAAGGGGAACAAATTTGGAAAAGGGAATTAATTGAGAGGGGAATAATTACTAAAATTGCAAAAATTGAATAATATATGATGCGACATCATACTGGGCTAATAATGTTCCAATCTTCTCGAAACCAGCTCAATTTTGTAGTGCGCCTACTATACTGTAACGTAGGCAGCGGGGATCTGTCTCAGCAGTTCGTTCGGAAAGAGGTTTGTTTAGAACAGAATGCTCCCCTGGCGGTGGTAGGGGGAAATAAAAGATTTTCTAGAGCATGTACGAGCATGCCTGGTATACGGTTCCGAAGCCATCGTAGACTGTGGCCAGAGTTCCGTTTTTTAAGAGATTTAAGTTTATTACAAGGACTCGAGCAACGCCGGGCGGGTCAGCTAGTTTGGAATAATCTATATAAGGCAGGGCGGGTATATTTTTGCTAACATCTTGAATATGTTCACAGATTCTCATTTTGAACTTTCTAGTTGTCATACATAAGGTAAGGTATAAATAAATTATGTTTATGTGAGTAAAGTACGTTTATATTCATAATTCTGACAGCTCTGCAATATTATATTAAATTATCTAAACAGATAAAGTGGATCTACAAATTGCACCTATGCTCAATGAATCTGCAATAAATACAAAAATACTGTATCAAAATTTGGTATTGAATTTAAATTGTGTCGATTACAATTTGGTTCTAATAATAGGCAGATCTTTTATTTCTGATTTCAAATATGCAAATAAAATTGCATATGATAAAGGGTGGCCCCATAAAATAAAACGGGCTTTAATGTTATACCTGTTGCAGATACAAATCAATGTAATTGCAAAAAGGTTGAAAATAAGGTATAAAACTAAGATTATAATGATTAAATAGTCCTGTCATTAATTTTCATAAAGTTACACATTTAAAAAATTTTTACTGTCCCTGGGTCCTGTAAGTTATATTTAGAAAACATTTATCCATGTTCTGACAAGTGCAATAGCAAACATTCTTCTAAATATTCTAAGAATGAAACTCACAGAGTTATAATACTTTGCGTTGTAAGAGATTTTGGAGCTTTTCTACAATAAAAACGTGTTTTTCTTATTTTGTAACATATTTTTAATGTTTTTTTCTGCTTTGTCACCATTAAATGTTTCAAACGTAATTCTCATATGCAAAAAATATTTCAAACTAGAAGAGAAAATTTGACCCCCAATTAATATTAGGCGTTACCACAATTCTAATGTCCTTATCATCTGAGCGTTGCTCGCTTCGTTTCAAGTTAAATATTTTAAGATGATACGAAAGATTTCCATACTGTAACCGTCCTTTGGAAATTGTCTTAATTTATTGCACTTTCAATACCGTTTTCAATAATAATAATAATAATAAAAAGATTTCATGACTCTTTTATTGAATTTGTGATATTATTGCTCTGCTTCTTGTTTTCACACTACGAAGAGATACTTTTGAAAACGGCAAATTGTGAGAACAGCAGCTGCGGACTTCAAATGTTTTATAAGACTTTTAATGAAAAGTATTATCAAGGATGGAGCAGACCTCTGTATTTTTATCAACAGCAAAACTTGAGTCTCCAAATCATCTGAAAACAGCGCAACTAAAAGCAAACCATCTCATTCTAATTTGATATTATTTTAGGTTTGATATTTTGCATCAAGTGTGCAAAAAGAAAAAACACTTTGATTACTTAAACAAGTATCTGACTATGATGTAAGCTGTCAGGAAAAAGAAGCAACGTGCGTGTATCACAATGTCATCATTTATTTTAAATGGCGTTAGAATTACTTTGTCCAATGTCTTCAAAAGTAGACTGGGGAGGAGAGATAAGACTGGTATAATTAAATATTTATTTATGTAATTATTATTCAATAACTGTAATAAAAGCACTCTTAAAAATGTGCAATAAAAGCTTTTACAAACTTATTTTAAACGAGAAGCAGGGAACAGCTACATTTAAACTGGAAATAAAAATTTTTAACGCAATAGAAAAACTGAAAAAAATAAATTGCAATATAGAGCACGGAAATAAAGAGGGAGAGAGGAAGCCTTTTTTAAACTTTATACGTAGTGTATTATTTTAGTTTATTAAGTTTAAAAACATTAAATGCAACGTTAAACGTTGTGTTATTCCTGTAACGAAATTAGTAACTGTATTATACTATTTCATAATTATATTTAAAATACAAATATGCATCAAAGTAATTCTCTCTGATTTTTTAGCTGGTTTTTACATCTCAATAAATAGTTAAGACATGGGAATTCCATTATACGTTTACTTTATTCAATGAAGATGCTTTTAAAGAACTGATTTTCTTTTAGGTGAGTTTCTGGGAATTTCCGAAACTGTCACAGTAGCGATATCCTTCCTGTAAACGGAGAATCCATTACCAAGAATCCATTCTTCCGTTCTGAAAGAACATTTTAACTATTTCAGAAACCCGAACAAGTAACAGGCAGCAACTTAATTTGAGATTCATTACACATACATGTTTTATAACAACCAAAAGCCCTCTTATGTAGAGTTGATCTACTTTCTGAATCATGTGTGAATTATGTATATATATATATATATATATATATATATATATGTGTGTGTGTGTGTGTATGTGTGTGCGTACTTTGTCTGCCGGTGGTATATGAAAAATTTAATTTATTTATAGATTTTGTGGTAATTTTGATCAGATATCTTTCCGATTAAATTAAATCATTTAAAAATACATAATTACAAATACTGAATATTCAATAAAATAGTTTAAAAATATTTAAAGAAATGTAACTGACTTAATAAATTTATATATAATAGTTTACTACTATTTTACATTAAATTTTGCTTTCAGCTTTTATTCAAGTATCCGTATCGTTTGATGAAATCAAAATAAATAAATAGCACAGAAAATCGATAGTAAATTAAGTCGAAATAGCTACAGTAAAACCTAATGGTCCGTTTGTGTTTGCCACACTTTATCTTCTTGTATATTTTGATTTTAACTTTAAAACAAAATGCATTTAAAAATTTTAAACCAAATTGTTCCAAATTAGTAACTTTTATTTAAAGTTAATTAACAAACATGTGATACCTATGTTACGTCTCAAAAGATTATACCTGAATTCGCATCGAAAAATAAACATAATATATATTTATTCAAAAAAATTATTATTAATTATAAAGTAATTAATATTATTTGATTCACGCAACTACTTTACGAATAAATAATAAATGTATGAGAAGATTTTACGTAAAATATTTTAATTGCCTTATAATTTTTAATAAATGTTTCCATAGAATGTTTTCAATTTATCCTTTAAAATTTCATTTACAAAAATATTATTAATTTTTTTTCATGGAAATACCGAGTGATCCAAAAGTCAGGATGAACTTTAAAAATGAATAATTCGAAAACGAATCAAGATACAAAGATACGGTTTGCACCAAACAGATGGAAAAGAAACCGGGTTTTGTGTGGCAACAGAAAAAAATAGTTCTGTTGGCGACCAACAGATGGCGCTATAGTCTTTTATTACACCAAAAGATGATTTACAAATGAAAAAATGTTGACAAATTACAAGTCAGCTTAATTACAGTTAGTACTAATTAACTGTAAATGTTCAATGTGCTGCCCATCATTCAGAAGTACAACTGTGAAACGAGGCACCATATCGTTCATAGCATTTAGTAGCATTTCTTGCGTTATGGCAGACACATTTTGGCGAATGGCATCTTTCAGTGCTGCTAGTGATGCCGGTTGGTCGCGGTATACTTTTGACTTCAAGAATACCCACATCCAAAAGTCACAGGGTGTCAGATCGGGAGATCTTGAGGCCATTTGTGATTAAAGTAGCGACTGATAATGCGATTCTCCCCAAATGTCGAGCGTAGCAAGCGTTGCATAGGCAGAGCAATATGAGGTGGTGCTCCATCTTGCATAAAGGTGACTGTTTGGAGTGCCTGTCGCGCTTGCAGTTCAGGAATAATGTTGTTCTGTAACAGTGCTACATATCGCTGACCAGTGACAGAAACGGTTTTGAAACCCGTCTGTGTGACTTCATCGAAAAAAAGGACCAATTATGAAATCAGCAGTGAAGCCACGCAGACTGTCACTTTAGGCTGTTACAAGGGTACCTCAACAAATGCATTTGGATTTTCTGTGGTCCACACTCAACAGTTGTGGATGTTAACAGCGCCAGAGAGTGTGAAATGCGCTTCATCTGTCCAAAGCACAGTGTGAAGCCAGTTGTGCTGCTCTTCCATCTTATTGAATACCAGATTCGCAAAATCCTGGCGAGAGTCGAAGTCAGGAGGTTTCAGTTCTTGGTTATGTTGCAACTTGTAGGGATACCGTTGCAAAGTTATTCGCAGTGCTCTGCAGACACTTCCGTACGACACTCCTGTCTGCCTCTAAAGTTCTCAAGCACTGCACTCCCCATGTACAGCAACCGCCGACATAGATTGCACCGTCTGCTCCACTATCGTGGCAACAGCAGCGGCTGTTGAGGGACGTCCACTTCTTTGACGTGACGCCAAAGAACCTGTAGCTTCAAATTTCTTCATCATTTTGTTCAATGCAGAAGATGTTATTGGTCCTTTGCTATCTCGCATACCTTTCATGTAGCGATATGCTCATGATGCCGCAATGGCACTTTCCGAATTCTTATAATACAGTTTAACTAAGAGGGCTTTCTCAACTATGGACAGCATTTCGATGCATACAAGCTTCGACTACCATTACCTGCTGCAGATGCTCCTTTTTATATCGTTTGTTACTTTGCATAATCCTACATCAGAAATTCCGACAGCGCCATCTGTTGGTCGCCAACGGATCTATTTTTTATTTCGTTGCCACACAAAACCCGGTTTCTTTTCCATCCATTTGGTACAAACCGTATCTTTGTATTTTGTTTCGTTTTCGAATTATTCATTTTTAAAGTTCGTCCTGACTTTTGGATCACCCGGTATTTACAAATCATTTTATACAAACATGCGATTTTCATTGGAAATGACTTGAATGACAATTTTTCACAGGGCAAACCAAATTTCCTATTTTGAGTACTACTATTTTAGAACAGTAATCATTTAATGACAGAAACTCTGCAATTTTACAACGCAAAAAATATTCTTTGAAAATAGTGGTACACAAAAGTGAGAACTGTGCGAGATTTATGGATATTTGCCATATCAGGAATCATTATTTTAGTGCTAAATGTACCTAAAACTATATATTTCCTTTTTCTTAGTGAAAGAGATAACTGTACTAAAACTTTTTTTTTTTGCATTTATTAATATATATATTTCCAGTTTTATAGTATGAAAATAAGTTTAAAAATTCCTCATTAAAATAATTACATACATCTTATCAGAATATGCCTCTCGATTTTAAATAATATTTAGAGTGGTTATCGTAAATTTGTTTAATTTTACAAAAATGAAATCTATCACCTATCTCTTTCAATTTTTTATATTTTACTATTGTTTCATAAATCTATCTAAAATGGTTTCAGAAATGAAATTTTGATAGAAAACTAGAGAGTTGCAGAATTTTAAAGCAAACTTATAGCTTATTTAAATAAACCATTGAAACAAACCATCAACTATTTTGTTGAAGAAAACTCAACGTAAAACCAATTTAATTTCCAGAGATGCATTGCATTGAAATGCGAATCTTAAATTGTCCCGTCGGATGCATACAATTGCTTAACTTGATGAAATTTCAAATGAGATGAACGGAAACACGCTGAAAGCTTCATTTGCCTTTATTCTCAAATAGATAAATTTACTTTAAATAAATTAAATCAAATGAGTTGTGTATTTAAAGAGCTAGCGTGATGTAAGTCATAAAATCTTTGTGCGTTTTTTAAAAACAATTAATATTGCTAAAAGTTGTTTGAAATATATAATACAGTTTATACATGTATAAAAATTATTTTATATTTATTTGAAAAGTCAAGCTTTCACAATCGTTTTCATATCATATCAAGATTCCATACTAAACTATTTTAGTTTCTTTCAACCATTTTTAAGATATGAGTTTTTCTTATAATAAAGTATAGATAAATTATTATTAGAAAGCAATATTGAGTTAGTCACTCAGTTTCTTTCCCTCGATTTAACCCCTTAATCGTCGTGCCCGAGACATTCACGGGCAACGTAGGTTACGCCTGTTATAATCAGATTGTTTGATTCCCACCAGTTTTTTAAAATAGTGTTATTAGATTTATTCTTGCATTACTTTATCTGTCTATTAAATCAAACGAACATTTCTACGTAAAAAAACTGGTGGTAATCAAGCAATCTAAATTTTGAAAAAGTAGCCTACACTTAAAGGGCGCGACGATTAAGGGGTTAATTTCCGATTTATATCTTTATCATATTCTTACCAAATTTTGAAACTCTTTGGTAGTCGCAGTGGGTTATAAATGCTTTAATAGCATTATTTTATTAGCGCTGACTCTGTATCTTCTAAATGAGTTATTTACTTTCACATTTAAGTAGAACGTTATAATAAAACATATAAATCACGTCTATATCTTTTAATTGCACCATTAAGTGACATTTAAATGAAGTCACATTGTGACTCTCGTGTGGACGTCATTTGGAGACTTCATTGTGAAGTCACCACCACCGTTGAATTGTGACGAGTCTCCATATGGCGTAGCAATTAATTCAGATGGTGACACTAATGTGATCGACATCTGCAGACTAATATGTAGTTATCATGGACGTTACGTTGTGGCAAGTCACCAGATTGTATTTTACTGTCACTTGGGGACTCGTCAGAAAGCAACCTTTATGGTGACTTCACAATGAAGTCTCCCAATGACGAATACATCAGGGCCTCAGAATGAATTCATCGTAACGTCACCTGATCACTTTTTACAAAGCAACCGTCACGGTGACTTCTAAGCTGAGTGTAAAAAAATAACGATCAGCTAAGAGTAATAATGAGAGTAATGAAAATTATCACATTTTGTATCACATCTGTGCTGCTAGGGTAATATCTATATTGTACCCATGCTGTTTATATAACTTTCTCTTAAGTACTCCCTATTAATTATGCCAGGACATGGCTCTTTACCTATTTTTCTGTACAGGATTAAAAAGCGACGAAATGACCTCTGCGTTTATGGTGAAAAGGGGGATCCAATGCACTTCATATTCGGTTCTTGTCCTCTAATGTCCAAAAGATTTACTTTTGCCAGAGATAGGACATTAAGGTGGAATATGCGAAACGTTTGGTTGGTGAGAATTAATTTCAGGAGGTTATGTGAAAATTACAATGCATTGAACGAACATTTCTCTTTTATAAAATATAAATTTTAAAAGTAAATCATTTCTCTTGGGTTGTTTGCGGTATTTGTGAATTATTTCTTGTTGTTATTTTCTACTGCAAGTATGCTTTTAGTACACCATAAATGGATGTAACCTTGTTAAATTTCAATTTACTGTTTCTCAGCTTCAGCATCCTGAAAAACAGTTCTTACTTACTGGAAACTGTAATTATCACAGACTGTAGTTGATACGATAATTTAAAGATTACTTCATAAATCATGGACTTATAAAACTGGTTATCTTTCATAATTTTCATTCATTTGTGGTAGTTTTCAACTCATTAAACTTATTTTCTTGTATCTTGAACAACTGATTTTAATTATTCTGAACTGTTGTTTTACTACAAGTACATTTTACACAAATATATGTACAAAGTCTCTACTTTTGGCCAATTAACAACTGGTGAAGATAAATGAGTTTTCAAAGTGGTGTTTCGTTGATATTAACTGTCAATCAAGTATGATAGCATCTTCATTCCATTATGTTAATTTCTAACATATTAATATTCAGTCATTACTTTGAGCTGTGAATATGATAGACTGTAGCGGAAAAGATAAACTTAGGAAAATTTTATTAATTATGGACTTAAACTAGTTGTTTGTTCTATTTTCCGGCCGTGCTTTTGAGCAATATTTTGTTACTGTAAAATTATTATCTTATGTTTAATTTTTGTTTCTAGGTTTTTATTGTTTAGTATAATATTATACCTCTTTTGTATAGGCCTTGCTAGTTTATAGTTAACTTTAAGTTAACCCTGAAATACGGGGTTCACGTCATCTGCGTATGACAGTCTGTACACAAGAATTGTGTAATTTAAATTGAAATATTTGCCTGTTGTTTCGGGCCTGTACCCTGGAGGTGATGTGTTGGTTGGTGCATTGGGGTGCTTTACGCCATAGGTAAAAAAGCCGTAAACCGATGCGGTTGGCTGTACGGTTGGTGATAATAATAATAAGTACTCCCTATTAAATCCGTTTCCAAAAATTAACATTTTGTGTTTGTCTTTTATTTTTTGGGCACCATTGCATGAATGCCATGCCTTTTTTTATTTTATTTTAGTAGCGCTGAAAAATAATAATTTATAACTAGAAAATAAAAATTACGAAATTTTAAATTTTAAATTGTAGCAAATTTTCATGTTTAAAAAAATAAATTTAAAGTTTTACGCTGTGCCAATTCGGCGGGATGGTATATGTTATGTGGTAGCTGTACTGGTTATCTTGCCGAAATAAAGCACAGATTATTTAGCCTATGCAAATTATATTTTATTCACAAATAAACATGTGAGGATAAATAGTGTAGTGCACAGGATAAAAATTGAATTAATGTAAATTAGAGTTCGTTGATACGGACAGATACTAAAAGGAGGTGGCAGCAGGAACTAATTCGGAAATCCTCTTGAAAACAGTTTGATCAGAACAACCTCTCCTCGAGGTCTCAAAAATAAGTACAGTCTTAGAATTATAAAAAAAGTTCTCAACTACTAAGGAACAAAGGGGTTCCTTCTAATCCGCTCTTACTCACCAATCAGTAGAGCTTCAAACATCACAGCGATTTCACTTCGCTGACGAAGATTCTCAGGGTGAGAATCTTTTTTAGAGAGACCTTCTCTCTCTCTCTCCAAAACAACAACTGCCCATCGACTCCCTGCTCGTTCTTCCAGCCCCCTCACACCTCGCGGGGGTGGCAGGAAACGAGGGGTCTTTAACCTCGGACAGCCTTCCTTCTCTTTGCTGAAACCTAGTGAATACGTTACAGCATCACCCCTCTAGTTCTGTCAGATTTTTATTTCTGAAGAAAAATCTAACTGCAAATCCCCAGCACTTATTCGAAACTTACAATAGGGGCTTACCACCATCCTTGTCTGTCATTAATTACATTTTAACACTTAAACAGCACATCATAATGATACTATAAATTTTACACACTTAAAAATACTGTTACAAAAATAAAAAAAGAGCTAAGAAAAAAATATCTATATACACATCATTATCTACTTTATCCTTATTTTTCTATACCCAACGCCGATATGCGGCAGTGATGGAATTCAGTTTTCCCAGGTTTGTAACCGAAAGATTGCCTGTCATCTAGCGAATTTACTGATTTGAATTTACTGACAACTGGTAATTTTTCTCTAGAACTATCAGACAACTGCTTAATTGGGCCGAATTCACTTTCACTCTTGGGAAAATAATCAATAGAGGATCGCCTTTCAGTTTTTGCAAAGATCGCTTTACTACCCTTCTTTCTGTCGCGTTTTACCCTCCTTCCTCTATCAGATTCACGCCTGGGCTTTCCCTAAATCACCCTATCTTTTTGGGCTAACTTTCCCCCGCTCTCTCGTAAACAGATAACTTCGTTTCCGGAGCTGTGCCCGCTCGAGTATTGTCGGGGGGTCAAGCCGGTGTTGACCTGAGGTGGTTTTGAATTCGTTTTGTCCAGTTGCGCTTTATTCCCCCTCGAATAATGAGACATTTCCGTGCTCTTAGCTGTTAACGCGGGTTTCTTTTTAGCGCACTTAATTAACTCTGGTGGGTTCTTCACTATTTTTTTGGCTCCACGACAAGAAGGTAAAATAGTCTTCTCACATATTTTTTTCTATTTCTTAATCAAGTTTCGTTGTGCTCGGTAACTCAGGGAGTAGGCTATCATTATTCTGATCCCTTTCTTTATCTTCGGTATTGTCGAACCGTGGGGCAATTCCAGTCTTCTTCCCCCTTCTAACATTGGGATCGGAAAGACCTGATAATTTATTCTGGTCATCCGCATTATCTTTTTCGATTCTCTGACGAATCTGCCTGTGGCGCGATTTGCAATTTAATATCTCCACCCACATGCCTTTTTTTAACTTTACGAAATCGCGTACTTTCGATTTCATAGTTTTCCTATCTAACCTATCTCTTATCCAACATTTTTTTGAAATCTTAACATTTGTCTCGCATTTCGGGAGAACAATCGGTTTAGGGTTTCCCTCAACATGGGAAAAATGACACTTATTGTTATCAGCGTCCGGACCAACTGTGGACGTGGGGCTTTTCACACATTCTTTGACCTGTTCACTAAAGGGTTTTCTTTCTTTTCCCGCAACACAGGATTGTGAGGAGGGAGTTTTAGTTTCGATAAGTACGCTCGTTACGGGCCGCTCCCTAGTTTGGGTTAACGCGGAGCTTATCAGTTTGGGTTTTGAATTGACTCGATCGATTAATATTTGGGTCTTATTTCCGAGTAAATAATAATCCATCTCCACGTTTTCGTCTACAATTCCTGCACGGGTCGTGACAGTTGTCCCGTCTTGTGTTTTCAAATTTATTCGTGCGATGGGTATGCGCTTCAAGGGATTTTGTAACGGTGACCTCACATAAACAAATTCTCCGGTATACTGGTCATTATTTACATAATTTGCACTTAAAAGGTCCAAGGTGCTTCCACTATCTCTAAAGCAAATCATCTCTTTCCCGTTTACAAATCCTCGGCTCAAATAAGGCGTGAGGCTTTCGTCGGCCTCTTCTAAATTTAGTAGCAGGTTCACGCTTTCGAATTTCTCATTAGTTCTTTCTAATTCGGGGAAACTTGCTAACTGATTTACGCTCTCGGGTTTTTCATTAACTTTCTTTATTTCTGGGCAGTTGTAGCGTAGGTGGGAAAAACTTCTACATCGATAACATGCTCTATCCCTTCTTTTATCAAAAATTTCGTCTCTGGAATGCTGGTCATTCTTATCGCGCCAATCTCTTTTTGCTTCTGGCCTCCGTTGTTCGGTATTCTGATTTTCTACAACTATACTCCTCTCTACCCTTTTCTCATTTACTGGATTTCTAACAGAGGGGGTGGGGGGGGCGGTCGTTTCACCGATTTACGTACCCACTCATAACTGTCCAACCTTTGTGTTAACTCTGCCGGCGTGATTATGTTGCTCCACGAATCAATAAAATGATTTTTAACATATGGCGGTACTTTTCTTTTCAATTGGTCCGTGACAATGAGGTCTCTTAATTGTTTAAAATCGGTGACCTGAATGCCACTCAACCACTGATCGAAATAGTTTGTTATCTCGTACGCGAAGTCTTTCCATAATTTACCTTCGGGGCGATTTGTATTCACGAACCTGATCCGGAAATCCTCCGCCGAAATTTTGAATCTTTCTAGCAGTTTGCTCTTAATATATTCATAATCATCACTTAGATCTAACGGCTCTCTCAGAATAATTTCTGCTAATTCAAACGGCAGTAGTCCTAATAAATTTGTCACCCACTGCGATTCTTCAATCTGGGCCTTAGTCGCCCGCCTTTCAAATAAGTTAAGGTATAACGATATTTCTGATTTGCCAGATTCAAATTTAGGGAGTACGTTTTTTAACAAAACCTTTTGTTCTCTTTCCCCTTGACTGGACGTCAATAACGAATCAGTGTCACGTTCGACTCTTATTTTGGCTAATTCGTGTTCTTGATCACTTTTTTCTTTTCGGTCACGTTCAATTAATTTTAATTGAGCTACCGCCAGCGTTTCATCATACTCGGACGTCTCCGTGATTTTTTTTATTATTTTCGGAACAGTGTCATTCGGTAACACTTCTACGTCGAATTCTACAGCCAACGTGGCCAAATCGCATTTCCTAAATCCGTCAATACCTGCCATTTTTACTATTTTCAATTTTCCTACAAAATCCTACACTCCCCTTAACATAGATAGCAATAATATTCCTCCCACTATAAGCATGCAAATTACACATAAAAACACAATATTAACCGCGACATAAAAATATACAATGTGCAACAATTCATAAATTTGAGGCTTCTAACACTCTATCTTCCAGATATGTTTGTCTTCCCGGAAAACCAAAGTCCACACATAACAAATCCTGTATTTCTTCTTATTTTTTTTTTTTACAACTCTGCATCTAGCCCATAAATAACAATTCATTTATGAATTCCTAAAAAAAAACAATTAACAGTGCTTGGTTTATCTAGCAATTTCAATAACAAACAAATCTTAACAAAAGAATTTCTGTTCTCTTACTTTTCTTTTCAAACTCAAATTTATATTTTAAAGTTTTCCTTATCATTTCATCTATGCAAAAAAAAAAAACAATATTAACTTTAAACACATTTGGTTTCATATACCTAAATGATTTTAGTTTAATTCTTGCATTACTTTAAAAATTCGCTGAATTTCACTGAAATTTCACACAATTAAAATAAAAAAAAATCATATTATACTAACAGTAATAACAGACTAATTTTTTTTAACACTTTTAAGACTTTGTTACACACCTCAGCCCCTACTGTAAAATATTGAAACAGTGCTTACCTGGGGAGCAGCTGTACTTCGGTGGTTGAATCCTGGATTAGCGGGTGCTGTTTCATAGATGCTGTGTTCGGCGGCTCTCCTGGCTCTGATTCACTGTACTGGATGCGGCCTCTGGCTCTGATTCACTGTACTGGATGCGGCCTCTGGCTCTGATTCACTGTACTGGATGCGGCCCCTGGCTCTGATTCACTGTACTGGATGCGGCCTCTGGCTCTGAGTCACTTTATTGGATGCGGCCTCTGTCTCTGAATCATTGTACTAGATGCGGCCTCTGGCTCTGATGCCCTGCCCTGAACGGTGCGGCGGGTGTAGACTGCTCCTGGTTCCACTCTTCCGTTAGGCTCCTCTGCTATTTCCTTCAGTCTCTGTCTTTACTCGTACATTTGTCCCTTTCGCTGCAACCATTTCTGTGCCAATTCGGCGGGATGGTAGATGTTATGTGGTAGCTGTACTGGTTAACTTGCCGAAATAAAGCACAGATTATTTAGCCTATGCAAATTATATTTTATTCACAAATAAACATGTGAGGATAAATAGTGTAGTGCACAGGATAAAAATTGAATTAATGTAAATTAGAGTTCGTTGATACGGACAGATACTAAAAGGAGGTGGCAGCAGGAACTAATTCGGAAATCCTCTTGAAAACAGTTTGATCAGAACAACCTCTCCTCGAGGTCTCAAAAATAGGTACAGTCTTAGAATTATAAAAAAAGTTCTCAACTACTAAGGAACAAAGGGGTTCCTTCTAATCCGCTCTTATTCACCAATCAGTAAAGCTTCAAACATCACAGCGATTTCACTTCGCTGACGAAGATTCTCAGGGTGAGAATCTTTTTTAGAGAGACCTTCTCTCTCTCTCTCCAAAAGAACAACTGCCCATCGACTCCCTGCTCGTTCTTCCAGCCCCCTCACACCTCGCGGGGGTGGCAGGAAACGAGGGGTCTTTAAACTCGGACAGCCTTCCTTCTCTTTGCTGAAACCTAGTGAATACGTTACAATGCATACTTTTATGTAGAAACAGCGTTTTTTATTCCAAAATTTTTAATACTTTAATACTGCATCTCGTATATTTATTAAATATTCGTAACACTATTAGTTTCACTGATTACATGCTTTGTACTCAAAACTGAAATTGTATTATATATTTCAAATTAAAACTTATGTCCACATTGAAGGGTAACAACTTAAATTTTCTATGTGAGTATAGTGAAATTTGTAGGAGGTTAAAATTTAACAAAGTACGAGGACAATAAGATTTACGTACCCCAATATGCAGGGTGAGCATAAATTATAGAGCACATTTTAGAGTTCCATGAAAACAAAACAAAGTAATGTAGTAACTGCTGTTGTCGTTTAAATGAGAGATTGGTTTAAACAGTTTGTTTTAAAACAAACTGTCTTCCATGATCCCACAGTAACAAGTTGTGTATAACGTCATGTTATAGTGTTATGCTTTTTCTCAAATGGAACAATGCCAGCCACAAGTTTACTTCCAGCAAGATGGGTAACCATCACATTGTGGTACCATTGTTAGAGACTACCGGCAGGACTCATTTTCTCAACGATTCATTGGCCTGCACGATCACCCAACGTAACACCCGTTGATTTATTCCTTTTGGGATTTCTCAAAGAGCGGGTGTACGCAACAAACGTTTGCCGTATTGATGAACTAAAAAGACGAATCACTGAGGTTATCGGAGGAATAACGACTGAGATATCCCGTAAAGTTTGGCGTGAAAATGACTACAGACTCGGTATTTTACGTGGAACAAATGGAGCTCACGTAGAACTTATTAAATGTGTTACATAAAAATTGTTTGAAATCTGCGTATCAATAAAATATTAAACAATATTTTGTTTTTGTTTTATGGAATTCTTAAATGGGGTCAATAGTTTATGCTCACGCCGTATTTGAAGTAGTTTAGTCTATTCGCATCGACACAGTATACGCATTTGCATAGTTGCCAACATCCCGATTTTTTGAATACCAGTAAAATCATACAAAAATTTCGCTTTATTAAATAACAGAAATTGCAAGATAAAATAAAACAAATATTTTTTCAAAAAAAAAATAGTGGTATTAGAAAAATCGTCAAGTTGGCAACTATGCATTTGTAAAACAACGCAATTCTTTATTTAGGTACGCAGTTTCATAGAGTAGTTGGCTGAATGCAAATTAGTTTTTATGCATCAGTGATATCACTGCGTTGTTAACATTTTACTGAAATTAATCTTACGCATTAGTAGCCGTTTTAAAACATTCTCTTTTTAATTATGATTTTATTAATTATGAATATAATTCAATCTCAGTCATTTAAATCACCTGGATACTTTTTAACATGTTACGAACAACGTTTATTTATTTTAAAATCTGGCTATATTTTCTTGTGTTCGATAGCAATAATTTTCCAATTTTCTATTAATACTCGATTTTGCCTTTTCAAAAGTCCATGAAAGTTTGCGAAATACACTTAACAAGCAAAGATAATAGGATAAATAAAGTAACTACTCGATTAATCTTTTTTTTAAGATTAAAAAAAAATGATAAACTAAAGAGTTAACTCATCAAAAAAAATAACCTTCTACATTATAGAATAATTGTGCATTTTTTTTCATATCATCATAAGTATGATTTATGATTTTTATTCCATTGTAATTTGATTTAATGCATAAAATCCTTAAATTTAGGAAAGAACTCATGTAAAAGTATTATTTATTTCACATAGATAATGAAACACAAACAAAATAATTTGCAATTTTATGTTGAAGGAAGCATGCTTAGAGCAGTTTCCCCGAAGTATTGCAAACGTAACAGCATGACGCCGGTATATGAATCATGAAAGCTGAGTTTGTTAATGATTCTGGACACATGCAATGTTATGGCCGTCATTCTATCACATAAAAATGGCTCAATAGAGTATTCATGCATAATGATTCAGCTCTAGGGATGATTTATATAATTTTCGCATATTCCTTATCACGGTCAAAGATTTTATTATGATTATATGCGGTTTATGATACAAGTTATAGTTTCTATAGGAATGATTAAAATTTATTTTGCAGTGGCAACTGACATGTTTGTTTATAAAGTGATTTGTGCACAGAGAAACAACAATACAGATAAATTCCTTAAAGAATTTGACAGTTTTGAATATCTTAATATTACAAGATTCCTTTTATAAGTATAATTTAATGAAAATATGTTGAAATACATAAAAAAAACTTTTCAATGCATTTATTTTTCTTCATACTACAGTTATTAAACTTTCAGGCAAAAAATTATAGTTTTTATACTGTTTGTCAAAAATCATTAACAAATTTCATAAATTCCGATAAATATTGTTTTGCAATTTCGTTCAAAAATTTTTATGTAATACTTACAAATAATTTGATTCCTAATATAATTTAAATTACAAATTTTAGTATATCTACTGAAAATCATATAAATCTTTATTAGATTTGGTAAATGTTATTTTACATTTCGAAAGTTTTATTTGTTTATTTTAAGAAAACTTTACCAAGTATGAATGATCATTTCCACATTGTTTCCTTTATTCAATTAAATCGATGAAAATAACAACAAAATATATATTTATGCCAGTATTATACCGTAAAATCAACAATTTTTTATTGCAGTGCATAGCACACAAAAACGCCTAGTTGAATATTCGAAGATGTGTGCTTGAAATCTATAGCAGATGTTTGAAGTTTAAATACTTTGTACTAATATAATAAATAGAAGGATTTGTTTGATATTAACCCTCTGAGCGTTTTGAAAAAGGGTAAAATTGTAATGTTGTTTTCTCTGCATTTTGTTTAAAATGCTAAAAAAATATGATTCTTTCAGCATTATAAATAAAACTTAATTACAAATATGAATGTAACCCTTGGGAGTATTAATCATTCTTCAATGTTTTGAAAATTCATTAAATCTATAGAATTATATTATCTTAAACATTGCATATATTGCAGTGAAACCTGGAGCTTAGTGAACGGAATATTACGTTCCACACGCTTAGAGGGTTAAAAGTAACAATGATATAAAATGCCTTTTTTAGAGAAATTATAAAATTCAAATCTTAAATTGTCCCATCGGCTGCATACATTTGCTGAACTTGATGAAATTTCAAATGAGATTAACGATAACACACTGAAAGCTTCATTTGCCTTTTCTCTGAAATTGAGAAATTTTCATTAATTAAATTAAATCAAATGAGTTGTATATTTAAAGGAGCTACCGTGATGCAACTCATAACATGTTTGTGTGTTTTTTAAAAACAATGAATATTGTTAAAAGTTGTTTGAACTATAATATACAATTTAAACATGTATAAAATTATTTTATATTTAGTTGAAAAATACAATACACAAGCTTTTATATCCTTTTCGTATTATATCCAAATTTCATACTGAAATATTTTAGTTGCTTTCAACTATTTTGAAGATATGGGTTTTTGTTATAATAAAACATAGATAAATTATTATACAGTAATATTGAGTTAATTCTTCTCGTTTCTTTACCTCGATTTAATTTCCGATTTATAACTTTATCATCTACATACCAAATTTCGATATTTTGTGTTAGTCGCTATGGGTTATAGATAGTCTGTAATAGCATTATTTTATTAGTGGTAACTGTGTCTTTATTTTACTGAAACTAAAATGTTTAAATTGAAATCTGTTTGAAAAAGAACAATTCAAAATAAGAAAATCATCCAAAAGATTTTATATTCCAAATTTCAAGTTTATATAGAGAGTGTTCTAACAATAGTTCGCACAGTGATATAGAAAAGTTACTCTAGAAGTGTAATGACTGTAACAGGTGATTAAAACCGTACTAATAAAAAATTAATTTAGTATACTTAATGTTTGAATAACACTAAGATGCTATGTGTTATATAAAAATATAAATAAATGTCATATTTAATTTACAAATATTTTATGATGGAGAAATTTTTTGAATTATATACATTGCATTGTATATAAAATATTTCATACAAACGCATTTTCTCTGGTGATGACTTTGTATTACAGTAATATTTTTTTTAAGTTATACTTAAAGTTTAGAGTAGATAGGTTACACGTGCACACACAAAAAAAAATACTGTGAAAAAGAAAAAATATGTCTTTCTTAAGGGGGGCAACTATCCCAGACATACCTTACACATTTAAATCGAAAAACATATTAATATCTGTTGAATTAACGTATTATTGTCTATTCTGTATAAATTAATATTTAATTAATTTCGGAAGCATAAATTGTTAAATAAAAAAAGGTAAAGTCAGTTTGAACTCAATAAGAAACAATTTGTTCTTAATTTATTGGAAGAAAAAGTTAAATATTTTAGGGAATTTCTATTCTGCAACATATTCTACACTGTAAGTATAAATAAATTTAACTGTTCTTTTGGCAGAGCGTTTCTGTATAAAATGTTTTACAAGTATAGTTAAACGAAGATAAAATTATATTTCTCGTTGACAAAAATCTAATGTAAGTGCACTTTTAAAAACGTGTTATACTTGTAGAAAAATATTGAGATGGAAACTAATACTGCTACAGAATTAGAGATACAATATTACATTCATTCAAACTGTTCTGCAATAAAATATTTGTGTGCTTCTGTGTTGCACTGTCTTTGAGTTTCATTTCAGTTATGTACTTCATCATTATACAACGGTAGAGATATATTTTTTATATTATGTTGATACTCATATAAGATTAAGATTTGTTGCTGCATTTATAAACTTTCAGATACCTTTCATGTAATTATGTTAGTTTTGAAAATTTTAATGATTATTAAACTTGTGCCACTCAGATAAATTTCTTTGTGAATGAATATTTATGACATAACACAAAAAATAGTTCACTATAATGGGAAATTAAATCTAAAAAACTGCTGTATTTATTAGTTTATCAGGTTAATAAATATATACTATTTTTTCAAATAACAGTCATTTTTGGTCTATTATACAAACTTGTGGTTCATATTGTCATGTCAAGGTTGTTCATAGCACCTATAGTTATTTGAGTACTTCTAATTACAATTTAGTTCTCTTTTTCTTACATTATCCAAACTTTTTGTCATTATATAAAGTTAGTATTTCTATTAAGTAATAGTGGTATTTAAATATCGTAAGGTTTGGAAACTATTGAAGTTAAATGATTTGAAGTCAAAGTTGAAATAGCTCAGTTTGACAGTTAAGTATATCTACAATATTATATCAATTCTTTCTGAAAAGAGATATTTTTGTTCTTACAATTCTTTAGTAAATAAATGCATGAGTAAAAAGTTACTCATTAAAAAAAATACTCCGCATTGGAAAAAATGGGAATTTAAAATACTCTCCAATCCTGCATTTTGAATGTAGTGATGAACAGAAATTTAACCTCGCACTTATGAAATTCTTAAGCAAAGTTAAAACTGTGTATTATTAAAATATAAGAATAATCTTTAGTCTCAACACTTTCCTACTAACTTTAAAAAACTGTTCCTTGTATTGGACACAATATTCTCTTGGAAAATGTATCATTACTTTTTTTTTTTTATTTGACCTTATACTTCATGAAAATGCAATTCTAATTTAATATGAAAACTTGATGAACGATGTTGTTAGTAAATTTATTTAAAAAAATTATAACGACGCTTTGTTTTGACATTTCTATATTACTTAGTCATGTAACATTTGCGAATAAGAATATACACAATAGAAAAAAAATCTAAATTCTCCAAAATTTGTTTTTCCGTGTTTAGCTTCAAATAATGCCAATAACTCATTATTTACTAATTATTAGAGCATGTAGACAAAAACTTTCTTAATAAAATTTGTTGAAGCTACGTAAAATTCATAAATTTAAATTTTGTAACTCTTTCAAAAAACAGTTATTTTGCAGTGAACTGATTTTTATACGTCGAAAACCAAACAACACTGGAAACTTTTGTGCAACTGGAACTATATCTCTACAAAAAACGGTTTAGGAATTAGCCAACAATAGGAAAGGACAAGCAGTGTAGTGCACATAATCGTAAAGTCACTGGAATATCATTTCAACATTTTATACAAAATATATTTATTTAATTTTGCTGGCTTTGTCTGCAATTAAAGTGGTTATCGCAAAAAGTAGTTAGCTCGATATCTCGCACTTTTGAGAAGTCCATTTTCTTGTTAAAAATAAATCGCACATAATATATATTTCTGGATGTTAGTATTGGTGAACCATGCATGCATAGGTACTAAAAGTTAAAAAAGTATTTTTGACGATACCTTAAAATTTCAATTTTAAATGTTTCTTTTTCAATTGCGAAAAGTAACAGAAATGGAGCTAACAATATCTTGCTGCAAGAACTTCAATTTAAAAAATCATAATTATAGCAGATTGATTATATTTATAATAAAATTGACAATACCTTAACTTAAATATATAAAACTTGATAAATTTAACTCTCCTTTTATGTTTGCAATTTATCTTTCAGGAAGAGACTTTATTGCCCCAATATATCATGAAATGAATAAAAGGATAAATAAAACTTTACGTCGTAAAATGCACTCATTAAATAAATACGTTTAAAACTGAAGAAGATTTATGTTGCATTCTTCAAATGATTCAAAAATTCGCTATATTTCTCTTCAAAAATTCGATGAAAGAGCAGAAATACCACTGTTAATATTTTATTCATTTCAAGCTAAATATGGCTCTTTTATGATTTAGTTCATTTTCATACTTTCTTAATGCCTATTTTTATATAGATAGAACTTGTATGTCATACCAGACCTGTGTCCGCTGTTTTCATGGTTGCATGCACTTCATTGTTCATACTTTTCACACTATGATGTTTGCACTTTATGAAAATTTCATCTATGTGCGGGAAGAGCACGCTGCACACGGTGCTACATAATGCACCGTCGCACAATGGTACCAAATCCCTGAACGGGGCCAAAATTCGAAAAATAAAGCTTTTATTTAATGATTTTTAATTCCTCACATAGGTATAGAATTCTTTTAGGAATCATACGGAACAATACATAGCCGAACCCTTGTATCTATTCGCCGGGATTTCATTGTAAACTGGACTCTTGACTGACGTTCAAAACACATACAAAAACGCAAGATGTCTTTTTTTTTGTTTATTGAACTATTTTTGATAGAATCAACCAAATTTAATTCTCAAAATGAGTTAAAAGTACAAAGGTATAAACAAATTAATAACTACACCTATTATTATTTGCAAAATTTCAAATTTAATTTCTTTAAATAAATAAATTATTCATCCTTTTGAAAATTGTTATAAAATAATTTCATTGATTAAAAAAAATACGCATGCCGAAGAATTCTGTAATGATATTAAATTTTCTACAATCTTTATGCTATTTGCTATGCAAAATCACAAAAACACAGATACCCATAGGGTCTTCCCTGCTTTTGATGTACATGCTTCTAAAAATTGGCTGTTTTGCATTTATTTACGAAGTCGATATTAATTGTTTTCTGTACTGTTTATTTGTATTAAATTACATAAATACATATTTATTTCTCTCAATTATCGATTAATTAATATAACTTTATTAAGTTCAATAAAAACTTATACAACTTATTTTATTAATAATTCACAATTATAATATTCATAAAAAAAATTAAATATGGAATTCTATTTTTAATGAATTTATCTCAAACGATATATATAATTTTTTTGATATTGTGTTATCCACCTGTTTCTGGAACTATAGACTATTTTAAGAATAATATAATTGAATATCTGTAAAACATAAATATTTTGAACATGATTTAAATCCAGTTATTAGATCTTCAAAACATGTCAAAGAATGAAGTAGGACTGGCAAGAAAATAAATGTTTTTTATTTGTGAAACTTTAAACGATGGCGATGCAAGGGAGTTTTATAAATTTATCAAATAAGAAATTTACTGGTGGAAAAAGATATTTTAAAACTATAATTTTATTCTTTTTTTATCAATTTTGTTCGCCATATCCAATCCGCTATTTTAAAGTTTCACTGTTTGATATCAAAATTGCAATGCACAAAAACAAAGACAATTGAATAGTAATTTTCAAACACATTCGTAGAGATTTTCATATTATAACCATGTTTTTAGCATCTACAATCATTGTGTGTTGCGCGACGCATATAATTATATTTTACTGGAAAAGTTGACCAAAAGTCAAAAAATATAATTTTAGAACCTGTCAAATTAGAAACTGATAACTAAATAATCATTATTAAAAGTAATTTATAGACACATAAGCCTAATCAATTTATTCAGAAGGTGAAAAATTTATAATATCTTATTTAATGTTCACAAAGTAGCATTTAACATGATTAATTTAATGTATAAGTAAGCAAAAGGAAATGAAAAAAGAAGAGTACTATTTTAATTTTTACAAATTTCTTTATATTTAGTATGTGGTTCATTTTGTAATAAGTGGTTATCTATATATAAAAGTTGAATCAAAGTTGATAAAAGTACAATTGAAACAACATGATCGTATTACATACTTAAGTTCCGCATGCCAAAAACATGTGGAAAATCAAAAAGTTTTAATCATTAGATAGTAAGATATAAACTACTGTAAAAAGAACAAATTAATGTAAAAAGCATTTTTTTAAATTCATGTATTAAACAATAATTCATGCATTTAATTTTGTTTTATATCATATTTTGTAAAATTCTCAAACATATCGGTACGTCAGGAATGTTGGTAGTGTCATCACTATGACGTCAATGCAAGTCGCAGTGGTCACATCCCATCTATGACCAAAATGCCAGTACTCAGTAACGTCAGATTGTGACCAAAATTTAAAAAGTGGAATAAAAAAATAAGAACACATTAAAACTTATTATTAACTTTAAAAAATAATTTCCTGGCAATTTTAATTAAATTTTTGTGACGTCACTGCAATTCATCTACGTCAAGTTACAAAGTGAGCACAAACACGACAAGGATGTGAAGTCACATTGTTACTCACCTTAGTGTGATTTTTAAATATCTTTGAAAACGAGAAACTGTATCTTGAATATATAATGTATATATGGTATGCCAGTTTTGTGTTCTATATTAATGTATTTGAGAGTCTGAATATGATTAATTCTTGTTGGCCCCTTGAAAATTAACATATATTCACTTATTTATCAAACTACAGGAAAATTCTCTCTGTATAGGTGAATTTTAGTTAATATACAATTTAAAATTAGGATGCAAACGCTTTGCTGATTCAGATGCAGAATATAAATATAATGATAATAATAATAATATTTAAAAAATCTTCTGCAAATACCATCACGATACTTAAAACTAAGATGCTAATTAAACATTATGATACAAACCCTTTAGTTGATTCAGAATATAAGTACAATGATAATAATAATAAATAATATTAAAACATTTTTCGAATATCATACTTTAAACTATAGTGATATATGAAAATGAGACGAGACTTAACGCTGAATATACAGCAGTATAAAAAAACAACGACTAAAATACCAGGATATCTACTAAAATTCAGAGTGATCTCAGTAGCATTTAGTTTAACGTCATCAGTAGAAAATAATTTGTGGAAATTTACTCAAAAGGAGACATACGAACAATAAAATTTTATTCACAAAACTGTTTCAGGCAAAAAATTGATTAGCCTACTTTGTACTTCCCTGTTCTTTCTTCTATGTATATTATGTTATGTTTGTTATGTTAAATTGTAAAATGTAAGAGAATTTTATAGTTGCGTTTTATTCTTTAGAGAAAAATTAATAACGATCTAAAATAACTGCAATGATTTTGTTAATATAAATATAAATTATTGCTGCTATCGATGTCCATAGAACGAAATAGAAATAGAGCATGGTGTTTAATTCTTTTAGAAAAATGGGGAGGGCGTTTTCTGACAAACTGATGTCGTGATAATAAGTAGTATTTTTATACACCTAATTACGTATTTTACTTTTTTTGTTTAATTAGATTAAACAGCCTAGGAAAAAACTTTTTATTATAATTATTTTTTAAATCATCGATGATAAAGTAAACAAGGTTAAACAAGGATAACGTAAACAAGGAAACAACTCTTTAGGGGGCGTCTTGCCAGCGGCTCTTAACTGCTACGAAAATAATCTCAAACTGAACACATTTCATATTTTTAGAAGAAGTGTGAGACTTGCCTTTAAACTGACCAAGTTATAAGAAAATGCTAGGGCTCCTAAATTATTTCGCAACAAGGAAAATATAACAGGAAACACAAGATATCTTAAAATGTCATTAGTTACCCCTATAACTATAAGAGACTGGTTTTAGGCCTGGGTGTAAAACTGTTTTAAATCTTAAATTTTCACTTAAAGAAAAAGGAAAAAAAAGGCAAATAACAAACCTTGGTTTCTCATGTAAGCCACATCTGTGCACATTATGACAGGCCCTGATTGAAAGCACTTATGTTGGACTAAATACCAAATATTTTTACAGCAATAGATAAAGTTGTTTTATACAAACGTTTTACAATATTATATGTAACGGAAATTTAATATATAACTAATTTTAAAATAAACAAATGCTTAAATACTGAAAATCTTTGAAAATAATAAAAAGATGAGTCATGAAGTTTAACAAAATACTCTATTACTATAAACTACCATAATATCAAAATTGCTATAAAAACGCCTTTTACGACCGCAAGCAACTCATGAACATTAAAATAAAGAAATAGAAAGACCTGCCTTCATGAAAATACGATGACAGAGCAGATTCATGTTGCCGAGTCCAGAAAAAGAGTACAGAGGAACCCAGTTTCACTCGGAAAATTCCTTACCCAGATTTAATATTTTAAATTTTCACTTCAATATTTTTTAATACAAAATACGCATAAATGGAGTGTTCTACGTTGTTGAAGTTGTCCTACTATCTCCAATTGTTATCGAGTCACTTTTTGGCTACCAAAACAAATTTAAAAAAAATGTTAGACCTCTTTTCTTCGGAAGAAAAAACTGATACTTACAAAAGTGCTATGTAAATATTTTAACTTAGATAAGCATTTACTTTTATGCCAGTATGTGAAATAAAATTATGTTAGCCATTGAATTTTTTTTTTCGTTTAGGTTTCATAAATTTATTAAATTTCTGCAGTTTAAACTTAGGGAATTTTTTATGTGTATATTTATCTCATATTTCACATTAACACAAAATGCTGAGTGTTAAATATTTTTCAATATTGGCGACTTTTCTGTAATCACAAATATATCCTTTTCTAGTGCATGTCTTCAATGAGGAAAATAAATTCTGTTTGGTATCAACTATTGTCATAAAATTATGACTATTTTCTTAATATAACGTTTATGAAATTTAATAAAGTTTAATTAATTTAATGTGTATTTTATGAAAATTTTATAATCATGTGTTATGTTTTAAAATCAGCTTAATGCTGAATATTTTAATTTATGTATTTTCTGCTTTGTTAAGGGGACGGTGGACTTTCAATTGAGCTTAATCAACCAACAAAAACCAAATTATTGATTTTTTTAATAATATTTACATAGTTAATTATAGCAATATATTACCATACATTTGAAAGTTTCTTTGCCTACTTCTTAAAGTTAAATATCAGTGGTGAAAATTAAAATAACATTTGATAATAAATTTTAAATGGATTTTTCTGAAAACAAATTACAAATTTTCTATAATCTTTTCATTATTAAAATGCGCCAAGTGTTTTAATTTTGTTCAGAAATTTTAATATCTGTAAGGTTATGATTTTGATACACAACTTCGTTAAATTGGTACTTTATTTCTGATTACAGGTTTTGATATATACATACAGGTTCTGAATTTATTAATAAATTATTTTAACTTGTAAAAATTTAATAATATCCTGTAGAGTTCCAGGTTTTATAATTAATTTTAAATAACTTTCTTCGGATTACTTGGATGCGCAGAATTTTTAACCAAGGCCTTTGAAATAATAATAAAAATGAGAAAATAGTTAAAAAATTTTAAAGTATCGAGCATGAATTTAAAAATAAGATTGGTCATAAGTGAAACAAGATAAATGTTTTCTCTTTGTTCCAAAATAATGTTTATTTTTTCTGTTTAAGATATTTCTACATAATTTCTTTTTGAAATCACACTTATTTTAGAAAATTTAAAAAGCTTAAAAATACATTTATTTTCATCTTCTCTATGTAGTAGAAGTTTCCTGAAAAAGATTTATTACTTCAGATTGCTTTACAGAAATCAAATTCTATTGATAAATGAGGAAAATTTTGAATATATGATTTTATGGATTTTGTATTGGTTTTTACTTTCTTAAGATTGACATATCATAAGAAAAGTGAACCATTATAGGTTATCTAATGTTTTAGAAAAAGCTGTTAACTTTACACAGCTTATAATTTTTTTACAATTTCATTTCATTTAAAAAAATAGTAAATTGACTTAATTTCATGGGAATTTAATGTAGAAATGTTGATGCATTTTCTAAGTATTTCGCCATTTCATCACACGAAAATAAGGAAAATAATCTTTTGTTTCTTCATTTTTTTCTGATATATATATTTTAATTAATTCAAAAAAATACGTTAATAAAAATGATGCAAAGCGGTTATGAAAACCTTGTAAAATTTTTCAGATTATATTTTGAATTATTCCACTTCTAAAAACACTTATGGTAATTTATTTACAGTGTTTTATTAATTTTTTTATGCCCGTAAAAAGCAGAATTTTCATAAAACGTTATTACTTACCCATCATACGTAGTATAGGGTAAGTCTTGTAATCGTTTTGAAAATAGAAAAAAAAATTGACGGATTTACACGTTTCAGACACTGGAGATTCCGAAAAACATATTTTTAGAAAAAAAAAATTTGCCGTCCGTCTGTGTGTCTGTGTGTCTGTGTGTGTGTGTGTGTGTGTGTGTGTCTGTATACGTTCAATCTCCCGAAAAAATTGAGATAGAGACTTGCAATTTGGTATGTACGTAGTATGTAATAATGGGAAGTAGCCTATTTCATTTCAATAACCTCGATTAACCGGAACAATTTTTTTCGGACTCTCGAAATATTCGTTCTGATGAAAGGTATATAAAAATTTTCGAAATTGTTTATTTTAAGAAATGAATATAAAAGACAATAAAAAAACATAAATTTTGCATAAAGCATGAAGTCGATCGGATAATTAGTTGCCGAGATATTTGGAATCCTATTTACCACACTCTTCGATTTTTTATGACCTGTATTTCATCCAAATTTCACTTTAAAGATATATTTTAATTGGAAATTTGACGCTTAATCAGATGCCGTAAACCGCTAGTTAATAGGATTATTATTTTTGGAGTTATAAGGATGTTTCTGTCAAGCAATTCAGTAATCTAGCCTTTAAAGTTTGTGACGTCATCAAGCCACTATTTTATTTGAATTGCAATGCATCTTGTAAGTAGTTTACACATTTTTATTTTAATATTTTACATTATGCATATCCATGATGGGTAAGTATTACGGTGGCCCCCAACGACTAGTTTTTCTTAACAGATCTTTTTCTAGACTCTGGATGATAATGAAAAGAATGTACATAAAGCTATAATAGAGAATAGTGTGAATAGTAATATCAAAAGAGTTATTTTAATAAAGATATTTTTCAGAGGTCCCAGTGGTCTTTCTTTTAAATACCACTATTTCAAAAAAGTCGCCTATAATAGATTTCTATTCCAAATGTAGAAATCTACCACGAATATTATTATTTGGATATAGTGGAAGTCAAAGAAAGGGCCAGTGGCATCCGTGGCTTAACGGCCCAAGAGGACTGCTCAGACGAGATTACCAACTGTATAGAACATAAATTTCCTTCCAGGTTCCCTTTATTGAGGTCTTAAAAAATACATTATTAAGCTGGAGATGAACCCTCAGTAAACGCGTCAGGGGGGGGGGGGGATATGTAAGTAGAAATTGTAGAAAATTAACAGAAAAAGAATCGATGAGAATGACCAGTTAAATTTTGTTTCATGCCTTTCGTACCCATTCATTCACGTTTTTTGTCAGGTTCCTTTTAAGTAACCCTTTGCTTTAACTATCTTGCTAAATTCTTATTTTTAATCATTCACAATTACTGAGAATACATTCTTTTAAATTAAAAAAGATATCTGGTAGTAAATTAACTAGAATGTGGTTTTCATGAAATAAAAGCATATGATTATTTCCAATAGCAAAATATAGAAAATTTCATAAAAAGCTATATTAGAAGTATAATTAATTGCAATGAAACAAATCTTTTTCGGAAAGATTATTCTTGTTTTATCATATAATGCTAGAAGACCGCCGGGGTTCGAGGAAATTCGAGGAAATGCGCTATTTTTTTCGTTCAACATAAAATAAAAAAAATTCTCAGTAAAAACACGTATATGTAAGTCTCAGGTACATTGGTCTTCGTAATTTCACTAATCATCGCGAACAGACACTCAGCCATATATCTTTATTTTATTAATATAGATGTGTTATACTCATATAAATATTATATAATGTATATAAATGTATATATGTATTTATGAGTGATTTTTTAGAAAAAGATTCAAAGAGTAGTCTTGAAAAAATTAGGATTTAGAACCGCTAAAACACATTCCAATTTAATTGAGATTTGGAAAATATTTTTCTTAATTCAAAATTTAAAATGACCCACTACTTTATAATTGTCATTGTCTTTGTTAGCATGAATTAAACATATCCGCTAAATTTGTAGAATGGCGTCTATCATATATTGGTGCAAGTAGTGACTTTAGAAATTTATTTACCTGCATGTTTTCAAAAGAGCCTAACTTTCCTCCATCTTCACAAGTATATACTTTCTTATTATCATATACTCTAATTCAATTCATAACAAAAACTTACAAGGAGAGTGCCAAGCTTGGTAATCACAGATTTTGATTATTTTTATATATGCTGTAGGGTAGAAGCCCCTTAGTCTCAGGTTGAATGGATTTTATACAACGCTCCTTAGTTCTCGAGAAATTGCGGGTCTAATATTATACCACAACTTAAATACTTACTTTGTAACGAAATAACAGCGTTGGTCGTAGCTCAGTTGGTATGGCGTTTGCTAGTTGTTCCGAGGGCTCGGGTTCGATGCCGGAACGCGCTACGTTTGTTTTTCTCATATTTTAAAATAAATATACTTGTAATTATATTTTAATAATCTCAATAAAAAATTTTGTTAACATAATTTTAATTTAGCGTTTTTCATTTTGGAACAGATGTGTTACTATCACGCTAAAATGTAAACAAAAGATTGGCGACTGTTTGTTTGGCGCGATTTCCAAGACTGCGCCAAACGAATAACTTAATACAATGGCTAGGTTGCCATTAAAGAAAAAAATCCCCTAAATTTGGCGACTTATTTCTTTTTTTTAACCGATATTTTTTTTTTTTTTTTAGCGTGAGTGTAAAGCATCTAAGCCTTCATTTTTAAACCATTATTAAACATTTCTCATCATTTAAAGAACTTTAAAAAATTGGATCTATTATTGACTAGTAAAAATTCAAAAATCGTTGCAAAATTAGCATATTTACTATCGAATTATAGAATTTATCTCCCATCGCAATAGAAAACGAAGATATTTCAGATGCTGGATTATTTGTTAAAAATCCATTGTTTTGCAATAAAATTTTACAGTACTTCAACGCATTTGTGAATCACTTTTCTGATTTTCATCAAATCCCGACACTTCAGATTGAACTTCTTGTGAACAACAACCTGCTTGTTCCATTTTTATACGATTATAAGCTATTATAGAATGATGCGCACTGGTGTGATAAAGATTGAAAACAAAAACCACTTAACTGCAGCAAACTAAAAAAAAAAAAGAAATAACCAATGTTTGCTGTGGCGCCCTCTAGTTATAATAAAATAAAACATAATGTTGTAATTTAATTCTTATGCTAAATTTTAATATAATTATGCTTCTTACTTTAAAAACAGAGTAGTATTATCATCGCATTGACTTCCCTTGTTGAGGAAATTTATAAATGATGTTTCTTTACAATCACGAATTGACACAATTGTTCAATATCGTTGCATTGATAAAGCATATATAGAATACATTTTAAAAGTGATTTAAAAAAAATCAAAAATGCTAAATTTAAATTAATTTATGTTAACAAAATTTTTTATTGATATTATTAAATTATAATTACAAGTATATTTATAAAAAAAAAAGAAAAAGAACGAGGATAGCGCGTTCCGGCATCGATCCCGGGTACTCGGAACAACGAGCAGACGCCGTACCAACTGAGCTACGACCAACGTAGTCAGTTCGCTACAAAGTAAGTATTTAAGTTTTGTTATAATGTTAGACCCCCTATTTCTCGAGAACTAAGGAGCGTTGTATAAAATCCATTGAACTTGAAACTAAGGGGCTTCTACCATACAACATATATAAAAATAAACAAAATCTGTGATTACCAAGCTTGGCACTCTCCTTGTTAGAATTAACCCCCTTTGCTTATTTACCGTTGAAAGATCTTCATAATACTTATGAATCATTAACATATTTCTCAGTTACTTATTTTCTGTGTTACTTATTAATCCTCGCAAAAATTGTAGAATTTTATTTTGCATTCTCTCCAACCGATATTATCAAACATTCACTTAAATGTATTTTATAAGAACCTATTTCACAGTTTTTCACCAAAACTTACTTGTACAGAATGTTTTGACACAAATTACACTTTAAGCTCATTTGTTAAAATCATCTTTATCCAAAGAAACTTTTCAACCTACTTCAGAAAAGTTAAAGTTATAAATGTTACTTCTGTATAAATATTAATGAAGTGTCATATGAACTTTACGTTTTCAATAAGTTTCATTTTAGCTACCTAATCAACTTTAAACATTTTCGTATAAAACTTCTGTTTACATAAATATTAATAACTAATAGCTGATGTCACACAGCTTTTTAAATTTCTATGACCTTAAAAAAACATTGTATAAACGTAAAGTTGCTCTACTAATATTAAAAAAATAAACTAATTAATTTTCTATAAAAATTTAATAATTTTTCTCTTATATGTATTTTTATTTTTAAATAGAATATTTCGTAGCAATTATTTTCCTGTGTGTAGCATAAATCCATTTTATTCACAATATTTTCCACATTGAAATAAAGTTTATTATTACTACCTTAATTAATAAAAATGCAAACATAAACTCATTTTTGAAACAAGCCATAAAAAAATTTTGAAATTTTAATTTGTGTTTTTATTTTAATTGTTTTTTTTATATATATACTCTAAATAAATAACTTCCCTGATGGAACAAATGCGGAAGCATCATTCTAGCGAAAAACTGGATTAGCTTAAAAATGGAACAGTTGGGAGGCATTGGTAACTAACATATTCTCGATAACATCAGAAGAAAATAATAACTCTTTGAATATGGATATGGACTTTAACGAATTACAGACGAATTTGATATGGCAAACAAAGACTTTGACAAAAGAAGGACTTGTTCTGACAAACTGAAACATAAAATAATATAGAGAATAGAGACTCTATACAAAAAATTAGTTAATTCCATTGAATATATATATACGGTAAAGCTAGGAGAGTGTGCGCACAATTCAATATAATAATAATAAAAAATCTAAACTTTAATTTTTGGCTAAACTATCCATGAATAATTTTGACTTCATTTGTTTTTTATGCATTTCCATTGCAATTTTGTTTTTATGTTCTTATTTAATAGAACAGTTGTAATAAAACCAATGAAGCTATTTTGCGCAATCTGTACTTACAGGGTTGGTGTGATTGCACACATGGGTAGGAGAGAGTGTTATTAATAATAACTATAATTAAATTGTTAACAATAATAATTACACTTAAATGGCATTGTTGTAAGGTTTTTGTGAATACATATTATTGTATTAGGAATGAATATTTCAACATAATTATTAAAGAATCAGGAAAAGGAAAGAATTTTAATACGAATTTAAAAAAATTAATTAAAGAAAAAAAATTAAACAATCGGAAAAAACAAGCGTAGATAAGGTTTCAAAATAACATTAAATTACTTGATAACACATTTAACTTAAAATTAGTCCATTTTCATTTCCACAGTTTCCAAGTTTTATTGTTTGCAGACCGAAATTGTCGTCGTCCACAATCGACGTACTTATTGGTTGTAAATGGTGCTGATTTCGTGCAACTACTTGCCAATAATAAATCGAATCCAGCCGCTGGTTGAAGTTGACTCCTGGTATAGTTCCAGACATTCAGTGCACTCATCCTCATTGCCCAGTATTTTTCAGAAAACTAATTTAGTTTCGATAATTATGTGTTTTTCAAAAATTATTTAAAAATTGATATACTCATATGTTTTACACGTAATTTGTAATTTATGAAAATTTACCAATAAGCTGCGTAATCTCTCCTAACATGGAAAATAATGGGAACAATGCGTCATTTCTCCTAAACAGCAGATGCGCAAACTCTCCAATTTCGGTAGGAGAGATTGTGCGGCCTTTTATTTAAACATGGATGCCTCTAAAACGAACCGGTAGTGTTTGCACAGTTAGTCTATGTTAGTAGCTTATGAGAAATCGTTTAAGTTTAAAATATTTTTTAATATTGATACTATATAGAAATTCTGACGAATAGCTATGAAAATTCAAGCACTTACTTTTGAAAAACAAAACAAGATAGCAATGCTTTATCCTAGAAACTCTAAACAATCAACGTGCACATTCAAGTAGACATCCCAGTACTGATGGTGTACAACTAGCTGGTGTCGCTGAGCGTAGATTCTACTCCTTCCCCCCTATCCTCTTCGTGTGCAATCTATCCGACCGCGCCATCTCTCCTGGCTTTACGTCACTCATTTATGACACACATATTTAAATTATAGGAAAGCAACGAATTCTAAACGTTTTTGAGTCACATCGTACACTTTCCTACATAAAATATTAAGTTATTGTTTTTAAAAATACTAGCTTTAAAAACGATTTCACTATCAAAAATTTAAAAAAAAAATCAAAAAGTTTTTAGTTCCAAACACAAAGGTTAAATTTCGTTTTTTTTCAACATTTATAAAATCTTACAGCATCACAATTAAAAAAATAATTGATGTAAAAAAAATGTGAATTATTTAAATTTACTTTTTTCAAAAATATTATACCATTTAGATATTTGTAAAGAAGTTGTTTCATTAATTAATGTACTAATGACAGTTTCAGTATGATTTTGTAAAGCATATTTATTTCTTAATTTATTTAAGAAACGAAAATATATGCTGCATGAACAGCAATGCACTTTAACTAATCATTTTCTAAAAAGATATTATTATTTTTTTATCACATTGAATTATATCTTAACTCAACATGTCTATTATATTAAATCCTTCAGATTTCCATTTCCTGTCACTTAACTTTCTATCTGTGTTTTCTGGAAATCACTTCTCCTTTGTATGATTTCTCTTCTAAATCCAGCATTGGTATGTATGTCTTATTTTCTTCTTTGTATTAATGGAACTTGCGTCGTGGTTTACGATTTCCTTTTCCTTACAATACTGATATGTCATGGTGTGTTACACGCTCCTGTTTTTGGCACAGATTTTTATTTTGTTTAGCTATATAAACAGTTTATAGCATATTGCTGGCATAATGTCCATTTCAATTTCATCGCAGAGTTCATGAATCAAAGAGTAGTATGTTTCATCATTTTAGTAACAGGATAAATGTTGTGTATATCTAGTGAGTGTATTAATTTTCGACTCTTTTAGAAAGGGTCTTTTAAACTGAAATATTTTATATGCACTGAAAACTATTACTTATTAATCTGGGGCAACATACAATATGCAAGGGTTTAAAAGCATGTTTTATGTATAATAAAGTTCAAGCTCGGCAGGATAAAATGACATATTTATTTATTTTTCTATTCAATATGCTACATATTTTTTTAAGAAACTAAAGCTGAAAATTTAAACAAGAGTGTATCCTTGATAGTGATAATTTCTTTTAAATTCATTCATAAAATTTGATAAATATAAGCCTTCAATACTCTCTGAGAAAAAGGAAAATATACATTGTTTACATAAAAATTTCAAGTCAAAAAAGTTATTATTTTACTATTGGTTGATTTCGTAATAAAATTTTTAAATGTATTTTCTGTAATTTTTTTGGAGAAATCGTTTTTAGCACTTTCCAACCTAGTTGAAAAGTGCTTATGACTTCGGTTTGTCTGGCCGTCTGCCGTCTGGCCGTCTGGCCGTCTGGCCGTCTGCCGTCTGGCCGTCTGCCGTCTGTCCGTGCTCTAACTCCCGTAAATATGCTCGGATTGCTCTGCAATTTTTATATGTTATTGTCGTTATCTATAGCATGTTCCCTATTTCAACGGAAGTGTGTAGCACTTATAGTTTTTTTACAGGGACACTCAAAAGAATTCCGTTACATTGCGGTCTATGGGGAAAAATCATTTGCGGTTTATTTAAATAATGTTTCACTATTTTAAACGCATTGTAATTTATATAGATCACTAAGGCGCATTAGAAGAAGCTTAATATGGAACAGGGTGTGCATAGCACTTATAGTTACTTTACAGGGACAGTAAAAATAATTCCGTTACATTACGTCTATGGAGAAAAATCGTCTGCGGTTTATTTAAATAATGTTTCACTATTTTAAACGCATTGAAATTTATATAAATCACTAAGGTGCATTACAAGAGACTTACTACGGAATATTGTGTGCATAGCAGTCATCGTTCATTTACAGGGACACGCAAAAGAATTCTCTACTGTCTGTTAACAATAATTCCTGGAATTGCGTTTTAAGTTATTGAACGCGATTTTAATTTTAACTTGCTTTTTGTCTATTACGTGGTGTGTATAAATTCTGTAGATCCTATACAGGGCAGCACAAAAGTTCTCGAACACATTTCTGTTTTTTGACAAACTCCAGACGGAGAATTTTAAACTGTGCTACGCGTTTCCTAACTGAACTAAAATTATCATCCTATGTAGTATATATACAAATCTATAGATCCCATACAGGGCTGAATAAAAGTATTCGGATATTTTTCCGAATATTGTATATGTTGGAAATTCCTGAAATTATGTTTTTAAATATGTTATGCATTTTCTAAATTGTTTACTTAGATGTTAGCTTTTAGCTTATTAAACGGTATGATTTGTAAAATTATTTTGGAAGCGTTGGAAAGTGCTATATAATCTATGCTTGACGCATGATTTTTCGTTCTTGTTTAATATAGTGCCAGAATCGTAAGTGCCTATTATGACTGATTAACACTGCACAATATTTGAAATAAAATAATTTTCCGAACAAAAACCCTAAGATATTTGTACGAGAGGAACATGTTTAGGCAAATGTCTTTTGTTAAGACTGATTTTTAAAAAAATATTAAACTCATATTAAACTAAAATTTAATTCAGGGAAAAATCGCATAACACATCTAAAAACGTTCTCTCAGAAATTACCATCCACAGACGATAATGTATCCAGTTCTTTGCGTAGCCCCGTATCTGAATTTAATTACATTCTAGATACATCTCTTAGTATACTGAATATAGTTAAGCTGGAAAATGACGTAGTACTCAAGAAAAAGCACTGTTAACCAATTCTCACTCATTCACAGTAATGCTTTCGAATAATTTTGTGTAAACCAGCATATGATCTACAGAATTTATGCACACCGCGTCGCATGCAAAAATTTAGTTGAACTTAAAAACGCACACTACAACTGAAAAGGAACTTCCAGTATTTATCATTCATAGACCAAAATATTTTGTGTGTCCTTATAAATGATAAATAACACACGTATAATTATGCACGTCATATTCTGCAATTAGCATCTTGTAATGCACCTGAATAATGTATGTAAATTTCATTATGTTTAAAATAGTTTAACATCAGTAAAACATACTGGAAACAAATTTTCCCCGTAGACCATTATGTAACCGAATACTTTTTTGTGACTCTGTAAATGAGTGATAAATGGTCTGCGCTCCCTATATTACAGAAATCATGCTTTACCGCAACTCATATCATTTACACTATGTTTGAAATTGTGTAAATTCATAAAAATCCAGCGCAATTGATTTGTTCTCATAAACCTTTATGTAACACGATTCTTTTGAACGTGCCTGTAAACAAACTATAAATGCTTCAAACACCATTTTAAATAGCGAAAACACCATAGTAAACCTCTATAACATGCATAAACTACACAACAATCCGAGATTACGAGAGTTAAATAATAGAATGACTGCAGATGACAGATAGATTGCAGATGGCAGATAGACGGCGGTCGGTAGATAGTTCGCAGACGGCAAGCAGACAAACAAAATTTATAAATACGTTTGAACTATGTTGGAACATATTAAAAAATGGGTCAGCCGCAAATTATACTGAAAAAATACTTTTTGAAAAATAATGAGCAGTAATTGTCTGGCTCTAAGAAATTTCAAGATTAGGAAAATGGAGAGTCAGCAGGAGAGCAAAGTAATGCTGTGAAGAAACGCATTGAAATTAGGCCTTTCTGTCAAAAGATAGCTAATGTCAACAGAAGTGACAGACGTAAGAAACAAGCATTGCAGAAAATATAGAGGAATTCTTTCAAGAACATTTTCGCGCATAGATTGCAATAGAGAAATATTGAACTGATTTTTATTAAATTCAAATCCATTTTTATGATTTTATATATATTGTTTAATTAATATTAAATATTAAATTTCAATATTTAATATTTAGTAGATCAAAACATAATAAGGAAAATAAATAATATTCAAAGGAAGCTTTGGCATTAATGGCACAAGATTAAAAAAAAATCTCAAAACATTACATATAATAAAAAGTTAATGAATCAAATGAGGATATAATTATATGGTGTAAAGAAACAGTCTCACGTGCTGATTAAACTAGTGAATTAATTTATTATTTTACTAGTAAATCAGCCCGGCGTTGCCCGGTGCAGTCAAAAAATAATACGAAACGCGAAATCACTCTAAAAATCGCTGCATGAAACCTTCTACTGGTAACTCTTTGTCTTTCGGAAATTAAATAGAGAGATTTACCCGAAGCGGAAGTAAATTTAATACCCTCTCCTCAAATGTCTGTCACCTCCTCAAAACGAGTCCGTTTTTGGTCAAAATTTTTAAAAAAGTTACCGTCTGATTTTCACAAAATTTGCATTTTCGGAATCAGAAGAAGACTGAGTTTCGATTCAAATAATCTAATACTTTTCTTAATACTCAAGGATGAGTAAAAATGAAACTTTTTTGTTTTCTGGGATTATCAAATCGGTAACTTTCTTTTGCGGTTTCAATAAAAATAGTCATTTTTGGCGCACGCGCAGGAAAATCTTTTAGTTCCACCGCCAGCAGATGCATTTTGTTCTAAACAAATTATCCCACACGTGTCCCCGCTGCTACTACGATACCGTGTATAACTACGATACCGTGTATAGCAGCCGTGCTAGGCACGCGCTGCAAAATCTTTTACTTCCAGTTTCTACCACCAGCTGGAGCATTCTGTTTTAAATAAACCTATTTCCGAAAGAACTTCCGGCACTCGTTCCTGTTGCTTACGGTACCGTGCAGAAGGAAGGTGCATGCGCAAAAAATCTGCCAGCTCCAATTTCCACCGCTGGGGAGTACCAAATCTATGTCTTAAATAATTAGCTATATCTTAATTAGTTCGTGTTAAGTTGAAGGAACCGATTCCCGTTGAAATCGGACCCTCAGAACACGAGAAAATAAATCACACCCTAGATATTAATATTCATAAATGGTGGTAACCAAGGGCTGAAAAAATGATACCGAAGTTTATTTAGTTCTTGGGAGACCTCCGAAGAATGTCAGAATAGATTGCGTTTGAATCGGACCAAGATTAAATGCAAAATGTTTTAGTTATATTGTCCACCTCAACGGGGTGCACTCTGTTCTAAGCAAACCTCTTTCCGAACGAAACTCCGGCACTTCTCCCCGCTGCTTATGCAACGTTTGGAAGGCGTTCTGTGCACGCGCAGAAAATCTTTTAGTTCCGCTTTCTACCGCCAAGGGTATAGATTTGATCTTAATTAGTTATCTAAATCTTAATTAGTTCATATTAAGTTGAAATCAATTGTTGAAATCGGGGACCTTTGTCTGAATCGGACAAATTTTTAATGCAAAATTGTATAGTTTCACTTCCCCCCCTGCTAGGGTTGCACTCAGTTCTAAATAAAACTATTTCCGATTGAAACTCCGGCACGTGTCCCTGCTGCCTATGACACCGTATCGCAGGCTTGCTGCGCACGCGCTGCAAAATGTTTTAGTTCTACCGACAGGTTGCGCTGAATCCGTATCTTAATTAGTTTTCTATACCTTAATTAGTTCGTGTTAAGTTGAATGAAGTAATTCTCATCGAAATTGGGTCCGTAGAACCCGAGAAAATACCCCTCCCTGGTCATTAATGTTCAGAAATAGTGGTATCCAAGGGCTGAAAAAAATGATACCAAAGTATATTGAATATCTGGGGACCTGAGAAAAGGTTATTTCGTTTGAATCGGACTAAAAATTAAGTAGTTCTGATTTTGGAGGCAGGGGGGGGGAAGAAGGAGTTTCGATCAGAGAATTAACGCGATATTTAAACTACAACCGAAAACCACCCACCTCCCCACCAACAGAATTTAAACAACGACGTTAAAAAAATAAGACATAACATTAACTTTCTAAACAGAAACAAAATGATTTTTTTTTTTTACATACAAAAATAGTAAGTTACCGTTGTTAATTTCTGAAATCGAATACATAAATGATGTATACATGATAAAACTTTAAAAATCGCATAAAACAAATAGCAAAAATTCACAACTTGTTGTTCGAATTGCAATCAGCTGACGACCTTTTCATCTGCCGATTACAACTGTCCGGTTGACTTCCAGCTGTGCCTAAAATTCTATCAGCTACCAATCACAACTGCCCTCCAATGGTGTTTGACTTTGTGACGTCATTTGAAACAAAAAACGCTGCTAAATATGAAAAAAAAAGTTTAAAAAAGTATAAAAAATAAAATTAAAAGAACAAGTCTAATAAAAAAAAAATCGGGATAATAAATAATCCGCCCTAAGCTTTTAAAATTATGATTTGTTATCTGTAAAGAAATATCACCTTTCTCCAAGCAAAAATAGTAAAAAAAAATGACGATTCTGAGCGTAACTGAGGCTGCAATGGAAGCAATCACCGAACCAATCAAGCATTTTGGACAAAATTAGTTTGTGTCGACGGAAATAATTCGCCAAAAAGTCAAAAATCGCCGTACGAATTTCACCTAAACTTTATAGAAAAGAGGATAAAATTTACTATATTGTGCTAAAAGATTGGAACCGGATTTCTGTTACTAATGTGGAAAAATGCAGCGAAACTTGAAAAAAACCCACTAAAAATCGCATTAAAAATTAAATTTAAAAAAATCTATTCTAAAATTCCAAAATATGGCTTCGAGGTGCTAAACTACATACATAGAGGTACCTTCCCACCAAATTTTGTAACTCTCCGTGCAGCGGTCTCTTCAGAACACAACGGAGAAACAGACAGACACACACACACACACACAAACTTCCTTTTTTATAGTTGGAGATTCAGTTTATTTTTAGTGTAGTACAATTTTTGTTCAGTTACAGCACAGATTTGTGCTTAAATCTATAGCATAACGTCTTTGCTGCATTTAATTATATATTTGTATTTTATTTCATATTTAGCTAAAAAAAGAAAGAAAAACTTCTGTCTGTTTTTTATACGAATACTCCTATGTGCGACAGCTGAATAATGTTCTGTTTGAGTTTTTAAAGTATAAAACTGCATAACAGAGAAGCTTGGAGATATAGAAAGAGCAATACAGTACTTTACTAAACTTCAGACACAGGGACATTTCGTAAAAATATTTGAAGGTTTTCGTCGAGTTTCACTGATATTTTTGATAATGTATTCTAAAACGAATAGAAAATTTTGCAACGTGAAAGATTTTCTAAAATATTAAGACAAAGTTTTGTAAGAGCAAAATATTATGTTTCTTTGCCACAAAAGTATATGTACGCTTGTGAGATTTATGTAAAATTTAGAAGTTGTTATATATGCTCCGAAATAAACTTGGATGCCTAAAAATATGCCAAAATCAACACAATTTCGGAATGAGAATATTTTTAAAATTTGGAGAATGAAAGCGTAAAATAAAACTGTTTCCGATATTTTTCTTGCATTAAACCATTCGAAATGAAATATATCGAATACTAATCCGTGTAGGTAAATATCAATCGTAATTATGATCTGTGAGACCTCGAGTGGCCAGCATATTGGGAGATGAACAAATATGAAGACTTGCATCAAAATTGATGAACGCTCTGTACATGATATAAAACTCGTTAATTAAGGATATTTCGTGAGACGAGAGAGAGAGAGAGAGAGAGAGAGAGAGAAAGAATTGTAGAATGCGGCGATTAAGAAAAAGTAAAAATATGCCACAAATCATACTTTTTTAAATACATCATAAATATACAAGACTGAATTGCGCCCGGCAAGCCATGTGTAGACAGAGCAGAAAAAAATAAATACATAAGCACATGTCATACAGTGATAAATGGCCCCAGGTGCCGAACAAAATTGGAATCTAAATGATATAGATGGTCTTTCGCACTGCTGGCATGAAATTGAAAATCTCCATGATTTTGTCATGAATTGGCAAAAGAAAATTTCGCTACAGTTGACAGTTTTCTCTAGTATCATTACGCGGTATGGAAGGCAATTCTTAATAGTCACTTTCTAACTTGTATTAAACATTTAGGTGGACCAAGCGGGGTATCACAAACAAGGTAATTCATGTATTCTTACCCCCAAGTCAACTAAGCAATGGTTTAGAGCTAAAAATATTACAGTATTTATTTAACCTGCTCTATGTTTGACTCTAATCTTAAGTGGTGGTTAATCGTCAATCTACCCAAAAAGTAAGCCAACTTCGAGATTTTCTTTTCATAAAAAGCAAAAAGTAAGAAACACTAAATTTACCAACTCATCATAGTTTTTCTTATAAAAATTATTTTTATTAGACGATGCTTGTTAAAATTGATAGAGATATTGTCAGTTGCATATGGGTATGTCCTGCGCCCATCTCCTTTCGCCGTGTAGTACACAGCTTATAAATGTCATCTGAAACAAACAAAATCAGATTTTTCCGAAATCATATTCAATTTAGGGACCATGAAAGTATTTTTATTGAAATTGAACAAAAATTGGTAAAATTGTATTTCTTTGAAAAAAGTGTCAGATTTTAGTCATTTTTTTTCAACTGACTTAACGTGACTTCGTGAACTTCAACGTGACTTAGAATATTAAAAGTTTTTTTATTTCACATATAAAAAGTTCATGGCACCGCAAAATAAATAATCTTTAATTTCGAAAACGAAAAAAATTGTTTGGTTCATTCATTTACAAGGTACCGTACACGGCACTCTAAATAAAATCGTTTCAAGGAAAGTCGCAGTTCAGGTTTTATTAAAGAAAAGGGTATACATTTTTTAGTTAATCGTTATATTTATCAACGTTAATCCGCAATTAATGTATTTATACTTATAAAGCAACGAATTCAGCACGCGTGCAGGCTCCCTTATACTTGTTTCTCAGCCGGTCTGCACACGCTTTCAATTGACTGTAAATTCTTAAATATTTCGAATTCAAATTAACCGTTCTAGTGGCTTATTCTACACCCTGCAGGATTAAAAAATGAAATAAAATCGATTTTTTTATGAACGGAAACCTCCCATTAATTAATACTATGTATGTGAATGCAAAACAGCATTTTCCTGTATTTGAACATAAGGAGGCAAGTTTTTTTTTTCGGATAAAAAAACATATATTTTACGAAGTGTTTCTGAAATCTTCTAACAAGGTAGAAATATTTAGGTTTTCACATAAAACTATAAATATTTTTATTTTTTTAAACTATATTTGTGTTAATTATTTTTTGAAAAATCGATATCTTGGATTCGTTTTTCTTTGGGATTACGCAATGTGTAGAGTTCCGAGGTACCAGAGCGGTTTCATCTGAAGCCAATAAAAGAAAAATCACGTTAACTATATGAGAATATATAATTGTATAGTCCTTGATCGGTTATTTTTTTTAGTTTTGCATTTTTAAAGAAATGAACGACTGTCAAATTTAATGTATCAGTTTTCAGCAAAAAAATTCATTTTTTTTGTTTATAAAAAAACAATAAAAAATGAATAATAAATAAAGGGTTGGTAAATTTGAACGCATTTTTTCAGTTAGCTTAGCAAGTATTATGGACGTTTATTTTATAACAGGTTGCCTTTTTTATTTTAATGGCCAACTAATTTACCATCATATGTTAGTTAATCAATCTTACTTCATATCATATTAATTAACATAAGTGTGTTAACCCATGTACTAACCCCATGCAATAAATCCTTCCCATATAACTCATTTCTTCATGTCCCATCACACGTTTTACAGTACAGGTACGGACTGGAGGAGTCGCATGGTTCTCTTGAATCGTGCGAGTTTTGTGCAAGAATGAGGTCCTGCTCTTTTTCCTGCCCTTTTTTCATTCTCAAGTGCAACTTATCTATTAGCTTCAACACTTTTCTACCCTACTACGCAAATAATTTTTCTACGATATGTCTGCACTGCATGTTTAGCCTCAAAACATCCATATTTATTCAACTAGCATGGCGATGAAAATCGCTGTGCTGTACAGAGCCAAATCAACAAAGCAAATTAGCAATTAGGAACCGGATTACTAGGGAAGCAAGATTGTCACCAAGAAGCGCTGCAGCCCCGACGGTCAGGATGCTTGACACGTGGATCACCCCCGTGCGGCAATCAATCTGATTTCGCCCCACGGTCAGGATCAAGACCGTTCAGCTACTGACTCTAACCGGTAGGAAGGGGTCTGGTCAGCGGTCTCAAGTATTTAACAAGAGTGGAAACTGTGCAATGAGTGTGAAATGTTTAAAGGTGTTTTGTTTCCTAGCAAGAAGTGCTGTTCACCCATTTTCGAACTGTTTACCCATTTCATATTGATAATAACATGGTTTTGTATTTTTTTTTCTTTTTGTCTGATTCCACATCCATAGTTTGAAATAGCTTAGACATTTGTATCTGCATATGTTTTAAAAATTAACATGCATGACATACAAATGAAATATCCATTTTTATACGCATTTCCTGTTTTATTTACATTAACAAACAAAATTAAAGTTATTTCGTTAATTTACGTTTAAATTTAATTTTACGTTTATTACTGCAAATATATTGTGAAAATACCCGATTCCTTGCCACAGTTAAATAACTGTCTTTTCCTAAATTAAACTTAAATTTAACCTTAACATTTGATCGTCTTATATAATGTAAATGTAACTATATTTTTATGTGCATGACATGATTGAATTTTGATATATATGAATCAGTTAAAACATTTCATTATATAAATAATCCAATTTATAAGGAAGCACGTTATTATTCCTTTTTTATGTCATAATAAAATTCGTAAACAAAAGCTATTGAAGCATAAATATATATTTTCACTGCTGTTGTACTAGAATTATCGGCATCCCGCCAACTTTTTTCATCTGCTGCAAACGACAGGACTAAAGCTGCAGGTTTTGGCAAAACGCCTTCAATTTTTTAAATACACAAATATTTGGACACAATAGAAAAGAATTTTTTCAAGCTTTATTTCCATATGCTTAAAAAAGTCTACTAAAACTCAAATTAAGTATTTTAGAATATATTAAGAAATACATAAGAACGATTATCGTTTGCAGTAGAAATATATTAAATGAATACTTAAAAAACACGCTTTTTCAATATTCTTTCACGAAGTATATATAATAAAACGAAGCCTATATTCGTTTTAGAATGCACTTTAAAAAGGAAAATATAGTATAACCACAAACGAAAATCTAAAATAACTTCTTCCGAGTCACACACGTTCTTAACTTCAGAAACCTCAGAAACAAATATTATTTTCAAAATTTAAAGAAGCATTTATGCGTGCTGCAACTGATTTTCGGAACCGTTTCCGAGTACTTTTTATAGTATAATTAATCAGTTTTGTAACCCGTAACATAGGTTGTTCGGATGCTATTAGTTCTCGAATAAACATTTCCATGTTCATCAAAGATGATATTTTATAGAGAAACATGATAAATTCACAGCACTAACATTAATAATAAATTTAATGTTATTTTGTTAACTCTTGCATGCATAAATTCAGTTGTGGTGCTGAAACTGTGTAACTGAGAATTGATACCATCTCGAAAACCGATATCACGGTTTTAGTCCAAGCATTAGGAGCTAAAAAAGGGCAAATAAAGGAAAGTTTTGGTGCAGTTTTGATATTTGCCTCATTTATGTATTTTGGGTCGCTGAACACGAACATGAGGTTTGCCAACCAATTTTTTTTCAGGGAAATACTTTTTTAAAAAACAAAAATCGTATAAAAAAACGGAATTTTCTCAGTTTGTTTAAAATATCTCCAAAACTATGTATTTTACGTGAAAGGCGACAGTATAAGAATTAAACAAAATAAAATTTCCTACTTTTTATGCATTGAAAGATTTTTTCTCTGATCAATGGTTTACCAAACAAAATGGTTAAAAACAAAAATAATTAATTACGGCACGCTATGTTGATGTAACAAGGAAACTAGCCATTTTACGTAAACGGTGACCATTAATGATACTAAAGCTTATATGATTGACTATATTTTATGCAGGTAGAGAAAAAGTAGCGATCCGGCGCCAGGAGGAGGTGGAAGCAGTGAAGCAGCTTCAACTCCTCCCATGAGTCGAGAGTGGTCCTCCTCCCGAGAGCTCGTACTGTAAGAGAAGGGCAAAATTGGGAGGGGGTGAAAATTTTGAGGGGATTGATTTTTTTTAATTTTTTAATTATTTTTTTTTTGGGGGGGGGGGGAGATATTGATTTGTGTGTGTGTGTGTGTTATAGTAGTATGATGGGATATTTTTGCGGAAAAATATGTTTTCGAAGTTAGGTTTGTGAGATTTATTTAAAAATATTAAGTAAGAATGTTTATTGCTGCCATCTGCTGTTTGAATTTATTTTCTTGTTTTTTTTTTTTATTATTTTTTTGCCAAAAATTACACCACAATACCTGGTGAATGAAAATGTTGAAAAGATCTCATGAAGAAGTATCTTCGCCTATCAAGTGTCTATGTTTAGATCCACCTATCGGAAATTCAAACACTTATACGAATGAGTTAGAAATGTCAAGATTCGTTTTTCATTGACTTCAACTTTGAGAAATCTTCTATTTACTCGGATAGTAACTTAATGTCATTGCATGAGGCAATGCAGGAGCCATTACAAGAACCCTCAACCGTTCTATACGATGTGAGTGATAGGCGAAATTAATTCCTAACCCAACCACCAAATACTGTTACCGATATGAAGGATGAAATACGTTTCTATATTTATCGGAAAGAACTTGGAAACCCTATCTTTTTAGGACTTCTGTTACAGAAAGCTGAATATTCTACACATATAAGGGAATTTACGAGTGAAGGAATTCCCACCAAGAATGGAATTTGTATGGATATTCCCACCAGGAATGAGTTCCATATAAAATATTTACATTTAATTTAACCCATTCGCTGCCAACCAAGAGTATACTCGTGGTTTTTCAATCTAAAATTACGAATTCTTACCGGAAAATTTCGAAAGAAGAATTTTTATTTTATGTAATCAATAAATGTCTGTGATTAAATAAAGTAAATATTGCTATTAGTATTTTCTGGTATGATTTCGAACTTTCTAAATAAAATAAAATTCCGGTAATTTTAACCCGGCAGTGAACATGTTAAGATACAGAAGTTCCCCTTTTGTCGCTAATAACATTATTCTAGTTTTGAATGGGGATAATTTTGTTATGTGTCTTAAAAATTTAAAGAATGAATTCTATATCAAATTTAACATTTATCAATTAAAACATTTGGAAGAAAAACCCATTGAATCCAATAGAAGAGGAACAAGCCATGCCACAAGGTATGAAATATTTACCATTAAGAAAACATTTAATCTTTACATCGGTAGTAAATAATAAAAAAAAAAACACTAATTCCTTACGTGTATTTTCCATGCTTTAGATGTCCATGAACAGCAGGGGCCTTCAAATAATAGAATGCGGAAATATATATATATATATATATATTTACTTTAAGGAAATGTACTTACTAATGTTTCTTACAAATGTACATAATTATTTATAATTAAATAATGATTCATAATGAGTCATCGTATTTATTATCAGGCAACTTCATTGTAAAATGTAGTCAATCACGTAATCTTTATTAGCATTTATGATCAATTTTTGCGTAAAAACGTTAATTTTGATATTACACCGACGTACAGGCCCTAATTCCCCCTTTTTTTTTTACAGTTTTTGTTTTGTACACCCTCCCACTCATGCCCTCCTATTAGAGTAGGAGGTCTGGGGAGGAGGAGCTTCTCCACTGCTCCCATTTCCTCATGTCGTCTACATCAGATGCATAAAATATAGTCAATCATATAATCTTTACTATCATTAATGGTCAACTTTTACGTAAAGTGGTTAGTTTCCATGTTACATCGCCGTACAATGCCATAATTCCCGTTTTTTTTTTTTTTTTTTTTTTTTTTTTTTAAACCCATATTTGTGGCACTCTCATCGCTAAACTATTGATCAGGGAAAAAAAAATAACACATAAAAGTAGGAAATTTTATTCTGTTTAATTCATATACTGTCGACTTTCACATAAATGCATAGTTTTGTAGTTATTTTTAAAAAACAGAGAAAAGTCCGTTTTTTTATATATATTTTTTAAAAATAACGTATTTCCCGGAAAAACCATTTTGTTGGCATACCCCAGATTCGTTTTCAGCTACCCAAGAAAACATAAAGGAAACAATTATCAAAACTACATAAAAACTTTCTTATATTTTCTAACAAATAACCAGACTATTTGATAAAACGGATTAATGTACTATAACTCTACTCAGAAACATTTCCGAAAATCAGTTGTAGCAAAAGAAACTATGTTTAGCAACTATGCTAGCTATGTGTAGCAAAAGAAATTATGTTTATAATCTAGAAAATATATTGGTTTCTAAAGTTTCTAATGATAGAAAATGCTTTTCAGAATCTTAGGTACCTTTGAAGAGATTATTGTACAATTTCGTTTTTGGTTATATTATAATTTCGCAAATTAAGAAAATTTCCTTTTTTCAACAGTGTGTGAATTTTATATCATGATAATGATTTCTTTTTCATCAATTTAATTTGTATTTGTACCCAATTTCAGTTAAATATTCAATAATTTAGAGCTCTTAAAAATGATTGTTATAAGGTTTTCTTGCATCATAGATATTTTTAAAAATATTCTATAACGTTATATGTTAAGATAATTTACAACGAACAAAACAAAAAATATCAACAACCTTTAAGTCAATATGTTATTACATTTAGGAAACACATTACAATAAATACAACAGGAATGGAGTTTACAGGATTCAGAAAATTCTTTCCTGTATTTTTAGTTCTCAAGTAACAAATAACTACAGACATTACAAAGATGTGAAGTTGTGTAAACATACATCACTGAAAGTAAATGAAAAAATGTCCGTGCATACAAAACATATTTTTAAATGAAATGCTGTAAAACTAACTTTTACTCCTTTTGATGTTTAGACTATTAATATTTCGAGTAATTTTAAACTATATTACCTTATCTTTTTTTACGACCGAAAGCTGCCATTTTTCAGTAGACTCATTGCAATCAAATGATTACATTTTACATCGCGAATGAGAAAGTACACAAATCCTGAAACCCAACCGGAGCGGTTTTTTTTATATATATACCGCTAACCAGGCCCTTACCTGCCGGCATGAGTGTCTAGCTTGACAGGTTAGTACCTGGGAGCGGGGCGGAAATCGCCTGATCAAAGCATAGTTGTGATCCACCTGACTATAGATTTGTTGACATCGCTGCAGCTCTTTTGTGGTTTGCAACAGTTATCTTTTTTTTCCGGTTCAAGGTTTCTATTTAACTTTGTTGAATTTACAGATTTAAAAGTTCTGGTAATTTAGAACTTTGATCAGGTGACGAGACCCTCGCCTGACTAGGCACCCCCAGAGGTATAATTCACAGGTAACTTGGAGGGCTTTGCACCCACCATGGAATTTACATGCACCAGGCGTCTTTAGCATACATAGATTTTCATATTTGTCGTCTCTGTTTACTTGTCAATGTAGGGATAATCCTAGTGTCTTTGAGACAACTATTAAAAAATATATATATGTATAAAATTTACACCACTATCAAGGTACACAAAGCAATTATTTTTACTTAGTAATTCATGTAATGTGATTTAAAATATAATAGCTCAATATATTATTATTAAAGTGCAAACCTGCCCGACATTGCTTGGGATTACATTGAAGTACACAAACAATTATTTTTGCTTAGTAATTCATTTAACGTTATTTAAAATATAATAGCTCGATAAATTATTATTAAAAAGCAAACCCATTAGGTAAAATTTTTCAAAGTTGAAAAATGACTTTATATGCTCCAAAAATAAAATAAAAAAAAAGAACAAAAACTAAATATTTCAACTTATTTCCTATTTGCGCAAAAGAGGAAGATGCGATCGAAAATATAGCAAACGGGTTTTTTTTTTCAAACTTTTATTTTCTCCATTTCTTTCATCTTTACAAAAAGTAAAAACGTTTCTTTCTTCGTGTATTCATTAGAAACGCATCCTCATTAGAGTTTTTAAATGATTGTACAAAATTACAATTTTTTTTTTTTTAAAGTTGGCCCTAGAAAAGTATAAAATTTAAGACTGACATGACAACGATTTGATATCATTTACTGAAAAATAAAATCTTAATTTTTCCCAAAAAATGAATTTAAAAAATTGTAAAAAATCTAAAAATTGCTGTACGAATTATAAATCAACCATAGTGAAACGATTACAAAATTTGCTATATTGTGGAAAATATGAAATAAGATTGTTTTTAGGAATTTCTAAAAATTGTCGGCAAACTTGTCAATCATGAAAAAATTTAAAAAAATACGCATTCAGTGTAAAACTATCAAGAATCAAATTAAAAATTAAAAAATCTGAGACCCATGCGCATTTGGAACTGTCTTTGACTATCAAGATGCTATTTAATAGACTTCTACGTGTGATATATTTTTTTGCTCATCGCATACAGACGGACAGACACGCAGACACGCAAACTCTTTATTTTATTTATATAGATATGCCATTATACTAAAAAGGAATATCTTACCTATTAATAAACTTTATCAAACTGGACGTCGCAAATGAAATTCAGACAAATTTAGTTCTAAAACTGAAGATAAAAGACTTTCCTTGTACTACTTTAAGAGTTTTTCTAATTTTTATTTTGAGAACTAAACGATATATTTTAAATTATAATGCATTATTTTTTTTTCAAATCAAATAGTATTTTACAACAATCGTTGTGAGACTGCAATAAAAGAAATTTAGTGAAATTAAAATATATAAATTCAAAATAACACAAAATGGAAAAATGTATACATTTTTAGCATACCTAAATTAAAAGATCAAGAATGGTATTGAATATTCAAGAATTACTTGTAATTCTTTTCAAATTATAGAACAAATCAAAAATATACTAAAATACATGTGAAAATTTACCCTTAAAATCAGATCATTACATATGTAAAAAAAAAAATAATAAAATATCTTGAATATAAAATCAAGAGATGTGCACATTGCTTTAAAATATCGTCTCCGGATGTTTATTTTAAACTACAGAATAACGTTACATATAGCCAGAGGCATTCAAACATTTGAAATATCTTCAAAAAGTCGACGTTATTAAATGGTATCGATGCATTAAATTTAGGTATCTGAAAGAGTAATTTAGGGGAAACTATATAATGGAATATGAATTGAAAATACAAACCCAAAACATTGCTTTCGGATTTTGAAAAATACCCAATTGTAAATACATAATTTGAAGATATATAAAAACTTTAAAATTAATTTAAAGTAACATATCTTTATCTAAATATTTTTACATTTTATGTGAAATATACTTTTTAAAGTATGCATTGTTTCTCAATTTTTAATTAGAATTTTTAAATGCCATGGCACATTTATATTAGGTCAAAACAGCAGAAAATATATCCTTTCGTTTTTTGATAAAGAGAAAAATAGAAATAAAGACCATTATTTTATTTGCTATATCTTATTGTTCCGGTAAAAATATTAAGCCCTCCATAGCTATAATAATGATTCAAGAAATTCAAAATTTATTCAAATATAATTGAAGTAAGAGGCCTGAATATGATGTTTCTGCGAAAATAAAGTATGCTTTATGTTAATTTTCTTATAAAATTTTACATTATGTGTTCATGTTATTAAAATCATTAAATTAGATTGTAGAAACTTTCAAATAATTAGTATTGGAAGATATTTACTTACAATATACCCTCGAAAATAGTATACACATAATATACTATTAAAAGATGAATTTTTAAAAGCAGAAGACTACCGCAGATGGTTAAATTTCATTTAATTTCCCACGCATGCTTTCACAGGAAGATTATTAAATGTAAAGAAAGTAGGTTTAAAACTATTTACTTCCTCAGCATAAATAATCAGAATAAAATCTTATTTGCGCATTTCTAAAGCAGCCAGTAGAATTGATTCTATTGAAATACCTACTAAGTAGAAAGTTGAAAACTTTATCAGATCTTCAGAAAGTATTTCATTTATGTCTCAAAGAGATAGACCTACTTTCAGTTCATTTTATTTTCTTAAAATCAAAGATATATGTAACAGAGGTTTAATCAATTTTAAGTGATTTACTAGTAGTAAGAATTGTTGGCACAAAATAAGAACTGTATATTAGCTTTATTGTCTTGAAATTATGGATAAAAGTATTAAAAATTAATGGATTAAATTTTACATTGGACATAGTTGTATTACATGCTGTGTAAGAAATCAGACGCACCATTATACATTATGCAGAATAAAAAAAAATCAGAACGGCTAAATGATTCTTATTATATATAAAATTTAATCGTTCTAAAATGCATTGTACAATGCAATTATTTTATTTAATTAATATATTTATAGTTTTTACAATTTAGTAAAATCCAGTTTTTATTATCGATATGGATGCTGTCACACAGTGATTTCAACATTGTTTACGTCCATTGCTTGAGGTAATTTGTTTGAAATATTTCCATAAAACGTAGTTGAATTATTATAACATGGAAAAAATTCTGTCTCGCTTCATGTTTGGAGTTGTAAGAGTGTTCACAAAAAAGGATGTTCCGCCTTTTCTACTAGTTTTGATATTTTGTATGGAAGCTGCAACACAGATTTCATTGGGTTGTCTGCAATTAAACATGGCAAAAATTAATAATTAAAATAGTGTTATTATTTTTCTAAATCATACTGTTTGGTAAAAATATTATACGAAATAAATTTTCTGAAATGAGCGAAATTTTTTCAAAGCCGAGATCCGAATCCAGAACCTTTGACAAAAATTGCTCTACCGATTGAGCTACCTAAGTTGACAACTGTCAGGAATATTATCTGGTCTGCCATGTTGCCAGCTCGGTAGACCAATCGGTAGAGCATTGGCAATTTAAGTCAAAAGTTCTGGGTTCGAATATCGGCTTCGAAAATTTCCTTTTTATGAAAAAAAAAAACAATGTAGGTTGTAATTAAAAAAATATAATAATATGACTTGAATAATATTTTTTATAATTAAAAGCATATATTTGAACATAAAATGTTACTGGATTATTTTTTAATTCATTCATTCTAGCAATTAAATAAAGGATCATTTTAATCGGATATTTTTAATGTATGGCAAATATTCGTTAAATCGTGTGATGTGGATTCAACATTAACTCCAGAATGTTTGGATCTTTCTATGAATATTTAAGAAAAAAGCTACATACTTTTCTGCAATGAATTTATCCAAGTAACGCAAAGAAAGTGTCAAAAGGTTGTTGCTATTTGAAAGATGGTGCAAGTTTCAAAATGTAAAGAGCCCCTGTGTGATAAATTGTGCGTATAATTAAATATTCGACATTATTAGTCGATTGTTACCGATGTTGTTTTCACATGATTATTTGCAAAAGCATTAGTAGGAGTGAGCACTGCTTTTTAGGGTTGTACATGTTGCTTTAATAAAACATAAAATTATTCATAAGTGTGTTAATATAAGGATATCTCTTTGACTTTCTATTAATAAATACGCAAATATAGAAAATAAAATCATATTGGTAAATATATGGCATTTTATTAACTACAGTTGCTCTGTATTATATATGTCAGACCGTCACAAAAAGGTAAAATGTTCTTTGTGGTACTTATGTTGCGAGAACGACAATATTTAAAATTTTAATTAAAAATTAGGTGTAGCATTAAAAATTCAATTAATTACAAAAAAACGGATATTGTCAAATATTTTTTTAAAACTTCAGATAGAACAAAATCACACAGTAAAACGTTAAATTTATCCATTTCCAAAAATAGTTCATCCATCCTTTGTTATATAGAAACTCAAAGATTAAAATATTGAAATACATGCTACCTGAAAAATGATATCTCCTTTTCCGAGTGTTTCAAGTTGACAGCTCAGTGTATTTTCCCAAAGAAAACATTATCAAATATCACTATAAAATATTATTTTCAAAATAAATTTATCTGCTGTTGTTGTTTCAGTCTAAAGCTTCTTTGCAAATAGCTTTTAAGTTTATGAGATTTCTTCCTTGAAAGGAACTTACAAATCTGTTCTACTGAATGTGTCTCAAAAAGAGAAATTCAGAAGAGAGTATTGGCAATATAAGAACAAGAATAAAAATTTTTAAAACGAAATTTTTTATCGTCTGACTGGAAGACTTTTTGTAAAAGATCTCGAACCTTATACCTTTTTGCGAGTATTATCAGAAAAATAATCCGTTTGAATTAATAAAAAACAAAACATTTAAAGATATGCATAAAAAGTGTAAAATGACGGAGATGAAAAAAACGTACCTTTATTGAAGATTAATCTATATTTACAATGTTGCATTGACAAATTCTACTTTTTAAGGCCATTTTTTTCGCTTTATTGTACTTGTTAAGAGATTTAAGTTCTTTTGCTTTTGATATTTCTTCCCCATTTTCTATTCTTATTTTTTCCTTTTGCTATCCACTGTTCACTTGTAATTATTATTTGAACTAGCATCCATTCTTTTCCTCTACTTTTTTGCAGCAGCATTTTAATTTATTATCTCTGAAAGCAACATTTTCAAAAAAAACATGACGAAATTGACGAATCTTTGCTCTCAGGAGTTACAATGGAAAATGTGAATTGGTTTGTATTGGCATACCGTAATTTCACGCGTATGCGCCGCGGCTTAGTTAAGTCTTTTTCAAACCGGAAATTTTATTGAAAATAAAAAGTCAAATAAGTGCTAAGCAGAAGTATGTCACTTTTCATTTAAAATAAATTCTGGTAGGAAATCGAATTGTTTGAGGTGCGGCGTATACGCCCGAAATTACGGTAGTTTCACGGCACAAAAACGACAAGTAAATCTTACGATTTTTAGCTCAACAACGTAATGATTCAACTCTGGATATCCTTTTTCTTGGCTTCATCTAAAATATTTTGTGGATGAAATTTTCCTTTCGGTTTTTAATTACGCACCAATAAAACGAACGTTAAAACTCAATGTTATAAAATACACAGGTTTTAAGCTTCAATGTCACTTTTAGCTTGAGATGTAAAATTAAGTATTTCATGTCATTCGATTAAAATGTTTAACAAACATAGAATAATTATAGTATTAGGTTTTATAAAAGGAAAAAGACATAGCTGGCACATTGAAACAAAAACACAATGAAAGATTAACATTTTTTGTTTTTATTTGTGTTAGAAGTTTCAAACTATAGTTACAGTATTATCACAATATAGTCAATATCAATTACAGCCCCAAACATTGTCTCAGATTAGCCCCATATACTGTTTCACATTAGTCCCAAGAGTTTCATGGTCTGTAACTCAGGCTGCATTAAACTTATTCCAATTCTTAAATGTTAAAAAGACTCACCATTTCTTGCTGAATAAATGTATATGTATATGCTTTACTTTTTAAATTTAGATTGTACGTGTAATGGATAAAAGTAAAATGATGTATTGCTTGAAATATAATCAGAAAGCCAATTTTATTACTATAAAAATTTTTACTTTTTTTCTGTGTCTTGAATTAATCTCATTTTATGGGGTGTTTCATATTAGTTTGGATTGACCCTATTGAATTTAGTTTAACAATCCGAAAGTTAGTTATTGAAAGACAGAAAAAAACTTTCTCTAAAACTTTCAGATAGTTGTGAGGTTACATCATTTTATTTTTTTAAATTACCTTAATATATTAATATATCATTCTGGTAACTTCACATAATTATTATATTTATGTATATCGTGTTAAAAATTGTTATTTAAATAGATTTACTTTATGCATAATTAGTTTGTGAAAAAAACAGCAATAGTAATTTCGTAAGGATACAAAAATATTATTATAATTGCTAAATATATTTTTTTGCATAAGTTATAGAATTCACCTGAAAAAGACTGCAATAGTTTTTAACATTTTCTAACTGAAAATAAAGATTAATGCAGCTACAACTTTTCATAATGTGCGAATTCGAAAAGTTGTTATCAGTACATTTCTAAAATAAAAATTCAATGTTTAAAATTGGAGATATACTTTCAATAATACTTATGAATTTTATGCTAAAAAGTTTTTTCACACTTATATAATAAACCAAAAATTACGTCATTTTGTTTTATTTAAGTACTTCAAAGTTATATGCGAGTTTGATTGCAGAAATTGAGAGCAAAGATAGAATACATATTTCCAGCAAAAGGATGTTACATAAAATTACTTTTAAGTTGGTAATATTTCACAAACACTCAATAATTAATTCAAAACAAAATTATTTTTATATTTTTTGGTAAAATATTTTGATTTAATGAATAAAGATATGGATATATTATGTTATATTAGGAAAATAGCACTGTCTTTTGAGAAAAACTGATAAATATTAACTTGGAACATAATATTTCGGAAGCACATCAAAAGTTTAAGACTGTAATAAAAAATAATGTTCATTACCTCTTGGTTAAAAATAAAATTCCGAATCCGGTAATTAAAAAAATATATATTGCAAAACCTCCACGCAAAGAAAAAATAAATCTAGGACCTAAATTTTCATATTTACTCACGTACATTACGTCTCTTTATATAAATATCATAAAGATTTGTGCAAAATTCAGTTTTCTTCTTCCGGAAACTTTTATTTTTGATACATCTAATATAAAACTCCCAATATGCGTGATATTTCTACATACCACCAATTTGCACTTTTTTTGTAATTTCTGTTTGTGCGATCCTTGTCTAATAAAAATATATTGGGAATTTTCATTTCGTAGGATTTGATTTCATTAATAATGCATTTATGCTAATTTAGATTAACATGAACTTGAACATTGTATTTTTTTTGTCATTCTGGCAGAAGAGGCGAGGAAACTAAGTGTTCTACGCATTTGCTCTTAATACACAAACTACGAACGTAAAAGTATAATTATTTCCCTTATATTACTAACTACTTCTTTACTTGAATTTCTTATTTTATAGCTAAGTCTACATATTGTATGCAGTGAATTACTGAAAAGCTTTCAGTAGTTCACTGAAAAAAAAATAAGAAACACTTTTCTATCAGTGAAAGAAAGCGTGTTTTTCTTAATGATGATGGAATTATTCCATGTTTACTGCGCACGCTAAAATCATTTCCAAAACTTTGGGAAGAAACATGCGCATTATAAATGTATAAATGCAATATATTCTATTTGCTTTTGGGGGGAAGAACACAGAAATAACTTTGAATTTTAACTCTGGGAGTTTGGCTGTTTAAACGCAGGTATTTTTGCAATGAAAGATTTTAACTTAAACATACAAAAAATATCTATAAATAACATAAGTATTCGTATAAGTATTCTATAAATATTCTATAAATTACTTTCTCTCTGTATTTGACCGAGAATTAAAGATTGATTAAACAAAATAAAGTATATGAAAATTACGTCAGTGAATTTTATATTTTCGAGTGGAAAGATGTTTTTGCTGGGAACTCAAGTTAGAATTCTTGCGAAGGAAATGCTAGAATTTTTTCTCCTTAGTATTCATTTAAAAACTTTCAGTTTATCATGCGATGATTCAAACTCGTAAAACATCTTCAATATTTGCGTGCGTAGCTATAATTCCTTCAGATAGAGATTTTTTTTTAACGTAAAAATAAGGCATATACTACGTGCTTTTCCAAATGAATAGATTATCTTATGCCTAACACAAACATTTATGGTAATATTAGTTTCGCCATTTCATAGAAAACGAAGTTCGGAAACTTACAATACATCATAGGAAGTGGATATTTAATTTTAGAGCCAGAAGTCATGATCATCGCTTCATATCAAATAATTTTATGTATTTAAACTGTCATTTTCCTTAGTTTATGAACATCAGTGCAATATATTTCACTTATATTTTTGTGTGTACAAAGTTTCTCGAAAAAATAAACACTGTAAAATTAAAAATAAATAATTCATTAACTATATTTTAATAATAAAGATAAAAGTTTGTGTGTCGGCTTTAATCTAAAGAGACCGCTGCACGCAAAAGTGCAATATTTGGAAGGAAGGCACCCGTATGTTGAATATTATGCACCACACAGACAGATTTTGTATTTTTTAATTATATTTTTTCGCAATTTTTTGCGTTTTGGGGCGATATTTCTATATTTGTAAAAAAAATACGATTTCAATCTTTAACCCCCAATATATAGTAAACTTTTTCGACTTTCAATAAAGCTTATTCTGAAATCGTAAAGCAATTTTTTTCGGCAAATTCTTATGCGAATCTTAATGTTTTTTTTCGTGTTTCGCGCTGATTTTTCCATATTCATAAAAGAAAACAAGATTCAAACTTTTAGCCGCCCAATATAGTATTTTTTTTCCTCTGTCATTTTTGTATTTTTCGCGAATTTTTTATGTAATTTTTAGATGTTTTTTTTTCCTTTAGCGGAGATTTTGCGAGATTCGTAAAACGAATCCGATATCAATGATTTAACCGAATATAGTAAATTTAGTCTTTTGCTATTTTTGAATTTTTAATGCCATTTTTAGACGTTTTTTGCATTTAGCGGTGATATTTCGAAATTTGTAAAATGTATTCGGTTTTAATCTTTTAGACCAATGTAGGAAATATTGTCCTTTGCATTTTATGAATGTTTCGTGAATTTTTTTATGAGATTTTTAGCATGTCTCGGAAAATTTTCGGCATTCGTAAAAGGAAACTGGTTTCATTTTTTTATTTTTTGCCCAATGAAGCAACTTTCGTACTCTGCAATATTTGGAATTTTCATGAAATTACCATGCTATTTTTAGTGTTTTTTCGTGTTTCACTCTGACCTTTTTCAGGTTAGTGAAAAAAATTCGGTTTCAATCTTTTAGATCAATATAGAAAAAAAAATTTCTCTCGATATTTTTCATTTTTTTGATGTTTTCTATGCGATTTTAGCGTTTGTTCACGTTCGGCCAATTTTTGACGATTTCTAGTACGGAAATAACTCTCTGATAAGTTTTGCTACTCCCGTCGTTAAATTCAATTTGAAAGATGCCAACCGGTTCCTATACCACCGTGAAAAATGATGGCAAAAATTTAAATTCAGTCTAGTTCAAAATAAAGAATCGCAATAATTAAAGATTTGTTTGATTTGAGACATGAGCGGGCGTAATCCTCACGGGTGTACGGTAGAGAATGCAGTTGTACCCCAAACCCATGTTCCTTTAATCCATGGCTCGTTTTTTAAAATAAAAGCGACCTGCGTTGTGGGCAAAACTCCTCTGGAAATAAATATAAAAATGAAAGTTGACATGTTTATGAGGTAGCTTAAAATTTCTGCGTAATGTAATTTAAGAATTGTTCCATTTTTCGTCAATAGATGTCGTTGCACTCTATTCTTAAACTACGGTATGAAGAGTGAAAACAGAGTAATCTTTCTTACATTATATTACTGCATTATTACAAGTTGGAAAGTTAAAATAGAACACGCCACTTTTCATGAAATGCTTAACTGTTTTTAAATTACTACATACTTAATTCGCCCGTTAACTTTTAAATATTCCATTTTGTCGTTACCTGATAAAGGTTTTAAATTACGAGGCTAATTCCTTTCTCCTCTTTAATGTTTGCTTCTTTTTAAATCTTCCAATTAAACAAAGTTAAATAGAAACCTGGAACCGGCAAACAAGGAAATCTGTAGCAAACCACTAGAGAGCCTTGCATCAATACCAACAAGGATCTTGTGATCACGCGAATATCGCCCCGAGCCCAGGTATTAATTCTTCAAGCTAGGCACTCATGCCCGGCATTTAGGGGCCTGGTTAGCGGTATAATAAAATATTCCACTTATTTCTGCCTTATATTTATAATATTTAATAAAATAGTAAATTATACTTGATGAAACATTATATATTCAGTAACCTTTTTTGGACACCTTTAATAAAGTGTAAGTACAATATACAAAGTCTAGGCAGACACAACCCCGTAAAGTCTGTCAGTCCTTTACAATTATATAAGGACATACATTCTATGATTTACTGAAGAATCAAAAGTTTTAGTTTAAAATTCTTTTACTGAAATAATTTCAGTATTATACCAATCACAATTGTTTTTATAGATATCTTCTTAAAAATTAATAATGGGTATATCTATTTAAATAAATATGCGAGTTCGTTGAAAAATCAAATTCCTTTATTAGTGTAAAAGTTACAGCCATATACAGGATGTATTCACAAAGTTTCAAGACTGATTTTTTTCCTGAGTAGGGGCGCGCGCGCATATCCGTTCCACCAACAGGGTGAGGTAGTAGGAATGTCAGCTAACGGGGCGCATGCGCATCAGTTGCCTCCGAGACGTTGAAGTGAGTAGATAGCTAGTGGAGTGAGTGCGTGTCATTGAAACCGTCGAAAACTGGTTGAATGGAAAATGCAGCGCCATTTGTAGCAGCGTGAACCTGTAAAGTTCTGTGTGAAACTTAAGAAAACCGCGACAGAGACTTTTCGTATGATTCAATAGGCCTGCCAAAAAGAAGCCATGCCACGTGCAATGGTTTTCAGGTGGCACAAGAAGTTCGAAAATGGCCTCGAGGACGTCGAAGACAATAACTGCGCTGAGAGACCTTCAACAAGCCGAACTGATGAAAATCTGGTGAAAGTGCGTAAACTATTAAACACGGACAGTCGTCTTATTGTTCGAGTTAGGCGTGTCCACCCAGACTTCAGAGACTATTGCATTGTTCACCATGACAATGCGCCTTCTCACAAATCGCTGGCAGCCGCCGAAGATTGGGCTAAGTTTAACGTGGCAAGCCCTCTACAGTCGCGATCTTGCTCCCAGCGACTTTTTTTTGTTCCCTCGGATCAAGAAAGAACTGAAAGCGAAGTGATTCGACCCGATTCCGGCAGCTTCGAGGAGGACCCTTAACAGTCTTGCGCGCGAAGACTTCAATGGGTGCCTATGAACAATGGAAAAACGCTGGCAGCGGTGTGTTGATGCCCAAGGGTCATATTTCGAAGAAATTTAGTTCGCTGTACAAAAATATTTAATAAATTTTGTATTCTCAGACCAGTCTTGAAACTGTGTGAACACTGTATTTAAAAATTCGTTTATTTATATTTTATTAAATGGGGTGATAATAAGAAAATTATATCGATATATGAGCCCCTAGCTTTCATACCGTTCACAGAAACTGAATAAAATTTTGGTTTAAAGTTTCTTTGAGGTATGCGCTCAGGAATGATATGAAAGCAATTGTTAAACTCTAACAGTAACGGTTACAGTGACAATATTTCGAAAACTTGAAATGGCAACTCCTACTTATCTTATTGGAATGTAATCTTCTAAAGCTATAAAAAGGGTTGGAAAGATACCTGCACAGCGAAACGACGGCGCTAGACAGACTAAAACGAAAATTGAAAACAACCATTAAGAACAGAAAAGCAACAGAAAGCAAAACATTTTATTGTGTTTCACAAATTTTCACCGTAACCTCTTTCACACACGATGACACTTTGCATGCGGCATATAGTGGATAGCACTGAAGTACGTAACTTGGCAAGAGGTATCAGTTGAGCCTGACGTCTGATGGCATCTTTCAAATCAGATGCAGTTTTCGGATTAAATGCATACACTTTGGATTTCAATTGGATTTCAAGTATCCCCAAAGCCAGAAATCCATTAAAGTAAGATCGGGGAGCGTGGCGGCGACGGAAACGTGAAATGGCTAACGAAAACTCTGTTACCAAGCTATTTTCTTAAGAAAAGTTTGACAGAAAACCCCACATGTTGAAGAGTCCCATTTTGCATCCACACGACGTCAGATAGAGAATTTCATTGATTCAAATTGGGGATATCGTAATTGGTCAATATTTCTAGATATACAGCACTCGTTACCGTACACGCTTGTAGACCAGCGGCAGCAAGCCGAGGATGAAAGTTCTTGTTATACCGCACCACACAGTCGCTTTTGCGTTGTGCAATGGGAGTGCAACCACAGCATGGGAATAATTGTTGTTAAACTTTCCTTTTTTTCTGAACTCAAAAGGAACATTTCCGTTATTAATATTCAAGAAGTAACGATAAAAAGAAAATTGTCTATTTAATCCGGGAAAAATTACGAAAGAATTCAAAGAAGAAAGTTTCCGTTCAAAGACAAAATATTCACATCAAATCACCCGTATATATACGGAATTTACGTTTTTACATTTTACAAGCTTCTAATATTTCGTACACTATATAGCCAAAAGTGGAAATCCAGTAACGAGAACATTTTAGAAAATAATATAAAATTGAATAATATAAAATATACAGAATAATATAAATTATACTGAATAATAACCAAATAATTAAAACTGTATAATAGAAATTTTCCTAATACGTATTCTATTCATGAATGTTTTAAGAAATAACAAATCAAATATAAATATTTAATGACAGTTTGGCAAACCAGTTAGAAACATACAAATAATTAACTAAATTTTAAAACTATTTAATTGAAAAATGTTCATTTTGATAGTCAAGAGACAAGGAAATATCTAGTCTCATAAAATTAAAATTCCACAAAAAAGTTGTTATTTTTTCTACAATTAATTAAGAAGAGTTTGCAATTAAATTTATAAAACTACATTTTCTCTTTTAAATTAATCTAAATCATGTAAAATTCAGTTTTCATACATTAAAAATTTCGATAAATTAATTATTTAAATTTCCAGTGTCCTATTTTTGTGTCCGATTAATCTTTGTAAGAGTAACTTCATCGTGAAGTAATTTAATTAAAAGGACCATTCTATTATATAACGTAATTTTACATTTTCTGGCTTTCCTTTCTTTAATATTTTTTCGATAGTAAGGATTAATAGCATATTTTGTTTGAATTTCGAAACAAGTGACTACTACAATAATCATTAAAACTTTATGTAAAACAACTGCCACAAATCACTTTTAATACCTGCTAATTAACTCTTAATAAACAAATAATATTAATTAGGAAGTTCTAATATAAAGGGACATCGTACTTGTTATTCAAACATTTCAGATGATATATCGCAACCGTAATTTTGAATAAAAAAAAATAGCTCGTAAATTTTAGCTCTATTTGAAGATGTTTTCTAGATTTATGAACACAAAAAGTTTCTATGTTTTACTTCCTTTGTTTACTTAATACTTCTACTTGCGCCATTATCGAATTAGTGGTTGATTAAAGTCATCATACGGCTATTCTTTTTTGTAAGAAACTGTACCGCAAGAATCTATGTATAATCTACATAAAGCTGCTATCTTTCGTAAGCCCTGTAAATTGAGAGCATGGACATTCTAGGAAAATTTATTTAAATCTTATATTAGACACATTGATAATATTTTCAACGTAAATTCATTCGGCAACATATTTTTTTAAAGAAATCGCATACAGTCTATTTAACACTTTCCAACATAGTTGACAACTTTTTCTTACTTCAATTTGTTTGGCCGTCTGTCTAGCAGTACTCTTATTCGCTTACATATACTGGGATTTTTATTGAGTAGGTTATTGAGGTTTAGAATGCCATAGAATACGCTGTATTCAAAATAAACTGTGTAGCATTTATAGTTCGTTTATCGGGGGAAATTATTTTGCAGTGTATTTTAATATCACACTATTTTAAACATGTGGAAATTGATATACAGCCACTGAGCTCCAAATATAACAGCAGATATGTCTTCCTAATGACCAACATGATTTCCAGCGGTCAGCACGGAAGGATACAGTGACGATAATTTTAGCTCGTATTCATGGCAAAACATGCTGTCTATCACATTCTTTTACATGATTAGTGATTTATTTATGAATTATATAAGCATAGCTTAATTATAAAAGCATAAATTAGAATAATATTAAATTAGAATACTAACATCTGACATTGACAACGCGGACTATTTTTTACTTTTTCCTTGCAAGCTTCATTTGCCGTTCATGCTTCTGACCGCTGATTCTGAACTCTTGTTATATATAGAGCTCAATGTATACAGTACTGATGTGCACTACATTTGCTTACTGTAGAATTGTTCATAGCATTTATATTTCATTGACAGAGACACACAAAGTAATTTGGTTACATTACTGTCTATGCGACAAGTGCGTTTTCGGTTGTGGTTGGAGATTTTAAATGTAACTAATTTTTGACATAATACATGTTGAGCATAAATTATATATATCATATACAGGGCTGCACAAAATAATTCTAGTACATTTCCTTTTACTGACAGAAATTGCTAAAGAGGAATTTTCAACTATGTTAGGCGTTTCCTAACTGAATTAAATTTTAGCATATATACAAATCTCTAGATCATATACAGGGTTTCACAGAAGAATTTGAGCACTTTTACGACTATTGATGGTATTTTCTGAAATTAGGTTTTCAAAAGGGTTATGCGTTTTCCAAATTGTTTAATTACTCATGATTCAACCTTATTAAAGGTTGAAGGTTTGTTACACTATTCTGAATGTGTTGGAAAGTGTTTCATATTCTATGCTTGACGCATGTTTTTTCTTTATTTAGAATATCGTAATCGATAAAGTATTATTTTTATTTAGAAAACCACTTGCGCTGTTGTAGCAGATAAAGAAAAACACGGCAAACGAAATATCGAAATTCCTCTTTTCGATGCTCAAAAAATAAACTGAAACATGCCTTTAAGATAACTCTAAAAGGAATATCGTCAGAACATATAAGATTAGTTTCATATGGAATCCCATTTCATTAATTCAAGTTATCGCAAATTATTCATGAGAAAATTATGTGTGTCATTGATTTTAAGGAAGTACGGTTGTGGAAAATAGGGAGGACGTAAATTATGCGAGTAAACACGGTATTAGTAATTTTATTTATTATTTATTATTTTCAAAAAGTTGTTCACACAGTATTTATTTTTTATTATAATACTCAGATTTAATACCTTTGCGACCAATACAACTAATAATAACAACACTAACAATAACACTTCCGGATCAATGCAACATCTCATTTAATGATATCACTGTACATTGTTTTCATTTTAAGAAAGTCGGAAAATTTAAAATTTTGAAGAATAACATTTCATGAAAAGTAGTTTGAAACATTTCACAAATTTGTCTTTTGCTTATTGGCTTATTTTTAACTCTCCCAATAAACACTAATCAGTTAATATTTTACATTCAATTATCATATTCAACTTTAGCACTGAATTTAAACTTTTCCGATTGATTACGGAATATTACTATCGCATTAGTGATCGTAAAATCGTTGCATTTTCTATATCAATTTCGAAGTATTTACGACCATTCCGCAGAAATGTTTAACTAAAATTTTGTTTATGAAGAAAATAAAACTATTTCATGCAGTGAAATACATTAAAATACGCGTCTAAATACCGTGGAACTTCAGAAATAACTATAAATTGTACATATATGCAATTTCTGACAGACTTTCTACAAAATCAAATTTTAAAGAATATTTCCTTTGTAGTCTAGTTTCTTTTCATTGTTTCTGTTTTTCAAAGCTCTATTCTTAAAATATGTATGAAGACTGTCCCGCGTACAGTGTCTCTACTTTTTTCTTTTCAGGCACACCACTACAGGAAAAAATTATCATAACAGCCTATTGCATAAACCATAATGTCTATTGAAAGATTCAATTTTATTCAAACAATATCTATACATATTCCCCAGGGATGAATGGTAGCTTGTATGCTATTTTCATAAAAATAACAAGCAACCAATTCAGATCATTATTACACATAGGTGATGAAACTGTAATTCCCATGCAACGCACCTTGCATTTCTTGGTAATTCTCATCCGATTCCAACTTGTATGATCGTCAAAATTGGGGTCCCAACTTGTGTAACAGACATTTATAGACGTCCATAATACAGTAAGTTTTTTACTTCACTTTAATCATTGCTAAATGTGCTCTTAATGCATGTTTAAAACATCGTAAAGAATATTTTAAAACTGATTTATAAGAGAGTGGTACACAGACACACACATAGTCATGAAAAACAAAAAGGCATCAAATCTTATAATTTTTCTGCAAATAATCCCAGAGATGTGAAATAAATATCATTAAAACTAACCGGTTTGGCGACCTGTTTGGCATCCCTTAAATGTATGCTAAGTACTGAACCATTTGTATTCATAATTTAATTAACTTGTTTAAGCCTTCGCCTAATCAGAAGATTCTAATAGATAAATCAAGAACTCTTTGTGATGATAAGAGCACTTCGTATATATTTTTATTGTTATGTATTTCATCTTGCTTGACAAAACTGCTTAACTCAGTTAGGCATTTATGCTTCGAGTCCGTTTGCTTTTCAGTTGCAATATGTTCGATAATGAGGAGATTTTAAAGCCTGTTAAGAAATCTTCCGCAATTGTTTCCACTGCGAATTGGAATAATTTGGACTTTTGGTAATTAGTAACTTTTGATGCAATGAGCTGTTTTTTGCGAAAAGACTTTAATGATTCCACATTTACATTAAACAATATTCTTGCTAATATCTATTTTGTTTCACCTTAACTTTAGATGTAGACTCGATTATGGAATATTAGAATATACATCATTATTCTCATCTAATCGTCTTAGATAATGTGTCATAATTGGCCTGCATACTAATTGGCGTATTCTAATAAGTATGGTTTGGTGAAAAATAGAATTTTTGGAAGCAACTTATAATAGTCACATTTCCTTAAAACCATACTTGCTGTCAGTATTGCCTACTTTTTATCAATGGCGTCTAATCTTATTAAAACTCACCGACATTCTTCTAGATGCAGATCTCTGTCCAATTTTGTTTGTTTTTGCAACCATTTCTTGATACAGCTCAAGAGTTTATATAACTGCGTAACTCGCTGACTTTGGTATTTATGCTTAATGTCTACTTATTTTTAAGATCCGTTCCCGGTAAATATACCGCGCCAAAAATGAGGCCTATAATACTAATTACAGTAACACATTTTTTCCCTTCTATGTTATAACTCTATCGTTAATATTAAAAGCAATTACATAACAATCTATATAGAAATGTGTAGATTAATATAGGTATAGATATGTATACTATATTCAATGATATAGTATGTGAGTAGATTATATATCTCATATATATTACGTCGGATATAACATACAGCCAAAAATAAAACTAACATCGTAAATATCTTACCTAAAAGTCGTCAATCTAACGATATGTGTTTATTAAATATATACTAAATTATTTTTTTGTATTATTTTAGTTTGCTTCTATATTATTTAAAATTTTTAATCATGTTATGCATTTAATAAATGTTTATTAAATTACTGTTTTGAATGCGATTGGCCACTCACAATGGTAAATATCACTGGCGACCAACAATTCTGTGATCTATTTTCTAGGCACGGATAATAAGCAAGTACCAAATTAACTGACGATTCGTTTTGAAAATGAATTCAATAAATATTATTACATGAGTTGTATTTATTTACAGTGGCGTAGCCAGGGAGGGGGTCCAAACGCCCTGGATACCAGTAAAATTGTAAAGTTTTCCTCGCCTTGATTATCGCAGAAATTTCTCCGGTTACAGAAGGCAAAGAAAACGTTACAAAGTTAGAGGTATCAAGAGCATCTGGACCCCCACCCTGGCTACGCCACTGTTTATTTACACGTAACTTAGTTAAGAAAAGATTGGTAAGGAAGTTGAACTGTATAGCACTGCAGCTAGCAGAATTATGCTAAACTTTGATTGGCTTACACGCGCAAATTATTTTTTGTAATAGTACTGCAAAATTCATAGCTGGATAACTTGCTTTACGATTTATTACCTTTCTGGTTTAACATTTTTATCGCTCACACTGAACGAAACTATTGTGTTTGGTTATTTTAATGAAATGAGATATTGGGCTGTCTACCTTAATTGTAACTGAAGTTACCGTATACTATATACAGTTGCAAAGTAATAAAAAAAACTGGTTTTGAACCTGGAATACATCGGGGAATTTTGGGAATAAACCCGGTCATTTCGGAATAAACCTGGAAAGAAACCAGGTCTCTTGTATTTAAACCTGGGAATAAACTAATTGTTTGCAACCGTTATATTATACACATATTGGAATGTCACTCATCTCTCAAACGTTATTATTTTTTGAACGATCTTTCTAAAAATGTAAGTGTTGTGCACTTTTATTCGAAAAATAATTTTGAGGTAAACTAGCCGCCTGGTATATGAAATGCAAAGCGGTCAGCCTGTAACTGTTTATAAAAGTCACATGACTTTCACTATTATAACATAGATCAGAAAATGAAATGTTTGTATATTTCTCCGTTTGTCAATCACTGCAAACTATGATTGAATTCTTATAAAAAAATATTCTTCAGAAAATTTATTTTGAAAAATCAGATAATCGTATACAGTCTCTTTTTACAGAAACACATGATTAATTTAAACGGAATATAATCTGCCTTAAATAGCTCTAATTGCTACGAAATTTCAGCGCGTTTCAAAAATAGACCACAGTAATTTTTCTTTCGAATATTGAGATCGTAATGACAGTCAGGAAATGTAACTCTGTAACTGGTATGGTAAAAAGTATGGGGTAGAAAGTCATTTTAAAAAAGAAGTAAATCGGGTCTATTTTTTATTTCTGTAATACTTTTCGATATACTGTTTAAGATACAAAATCCAAGTATTACAATTATATTATCTGTTTAAAAATTAGTTTTAAAACGAAATAATGTATCTTTTAACATTTTCCTGTAAAAGGTCAAATCATGTATCTAAATTTGTACATGAATAAGAACATATTACATTTTGTAAATGACACATACAGTTCAGAGATCGCAAAATTTAAACGATATTCGACAAATTATGCCAATCTTTATGCAATCTATATATAGGAAAAATTCTGCTTTTGTACATTTCCTCTTTCTTTAGAAATGAGAAAAATATATTAAATGAGAAAAATATAGACCTAATCGCTTTATGTCAAGGTTTTAAACATTAGTTGAGGAACGTGTTCTTTATTATGTAGCACAGCTGAAATCTTTAAAGTAAAACAACAACGCATTTTGTATAGGAAAAATATTAATTTGGTATACGAAATTAGCTTATTAATAGGTACATTGAATTTTATATACTAATATGAAAGCAGTTGTTTTATAAAATTCATTCCTCTCATCTTATTTAGATGAGTAAATATCTACTAATAACTTTCACTTATTGTTACATAATACGTATTATTTAAATGCGAATATGGATCAAAGCAGTGACTTGTAATCACATTACCTGCAAAACAAATCTACCGTCCAAGTATAAAATAGACGTGTTTATATTATTAAAATATGTAAGTCATCTTTCCTTGCAAAATATGAATTTATTATATGTTATTTGAATAACGGCGTTTATCTGATTAATTACTATTCATATGATGCGTAACTTCATAATATATGAAACTGTTAGCATATTAAAATGAATTGAGTGTTTTGGAACAAAGTTTACTGGGGCAACAGCAACAATCTACGTTATGCTATACAAATTATTCAAATTTGATGCCAATGCTATGTACATAATTCAGTTATCACAACTCTGCTCAATCCAAATAATTTAAATTCATTAGATTATTTTGTATTGTATTTAAAGTAAATGCCTCATTTAATTGTAAATTTATTTTCTCAATTGCAAAATAAATAAATTTTGGATTCCAGTAATACTGAAACTCATGTTCTAAACAATTATGATAGACACTATCTCCTTTATCTCACATAATACATACAGGGCAGGCAAAAAAAATAATTTGGCACGTTTTAAAATAACAAATCAAGCAAATGGTGTACAAAAGTGCGATTTGGATGAACCTTCTCATGATCGAAAATTCTGTTTAAAGAAATAATACTCCATATTATAGTCCATAGAAGGCGCTACATCTACAAAACTACAAAAAAGTTTCTAAAAATAAATGTCGCCAATTATAACCACATTTACAAATAATATTTTGGTTAACTATGCTTGATTTTTTTTTTTTGGGGGGGGGGGGAGGGGGCAGGGTCGCACTTTTTAACTCTGTGACTCAAAAGGATGGGCCATCGCCCCTTGAATACTAGGCCTACGCGCTGACACAAAAGTGGTGGCTGTTGTAGGCGGATTTTTATAAAGCGTTTGTACGGTCCACGGAATTTAGACACCAGTATTTTCTAACAATTTTCTTTGACTTATGTAATCTCAAAAAATATAACACGAAAAAAAGCTTTTTGAAATTGTTGGTATTCAAATCCAAGGGGCCGTACAAACGCTGAAAAAAATACATGTACGACAGCTGCAATTTTGTGTCACCGCGTAGGCTTAGTATTCATGGAGCAGTGGATGAGCATCTACGGGAATCAGAACATAAAATTGAGTTTGAGTGAATCATGCTGGAATTATTCAGAGTAATGAAGAATGAGAATTAATTTTTATGTTGATGATTAATTTTAATTAAAATTAGTTAAAACATATCACAAATTTGATTAAAATGTTAATTGCATAATTAGCGAAAAATGCGGATATTAAAGTTCTCAATTAAGTGTTCAAATTGTATTAGCTGCCTTTAAAACTGAGCATGTTAGTTTGTGCTTGGTGTAATGGCCATATTTTTCATAAATTATTGCATTAATCTTTTAAATACTTTTTTAAAATATTTTAAGTAGTTTTAGTAAATATTTTTATTTTTTCTGCGATTCATTTCTGACTGATTCACAAAACAGCTGCTTTAATTTAAGTTGTAGCTTCTTAGTTTAACCTTCTAGCTTATCTTTTATGAAAAAATAAGTGGAAAAAACATTCTGTGTATTGGTGCACTCTAAATCCTGTTCTAATTTGCATAGAAAAATAATAATGTATTTAGTGGGATCTTATCAACGTTTTATCTGCAGACTGTACTTTACCATAAAAGAAAACTTGTTATAAAATTTATTTAACACGTTGATTGCCATTAATAAAATCTATAATGTGTTATATATACCTTACTTTATTATGTTTCAAAAGCACTTTTGTTATACAAAGTCAAAAATAAATAAATAAATACATACATATGTAATTGATTTTCAAATTATAACTTTCAGCTTTCCTTACGTTGAAAAGAATGGTTGGTTGGTTGATTTATGACGGCAGATTATCTGCAAGAAGGATATAGGCCCTAGGGGGATTGCCCTTCGTGGGGATCTTTCTAAGGGACCCTAACCCGTACTTACGGAAAGGTTCGAAGAAAACTACAGAAAACTCCGAACGATTAGGTCGACCAGCGCGACAGGGGTTTGAACCCAGCACCTCCCGTCTACCAGCTTTGAGACAATAACCTCTCAGCCACTGGTAGGGCTTGAAAAAAATGGGTTGGGTTGATTTATGACGGCCAATTATCAACACGAGGGATATAGGCCCTAGGGGAGAGTGCCCTCCGTGGGGGTCTTTTTAAGGGATCCTAACCCGTATTTACGGTAAGGTTCGACGAAAACCATGGAAAACTCCGAACGGTTAGGTCGACGAGCGTGACATGGGTTTGAACCCAGCACCTCCCGTCTACCAGCTTCAAGAGCCGAACCTCTCAGCCACCTTGAAAAGAATGGAGTGGAAAGTTTGTGATGTTGTATGTTATAAAAGAATAAAACAAATTTCAATCCACGTGGGAAATCTAAAAGCGTGCGTAATGTCGGTCAAAATAAAAGTTAGTTGAAAGAAGTTTCCAAACCACTGATTTTATCATTTAAATTATGAACGTCGTATGTGGTTTAGGTAAGTAAGAATGTTACATATTTCTCTAAAGGCCTAATCTAGTGGCGTCGTCTATGATCAAGTACTTGCTTATCTTAAAATTTTTGTACATTCCTGCATAGCTTTGTACTTGTAGCGCCATGTGTGGACAGTTAATGCAACTAATTTTTGTATTTGCGTAATCAATTTTTTAAATCATGAACAAAATTTTTAGAACAAATTGCACTCTCGTACGCCAATTATTCGATTTTTAATCGAATTTTAAACTGTGTCAAGGATGTATTCTTCATCTAGTACTTATAAAAGTATAATCAATTCTACTAGATTGTAACAAAAGTATAGTAATAATAGTGTAATATTTTTATATTTTTCTTAATATTATGATTTCTCGCTCTACCTTTTTATGAAAAAATAGATTTCTATGTGGCGTTATTTTGTTGTATATGTATTTCAGGAAGAAAATACTAACTTAAAAACTAAATTTAAAAAAATCGTAATATTTATTAATGTCTATATTTGTTACTGGATAAAGAATATACAGTACGGCATTGAAGAATATACAAATCCGGACGGTGGTAGCTGTAACTTCAGTGATTATTAATTAATGAAATAAAGAAAGGTACCATTATAGTTCCCAAAAAGGTCTTTATAATTGTATGTCGTTTAGTTTGTCTTAGGGGGTCAAGTACATATTAAAGTTAAACCTAACTCTTACAATTACAATAGCGCCACCAAACTTTTATAGCACATGTAATTTCTTCAAGCCAAAAACTGTGCAAAAATTAATTTTCCAGAATTGTGAATCATGAGCTAGTGATTCAATAAATTATTGTAAAATGAATCAACGGGTGCTAAAGAGAGATATAAATCGATGAATAATTTATGTTTTCACAAAATTTATTTTGCATGAAACGTTGTAAAAGCCTGTGCATATCGTGTTACGATGTTGTGGATAGCAATGACTTCGATATTCTAGTTATTCATTAAAATGCAATTATTAAAGATTCATAAACGCAAACTTGAATTTTTTCACCACCTTTAAAATCCACATAGTAGAAAACTCCCGATATAAATCTGCATTCACTTCTGTTAATCAGTTTTCATGTTATGAGGAAATACATACAATCAACTTTGAGGAGCTATTAAAATTGAATTAAAACATAAATAAAAGATGACAATGTCTTTTATGCTAAAAATAAGGTAGTCAATAAAATATTTATGATCGTTTACCGCGTTCCAGATGATCTATAGATTGCTAGTAGATGTGAGAGAGTTGGTACACGAAAAAAAAAGGATTTGTCGAAAAGATTTTGGACTATCAACAATAATACATGCTTTGTTCATTTCAAACTTTTCTGGTCCCAATAAGTTAAAATGATTCAACATATCGTGAATAGTTATTTTGGGGGGATATGTCAAATATTTTAATATATGATTGTTTACTGCGTTTAATACGTCGTGAGCAACGATCAATAAATTGCCTTTCTAGATATGAGAGAGTTCGTATAAAGAAAATAATTTGTCGAAAAGTTTTTAGACAAAATCTTGAGCCATAAGCAACTAGAGTGCCTTTATATATAAGGTAGTAGCGGCATACGATCAATGAAATTTATTGGTCTAGAGGAGTTTAGACAAAAACTTGGCGAGCCTGCTATTATCGCCAGGCTAATGATTGTTGACTTGTCGCACCCGTTTAAAGACTTTCTCCAGGTGAGTATGGCTAAGTTCTGGAATGTTGGTTGCAACGATTTGGACAAAAACTTCCAATATGAGTTGCGTCGTGGAGATATTTCTCTTTTTTTATGAAGACAGTCAAATGGCAACGATGTAGATCGAAACTGCATACATAGTAAGCATCCAATCATAAATGGCAGAGGCATCCTCCAAATCAAAAGCGTGGTCACACCACTCAATGTCGTACGCCACAGAGCGGAGGGGGTTGAACTACGTCAAGGTGAATAACTGTTTTTATCTCTTGTGTGTAACCTAGTAGTTTCTATATCTATGAAATAGTTGCGCAAGCGCAAAAGTCATATTTTCATTTATATGTTTTCATTTCAGTGTTAAATTTCTGAACGCATATATATTGTATTCTTTGTTATTCGTGATTATTTTGTATATTATTACTTTTTTTACAGAATATTTATTATATTTTTACAAAATACTTATTGAATATCTACATCTTGTTGAATCTCTAGTGAATAATCATCTTTCTGGAAGTGGCAATATCTGATATTAGTATCATCTGCCATTTTGAACATCTTCGAATAATCAATAGATTTATATCTATCTCTTTGACAGTAATTTTGGATATTATTCAAGGTGATAAAGGATAACTAGTTTAAGATTGATGGCATTATTTTAATTAATTTAAATATATAGGACCTTGGTGAGCCCCAATGCATTATTATTTTATTTCATACCGTACGATATATTTTTGTAACATAAAAAAATATCAGTTTATATATTTCAACGAATTTGTAGTACAGGGCGTCCATAATTTGTTCTCGGTGTTTCCTTACATCCTAACATTTGATTTAAGAACATGACAAAAAGTATTATTAAATATTCGTAATGTACAGTTGAAAAATATTTTTAATAACACAAAGTTTAATATACATAAAGTTGGAAATCCAAACATTATTAATAAAATAACGATTATAATCAAATAGTGTATAATATTAAAATTTTATCAAATTTCTCAAACGGTTATTAATGGATTATAATCGCAAAGTTAGTTTCCACATGATAGTTTCCACCATCCAATTTTCATAAATTTGGTAAAATTTTATCATTAATTATTATTTAAATATAATTGTTATTTGATTCATAACAGTTTGCGATGCAACTTTACGCATTTCTAATTTCTTTCTGTTAGTAGGAAAAACTATTTTAGTTGTAATTTGAGAATATGTAATAATATTTTTAGACGTTTTCTTAAATCAAATGTTATAAGGTAAGGAAACCCGATATTCATTTAGGGACACCCTGTATATTCCGCATTTCTTCATAAAAATACACATGGTAAAATTAAACTCATAAAATATTACACTTTAAAAATTTAAATTATCAAAAGAAAGACTTACAAGCGATATCAACTTACAAAAAGTATAAATAGAAAAGGAATATCAGCTGTATTCTTTAGTCGAATTTCCCATTTGACTGTATATGACAGTAGAAATTAATAGCAGTATTTGTCTACAGAGACATTGTTTAGAAGAAAGTGGTCTATAATATCATTAAAGAGTTGGCCGTAAATTTACTGTCATCCCTTTAACATTTTTATTTCGGTATGTTTTTTGTAACTACATATCCTATGTCTTATACAATTGAATAAATATTATTATTCATCAGCCTGTTTTATACAGAGATACTTTCATTTCTACAATAAACAATTTTCTATCATTAGTGTGCATGTATACAATATTTAATGGAATATCCATGACTAAATCTTTTGTATTAGTTTCATTGTGATATTTTAAATGCTTTAGTAAAACGTATTTGAATAGTGTACAAAAATACTTTTAATTCCATGCATTAGGGTAAACATTTTCTACGTTCAGAATCTTTATATCATTATTTGTACCTCGTGAAATTTTACTTTAAAAATACAACATATACTGATTAAATGAGGATATATATCTTATAAAAATCATATCAAGCTTTACAAGCGATAATCATATTAGGGATAGGTCAACTGAAAAAAAATCTGTATTCTTTTGTGAATCTGAAGTATAAAAATATAACAATTTACAAAGGTACATTGTTTAGGGTTCTTTAACAGGGCTCGCAGTGTTACTATTTTATTTTTTGACTTTTTACCACTATGGTCAACAATAAACGTCGTAGTAGAGTTCTTTAAAATCTTCAACAGAAAGTTACCCCGAAAATCATAGTTTGAAAATAATGGTGAAAATTTAGACAAAATGTAGGAACGTTACCGGCCTATATTTAACCCTTTCAGGGGCAAAGTGCTTGTGTTGCTAAATTGTTGAAACGAATGAATGAGAGCAATATTTACAGTAATATTTTTAATTAACTAAATATTTTTCTTCACGTACATTATAAAAGAAAAATATTATTCTAAAATTCTGGTGTCATTGTGGCATTTGGAGATTATAAAAAAATGGTATTTAAAATATGCCACCGCTCTTCAAGAGGTTTATCGTGAAACCTATTATTGCATCATATCCAATATATTTTCTTCACAGTTTAGAACACAAAGTGTTTTTTTTTTTACAATTTATTTTTATTCACTATTTATTTTTATTTACTATTTATGTTAATGGATCTTTTAGTAGTAAGATCAATTATAATATTTGACTGTATGCACAATATGGGAAGAGTTTCTTACGGGAATAAAATTTTTACCATTTTGTGAGACATTTTGTTTAGGTACGGACATTCCAAAGTTTTTATTTATTCTATAGCATTAATTTTATAGAGTATATAGATTATCGTTCAGGTATATAAATTTATAGAACTGTAAAAAAAAAAAAAAAAAAAAAAAAAAAAAAAAAAAAAAAAAAAAAACACTAAGTGAAAATTTTTTTGTTGTATTTTTATGATGATAATACTATGAATGCTTTTATATTTCTGCGAAATTTTTTAGAAAACCTTTTTTGTCACAAACATTTGTTTCTACTCTTATGTCTGAAAAGAAGAATTAATATTCATAATAATTCTTCAGTCTAAACTGAAGAATTAATATTCAATAGTTGTACAAGAGAACATTTAATAACTCTTTGTACATCAGCATGCATATTGATAAGCCAGCCCACCATTAATACACAAATGAATGTATAGATGCATTAAAGATGCTCTAAAATCCAAACTGGATACATTCCAGTATATTTGTAACGGTTTCCAACAAAGTTGAAAAACGTTAAAGAGTGCAAAGTTGAAAAGGTCTGTCTGCCGTCTGTCTGTCTGCATGTATGTCCGTGCTCTAAATCGCGTAAATATACTCTGATTGTCATGGAATTGATACATGTTATTGAGGTTTACTATTGCATGTTCGGTAGTGAAAATGAAGTATGTAGCACTTCCGTGTACAGGAGCACTCGAAAGAATGCCATTACATTATGCACACAGAAAAAAGTTTTGTTGAATCAACAAAAATTTGTTTGCCCCAACGAAACTTTTTGTTTAAATATGGATCAATGGAAATTTCGTTTGAATCAACAAAAAAAATATTGTTGATTTTTTTTTTTTGCAATTCCAAAAAAAAAATTTGTATCGTCAGCAAAAAAATGTTTTGTTAATTCAAGTAAAATGGTCCAATTTTACTTGAATTAACAAAATTATTTTTGTTACATAGATATATGCTATGTGTTTTTTTAACAATCTAATTTCTTTTTTCAACAAACTATATTTTATTTGTTTAATCAATAAAATATGTTATATTACGAACTTGTTTTGTTTATACTACAAAAACATTTGTTAAATGAACCAATCTACATATGCAATTTTAGCTATTTTTAATTCATTTTCAACTGTGAATTACATTTGTAAACATTGAACAATAACAAGTGAATTTTATCCGGCCTTTTTTTCAAGCGCAAACCGAGAGAATGAAAATTGCCCATGCCGGGAGTCGATCCCGGGTCCTCAGAACAGCAGCCTGACGCTTTACCACTGCGCTACCAGGAACGATATCTGAGTTCGGCATTTCTCACTCTTATATATGTCGGAACGGCTGCAATTGCAGCACAAGATGGAATGTCATAAGGAGCACGCAAATTTCTGCGGCAAACATGAGACGACAGTACAAAGCACAGCATACGGCAACACATAGTTAATTTTTTATTCATTTTCAGCAGTGAATTACGCCTGTAAAAAGCAGGATAAAAATTTCCTTGTTATTATTCAAAGATTACAGGCGTATTTGACTGCTGAAAATGAGATAGAGCTATTGCAGAAATCACGAAAACTGCAACATAGCAGCGCCACCTGTTGCGCGATTTAAAGTAAAAAGTAATCAGCAACAATTTATATCAGAAAGTAACTGAATAAAAGGTTTTATTAAATTCCGTGCATTAGTTCGTGAGATAAAAACAGCGAAATCGCGTTCAGGACAACCGGAAATCGAAAATTTTCATGAATCCAATTCTTTCTTCTTGCAAAGATAGAAGACGGTAATAAATGGGACAGGGGGATTTTTAAAACTACCTTTGTCCGTCCCAGTGAAAAAAAGTTTTAATTACCCCAAAATTATGTTAATCATGTAATTATATAGCTATATAAGTCAAATAAATCAAGTTACGTAAGAGAGATATGGCTACTACACAAGAATTTAAATTTTTCAAAAATAACAAAATTTTGCTGGAATTACAAAAATATTGTAAAATTAAAAGAAAAAAATTTTGTTAGTTCAAGTAAAATTGGTGAAATTTTGTTAAAATTTTGTACGAGTGTTAACAATATTTTTTTGTCCAAGCAACAAAACCAATTTTTTTACTTGAACTAAAATTTTGACTAAAACAACCAAAATGTACTCAACAAAACAGGTTCTGTTGTTTTAATCAATTCCTTTTTCTGGGTGTGGTCTATGGGGAAAAATAATTTTCAGTGCATTTTAGTGATGTTACACTATTTCAAATATATTGAAATTGATGTACATCGCTTAAGCGCACTACAAGATGCTTGCTATCGAATATGGTATATGTAGTACTTATAATTAGTTTACAGAGAAACTCAAAAGAATTCCTTTATATTACGGTCTATGGGGAAAATTCGTTTGCCGTGCATTTTAATCATGTTATACTATTGCAATCATAATGAAATTGATATCGATTTGTGAGGTGCACTAAAACTGTTGCTTTCTATAGAATATGAAGATTAAAGCATTTCTCATTCATTTACAGGTCTACACAAAATTATTCGGTTACATAATGATTAATGGAGAAAACTGTTTGCAGAGTATTTTAATTACGTTACACTATTTCATATATAATGAAATTGATATACATTACTGAGGTTTACTACAAAATACCTGTTGTAAATATGATAGATATGCACAGCATTTATCGTTCATTTACAGGGACACACAAAATATTTTGGAAACAGTACTGTATCGAATGTATTGTCTATAAGCGATAAGTGCTGGAAGTGCGCTTTCAGTTAGGTATGCGTTTAATTAAATTTTGTATACTATGTGGTGTGTATAAATGCTATAGATCATATACAGGGCCACACAAAAGAATTCGTAAGCATTACTGTGTGTCACCGTAAATTGCTTAAGGTTTTCTTTTTAATCAAGTTATGCATTTTGAACGTGAAATATATTTAGTACACAAAGAGATGTTTGTTGAAAATGAATAAAATCATGCACAGGGTCACACAAAGAAATGGATTCATAACCGCTGATGTACGTTAACATTGAATTAAACTTTAGCCTGAATTAAATTTTAGCGTAATATGTGGCGTGTATAAAAATATTAATGTAATATACAAGGCTGTACAAAATAATTCAAATATGTTTCAGTGTATTGGTAAAACTGCTGAAGGTGAATTTTCAACTGTGCTATGTGTTTTCTTACTAAAAAAATTGTAACATACTATATAGCGCATATATATATATATAAACCTATAGATTATATACTGGGCTGCACAAAAGAATTACAGTATTTTTCTGGCTATGGCCTGTAATTGCTGAAATCTAGTTTTCAAATACGTTTTACGTTTTATAAAATGTTTATTTAGGTATCTTATTTACCTTATTAAACAGTGAAGGTTTGTTAAAGTATTATGGAAATATTGGAAAGTTTTTCATAATCTATGCTTAATGTATGATTTCACTTTCTTGTTTAACTTCAATTTTGTTCGCAAATGTACGAAATTGGTAGGTGCCTTTATTAAGAAATTATACAATCAAACTGCTATTTACGTTTTCCGGTAAAAACAGAAAATGTTTTCAAATTTCGTGGTTTGAACCAAATTTCTGAAAGCGACCGTGCAGGAAAGGGAAAAAATACCGTTCTAAAACAACAATCGCTTTTGACACAAGATGTCGAGAAAGACTCGAAAATATAGGGGAATGCCGGGCAAAGTGGTCACCCTAAGGTTTTGTGATATTTTTGTTACCTCTTAAAATACATATACCTAACTGACAATTTGCATAGAACTAGAGTGACTACTTAGAAGTGTAAGGGTATTTATAATTTTTACGAAATGATGCAGCGGAAGTGAGAATTTCTTTTTTTTTTCAAAAAATGGCGGAATGACCACTTTGCCCGACCTAGACGGGCAAAGTGGTCACTCCATGGCCACTTTGCCCTACAGGTGTAAAAATATTGAAAATACTATTTAAATGATTAGAACGTTTTTATTGCCATAACAAATCGTATGAAACATAAAGAAAGATTGAAAATGGTACGACCATGCAAAAAGAGTTAGACAAACTCAAATAAAAAATTATAAATCGGAATCAAACACTGCATTTTTTTGCAAATGAACTCCACATCATCTTCTTCGCGAAGTGAAAAGGTCTCATAAGCCGAAAAGTGACAAACGTTGCACCAGATCCAACCTTCATCACTTGATCCAATCAAACGGCCATTACCCTGACCACTTTGTCCGTTAGGGAGCCATGACAGAAAATACGTTTCTACAGTAGAAACTCAGGAACAGTCAGCGACCCCTCACCCACCAATGTGAAGCTGAAAACATGCGATTTCCTTACCCATTCAATAAATAAATGCAAGTACAACAGATTATTGTTAATTGTATGTAATATAAGTCACTTAATTTAGATCACAAAATTCAAAAACTGGAAAACTCGATCTAAAATTATAAAACATGGAACAACATTGTTCAACGATTGTCTGGTTACTCAAAGCCTTCAAACAAAATGGTTTGACCACAAACCACACAATGCCAGCGCTCTGGTGACGTCACTATATTGGATGACCACTTTTCCCACCCTGGCCACTTCGCCCGGCCTTCCCCTACATCGGATTGAAAAACGGAAAAATAGATAATCAATATTTTATAAAAATCTATTTAGGGATATCAAGTTGCAATTTTTCTGAAATATTGAACACGTATTTTTTCCATTTTTCAATCCGATGTATATTTCTCGAGTTATTCGACCGTTTCCACACATTTCAATGGAAACGATTCTCACTGAAATTCACTCTAGTACAGCTCCATAGACTTTTTTTCCGAAGAAAAAGTTAAATTCAAAAGTTATGCATTTTTCCCTGTATAAATCGAAACTTTAATAAAAAGGGTTGTTATAATTTAAGATTTGAAAGTTCCCCCCCTTTCCCTTCAGGTGGCAGAATTGAGGGCGACTTTGATAAATATTGAACACATATTTTCCGTTTTTCACTCCGACGTCTATTTCTCGAGATATTGCACTGTTCCGAGACTTTTTATTCGGGCGATGTATATATATATATATATATATATACAGAGAGAGAGAGAGAGACAGACAAGACTCAATATAATATCTTTATCGAATAGTATTGTAGTACTTGGCTAATACTCATGCACATATAAGTGCACACGTATGTACTTATGTATAAAAAACTTAAATACACTGTTTGATTTAACGTGTTTACATTCTAATAATCACAGAAAATCCCAACTAAGGAAGAGTTTTGTACAAAAGGACTTTCTAGGCGTTCCTTGTTTTCGAGAGAATTACTTAATAAGAAAACGTGATGTCTTGCACTCAGAAAAAGAAACTGATTAAAACTACAAAACATATTTTTGGAGTACTTTTTGTTGTTTTAGCAAAATTGGAGTAAAATTAGAGCATTTTACTTCAATTAACAAAACATTTTTGCTGACGATACAAAAATTTTTTTTGGAATTCAAAAAAAAAAAAAAAAAAAAAAATGTTGATTCAAACAAAATTTTTATTGACCTATATTTAAACAAAAAATTTGTTTAAATATAGGTCAATGGAAATTTTGTTTGAATCAACAAAAAATTTTGTTTTGTTGAAAACCTTTTTTTTTTTTGCAATTCAAAAAAAAATTTTGTATCGCCAGCAAAAAATATTTTGTTAATTGAAGTAAAATGGTTCAATTTTACTCCAATTTTGCTAAAACAACCAAAATGTACTCAACAAAAATGTTTTGTAGTTTTAATCAATTCCTTTTTCTGAGTGTGAATTTCAAATAAGTTTTTCATTAATTTGTAGCTTAAATACAATTGAGAATGCTTCCAAAATATGAAATATACATATAAATTAATAATTTTACAGTATGAAAATAAATTAAGAGAATGAAATATTATCCAAAAAGTTTAAGATAATTGCCTTAATTAACACGCATTGCCTCAAGAATCGTTATTGTTATAACACACATAATATCATATGCCAAATAAATAATGATGAATCATTATTTCATAATTACAAAGAAAACTAAATAATTTCCCCCAGAAATTCCATGAAGGAAAGTATAGGTGTGGTATGATAAAAATAAATAGTAATAACGGTAAACTTTCTCAATTACCTTAAATAAAAAGATAACATAATGAAAATGAATCGTTATTTTCATCACTCGATTAATTTTTACTTAATTAGATATCATAAATGAAAAATTATTGAGGTGCTTCTAATTAAATTTTCTCTTAAGTAAGTTGAATATTAAGTTGTGTGTTCATATCAAAATATTAGATTACGATCATTATATTAAATAATGAAAACACGACGCTACATATTGTATGTTAATATTTACAAAAGCTGATATGGAACGCAGTCATACCACGTGAAAGTTTAAAATTTTGAGTTTGCTTTCAATTTCTAGGAAAATTTCTCAGGAAGAATTTTTTATTTATTTATTATCTATTAGAGTTTTTAAAAAAGAAATTTGGGTATATATACGTTAATTTGTAATGCTGGTATAATACAATTCAACCAATTCATTGTAAATCTTTAAAGTAGTCAAATTATATTAATTTGCGTGGCGATTATTATAAATATAATTTCCTAAAATGGACTGAATTTTTAAAACAAATAATAACAAGTAAACTGCGATAGCAGTGGAAGTTATTCTTATATCAGATTAATGTGTGTAGTCGGGAATATTTTACTACGCCTCGTTATTAGTTGAAATTCTCACTGATAGAGCTCAGTGCATTGTCTCAAATTGCGATTAAAAAAAAAAAAAAAAAAAACTTAAGAGTTTCAAAATGCAAAAGAATATTTTAGCGTTTCAGCAACCAAACAGAATGAATGGTAAATACTGAGAGAACTTTAATTCATCTTTATGCAAAAGTTTGAGAGTTATATCAGTTTCACACATCGCTGCGACATCTGTAGGAGATTCTTGGAACTAAAACAAAGACGTTTATTAAAACAACTCCCGACTTCATAAATTATTCTTCTGGGAGAAAAAAATTCAATAACTCTCACTGTTTACTTCTTATTGAATTTGAAAATAAAAATCTCAGCTCATTTTAGGACAGGCTGTTTTCATAAAATATATAAAATATTCTTATATAATATAAGCATCATTTAACACCTTTGCGATGAGCATTCGTTACAGAATCTTTTACCACATGTGTTTAAAAACAGAAATGTTTCCCTAATTCAATAGCAGAAATACATTGAATCAATAAGGAAAAAAACATTACTATTAATATTTTTTTATAATTACTGGAAGATAATCAAGAATTCTGTGCGCTTTATGCGTCACGTATACGTGACGCTCGTCGCAAAAGGGTTAGAACTTTAGGGATTCTGAGTTTTACTTGCGTTTTAATGGGCCATCTAATTTATTCGTTAGCACACTTTTTTACGAAGTAGGTCATGCCATGTAAATTAGACATGGGGATCCATTCCACCCTCTTAAATTTTTCTGAAATCCCTACAGAATGTACGTATAGATTTAAGATATACATCAACAAACTTCCAGAGTGGTGAGTAACATAAGTCGCGCACTACACTGTAAAAAAACTTCGCATGTGTCTTGATCTATGAAAATAAAATATAGCCATTAATGATAACATGCAATAACCTCTTTTGAGTTACTAACAATTCTGAATTACGTTCTTTATATTTAAAAGCATCTGAAACCAATATATTTGCGAGATTTTAAAAATCATATATAATACCAAGGTTCCTTTGCTGTTACTGATTTTTGGAAACGTTTCCGAGTAGTTTTTATATCATATAAACAATTTTTCTCAACACGGAATATATTTTTTTCGGATGTTGTCAATTCTCAAGTATCCATTTTCATGTTCAACAAAAATATTTTACAGACAAACTTGAAAAACTAACATTAACATCAACATTAAAATTAATGCTATTTTGTTACTCTTGCATGTATAAATTCAATTACGCAACTGAACATGTTTAACTGAGAATAAATATCATCCTAAAAATCGGTTTTCCGGTTTCAGTAAGCTGATTAATAAGCTATAAAAACTACTCGAAGACGTTTCCGAAAATCAGTGCCTGCAAACTTTGTTTTTATAAATGATATTTTAAATTGCGAAAATATATTGGTTTCTATGGTTACTAAAGATAAAAAACGCATTATGAAATCATGGGTATCTCGGAAGAGATTATTGTATATTTTCGTTCTCGGTTATATAATATTTTCCTAGATAAAGAAACATCTGTCTTTTTTTAGAGAGAGCACTGTAATGTTTACTTTTTCAGCGCCTCGGCAATGTTGAATAAATCCCCAACTTTGCTATGTCATTGCTCATGATACAACCAAAATTACATTATTGCGAAATCACTCAGGGTTAGCTCAGTAGGAAGAGCATTGGCAATGTAAGCCAATCTACCCAGATTCGAGTCCTGGCTTGGACATTGTTTGCTCTGTTGGAATAAACCTCAACTACGCTATTCCAACATTGAATATGATTTATGCAGTTGAAAATAATCCTTCCCTTCATTATGAAAAAAATTACAGTTCAATTTTCCCCAGATCGAATTTATGTGCTGAAAATTATTATCGCTGTATTAAATATGAGAAACCTATAACATTCATTAACACTAAGCCATAGTGTTAGTCACGATGAATTTTTCCCTTACTGTCACAAGGTGTAAGTTCTGAACACATGCCTCTGAAAGGCTGATACTTCACCAACTAATTACCAGTGAACATTAAGTTGTTAGAACTACTGAAGCTGTTTCCTGCCGGCTTAAAAAAAACTTTAAAAATCTTTTCTAAAACTTCAACCCAATTTTCACATGACTATACCTTAAAATTGACACTTCCTATTTGATTACTCTTAATCTCTGGAAAGAGTACATTTTAATTCTGTGGAAAACTTTTGTTTTATTTTGGTACTTTTCAGCATAAAGTAGAAAAACGTGATGTTTAAAACACCTGTTAGGCGGAAATTCATACGAATTTTTTATTTAATGGTTCAGATAAATTTAAATAAATAAATTTTTAAGGATAAAAACAAATTACAAAATTTTAGGGGTTGTTCGTTAAATTTAATTTAATTAGTCAATTAATTTGGTAGGAATGTAAATATCCGTTATAAAATAAGGGGAAAAGTTCAGTGCGCATAGATTTCCGTTCTCAACGAGGGTGGCAAGTTGTTTCAGAGTTAAGTTGACAGAATTATATTTCTTGAGGTCGGGAGTTGCTGGAAGTTAGTAGGAAAGGCATGTGAAATAACTCACTGACGGTGAACGAATCGTTTCGTAAACAAAAAAAGAAACAAAACAATATTCATGTCTACTTGCCAGACGCTTTTTCCAGAATTTTGGGTTTCATATAGGTCCTGTGCATTCTCCGGGATATCTGGAATACACATTTTTCCATAAATGTTTCAAAATGCTGTAAGCAAAGGGAGGCCATCTGTTTTTATATGAGATGTTGGAATGCAAAGATATCTGGAAACGTTTGTTGCTGTCTCGCCCTATGTGTTGGTCCTACAGTGTGTCCTTGTTGGGGGGGGGGGGGATGAGTAGCCGCAGTTTTTCGGTTCCGTGTTTTTCTTTTAAGGGTCAGACAGAACGAAAGGAATAGTTGGAGTAGAAGGGAGGCAACCAAAGTCTCGGGCCCCTCTGGTTTGTCGTCCGGGGAAAATATTCACCGCGAGTTGCGGTATTATTGAGTAGCTGATTTATAATGAAGTATGGGCAGTTATAGCCCCAGTTGAATTGTGAGTGAAGTAGGAGAAATATATCCAAGAGAGACAGAGAAGAGGTGAAGTTGAACGCAGATAGCAGATTGAGAGTGTCATCGAGAGGAAGACTTGTAGCCTCCTGAGATATGCTGAAGGTTAATGCCCCGGGTTCCTCCGCTGATGCATTATTTGTTTTCTCGATGGTCAAATCTAATATTGCCAGTGAAGAAACTTACTCAGATTTGGTGGCATAGAATGATTATCTACACCGTGACGACTTAGAGAAGTTTTTTAATCTCTTTATGATCAAAGTTGTTGTTAGATGCCCCTGTTTATGTTGTATCGAGGGAGTTCATGCTGAAGTACAACCAAAAGGAGCCCCTTGGTGGAATTTGTGTATTATCCCTCTTCTATGGTCAGATCGAAATGTGCCTTGTCCGGAGAAAATATCCCAGAGCGTAAATCCGTTCGGCTTGTGCTCACCTTGAAATTTGTGTTTTTGTCCGTAGAAAGTATCTGTGATTTTGATGGTTGATGACATTGGTAAGCTTGTTAATAGGACCTGCTTGGTAAGTCCTTTTCCAAATACTTATTTTCGACGAACTTTTAACTCAGAGGAAAATTAACTAAATTCGATTTAAAAACAAACATTTCATGTGAAAAGACAAATGTTTTAGAGAACTGGTTGTCTTGTTTTACTAGGAGTCCAAAATTGTAAATTATTTTGTTTACTCATCATATATATCTTCAAAAACCCAACTACTGGAATTAATGAGTGATTTCTATTGAAAGTATCTCCTAAAATAATTTGTTTTCGATATCCAATATTTAAATATTCTTGTTATGAAATCTTGATTTGTATTTATAATTTTTTCCACATTTGATCTATACTGATCTTGCCCTATATATGCCAGGAGAACTTTTTTATTTTTTGAAGATTTCTCTTCAAATTATAACTTAATAAACTTTATTAAATAATAACTTTTACTAATAGTAGCCATTTTAAATGGCTTTGTGTGTTTAATGTTTTATAATAATTAACAATAACTTATTTATTTCTAATTTTAACAAAAAGATGCATCATTAAAATTTTATCTTTATTTATTACTTATTTCAAGAAATTTAAGTTGAGAACACTTTTTTTAAAGATTAATTGAGAAAAATTTTAAATATGATTTTATTAAGAACTCTTGACTTTTGTTGGATTTAAACTTGAAAATTTAACTCTCTAATAAAAAAAAATAAATTAACTGTTAGTAATTAAGATGTTTGTTAAAAAGAAAAAAAATTCTAAGTGCTGAATTTTACCTTAAATGTTTTTATTATTTAATATTTAATATATTATTTTTATTAATCCATAATTAATATTGAAAGAAAGACCAGTTTATTTTTTTTCTTTAAGATTACCTGAAATAAGTAAAGTTTGTTGACTCACTGCAAACTAAAAGGGATAATTCATTTTAATTAAATGTCTGCTACTGGGATTGGTATTTAATATTTTAAACTTTGGTGATTTGTAAAAGAAATTATTTATATTGATCTATAAATAGTAATTGAATTTTCCATTTTATATTGATTTTGAAGTGAGTAAATAAAGATGCCAAGGTTCCTGATCTTATCTTCAGGGAAGATTTTACTGGGTTATGTTAATTTTAATTTAAGAGTCAAATAACACAAAACTGATAAATTCATTTGTTGATTTTTAAAAAATTACTTTTTACATTTAATTTTTGTTTCTTTAAAAAAGTATATTTTGTTTAATTTCTTTAAATCTTTTAAATAATTTAATGCTTAATCCTTCTATATTTCTCTAAAATTAATTATTGGGTAATATTCAAATTAATAATTATTAAAAATCACCGCAACATACCGATTTCGATTGAGATTAACAAGTACGCAGGACGCAAAGTAATGTATGGGTTCACTTAAGACCGTTTGTCAGTGGACTTCCCATATTCCCTTCGCTAATGTTAAATCTATGGGCGTAGGATGCATTCGTATATTTAAAATATCTTCTCAGGAAATTAACATTTTTAACTTCCGCTTTCCTTGTACACTTCTTAAATGATGTCCCTTTTTTTCTTAGTTATCAAAATATTTCTAAAATATCTATTTAATTTTATGTGAATTGTTAACATCGTATTCAGTTTCGCTAGGATTTTAACACATAAAATTATAAAATAAGCACATATTTTAGAAATATTTTGATAACAAAAAAAAAAAAAAAAAAAGAAGAAGAAGAAAAAGAAAAGAAACATCCTTTCAAGAACAGTACAAAGAAATAGAAGTTAAAAATATTAATTTCCTGAGGAGATATATTAAATATACGAATGCATCCTACATCCATAGTTTTATCGTTAGCGAGGGGAATCGGGAAGTTTACTGACGAACAGCCTTAAGTAGAAACACCATTTCGACGTAATGAAATTTTCACGAATTTTCTTTTTTGTTTAAGAAACGCAAAATGTTTATAAAAATTCATTTACACTAAATTATTATGCGTATTTTTTATGTCATAATTAAAAAAAATATGGCTTGACAGATGATGGGTTGGAGAGCTTTTAAAAAAGAGAATCAAGTGATGCACACGATAATTCATCGTTGTCTTTACATCTGTCTAGTCGGATATATAAGTAGTCTTTATATTAGTATTATCATTAGTATTAGTAGTTATGTAGTATTCATCTTTCTCCCTAAATTAGTTTCTATAGTCTATCAAAATTTTAGCTGTTTTAAAGAATGTGCATTTTTCGTGAAAGCGACTCAATTAAAAATATAATATAAAATTTCAAACAAAAATTACTTTACTTAAAGTTACATTGTAAAAACGAGATACCTACGTAAAAATTCTACGTATTTCACTAGAAAAATATGCGTCGATTATTTTTTAGAAAGATGAAGTTGTTATCGATTAAAGAATGGTGGAGGTGAGTGTCCACCGATTTTGAAAATGCTGTGCTGAAAAGAAATAGCTAATAAAGTTTTCGTTATTGTTTCTTGTCTTATAGATCCAAAATTGTTTTTTCACTTTTGATATCGATTTTTAACTGTTAAAATATGATTTTCGTATGTATAAAGTTTACTTTGAGCGGCAAAAAATTAAAATAAATTAGGAAGTGTCAAATTGGTGTCACCCCTGAAATAACTCATGAACGGATAAAAGTAAAGTTGTGAAACAAGTACCTACCTATAGTTATTGATGTAGCGTCAAGACAGGAAGTGCATACCAACTTCCCATCACTTTTCGTAAAAAGTAATGACTGCTATATACAAAACACGTAAAATTTCTCTCGTAACAACTCGAAATATTATATTCTGAAAAAGCAGTAGAAAAATCAGCTTGTGTTCCCTGACTCCACAAACATGATTATTTTAAAACTACTATGTTTTATCATACGCTAGTGATTACATTGCCCCTAGTGGCGATATTTGGAAGTTTTGGACCCTATATCAAAACTATAAGAGCTAGAAAAACCAAAAAAAAAAAAAGAAGAAGAGGAAGTCAACTACACAGGTTTGTGTGATTTAGCATGAAATGTCATAATAATTAATAAATACATTTAAAAAAATAAATAAATTAAAAACTATATAAAATAAATTTATTGTAAAAATAAATTAAAAAATTATTAAAAAAATTAATTTATTATAAGTAAAATTAAAAATATAATAATAAATAATTTATTGTAAGTTTTGTAATGTTAATTTATCAAAGACTGATCATTGGCTTAAATACGCCGCTTTTCGCTTGTAGAAATGTGGCATTAGAAAATAGATTCATACATGCTAATGAAATTCACAAATGTAAGCAATATAAAATTAATTTTAATAAGAAAATGAAGTTAAGTATCTGCAGCTTTTCATGTGTGTGCAATGCTACCAATGATCATCGATCAATTTTGAACTTACAAAAAGAAAATGTAAATTAATTTGTGTTCAAAAATGCTTTTTTTGGCACAAAAGGCGAATTTTGGCGTTTTTTCCCTCGAAACTTCATGGTGTGTAGCGTTCCGCGCTAACGGACATTTGTCTGACAAGGAGAGGACCAAGCTTGGTAATCACAGATTTTGATTATTTTTATATATGTTGTAGTTTATATATGTAATATATGTTGTAGTATTTTTATATGTTGTAGTATTTTTATATATGTTGTTGTTTTAGATATTTTTTATATATGTTGTATTTTTTATATGCTTTATATATGATCAGTAGATATTCGACAAACCGTGCAAAATCGTCCGATCACTGCCCCTTAATTTTTGGACAGCAGTGTATGAAGTATTTTGAATTCTTTTTTTTTTTTTTTCGCAGTGTATGTAACACATTATTAGCCTGCATTTCAGGAATTTCTATTTTACTCAAATATTCCGAATTCGTGTCAGAAATTCAGAATAGTAATTTTGATTTACTTAATGAAAGGCGTTTCGTGAGTGAATGATTGTGAAACCATATTCAAACGTTTGGAACTCTGGTTTAACAATCGCTCGAAATGTTGGAACGAGATTTTCCCATCTTATGGTTGCAACTACTGTAGCACCAAAAGTTGGTTCAACTCAGCGCAAAATTTTTAACTGTGTACTAACAAACACTTCGTGTTATACTGTGCTGGTATAGATTGCTGCTTTATTAACGCTAGAACATCGGACAAATCTTACCTACTGGAGCGGCGGGAAGGGGTCATTTTGACCCCGCGATAAAACTATACTGAAATAACAACCATAGAACAATTTTAAATACTTTTGGTAATAAACTACATTGACAAAAATATGTAATTTAAGTGTATTTCATAATTTATATTTAATTTATATTTAATATTATTTGATAATTTATTGAATTTTTAAAGTACTGTAAATGCAACGACTACAGGGCGATCAATTGGATCATACTACAATTACTAAAATAACTCATTAATTTGGTATAAAAATTGAATAATTTCAGAAATTAAAACTAATCTAACTAAAATAAAACACACTTTATAAAATAACAATATTTTTTCATCAATATTTCCTATATATATATACAAGGTGGCCATAATTAAACTGAAGGTACTCAGAGTGTTCTGTAGCGCGATCTAATTGCGAGAACGGCGCCAAATTTTGTAGGAAGATTAAACAAAACGGGGGATGAAGGAATCCGCGAAAAAAAAATTAGTTTCAAAAGTCACCACCAGGGTAATATGTGGCGCTGTGTATTCTAAAAAGAGAGTTTCAAAAAATGAAGAATCAATACTGAAATAAAATTACCGTTTATTTAACGAATTTAGCAATTTAATCTAAACTCAAATTGGTAACAGTTTATAAAAAGCTAAAAATCTACATAAGCACTGCTTAAGTTTCTTTATTTGCATTTTCACTTACAGAGCCCCAAAGAAAGCAACAGCAGAAGAAGACGTTCTTTATTCAAATTTCACGTTACATCTTTTGGCCCAGTGCCCGCTTGTTCGGCTTTAAAAGGTAATGTGCTATTGTTAGACGCAATTTCATTGAAAGTTATATTTCATAATGTCTCCTTTAGTCGAGCGAGCTCTACTAGTCAAATTCTTTTACCTCAACCAGTGCAATGCACCAGCCGCTCTTCGTGCCTTTAGAAACCACAAAAAAATGCGTAAAGATAACGGTCCTTTGTCAGGTAATGGTTTAAAAGCAATGGTTGAGAAGTTTGAGAAAACAGGTTCTCTAAATGTTCAGTCAGGCAGAGGACGAAAACCCGTATCACAGGATACAATCGAAGAAGTGGCAACGGCGATTGTCGACAGAGCACCAGACAGTATTGTTACCACTTCCATCGCTCGTGGGATAGCTCATAATCTGGATATGCCTTATTGTACGGTATGGAAAATCCTACGAAAGATTATCCACTTCTATCCGTACAAGATCAGCCGTGTACAAGAGTTACGTCACACCGACCATGATAAGCGATTTACTTTTGCTCTCACTTTTCTTGCCAGAATGGAGTTGGATGATGCTTGGCCCTGTGAAATCTCATGGGGAGACGAGGCCCACTTTTACCTGAATGGAACTGTAAATACCCAGAACTGCCGAATTTGGGATAACAAGTCACCAAGAGCATTCAAGGAAATTCCTTTGCATTCACCAAAGATAACTGTTTGGTGTGGTTTCACAGCAGATATGATCATAGGTGCATTCTTCTATGAGAACATTACTCCGACAGGACCTGTTTGTCATTGTTCTGTTACCGGAGACAAATATCGCAAAATGCTAAACAACTTTGCCGGCACTTCAGCAAAGACAGTGCCTGGAGAAAATCATTTTCATGCAAGAAGGAGCCCCTCCTTCATATTGCTTTGCGGGTACAGCAACTGCTACGACAGAAATTCACAACAGAAAGAGTCATTAGCCGCTGTTTTCCAACTGCATGGCTACCTCAGTCAACTGATCTTACACCCTGCGACTTTTGGCTATGGGGTTACCTAAAGTCCAAGGTCTATCATGGAGGTGTCCTGGACCTGGCTACGTTGAAGGATAACATATCGCGAACTGTACGTTTCACAATGGAGATCACATTCCAATACAAAACTGGGTGTTGTCATTTGATTTTTTCGAAATTTTCTCACTGTAACCGTAACTGTTAGAGTGACACTGTTGTTTTCCCTATCATTCTTGAGTGCATACCTCAAAACACCTTTTGCCAAAATTTCATTCAGTTTCTGTGAATGGTATGATAGTTAGGCGCCCAAATGTCGGGATAGTTTTTTTATAATCACCCTGTATATATTTATATGTTCAATATTTTTCAATATTTCAAAAAACTTACGAATCTAGAATGCTGATATTTTTAGAACTTTTTGTTATCTATTTAGGAAAAGTCAAACAATTTCAAACGATTTCCTCCAACCAACCAAAAGTAACCAACGGACAAAAGTGCCCAGGGATCAAAATGACACGTACCGCCGTTCTAGTGTTAAAATTCTGAAATTAGAAAAAGTCTACTAACCTATGAAGTTTTAATGAAGATTAACCTTCCTGCTAGATTTTTTTAAAATGTTTAATCTAAAATTTAAAATTTTAATTTTTATGAACATGTAATCGAATTTAAAGATTGATACACGATTTTTAACAATATCTTTATATGTAATAAAATGAAAAAATAGAGGGAAACATTGAAAATTGGAATCCATGAAGCATTTAAAAACTTTAAAAAAATAATTAACCTTTAATTTTTTTACAATTTTCTCAGGAAAATACAATTTTGTTTAAATTTATATAATGCTGGAACAGATATTTCTTTGAAGACGTTTTTGTTGGAGTAATATGATTACTAAAAATAGGTTATAAAGTTTTCCGTTCCTTTAAAAACACAAACTATATAACATATTAGTCTTTTATGATAATTTAAAAAATAAGATATAAACATGAATAGTTCAATACTCTATCTTATAAAAATATAGCATTTATGATCGATAAATAAACTCAATATCAATATTGATCTCAGTGAAATAACATTTTTGCTATATGCATATATTTTTACATTTATTGTCCTAGCTTTAAAGTAAACCACTATTTATTTTAATATATTGTACTAATATAATGTTGAAAACAAATAAAACAATTTATTTAACGGAGAAAAAGGCAATGAGGCAATGATAAGAGATGCTCTAAAATTCTACCAAAGGTTTTAAAAAATAAAAGAAATATGTCATATTCCAAAACTTTTCTCAGAATCTATACTGAAGTAAAACCATCAATTTACTTTATGGATTTTTAAATTGAGAGTTTCTCTAGCGAATTTCTCATACATATGAATCATAAATCTAATATTTGTTCATTTAATATGAAATATTTTAGAGATGATCATTTTACCTAATTAATTTTATTATGTAAACATTTGAAAATTTGATTGATTTTTACTATGTAAACATTTCGGAATAGAGAATACACATTCCGAGTAACAGTGCAACCAAAGCACAATTTTACAATAATAATTTATTTATTAGTTTTATCTTGAAAACATATTTTATATAATGCATTTTATCATAATAACTTTCATAATAAGCTACTTATTTAAAATGGTTGATGTTTTTTCATTCAAATATCTTAAATATCACGTCCCGTAAGGCATGGTGACATCACGGCAACGTCACTGTGAATTCACACTGTGACTTTGTGACAGTCGTCGTGACGTCACGTGACGTCGATGTGAAGTCACTGTGACGTAAATGCGAAGTCGTTATGGCCGTTTTCAATTCTTTCTGTGACCTCACAATGTGACTACTTTTTGAAGTCACCGTGCGACTTCAATGTGAAAAATGTGACGAATCTGCATCGGATAGGGTGACCAGATTTTACCCGAATCCTATACGGATTGATCGGATCAAAATTTTTTATTGTTCAAGTTTGTGACGTTTGTGACGACACTGCACCGGGTCGGGTGACCAGATTTTACCCGAATACAATCCAGAAACTTCGGATCGATCTTTTTGGATTTGTTTGGCTACAGAATAGATTTGGATTAGTTGTCGTGTGACCTGATTTTCGTGAACCCGATCTGACCCGAGTCGGGTATAATGTTTTTACTGTAAGTCTTGTTCAAAATAGAATCTTGCATACGACCAAGTAACCAGATTTTATCAGAAATTGTGTTACGATACAATTTCTGATGTCGGCTCGGATCTAGAGTCATGCACGAATCCGGTTATATACTTCTTGAACATGATTGAATGTCTACTTGAACATGAATGATGGTTGACTGAAACTATATTTACATTCATCCCGTAATCTTACCCTAACCCAACAACAACAACAACAAAAATTCTGTAGGCCCACAACCCGACCGCACCTGATAAATGATTTCGCATAGATTCGGATAACAAGATTTCACCAAATACGGATTAGATCGACGATAAGGATTGGATCGGCAATCATTTTTTTTATGCAACTCGTATTCAAATTAAAACTTTGCATCTGATTGGGAAACCGGCTAATGTAGCCGTTAAACAAGAAAATTATAAATGTAAAAAACGCATACTAATATAAAAATAATAGATGAATCCATTAAAAATTATAATAAAATTAAATATTTTAATAATATGAAATTCTATTCTGCAAATAACCACATTTAAAAATAACTTCGACTTCCATTTGTTTTATGTAACCACCAAAAATGTTGACAATAATTAAAACTATGCTATTTTGCTTTTAAGTATTGAAGTTTTTAAAAAAAATATTTTTTTTCTTTACAAATTATTTTATTTATAGTTTTTGATAGAATACTAAATACAGAGCTTAAATATCAATTTTTACTATAGAAAAAATTCGATAGCATAACTGGAAAAATTACCTTAACTGAATAGCTGTTTTATTGTTTCATCAATATTCATTATTTTTGTGCACCTAATATTGACATATCTTGACAACTAAATTTGTTATGAGTTAAATTGTCGCAATTATTTCAAATATACCAGAAAATTATTTTTCAAAACCTCCACTAGCTAAGAAATTTTCAAATTGTAAATCAAATATTAATAGTTTTAAAAATTGCAATGTTTTTAATTACAATGAATAACTATGAAAATTGAACTGAGAAACGCAAAATATAAATACATTCCTCGTTATAAATAACACTTTACATTTAGAATATATATTGTTAGTAAATACTTTAAGCTTTTTTCCAAACTCTTTATTTAAAACGATTTAAAACATTAAAGATAAAATTTTATACAAGTGATTAAAAAAAAAAGATTTAAACATCTTAACATTTAAATAATGCACTATTAATGTACCATTACTAAATATGCACTATTAACAAAACTGCGAAGACATTAAAAGTTACCTGCTAATCTATAAGTAAAACCACCAGTTCTAGGGATTAAGTTTTAATGGTCGTTGACTGCTTCCTTTTCATTGAAAAATGAGACTCAAATCCCCTGCTTTAATTTTCAAAGTGTCCAGCTTAGGTGTGGTCATAGATCTGTGATATCAAATATCACGCAGACCTTAATAACGCACCCAGCTAGACATAGCGATAGGTTAAAATGGATGATTCACTTTAAAACGTTAATTTACTTTCACGGTATAAATTCCACAATATACTTCTTAAAAGAACACCACACACTCTAATCCGCCGATGAAAATAATCGTCTGACCTCAACATCTGCGATCATGATCTGCGCAGTAATGTTTACCACAAAGTAACATCTAGCAGGTGTTTCCAGAAAAAGAATAGAAAGAAAACAGTTAAATAAAGACATTTCAAATGCTTTATAGTTTATATGGCTGACAAATAACTTCTAATAAAACTATAATATTCTGTTTTTATATGAGAGATTTTAATATTCTTGGAAATAAGCTGTGAAAATTTAAATATTTATATATTTTTTAATCAGTTGCATTTGTTTTAGGCGTCCAAAGTAAACATAAATTTTAAATAAAAATGGATTTAATAGTCTTTATAAAATAATTACGACATAAATATAAATACTATTCTGCAATCAGATTTCCTAAATACGATTTTTTCATTTTTTACACTCTATTGAAAAGAGCAATATATTTAACAGAGGTGATATCTTACTAAGCACTGACCAGTTTTGGAATAAATTGCTATAGGAATGACATATACTTTATGACATATTTTTAATTCGTTTTTGTTCGGAAACGCATGAAATTGGCTTTTGTTTTTATTCAGAAACTCTGTAATTGAAAGACGTTTTCCATTTTTTAGTAAAATCAGAAGATCTTTCAGAAAAGAATGTCAAAGTCAGCGTTTTGAACCAAATACCCGACGTAACAGGGAAAGAAAAGAGAAAAACCAGACGAATTGCTTATAACTCGATAAGTAATTTATTTATCAAAAAATGGAAAACTCATTTCGATTCCAAATTGTTTCCATAGTCAGTCCTGCCCATTTTATGCCTTTGCGTTTAAAAATGAGTCAGAAATTATGTCAGAAAGCTTCGCGTTGTGGAGCAGGTCAGTTGAGAACCACCTTAAATATTCAGTACAAGAAAAATCTTGAACGCGTTCGACGGTCACCCCGAGCACCCCCGATGTCGAACTCGCAAAAATGGTGTCCTCACTTTTTAAACAGAAAGCTGATGATTGGGTTGAGTGGCCCCTCAAAATAATAAGAGATTGGAGATTTTTAAAATATTTTTAGTATCACAAAATTAGCAAATGAGTTCTATGCGGTGGTAGGGAAAAAAATTAAATGTTTGTATTTAAAATGCTAACAAATCTCTAAATTGCTAACAGTTTTATTAGAATGGGAGATCTATTTCTGAATTACTTTCCGCCAAAACTTTCCTACGTTACTAAATTTCTATTTAAGGATTTTTACCTGTGTATTATATAGTATATTTTGTTAAATTTCATGAAAATGGCAATGAAAATTGTAAAAAAATATCTGCCTCATATATGTAGACAAATATTTATTTATTATTTTATTTTGGAAATACAATATATTTAAATAATGTGTGACAATGTTTTTATTAATGATTTAGGTACATGACATAATTCAATTCTATATTTTATGAGTTTTTTTTTTCAAATTCTCTCTCCGATCACACCGTGAAGTCACAGAGTGTTGGCATTTTGGTCATAGGTTTTACGTGACTTATGTGACTTGCAGTGACGTCATTGCAACGTCACAAAAAATTTTAAAGCTGTCAAAAAGTAATTTTCTTCATGCCATTCTAAAGTTTATTTTAAGTTTTCTTTAGATCTTCAAGACGTTCACATTTTGATCACAGTGTGACGTTACAAAGTGGTGTCATTTCGGTCACAGATGTGACGTGACGTACGTGACTCACAGTGACGTCACAATGACGTCACTGTGACTGTGCATGCTATGCGGGGTAATAACTTTAACAAGAATAGAAAGATTCTCATATTTAATCTTCATAAATTCCCGGCTACATTCCAAGATGATTTTTTACGATTATTTCGAATACAATAGCATTTTAAAAATGTATTATTTTCTGGTATTAAATTTTCAATTAAGATAATTGATAGTTCTCCCAAGAAAAGACCACGTGCTCCCAAAAAATAGAAATAAAGCATTTGTCAAAAATCAATGATTGGTTGGTTGATTTTATGACGGCCAATTATCTACTCGAGGGATATAGGCCATAAGGGGGAGTGCGGGGTTTTTCTAAGGGATCCTAGCTCATATTTTTGGCAAGGTTCGAAGAAAACCACGGAAAACACCGAACGGCTAGGTCGACGAGCGGGACAGTGGTTTGAATCTAGTACCTCTCGTCTACGAGCTTTGAAATTGTAGGAAACATAAACAAGAATTTAGGCTGGTCACGATGTATGGTCCTGGAATTCTACCGCAGATAATAGTATAAAAATATGTCTGGTACCAATCGCTTATAACTAACATCTGCTAAGTAATTCTATACTTAAATTTTACTTAGTGGGTCGTTTGCATATAGAAATTGCAACATTTAATATTTCAAAAGTAACAGCTGATTTTGCCATTATTCTTTTTTGGAATCTGCGGAAAGTTTTACCTTCGGATAGCAAACGGGAAGTCTTTTAGTAAGTAGTTTACGAATTATTAAGGTATAAAATTTGGAACTTTTAATTTAATTTTTTTTAATATTTGCAAAACAAATTGCATAACTAAGCGTAACTCAAAAGCAACTTGGAAATGAAGAGCTGTAATCTTTTATTCGGATATTTAAAGCTTCTAAAATTCGATTTTGTGTTAAAATTTCACAAATACAATTCATATTTTTAAAATTATTTTAAAATACATATATTTTTCAAATTGTTGTATTTTTCGAAATTCTTCTTCGAGAGAGGAAGTGAATTGCAGAATACAATTTAAAAGTCCGCAAAGTGGCAAAGGGTCTGTCTTATCCACCCAAGTCCGACCGCCGCGAAGAGCTATACTTATCCCTAAGCCGCTGGAGTTGTCCAATGAATTAAACGCCCTGGCCACCCCAAACAAGCTGGTGGATGTCTTAAACTTAACGAAATTAGCTTTTAAATGTTTCCGGTGGCATCTTCCTTGATCGAGTGTACTAGCGTTCCGTTAGGTAATTAAAGGAAAGGACCTCCCATTTCGGCCGAATGCCGCTTATTCTGCGAAGTAGCGGCGGCATAGAACGATTCCGACGGCTTCAAGATCATTATAGGCCTTATGATATATCTTCGATAGCGTATAAAAATGTGAGACGGAGGAAACACAAGTAATCGTTTTGTTGTGAATTACATTCAAATAGTTTAGATGAAATTTTCTGATAATTGTTATATTAGGTATGCCTGAAGTTTGAAATTACGAATATATTTTACATTTGCAACAGAGATATTCATCAAATGCAACTTTTAATAATTTCAACTTTATGTGTTTATTTCAAGATTTGATTTGTACTGTTTTGCTGTTAAATAATGTCTAATTGTGCATTCATTTAACTGCCTGTATATCACGTAACTGCTTAAAAGGATTGAGTGGGAGATTTAAATCTAATTTTTAATAATTTGTACAATTCTTATCCTTTTTCACGGAATAAGAGTTGTTTACTTTTATGTATCATTAATACAAAATAGTAATTACAGCCTTACCTGATACCAGAATTCTGTGATTAAATAAATTCGGAAATATTAGTACTAAAATTACAGATCTCTACGCACCCGTAACTGAAATGCAAATTTTTTTTCAGTAGATGATGATGACACATAAATTCCTTCAAAGATGTTTTTTGAATTGACAGCTGTTTTTCGACATTTTGATGACATGGAATACGTGTTTTTATTCATACGATACAATTTGTTTTCAAATAAAATAAGGTAAAAAACTATTTCTGAAATTTTAAATAGGTACTTGAAAAGTAACTATAATGATGAAATATATTTTTTAATATGTTAAAATATTGATTGTCTGTTTACCATATATAATTTTAAAGGGGTTGTTAAATAAAATACGTTGCGTGGCATCTAATATCGGCTATCACGTCGTTGCAAATGGTATATCTTATATAATTTTAAGAAATTAGTTTGGTTTATAGATGTTTCCTATGGATTTTATTATCAACAAGAGCAAAAGCAATTTAAAATCACCTTAAAAAAATTCTATATTTAAAATCGGTTTCCGTCTAGTTTAAAAAAGCGAATCTAAAAGAAGTAACATTCTTATGACGCGTAATCTTATTAATTTTTTATAGGAAGATTTTATGACGGAACTTTGAATATCTCAATAGAATGAGAATATGATAATTGGTTTTGTTATATTATTTTAACTAATAATTACCAGTAGTTTTCAGAAGAATGGATGCCATTGAAATGGATGAATGTATCGAAAGAAAGTTTTATTAAAGATTTTATAACCTTCGCTAAACATAATTGAAAAAACGAAATTTATTTAAGGCAATATTATTGCATTTTGTAGGTCATCCAAATGCATTAAAATTAAGAAAAAAATCAACATCGAAAAACCATGTATAACCGATGAACTTCAAATTAACCATTTTTGAATGCTGTGTTTAAACTTTATTATGAAACCAGGATGCATCTTGCGATTGTCAGAATCAAAGAATGCAGTTTATGAAGTGATTTAACTTGTGGTAACACTATTGTTGTGTTCCTGAAACCAAATATATTTCACACAATTATCTGAAGAGGCAGAAATATTGTAAAAATATTAATGAATGACAAGTACGAGTACAAAGATGCTGTACTATATCTACGTTTTTGTTTACAGACTACAGGGGAATAATTTCATTAGATATTCACAGGCTTCGTGAACACCGAGTTCTTCAGCGATCATTATATATTTCCCATTTCCTTCCTTTTCTTTTGTCTTTTCTTTCCTCTTTGTATGACTATCGCTGTGAATTCCTCTTAGGAGTGGAAAGGAAATCTCCAGAATCCGATATCAATTTGTCCATATAACGGTTTAGAAAATTGAAATTTACCCACGTGTTTGCCGTTCGTGGTAACTAGCGCCGCTGAAAACAGGAATTCAGTCATTTAAGGAAAACCAACAAACTGCTTTGGTACCTACTCAGGTTGACGGGAGGTACATATTGATCCGTATAGATCGATCGGCAGGTAGGCTGATTTGTCATTAACCAAGGATCAAGGAAGTGGTAACTTACTAGTCATCTTGTTAACCGAAGAATACGTTTTTTAAGTATACAGGATGTTCCATAAAACCACCCAAAGTGTGTCTGCCTCATTACCAGTTAATACTTCTGTATTATTATCATATGGTACTGTTAAGAATTAAACTAGTTCTCTGAAATACCATTGTAAGCCAATAAATGTTCCTTAATTAAACATTTATCACGATCATTAAGGCATGTTACTAAAGAATTCTTATCTGAAGTAAGTTCATACCAATATAGCTCATCCTCAGTCGACTCTACTAACTACTTAAACATGTGCCAGAACCGACCTATTTTCCGTCTGCAGGAAAATTTCAAAAACTTGATGTTTCTCCAGCAAAGCAAGGCAAAGAAAAGTCATATGCAAGGAAAGAAAAACCAAAATTGAGTCTGAAATCAGCTCAAAATAGAAAACAGAGAAGAACAATCAAAATATCAATTCCTGGTCCAATGTTATGAATTACAAACAGCTGCGCCGCTCCGCGGAAGATTCTATAGAACTGAGGCTTACAAACAGGCCTCTGATATAAATGAAGAAAATAGTGTTTAAGAGGATTTTGAGACAAACATATTTTAAACTGTTTTCTTTTTTCTTTTTTATAGTTTAAAATAAAGCTGATTGGGGTACATAATTTGGAATTTTTTAAATTTTGTTTTTAGGCTAATCATTATTTTTCAATAGATTGCACAGATTTTAATTATGAAAATTGGTCTTTTTAAACATAATATTATGACTTCATTGAAAGTTTTAATTACATTTGTCCTCACATTACGTTTCTCACTAAACTCTTATTTTCTTTTAATTTAATTTTGCATTTTGTTTTAACACATTATTGACACAGAATGCCCCCCCCCTCTTAACAGCACTCTCTGATTCGAGTCATTGAGAGTGCGGAGTGGACTAATATTGGAAAGTAAATTTTTCAATGTAAACCCTGTAAAATGTAATGGATGCTTGATTTTTAAAGTCCTATCTCGCTAGTCGCATGCTAAACAGATTATTTGAATTTTCACCCTAAGTTTCTACTGCGTTTTCTACCAAGGTTTCTACTATGTTTTCTACTATCAATGTTTCTGCTGGTTTACTGATGTTCGCAATCTTCCTAAAGTTGATTTCGAACATTTGAACAGTCCTTTCTGCCTCAAACTTATCGCAAATTCTAGCTATTGTGGATCGTGTGCAGGAAACTGCTCGAAACTCTCTCATAAACCATCTCTGCACATCAGATAAGTTTTCAAGATTCTAGTAACACTTTCAGATATATTCCTCTTGCTCAAAGCTTAGTCTGGTTTCAGATATTATTTCCAATTAGTAAATCTAAAAGGAAAAAACGAATATGCCACTTATTAGGGAATAAATTGTATATACATTTATTGAAACATCCTGTATATATATTTCTTTTTCTGGTTTTAGATATTTTCTACCTTTTCTAACTACTTACAGTACTTTTATATCTCAAATTTTAATCTTATTTATTGATGACTTATTTTCCTCTTATTTATAGGAATTAATTATATATATATTTTAGGAGAAAATGGGTAATTTCTTTATTTTTTAAAATAGGATACAAATTACTAATATGTCCTTAAACATAACACATTTTTATAAATGTCTTTCTTATTTGACTTAAAAAATCTTTTAAAACATATACTTGAATCTGAAGTTAATTACTAGTTATATATTTGAATGTAAATTGTATCATAATGATAGAAAACACAAAACATTTTTGTTGTGATAAGTTTTATTTATCACTTCAGTTTCTGTTCTACACAAATCTTATCTACACATTGTTGTAATAGTTGTGATATTTGTGAGACATGCCACTTGAAAGATTATATAAATATTGGTTTTTAAGTACAGAAGTGAACAAAAGCAGTTAATCTTTGCCAGATTCTGAGTACTCAGGTCCTTGATATCAGTGATAAATATACATTTTTTTTACAGTACAGCACAGTAATTGAATATAGATTTACATTACTAAATACCTATATATAGAATCTACCACAAAGAAAGAAACTATTACTTTAATTAAAATAGCACATTTCGGAGAGACACATATTTCACATACAAATTATTTTGCAAGAAGACATAAATGTACGCATATATCTTCCATAAATGTCTTAAAATAGTTTCCGTTTTAATATAAAATTTTAAAAAGTTTATTGGTAGGAGATATTTTTTCCAAGTAAAACACCATGTTTACGGCTCAAATAGAAATATATTTAAATATAACTGGAATGATTATAAAGAGTTGCAAGAAGCTAGTAATACAGTCAAAATTTATTTAATATTCAGTAAATTAATTTTGACGAAGTATCTTTATTACTCTAAAAATACTCAAATAAAGTTATTGTATCTCGCGTATTTATTTTACTGCGTTCCTGCGAAAATTGATTCTAAGTTTTATTCAGACTGAGAAAATTTATTACAAGGATATCCAAGAACAATTCCCAGCTTTATTTGTGTATTTATGTTGTTAAAAGGAGGTTAAGAATCATAGTTATTGATTATTCTATTTCACAGGGAAAAATGGTTACTGTTTACTGATCCACAATTTTCCCAAATTTTGATTACAAGTATATAACTATACATTTATTTAATCGCAGAACTTGGTGATAATTTTTTTTTTTAAATTTAACAATAGTGCTACTAAAATATCGATAGACATGATAACTATGTTGATCTCGAATCGTAACATTGATGACTGAGCACATGCATTATTTTGATTTTGTGATCTTCTTGTGTCGTCTGTATCTAAGCTATATTTTATATGCCTTATAGGTATAATGAATTATAGTTACGATTTTATTAGGAAATATCGCAATCTAATGATAAAACACTAAAGTGCCTGTTTGCATGATATCAGATACGATTCGAAACGACATTTATATGGACACTAACAGTGGTTAAACAATCAGGATTTGCTCAGAATTTTTTTAACTTTAGAATAAAACAATTTTTCAAATTTATATGTATATTTCATAATTATTTAAATGTTACAAAATTTCCTTAAAAGCTTTCACTTGTTTATTAAAAATATAGAAACAAACATGAAAATATTGACTAATACTGGAAATACATCATGTATACAAAATTTTCCTTTAAATCAGGTTTAAAAAAACCTCCAGTGTATAATTTTAATTTTTTAAATCAACATATAAATATTAAAAATATTAACATTATATATGTGAAGTACATATAACCCTATTGAAACCAAAAAGTGTTTCTATGTAATAATAACCGTAAACACAGTGTACGTTGGCTTGCAAGCTTATGATATTAATTATTTGTTTTCAAAAATAAGGTAATGTTCTATCTTTATTGCTCAACAGTTTTTTCTGTGTACGACAAAAATATGGTTTATACATGTATTGTGCTTTCATACATAATTTACATTAATGACATTGAAGCTACAAAAGCTTGCAACATAAATATCTATGTGCAATATATGAATTATGTGCACTTAATCAAACTCACCACAATTGTATCTGTTTATAACGTTTTGAGCGACTGTTCATGAGCTTTCTGCTCTGTAATATTTTCTTGTCTAACAATAAATATATCACAACAGCTTGCCTCCACAAATAATCATATAATTTACGTAAACAAATTTTGAAAATTTATACGTATTTTATGCATTTATATGAACAAAACTTTTTAATGAAGCATCTAATGAAGAAACTTTTAGAAACTTTTCTGAAATTTCAAAAATTGTGGCTTAAAACATAACTTTAAAATTTAATTTATAAAAAAGAATTAGAATCAAAATAAGCGACCACAATATTAAAAAACTACAACAATTTGCAACAAAGCCAATGGATTTTTAAAGAAACTGACAGTTACTTAATTTAGAAATCATTACAGTTGCTCCATTTAGTATATTATGGATAACACTTTTTACAAAACCAGGAAATAGTAAAACTATAGGAATGCAACTTCATAAAAGTTGCATCATAATATTTAATATAATATCATTTACCTAAAGAGAAAAAATCATTCTCATAGCATTAATTTTGCATCGACCATATTGAGATCAATATTGAAAATAAGAATTTAATCCAACTCTATAAAAAATATCTAAGTAAAATAACGGGCATTGTTCGGCAGAAGAGACAAAGCTCCTATTGTGACAGACTATTCCCGCAAAACGGTATATTTATAAATGTGTTGATAATAAAAATATTTTTTTCTTTTGTTTTCTAAATCTTGCGTTCAATTTTCCTTCATTGAATTTTTTCTAAGGTTATGTTAATAAAGGATAATGTTATATTTTTATTAAATATATCTTAAAGGATTCAAAAAGTGGAGTTAAGCTTACCAGTATAAGCAGCTCTTGTTTAGAAAATGTATTGTTAGACAGCCTGTCATTAAGGGCCATTACAGCACACTCTCCGTCCACATTGCAGTGTTAAAATTTCTAAGATATGAAAAAATAACTTTCTGTCTTGGTAAAACTTTTATAATTCGATACTTTAAAGAGTGTCTTCCACTGATATTCTTTTATCATTTAAAAAACATTCCGCTAGATAAAATATGTTTAAAAAAACTAAAATCCTCGTTGCTTTTAATGGGCTTCCAATTTAACATTTGAAAAACAGTTTAAATCATGAGTGAAAAGTAATTAAGACAGATAAAACATCAAAAAACTATTATAAAGTTAAAAAAAGTATCATAATATGATTGATAGTTTTACAATATGATTTACCTAAAAAAGAAGAATTAATTCTCATGGCATTAATTTTGCATCGACCATATTGAAATCAGTATTGAAAATAATAAAATAATCATTTAATCCAACGCGGTAAAAAATATCCAAATAAATATCGAGCAAAGCTCGGCAGCAGTGATTCCTGGCAAAACCCCTATAGTGACAGGTTCTGATCGTAAAAATTATTGTTTTGTCGTTTTCACGAGCGAAACCTGTTATTATACGGGAACAAATTCGTTATTTTATTCGCTTTGCATGGAATCTGAGTTGCCGGGCCGTACCCGTTATTTTACTTTAATATTTAGTACAGTGAATGAAATAAATAAAAATCCTCTTAAGTTATTACTTGCTTAAGAGAATACATAATCAGCTGTGTTATTCAAGTACTATTTCTAAATATATGTGCTAGAAAATAATGAAAAAGAAACTGAAACAACGAAATGTACATATGTATATCACAAATTCCTTGTGCGTTCATGCTACCTTTTGTAAATTACAGCTGAAATAGAATATAATAAAATTTTGCTTACATGAGTGATAAATTATGGAATAATGTCTAGTCACTCAGAAAAATAATCCTTTTTTTAGACTATCAACTTGACTTTCAAGAGTAAACAAATAATCAGGTCAATTGTAGTTCTAGAATAATACTTATTTTATACAGATGATGACCAGTAAAAATATCGGTAATAAATATATATTTCAGAGCAATAATGTAAAATTGAGACGTAAGTATTAAGTGATTATTTCTGCATTTTTTGAAAATGCTTCAAGACCATCCAACTGTAAATTTAAAGTATTAGCAAAATATTAAAAGAGAGCTGTTCATTGTGGTTACTTTTCTTATACCTTTGCTCTTTCTTATCAATATCTTCAGTAACTCGTGAATACCTCAGTAATACCATAGTAATAAATTCCAATGTCGGCTTTTTTTTCAGTTATAAAACTATTATCTTCTTAAAGCTGTTACTTTCCGTGAAAAATGTGCAAACATAGATAATTATATAAGAGAAAATCATTCTGAACTTTCACATAAAAATATAATACCCTTCTAGATCTTTAATCTGTTAATTCAGAGAAATTCATTTCATTTAACTCATAACATCACAGTTGTCGTCATTTCTAATACATCAGACAATCTAATCATCCAATGAATAAAATATCTGCCCTATTTCATTAAAAATGCTTCTCGTATTAATAGATAAAAGAATAAACACCGTATTTGGTCATTTTATGAAAACATATATACTAACATATAAAGTTTATAATAATAGCTTTACAAGACTAATAATAATGTCATAAAAAGACGCATTTAATTTCATTTCGTATATGAATTACTATAAAACGGCACACATTTACTCACACACGCACACATATACATCATATTATAGTATTAAACAGTATAATATTACATAATTCACAACGATCAATTTACCTTTAAACTCACACATACATAGTATTTAAAATTTATTTTTACATAAATTTTACTCTATATACGTAAATAACTATTTCTACAACTAAAACTCTCCTTATAAGATTCAGCATAATTTCTAGAAACATTTTTATTTCGTAATACTAAAAAAAAACAGTATTCAAAATTGTTCGTAACACATACAAGGTTTCAAATTTTTAAATCAGTTTTCCATCATTAAACATTACGATTTTAACGGTTTTTATTCCGTTAATCAAATATTTTAAATTGAAATATCTATTGTACTTATAAAAGAAAAGGCATATAGTTGATTTTTTTCTATGTTTGATTTCTTTCTTTCAAAATCTGTACATTTATGTTAGCCTGGCGCAAATATCGCCAATGCTTAATCGCCAATGTACAAATCCCTCTTCTTCTAATTTAGTACTGGAATATCCTTTCCAAGTGTCTCAATAGATGATAGATCTTACCTTAAAATTTTTATGATGTATAATACTACGTTCAGAAATCGTTTTCTTACCTGAAGATGAAAACATTCGTTCATTTGAGGGGGTCGGGGCAAGAAAGTGCCAAGCCACATTTTTGGTGAAATAAATCTAACACTGTAATCTGTTGCTTAAATATTGTAAATTATAATATTCTACATAGAATTTCTGTATAATGTCACTTTGTGGTAGCCTATGTTCTAGGTTTCGTTTTTGCCCAGAGGTTTATGCCCCCAATGAACATAGCTAATTTACAAAACAAACGTAATAGTAATATCATTAAAGTAATGCCATATTGTTACTCAGAATATCTCAAATTTTACTGAGACATTGGCGAAAAACCTTTTTGTTATATATCTTGATTTGAGTATTTGATCAAATTTTCAAATTGAAATATCTCAGAAGTTCAAAAATGAGGCTTAGCACTCTCTTGCCCCGACCCCTTCATTTGAAGACAAATCCCTATCGAGGATAAACGCGTCCCGCAATATTTTTTCATTTCGTAAACAAACTTCTTTCGTTGACTTCTACGATTATATTAGTCCCTTCTATTCTATTTTTCTGGCGCCCGATCAAATAATTTACACACACTTATCGCATTTTTATTGAAGTCATTTTTTTACTCTAACGGAAAATTAATTTTTGAGAGCTTTAAAAACCCAATCTAGATAATTAGAACCATGTCCTTTACGAATACTCTTTTGCTGCGACAGTTAGAAACGCTGCAGCGCCATCAAATACTGTTTCTAAAATACAATTTCAATTTGGACATATTGCGTACGAAATATATTAGTAGAAAGAATATATTTTCCTTAAAAAAACGAACGGCTCTTTCTCCCGTTTCAGGTAACTCCCAAATTTCCCCAAAAATTAAGCATAATTGAATCCTGTTATAATAACCAGTTTTGGTTATTATAATTCTACATGGAGAATGATGAAAAATAGTTGCAATGCCAATGATGGTGATTGAAAAAATATTTGGTGATTTATCACTTGCGCCTGGCTAACATAAAAGTACCCACTTTTCCATTGCATTGCCATGATTACTCGAATTATCTGTGAGTAAAAAATGTCTTCAGATAAAAATTTTAAAAGTAGGATGGAATAATTATATTTGACGTGCTATAATGACATAAAGAAAAATACATGAAAGCTGCTTCTAAAGAATCATCAAACTAATCGTTTTATCTTACAGAGATAAAATGTCCAATTGTCTTTAACAGTATACTTTATGAACAATATATTTTAACATAATTCACACCAAACTATTTAGCTTCATTACACACAATGGATTAATATTAATTTTGTATATTCGCTTGGATCTATTAATATTTGATTATTTTAACATATCTGCATACACACACACACATACATACATATATAGGTTCATATACGAATGTAAGCATGCATGTATAATGTACATATACATACACATGCATACATACATATAATTATAATAAAACAAGGAATATTTATTTTTATTTTCCCCAAAACCAGAGACAACGAACCCGCGTGCCAACGGGCCGGTTTTAGCCATTATTTATGAATGGCAGTCTTAGCTTTATTTAATTGCAGAATTTGTGTCATTAAGTAAAGCTAACATTTCTATACGGAAATAATGGTGACAATTTTCCCACTGGCATAGGGATTCTTCACTCAAGTCGTGTGCTATGAAAAAGACCCAATAATCATTATACTATAATGTAATAAATCAATTAAGCTTTTTTCATTAAGCAGGATGCGAGGAGATGCTTAATTTTGGGTACAACTGTATCCGCATAGTAATTTTTGTCTTATTACATCGAATAATACAGAGACTAAGCAAAACAAAGATTATTATACGGAAATAGTCATACGCAAAATAAGCACGGTAAAGCACCATATTACGCTATATGGTTTTTACGACAAATCTCTTTAGAAAACTTTCATATAAAAAGTACTTAATTGGTACAATAAGAAAATAATTTTCAGATAGTAGTAAAAGTTAATCTATGAAGCTTTTTAAAAAAATTTAAAGGAGTTTAAATTGCTACACATAAAACTTTTTAATGTCTAAATAACTGAGAATAGCTATTGTATCTAAGATATAGAATATTTTTTAATACAGTTTATACATTCGTCATAGAATATATTGAGTAAAATTAAATTTAAAATTTAAAAGCTATATAATGAAGATTTATTTTAACTTAGAGTGGTTAAAGTCTGAATTTTACAGGTTGTAAAAAATAAGCAAAATTTCTCTACTTAATAGATTTATATTATTTGAAATGGATTATTACGTTTCCTCTATTTTTCTCTTAAAGGAATCCTATTCCCCTAAATTATTTTCCCTGGTATACTTCACCACGTCTTATTTCCATATTCTGAAAAGAAAACGTAAAAAAACAAGAAATGGGCAGATATTTTTTTTCACCTTTTAAATTAAATAATACGGCCAGTAACAAATGTTAAAAATCAAGAAAAGCACAGGAAAACCGACGCGACACACTTGGTCGATTCTTTTAGCTGAGATCTTGTTTGTGCCTCCATACATTTTAGCCTTGGTACTGCTTTTTGTCATTACTGGTTCTTCATCTTCGGATTCTTGGAGCTTTTCAGCCTGAAAAAAAATCATTTAAAAGATGTGTATTATTGGCATTATGCAAAAAAACAAATACAGTTCAAGAAATAATTATTTGAAATATGTTTTTTAACTTAAATATTGCATTTAATAATTTAATTTGTAATTTATTAGTTTTAAATTTATTTATGTATTGTAAAATTGATACAAAATAATGATTAACAGTTACAATCTTTAAATTATTAAAGTATTTTAAAGACTATATAAAACGGTGGCGTCTCCAAATAAGGTAACAAACACAAAATAAATTGAATTATTGCAATGAAATTTCGTACATAAGGTTCCTGATATGTCACATAAGAATACAAAAAGAATGTACAATTTTGTAGCATACAAAGTAAATAAACAAGAAAGAATAATCGTATGTCAAGCATAGATTATGGAACACTTTCCAACACTTTCGGAATAATTTAACAAAACTTCGCCGTTTAATAATGTAAAGAAGATACCAAAGTAAACACTTTAAAAAACGTATAACACATTTAAAAATCAGATTTCAGCCATTACCGCCCATAGCGGGAAAGGTAGTCCAATTCTTTTTTGCACTCGAATATATGATCTATTGATTTGTATGTATTCTACATAGTATGCTATAATTTAGTTTAGTAAGAAAACGTTTACAACAGTTAAAGATTCGCCTTCAGCAATTTTAGAATCATACTTGAATTCTTTTGTACAGCCCTGTATATTACCTACAGATTTTTATACACGCTACATATTCAGCTAAAATTTAATTCAGGCAAAAACACTTTTAAAACTGCTAAAATCACACTTCCACGAATTAATATTCATCGGCGGACATTTATCCAGTTCTTTGCACAGCAAAGTATATGATTTTATTTAAATTCTACAAACATCTGCTAGTATACTAAATTTAGCTGCGCTTTAAAATGCATAACTCAGATTAAAATTTTTTGTATAGCCCTGTATACGAGCTATAGAATTTTTACACACCACGTAGTCGGAAAAAAATAGTTAAATTAAAAACGCATTCCATAATTGAAAACGCACTTCCAGCAACCATCCGTAACAGTACAGTACTGCAGCCAATATATATTATGTGTCCTGTACATGAACAATAAAATCCTATGCATATCATATTCTATAGCAAGCACTTCGTAGTAAACCTCAGTAATGTATATCGATTTCATCATGTTTGAAACAGTTCAACATAAGTAAAATGCTCTGTAAACAGTTTTTACGTAGACTGAATTTGTTTGTGTGACCCTGTAACTGAATTATAAAAGCTTTGTTCTGCCCATTCTATAGAAATCATGTTTTAGGGTACCTTAAAAATTCATATCAATTTCATTATGTTTGTAACAGTGTAACATCATTCAAATAGACTTCAAACAATTTTTCCCCATAGATCATACTATAACGGAATTGTTTTGCGTATCCCTGTAAACGAACTGTAGGTTCTACACATAAAATATTCTATAATAACCGCCTTGTATTGTACCTCAATAATGTATATGAAGTTCATTATGTTTAAAATAATGTAACACTAATAAAATGCAACGCGCATGATTTTCCCCATAGACCATAATGTAACGGAATACTATTGAGTACCCCGGTAAATGAACTATAAATGCTACACATTTCATTTTCAATACCGAACATGCCATGATAAACTTCAATAACGTATAGCAATTGCATGCCAATCCTAGAGCACGGACAGACAAACCGAATTCATACACACTTTTCAGCTATGTTTGAAAGAGTTAAAAATTGTGAAAAAAGGACGCATCTTTTCCAAAACAGAGTGGCTAACATGGGGTGTTTTAATTTCACACAGGTTGTACATCTATCCTTATACTGGTAACGAGGTTGTTGTTGGCAGAATGTTGCAACGAATCTGGCTCATCCAGAAGTGCAGATTTTAAGCTCCGTATGGTCCTGGGAGGATATTAATGTCGTCTAAAAGCTATTCCTCCATCATACCAAAAATTTCCAGTCAAATTAAGATCCATCGTCTATGCGATACAATACATCCCACGAATATTCTTTCTCTCAAGACATTTGTTGTCAATTTGTGATCTCTTTGTTCACACATTATTCTCAATCAAGAAAACACCTAGACCGTGAGAAAGTTAAAGTGTCACATGAGATACAAATACTTTATTTTTTGATACTGTGTGGTGGTTTTTGTTACCACATGCTTTCAACAATAATCTCATTACAGAAAGGGTGATCATTGTAAGATTTCTATAGCAGTGTAGGGTAGATACTATACAAATTAGTGCGCCTGTTTTAGAAATATGATACATGATCTTTTGAAACCGTTTTGATCTACTACGTATATTACAATTTACATTCTTTACAAAACCATAAACCGTGTTCAATTTATTATCAAGTTCTTCAATACCTTTTCATGCCTGCTTTCATGAGATCATCGATTTTAAAAAGAACTCACGTCATAAACCGGAAACTACTTATTAGTTATTAATGCACCATGACAAAAGTATGAACAAAATGTAAATGCACTGTGTCTGAAATGTTAATTTTCCTTAAAAACACCTTTTTCCTGAATGTTGCCAAGTGATGTGAAACATAAAGTCGTATCAAAGTCATTAGGATGTTGATTAATCTCGTTTCGAAACGAGTTGTAAAACACAAATCATAAGAGTCCGTCACTCTGACATCATAGTATACTTGCAAAGTAACTTCATTTGAGAGTCATAATGTGATGACTTAATAATGTCACACAATTTAATTATCAATGTGACTGTGACACTTTTAATTACTAGTGTCGTCAAAGTGATGTTTATAATGCTTGACAGATTTTATTACTTTGGAATTCTTTTTGGAATAATGAATGAAATTAAATAATCGCTCAAAAAATATTTCGTTTAATAAAAAGATTTTCCATTTCAGGGTAATAACGGTTTGTATTGATTTTATTTCTATCACGATGTACAAATTATGCAAAAATTGTCCTAACGTCAAAAACCTAAATTGTCGAAATTGTTAATTATAATCGTAATTTAAGTTAATTTTTTCAAAGCATTATCTTGAATTTAGAAACAAAGAAAATTTAAAAACACCTAACTTTAACTTTCTTTTCGCAATCTTTCTGAAAATCAATTTTTAACTATTCCCAAATCGATTTTGTAACCTTCTTTCTTAGAAAAGTGCTATAAGTTACTGATTTTTGTCGGAATAATATCGGAGGTAATTCTATTTTCATGACGCAGAAATTTTGGATTTAATATTTTCTTAAACTGCTATGGGTTGTATTTTTTCTCTGAAAGTTTTTCTCGACAGAGACAGTATTAATGCATTACGTGATCGAATTTAATAACTGGAGCCAATGTTATTTTTCTCAGTCCGTAAACTGAAAGATGTGAAATAGTGTACCTAGAATTCTGACTTATTAGAATTTAATCGTTTTATCGTTCTAAAAATATTATGTACGAAGTGCTGATAAAAAATAAAGATATATTTTTTATTTTAAGGTATTGTAAGAATATGCAGTTAGCTTGAGTGGGGGGCAAAACACTACAACAAACAATGTTTGTACCAAAAACTAATGTTTCAATATATTTATTAAATCATAAACACAGGGTGTCCCTCTTCGATCCAAACTTGATTTTTCGTTCATAACTTTAACAATAATGAAGATATTTTAAGGACATTTGCAATGGATTTATCTTCTTTCGTGTAAAATGTGACAGCATCACGATAATTGGTTAAGTGCCGTAAGTGATCTTTATAATCTTGCAAATTATTAAATATTTTCTGAATCATCCTGTATGTATATACACATACATACATACATACAGACACACACACACACACACACACACACACATATATATATATATATATATATATATATATATATATACAGTCGCCATGGTTCCGTGTGATTGCATTTTTTCTATTCGAATATGATAACAATATCGAAATATGATACTGATTAACTAAATAGCTCTTCATAATCTTACATTTGTGGAAGAATGAGTTTTATACTATAAGTCATCTAGCAATTAAGTTTTATTTTTTTTCTTTCAGCGTAAATCATTAACAAATTCGAGATTGCTCACCAGTTTTGGCAATTTAGCTCATTCTTTTATATGATACCTACAAGATTATTCGAATAATAATATTTTTTTTAAATAATCAGTCATTAAATAAGACGTTTATTGCTATTCGGAAACTAGTAGATGTCTGAATAAAAAGATCCAGTAATATGGAAGCATTTCTGCTCACATGTATTCACGTCTCTTAGAACAAGTAAGGACGTAACTTTTTCATGTTATATGATGTTATAAGTTTTCTCAAATATATGCACAATATTCGTATTTATACAATAAACATATTATGCATATAAACCTGTCGATTAGAATCAGCGTCATTATTATACATGCTTATTTGTAATATAAAAAATTACATGTATTTTTGTAAAATAATGCAGCATGTTATTGTAAAGTCCGTAGGCGAAGCTTATGGTCTGCAAAGCTATCCAAAATGCATCAAAAACGTAAAATACGCCAGCAATTGATCACAGATAGCGCCAGTTATTCTAACACTTAATTTTTTTATTATTATGCATGCTTTCTTTTTTTATTATTTTTGATAACTTTTGAAGCTGTGACTAAGAAGAATGGGCATCCAGGGCAAAAATTTAAACTGAGAAATCACAAAGCAGTGTTTGTATGAATCATACAAAAAAAATCGGGGTAATGATGAATATGAATTAATTTTTATGATTAGACTTATTCAAATTAGTACCCACTCAACTTTCTCAATTTTCTAAGTCTTCGCCCACTTACATACTTGCGGGAGTAATTATAAAACTTTCAGTAGTAATACAGGGTGGACCAAAAATACATTTTAGAAGTTTTTCATTTCTGGAAAATATATTTGACTCTTAATATGATCTCTCGTTGCGTAATACTTTATTGAGATGAATTTGTGACGCATTTTTCTCACACTTGTTAACACGGTTTTCATCTAACAAACACCGTACTCAATTAGTACATAGTCCCTATTTTCACAGACGATCATACCATTTTAAATGGTATCAAACGTTTTCTTCCATTAAAATTCAGTTAAATATAAAAATATCGCTATGCAGTAATTAGTGATTATTTATTTACAGTGAAAATTCTTTGTAACAGACAAAAAACAAAAAAAATGTATGAGTTTAAAAATTAACGGAAGAACAATTTCATTAACATCCTTCATTCCTACATTATTTTGAAGATTTTTGCAATTTATATGGCAAAATTATCAGTAACAGGTAAGAAATGATAATGCGTTCCAATATTTTAGTTCACCCTGTATTTGATATAAATTAATAAGTACTTTCTAAAATCTTCTAGTTTTAATGTGAACAAAAATTCTTATGATGATTTTTTAAACACAATTTTTAATAAATAGTGTATATAGAGATATATACAAATAACATATAATTCCGGGTGCGCCAAGAATTCGTTAACATTTTAAAAATTCATTAAAAAGAGACAAATGATGCTAAGAAATTGCGGCTTGCAGTAATGGAATTAGAGGGATTAGCGATTTATTTTAATAACAAAAAAAATTTGTTGTTAAAAAATCACAGATAGCTGGCGCTGAAAGGAATAATATGAAGTAGATGTATGCACATCAGCTTTATAGTAAAATACTTATTTGTGCGAAACGTCTGACAAGCTACAGTATCCTCAGCACATGAACTAGGCCCTTTTCTCGTCTTTAGTCATTTTGCCGTGAAGAATTTTTGCAATGTGTTAATTTCCGATTTCCCGTTCTTCTAAAAGTGTTTTACCAACAGCGCTTGACCTGGTAACGATAGCATACTGCTGGAATCGAAAGAAGAATTTGCGTGCATTGAGGGGTTTTATTCACAGCCTGATTTCCATAAATCTGCTTCTTATTATGCATGCAGAGCCATCTATCGGTAACGTTTTAACGAAAAGTTTTTCGTTATTAAAGAAAATCCGATCTTCCTCTAATACCATTCCTACAAACTGCAATTTTTAGCCTATTTTTTTTTCTTTTTAATGAGTTTTTAAATTTTTAACGAACTTTTGGCACACCCGGTATAATATATATATGTTTATTTATTATTTGTTATATAAAATACAAATAATATATAATAAATTAAATATGTATAGAGCTTACACAGTGTAAATTTCTACACAGCGCGTTGCTGTATTTTTTTTTACTGATTCACCGTGTTTCTTATTAAATCACCTTTAACAGACACGGATACAATTTTTTAAATGTAATCTTTCCGATTTCGAAATGAAAATTTTACCTAATACAACACAGGAAATGTCGATGATAATTATCTATGTGAAAATGAAGAAATGATGATTTGGAAAATTTTTAATTGATTGTTGCACTAAAGGACAGCTTCTTGAAACCAATACAATGGATATATATTCTATAGTAAACGCTACATTCTAAGACATAATCCCATTTAAGATAAAGCTGACATTCGTTTTATTGGCGATATGATAACACATTAAGATGTGTCGCTGAGGACAACAAATTTCAGGATAAGGATATGTTGATCAATAGCATCCCTAGATCCCTATTTCATAAAATACTTTTGGTTTGATAAAATAGAAAAAAATCATGATTCAATCAAAGATTATGAAACAATTTCCAACACATTCAGAATACTATAGTGAAACTTTTTAATAAGGTGTTAACACCCTTCACCGTTTAATAAGGTGAAAGATGATTTCTAAGTAAACAATTTAAAAAAACGCAAAAAAATATTGAAAAATTAATTCCAGTAAACATCGTCCATGGTTGGAAAGGTAGTCGAAATGTTTTGTGCTGACCTGAATATAATATATTGATTTGTATACAGGGTGAATCTAAAATCTTGGGGAAAATTTTAAGGAGTGATAGTACACATCAAGACAAACAATATTAAATAGGAAACTAAGGGTCCCAAACGTCTTCCGAAGGAGATAGGCGCCATTAAAGTTTAGGGTCCAAAATTTCAAATGATTGTAAAAAACGGAAAAATGGGTCAATTTGTTTGCGGTTTTCGCTAAAACTATTCTTTATGTAAGTATTTTCTTACAAATAAATTTTAAAGATAAAGTTTAAAAAATGCCGATAGAGGGCGCTATAGACTTTGGAGTAACGAAAAACTATTTTTTACCGTTATTTTTTGTATCTCATTAAATGCTTTCGAAAGCTTAGACTTAAACTTAAATTTTGAGCTCAAAATCTGAATCGTTGGGAGTGATTAAGTAGCGCAAACTGAACTGCGTTCAGGAGTTGAAATTTGAAACACCTCCCTTCCCCCCCCCCCCCCCCCACTCCTGAACACAGTTCAGTTATTCCCGATCTTGGTGTCGTAGACCAGGCAGAAACAATATGAGTTGTAATTTTCCAACTGGACGAAAAATGTCCTGGCCAGGATTCGAACCTGGGATCTCTTGAAGCTACCATGCTCTACCAACTGACATAAACTGACCAACTGACTCAAATTTCAACTCCTGAACACAGCTCAGTTTGCGCTACTTAACCACTCCCAGCGATTCAGATTTTGAGCTCAAAATTTAAGTTTAAGTCTAAGTTTTTGAAAGCATTTAATGAGATACAAAAAATAACGGTAAAAAATAGTTGTTCGTTACTCCAAAGTATAAAGCGCCCTCTATCGACATTTTTAAAACTTTTTCTTTAAAATTTATTTTTAAGAAAATACTGACATAAAGAATAGTTTCAGCGAAAACTGCAAAGGAATTGACCAATTTTTCCATTTTTTATAATCATTTGAAATTTTGGACCCTAAACTTTAATGGCGCGTATCTCCTTCGGAATACGTTTGGGACCATTACTTTCCTATTTAATATTGTTTGTCTTGATGTGTACTATCACCCATTAAAGTTTTGCCCAAGAGTTTAGATTCACCCTGTATATACTATATAGTGTGTTAAAATTGTGTTCAGTCCGAAGCAGTCGGAAATTCTCCTTCAGCAATTTAAGTCAATAGACGGAAATGTACTCAAATTATTTTTATAGCCCTGCATATTACCTACAAAACTTTATACACACCACATAGAAAACTAACATTTAATTCGGGAAATATTCGCATAACACATCTAAATATGAACTTCCAGAAATTAGAATTTATAGACCGTAATATAACCAGTTCTTTGCGTAGCCCTGTATATACATTTATTAATATTCTATAAAAAATTCTTAGTAAACATAATTTAGTTTGGCTGATAAACGCATAACATGTTTAGAAACTACACATAAGCAATTCACGCCCATAGACAATAATTATTACGAATTTCTTTGCGCAGACCTGTATATGATCTGTAGAACTTATGCCCATCACGTAATAGGAAAAAAAATTAATTATACATAAAAGGGCCCACCACCACATCCTGAAACATACATACAATACATACTGAAAACGCACTTTGAGTAATTATCGCTGATAGATAGTACTGTAGCCGAATTATTTTGATGTTCTTGTCGATAAGCGTATAAATATTATATGATGAGCATATTCTTCAAAAAGCATATCTAGTAGTATACCACAGTGATGTATGTCAGTTTCAATATATCTGAAATAGTGTAACATGATTAAAGTACACTTCAAATAATTTTTCCTCATTGACCAAAATGTAAAGGAATTATTTTGAATGTTCCAAGCTATAAATGCTAAACATGTCATTTTCTATAGCAAATTTCCCAGAGTTTATGTCGATAACATATACCAATTACATCGCAGACAGTCCAATCCGAAGTCAAAAACTTTTTCAGCTACTCTGGAATGTGTTAAAAATGATTTAATCGCCTGGTATTAAGAGCCTACATCAGTCACGTGAAAAAACGCGCAAGCTAATGTTAAGTCTATGGGAAGGTTCTTACGCGATTACTCGCTCACATTTTAATATTTTTAAATGATTTTTTTGCATAGGGTAGCTGAGGTCGATCTCTACCGTTGTTTTTTTTTATTTTTTTTATTTTGGTTCTAGTTTTTTTATATAAGGGTACTTTCACTTTCAGAACCGGTTCCAACGTTGAAAATGTCTGCTTCTAAAAAAACTGTAACCAAAATCAAAAAAGTAAAAACTAACAACGTTAGAGATCGACCTCAGCTATCCTATGCAAAAAAATTCATTTAAAATATTAAAATGCGAGCGAGTAATCACGCAAGAACCTTCCCATAGGCTTAACATTAGCTTGAGCGTTTCTTCGTGTGACTAGCGTAGGCTCTTAAATACGGCAAAACATTGTTTCAAGGGTATCGGATTTGTTTAAAGGGGACATGTTTCATATTAATAAGTTAATCTTCTTTTAACGGAGAAAATATCTAGTTATGTCCTGTTAATCACTTTTAATTATAAGATTTTTAGTCATTGTCGCAAACAGAGAAGAGGGGGCTCCAGAATTATTGATTTATGATTTAATAACATACTTCCGTGACGCTCAAGCTAATGTTAAGTCAATGAGAAGGTTCTTGCGCGAGTTCTCGCTCGCATTTTAATATTTTTAAATGATTTTTTTTTGCATAGGATAGCTGAGGTCAATCTCCAACATTATTAGTTTTTACTTTTTCGATTTTGGTTACAGTTATTTTATATAAGGGTACTTTCACTTTCAGAAACGGTTCCAACTGGTTACAAAATCGAAAATACCCGCTTATAAAAAAACTGCAACATAAATCGAAAAAGTAAAAACTAAGAACGTTGGAGATTGACCTCAGCAATCCTATGCAAAAAAAGCATTTAAAAATATTAAAATGCGAACGAGAAATCGCGCTAGAACCTTCCTATAGACTTAACATTAGCCTGAGCATTTTTTCACGTGACTAGTGTAGGCTCTTAACAAAAATAGTCGTATCCAAAACTCCTTTCCGCTCCCCCCGTATTTGCTCCAATGAGAATAATCGTGTTTTGTTTTGTAATATCCAAAATGTTTTTGCACATATAAGACACAAGATTACGCAATTATTCAAACGTACTTTGTTTCACGTATAATAGTTTCCGTATTTATGTTTAGGATGTGCTCTTTTAAACTGGGAAATTATAGTTTTTATTAGAATCTAAAACATCCTTTTTTTTTCTTTTGTCTAAACATATTGCAAAAATTCTTATTTTATTGAAACCGAAAATATAAATACTCTCCTGTCATTATAAATTGTTCACTTCTATATTAGGGTAAACATTTTAAGTATCAATAAAATATAATTTTATCAGTCAAATCGCAAAATTTGTTTTCAAGCAAATACTCAAAGGCCGTTATAATGTAAATCAGATCTCTAGTTTTAAACTCTAAGAATAGAAATATTTTGCACTAAATATGTTTCTTTATAAATGACCACATTTCTAAAATAAATTCTTCAGTTGTTTTAGGGATCGTGTACATATACAGGGTGTTGTAACAGGAGCGTATAAACTGTGAAAAATAAAAATTCTCGCACGGTGTATATGAAAATGGATGAACCACATTTCTACGACGCATTGTTTTCGAGTAAAAAGTAAAAGAAAATTTGTGTCGTCAAATCTGAACCACCAAAATAAGATTTATTGTAAACATGAACATTAATATATTCCGAGGCAAAGGAAACAGACCGGATGCCGCACTTTGTCACGCTTTCGTCTCCCTTCGAACACCTTGAGTCACGTGATGTAATTTTCGTGCACCTGCATTCGTGCAATTGTCGCGATTACGTCACAAAAAAGCATCCCGAGACGCTATAATACAGAGTGGATACTCTTCGCCATTTATTAGATCAATGGGACCAAAAACCAGGCTAAAACCAGTTAGTGTTAGAGCAATGACGGACAGCCAGTGACAGTGACAGGTTCTTTTGAATATGGTAGACTGGCAGTAGACTAATTCTGAGCCGAGCTACAATATGGCGGTTATTTTGGGAAATAAGATGAATATGCGTCAGTTCTCCTTCTAGGAGCCTTAAGACATCGCGTGACTCAAGTGTTCTAAATGGAGACGAACACGTTATGCAGGCGGGGCAGTCTGACTTTTTCGTCTGCCTCGGCTATTTGTATTATGGTGCGATTTTACATGAGAAAATGCTTTAAATAAAGTCTGCACGAAATGAAACACACTAGCTGCGTCATTGAATGGTTAACAACACTTGATTCAACCGAAACCCGTCTACTGGCTTACGTGGACGATGTGATGATGGGGTGTACCCTCTTGCCTATTTCCATTGCGCAAAAACATTCATCGAAATGCTTAGTAGTAAATGCTTAATGCTTTGAGAAATTTCTGATACGAATATAATGTGGCAACAATTATGCATAAATTTATATCCATATTTCCAATCAATCTTATTTTATAGTCCCGGATATGACAACTAACTTTGTTATTCGCCTTTTTCTGTAAAACTAATTATCGTAGAGATATGACTTTTCAGTCAATTTGCATGTATTCGGATAAAGAATTATTGCATTATATAGTTTTTACGGTTTTAATCTTGTATATATTTGTTCGACATTTCAAAATTTTGATCTAAAACCCATAATTTTTTTTTATTCATTTCGTTCTTTTTCATTTAACTTAAATAAAAATGTACGTTGTCTTATCTTGAACATCACTTTAAATGTACAAAAAAGTACTTGGAGACATTGTGCATTTTGAGACAGTATTCTAAAATTGACTGCACATATTTTTTTAATTAAAAAAGTATGTCTATATCCATATTTTTATAGTTGTTATCTATAAATTTAAAAAAATAGAATAAATAATTAAAATTACTCAAATAGCAGGGAATGATTTTTCAATTTTAAGTATTACACGAACGCATAATATTTCCATTTTCACATATTTGCTAGAAACATTACAACCAAAACACAGAATGAAACTGAAATTTATTTGGAGCTGTTGTTCATGTTAATGATTAAAAAAAAGTATGAATTTTAAGGATTACATTATTATTGAATAACTGGTATTGCAAAACGAGTTTAATAAATAATATGAATGCGCTTTTACAAAGCATTATATAAAAAATTAATGAAAAATAAATTATTCTAGCGTAAAGACTTAAATACCCGACGTTTCTCTTCATCATTAACTGGTACAGTTTGTCATTATTTTATATTTACCTAACAAACAATTCAAAATTTGATGAAACAGATATTTTCATGATTTCCTGCGTTTAAAGAAAATATGTAATTAAACAATAGTGCTGATTTGTAACTTTAGAAAATAAAGTTCTATTTTAATATGTAGATAATCCCTTATGACCAAATAAACAATGTGCATTTATAGCGAATTTTCCACAAATGAAACGGTACGAATACCGATCCTACTGATCCTAATCCATACTGTTCCTGATGAATTAGGAAATCACTTTTTGGAACCGTCAGCTAAATTTCACAGGAGTACATAAATATTTAATTTTTTTACATATATTTTTATATTTTACTATATTGGAAAATAAGATATATTTTCAATCTTTTCTTATTGCTGCTTGTATAAGGGATGCCCAAATGAAACGTGGACACAGAGTGTAGAAGTAAGTATTTTATTACAACTATAAAAATAATCACAGTATTTGTTGAGGCATTTGTACCATCGTGTCACCTGCAGTTTGATAACCCCCGCTTAGAACTGTTGGGGCTGATCTCGGAAGAATGTTCGTATCTTATCCTACACTGCGTCATCTGAAGTAAACCATTGTCCTCGGAGTGCTTTCTTAAGTGGCCCAAAGATGTGAAAATCTAAGGCGACAGGTCTAGACTGTACCATTTCATTGGCAGCGGTGACTGATGCATCGGTGATGACAGCTTGGACCTGGTCGGGTCTCGGTGCATCCTTCACTGTCTGTATGACTAGTCTGAAATTCCTGCACCATTTATTCAGAGCTGTTTGGCTTAAACAGCGTTCACCATAAACATGCTTCATTCGGCACAAAAGTCTGCGTTCGTTGCCATTTGAGCCACCAAAAGAACGCACTACGACTCACTGCTCGACTATGGGCGACTCCATCCTGTTTTTTTCTATGTTTTAGCCGTCAGTTACACACACAACTTCTTGCAAACGACGCAGCTTCGTCTAATGCACCACTACCATGCACAAAGCCAAAATCAAATGAAAAATCAGTTCGGCAGCTTTGATAACGTCGCTACATCAATTGTCCAATTTTCAATTGGGCACCCCTTATATGTGACTTTTGAGGACATACATTTGTTTCTTGCATCAATTAGAATTAAAATTATAAACCTTGTACATATTATTATTATATTCATGGAGCGTAAGTTTCTTATTTTTAGTACCACTATTTTAAAATAATAATATTTGCCATATTTAATCGCAGAATTTGTAATATTTTTCTGAGATTAAATAATGTGACAGTTACTATGCGGAAATAGTTGTACTCAAAAGTGAAGACCCTACGCACTATGTTATTATTAATAATATTATACATTCTGCATCTTACCTTTTTCAGGCCATTGCATTCCTCTTTCTCCTCATACTAAAAAGAAAAAAGAAAGAATAATCAGAAAATTAATACTTACATAGAAAATTTAAAAGAACATAACTTCCGAAATAGGTACATGACGTAATTCTCAAAAAAGAAAACAAAATCACGAGTCACATACAAGCAGCATTAAGAAAAGATTGAAAATATATCTTATTTTTCAATATACTAAAATATAAAATATATCTTAAATAAAAATGATATATTTATGTACTTCCATGAAATTTAGCTGACGGTTCCAAAAAGTGTTTTCTTTAATTCATCAGGAAAAGTTCAACTGAAAAACTTATAGTAAGTTTAACAAAAATTAGACTTTCCCCCCGAGAGAGCATGGGAGAAATACAAAATAATCTTGGAACTACTGCGAAGGCGTATTTTTGGATACCGCATAATTAAGAAACAATAAAAGAATATACAAATCTTCCTATTTAAAGTGTTTCCGATTAACTTTTTTTTCCGATTTTCAAGTTAAACTAAGAACGTGTTAGAAACTTTTACAAAAAAACGTAATATTTCTTAATGTTTTCTCAAAGACAAAACCGGATATATCTGAAGGTCGTAGATATTCCTCAACACTTTAATTTCCTTTGGAATAAGACCTAGTTCTCTAGTTTTCAATGTACTTGTATGTGTATTTCTAAAAATTTAACTCGCATGCCGTTTTTGCAAGTAGATATGTTAATTAATTAAATCATGTTTTAAAGATTTCTGTAAATATGTAATTGATATATGTTACGCTGAAATGAAAAATATTTAGTAGAGTTTTTTCTGTTTTGTCTGAAACGTATAATAATGGGGTAATTTACAATATATATCTGATGACGATCCGGAAGAATCAATTGCAGTGTACGTCAAGTGGTAAACAAAAATCGTAGAAAAAGTTGTTCAGGGTAAAATTTCTTTCTGATATAAAAAACAAAAATATAGGAAATGAAACTGTATCATATTTGAAAAAAATTTTCGTATATATTTTCGTATCTTTATCTTCTTGGATTAAATCATGGTCAATATATTTTTTTTTTATGAAATAACCTTATTGTTTCATCATTAATAGTGAAAACATACCTTCTTTAAACTTGTATATTCCGGATACAGTACGCATAATATGTAAATACTATTACAATTTAATTTATTTCCGCGTGTAATTACTTATAGTCACTATTTTATTAGTATTTTGAAATATCTTCCAATTGTACTAGCGTAAGAAAATAATAAAATTATGTCTTTAAAAGTACGACGCGCCTGCTCGGAAGAAAATTGAATCCGGTGAAATGTTAATCAAGAAATATCAAACTACACAAAAATTCTTAATATAAATGTTGTTGCTGTACATTTTTTGCACGCTTTTTCCAGTGTTATGGGTTTTAAAGTATTTCATGCAAAAGTTTAAAATATGATAATTTTTAAAATTATAATATTATTTTTCCTATAAAAAATATTTTTAAAAGATAGGGAAATCCTGAATTTGTTGCTGAATGTCATTTAATAGCGAAACATGGTATATTGATCATATATATTTCAATTTTTTTAACTCTTTTCCGTTCACAGGAACGGCACATCAACTAAAACATCATGAACCGAAAACAATTATCGAGGTAGTGATAATAAACATTAATAAAGCAAATGAGAAGCTTATATATATAATTTGTAATAATTAGAAAATTATGATAGGGTACATAAAATAAAATACTTTTATGTAAATTACCGACCTCATTTATAATATAAAAGGAGGAAGTTCACTGCAATAAAAATAGTTTTCATGAGTCAAATTTCATTTTTTTTTTAAACTGCAATATACTTTCAAATTAAAACTTTATTATGAAAGCGTATGACTAAACACAAAGAACATCATTTTAGAATATTTTTAAACAGAATTATTATCGTTAACAACGAATAATCAATAAGTCAAATTTAATTATTTTAAAACTGTAATACAGTAAAAATTTCACATTCAAACTTTTGAAATATTATGATTCATAAACATACGTAAGACCAATTTAGAATATTTTGAAACATAAAGTCTTTCAATTAATAAGAAATAATTTATGACTTCTAATTTATAAAAACGAATTTAAATGACAGCAGAATAATGAAGCACTTGATAAAATTTGCAAAAGAGTATGTGATTTTAGTACTATTTAAATTTTACAAAACTGTTTAACAATCGGAGAATAATGAAAATTAAATTCTTAAATATATTAAAGTTTTCATATGAATTTTTAAAAAGATGTGTCTAAAAATTTATTAATGCTTGGCCTATTGGAACGCGTTTCTGATGTAGTATGCACGCAATCAATCCATTCATTGTAATCTTTAAAATATTACTGTGATTGTGAGAATTTAATAACTCATAACTCTTATATAACATATTTGGGAAATGTTAGCCTTCATATCATTTTCCAGAAATACTAATTATAAAAGCTACCCTTTATACACTAAAAACGTTTTTCTTTAAGAATCGTAAAAAGTAATGGCAGTAAATTTCCGGAATAAGTCTGTGATTTGGAGATTTTCTTTATTATCTGAGAAAATTTCAAGAAAGTTTGAGTTTAGTATCGCGAAGGTTCTGTGTTTATTTGTAGTATAAATTTTATTTGTTGGGCAGATTTTCTTTTGAAGGTTTTTATTTACTGAGATAGAGAAGTTTTCTTTGGATGAAAGAAAATTTTTTCAAAATTCCAAATCTCGGCAGTAGTGAGCCCTGCTGTTTTGAAATACTTGGTATTTAAGTGTCTAAAAATGGACAGAATGTTAGATTATTAATCTTACCAATCTGAGAGATATGTTTTCATCAGCTACCTTGACGTTAGGAGCACGGCCGCCGCCTCTTTTTCGCCATAAGTAGTTAACAAAAGTAAATTCCAGTAGAGCAGTAAAGACGAAAGTAGTACAGGCTCCCATCCAGACATCAATAGCTTTGACATACGACACTGGAGGAAGATTACTTTGGATTCCAGAGCTCTTAGAAGAAATTGTGAGCAGAGTTGTCACACCAAGTGTGATTCGAGCAGGTATAGCTTCAACATCTAACCAAAAGGATACCCACGAAATGACCACTATTAAAATGGTTGGCATGTAAGACTGTACTAAGTGGAATCCGATCGATCTTTGTAAGTGAAATTCAGCTTTCAGGCAACTAAACTCTCCTACATAGTAAAAAATAAACACATTATTGAAGAGATTATTTTATAATTATATTTATATTTATGTAAAAATATTAAAGTACTGTTACTAAAAAAGAGAATGCATAATAAATAAGAGAACACTGAAAAAATGCGCAGTAAATCGCATGGCTACAAAGATTCTACAGAATTTATAGATAATGATGCAGAAATTATGTTTTAATGTCACTTTTTCTTTATTGTAGCAAAATAAATAAATCAAGCAGACACCTTATACAGATTAAACATTATAAGTAGCATTCTTAGGGAAATTTTATCTGTATTTGTAACCGAGGTCGATCAACTTTTATTTTAAAGTACTTTAAATATTTAGCCTAAATTATGTATTTTAGTATCAACCTATAATGCGAAAAATCATTAACAGTATAAACAAGCCATTTTCTCGCGAATAAATAAAAATATCATAAATAACGTCTCATAATAAAACGGAATTAGTTTGATTCTGGACATTTTTATATAAGGTTTCTTTTTCATTTCATTTGGAATAAACGTTTATGCAGTTAATAAAAATATTTTTATTTTCTAAAAAACGTTATTTTCAAGATAATAAACAAAAATAATCTAATTTTTTACCAGAGGCATTTGTTATACAATTAATTTCTGACAAAAAATTTATTTGTATATCTATACTAATATTATAAAGAAGAAATGTTTGTTTGTAGGGGTAATTTATAGAATTTCCGAAATGATTTACAAAATAATGGTCTCAAAATTATGATGGTAGTTTCTGCTTCAACATAGGTTATTTTTAAACAACATAGGTTATTTTAAATGTCGGTAACACTTCCCCCTAGGAGCTGTAAGAGCAAAATAGGCTTTAAAATTCTAATTTTTGTGATATTGCTGGAGCTAGAATTTGAAATTCAGAATGGTGGTTACTTTTAACATTTAAATTATCTCATAGAACAGTTTTTGTTTTTAAATCTAAATTTAAAATAGTAAAATGTCAAATGCTCTAACATCACAACTGCATTGTAACCACTGAACTGATTAAAAACATTCTTTCAGAATAATACTGGTGACTGTCTCTTCTCAAAACTGGGCTATTTGTATCCTCGTACAATTGCAAACTACGGTTTATTTGAATATTTTTAGACTAGAAACATGAAATTTTACATGATGGTTACCTTTAATATTTAAGGTTAAGGTGCGAGATAACGTTTACCTAGCTAACAGCGTTTATAAAGTAACGATTTCTTTGAAACTTCTTAACCGATTTCAAATCTTATCCAAGAATAATAATGATGACAATCTCTACTTAAAATTAGGCTATATTGTATCTCGTTACAAACTGCCCTTAAGAGGGGAGGGGGGTGCAAAGTGCCCAAAACTTTCTAAAATTCAGATTTATTTGATTTTGTTGAGGTTAAAACAATGAAATTTGATATGGTTGTGACGGATCTGACGTAAATACTCGCTAATAATGTTTTCAAAAATATTCGAGATTTAAAAGGATCAAATGATTAGAAAACGCTTTATTATCATAATTCCTCGGATATTATTAGGGCTAGTTGATTTTTAACGTGACACGCTGGTTTCCATTAGTATGTGATTCCCACAAAGAACTGTTTCAAAATAATCGAATTTCAAATGGCTGAAATTAGAGGAAAACATACTACAGTTATATTTTCATTAGGTTTAGTTTGAAACAGCCAGCTTAAAAACTTTACATTTGGCGCAGTAATACCTCCTAAGACGTAGATGTGCAAGAACAATGTGTTTTTTTAATTTAAATTGTAAACTATTTCAGAGAAAAGAAAAAACAAATTTTTATCCTGTTTGTGTTAGATACAACTTTTGTGAGCAATAAGATAGAAAGAAAGTACCAGCGACGGCAATAATTATGTAAAATAATAGCAATAAAAAAGTACGATTCCCCACTTTTTAAAGAAGTACTCTATATTTAGCATTTCGCCGCACAAAAATGACGATTAAATAAGGAAAACTGATATTTTACAACTTATTACTAAACGGTATTTTAAATTTTATGGTGTTCAAGTTACACTAATACTTTAGAGAAATGTTTATTGCAGTAAATAGACTCTGAAATTTCTGAAAAGATTATAAAATATGTTCTTTCACTGTACGATAGCTGAGAAAGAGCGTTACCAAGTAAACCGCATTGTATCTCTTTTTCGAAAGGAAATCGCTACAAATGGGTTGAAATGAAGATTTTATCATTAATTGATGTCTCATGTGCACCTAATTCAGTACAAAAATACAGTATCCTCAAACTGTGACTTAATTAGCAATATTTAAAATATCTGTATCGGTATAATTATTCCTAATGTAAATAATCACAGAAATATCACTTGGCATATTTCAAAAACCGCGGGCGCAAAGCTGCGGATTTTATTAGTTTATTAATAAATTAATTAGTTGATTTACTAATTAGATGTATATCAATAATTAATTCATTTTTTACGGATGATTTCTGTCAATATAGCAGTAATCTTTGCTACTGAAAATTAATACATTTTAAAAGTTTTGTTGAATAACTTTGATGAAATGAAAATTTAAGATATTTATAAACATTAATTTGCAATATGTAAACATTAACTTGAACAAGACATACATATATAAATGTAGCATTCATAATAAACCTATGATAACTTTATCAATTTCATAACTTAATCGAAACTCCAGTTCCAAAACTAAAACGATTTTATCTTTTTAAAATTCAAAAAGAAGCTTCTGATATTTCAGATGTTTCTTCCTCTTTCAGTCAGGAAAATCGATAGTTATCCAGGAGCATTGCTGTTATCGAGCACACACGTAAATGAATTTTCCAATATTTTAAACATTATGTCTCACAAAAAGAATATCGCAAATTATGTCATTTCTACAAGTGCTAAAATATTGATTTCCTTACAAGGATCATTTTGCTTATTATGAATGGACGTAATTGAAAATATGAAAATTGCGATTTGCTAATTAATATTAATAAAACAGATCTAACCAATATATTTTCTAGGAATAAAGTAAAAAAATAAAATAAATCAAGGAAACAGAAGATATATTTATTTTCTTGAGAATTTATTTATAGTTTCTCTGATATGCGAAAATTCGTTAAAATATTGATATCTTTACGAGGATCATTTTGTTTATTATGACTGGATTTAATTAAAAATATGTAAATTGGAAGTTGCTAGCCAATTTTGATTAGACAGTTCCAATAAATACATTTTCTGGTAATAAAGGACAAAAATATATCAAAAATACAGAAGAAAAATGTATTTGTCTTGTGAACTCATCTAAAATGTGCGTGATGATATGCGCAAATGTGATAATATATTAATCTATTTACAAGGATAATTTTGTTTATTAATATTGGACATAATTCAAAATAGGAAAATTATGAATTGATTATTAATGTCAATAAGACAGATTTAACTACTATGCATGATAGGCACAAGTTTGATTGTTGAGCAATTAGTTGAGCAATTTTTTAACTGTATAATTTCTGAAATATGAATTATAAGGTATCAGTTCAATGAGAGATTATTTGTAATGTATCCTACGTTTGTGGATATATTTATTTACGGAGTGCTGAAATCTCAGTTAAGATTTGTATAGGTGTTGTTACTCCATGAGCATCATATAATCACCTGTCCTTTCACCCATAGAATTCAGTGTGTGTTGTTACTGAAGAACAGGGTTATAGTTCAACACTTCGAAAGTTCATTCGTTAATTGAAATCATGAATCAGCACTGCACTTGATTTGGTCGACCGCGTACATGCACTGAAAAAAATAAGACAAATATTTCTTAATCTTGAAAAATATAATATATCCACGAATGAAAATAAACAATAACCTCTTCGGAGTGTCCCAACGATTCCAAAAAGCGTGTTTTGGTTACTGAGATTTCGAATGATAAAGAACGGTTTGTGGAATCATAGGTAATGCGGAAGAGGTTATTGTATATTTTAGTTCATGATTATAGTATAGTTTAACCGTAGATTACCAAACATTTCTCTTTTTTTACAGTGTAACCGGAAACAAAAAAAAAATAATTTAATTACAAAACAGACATTTGCAGACTAACGAAGGTATAACAAACGAAAAATGTAAAAGTTGCATGTGTCTCTATCTTATATAATCATTTGTACCCTCGTATTGGGTTCACATAATAAACCATTTTGTTTGCACAACTAATTTGTGTCCACTCCGTTTTTTCAGAGAATGAAGTAAAAACAATATACGGAAGACAAACGTATTTTTTGTGAATATATCTAAAGTGCCTGTTACGATATCCAAAAGTACGCAAGTTTATGAATTTCTGTCCAGTAAAATTTGATAAGTAACTTTGAAACCGTGAGGTACAGTGAACGTTTTTATGTATGCAATTTGTAGTTGTAATCCACTTAAAAACAGTCTAAATAAAAATGAGAGAATACAAGAGAATGTTCTTGTAGACTCGAATGACACAATATTTTATAAAATGTGTATAATAGATATATTTGCGAAATTAATAAAATAAATAAAATTTTGAAATGGTATAAATTTTAATTGTTAATCAATAATAATCAGAGAGATCTAAACAATGCAGTTTCTATGAATAAAGTACAATAATAAATCAAAAATACTCAAAAATGTATTTTTTAAAATCATAAGTTTTATGCTTTCTCTAACCGTCACGGACATTTCAGATAAATTCACAAATTTATCTAAAAGTCTGGGACGATAACAAAAAGCACAAAAACTTACGATTTTTCCCCCTGGATAACTGCGTGGAGAACATTATAACAGTGAAGTATAGTGACGATTTATGTGAGATGAAAGAATATGCCTAACATATTTTTTATAAATGAAATATATAGCTGCCATCCACAGAAAAATTCCCTGAATAAAAATTGAAATACGAGAGAAAGCACTTGGAGTACTCGAAATGAGACAGTAAATCTTTTATTAAATTTTCATCTCTTGCAATCAATATTTAAGACATATTTACTAAATAAATATTGAAAGGACATTTAGAAACTATACTAGTTTTTCCCGATTTTGTAAAAATGAATAAATTTTGTGCTGGAGATGCATTTTTCTGTGCACATATTTTAGATTTTAAATATTATTTTTTATATTTTTAAGCATATTTTTAAATAAATATTTTTATAACTTTTGTGAATACCATAAATTCTAATATTAAAATGCAGCGCAAATTTGGATTAAAAGAATCCTTATACATCCAAGGTTAGAGCGAAAACATCATTCATAGCAAACGATATCAGCTACTAAAGTCTGACTGTAAGTGTAAGGTATTCGCAGTTGTTTCTATTCCGCCTATTAGATATGGAACTATCATAAAGTAATTAATTTGAACGAATGTAAAGCCACTACACTTCGAATCCTGAATTCATGATCGATAAAAGTTTTTAATAATTATAAATTTTATGTAATCTTGATTCATTTATCGGTTACTTCCGTCTCCTTGAAGTAACAGTTCACCTAGCCTCCGAAATACAATTTCTTTGTTTCGCTAAGACCTTTATTTCAAGCATTGGTAAACCTTTTATCAATTGCTGTGGTTTATTTTTTAGTTTCGTGGCAATTTCCTTTCTCACTTGCCAATAATTTATTTTAAGAAAAACATGTATAATGGTTTTTTAAATAGTGATTAGTACTGCTTTAATGGTATTTTAGAAAGGTTTCACTTACCAATATGAAACTTTTCACTGCAGAGAGAAGTGTTAACGCTTTTGATTTCAAACTGTGGAAGCTTCAGTTTTTCATATAAATTAACTGGATTCTTATCAGACCACCTTAAATTGAGCTCGCTAGTTGTTTTTGAAACTGTAAAAAGGAAACATGTAATAGTAGACTCTTCTTAAAAAAATATATAAAATATATATTATATGAAGAAATATATCAATAAATAAACGTTTTAAATATTTGCCCTAAAATAGAAATTCTATTTTTCAAATGTCTAAAATAGTGTAAATATTTTAAAACTTTGAATGTCGTGTAAAAAATATAAATCTTATTACAGATCTTGGTGCTTAAAATTCTATCATTGTTCTTGATAATATGATAATATTTGTGACCTCAATATCTCCTTGAAAGCATCATTAATACCAGTTATCTCTGTACTTATTCAATTAGGCTCTGATAAAATAAGACCTTCTTTTCATTCTAATTTATCATCTACTATTTTTCGAAACAGAAGTCTTTTGATGCAAAAATCTATAAAAAATATTTACAAGAAAACTATCTAAATCGTAATATACGCAATAATACGCATATAGCATAAAAAGACGTTACTCAATTTTCTCAAAAATTCTTACTGTAACCCATTATGAGAATGCTGATCGTTTCGTAGAATAATTGATCATTTTTCTCATTTTTATCAAACAGCTATGCATAACTTTTCTAAAAGCATCGCTGTTTGTTTAGTGTAACTTTTTATATAAATGGACAATCAATGAAAATTAAAAAAATCTGAGAAACACATATTTTAATATTTTATTCTCATGAAAGCATTAATCGCATATTTCTGCCGATTTGTTTATGGCATTTGTTCAGAATAATTTTTTTTCTAGGTATTATTTAATGTAGAAAAATATTTAATGAATATTTTCTTATTTAACCGTTCATATAATAAACAAAATTACTGAGACATAACTTATCTACAAATATCAGAAACTGCATGAGATAGCTTCCCATTACTAGATGAATTTGTTGCACGAATTACATTACGTTGGCATCTTTTACGGTCGTTCAAAAATTTGCATATTGTTAGTAAATGCTATTTGCCATTATTTTCCAAAGTTTGGTGTCTTTAATATTAATACTCCATCGCTTCATTATAATTAGGAAAAGCAGTTTTGAAACATGTCAACTTTCAGAGATGCACACAAGAAAATTATGTTAATCTAATAGTAGTCCGAAATTTCAAAATATTTTGTTGTAAATAAGTGTTCTCAATCTTTTTGAATCAGCGACACACATTGATTTTATTAAGAATTCAGTGACAGGTCCGACGTGTTTAACCTAAATTTGTCTGATATATATTCGTGTATTTGGGAATAAGTCATGTAAAAGAAATATGTATGTAAAAGAAATACATGGTAGCCCAAAAGTTATTTAAATAACATTCAACCTACCACGAAACCTTAGAAAGCGAAAACTGAAAATGACTATTTAAATGTATATATTATAAATACATTTGATAAATTGATATTAATTTTCAATGAGGAGGCCTTTTATTTTGACCACAGCCTTCAAATGTTCTGGAAACCTTTCGCAGATTTGATGTTACTCATTTTTACTTATTGCATTCGTATAGCTATTTATTTGCTTTCTGAAGCAGACTTAAGATTTTTCAAAAATGTTTCCCCTTTTGTTTGAGGTTTACTGAAACTTTTCATTTTAATATTGCTCCAGAAAGAAACATCTATGAGATTTCAAGCGGAGAAATTAGGAGGCCATTTTTGTGAGTCGGTAATATATGGTTGATTGGTTCGTCACTAATCTTGGTTTGTCTTACCTTTATGGGCTGGTTCAATGTTTTTTACTAATGTCAAGTGCTTTTCTCAAAAGGTTTACTAGTCCATTCTTTAAATGTGCTTCTTATAATATTCTTTGATTTTTGATACTATTCTTTATTTTGTTTGAATTAATCTCATATGTTGTACCATAAATTGTACGTCAAATCGTATTTTAAAATTAGAAGAATATTTAGTTCACTTAACGAAACTTACATACTAATTATTAATTTTTTAAGTTATATTTATGCCGGTTTGTGCTGTCTTTTATCAAATAATTGCTTTGTGTGCATCTAATATGCCAATAAACTATTAGTACTTTTTTCAAACATTCTTAGAATTATTTTCTTTGACTTTCGTATTTAAAAAATACTCTACATTTTATAAGTGAGAGTTCAAGAAAGGAAGAGAGATTTCAAAATAAATTATGATTAATAAAAAGTAAATACACAAGTAAAATTTAAATTAATGGACATATTCATTTTCTCATTAGTAGAAGAAATGAGAAATAAAATGAAAGGTTGCATTAAAATTTCTAAAATAGTTGAACCTTTTATGTATTTAGTTGCGAAACACCTGATATACTCTCATGCCGTCCGTGTATGATGAGACACCTTAGTTAGAAACACTTTTATGGGAAATAGCTTTTAATAATACTTATTTAATAACTGAACTCTAGGGAAAGTGAATTTATGCCAATATCCAGATGCCAATCCTCAGAATATTAGAATACAGTGCGTTAATAAATTATAAGACCACTTTGATTTTGAAAATTATGAAGTAAATAAAGGTTCTAATTATAGTTTAAACACATGAGATATCAAAATACAACATATTTATTAAAATTAGTTTGCAATAATTTTGAATAATGCAATAAATAAGTATGTTAACAAAAATATAAGCAATTATTGAAAAATACAATGTTAACAAATTATAAGACCACTTGTCAAAAAACAATTAATAAATTAATACGATATTAGTCCCCCATTTTTACTTATAACCTCAAACACTATGTTTTTCATATAAGTGACCAGGTGATTAAGTACAGATTCAGAAATATTGTGCCATTCTTTTACAATGGCTACTTCTAGTTCATTGGCAGATAAAGCTGTTTATTATCGGCATAAAGTTTGCGACTTAATTTCGCCCCACATATTTTCCATAGGATTCAAGTCTGGACATCAACTTGGCATGACAAAACATGATTTTTTTTCTTTTTTAAACCATTGCTAGGTGGATTTAGACACATAACAAGAAGCATTGTCCTGCTGAAACATCCAATTAGCACCACCTAAAAAATGTCCAAACGGTATCAAATGATCACATAACATAGCCTGATATTGCGCAGAGTTCATACGTCCCGAAATTCGGGTTAAATTGCGTAATCCATCATGACTAAAAGCTCCCCAAACCATTACTGATCTTCCTCCCATTTGTCAACTGAAGCATTGTTTCGGTTCCTTCCTCATATCTTGCCAATAGTGTTTATAACCATCCGGACCGTTAAGATAATTTTTTTTTTCATCTGAAAATATCACTTGTTTCCATTTCTTGTCCCATGACATGACATTTTTAGCCCACTTCAGTCTTTTGTCTTTATGATATTTCATTAACCTCGGTTTTTTCAACAGTTTCGTATATTTTGCGTTACTATTTGATTTCAGCCTCTTCCAAACTGTTACGTGTGAAGTTCCTTTGCTGAAACGGTTCGAAATTTCCCGAGTTGAAAGACATTTTTGAGTTGATAATAGAAATATTTATCGATCATCCCGTGCTGTCAAAATCTTTTTTTTTTCCAGATCGTTTAATTTTATTTGAATCCTTTTTTCTAATTATTTCATTGTGAATGGCAGTTTTAGAACGCTTCATTAACCGAGCTATTTCTCGTTCAGATTTACCAGCACCCTTATAAAACCATTTTTTTCTTACTTCGGTCGCAGACAACTCTTTACCCCGCGGCATCTTCAATTATATCGTGAATAACACTATCTAAACCTGCACCTTTGCTTCTGGGGAATACTTTCACGATATACAAACGCGTACGTTCTATAACGATTCTGATGTGACGTATAATATGCTAATATCCTCAGGTGGTTTTATAATTTCTACAGTCACCTTGTTTACAATAAACAGTCACCTTGTTTACGTTTTAAAAAAATGAGAAGATTTTAATAAAATGTAACTTAAATTTTAATGTGGCAATTATAACAGAAAACGTTCTACGATCAATTTTAAATACACACGCTAAAAATTTGCATATTGTGTCTTTTTCTTCAGAAGTGCACCAATTCGTTAGTGATCTTATCATTTCTGAACGCACTTTACTTGTAATACTTGAAAAGTGTTTTAAAATTAATAAAAATGCTTTTTTTTTTTTTTTTTGCAAATGTAAATAGGTATTTTAATGATAGTAAATGTAATTGAATATTAAAAAAAAACATACACGAGGCCAGTTCAATTGTGCAAACTTGAGAATCGAGAGGAAATCTGTACAAATCCATCATACAAGAAAATGTTAATTTCAACCTGAAATAAAAGTTAGCTATATCAGTATATAAAATTTTTAAAGCACCTATAAATAGTTAAATGAATTTAAAGACATATTATATTGAAACATTACTGGATTTTCATTTAATTTTATGTGTATTCAAGGCATGATTGTGTTCTGGGCACAGTAACCATCTGCCTAAAGACCTCAGATTTTGGAAGCCCAGACGACTTTTGGATGAAAGATTAGAAAGTTTGGCCTATTGATGATTTGAAAATTGCGATTTCAGTTTTCAGATTGAAAAAATTAGATATAAAATAATATGTAATGTACTACACTATATTGCCAAAGGTGAACGGTCACTTGCGATTTTAGACGTTTTGTTAACTATCTAAAAAAATACATGGGGAATTAACCTGAAACTGCAGGTGTGTAAACAGTATAGTATAGGTTATATATTTCCGCGAAGATTTTTTCACGAAACTCCATAGGGGACTGTCAACAAATTGAAAAAGAACGAATATCTTTCGGATAACCCTGTAAAAACTAATGTAGTAAAGGCGTTCAAACTCGAGATTATTAATAAGTGGCTTATTGTAATATACTGTGTTCATTTTTATGAGGATAGCATGTATACTCGTAGAGAAATTAAGGTTTTTATAAAAACAGTCCCAAATTTCGCCTAGTTTTTTACTTATAATTTGCAGAGTTCGTAATATAAAAAAAAGTTCTTTTCAGAAAATATGATAAACAACGTTGTACACAATACTCCGCAATCAGAATTAAAAAAAAAAAAAATTGGATAAAAAATGAGCAGGTTTACTAAAACATGTTTCACTGCGCATGCGCGAATGCAATCAAAATATAATATGCATAATGTATTAGCTAAGTATATAGAGCAACTTTTGTGAAAGTCTCAAAATCATAGCTGGAAAATTCAGAAAATTATCGTCGATAGAATAAACTCGAAATCCGTCGTTCCCAAAAGGAAACAAAAATATGAGGGGTTGTATCCAAATATAGTAGTACGTGCAATATTGTGTACGCTAAGACTCCTATAATAGGAGCTGACGCATATCCATTTTGTTTCGGATTATTCGTGCTCAGTTCAGCATCAATCTACCGCAACCGGAGTTGGGGTTGCCTAAGACTCGGTTCTGATTGGCTGAACAGGTTCTGATTAGCTTGGTTTTTCGACTAAACTCCAATTTGAGCCCCAAATCTGCGAAGATGCATCAGCCTGTATTATAGGAGCTCTAGTGTACGCTATCTCGGCACTAATCAACATATATTTGTTACAACCCCTCATCTTTTTGCTTCTTTTTGGGAACAACGGATTTCGAGCTTATTCTATCGACGATAATTTTCAGAATTTTCAAGCTATGATTTTGAGACTTTTACAAAAGTTGCTTTATATACTTAGCTAATACATTATGCATATTATATTTTGATTGCATTCGCGCATGCGCAGTGAAACATTTTTTCGTAAACCTGCTCATTTTTCATCCAATTTTTATAATTTTTTAATTCTGATTACAGAGTATTATGTACAATGTTGTTTGTCATATTTTCTGAATAGAACTTTTTTTTTATATTAAGAACTCTGCAAATTATAAGCAAAAAACTAGGCAAAATTTGGGACTGTTTTTATAAAAACATTAATTTCTCTACGAGTATACGTGCTATCCTCATAAAAATGAAAACAGTATATTAAAATAAGCCACTTATTAATAATCTTGAGTTTAAACGCCTTTGCTACATTAGTTTTTACAGGGTTATCCAAAAGATATTCGTTCTTTTTCAATTTGTTGACAGTCCCGTATAGGGTTTCGTGAAAAAATCTTCGCGGAAATATATAATCTATACTATACTGTTTACACACCTGCAATTTTAGGTTAATGCATCATGTATTTTTCTAGATAGTTAACAAAACGTCTGAAATCGCAAGTGACCGGTCACCTTTGGCAATATAGTGTACCTTTTAGACTTATATTGAATGATAAAAAGAAATGACTAATGGGGAAAGTTGCTGAATTTCTTGAAATATATTTTGGTTTAGTAAGAAATATTTCGCTTTATTTATTAATCTTTACGAAATCCGGAAAAAAGACTTTGAACAATGTATTATTTTTCCCCTTTATTGTGTCTTTTCATATCATTCAAAACTAAAAATTTAAGTGTTCAGTATTTAAACATTTAGGCTTGATTTAAATACATAAATGCCTCGAGCATTCACAAATCTTTAGTATATAAGGAAAAGTGTGAAACGCAATATGAAGCTGAGATTGAAACTTACATGTAATTGGTAGGCGAGTGAAGAAAGAAATATGTGCCTGGTGTCTGAGAGATCTGACCCTGAGTATTTTATTAACGATAATGACTTTTTACTATACGCACTCTAAATTTTAGCATATGCCAGTATTATTCATCTACGTAATTCAATATAACAATTATTTCTAAAAATTTATGGCAACCTTATTTAGACAAATGGAATCTCTCTAAAATTATGATTTCCCAAACATCATATGTTAGGATAAAACGTATTTTAGACAACTTTCTGATTAGTGGAAACTAAAGATTTGTATAAAGTATAACAAATAAAACTCTGTATATATTTACCTCAATAGTTTGTAAAAGAAAAACTGATTAGTGATAAAAGTCAATTAGTTAAATATGATTAATAGTAAAAATATTTTTATATGAAAAAATATATATTTACGAGGATAGAAGTATTGTTAGTGTTCTTATTACAATATCTAATATAATCTAAGTAAATAAATTTATAAATTGCTCAGGGCACGGTTTTTTTCTCATTCGATGCTTAATAGTAAAATTAACCAACCTCAGAAATTGAGATAATAAAAAGAAATTAAAAACACGGGATTTTTACAAAAATACTTTCCTTAATACAAACATTATTACATAAAATTGCAGTCTTAATGCCTTTAATCTCTTGAGGTCATATCTGCAAACATCTAAACAATTTTCCATAGCAAATTACATGGCATTAGAACATCAGTATATACAAAATAGATCAGATTTGACCGTATATTCTATAATAAAATTATATGAAAATTGAATTTTATGTATTAATATGCAAACAATTTCCGAAAAAAGTAATTTGTTCTAAAAATAATAAAATTGCATTGTAAAAAATACTTATAATAATTAGAAATCTCGTTTTTCTTACTGTGTAAAAATAAAAATAAATTGGACATTGTTAGTCAAAACAGTAATTTAGCGAAATTCTTATGACTATTTTCTTTCAAAGATATACTGAAATTCATATTAGCTACTTTCTGACATACTCACAAAATAACTTTGATCGCAAGAAAATCGTAAAAATACGGAATAATTATTTTTTGTTTACTTTTTATATCTCATTTTAACCTTCCTCTTATGTGTTATTCTTAATTAAGTTTTTTTTTTTGCATTTTTCAACCGAAATTTTAAAATAAAATAAACAACTAAATGATTATTAGTCTCTTTAGCAACCTTATACATTATCTAAACTGCTGTTTTGTCCTATGCATATTAATAATAAATAGAAAGAATGCCATGACATAAATAGCTTTGTGGAATTTGACAAATGAAAGCTTAAGCACATAGATTTTCAAATTAATCATGTGTGTCATAAACGTATACAACATATTTCTCTTACGAAAATAAGGCTGTGTCTCTTGATTTCTTATAAGTATGCTGTGTGGTATGAGTCATATGATTATTGTTGTACTGTAATATTGATACATAAAAATTACAATCCCAAGCAGTGATATATAAAAGGTACAGAAAGAAATCTGAGCCCTAGATAATATTAATTATTAACGAGAAAACATGTGCATGCAATATCTGCAATCAGCGTTAGAAAGATTATACTCATCAACAAATATTTCATTTTTTCGTCTCAATTGTAGTCGTTTTAGTGATCTGTTACATTAAAGCATTAAAAAGTAAACAGTCCTGTGAAATAAAACTTTTGTCTTCATCGTTTGAGATGTTTCAATAGATTTTTGATGATTTCAAATGATACACTTTTTGAAGTTATAACGAGCATTTACATCTAGCACGTAAGATGTTCACTGCAAATCTTTATACACTTTTCGGAACACTTTTAGAACACTTATTTTGTCACACACTTTAGAACAATTTGAAGTGTACTTTTTGGAACAGTTATTAGAATTCTTCTGAGAACCCTTCTTTTGTTCAGCACACTTTCTAGCGCATTTTTTTAAAGCGATGATTTCACAAGTGTGCCCACATGTGCTCCCAATCCGTTCTCAAATGTGTTCCCAAGTTTAGATTTAACAGATATCCTGAGCAGAACACTTTCGGTACACTTTCAGAACATTTTCTTTATCGCGAATCATATTCGGAACACATTCAATACACATTAAGGTAACAAGAACACTGTGTTTAATCAAAGTGTTTCAAATGTGTTCCCAATATGTGCCCAATATGTGCTATAAATTTGCAGTGTTTCTACAATACGAGGCTGCCACAGAAAAGGCTGTCACAAGACAGAAAAGATCGAACAGAGTCAGAAAACAAGCCAGAAAAACCTTCGTTAAATGTAAAATTTCTACAAGAATGCAGATGTATTGTCTGACCGGAATAAAAAGACAAATGTGTCTTAATCTACAAAAATATAATATAATCAAGTAAGAAAATATACAATAACCTATTGCGAGTTACCCACGATAAAGAAAAGCGTTCTTTATCTTTCGAAACCTAAGATACCAATCTATTTTCGAGATTTAATGAAGCATCTATAAAAACCAGCTTTCTTTTGCTGCCACCGATTTTCAGAAACGTTTCCAAGAATCTTATATAGTATATTAATCAGTTTTCTGAAACTGAAATATAGTTGTTTAGGATGCTATAAATTCTTAATTAAACCTTTTCGGCTGTTTGACAGAATTTAGGTACAGAAGTGTCATGAAATAATATTAACATTAATGTTAATTTTAAAGCGTTTAATTTATCCTGTTTTTCTGTAACATAAATGTTGTACATGAAAATGTCTACTTGAGAAGTGATAGCATCCGATAAACCTACATTACAGGTTGAGTAAATTGATTAATACACGATAAAAGCTACTCGAAATCGTTTCCGAAAATCAGTAGAAGCAAAAGAAACTTTGTTTTTATCAGTGCGTCTTTATATCTTTCAAATATATTGGTTTCTGAAGTTTCTAAAGATAAAGAACGCTCTTCGGAATAGTGGGTAAACTCGGAAGAGGTTATTGTTTATTTTAGTTCTTGGTTATATTATATTTTACAAGATTAAAAAACATTTGTTATCTCTTACAGTGTATGAACGTATTGTAAACTAACTCTGTATGGGTAAATGAAGCCTTTGTCTTATCTAGATATTCTAATTTTCCAGCATACATTGATGTCTGAGAAAACTAATTTTTTGAAAATAGACGTATATGTACAGTGAGAAAAAAAAATTAATCTCCAAGTTGTCACAGCAAGAACAGAGTTACCCATTAGACGAAAAATTATATTTTCTACAATTCATGTTTAAAACATAAGCCTAGGGGTTATCTTCTTAATGAAATTGTACTAAACTCTGAAAATTTCAATACGAACACCTTATTTTGACTTCATATTTGGCTTTTTCAATAAATTTTAGTTTAGAACACAAAATGGCAAGCCATTCGTCGAGTAGTTTAGTGATTATGAAGGTTTTAAGTTTTGAACTCCTATATTTATTTTATTTGTAACCGTTTGAAAATAGATTGCAATGCCGATAGTTTTTTTTAAGTATAACGCCAACTATCTTTGACAGGATGAGCTGTAATTTTAGATTCGGATATTTAAAGGTTCTAGAAATTTTTATTCTGTTAACTACCCGCAACGTAATGCGTTATGCAACGAGTACAAATGAATTTTAACCATAGGCATTCCAAATTGTATACTTTCAGAATTCGTAAACTACTTGGCGGAATGACTTCCCGTGCGTTATCCTAAGGTAAAATTTTCCCAAAGAAGAGATATAAGGTGTTAAAATTAGATGTTCGTATTGACAATTTCAGTATGAAAACGCCTCCTACATTTTCTTAGATATAAAATTAATTGAAAAAATACATAATTTACAGTCAAATAGCTATTTCCGTTTTTTTTTGTGTGTGTGTGTGTGTGTGTGTTAATTTAGAGATTAAAATGTATGCGGTGTTCTGTTTTTATGGCCTACAGTACGTGTAAATTTGGCACATGGTTGTTTAAAGAAATGGGAAAATGTTGAAATTATTGGTTATGAATAGCGAAATCTTTCTAAGTTTAAATTAGGTATCTTCAGCACTTTAATTGTCTTAGTGGAATTTTATTAATTAAGATATAGAATAAAGATTGCTTTTGAGATCCGGATGTTCATATTTAATGCCTTTAAGAATTGCAAATTTTTATAGCGCTTTCATTGAAGTGTCCAAATTTGTGAGAAAGTCAAGTTTTCTTAAAATCTTATTTACGGTCTTAAAATATTGTCCTATTTTATACTTATTTTCTGAAAGACATTGAATTTAAACATATGCCAGTCTACGATGAAATTGTAAGATTCTTTAATTTTTAAATATTTAACAATAAGCAGCATCTTTTCTTCTATTAATCTTTTGATGTAGCTACCACAAAGTAAAAAGTCTAAGTTTTTCTTTCTCTCGAAGCCCCGTTTAAAACATTTTGATTTACACAGTACTTACAGGAAACCAGCAACATATATTGATTTGCCTTCTGGTGTCTTTATCATTCATGGTGGGATTATGTATAATTTTTCAACCAGGCAAGCAAAAACGTTTTGTTTTGTGTAGAAACTGTATATGATAGACTTTGTTCAGTATATGTCCGAAATCAGAATCCGAAAATACACATGACACAGCATTCATTTTGAACAAAATGATTTCATCGCAGGCCTGTTTAATTCTATAAATAATTTTTTTTTTTTCGAAATGCTTATTTAAAAGTTTAGGTAAATTTATTAGAGCAAAGAAAGAAAATTACACCAGAAATTTTAATTAGAAATGTATGTAACAATTTCTGAAGCGCTAATAAAAAAATAAAAGTTCTGATGTTTTCCATACAATATCACTCAATCGTAAATGTTTAATGATTTTTGATTACAGAAGACTACATTTCACTATGCAACTATTAGTGTCGAAAACTAAACTTCATTTTTGGAATGCATTGACGAATTCATGAACTACATCTTTAAATCATTTAATTAGCTTCTAAACCTACTGAAATATTTATGCTATTAGTTGCTCTAGCAACACATCTCAGCTTTATTCTCATTATCAATTTAAAGAGCATTAAAGTTCTGAACTTTCTCTTTTAATTACATGATAGAATAAGAATGCCTGGAGAACAATTGAACAAATAGATAATTCAGCAGCGAACTTTTACTCCTGTTTATGGAGCGTAAAAAGCTTTGAAAAGAAAATAACTTTAAATAGATAGGATATACGGTGTAATCTATTTTCGTTTCCGTCAAAATATCCGTTAAATGTTCTTGGTTAACGTGATAAACGAAACTAATAAAGGCTATTTTATATTAGTTAAGGAATATGAGTTTCATTTGTTGTACTTTTCTGTTTATAGATTTTGTTGTAGTACGTGTATTGCGAAAAACTAGAAATAAAACGTGAATGATGAAATTTCTAAAATAAAATTTCTAACATATATAGTGACAGTGTAATTAAAAGTGATGTCAATCAAAATAGTATTTAATTTTTATTTTTTATTTTTTTTTCGGGTGGGGGTTCAGGACATATATATATATATATATCGATATAACAAATTTTGCGTGATTTATATCAGTTGTCTGCATAACAAATTTTGATCACGGAAAAAATAAATTATGTATTTATCAATAAGTAAATTTTTAGCATCTGATATAAATTTGAATCTTGGTTATATCCTTGAATTTGTGTTCTCAATATACATAATTATTAATATTCATTGTGATTATTATGGTTTTTAAAAGACTTTCATCCTTAACACAAAAATATAATTTACTAATAACCAAATAGATATTTTCTACATTCGGTATGTTAAAAATTTGCTAGCAAGAAAAAAATAATATTGAATCTATTTTCAGGGTACATAGACATTCAGTCGCATAAATGGGCAAGTAATCATGAAATTTTAAACATAATATCCAAATTAATATTTGTTATTTTCCGTTAAATTAATCGTGACTAACGAAATAAAAGTATGCTGTGTCTTATTTTATGAGACATTCATGAACGTACGCTACTGAAAATTAACCAAACTTATTGATTGTTTACATAAAATTTAATATAAAATTGCGATATATTAAAATAGTAAAAGTTTTAAAAATTAAAGTTAAATTATTTTAAGTTTGCTAATTATTTTATTTTACATTCCAGACAATTGGTAAATGTTATCTCAATTGATGTTATTTGTGAGAGCATTACGATTGAAAATTTCGAACGCACAAAATATTTACTATACAAAAGAAATGGCACTTTACTCTCAATAAGTATAACCTTTCATACAACTACAACGAGAAAATATGAAACTATAAATTATTTCCGCTAGGTAATAATCTACAGTTACATAAATTATTGCGATTTTCGCCAAATAATTTCTTGATTTCCAAATTAAATAAATTTTAATTTTAATTTTGAAAACAAGAAAAAAGGTTTTAAAAAGTAGATGCAATATGCTCTTAGATATCACAAAGGGTTTTAATGGTAATTTTCTTGTTCATGTCTCAAATAACTTTTATAATAAACACTAAACAAAAAATAGGCAACTTGTTCGTTAAACTTATATCTATAAAACTAACAACATCACTACCAAAGTACCACAGATTATTTAACTATCGATGGTAATTTATGGAAATCTTTGTTAAATGGTAGGGTTGATCTGTCAACATTAAGCCAGCAAAGACCACTCTATTTTGGAGCTTTTTTCGGCCAAACAAAAATAATTCCGTCGGATCTAATTGAATTATACGTATATATCAGAGCAGCTAGCTATTGGATCTAATTTCTCAAATGATTCTTTGGTCAAATTTAAAGTAAGGTGGACATTTCTTACTGTGGGTCAAAGTGGAACAAAATTTAGCCAACGTTGCCGAAAGCATTTTGTGTTACATGGTTAAAAATTGCACTGAAAGAAAATCCCTTTCATAAAACTCGAAAAAAGTATAGTTTTTCATAAAACTACAATAACAAAATATGACACTATATATTATCCATGCTATGAAATAATCTACTGTAAAATACATTTTGGAGTAAAAGAAAAAACTTTTTTGTCAGAAGGAAATCATTTTCAGTATTTTACATCAGAAGTTTCAATATTCGCCCATCTGTCTGAGACTGAGAGTACGTGATTTTCGCAATCAAGAAATCTGGTTGCTTTAAAACATTAACTTGGCAAGACAATTTTGGATTTCTACATAAAACTAAACTGCTCTTAAAAAGTTTCCTCTGCATAGAGCAAAAGAAATAGTAATCTGCAGAAGCAACATCTGGTGATTATATCGGGTAGCTAAACACATCCCAGCGAGTGTTTCTAGAGTTTAAATGACTCATCTTACAACAAATGGGCGAGCATTGTTGCGCTGGATTTAACCTTGTACTGTCTTTCGGTCTTATTCTGGCCGTTTTTTTTTTTCAATTTTTCGTTCACATTGGCTATTTGTTGCTTCTAACATTCACCACTGATTGTCTGACGCGGTTCATACAGTAGTAGATTGCGACTTTTTCTCCTACCAGATATACTACATAAACTAACTGCTACGAAAATTTTGTTTTTGAACTGATAGAAAGTGTTTGCTTTGTCGTTTGGGATTTGCGTAATTAATCCATTATTCATATTGAATTAACATTTCATATAGAAAATCATTTACTTTTCGTCTTTCAAACAGCATTTAACACTTTCAGGGGCAAAGTACTTCTCTTCCTAAAATAGTTAAATGAGTGATTGACACCAGAATTTACAAACAGATTTATTTGAAAATAAGTAAGAGCTTTTCTTGAAGAGGGAAAAATTTATTTTGTAATTCTGGTGCCATTGTGGCATATGGGGATTAAAATTATGTGGTCTAATATTGTATCACTGTCTTTCAAAGTGTTAAGATATGTTTTTCGAATTTTCTACATTCATAGGCGACCCAATCTGTTTTTTTTAAAAATATTCCCTCTGAACGTAAACATTTCAAAGTGCATGGAGACGTAGTTGTTTCCTGAAGCATTCCTGCTGAATCATTTTGTCTCTTTTTTAATGCAGCAGGCATTTATAGTTGTGTTTGGAAAGTACTTTCTAAGAGGACAGAGTCCTGGTTATACGCATAGTAGATCTGAAGTGATTTCTATAACTTCTATAATCTAATGGAAAAAACATGGGTAAAAATTAGCATAGAAACGATAAAAAAAAAAATAATAATCATGGAGAAAAAGGCATAAAGCATAATCAAACACTAAATTTTCCAAGTACTGTTTTATTCACGAAGAATTTTAATTTGAAAAGAATGCGAAATCTTACCTTAACATGTACAACAAATGTCCTGATGGAGTCACTCTTACTAACACATTTGGCACCGTTACGTATTGGAATTCAGCATGTTTAGCATTGGCAAAAAACACTTCTGGTTTCCAAATTCTTTGAACAAGTTTTGGATCATTCAAATCAAGTGGTCTGGAAATCTCTGGTTTTTTTAGTCTTTCATCCAGCCATTTTTGCCTTAAATACAGATCCACTTCGTAGTCCTGAATGTAGTAAAGAAATATACCATACAAAATAAAACGTAGCTACTTAAAACAAAAGCTATTCACACAATTTTGAATACATTAAATCATATGCATAGCAGATAAGTACAGGAAAAATTCCTTTCTAATATGTTATTTAATGTTCTAAACATTATCTGAATAAATTTCCGTTTACAGTAAAATGGGGTTTAGAAATTGAATTATACATTAATATTTTTTTTCCTTGAAAATATTTTATTAAGAATATAACAACAGAAACGTTCACATAGTTTTAGGTAAAAACTGCAATACGGTATATATTATACTTATAACGAATTCTTACAGTATTTAGCACAACAGTTATTAAAAAAATATTATATTTATAACTTTTCTAACACAAATTCAATATGACGTTTCTACAATATTTCTGGAAAAACACCTAACGGTTATAAAAAACGTTTTATAATACCATTCAAATTCCGGTGGGTAAAAACGTTTTATGAAACATCGCTGAAGGAAGAATGGTATTGAAAACAGCATAATTTTAAGAATGATAGATTTTCAATATACATTTGTTCATGCATGTGCTTTCATTAACGAATATCCGTATTTTTGTTAGAATTTGAAGAAAGAGAACGCATCAATATATTTTGTTCAATTAAATGGCGCACATATTCCTGTTCATCAATGTATAGACAGTGTACTAATGCCTAACAGATAATTCTCCCACTATGTGTCACAGAAATACAGAATGTTCTTACCTAAACAGCAAACGATCTCGGAATAACATTTGTCGACTATCCGAATTTTTAACAGTATGTTAGTAATCACCCACTGATATTATTATGATATCAGTTAGTATCATTAGTATATTTGCATATTGCACTAATGAGATATTCGACGCGAAGAAACGCTTAAGCTAATGTTAAGTCTATGGGAAGGTTCTTGCTCGATTTCTCGCTCGCATTTTAATATTTTTAAATGATTATTTTTGCATAGCATAGCTGAGGTCGATTTGTAACGTTGTTAGTTTTTACTTTTTTGATTTTGGTTTCATTTTTGTTTTTTAAGCGGACATTTTCAATTTTGGAACCGGTTGGAACTGGTTCTAAAAGTGAAAGTACGCTTATATAAAAAATGGATAAAAAATTAAAAAAGTAAAAACTAACAACGTTAGAGATCGACGTCAGCTATCCTATGCAAAACGAATCATTTAAAAATATTAAAATGCGAGCGAGAAATCGCGCAAGAACCTTCCCACAGACATAACATTAGCTTGGGCGTTTTTTCGCGTGACTGATGTAGGCTCTTAAATCCCCCTTGCAGTATCATCTCTTGACGTATCACATAACTAAACCAAACACCTTTAGGGGTTTTTGGTCTACATCTGACTCAACACTTCAAAGTACTCCTTTAATGTTGCAAGCAAGGTTACTTTGACTTTCAGAGAAGAAATAAAGAAGCAATGCTATACGAGGGATTGCGTTTTACAATGTAAAATATTCTTAGCGTTATTTTCACAAACTATTAAATCCTCATCTCTAAAAAAATAAAATAAACGATGGATCGATAAATATTGTAAAAAAAATCGAGAAATTGGGAGGAAGCAAGATATTTATTTTTTGGAATTACAAAATGACATTCATAACTAAAAATGTACAGAAAAACATGAATTAAATATAATAAATATAATAAATATAATCAAATATATTATATTATATTTAATATATAATAAATGTATTAAATATAATATAATAAATGAAACTGTAAAACTCGTATTTAAAATAGTTGGGTATAAGACTACATTTGTTTGGTGATTTAAACGAATAAATTGAAAATAATGAATATAAGATAATATCTAAAAATATTAAAACAACTATCTGCACTAAATTTGTTTTTCTTAAAGTAAGAATTGGGGTGTCGATGAAAGATTGGATATATCGCCGTAAAAAATAACCTTCTTGAAAAAGCACGAATGTGTCCCGCAGATGATGCACATAGTGAAGACCTTACCTTGAGAAACCATTCAGAATAAAGTCTGCGAATTTCAAGTCCAAAACTGACGATTTTCGTGAAAATTCTACTAAAAAATAATACATTTCAATGCATTGAGAAAAATAAAATGCTTTCTTATGAGAATTTGATGTATTTATGGGAATACGAAGCATATGTCAACCCTTTGACTACAGGTCGAGACATAAACGTCACAGTGGACTTTTTTATTCTATTCGTACCACAGTTTGAAAAAATAACCTCTGCCATATACTTATACTAGGATATTTTCTAGAGAAATCTACCACAAAGTTAGGTTTTCGTAAACAAACATGTTTTACAGGGTTCGTACGCATCAGGAGATTCAGGAGATTTTATGTGTTTTAGTACCAGAAATTTCGTAGAGTACTGGTTGCTATATCTGAAGATAGAATTTTTTTTTCATTAAATAAACCAAATATTGCTTTACAAAAATTCTGGTAAAAGGTGCTTGAAAGTCCTTGAAGCGTACGAACCCTGTTTTAGAGCGAAAATATTTATTAAGAATGTTCTTCCATATCCTTTGAGCATAATGTTTCTGAAATGTATTTCAGTTCAAACATATTTATCTTTAGAAGGTTTTAAGATAAGTCTAAAAAAAAGAAAATAAAACAGAAAAGTCTCCACGCAACATTTCGAAATTTTTAGACATATTCATTAAGGCAATTTTACACAGAATGGAATTTTCAAAAATTATTACTGAAGTAGAAATAGAAATGCGTATAGCATTTTTCTAAAAATGTAATATATCTTGAGTTATAATCGAATGCTTCCCAATGACGACCTTTCTCTGGCAATAAGATCTCTAAAATCTCTAAAATCACAAAATTTTACACCTTTTCTAAAAGATCCTTTGATTTTATTAAAAAAGGGAGGAACGATCTTCTACTTCATATTATTTGAATAAAAATACCTGAAAATTATGTCCATGTAACAAAAAAATAAGTTTCAAGTTTAGATTGAGAACAACCCTATTGTTAAAGATTATTATGATAAATATTCTCAAAAATATTTTAATATTGTTCTTAAAATTGCGATCATACATTTATTATTATTTTTAGTTTTGTATTTTTTCATTCCCAAAATTTACTTTATTAATTTTCAAATAAATTATTTTTTCATAATTTTCTCCCAATATCTAGATTTATTTGCAATATTTATTGGACCAATATGGACCAATTGGCAATATATAAAAGTAGTTTAATTTTTTAAGAGATGAAGGTTTACTTATTTGTCATGAAAATGCTAAACAATTTATCTTCACCAAAAATTCTGCTCTACGCATGCATTATTCCTTATTTCAAAAAGATTAATTAATGTAAAAGTAAAAATCACGAATTAATGTGTCACATGAAAAAAAGTAGTGTACTTTTTTATAAATTACTCTAAATCTAACGACAAGTTATCGAGGCCAGTATTTTCACAACGAAGAAACTGCAAACACAAGATGGCAACGAGTCTAGCTGCAGGAGCGAAAATAACAAGAAAACAGCATGCGACTCGGTGGTTGAAAAGAGGTTGGCAACAGTGTTTCCAATACGCTACATTGTTTTTAAATAGTATAATTTGCTTTATTTTCTCATTATTTAATTGCTCATTAAATAAGATAAATATTTTTGCTTCAAATAAGTGGTGCCAAGCAACCAATCTGAATATTAAAATTACTGAACTCGTAACGCTGTTGGCACCACGTTTATAACCCATGCACAACTGGTTTATGATCTGATGTTTGAGAGGCCATTTGTCGACCGGACACGAAGCCTTTCCTGCCATCCACAGGGGTTAAGATCGCCTGGACGAAAAGTATTTGTGTTAGTGCATTTTACTGAATTTCGGCCAAGTACTATCTGTTGCATGGGTACTGGCCAACTAGTTTAAAATGAGGACGCATTTATTTTTGAAGGTGTTTTGGTCAATATGCACATTTTTAAAGTGTGAACTTAATTTTTAATGAGTCTCAAGTTCCAACAAAATTTAGCAAGTTTAGTAAAACTTTCCATACGCTAACATTTAAAACTAAAACTGGCCGAATAATTTCTGAATGTAGCAAAGATAAACAAAAAGATTGTTTTGGAAAAATTATGTCTTGAGATAAACATAAATTCCCTCGTATACTATATTACCTATATTTATAACACATATTCTTACATTTAAAGGACATGAGCACACGTAACCCATTCCATATAAATTAGTTCGTTTTCAAATGTTTCTGGAGTATTCCTGGGAGTATTCAGAAGTATTCTGGAGTACAAATCCTGGTGTTATAAAATTAAATAAAATCTAAACACAATAGCGCAGTTATGATAACTTCAATTTCTTTAAGACCCGTTAAGAGCTTATCCATGATGATTCTTTCCCGATAGTTAAAAAATATAAAGTTCACGATATTGAAAGCTACATAGCTCTGTAAATGTGTTTCGTAAAACTATGTATTTCAATTTTACATTCAAATATATAAAGATTTTTGTCTCGAAATATAATTCACAGTACATATTGACCAAAAAGCTTCTTATTTCGTTGTTAAATTAATTATTGAACGAAACATTGTCTAAATAATTTTTATTAGTAATTTTTAACACCATATACCTTTATAAATAATAATGTAGCAATCAGCTATTGGACGATAAGTGAAGAAACCCTGTACATTTAATGTATAGAAACAACGTATCATATTGTATTGAAGTGTAGCAAAATATGTTACGATTTTTTTTACACGTTTTCTTGTTTTTTAAACAGAAAATATCTTCAATATTTAACAATTTAGGGATTTCACAAACATTCTCTGATAAACTGATATTCTCATGGGTTTTACATAAAAAGATAATTCGTAAATTCATTCTAACATAAAGCATAAAATATGTCAAAAATATTTTTCTAAGGTTTTCGCAACAAGAAATTTTACATAATTCCGTAGCAAGAATGATATCCATTTACATGTTAATTTATGTTTCAAGTAATTTGATTTTAGAAATACGTAAATGTTTTTTACTACAAAGGAAATTCTTTGTTAAAATATAATAAGACGTGATTGAATGCATTTTATCGATTTTTTAAGGACAAAATCTTAGTATAAATTTTAAAATTTGTTTAGTGTATTTTATATTATTATATATATGTAGTTTGGCAAAAAAAACACCTAAAATTAAAACATAATATTATTTAATATATGAAGGGCTCATGCGTAAATCAAGGTAACAAACAATATGTAAGTTTTGAGATATTAAAGTTTTCCCCCCCCCAAAAAAAACTATAACTATAAACAATGTGATTGTTTACTCTAAAATAAGTAGTTTGTTTGGACTGAATCTTTAGGTAACTATGTGCAGCATATTTTGTCTGGTTGATTTTATTTTATTGGACTAAAATTTAATAACACAAATTCGTTGCATTTATCTAAAATTTATGTTCGATTATTATGGCATATATTGAGTAAAAATTAACTTTGTACTTTTAAAAGGACTTCAGGATGTAGTTAAATAAATTTCATGAAAATCAGAGCAAAAATTTAAAAGATGTAAATTACCATGTTTTACAAACGAACTCCTGATAAATATCACTTTTACCCTTGGAACTAATCTATATTATAAAGTAAAAACATGTCCATGAGTAATGCTGACGTCATATTGAGAGTGGCAAAACCTAAACAATATATTTCGCTTTTACTACAAATTTTTCAAACTTTAAACTTCGCGCAATTTAAATGTTTACGCCTCCGAATAGAGAAAAAAATTACTTTCAAATGCAATTTGTTTGAAACCTGTATCTCAATTTACTGATATTTTACGTTTTTTAAAATAATTTTAAAGCATGAATTTATTTTAAATCTGTCTCTATCACGTGCACTTTGATTACGAAAGATTACCCTGTTTCTGCTTAAAACAATATAGATAGTTTAGCATTTGACTGCGGATAATATTCTAAAACAAAATTAAAACTTCACAAGTAAATAAATAAATAAATAAAATAATAAATAAAACACAGATTTACCGGACATGTAATCGAACTACGTGCTTAAACCACTGAAATTATCAGAATCAGCTAAATGTATCAGCTAAATGTAAAGTCAGCTTTGTGTGTAGTGAAATCTTTCGCGATCTCTTCGGCTATTAGCTCCTGGCGTGCGGCTAATACAAAAATATGGGTTTTATTAAATTTAAAATCATTATTTGAATGTATTATTGATATTTTCCATAAAAAATGCTTTCTAATGTTGTTAGTGGGCAAACTAAAAAATGTACTAAATGTAAAAATTATATTAAACTTATGAGTTAAAAATGGTTTTTAAATAAATCCTGTAGCTCGGGAAGCAAGGATGGGATCCCTTTGTTTGTTTAACGCGGGAGGAATCGCGCATATCTTGGGTATGAATAGTTTTTACTTTGTCACCAATAAATACAAACAATAATTCTCAACTTATTTAGTCAGTGACAACTGTTACAAATTGTAGGATAAAATACGCTAAAGATTACTTTTTGAAAAATAGTGGTGATAAATGTAAACTCCGTACGCACTCGGGGTATGTCATACCCCATGCGACTTCTCCCAGGTTAAATAATCTGAAACTCTCATAAAACCATAAATTAAAGTCGTGTCAAATATTTAAACGCATAAATGACATGATTTACAAATAAATAGCATTTTTAAAACTTTTTTTTAATTATTATACAATAGAAAAGAAATATATTGTCAAAATGTTATTTGCTGCTAAAATGTTATCCAATTATTATCAAAATAAATAAGTTTAATCACTTTATGTAACATTACGTAATAACAATATGAAATGGTATGTATTTATATATTTTTATTTTTTATTGTATTTTTAGGAAGGAAAGTTTACAGAGAAATTTCGAGCGCTAATATTTCGGTTGGTTTAAATTTCTTATTGTAAATGCATCATATCTTATTTTATCTCAAGCTTTGTACGCGTATCAAAAATAAATTGTAAAAAGGGATCATTCCTTTTATATTTATAAAAATATACATAACATTACAGTTTTATGCTCCATGAAACACTCTTTAATGTGTACAGAAATTTGCAGATAAAAGCGTTAAAACATAAAATTGCATTTATTTTTCCTTAAACCAACAAGCCAGTGTTAAGGGGTAACAGACTACTTTAGCAATACCGGGTTTCCTATCACGTCTCTTAGAAAATAGACTTAGATAAGAAGAACAGGAAAGAATCAGATAAGAACAGCATCTTTATTGTTTGGAATTACTTAAAAGCACTAAAAAACTTCTTTATTTAAGATTATATTTATTTAGTTCTTTTAATTTAAAAATTAAACCATGTTTCATTAAAGAATAATTATATACAGAAATAACGGATACATTATTTTCATATATTTTTATTTGGAGGTTATGTTCTTTATTCGTTTTTTCCAAAACATAAAAATAGGAGTGCCCCTGGTGACAATTTCTTCACCAGTATTTTAAAACATAAATTGTCATGATATATTTATCTTGCAAATGTTATAGAGATTTAACATAAAGTTTTTTTATATGAAAATAGTGGTAGCCAAAATACTCCCTGTAAAGAGATAAATCATATTTGAAGCTTTTTACTTCAACCGGGAATGAATCAGATTAATTTGGCTCTTGAAACGTCATCATTTTTAGGCATTTTTTAACACTTTCCAACCTAGTTGAACAGTGTTTAGGACTTCGGTTTGTCTGCCGTCTGTCCATGCTCTAACTCGCGTAAATATACTCGGATTTTCCTGAAATTTTTGTATGTAATTGTCGTTTACCACAGCATGTTCCCTATTGCAAATGAAGAGTGTAGCACTTATACTTTTATTACAGGAACAGTCAAAAGTATTCCATTACATTATACAGTCAATGGGAATTAAACGTTTCAAGCGCATTTTGATGATGCTACGACGCCATTTGAAACATGATGAAATTGATATATATTTATGAAGCGCATTAAAACATGCTTTCTGTAGAATATGGGGTGCAAAGCATTTATTATTCATTTACAGGGTCAAACAAAAGAATATTGCAACACATTGTTCTATGGGGAAAAATCGTTTTCAGTGTAATTTAATGATGTTTTACTATTTCAAACATAATGAAAAATATATGCATTACTCAGGTGCACTATCAATTGCTCGTTTAAAAGTATGCCGTGCATTGCGTTTATCGTTCATTTACAGGGTCAAACAAACGAATTCTGTTGCACATTATTCTAAGGGGAAAAATCGATTGCAGTGAAATTTAATGATGTTTCACTATTTGACACATAATAAAATTTATATGCATTACTATATATTTCTCACTAAAAAGTATGGTGTGCATTGTGTGTATCGTTCATTTATAGGAACACACAAAAGATATCGGTTAGAGTAAACGTGCGATAATTACAATCTATGTGTGATAGGTGCGTTTTCATGTTTGGTTTGCGTTTTGAAGTTTAGCTTATTTTTTTTTCTCATTACGTGGTGTGCATAAATTCGGTTGATAATATACAGTGCTACACAAGGGAATTCGTAATTAATACAGATTATTGTAACTCGTCTAGAAAATTCTTTTTTTGAACATAAGGAAAATATGACCTACTCCACTATCACTTTAAACTTTTTATGCTCATATAATTTCACATCGTTTTGAACGCAAGTTTAAATAAATTATTATCATATGGGTAAATATTTTAAACTTTATAATTCTGCTTTAAAATCAAACCAGTAAACTTTTGGCTAAAATAAGTTTGCGCTTAAACATTCTTGACTTGTCACCTGTCACATGTTTACTTGCGTTCATTAAATTAAGAGCCTATGCTAGTAATACAAAGACACTCGCACGCTAATGTCAAATTAATGAGAGGTTCCTTTTCAAATTTCTCGTTAGAATTTTAATATTTATTATTTTTTTTAACAGGATAATATAAGAAGTCAATGTCTAACCAGATACGTTTGTACATTTTCGATTATTGTTGCAGTTTATTGTGCGGAGGACATTTTCACTTTAAAAACCTCTTCCAAAAATGAAAGTGTCCTCAAGAAAAAAAAACTGCAACCAAAATCGAAAGAGTACGAAAGTGTCCTGTTAAACATAGACCGCAGATATCCTATGCAAAACAATATTTAAAATATTGAAATACAAACGAGAAATTAAAAAAAATATTCGCCATTGTTTTGACATTAGCTTGTGTGTGTTTTCGTATTATTAGCTTAGGCTCACAAAGGAATGTTTTAAATTCCATGTCTCCACAAATGCATTTTTTTTTTACTTAGAGCATTTTGTAAATTTAACCCCTTAACGATTTTTCCCGTACACCGTACGTGCAAAAAGAGTTTGCTTGACCATTACTCAAACTTTTTGGATACCACTAATTTTTAATTGTAATCTTCGCTTTATTTAATGACAGAGAATTTTCGATTAAATAAGGCGAGTATTTTAGTTTTAAAAAATGGTGCTTTTTCTATATTTTATTACATCCAAAAAGAGTGGAAACTGTTAAGGGATTAATGAAAAAAGCGAATTTTTACATTATATATTTTTGCATATTTGGTTACATTGAAAATATTTTAAATTGAGTCTGTCAAAACATATAACAGGAGTGTCCCAGGCAGCCAACAATGATAATCTATCTAAAACATTAGTAGAAAAGTACAGAGAAGATATTTGTGATAGACAAAATAACAAAATAATAGTTGCTTTTGTCAACCGTCATATTTTTTCGTGACATGTTTAGTAATATGAAATTGTGAAATCATAATCACAGCAATCATGACTGCCAAGAGTTGGTGGTGCATCTGTTGTTTGAACATCGAGATTTTATAATAAATACATTTAAAAAAAATGTTAAAAATTAAAATATTGTTTTTTTATTAAAAAAATGCATAATCCAATATTCTGTTGAGTTTTATTTTATTTTTTTTAATATTTAGTATAATTTAATTTCGCCAATCAATATTACAATAAAATAAGTACAGTATGGCGCGGATAACAAAAGGCATGGATTTATTTTTAAATTTTTGTCATCAAAATAATAAAAAAATTGACATGTTTATTTAATATAAATAATGACTTTTCTTAAATAATGCAGCCCTTCTTCGCTATGTAGTACACTGCATTTACAGGCGACTGCGTAATCATATATTGAAAAAAATAATTTGAAAGAAATGAAAATATTTAAAATTTAGCTCTAAATCAAGAATACTAAAGACAAACTTTGCTTGAAAATATAGAGATTTTGTAAGTAAGATATTATTGTTAAATAATTCATTTTAAATATGAGCGTACATACATTGTATGGTTTTACGTAAAACATGTACAATTTTCCAATACAAATACATCTAATTAAATATTTATAAAGCTTAAAGACAAAAGGTCGGCTATATATATAATACGGCTATTTTTTAAAAATAATATTCGCTTAATTCAATTGAATAAATCTGCGATTAAATAAGGTGGAGGTTACTATTAAAAAATAATGGTATTTCATGTACGCAAAACTTTAAATCAACGATATTGTAAAAACATAATTAAGTGTAATGAATCACATTGTACAACGGACCGTTTTTAACATTCTTTAGAGAAATTTGCTAAAGCAATAATGCTTTACAGTGGGAAATAAGTATTATGGATAGTTGTCTCGCAACACTCGAAAGTAAACTACCAGTCGTTTGGATCAACGATTTGCCTAGCACAATGCCGGTTAGTAGAAGACCAAATGAAAAAGTCCTTCCTGTCTGTACAGGGAGGAAAAGGTAGTTTCAACATATTTTACTCAAAAACCCGAAACTAAAATGCTTGAAAGCCGATTATAGAAGATTCAATATCGCTTTTCATTAATACTGAATTTCAATGCTAATTTCAGCATGTGAGTTACAGCATAATAAAAATCAGATTGTTTCAAAATATCAGCCAACCTAGAATTTCAAACAGCTATATCTCAGCCATTTTTAAAGAAAAAGCCAAAACAAAAAATGTTCCAGAATCCTTGTATTCCGATTTAACACTTAACGGAAAAAGCTTTTTCAAATTATAATTTTTTATACATCTTTTAAAATTATTATTTTTTAAATTTAACTGGCCGCTATTTTGAAAAAAAGATGGCGCATGAAGCTGGCCAATGAGCTCGGTCGAGACCTTGGTATGTGCTGCACACAGGATCAGTCACATTCATATCTGTTCATAAATACGAGAGTTACAGCTTAACAATAATTAGATTGTTTCAAAATGTCAGCCAAAATTCAAGCTGCCATATCTCAGCCATTTTTTAAGATAAAGCCAAAACAAAAAATGCTACGGAATCCTTGTACCACGATCTAACACTTAACGAAAACAATCTTTTCAAATTTAAAACTTTGTGTACATCATTTTGATTTTAAAAAAATACATTTTTTAACTGTCCACCATTTTGCAACAAGATGGCGGATGAAGCTGGCCAACAAACTCTATCGAGACTTTGGTATGTCCTATACACATACTCAGTCACATCCAATTCTGTTTATAAATAAGAGAGTTACAGCATAACAAATGTCATCAACATTTGAACGGGAGTTGGTTTTGGGGTCTGGGCGTATCAGTGAAAATATACCAAATGTTTCTGTAATTGCTTTCCACCGAACGGCTGAAATAGATAGTTTTTTACTTTTTGTAATGCAAGCTACCTGAAAATAGCCTCGGAGTAATTAGCACCCAACTCTCAAAAATAAAAAATAAAAATGAATATAGAAGTCATGCAATACTGTTGCAGCTACATAAATTGTTTTGTAGCAGCATGAGAAGTTACATGGACAAGTGGTCAGATTAGTGGGCTTGAGGCTGCACGGTATGGGATCAAAACTTATGCTATCCTTTTAATTCAAATTTTTTTTTCTTTTTAACTTAAAAAATGCTTCATCAGTTGGTTTATTTTATACATCAGAAATGGAATTTTTCTTGATAAAAATAAATTTTGATATTATTAATACTTGTGAGACTTATTTATATTATTAAAATACAATATTTGTTAAAATGTGATAAAAAGATCCTAAAATTTTTATTAAAAATCTTTTTTCATAACAACATTAGTCAAACATAAATATATGACAAAGATAATAAATTTCTTAAAATATAATTATCTTAAAATTAATTTTTCGAAGGTAGATTGCACATATTTTATAATTATATGTTATTTCTGTTATGCTTGCTCTTCCTCATATAATTACTGATATTTGTTTTAAATTAAATACTAAATTAATAATAAATCTTTAACTTTTTCTTTTTCTTCCACATTGACTTATTTCACCGTATAATAATACACCTTGCTTTCTTCACAACAATTCACAGTTAAAATACCCCATAAAAAATATCTAGAGAAGTAATTTTCTGCGCAAACGGTTTTTCCCGCCCATTTTTTTCCTGTTTGCTTCAAAAATTAAACATATCGGATCACATTGCATTGAAATGCAACTTTAAATGTTAAAAAACTGCGATGTAAAATTTTAATAAAATTTGAAGAGTTCATATTGTTTGTTCTATATAAATAAGTATCACATTTTATTAATTGAAATAAATATGGCAAGTATTAGTAATATCAAACTTTTATCAAGAGCATTTCATTTATCATGGAAAATATAAAGTAACTGATGAAGCATTATTAAATAAATAAATATAGAAAAGAAAAACTGAAGTACAGGGTGACTTTTAATTAACCTACAACTTTTAACTGAAATAACTCTTGAGTCATTGTAGATAGCACTACAAACATTTATTTATTGAAAATAACGTGGAAAAGGAATTTAATGGATAAGGTTTTCAAAGTGAGAACCTTCAGAGGTGATACAATAGAGCAATTTAGTCACAAAGTTGTCAGTAACAAAATCGAGCGTTTCTTTTTTATGCTTGAAAATGAGTCAGTTATGGCACTTTTCAGGCTAATAAGGTCTGTCGGCATCTTTTTGTAAACCAAATCTTTCATATGACCCCAAAGACAGAAATCATATGGATTCATATCTGGTGAATAAGGTGGCCAATTTTCTTATCAGATCTTTCACCAATGCTCTAGAAGGCTTAGGTCGGTTTCTAAATGTTGAAGACTACTTCCGTAGAAGTAGTGTTGCATTTTCAACATATAAATGCCAATTTTTTACAATAAAAATACGATCGTCAGTTGAATATGACGCTTTGGGAGACATTTTCAAAATTACTTTAAACTGACACTAAACAAATTTCTTTTATGCCCTTTCTCACTGCACTCATTCGTGCCGCCAACTAGTGAGGCTCTGATAAGTTATTTCAGTTTAAAGTTGTAGGTTAATTAAAAGTCACCCTGTAAAAGGGGTGCGTGGGTTTTGAACACATAACAGAGTTAAGCACACTAAATCTATCCACTCGGCCATAGAGCTCATTGCGATGATTCGCAAAACATTTTTTAGAGATGTAACATTATTTCCAAGACTTAAATATTCATTTATTTTCTTTTTGACTTGGCGGTTAATTACTTCAAGGCTATTTTACCACTTTTTGTCTTATTTTAACAAGCATTGTGTTAGACATATTGGTGGCACGAATGTCTGGTCTCCTTCTCAGATCATATAATTAATCATAAATAAAAACTGATATTGATTAAATATGTTTTATATCCTCATTTTAATACAGGTGTGTATATTAAAGTGATAAAAAAAGAATTACCTCCCAAAATGTTATGAGGTAGATATAATATAATAATGTATTTATGTAAATGTTATAATACCTGCATATTTCAGTACGTATTTGAGAAAAAATCTGGAGTCCCAAATTGAGATTTATTCATTAATGAGATAATAAAGGAAAGCCATATTAATAAGACATACCATTCCGTTCAAACATTTTCTGTACAAAAATTCTAGCTTTTTAAAATATTGAATAAAATTTTAGGTAAGTGAAAGAAATGGTGCAAAAAACCTGTTTTCCTTGAAAACGTTTTCGTATGTTTTTTCAAAACCTTTAGTAATTGGGACATAGCTAAGAATTTTATGTAACTGCAGGAGGAGGATCTGCAGACTCTAAAGACGCCCATTTGCTTAACCCATTAAAGCCTAGTGGTACCATATGGTACCGGGATAGCTGCCCTGCATTTTGTTGTTTTATACCAGTATATTTTAAGAGAAATATTCTCTTTATCTGGTGACAGAAACTCCGTAATAAAAGGAGACTAAAGTTGCTACTTTGAAAGATTGGTATGAAATGCAATTTTTGCATTTTAAAGAGAAAAATAATCCCGGCTTTAATGGGTTAAATCGCACTAAGACAGAAATCTCTACAAATTCAGTTATTGATTGGAAATGGAATATTTCAAGCAATCAGATTTACGAATCCAAGCACTGAAAACTTCTACGTGCTGTCGTATTTCAAAGATAATAAACAGTATGTCACAAACTTTCATTCGAATAGCAAGAAAAGTAGGTACATGATAAATACTCACACGTTTTATCACCATCTAATTATTTAAGTAGGAAAATTCTTTAAGTAGTGAACAACGATGTTTCTTTTCTTTTATCCGTAATGTCTCATGCTATATTTCGGCAATTAATTGCAGACAAAAAATGCAATTATGAAATGGAAATGTAGTCGGTGAGACTGGGAGCTAATGAAACACGGTAATAACGGAACAAGTGGATTTTCTAGTAAAATAAATGAGTTAAATGGATTAAATATATAGTCAAATAGATTTTTTCATTAGATAGCAGTACCAACATTACATAAGTGCATGTATTGAACATTTTTTCATTAACTAGTTGCAAAGTAAGAAGTAAAATATTCTTAAGCTTAAATGTGAGGGGTTTTTCATGTTTAATAAACACCTGTTTTGATGTATTAATTTTATTTTTATGAATGTTACGTATGATTATGAAACTTCTAATAAATGATATTTATTTGCAATCTTCGTTTTGTTTTAGTGATAAATAGTTAATTTACAATAGGCCTAAATTCAGTTTAAAGTGGTATGGGGACTAATGGGACATACCGGATGAGGGAGCCCCCAAAGTGAATATATATATACACATTGCATCTAAAATTTATGTTAAACGAACATTTCGTATACAATAAAATTAATCTGCCATATTCTTTTATATCCCTTAAAATTAATACGTTTTACAAAATTAACTTCAATAAAATCATGGCATGGTAATAAAGAGCACAATCAAATTTCCTTTAGTGGGTTTCACAAAATTGGAAAGAAAATTTTTTTTAAAGTAGGATTTTGTTTATATAATTTATAATTGCCCTGACATAACTCTTGAATTCACCTATTGCAGAAACATTAAATTTTACTGGTTTAGTCCCATTAGACTCATGGCAAGTCCATTAGACCCCCCCCCGGAGTTTGCGTCTAATGTAAACAAATTTATTCATTTTACAAATTAAGGCTATTTTTGTTTCAAGAATTAAGCTATAACTAACATAATATTTTATCTATTAATAGAAAATTGTTTAAAGAAATTGTCTCACAAAAATTAATTTTGCATATATTACGATTATTTTATGCTTCTTGAATGAAAAAAATTCAAATGTATAAAAATAGTAATCAGAAAATTTTATTTTTTCGCGCTAATTACAGTCATGGAACCACTGTGCAACGGAATTTTTTTTTTAAATGCGCGTTTTTAATTTTTTAAATCTGGATAATTTTAAAGATTTAAATGGAGAAATAGTATCTGAAAATATTGGAAGACGTAATAAAATACTTGTTATATATAATCGATCAGAAAGGGAGAATCTAAAAGGGAATATTTGGAAGAAAATTGATTGAAATAGTAAATTAGGATCATTCTTCAGTGATATGTCAGCTATTATTTATGTGAACAAATAAAGAATTATGATAAAAAGATTAATTTGACGTCCTCATACATTTGGAAAATAGTAATCATGCTGCAGTCCGGTAAGGGAGCAGATGACGGCAAAGAAATGTTCAAGTTATCAAAATAATCAAAGATGATAATATACCTCGTTTGGGATTAATAATTCTTCACTCCTATTATTGCTGATTCTTGCTCGCATATGAGAATAAAACTATGACAAAATTGTGTCAATAAGTGTAGAAATGATGTTTGATACAGAAATAGCATGATATATTTTTTTGCAGTTTCTGATACCTTTCAATGCCAAGGATATGCCCCCAAAATGATTTTTTTAATTGGAATTGTTACAAAAGCTGCAACGACAAATATAACTGATTGCCGCTAAACAAAACTTGAAACTTTAACACTTTCAGGGGCAAAGTACTTCTCTTGATAAATGTTGAAATGATCGAATGACACCAAGATCTACGAAAATAATTATTTGAAAAAAATATATATAAAGAGCTGTTCTTCACGTACGTTAAGGAAGCAAATTTGTTTTCGAAAATTCTGGTGTCATTGTGGCATTTGGGAATAAAATTTAATTGTTGTATATAATATAACGCCGCCCTTAAAGGGTATTTTTCATAAAACCGCATTTTTCAAAGCCTTTTATACAGTCACTTGGATTGTTCATGCCACTCAAGCTATTTCCGGTAAATATTAACTGATTTCTCTATCGCGTTAACCCATTTTAAGCCAAGCATACACATTTTATAAAATGTGGTATTATTTGCATTGAAATTTGCTTAAATTAAATTCATTAAGACACCAAAAAAGTTTCGTACATGACAAATAATATTTTATTTAATTTGACGTACCATTATTAATTTACCATTAAATTTAAATAAAAAATTTTAAGTTTTCTTATGGCATTTGTTTTATTTTTATTTTATTTACAGAACTTGCAACTTTACTCCATTATAAAAACATATGATTAATCTCTAGTGGAATAATAACATATTTTCAAAAAGTCGAATTTGTCAATAACAGTTTCAAGTAAAAAACCAGCGTATTTTGAAAATTTCTCAACAGAAAGTGGTTACTTCAATTGAATTACTTATATTTTATAGATGTCTCCAGAACCCTTAAAAGTAGCAGAAAAATAAAATTAGTGAAAAATATACGTCACAGTTTTAATAATAATATATATATTGAAATGGTGCGTTTACGCACCTTTGGCCGAAAAGGGATTAAGTAAGGTTTTTTTTTTATATTTGCATTTTTCGATTTTTTACAAGCATTTTAATGCCATTTTTTATAAGGCCTAATTGAATTTTTGTAATATGCCGTCATTTTCGCAAATATTTAAATTTTGAAATAACCCTGCGCTACGCCATAGTCAATACGCTAAAGATTAATTGCAATTTTCTGCAATTTTTTATGAAGAAAATAACTAAACAAATGAATACAATATATAAAAGAAGTGTAATTATTTTTTTATTATATGATAAAGTGATATATTGGTTTTCGTCGATAATCCGGCCGAAAAAAATGGGCGAAATCCGAAACGGACGAAAACCGAGGCAATAAATTTCCCTATGAATCTATGTAAATCCAATTAAATCGTCCTAAACATTCCAAATTACGTACAAAAACACATTTTATAGAGAATAAGTATAGCTTTAATACTAAAATCAATAAGAAATGTCCTTGGCGTATGGAATAAAGTCATTATATCTGAGGCCACTTCACTTTTTGGTCTTTTGGCAGTAGGACTAGCTTCAGAATTCGAGGACCTATGTCCAGGGGTGTTAAAACTAGACGCCACTGTGCTGATTGCCACCCCTAAATTTTTAGTAATCTTCGCGTAATAAGAATATTAATACAATTTAGGTGAACTATACTAACAAAATTTAGGCGAACTATACTAACAAAATTTAGGCGAACTATACTAACAAAATTTAGGCGAATAATACTAATACATTTTAGTGGTGACAATCGGCCCATTGGTGCCCAGTATGTTTACACCCCGCTCTACGTCGCTCAAAAAAGCTGTTTAAAGTGGTCTGTTTCTGCCGTTTCTTTAGGATTTTTCCAAAATGAGACAAGACATTGTCATTAAACAAGTTGCTTACAAGAAACGTTATTTGGTCTCATGCTGGATCACTCGCAATCAATAAAAAAGGCACAAAAATACACTGGAAAGAAACAAAATCCGAAGCAACCGACGAAAACCGAAACAAATTTTTCGATGAAAAAATTGACGAAAACCGAAACCGATGATAACCGAAGTCAACGAAAACCGAGGTATTACTGTATTTAGTTTGTATAACTTGAAAATTTGTTTTTATGTAGTTTTAATATTTTAAAAGGTGAATCAGTTATTAACGAATTTTCCATATAACTAAATATTTTTTCTAGATTTAGCGACTTCATTAAAAGAAGTCAGACTGTAGTATTTGAACTGTGAAAATTCATCTATTTATTTGTTCTTTAAGGCAGGAAATACAAAACAAAATCTAATTTTGATAATGCATCTTTTATTTTTTAACTTACGCCCGGTTACACTCATTCGTAAAAACAGACTTGGTGAGACGTGCTTTTTCGTGCACTAAATCACGAATGTTCTCTTCATGATATATTTTTTCAAAACCATTTAATCCACTTTTGCGATACTGCGTTCTCCTACGCACGTTTCACTTATTTATGGAAAAAATTATTATTTTTCTTGTTTAAAGGTTTTTGTGATTTATTGCGATTTAAGATTTATACGGATTTCTTCCTTAAAAATAAACCGTAACATTTTTTTATCTGATATGAACCAATATTTTACCATTATTTTAACTGAACCATTTTATTGAACCAATATTTTGCTATTTTTTTTCTTATTTCTCTGAATAAATATTGATAGTTTATTTTGAGAATTTTTAAATCAGTATTTTTTAATTTATTAAGTGAAATCTTTGATTAAATTTTACCTTCCTTAAAGAAAATTCGTGATAGAGATAACTTATATGCAGCGAATATTTTTGAGACAATAAAGAAATAAACTTCCACACCCACATATTCACATGTGAATCCTAACGTATCGTCAGAATTTTAAAGTGTGCTAATACACGTCAAGATATGCAAATTTTGAATAGGAAATCAGGGTCAGAATTCACTTCTTCAAAATACAGATAGTCACACCAAGCTGAAACCAGATTTTCCATCATAACTCTAAATATAATAAGTATATTTTAGCAAAATGTTTAACAGCTTACAACAGCAAAATGTTCAACAGCTTTATCTTTGTTTTCTGTGCATCGTCATGAGATTGGAAAGTTTTGGGATTCCACAGTTATTCGGTAAATTGAAACATTTCGACATTTGAAATTTTGGTCGGTGTGAATTCGCACTAGTGGGAAGTTACGTGTTAAAAATTCCCTAATGGATTAAGAATATAATGACACAAATCTTATGTAAATAAGATAAATATTTCTAAATATAGAAACCTTTTCATGATGTATTTACTGTATTTGTCTAAGAAAAACTTTTAAACGTTATATTTAATTTGATATATATATATATATATATATATATATAACATATATTATAATATGAGCAAATCTTTTTTGTCTATCTGTCTGTATACAAATTTTGTCTTAAAAACGGCTCTAATGATTTTAACGAAATTTTGTATTCTACCGTTTTCGAGCACGAGAAGATGATTGTGCTAGGTCAGATGTTCGAGAAAATTTAATTAGTGGGTCATTTTGGGTCCCTATGGGTCATGGTCAAGCTAATTATATCTAAAAACGGCTCAAACGATTTTAACAAAATTTTGTATCGTACCATTTTTGGGAACGAGAAGATCAATGGATTAGGTCACATGTTCAAAATTTTTTTTATCAGTGAGTCAGTTTTGGGTCGCTGCGGGTCAAGCTGATTTTATCTAAAAAACGACTCTAACAATTTTGACTAGATTTTGTATCCTACCTTTTTGGATTTCGAGAAGACCGTTGGTCTGGATCATATGTTCGAGAAAATTCGATTAATCGGTCATTTTTGGGTCACTACGGGTCAAGCAATTTTTATCTAAAACCGAATCTAACGATTTTGACTAAATTTTGTATCCTACCGTTTTCAGGCACGGGAAGATCATTGGGCTAGGTCATATGATCAAGAAAATTCGATTAACGGGTCATTTGAATAACTACGGGTCACGGTAAAACTAATTTTATGTAAAAAAGTCTGAAATGATTTTGACTAAATTTTTTATCTTTCCGTTTTGAATTACGAGAAGGCTGTTACGCTGGGTCGCATGTTCGAGAAAATTCCATTAGTGGGTCATTTTGGGTCACTATGGGTCCGGGTCAAGCTAATTTTATGTAAAAAAGGATTAAACAATTTTTACTAGATTTATTATCCTACCGTTTTGGATTACAAGAAGACAATAGAGCTAGGTCACATGTTCAAGAAAATTCGATTAGTAGGTCATTATGTACCACTATGGGTCAGGGTCAAGCTAGTTTTATGTAAAAAACGGCTTAAACGATGTTTACGAAATTTTCTATTCTGCCGTTTTCGAAAAAGAGAAGACTAGGTTACATGTTCGAGAAAATTCGATTAGTGGGTCACTTTAGGATAACTACGGGTCAATGCATATCAATGTCAATGGATGAAGGTTGAAACAGTTGTTGAACACGTGACCGTAAAGAAATTCTCAAAGTTGGCAACATTTTGCCAAATATCGTCAAATTTGGCGAAATGCTGACGACTTTGGCGGGAAAATAGACTTTCAAGATTAGCACTGCCAAAATATATGCTTGGTGTAAAATGAATGAATATCGCCAAGCTTTCCACATTTTGCCAAATTTTTGGAGAAATTTGGCGAAACAATTGACTGTTAAATTCTGAAAGAATTTTCTAGATATTCTCAATAGGAGTCGAGATATTCAACGAATCAGCGCGTATAGAACGTCTCGAAATAAGAATTCAACCAGTCAGGATACATAGAACTGATTATTATATGTTGTATATAAAATTTATTGTTATATTGAGTTAAACACAAAGCTAATTTTAACCGAGCATAGCTCAGTCTTACCCGCAGGTAATATATAAAACTCTATGGAAAAATGTATGACACTTCGTACAATTATTTTCAGTTATATATTGATTAAATTGGCTTCATGATGTTATGTCTTGAAAGAAAAATTTGAAAATGTGTTTCTCGTAGTAAAAAGTAGTCACAAGAAAAGACTTATTTGTAAAGAAAATACATTTTTCAATAAATATTTTTGTAAATCCCGAAGACAAATTAATATTTTTTCTTTTATTTTCTCAAAAATGAAAAGAGGTATTCTTATAGAAGAGACATCAATTTGTAAGTTTTCTCTAAATTGAAATAAAAAATAATTTTATAAAAAAGTAATTTCATTTCTTAAAAGAATTTATATATTGAAAGGAATGTATATATATAAATATATATATATATGTGTGTGTGCATATATATATATATACAGGGTTGGCACTGGCTATCGAAGAAATCTTTGCCATAAACATCTAGAAAAATTCCAAAAGAAATATACCTAAAGGACCTTTTTTGTAAACAGTGATGCGAATAGATTATAAAAGTAGTCGCCCTGTATATCTATATATATTTTTTTCTGTATTTTTCTACCATATAATTTAATTATATCCGCTTTAAAAACTTTTTTCTACTACTTCCATCTCAAAATTCTATTATTCAACGCTTAGTATCTTAGTTTTCTCGTATTAAAATCATTCCATTTCGTATATTCTTTTTAACACTTTCAAACATAGTTCAAAAGTGTTTATGAATTCGGTTTGTCTGTCTGTCTGCCGTCTGCCTGTCCGTGCTCTAACTCACGTAAATATGCTCAGATCGTCATTTAATTGATATATGTTATTGAGGCTTACTGTGGCATGTTGGGTATGGAAAATGAAGTGTGTAGCACTTATAGTTTTTTTACAGGGACACTCAAAATAATTCCGTTACATTGCGGTCTATGGGTAAAAATCATTTGCGGTTTATTTTAATGATGTTCCACAATTTCAAACATACTGAAATTGATATATATATCACTGAGGTGCATTACAAGAGACTGATTATAGAATGTGGTGTGCAAGGAACTTAAAATTCCTTTACAGGGATACTCAAAAGAATTCCGTTACATTACAGTCCTTGAAGAAAATCGTTTGCAGTTTATTTTAATAATGTTTCACTATTTCAAACATATTGAAATTGATATACAGCATTAACGTGGATTACAAGATGCTAACTATAGAATATTGAGTGTATAGCTTTCATAGTTCATTTACAGGGTCACACAAAAGAATTCGGTTAATGTACTGCTTATTAATAATAATTGCTGGGAATGTGTTTTCAGGTGATGAACGCGTTTTTAAATTTAACTCATTGTTTGTCTATTACTGGGTGTGTATAAATTATATAGATTGTATACACCGCAGCACAGAAGTTCTCGAGTGCATTTCCGTTTATTGTAGAAAATTGCAGAAGGGAAATTTTAAACTGTGCTACACGTTTCCTAACTGAACTAAAATTTAGCATTCTATTTAGTATATATACAAATCTATAGACCATATACAGGGTTACACAAAAGAGCTCGGATATTTTTTCGAATTTTGTTAGTAATTCCTGAAATTGCGTTTTAAAATATGTTATGCGTTTTCAAGATTGTTTAGTTAGATATCATTTTACACCTTACGGTAAAGATTTGCAAAAATATTTTGGAATTGTTGGAAAGTGTTACATAATCTATGCTTAACGCAGGATTTTTCGTTCTTGTTCTTTCATAAGTGTAGTTTTTATTTTTGGGGGGAATGCGTTTCATGATGTTTTCGTGATGTTCCGCCTTTTTCGTGCTTATTTACTTTTTTTTCATATGCGGATACTTAGTGCCTTTGGTTTAGCTGATTAGCTAGGGATCCGGTTCTTTGTTTTTAGAATTTTCCTTGTACCATAAGATCCCGAAGCTTCGATTTTCGATAATTACCTTAGAAAATATAAACTGTTTTTCTAATTAAACTATCTTCTCTTATTATGGAAATCACACACTCTTTTCTTTGCATTACTAAAAAGTTCAACAAATTGGATTGTTATGAATTCAGGGGGTCGGGGCAAGAGAGTGCTAAGCCACATTTTGAAACTTCTGAGATACATCAATTTCAAAATTAGATCAAATACTCAAATCAAATTATATAAACATAATTTTTTCCCAAAGACTTAGTAACATTTAAGATATTCTGAATAACGATTTGGCATTACTTTATTGATATTACTTTTACGTTCTTTTTAAATTAGCCATCTTCATTGGGGGCTTAGACCTCTGGGGCAAAACCAAACCTGGGACATATGCTGCAACCAAGTGACATTAGAAAAATTGATATTTAGGGTATTATAATTTACAATAATAATCAACAGATTACAGTGTTAGATTATTTGTTAGATTACTTACTATAGAAAATGTGGCTCTTTTTTGCCCCGACCCCCTCAATTATTATTGAGGATACTTGCCGATTTAAAAATCCTTTTGCTGTAACTAGATCCCGTCAGTTATCGTTTACCGTGTTAATAAATATATTTGCTCTATAGAACTTCTGTTTTTTAAGCGCACTCTAATAAAATTCATTCCACATGCCTTGTATTCAGTCACGAATCGAGCTCTATTAGTGATTAATACATACTTCTAGTAAATGAAATGTATGCCTGCAATAATGAAATACTGTGAGTTTTTCCACTAACAACATCTAATGTGAATTCCTTACGTCATGTATTATACACATATATACAAAAGGCATACCGTAAAAACTGAGAGTTATTTTTTATGTAATGGCAACACCGCGAAACTAAAAAATAAAACTGCAGGCGACTTTTTCAAATTGTTAACTGTACGTTTATAAATATTCTAAACGAAGCAGACGATTTTATTTTCCTGGTTTAGTGCTTGTTGAAAGTACTGTTTTTATTTGCCCTACAGAAATAGAGGTGAGTGATTCAGAGTTAAAAAACGAAATGCGTTGTGCCATAAAATTTTGCAATCGTTTGGGCAAAACAGATGCAGAAACAGTTAATGCAAGAAGCTTACAAAGACAATTATTTTGGTGAGACCAAAATTTTTAGATGACATGGTGATTTAAAACAGGACGTTTTTCTGCAGAACTGGCTCCTAAGCCTGGCCGACCAGAAAGTGTTGTGAACAATCGAAATGTTAACACTATATGGGCAATCTTGCAATAAAATCAGCCAATGACATGTGCGTAGATAATGGCATCAACAAACATTTCGATAACGTTGGTTTTTCGCCCTTTACGCAAAAATTTACAGCTTCGCCATTTTCGTCCCAAGTGTGTCCCTCACCACCGTACTAAAGAACAAAGGCAAACAAGAATTGACCAATGGTGTAAGTAGAAACAGAAGCTTCAAAATGACCCGAATTTTTTAAAGACTGTAATAGTAGGTGATGAAACTTTTGTGCATACTTTTGATCCCCTTACCAAGTCCGGAACAAGTGTATGGAAACACACTGATTTACCGCGAAAAAATCCGACAAAGAAAATCTGCTAGAAAGGTCATGGTGATTATTTTATTCGATCACAAAGGCGTAATCTATCAGTAGGCTGTGCCTCCAAAAATTACTGTGAATGGTGAATATTATGTTTATGTTTTGAAACTTTTGCGACAGGCACATATCGAGTAACCGTCATGAACTGATAGGGATTGGCATTACATAACGATAATGCTCGCCCGCATGTCGCTAGTTCTGTTCAGCAATATCTTAGTAAATACAATATTAAAATCATGCCACATCCCTCTTGCAGTCCAGATCTCGTAACACGCGATTTCTGGCTGTTTCCGACTCTGAAAGAAAAGCTCCGTGGCAGAAAATTTAATACAGATTTTGAAGTCAGCGCAGGGTTCTTTAAAGTAGCTTCCAGAAAAATGCTTGTCTATTTGTTGTGAAAAGGTGGTTGAACGATGGGACTGTTGCATATCATCTCAGGAAAGGTATTGTAAAAACAAATGATGTATTTTTTGGCTGTAAATATGTTTCTTGTTTTTTTTATGATTTCACTCTCTTTTTATGGAACGTCCTTTGTATATATGTACATAACTACATTTGTCATTCTTTAATTTTATTATTTTTATATGTTTTTTCTCTAATTTTTTAATTTATTTATATCGCTTTTCATTCTGTAATCTTGGTTTGAGTTTGTATTTTGAAAATTATCTGTCAAAATACGATTTGATATTGGAATTAAATATAGACTAATTGATTTCTGACATTTTTGTAAAATTTTATATTATATTATTTACGTGCGTGTGTAATGAAACATAATCGAAGATAAAGAAACTATAACTCCGAAAAAACAAAGTATCATAAAACCAAAAGTATCAAACCTTTGTATCAAAATGTCTGCTGATGGCTTAGGACATCAAAGCGGAATTAAGATTGTTTTAATGTGTACGACCATCAAAAAAGACCATTCAAATATTCAAATATACATAGGGAAACCAAGCATAAATCTAAATTTAAATAGATGTTATATGTAAAACAAATAATACAAGATTCGGAGATATTTAAAAAACTATACGAACCAAAATGCTGAAAAACTACTTTAACCGAATTCTGATACAAATAATACAATCCAGAAACTGACAGTACCAGAATACTGACAGACTGGTGTGCATTAACAGAAATGAAACCATAGGTGGGATACAGTTTTGAAATAAAAGTATTAAAATAAAAATTATGTAGAAAAATGGTATGATATAACCAGAAGGGTAAGGGGAAAATAAATAAATGAGAACATTAAAAGGGCCAAAATGACATGAATGAAACATTTAAATTATCTTTGAAATAAGTAATCAAAAAATTTGTCGGATAATTAGAAAGATTGTTTTACTGAAAAAACTGTTTAATAATCACTAGTTTATCATTATGATCACTAATAAGTAGACCATTCCCATAAATAAAATTCTAAACATTTATTCTGAAAATAGATTTGTGTAAATAAGAGTCCCAATCAGCAAATTTATGACATAAATATTAAAATCTTTATTTTATCATATATATTTGATAATAATTTATTATCAACAATATTAATATCTATATCATTAGAAAGTTTAGTATTATTAAGTTGAAGATAAAAATCAATAACAGGTTTATAGCCGGAATAAATACCAAAAATAGCCAGATCATCAATATAGCTGAAACATATAGCTTTTCAATGTCAAAAAAAAAAAATACAAATAAATATTTGGCAGTGTATCGCTGGGGGACTCTTTCAGGAATGCCATAAATTGGATGATATGACTGAGTGTCAAACTGATGGTAGTTTTCTTGAACAACTAATTTCATCAAAACAAATAATTTATTCCTTGTAAAATTAATATGAAATTTTCCCATATCATAAATCTGAACGAAAAATCACAAATATTAATTGAATTTAAACATAATAAGTATCAATAGAGTAAAATTATGTGCTTTATATACATTTCAAGAAATAAAAGCAAAAAGTATTTATTAAAAAAAACGCCAAACAATTTTCCAGACTACCTCAATAGTATGTGGAACGCTATCCCGTTAATTGTGTTTAATTACAAGTTTAAAATCTTATTTTAAATGATCACTTAAATATGTGATTATTTAAAATTTACTTATATTTAGTCATTATTTAACTAAATTTTAAGAAGCTTCAGGGCGTTAAACAGCGTCTTTGACATTTTATCGATTGCCGCTTGTAATGTGCATACTTGTAAATAGTACATTTTGGAAAAAAAAAAGTGTTATTCATTTAACTTCTAGCCATCATCATAATTACAATGCAATTTGAATAAACAGAATATTTCATAATAAAAATACTTTTCAAAGCTTGATTGATTTGAGATTGGGAGAAATTTTTCAAAAATCTTTATTTCACTAACACTTGTAAATAACTTAGTTGAAAAATGGACATAAATAAACAGTATAATGAAAATTATTTCTTGATATATTGTTAAACACAAACGATTCATGGTAATATGCATTCAAAACGAATTAAGAAGTACTTACCATTGTTGATGGATTTATTGAACCAAAACTCCGAATGTACATTTCACAAAACACTTCAGTTGGGGTTCCTGTCCACAAAAATAAATATATTTATATTTATATCTATACATACTTTTTACAGCAAGCCGTAGCAACAACCTTGATATGAATGCTATCATTTGATAATAAATATATATAACTAATATTGTAACATTTTAAATACTACATACTTTAACAAATACTTTTGCGGGTTTGGCATATAACTGACGGAAATTTCGTTCTTCGCAAAACTTCTTCACAGCAAGATAACTATTATTATTTTTTAACCGATAATTTTTAGAAAATACTTCTTTCCCTTAGAAGATACTAGGGAATCGAACCCGGGCTTCTCGGGTTACAGAACATTGCCGAAAACCATATTTTTCTAATTCTAATGGATTTTTCATATTTAATATATATTTTTAAAACTGATTTAATAACAACACCAAAAAGAATTTTTATAAGAAAAAATATCAATAATATATTCAAATAAAATTTCGAAATTTAATAAAACGATACTTTTGTATTAGCCGCATGTTACTCTATTACAACATCTTAACCTGATAATGCTTAACCTGGCGTTTATGAAAAATCATGAAGTTTTGTTTGAAAAGGGAAATAACTATTAATAACTCTTTAATATAAACCATAGAAAATGTTACTACAGCATCTAAACAAATAAAATACTTGGCTATATAATGTAAAAATATAAGACATGGCTGTAGTATACAATTGAAATTTGAAATAAAATATTGTTACCGTTTATTTAGAGTTAGTTTGACGTCAAATTAGAAACATTTAATGGAATGAGACGTCATATCTAGCAATCACGAGGCTAACGAAAAAGACAGGCTACCGCGGTGCTTTACGAGTATCTTTTTTTACAGACCGCCGGAGTCACGTGATGCTCGAATGCACCAATGCAGGTGTACGAAAAGAGCATCACGACACTCTAGCGGTCTGTAAAAAAAGATAAAGTGGAATGCACCGCGGTAGCCTGTCTTTTTCGTTAGCGTCGTAGCAATCATGTTTCCTTTTGATTTTTTCCAAAATTGTTAATATGAAAGTGAAATATCTGTATTAAAGTAGATGTTTAATTTCAAATAAATTTAAATTAAGGTACTACATCATTTTAACGCACTTATAGTTATCTATATTTATATGTGAAAAATGCGCAATTTCTCCTTATATTCAAAAGAACAAAAATATACCGATTGAGTATGAATTTTTATTGGCTTATAAAAACACGTGTTAATATTTTTATTACATAACTTATTGTGCCGTTTTTTGGGGTGTGGCAACAAGAAAGAATAATTGCATTAGAAATTGATAAAATATAGATTAAAAATTCATGCTTGAAAATTATTTTAAAAGCCATAATAAATCAGTCAATTAACATACAATTTTCAGACAAATTGCATTTAAAAGTTAGTTTTTTTCCCTATATAACGGTGTAAAAATTAAAAATGTGCAATGTTTAGAAATAAAATAAAATGCAGTAACAAAAATCGCAAAGCCAAAATTTCATCGTCAAGTGTTATTCGCAAAATGAGGTCAGCGTTACGCACGGACACGTTTGTCCTTTATAATATAGATAATCGCACGATTTCTTGCAACGGAATAAAAAAATAAAATCTGTTTTTAAAAACATTTGTGAATTTTAAAATTTAGAAGTATCTAATAATATATTAGGTTGTAACACAAAAAATCTAATTAGTGAAAAACTAAAACTTTATTATTCATTAAATTTGATATCATTTAACTATACATATAAAACAAGAGGTAAACATGAGAGTGGTAATTACAAATTTTACTCGTATTAATGTATATGAACTGTAACTATAGATAAATTTGCGGAGTTTTCCGCTTTAACTTTAAAATAAAAATAAATAATATTCAATTATTTTTTATTACAAGCTATATAAAACTAATTAAAATATTTGAAAAATATTAAAAAATAAAAAAATTGAAATTTAGATTTCAGAAAAAAGAATTGATTGTTGTGTGGTATCCATTATAATTTAAACTTTTGTATTGTGCGGGAAGATATTGCGTCGTTTAGTGCTTTTGTTTTTAGAAGATTAGGCTCTCTTAAACATTGGTTTTGTGTAATGGAAAATTTTATGACAATTTTAGATAGAATTTTTTAGATGTTATTGTATTTTACAAAATGAAATTTTATTTAAAGAAGATATATTTTCAAATTACATGTTTTAAATATGATAAATTATTTATAATGCATTGCATTTCATTGTATCATTATCGTGATGTATATTATCATTACAATAAAGGAAAATTAAAATAAATCTATAGACATTTGACTAATAACTCTTTCAGTTTAGATATTGCAAGATACTACCAATTATAGTAATATATTTTGTTATTTAAAGCGTTGAAATTCCATTAATTTTAGTTACTGTTTTAGAAATATATTTACCTCTTCAGAACCGTTTGTTGATTATGTGTTCGTTGGTAAAAAGCATAGCTTATTCATGCATTCACAAATATTACTTACCTTTATTTCAATAGGAAAGATTGAGAGTAGCTAGTAATGATGCACACAATTTCTCACTTTATTCGGATAGTTAAAATTCTTATTTTTGTACAAAAATTTAAACATTTACTATAAAATATATAAAGAAAGTTTTGGAAGCTTTGAAATTATGATACTTTATGAAATAATCTCATTAATTTAAATAATTTTTTTTTCCTTAAAAATTCATTATTTGAATGATTTTGAAAGATATGATGCCTGCATTGGTTTAAGACTAAGAATACATATATTTTTCATAAATTTGTAAATGATGTATGCAACAATTGTAGAAAAACAGCCCTTAAATCAGGGGTCGCCGATTGGTAGTCCGTAAATCACCAGTGGTTCGTGTGAAAATTTTGGAGATCTTCTGAAAGATCTCCACATTATTTTCATTTGTAATATTATAGACCGGGAGGCGGCAGCACAGACAATCACTTCATCGAGTTCACGGCTGAAATTCCAGAATTAGTTAAAACTCGATTCGCCTATTAAAACGCAATCGGTCTGCCAAGTCATATCTTGGTGGAAAACACGTGAAAACCCGATTTTAGCGGTTGACTCTAAGGTTTACCTATGTGTTTTCCTGCACCCAAAATTATGAAAACATGGAGAACTGGGTGCAGGAAAACACAATGGTAAACCTACGAGTCAACCGCTAAAATCGGGTTTTCACGTGTTTTCCACCAAGATATGACTTGGCAGACCGATTGCATTTTAATATGCGAATCGAGTTTTAACTAATTCTGGAATTTCGGCCGTGAACTCGATGAGGTGATTGTTTTTGCTGCCGCCTCCCGGTCTATTATATAACTATAAAATAAAAAATAATATTTTAAGACTTTTTGCATGTATGAAATTTTATATGTTTAATTTGCAAGTTTAAATTAATATTTTATATTTGAAAATTAAAACTTTTATCTGTCATAGCAATTAAAGTTTATAAATTGCCTCGGCTTGAAAAACGAAAACAAAAACAGAACAGAAAAAAAAACCCCGATAATTTTAGTTCCCATTCGTGGAAAACATATTTACGCATTTCCTTACATGATTAGAGAATAACTTAATAATTTGATAAGCATAGCTTAATTAAAGGGGCACAAAATAGGATAATAGTAATTGAGAACACTTAAAGCTGACATTGACAAATCGGACATTTTTTCACTTTTACCTAGCATGCTTCATTTGCCGTACAAGCTTCTGACCACCTATTTAGAAACCTTGTTATAATATGGAGCTCAGTGATGAGGTCCAGGTGACAGAGAGGGTTAAATAAGCATTTATAATTTTGGTGGCCTTAAATAGGTGAATTTCAAATAAATAAAATATAAGTACTCTGATCATTATTACACAAATGAATTTATGTTTAAAAAATATATTAGCTATCCGTGGGATTTAAAAGTATAATTAATGGTCCCTGAGGTCCAAACTATTCGCAATCGCTGCCTTAGATTAAGTGCCTCAATAATTTACTATTGTGTGTTCATCTGTCATGTTTATGCTTATATTCTAGTAAAATCCGAGCAAAACTACATAATATTTTGTTTTTATATGCAGCGCTTTTTGAATGTTTTTTTTTTTCGAAACTTCATAGCTGAAACTATTCTTAGCTGAACTATTCATAGCTGAAAGATTATTTTTCATTAAATATATGAAAGTTCTTTCTCATAAATTTACTGGATGAAAACAGAACTTGAAGACGATAAAAGTTCAATCTGATTATGAAAATATTAAAACAAAATAGTCGTACAAAATGGAAATATATGTGCTTGACTTTTTATTTGTTTTATTTTTAATATATATATATTTAAACATACCATTTCTGGCTTGTACAACATTTCTGGTTAGTGACAGAATCGCACTGACGTCGTTGTGGTAGAAAAAAGAAATTGTATGATAACCCCTATGCCAGTGTTTGCAAGCCCTTGTGCCAGAAGTTCAATTGCCACCACTATTTTGAAAAAATAATGTCCAACGTATTTAATGAAAGGAATTCTGAGATTAGCGGCGATAGCTTTTTAGGAAAATTGGTGACACCTAAAAGTGGCGGCCTTTCAGCACGTATGTTGGCAAATTACTCCCAGTCATCCCCACATCTATTTTTAAAACAATTCTCGCAGCAGAAATAGTGCTTGAACAAATGGAACTATTAAGCATACTTTTTTGTTGTGCAAAATATTGTCATGTAAGTGGATAAAGTTTTATTCCTATTTATTTTACTGTGAAGTTCTTGTAAAATGCATTAACTTATTAATTTTTACATGGTGATATTTATTATAGGAGATTACTTTATTGCTATTTTTCTTCTTTTTTTTAGATTTAGAATATTTATTTATTTTTTACTCTTAATTTATCTTTCTTCCATCTGATTTATTACACATTAATTCATTTATATAGACTTAATTTCAATTATTGAAACAATATCAAGTCTTGATTATTTTACTTTTTATCATACCCAAATATTTTCATGTCTTCTATGAATAGTAATCAAGAATAGACGAATTCCATAATTTTATTTTTTAACACTTTCCAACATGCGTGAAAAATGTTTATGAATTCTATTTGTCTGCCTTCAGCACGTGCTCTGCAAAATATTCGTACTGTGATATACTTGGTATATATTATTGAGATTTACTATATCACGTTTGCTATTCTAAATGAAGTGTGTAGCATTTATAGTTCGTTTACAGGGTCACTCGTAAGAATTACATTACATTATGGTATATTAGAGAAAAAAAATATCGGAATACCGTTTTCAGTGAATTTTAATGTTCTTACACTATTTCAAACATAATGAAATGAATATGCATTTCGGAGCTACACTAAAACATAATTTCTGTAGAATATGGAGTTTTAGAAAAGCATTTATCATTCATTTGAAGGGTCACATAAAAAAAATCCGTGTCGTAATGAACTGCGGGTCCCGTGAACCGTTATGAAACCGTTAGTAGTCACTTTAAATGATGTTACATTATTTCAATCTTAATAAAATTGACATACATGACTGTGGCGCACTACAAGATGCTTACAGTAAAATATCGTATGCATAATAAAAAGTATTACGTGATAGAGTTTTCAGATGATTTAATATAGGTAAAAATATTAACAGTACATCAAAGAATGATTAGTCTCCCTCGGAATATATTGCCACGATATTAGCAGCACAGGACGTTAATTCGTATTTTTTGCGGCACTATCACGTCATCAAATTTTGTCTTGAAATTTAACATGTTACAGACCGATATTAGTGCATATTTACATATCTCAATCTGCCTCGTGATATGTTGGCTTGATGTGAGAGGAAGAGGGAACCAAATCTGCATTTTGGCGGTACTGTCATGGAATCAATTTTCGGAATGAAACTTTAACCTGTTATACATATAGATTAGTGCACTACAGATATTTCAGTCTGCCGCATGATATATTGGTACGATATTAGCAAAGGAAAGGGCAATTCTTCGTTTGGATGGTATTATCCAGTCATTGAATTTCAGCATTATACAATATTCATGTATTACATATCCATACTGTATACAGTATACACATAAATTAGTATAACACAAATATTTAAGCCTTCCTCGTGAACGATATGAACAGAATTGAACGGCAATTCTTATCTATTTTTGCCCGTAGACCATTTACTCGTGGCCCCTTTTCTCCTCATGGCAACGAGTTTGTGTGTTTTATGCTTATGAAGATAATTTTTTTTTTTGGTGTGGGGGGGGGGGGTAATTTGGTACCATCTGCTGTTAGCCACGATGACGTTAAATATGACTTAATGTCTACCCGTCCATCCTGGTCTATTTCCATTAGCTACATTCTACTAATCGAGATCTATAACATGTTAAATTTCATGTACAAACTGGCTGATGCGATATTACTTCAAAAAGGAAAAATTTTCGGCACCTTCTGCTTATAACATGCCGAGATATCACGAAAAAAAAAACATTCGGATGACTAGAAGTATGTTTTAAAAAATAAAATCTGCTAAACTTTTGCTCGGAACGTTAACAAGCGGGAGGCTTCGTATCATGTTTTTAAGACTAAATTTTCAAAACCTTATATTAATAACTGATAAAAATTTCAAAGAGTTAAGAACTCTTCTTTATGAAAAATTTTGAAATTATGAAAGACTGAAAAATTTGTATTGTACTAATGAGTACATATATGTTAAATTCCCATATAGAAACTCGATGGCGTGATAGTACTTCCAAAAGGATAAATTAGGCGCCTTCTTCTGCTCATATCGTACCAATATACTATGAGGCAGACTGAAATTATTTGTATTGTTCTAATAGATATCTCTAACATGTTACAGATTCAATCTGATGCTCGTTGACGTATTGACACCCTCTTCCGCTTATATTGTAGAGATCCAAAGGTAGAATAGTCATTCTTTCATGTTCTGTTCATAATATATTCTTACATCATTAACTCATCACAAAACTCGACGACGTAGTCTTTTTTGTCACCTGCGTCCTCTCTATAAAGAAAGTATAAAATAGCACTTCATAAAAATATTTTACTGAAAAAATGATATTAAATTATATTAAAAATAAAACGATTCATTTCTTTGTCAAATGGCCTGAAAATAAATGAAATTTGGATTTAGAAATATCCATAAAGAAATATCTTTGTTTAAAGTAGAATTAATGCATCGAGAATAAAAATATTTCTTGAAATTCTAATAAACCCTAAAATTGATTCACATAATCTCAATAAGTTAAAAGTAAATAATGTAAGTGTGATAAAACGGATTACAAAAAAGACATATCGATGTTAGAGAAAATTTTGACAACTAGAGAGTGTTAGCGATCAAGAGTCTTGAGTAGTCAAATGCAATATTTATCTTTCAAATAAGAAATGCAAAAAAAAAAAAATACTATTTACATAAAAAATGCAAAATTTTGAGTCTAATAAAAACTTTGGAAAGGTCACAAGATAAATCAAGATATAATTATAATATTATTTAGATAGTATTTATTTTCTTTTATTAAATTTAAAATAAAATCGTATGTTTTAATGAATATTTAACAGGATATTACAAACAGTAAAGTTAAAATAAGATATGATAAGTTAAAAGGGTTTAATTTATATCTATCAACGTATCTTGCAGGCAACCAAGAGTTGTTTGATTATACAATGGATTTTTTTTATCCGTGCATTCCAAGCAATTATTTTTTAAATAAAATAACTTTTTAAATTAAATTTCAAAGTTGAACCCATGAATACTAACAATGCTGCTGAGACTTTTACAGAAAGCATTTGCTTCTGCAGTGGAAAATTACAATGTCTCTCTACACCAATAAATCATGAACATATAAAAAATAAGTAACTAAATATTATATAAAATTATTATTTCTTAGAAAGAAAGAGAGAGAGAAATTTGTTACCTACGAAAGGCAAATTTCTGAAAATTTCTTCTAATGTAAAGTATGTATTAATTAAAGTATGTATTAATGTATTAATTTACGATAATTTCCAAGTCACTTTATCTGCTACATTAATTTTGATATTCCTTTTTATAATATGTCCTCTATATTCTTAATAGCAAAGTGGCATTATATAATGAACATGGAAATGCATTAAGATCAAATTACAACTTTTATTGTCATCATATGTACTTCTTTGTTACAGGACATTTGGCGCGATATTAATTAAAGGCGTAGTTAAATTTAGCGAGAAAATCTAAATTTTCTAAAGCCCTTTTTGGCAAGCTTTATTTACATTTTAAAATTTCATCAGATTTTTATACCTCTTTGCAGTAACTATCAATGTATCAAACGCACAAGCAATTTGTTCAATATTCACACCATTTAATAGATATATTGAGAAGCAATTTATTTAATATATACTTAAATACGACATATAGGAATGTAATACGAAATATATGCCAACCCAAATACTCTATTTAATAATGTACATTTAGCAATGCCTACATAAACAGTTACTTTTAACTAGCACATTATGGTGCCCAAAGTTTAGCAATAGCTGCTAATAACGGTACAAAAACATTATCACGAACTATGTGGTGTCTCCGCATACATTCCGCCAGATAGGACTCAATATGATGGCGAGCCGTACACTGATTTTTATTTGCTTCTCTTTTGCGGATCCTACCTACTAAGTATAAACACCGGTAGTAGGATCTACAAAGTTATATGTATGATTAACCATAAAATGATAAATGTCACCTTTTTCAAGTTCTTTGGTTTTGTAACTATTCCAGAAGCTCCTATAAATGAATAATTCCTAATTTATATGATCTTCCAATTTTTTCATTGGTTTTTTTTGCATTTCCGTTCGTAACTTTACTAAAAAACACTAGCTGCCATCGAAGCAAATACCACGTAAAATCCACTATTTTCGTAGGATTCTCCCAACAGTGTTTTTTTTTTTTTTTTTTTTTGCTTTACAAAGAGAGATTTGTTGATTTTTACGATTTTACTTGGTTTGACTTATTTGTTTTTACTGATTGTTTTGTTTTAAATTCAGAATAGACTTCGCGCATGTAACTATTTCAGCTCATATAACTTTTAATTATGCGTATGTAACTATCAGTTATGACTATTTTCGTAGACTATTTCAGATGTTAACACGCCCTTATTTTTGAAAAGAAATATAGCATACTTTTCAATTGCTAGTAAATAAAAAAACATTAAACATATTACATCATTTTCAAGCGAATTTGTTTTCAGATACAAATTTTACATGCTGAAAGCTGTGTGCAGATTAGAAATTTTTTCATTGGTCGCGTTTTTATTTTCTTGATTGTTTCTATTATTTGACACGAAATCGCAATTTCTTAAAACTGTGTATGCTAAGACCCATATAAAAAAGAAGTACCTCAACATGTTAGACACATTACGTTGAAGAGGATTCTTATCCAAGATACTTCGCTATACATTTTGTTTCGAGTTGCAAACAATAACAAATCTGGTATGGGGACTCCACAGTAGAGTTCGGAAGTGATGGTCATTTCAGAGACATTATGTACACAAGCTTCTTAAACATTACACATTTACAGAATTTGTATCAATAATTTTTAATGTTGAATGGATAAAACTATTGACAAACTATGCTTGTATACCCAGTATGATAATGAAAATTTTATCATATCGTCACGTAACCATTAAATCTCTATCTCTATAAAAGAGTAAGTGTCTGTCTGCCTGCCTTCCCGCAGATTTCTCCGTAATTATAACACCTAGGACTCAGAAATTTTTGTCATGTGTAGATGTTGTCACCGGATAGTATACCTCGCGGCCGGATTTTTAAATTTTAATTTAGATTTAAAAAAAAAATAAAACGTGTATATGGAATTTTGGGTTCAGGGCTATTTCAAGCTCCACCCATGAAATAGCCTCGGCAACGAAGCAGCCAGCCAATTAGAGCAGTGTAACGACCGAAGAAATCTATGGCCTAGCCTGACTCGTGAGTTGCTGGCCTAGAGTTGTCCAGTTTTTGTCCATGGTTTTGTCGCCTAGCTTCGGAGGTTGACTGCCGTGTAAGCCGTGTAATCGAATCGAAAGGACAGTTTTCGATATGCAAAGAGACTGCAAGAGATGTTAGTTTGTAGGTCAAAAAGAAGTGAACCGAGCTAAGCTAAGAGAGATGCAGAGAGAGTTGAACAGACGATGGTGAGCAGAAAATGATGTGTGCGCGTGAACAGTATATGATGGTTGTGTACGTTGGGGTTTTGATGGCAGAGTGTAATGTTTTTTAATTGTTCATCTTATTTTAACTTGTGTATCAACGATGCCTAATAAAAAGTGCTGGATGTTAATCATCACCTTGGATCACTGGAGTTCGTTAAGTCATTACAGTATGGCTCTTTCCACCCGACATCAATACAGCTTACTGATTTTAGTTCGGATTTTCACCACAGGGGGCGCTTTCGTATCTTTGGTTCTATGGGCTGGATCATGACGGGGTATGCCTCATTCGACTCGACATCGATAATCTTAATGAATTCAGTTATGTTCGTATAGAACATATTGTGCCCCCTGGCGGTGGAAGGTGTAACTAAAGGATTTTGCAGCTAACTCGGGTTCTATGGGTCACATCACGACACGGTTTGGCTCATTCGACACAACATCAATAGAGCTTACCTATTTTAGTTCTGAATTTCACCACCAAGGGGTGTTTTCCTATCTCTGTTTCTATGGGCTGGATCACAATGGGGTATGGCTCTTTCCACTTGACATTGATAGAGCTGACTGATTTTAGTTCGGATTTTCACCACAAGGGGTGCTTTCCTATATCTGGTTCTATAGGCTGGATCACGACGGGGTATGGCTCATTCGACTCTACATAGATAGAGCTTTTCGATTTTCACCACCAGGGGTGCTTTTCTATCTCTGGTTCTATGGGCTGGATTATGAAGGGGTATGGCTCTTTCGACTCGACTTACGGTGATATATGGGAGTGTGTATGGCACGCCCAGTGTTTGCTGTCTAAGGTAGTAGGGCCCCCAACATTAGATTTGTTTAAAAATAAAAAAAATGTTCAACACTGATTTCAGGTACAATTAAGGTTGTTGGCACGGGCAACGCCGGGCGGGTAAGGTAGTAAAATTATAAGAAAAATGCGTTTCGTATGAATAAAAATATTTAGAATTACGTTTAAATTAAGTGCTGAATTTTCGCTTTTAAACTACTTCCAGCAAAGTGGTTTGGTAATATTATATTGAATGATAAATTATACAATAGATTTTAATCTTTCTCTAAATGGAATTTATTTATGTGTTAATTTTAAGTCACGTGTAGTTTCAGCAGTAACACATTTTTTGGCACACAGTTTAAGAATTTCAGTAATATTTGTAAAGATAAAATAGATGCTTAAAAGCCTACACATGTCACGCAACGACAGTCGCAAACATATGCTAAACGTATAGGGACGTTCTTTTAAAATTTCCCGTTTGCATTTCCACATTTTAAATAATTTGTTTTTCACAAAAAAGATGACGTCGATTTCTAAATGGGCGTTTCTTTACCTTTTTCGATTACGGTTGCAGATTATTTTCATGAGGTCACTTTCTATTTCGGAACCGATTTCGAAAGTGAAAGTAACTTCATAAAAAACATCTGCAGGTAAAATTGCAAATGTTAAAAAAAGAACAGTTAGACATTGTGCTAAGCTAACCTATGCAAAAAAATATATTGAAATGCAAATGGGAATTTTGAACGTTCCTATGCTTTTAATAAGTTTATGATTGACGTCGTGTGACATGTGCAGGCTCGCTTTATGTTTATAGTTATTTCTTAAATTCTAAAACAGTTCTCGGGTTTTCCAGAAAATGTGTTGCTTCTTAACCTACATACGACTTAAAATTCACACATAAACAACTCACGTTTAAAGAAGTATTATCTCACATTCCATATAATATTACTGAATGACATTTCTGGAAGTAGTTTCAAAACTAAAATTTAGTCCTTAATATAAAAATATTGTTAAATATTTTTATTCATACGAAACATAGTTTTGTTATAATTTTTTTTTTAATAGTTACGAGATGATATCATAAAATTTTCATTACCATCCTTTATAGAACAGCATACTTTATCAAAAACATTGCCCATTCAAATGTAAAAATTATTGCAGACATTTTGTAAATATGTAATTTTTAAACAGCTTCTTGAACATTTCGACTAATAGTCAATAATTTTACTGCTCATTTTAAAATTTTCCAAATTATATAAATTTAAATAGAAGACCTGGAATATTATAACATTTTGTAAAGATTTCAGTTCAGTAATTCATTTATTTTTATTTTTCTCTACGAAACTCTAACTTACAATTTGAGTGAAAAGTTTTCAATTTTGCCGCTGATATTAAACAGCTATATATTAAAATTTGGGAGATTGAAATGGAAAGCGAACTAGTCATTAAAATATTAAATGAAACTTTACATAAATTAAATCAAAGACAAAATTGTTCAACGTTTGGCACAATGACTAGTGAAGTAGAGGAACATTTAAATAAAGTTGCGTGAAGAAGTATGAAATGTATATGCATTTAATTCAAAATTTCTAATTATTTCATTTATACTAAAGATAACTTCAACTCTCAGTAAACACAACTTTACCTCTTTCATGTTTTTTAAGAATGTTAAAAATTCCCTTACAAAAAGTAAAAGTATACGTCATTACAACAACATGTTATATAAACCCGTTCGTCAGGAAAATTTGAAGAGAGTACTTTAAAATAAACAACGTTTAATTAAAGTTATAATTAAGTTTGATTAGAATATCAAAATAAAATCATCTTTACAGTTTTCATTTCTAAAGAATCTATTAAATTATAAATTAAATTAGGATATATTACAGGGTTTGTACAGTTTTACCACAATTATTGATTGGAATTTTTATGCTAATTGTATAGCAGGAATATATTTCAAATTCTGAGATGCGATGAGGCACTTAAAAATTTTGTCGTTAAAATATTAAAATAAATTTGCTTATCTTAAATAGTGGTGTCAGACTCCTTGGAGTGTATGCAGCTTGATCATAGCCTTTAAAATGCTTCATCATTTGTTTTACTTACCCATCATACATAGTACAGGGTAAGTCTTGTAATCGTTTTGAAAATCGAAAAATTTTTTTGACGAATTTACACTTTTCAGACACTGGATATTCCGAAAAACATATTTTTAGAAAAACAAAATTGCCGTCCGTCTGTCTTTGTGTGTGTGTCTGTGTGTGTGTCTGTGAACGCTCTATCTCCAGAACAAATTGAGATAGAGACTTGAAATTTGGTATGTACTTAGTATGTAATAGTGGGAAGAAACTTATTGAATTTCAGTAACCTCGATTATCCGGAACTATTTGTTTCGGACTATCGAAATATTCTTTCTGATAAAAGTTATATAAAACTTTTCGAAACTGTTTATTTTAAAGAGTGAATATAAAAGATAATAAGAAGACATAAATTTTGCATAAAGAATGAAGCCGATCGGATTATTAGTTGCTGAGATATTTGTAATTATATTTTCCACACACTTCGATTTTTAATGACCCTGTATTTCATTCAAATGCAAAGATATATTTTAATTGGAAATAAGACACTTAATCCGACGCAGTAAACCGTTAGTTAATATGATTATCAATTTTGGAGTTATAGAGCATTTAATCTTTATGACGTCATGCTGCCACGATTTTATTCGAATTGCAATCCGTTTTATAAATAGTTTACACATGTTTTATTTTCATATTTTATATTATGCATATTCATGATGGATAAGTATTACGGTGGCCCCCAACGACTAGTTTTCTTTTTTAAAGAGTTCATTTAGGGTATTTCCTACTTGTGATCTATTTATTTTAAATGAAGGAAGCGCTATTGCATTGTTGAGATTGCTTGAGCTGTATTGAAATTTTACATTAAAGTAATATTTTTAAAACTGTACTTTAAAAAAGTAAAATAGCTAACATGTATTAATTTATTCATCATTCCTTAAAATTTAAATCAAAACAAACAGAAAACTGCTCAATCTGACTCATGGTAATACATTATAAAATCAGAGAAGAACACTTTTATCATTAGACCATTGGCGGTACACATGTGAACTAACCTGTATAGAAAATGACATTCTAAGTATTAACGTTTAGCTTCGACAGAAAACTTTACTTATTTGGAATTTTAATGTCAAGTTACCACTTTCACATTAATATAAACTTCTGTGTATCTCTTTTCGGGACCTCACAGTTGATATAGGAAAACTAAGGAACATTTATAGAATAAGAAGGTACCTTGCACGCACATAGAGATATTTTTTAGATCCAAAATAGGGTGCAATGAGGTCAAACGTTCGCATAATATGAAAAACGATTTAAGGAAATTCAGATTTCATTATCATCTTAAGATATAATTCTTATTAAACGTAAGTCGATTTATCTAAATTTGCCACATTAGTCAATTTTACTTAATTAACAAGTTATTATAAGCATACACTTATAAAAAAATTAGATTTTTTTTATTATGAAACTATGCATATATAAAATCGATATTGCAAAAACTGTTTCGAGTTTGTTTTTTTGCTTAGTTTTTTTCCAAGTCATTTCTTGAGTTAGTTTCTTCTTAAACGTAATTCTTCTTAAACGTAAAATGTATATACCATTGCAAGTATAGTAGTAAAGAAAAGTGTGACAGACATTACTAAGATGTGAACAGTCTGTAATAAACCGTGACAATCGATTGGGATTAACACCTGGAAATACATATGAATTGTGCATTGATAGTTGTAAGCGTATTAATATTTGGAAGTAGTTTATATGTTTCTAATCGTAATGAAAATTTGCATGAAGCAGTGATATACTTTTGTAGCAAGAGTTGAAATTTCCCAACTGAGTGAAATATTGTCCCTGCCAGGATTCGAATTGGGACTTAAGCTGCCAATTCTCTGCCAACTGAGGTATCCTGTACAAATCTAGCAGACACACAATTCACTCAGAAACCTTATTGATATTGGCATCTTGTCTGATATCTGAATGAGCTCAACAGAATAAATTGCAGGTAATGAAAATCAAAGAAACTTTTTTTCAAAATTATTTTCCTACTTTTTCATTCATTTGAAAAATTTCAACTCGTCTGAATTGTTTCCCAATTAGAATATTTGTGTATATATGAATAATGTATATTTTTGTAGGTATGCTAACATTGGGTTATGATTATTATTTTTAAATCAACATTGTCGTAGATATAGATTAATAAAATGATAATTAAATGATATAAATTAATAAAATAACTCTAGTAAGTCTCTTACCTAAATGACTTGTTGGAAGGGCTCGTCTATCATAGTTTTTCAGTAGCGAGTCTAATAAATTCAAATCTTCAATAGTACTGTTTGGTCTGGAAAATAAAATGAATCGGTCATCAAATTTCACTTCATACTGAACAAGAAAATATGGAACATAAAAGTTTAAAAATCATTATTTAATAATTCTACATCAACGCTGTAAAGAGAAATATTTGAAGTAAATGATAAGAACGACATAAAGCAACTACATAATAATCATGCATTTGCAAGAATTTTTTTATAGAATATTAGGATATCAATATTATATTAATATACTTTATGACAGAATATAATTTTCTTGGAAAAATGAAATGTTATGAAAATGCTCATGGTTTAGGGAAAAGTACAAAATTGCTTTTTTGTAAAGCGATAACGGTTTTATATAATATATTCTTCAAATCGGTGGATACTGAACGCGCAACTACATATTCACATGCAGTCATTCTATTCAGTGAAAAAATAGAAATCGTCACAATTCTGTCAATAAATATTTTATTATCGTATATAAATGTTTCGATTACAATAAATATACAAACATTTATTAACTTCCATTACATGATGCTTCATTTAGATCCATTGCGTACTTACATACATCCTCCTGAGTTGAGTTTTACTACGTGTAACAAATCTTAAAAAGATATGATGAAATTCATATGTAATTACCATTTAAAAATATCAGTCAACGTTCATTGTTATATTTACACATGATACGGAATATTTTAGTAGTTTCAAGAGTTTGGTGACCTAGTTTGGTTCTCATTAACGAAGTGGAAAATATTACCGTAGTTGGTCACTGCATAAACTCGCTTGGAGGCAATTTGAATATTTAAATTAATTGAACCATGAAGCAATACACTGTTAAAACTGTGTACAGCACTAACTGTAAAATTTTTAATTGAATAAAATATGTCTGAAATGTTTTCTTCCTATATTGTATCTGAAAAAACTCCCCAAATGATAAATTAAAATCATGATGCGAGTGTTACACGAGAACGGGGCATACACAAGAAAATAAATATATGGTATCTTTGATTCAACATATCATAGCTGTCAACTTTTACGCTTTTTCTATTACCACTAAAATTTAATAGAAATTTTTACCTTATTAAATGGCATAATTTATTATTAAATTTCAATGATAAGAAAAATCTTAAAAGTTGTAGGCTAGGATACATTCAGATTTTTTACTGAATTTTTATTTGTCGTATTTTCTAATCCATGCAAAATATAAAATAATTTTCTTTTTGATTAATAACAGTTCATGTTTTACTTCCAGATACTGTTGCGTAAAACAACAATGTGGCACTTGCAAAATTCTTGATTGTGAGATCTCTACAAAAATTTAATAAATTGAAAGAAAATACTTCCGCTTTTCTTCTAAAAGCAATAGATGCTAAATTGCAACAATAATTGCAATAGTTGTTAAATTGCAACAATCGATTAGTATAAACATCTACTTTTAATTTGTATTTGGAGTTTTTTCTTAGCTTGATATCTGCAAATATAAAGGAACGATGACTTTTGCAGTAAGATCTAAATCCGTATTCTGAGCATGTGCAACATGGGAAAACTTCCACCAAAAGTTTGCATATGCTACACGTGTTCCTTGGTAGGGCCTTATAGGTTTGACACAATAAAATCGCAATGGAAAAACTTACACCATTAAATTAACCTTAATGCAGATTTTCATGAGGTTCTTAAAATCAGCTTCAGATACATAGATTTTCTTTTAACTGATTATTTTAAGTGCGCTCCCGGAATGGTAATCCGGTACTGACATCGAGAACTTTAATAATGACATTATAGCATAAAGATGCTATAATAATATCCCAGTAGAATTTTTACGCAGAATTTTCTGAAAACGAAACAAAATAAAAATCCATGTTGCATTTAAACATACATGAAATTATAATTAAATCAAATGCATAAATTTTTCAACTTCTACATCAACTCCTAACTTCGTATCGTAATATTAATTTTAACAAGTGATTGAAAGATATTTGGATGTAAAATTTAATTTTTTTACGGGGCTATAAAAAAGAAAATGTAAAGAGGTTCTGAGAAAATATTATGAATGGGATACAATTTATTTTCTATATGTTATATTTTGTAATTCATTTATATAAAATAAAAACATGATTATTAATAAATCGGTCAAGTGCGAGTATAACTCGCGCTCGTAGGGTTCCGTACATTGAATTTATTAATTACTATTTGTTAATTGATAAACTCCTACTACCTTTAATTTTTTCACTATTTTAGTTTCAGTAGATACGGAAATAGGAAAGGAGGGACATATTTTTCAAGAATACTTTCGACGATATCTTTAAAAAATATAATACCTAAAATTAAAACAAATATATTTTTGAGTTATGTTACAAGACCTTTCGAACGATACACTACATGATATAATAATAATAATGTTATTTTCAAGTAACTTAATTAATATCTCGGCTAACTACGGACATTGTTTTTTGAAAAATCATTATCAAATATTCTTTGTTGATTTTGCATTAATAGATACCGCAAACGCCCGTCAACTCCCTTGCTGACCTCTCGAAAAGTAAAGTTTGTGTGTAACGGAAAAATGCGTTTTTCTCAAAAACTATGCTATCTAGGAAAATCGCTATAGTTTTCCTGCAAGGTTTAAATAAACGCCTAGTACCCCTAATTTTTTTTATAATTTTAGTTTCAGCAGATTCGAAAATAGAAGGGGGGGGGGATATATTTTTGCAATGCATTTTCGACGGTATAATACCTAAAATATAATACCTAAAATTAAAACAAATATATTTTTGAGTTCGGTATTACGAGATGTTTCACACGATATACAGATTTTTTTAAGTGACTTAATTAGCCCCTAAATTTTTTCTAAACATATTTGTGAATGGCTAATAATTTGACAATATGTGGGTAAAAAGGCTTTGTAACTTTCCCAAGTTTGAACTTATCACGTCCCATAGTTTACGAGAAAAGGGCTCTGACAGACGGACAGATAGACACATGTGTGATCTTATAATGTTTCGTTTTTACGGATCCCTAAAAAAATAAGTTATTATAGTTTATTATTTTATGTACTAGTATGTTTGAAGAAAAAATCAGCATATATTATAATTTAGTAAAAATAAATAAAAGAATATAAATCTTATTTAATATTAGGAAATAAAAAATTTCCGTAATTTCAATTCTTAAACATTTCATTCAAATGGTTTTATATTTTGTATATTGGCATGAATTTACACGCAGATTAAAATTATTTTATAAAAATACTGCTACTGAAAATTTAAAAATAATTTCAAATTGTTTGATATACATGGAATTTGACAGTAGACATTAGTCTCACTCGATTGATTCCAGTATCTATTTTATACTGTGATTTTGTGAAAAAAATAGTAGATGGGTGAATATCGCATTTTTCTCTCCCAGAAGTGTACATGTGCTATAATTAGTAACACAATTAGACAAAAATATTATTTGGTTTTGGTCAAATGCAGATCTCCAAAAATCATTGATATTTGTGCTTGATTTTAAATTTATACATTATAGTATATCAAATGTTGTTTAATATCTGCAAAGAGAGTCATAACAAGTTAACTGTAATGTTTTGCATTCCAAAATGTAATTGCCCCAAATGTGATATTAATACGCGAAAACATTTTAAATGCGAATGTTACTTGAGATTATTGACGACATTCCTAATCTGTTTAGAGATATTTTCTAGAGTATAATTATAAAAGGTTTAAAGAACCTAATGTTACTAATTTTTGGTTATGTTAAATAGGCATCATTATTTTCAAATTTAAGCAAAGTGATGTCCCTTTGAGAAAATTCTTGTTAAAAATTTCTTATTGCGATTTATTTAAATATTTTCCAAATCCATTTTATTCGAACAGGTTTTTGCCTTTTCATTTTACGTTTTCCTATGAGTGACTATACACTGAAATTGTAGTTTCAGTGAAGAATTTGGAAAACAGAATGAAGATCGTTTTCTTTGGATAGCATCATACATAATATTTTATGCACATATTTTTTATAAGCATGATTTTACAGTTATAGAATTTTTTTCGTATTCGAATAGTTATTTTTAAATATTCGGTTAGGGTTCAGTTAACTATGAAAATAAAAGCTTTTAATTTTATTTTACAATTTTTATTAGTACTATTTTAATATTTATGTTTATTGTATTATTATGCTAAATTAATTAGATTCAAATTGGTTTGATATTGGAAAAATAATCAAAATAAAATATATACTACAATTTTGTGAATATACATTTACAAAGCTTATAAAAATTGCAAAATACATAAAAGGTCTGTTGTATGATTGAAATTAGTGCAGATATATATTATTTTCGAATAGAGATCGTCTAAGAAATGACTTTTTACTGTTTTGCTTGTTATAACAGGGAGAGAGTTTTTCTGTATATACGTAACTTACAGGTACGTATAAAAATTACAGGACTGCATAAAAATTTAAAATTCTTAACTTAAAAAGAAACATATGTAGCGGAATTTTCATATCCAGAAGAACAACATTTGAAACTATTTTCACAATTGGGTCTAAAAGTTCCATACTGAAAGTGGCAACAACTTTGCAGTTCCTTGAATTTCATCTTTTCCCTATTCTATTGAAAACATACATTTCTAATATTATTAATTTTCAATATTTATTTTCCATATATGTGTTAAATAATAATATCTATTACCATATGGTATATATATATGACATTAGAGTAACCGTAATTTCTGGGCACTGTGCAGGGCAAATTGCTAAAGAAATTTGAGAGTTCAATAACATTCGTGCTGTTTAAGAAGCTAAGAAGGTGCAATGATAATCCTTATGTCAAACAGTGGTCCGTACGATGAGAAAAAAAAAAAGCTTATTAATACATATTTCGCTGATGTTTTTGGTATTTTTTATTACTATAGGCCTAACACATTACTACCACAAAAGCAAATTACAGGCTAAAAAAAGCGTTTAATCCGCAGCTGTTGCGTACAATTATTTCACCCTTAAGATGCTACTTCACCCACGCAAAGACACTCGCAAGCTAATGTTAAACCTGTGGAAGATATTCTTTCATAATATCTCATTTGCATTTAGATATTTCTGATATATTTATTTTTGCATCGGATAGCTAATGCCGATATCTACAAAGACCTTATTTCCTTTTTTCTACTTTTGTTGCAGATTTCCTTATGCTGATACTTTCACTTTCGGTACCGGTTTCAAAAGTAAAAATGTCCTCCTTAAAAAAACTGAAATAGAAATCAAAAAGGATATTTTTCCCTTACCAAAAATTTCCCCCACCGATTTTAAAAGGATAATCGAAATTAATGCGTGAAATAAACAGATGCAAAATCATTTCCAATGTATCGCGCGCATTCATTATACCACTAAAATTAACGATTTGAGAATTAGCTATTCTTCAATGCTAATCAGGGACAACCTGTATAATGATAGAAAAATAAACGAAAAGTGTTCGTATTGTACATTATGGCGTTAAATTGCGACTTATATTTAATGTTTTTAATTTATAGTCTTTCTTTATTACGTAAAGGAAAAAAAACCACAATATGAAATGTTATATTAAATAAGAAATAAACATGTGTCTGTTAGAAAACATAAAAAATACTATATGTAATAAAGTGTAGTTAATTCACAAAAGCTAATTTCAGTATCTCATAATAAAATATGCTAAAATGTATTTTGAAAATTATTTGCTCAAAAGCAAGAATTTGTGCAATACGACTACATTTAATAATCATTCAAACACTTATTATACTTTTGAAATATATCTTCGAAATAAATTTTCTCCAAATTATCATGACATCAATCATTCTACCATGAAAATTGGAGTTTCATTTTGTTTGTGCGGTTTTGCTGTTTACTGTTCTCAACTAGTTCTTAAGCGAACACTATAATGCAGCAATATTTTAGTTTCTTTTTTTTTTACATTTAAAAATTCCAATCGATGCCAGATTGTTGTTATTAAGGTGTAAAAATTATTTAAACACAAATTTGAATTGCATGTAAAAAAGATATTTTAATCAAATATGCACTAATAAAGCCTTGTATGTAGTCTATCTATTAATATTATTATTATGAAGGACTCAGCAATTTTCGTGTATTAAATTTTAAGAAACACATATTAATAATAAGATAATAATATGTTACCGTAAAAACCACCGAATTAGTCGCATATCAAATAAACATATTTCAAACCAGAATTTTTGTTTTAAAAAATACAACTTGTTTTTCCTTCGAATTTTTTACTTCATTTATTAAGCAAAATTTATGGTTTAAAATAAAGTTATTTTAACTTGTATTGATAATTTTGATTGTTTAATAATTAATTATTATATATACTATTTCTTATGTCAATATCCGTTTTTTCCATGCCCATACAAAATTCACACCGATGAATGAGGTATCGCGAAAAGTTTTTGAACAGGCTTTTGACATAGTACACTCACATTTCGTTAAAGCATGTTGTTTGTTTAAAAATTTCAGTTAATTATAAATTAAGGAAACACGCATCAGTAAGTAATCTTAAAGAATTCAGTGCAAAAGCCTCGCGCGGGCTCACTGGTGCAAATATAACGTATCCCCAGTTAAAAGATATTCAAAAATTGTAGTACATTTTAAGGTTATAAAAGATTTGTAATATATTATTCACAATGTATGTGCTTCTTAAGGCTAAAACGAAATTAAATATTCAAAAAATGTGCATTGATATTTTTTATCTACTATATGACGTTAAAAGAATTGTAAAGAACTGATAAAACTTCTCTAAATATTTTGTTTACTAAGCTTTAATAAACACAAATTAAGAATATGGTGACATGCTAAATAAATATTTAAGAACAACCATTACAAAACCTCCTATTAATACGTAATGAATGATATTTTTCTGATATTTAGATATGCAAAAGATATAATCTATGGTAAACAGGACACTGGTTTAATTCAATGTACCTCCATCATTTTTATTACTATGCGGTATCGGTGTCATAACATAATTTAATTTTTTTAAAGTAAACTTCAAGTAATAGTTAACTTTATTAGCAAGATGAAAAATAATGTACAACTATTCAAAGAATCACGTTTGCTAACTTACTCCTTTAGATTGAGGTGAACGCTTTCTTTTCTCCCTAAGGAGAAAAACAAAATATTTAGATAGCGTTCATTCTTAAAACTTCCTCTTTCTTTTAGTTGTCTATTTGCATAATTCATTTATCTTAAAACTCCCCCTTGAAGAGCTGAAGCGTGATTCATTGAAATCATGACAAACATTCAAAAACAAGAAACTAAATAAATAAACGAGAAAAACTTTTTGGTAGTTCACGTTTGTCTTATGGCCTTACATTGTTGAAGAAAATTTTCATTACAAAAAACAGAAGTGAATACGATGATGTAAACTTCTTTCAGATATAGGCGAAACATTCTTTGAATAAAATTACTATAAAAAGATTTTTAAGTTTTCAATCAGCAAAATATTTTTTTGAATAACTTTATATTATTTGAATTCTTCATTTTTACTAAAGTTTTAAAAACAAAACAATGTGGTATTCTGGGGTTTTTTCTCTCTTTCTGAGCGAATTATGGGATAAGATTGAGTCATATTTAAATTATAATAATGACATAAAAAATTATGTTTTAGCGAGTGTTAGAAAGAACTAAAATGTACTCTGCTTTCGCATGGCGTTACACAACATACTAAAGTTACAACTCTCAGAATTGTAAGCGGCGATGATTGACAATGATCACATATCGTGACAAAAAAGATTTAGTTAATATATTAATTTGCTGAATTAAAATGAAACAGTGTAAAGGACTCCGATATAAGCATAATTACCACATAACTTGCCTCTTAAATAAAATGTACCGTGGTGCTATAGGCGAGAGTAGCCATATTTGGACCTCCACTTTAAATGGACCGCTGTAATTCTGCCGTTAATTACAGAAAGAGACATCTACCGCTGAAATCCTACTCATCAGAATGTCATCATTTAGGGTTAGATGAATACCCTGCCTTCCACGTGCTGTTCTCAGACAATTTTTAAAAACCTAAAATTAGCTGTTTTGATCTATTTTTTTTCTTACTAAACGTAAGAGAATTCTTTGAAACTAAGGTAAGTTATGTTTTCATATACATATCTAAATTCACGTGTTTATTTCGCATAATGTTCATGCGGATTTGTTTGATTTTGTTTTTGTTCTTAGTCATGAGCTTATCTGGCTTAAAAAATGGCGCAGTTACCTTAATTAAACCAATTTCAGTTACTTAAATTGGACCAGATATACGATGATCATAAATTTGAAAAAATAAGTAATGAATTTTGAGGGCTCTTGCCTTCCTTATACCCTTAATTACGTATTGCGTAGAGGCACAAGAATCATGGCTTCGAGCTCATAAAGGTTTCCGTCTAACAACTTTAGAGGTCCCCCAGCTTTTAACTATCGCTTACAACAAAGCAGCAACCATTGAAACTGCAGTCCAAGCTTTTAAGAGAAGCGGAATTTGGCTTCCAAACAGGCATGTTTTTAAAAATCATCATTTTGCAGCTGCTTCTGCACTGCAGATTTATCCGTTAATTCTCCTGCTAGTGAGATTTCGGAGTCAGAGTAAGTAATCATAAAACCTACTGAAACTAAGAGAGTAAAAAAAAACATATAAAAACGACACTGACTAAGAGTCTGGAAGAAAAACATCAGTTACAGCAAATGTTGTCAAAGTTATGAGAAACGAAAAGGAAAGAGTAAGTTCTGAACAAATTGACCCGCAAGAAGACTGCAGGTACAAACCCCTCCAAAAAGCCAAAGAATCATTAGAAATGTTATCTCCTTTGCCCTAATCAGTTAAGTCAAACTACAGATGGAGACAAAAAAACAGTTGTGTTAACATCTTCGCCATATAAAGTAAACCTTGAAACGAAAAAACGACAAATGGGAAGATCTAACAACACAAAGGCAATAGGAACATCAAGCTTTAAAAAATGGGTGTAATTTAATTTGAAAGAAAAAGATGGAAGAGAAGAACTAAAGACATAAGGTAAAGAAAACTTCTACTGCAAAAAAACAATACTGTATAATGATTCAGAATCGAAAAAAAATCAAGACAGTGACGATTGGTTTTGCCTAATTTGTAAGAAAAATAAATTAGCAGATATGATTCAGTGTTCAGATAACCAAATATTATTCCATATTGTGTTCGATGGAATGAAAAATTAACAAAAGAAATTCATGTGTAAGCCTTGAATCACTTCTTACATGATATTCAAGTAACTGGCAATTAGTTCCATAATTTCTATTCTTAATTACTTATAACTTTTATTTATATTTTGAATCCATTTTGATTTAAAACAATTACTGTTATTTTCAGACATTTGATTTCATTATATTCCATTGCTGTTGTTTTGTTTGATTGTTTCATTAATCGCAAACTTTGCTTTTAATAAAATTAGTTATATTCCCTACTCATTAAAACAGCCTAATATTGCGTGGTCCAATATAGGAGACTAAGGGTCCAACATACACGACAAGACGCTGAATTTGGACCACTTTTAACATTTATTTCAAATTAAATTAAAACTTGAGATTTTAAAAAAGAAATTGGTCTAAAGATTTATTTAGTCAGTAGATGAACATATTGACCACGTGTAGTGATATTTTGCAGATGTTCCAAAAATGAAGTGAGTTATGCCTGAAGCGGTCCAAATTCGGCTACACTGTTAAAAAATTTCGTTTATTGACATGTTGTCTTCCGTGAATTTTGATCAGAATGTTTCCTTTTTGTTAGAAAAATGGAATATCTCCCGTATATCTGTTGCTACCCAGCTAGAAAAAGTTTGCAAAAAAATTGCACAAAATCCGAGCGTATTTGGCACCTCTACTTATGCATAAAAACTGCAAACTGAATTGTGCACAAAAAGTGCATAAACTGTATCCCTAAAATATACACTTTTTAGACATTTTAGATTACAGAGTTTCAAATTCGGAATTATTAATGTAAAAATCTATCATCCAATGGGATTGCAGTATTTTTGATCGCCACACATGCGCTTAAACTCCTTCGCGTCTGTATCGCTCCATTTATTGACTACAAAGACGGAACATTCCTCAAAAAACAGAAACATTAAGGAAACTCTGCTGCCAGTCCTTTTTCCGTAAATTGACGGCATTTTTTTTACAGTATACTGTTAAAAATAATCTGAAATTCACGGGTATTTTTTTCCTGAATTTCACAGAAAAAGTCACTTTTCATGACAAAGGGGCATTTTCAGTTTAAAGCAGAAAATTTCCTCATATAAGAAAGCAGCCAACGGAGATATTCCGTTATCTGCTGCATGTTTATTTTCAATGTTTCAAAAACTGACATGTTGCTGCACAGAAAAACTAAAAATTCTATAAATTAAAATTTCAAGTTTATTTAAAACAACAACAAGAAAATAGTGCTTTCGAATTTAAAAAAGCAAAAATTAATTCTTTCCATTCTTTTAATATTATTTGCAATTCATTTTTTTAAGTTAAAAAAAAAGTATTCGCACTTAAAATATATTCTAAACAAACAGATTAATATATATATATAAAATAGCTAAATTAAGTAAAAAAAAATCGATCATATTTTAAAAAGCAACAAAGAAAAATAATGCTTTCGAATTAAACTCATTCCTTTAAAATTATTCGCAATTTATTTTTTAAAGTTATAAAAAACACTCACACTGAAAATATATTCTAAACGAACACATTTAAAAAATACATAATAGTTGATTAAAAATCGATTTTCGCAAAAAAGCAAAAAAAATTATCGAATTTAATTCAAAATATATTATTTATATTTTACATTTAACAATCAAATTAAGAATATATATAATTCATGTTTTTATTCTCTATTAATACTATAGTTTTCAATCATCATCTCATTATGAAATATCCCCGCAATTAACTTCAAAATTACCAGTTTTCTAAACCCTAAATTGTTTAATTCCCAAGCTGCGATTTGAAGAAAATCGTTTCCTACTCCTACTCTAGCAAGGACACGCTGGTCTTACGGTAAAGCACTCGGATCAAACCACTAACGTTCCGAGTTCGAGCCTCAGGACGGGCAGAAAATGTTCTTGCATTATATTAAATACTCCCGAAATATTCCACAGATGGCAGCACAAATAGAGATGACATTTTTTGAAACCGAGTTTATTTATAACGGAAACTTACCGATTCTTCAAACGGAGTTTTCCCTCCCTTTATCTTTCAAAACGGAAAATGTACTAACGGAACGGAAAAAGTCCGGCAACTTTACTGCCAGTGGTTTTACCATGAATTGACGGATTTATTTTTAACAGTACACTCTCCCCTACATGAAAATGTATAAATTGTCAAATCCTCAAAACAAAAGTGAGGCAAGGCAGTTTATTTCAGGATGTTCGAAAGCTATATCCAGATATTTTTCAATATACAGTTAAACTTTTCATACACTGTTAAAAGTAAATCCTTAAATTCACGATAAAATTACTGGCAGCAAAGTTGCCGGACTTTTTCCGTTGCGTTAGTAGATTTTCCGTTTTGAAAGATAAAAGAAGGACAAACTCCTTTTGCAGAAGCGGTAACTTTCCGTTAACGCTCTCAGAAATCACGGAAATAATCCTGGCAGCACTGACAGGAAAGAAAATTTTCCGTTTTGAATAAACTCGGATTATAAAAAAACATCTCTATTTGTGATGCCATCTGTGGACTATTGCGGAAGTATTTACTATTTGATATACATCAAGAACATTTTCTGTCCGACATTGCGTTTGAACCAGGGATGACAGTGCCTCGAGTCAAGTGTGCTGCCGGTTAGACCAGAGGGCGTTTTTTAGAATACCAGTTTGAAAGGATGATATGGGATTTCTCAAAATGGCGGCTTAAAATTTAAACAATTTGGGGCTTAGAAGCTTGGTAATTTTGAAGTTAATTCCGGGGAGATTTCATTATGAAATGATGTTGATGTTTTAAAATTGTAATATTAATAGAGGATAAAAACATGAATTATATATATTCTTAATTTGATTGTTAGATGTAAAATATTAATATTAGTGTATTTTAAAAATAAATTCGATAAAAATGTTTTTTTTTTTGAGAAACTCAATTTTTTTAAGTATTATATATTTTTTAAATGTGTTCGCTTAGAATATATTTTCAGCGCGAATGCTTTTTATTACTTAAAAAAATAAACTTCGAATAATGTTAAAGGAATGAGAAAATTATTATTATTATTATTATTATTTAATTCGAAAGCATAATCCTGTTTGTTGCTTTTTTGAGTAAAATCGATTTTTTTTTCACTTAAATTAACTATTATATATATTTTTAATCTGTTTGTTTAGAATATATTTTAAGTGTGAATATTTTCTTATAACTTTAAAAAATAAATTGCAAATAATTTTAAAAGAATACGAAAATTGTTACTTTTTTATTAATTTGAAAGCACTATTTTGTTGTTGTTGTTGTTGTTTTAAATAAACTCGAAATTTTAATTTATTGAATTTTTTGTTTTTCTGTGCAGCAACATGCCCGTTTTTTAAACATTGAAAATAAATATGCAGCAGATAACGGAATATCTCCGTTGGCCCCTTTCGTCTCAGTCCGGTCTGTTGCTTTCAGAAAATACGAGGAAATTCTCGGTTTTTAACGGAAAATACCCTTTTGTCGCGAAAAGGGACTTTTTCTGTGAAATTCAAGAAAAAAATACCCGTGAACTACAGATTATTTTTAACAGTGTAGAGGCTGTAGTTGGACATCATTTGAAAAATCAAATTTCTTGTATTAGTACTAAATATCTAAACTTTGTTCAGAATGCAGTTGAGTGTATCTAACAGTAACAATTTGAAATCCGAAAACAGATCGATCGCCTTATAGAAAAATAATAACAGAAACGACGGTGTATTCTGACGTAATAATGATTTCGTGTGAACGATAATACAGATTGCTGAAACATATTTTAATTTACTTTCAGAAGATTTATGAGAAATATTTTTGAAAAAATCAGCTTACACAGAAATATTGACACGCTAACTAAATATAGAAATGATACACACAGGCTAAGTTATAAACAATTATTATTAATAAAACGCTGCGCCAAACCATTGAAGAAAACTAATTTGATTACGGCAAATTAAAATAAAAAAAAGCATTTTTTATTCTCGCAAATGGAAAAAGTATAAGTATGCTTAGAATTTTCACGTGTTTTTTTAGCTCTGGAATTCCTGGAATCCATGAGACTCGAAAAACATGAAGAGAAGAAGGGCTTGGGAATTGCCGTTCATCTTTTTTTTTCAATCTCCAAAAATCTATCCAGATGTTTACTTAATTTTAAATAATTAAGACTTTATTTTTCTTAATTTTCACGTAGATAATTTTCTGTATAATAAAGTTAACAGATTCAATAAATTAAACAAGAATAATATTTCTTTTTCAGATTGCGGAAAATTTGATGCAGACTTTGTATTATATTTCGAATGTGAAATATTTTATTTTTAAAATCTAAAATATTTTCAAAGTGTATGTTTAAGATAGTTTTGAAAAAAGTAAGTTATAAGCAATAATTAATAAATAGATATTTTTATACAGAAGAACGATTTAATAAAACTTCAGATGTGTGGATTATAATTTAAAATAATTCAGGAATATAATAAAACAAAAATCTATATAAACAAGAAAGAAAAATCATGCATCAAGTAGAAATTATGAAACACTTTCTAACACATCCAGAATATTGTAACAAAACTTCACCTTTTAATAAGGTGAAAGTTTATATCTAGGTAAAAATCTTAGAAGACGAAGAACACATTAGAAAACAGACTTTCAGCAATTGCCAACTATAGACAGAAAGGTATCCGAATACTTTTGTACAACCCTGTATATGATCTATTGATTTGTGTATATGTTACTGTCATTATCCGGTCATTATTAATAATAGCCGGTTATTATTAATAATGACCGGATTAATCATATTGACCGTAACATGTATACTGCATAGTATGCTGAAATTAATTTCAGTTCGAAAACGATTAACATAGTTGAAAATTCTCCTTCAGCAATTTACAATAATAAACAGAAATGTACTCGAATTTTTTTTTGCAGTCCTGTACATGATATATAGAGTTTATCCGCATCTCAAGTAATATGCAAAACATAGTTACAATGCACTCCCGATTATCCGGGTTAATCATTGGGAGGGGTCACACGGACAATAGGAAAACACGGACAATCCGAAAATTCCTTTTTTTTTTTAAAGAAAAAATCAACATCAGTACAAAAATGTAAAAATTACTTACATTTGTTTGCTGTATAACATCAAACTGTTAATTTTCCTTTTAACATTTATGGCTTAATAAAAAGAAAACTACCAAGTGTTAATCTGAGGGCATTGAGCCCAAAGAATTTTAAATTGGTCCCAAGAATTTTAAATTGATTCAAAGAGTTTTAAATAAGCTTCTCGAAAAATTAAGAAAACGATAATATATTAAGATGGATCATCCCGAAATCCCCTCCTTTTATAATTACCCATTGAATCCTCAAAATTAATCCGAGAAGCGCCTTATTGCAATGAACATATATACAACATTTGACGCAAATCGGATAATTCTGCATGAAAAACCCATTTATCTAAATTAAACGGGGAGGATTAGCTCCCCGTTACACCCTTTATACGTAAGCAATGAACCCCCAAAACTAATCAGGAAAGCGCCTTATCATAAGGAACCTATGTACAAAATTTGAAGAGAATCGGATAATTCTGCATGAAAAATCCATTTATCTAAATTAAGGGTGGGAGATTAGTCCCTTTCTCCCTTTATACTTAACCAATAAACCCCCAAAACTAATCAGGGAAGTATCTTATCACAATGAACCTATATACAAAATTTGAAGAAAATCGGATAATTCTGCATGAAAAACCCATTTATCTAAATTAAAAGGGTTGTAGCCTCCATTACCCCCCTTTATACTTAACCAATGAACCCCCAAAACTAATCAAGAATGAATCTCAGAATGCAAGTCAGAATGAATCTATATACAAAATTTAAAGAAAATCAGATAATTCTGCATGAAAAACCCATTTATCTAAATTAAAGGGGGAGGATTAGCCTCCCCGTGTCCCCATTTATACTTAACTAATGAACCCCCAAAACTAATCAGGGAAGCGCTTTATCACAATGAACCTATAAATAAAATTTGTAGCAAAACGGCTATTTCTATCAAGACTTATCGCGTTACGTACATACATACGTACATACATACGTACGTACATAGAGAACCGACGGGCACATTAGCTCTCAGGCTTTGATAGCCTGTGAGCTAAGAAAATCTATAATGAGTCTTTGCTTCTAATGTTTGTTGATATCTTGTCGTATATCGACACATATTTTACGAACCGCAGTAACGTCACCGTAATCAAATACTATTTCTCCCATATAATCTAACAAAGTTTCCACAGATTGTAAGGAAGCAGAATGAGAAATTGTATTTCCCTCATTTAGTACATCTTCTGCATCACTATTAGATTTAACAACACAATTATTAACGATGTCTTCAACTGTCAAATACTGGAAGGCAGGATCACATGCATCCCTTTGAAACCCATCTTCTAAATTTTCTTCATCAAGATTTTCAAAAACTTTGAATTCTTTTGCTTGTTCAAGAATACTGTTTTTATATCCTTTTGGATATCTGAAGAAGATTGTTCATCAAGCGGTATGATCTTTCTCCAGGATCGTGATAACGTAGGCGATTTTATCTTTGACTCTGCTGCTCACATTCCATATACTGCACCCAATAACGAATATTGCTTCCAAAAATTTGGTAACCTAATAACTTCACGATTCAAATTTATCAAAAGTTCAGATTTGTATTGCTATTTATTTTCTTAAATTAAGCCTTGATACATAGCCTGTATCTGTGCTGCAACATTTGAAGGGAGAAATTTAGCGGCAATCTATCCGTCATCAGAAGCTTGGAAATTTTTGATTTTGATGTGAAGGGGCATTGTCTAAAAGCAATACGGCTCTTTGGTGTGAGCCTTTTACTTGTGTTTCCTGACTTCAGGAACAACATACTCATAGAACCATTGGAGGAAAATCTACCTTGTCATCCATGTCCCCTTTTGATTGAAATAAACAACCGGTAAAATTTTTGGTTCTATACCCTTAAACGAGCGGGGTTTCATAGCCTTTCCGATCTTTACGAGTTTCATTTTATGGTCACCTGAAGCATTTGAACAGCACATGACGGTAATGCGCTCCTTAGACGATTTGTGGCCTGGAGCTTATTTTTCTTCTTGTGAAGCAAGTGTTTTTGTTGGGAGGCATTTCCAATACAATCCTGTCTCATCGACATTATAAATTTGATAACGAATCAAATTTTCTTCATTAATAAATTCTTGAAATTTCATACAAAACGATTCTGAAGCAGTCACATTCGCACTTACACGTTCTCCTTCAACATTTAACTGGAATCGAGTGAGCCAATCAGATGAAGCATTAAAATCTCCTTCTAATTCTAGTGCGTCAAGATATAATCTCGATTTTTCAGAACACTCGGCACCCGAAATAGGTATACCTTCTGCTCTTTTTTTTGATTAAACCACTGTAGTTGAGCAGAATCTAGTTCTTTGTATGTTGACGTTTTTAGACGTTTTCGTTCCGAAAGTGCTGATTCGTCATCACAATCTCTCGTGAAGGTAATGATTTTTTTCTTTTTTATTATATCACGTACATTTTGTACTCAAATTTGATAATCCTTTGCTAATTTGCTAGTTGATTCTTCATTATCAAGTTTTTGAAGGATTTCTAATTTTTGTTTAACATTTAAAACGTTTCGTTTTAGCTTAACACCAATCATTTTTACCAGTAAAAATTTTCACGCTACTAACTGACGATGAACAAGACGCAAAAACTAACGCAACACGTCTGAAAGTGAGAGCGGACAGCTGAAAGGCAAACAACATTCAGATCCCTCCCATCCCCTTCAACCTTACTCCGTCAAATAGGTTCCAGAGCGTTCAATATGGCCTCTCTACGCATTTCACAATACTATCAGCTAAACTGGACAAGATTCTAATTCACATTAACATCAATTTTACATGCATGATAACCGTGGAAATGCTTATCTTAAAAAAAAATTGTGTGTCCGAAATGCGCACGGATAATCGAGCGTATACTGTAAATATAAAAACGCATACCACAACTTAAAACGCTCTACCAGTAATTATTGCTCAAAGCAAGCACTACTGTAATCGAATAATTTTGTGTTTTTCTGACAATAAAAGAGAAATGCTATGCACGCCATGTTCTACAGTAAGCATCTTGTAGTGCATCTCAGTCATATATAGCAGTTTAAATAAGTTAGAAATAATGTAACACTCTTAAAATACACTACAAACGATTTCCCTCCTTAGACGATAATGTGACGGAATTATTTTTATATGCCTGTAAACATACTATAAATGATACTATATGTATATATATACCTTTCATTTTCACTAACGAGCATGCCATAGTAAGCCTCAATAACGTATATAAATTATACGCCAATCGGAGTATATTTACGAGGACAGACGGTCTTAAAAACCGTAGCCATATTTTCAACTATGTTCGAAAGTTTAATAATCAAGTCTTCTTTAATTTCTGCTCAATTGTTAATATGATAAGTTTCTTTTATTAGCGATATATTTAAAAAAAAATTATCAACAATTGCATTACACTTATTTATCCACTTCATCACTGTCAACGTATTTATTGTGATAAGTGATGAAAGTGAGCTAAATTGCTTTTTATGAAACAAGAAACATAAAAAAATATAACAGGCTGTAGGAAAAACGGCTGTAGGAAAAACAATTATGTGTCACTGATAATATTTAGAAATAAATGTCTCTACTCAGTGTTACAATCCGTAAAACGAACAAAAATATAGTAAAAGAAGTACAATAATGACTTTTCGTGGAAATAGAACCCGATTAATGTAATAACGTTTAAAAAATACTTTTACCCACTTATTGTAATGTATTACGAAAGTATCTAAACTTTTCTAATTAGATTCCTGCCTAAATACCAGGCTCCTCTAAACGTACTGCATTTTTATGTCGTCCACTTTATGATCTATATTGATATTTCTGTAAGTCATATTTACTGCTATTTATAGCAGACAATTTTAGAATTTATCGGCTAGATGTTTGTAAAGACATTCTATTTACAAACATGATGAGAATACTTTAGTAGCACGGAAATATTTGTATGTTTATCGATTTAAAATTAATACATTAGCCGTTGTTTTTTCTGCGGGTAGGAGATAAATGTGTTATAAAATTTCCTGCAAATAAAGATTTTTGAAAAATAATGCATACCAAAATATAAAAGGATGAATGCATTAGAGGGAAAAATTCAGTGGCTGACCCGTAACCATATAAATTAATACAAAAAGAAACAGATATCCCTTGCTAGTTCCTAACGCGTTGAGAATATTATAAACTTATAAATTTCATGTCCACATGCCATAGCTATTGCTGTCTTACGAAAGGAGAAATTCTTGAGCGCCAACTCGGTCTATATGTTATGGTCTATAAAATGTATTTTTCTTATATAAATCAGTGTTTGGGTGTAGTTTCTTATTCAAATCTACAATCGTTGACCGATTTGCAAGAAACTTGATATACATACAAGAGTAAACTTACTTAGAACAAGAGTAAAATTACTGGCTACTTTAAACAATTTCTCAGACCACTCTTTGTACCTTTATTCAACCATCTCCCTCTCCCCCCCCCATAGTTTATCGTTATACAAATCTATATTTTTAATTTTCTAATGCAATTTACTCTTTCCACACCCTAAATATGGAGCAAGAAATATAAACAAAATTATAATTATTGTGTACTTTCTTTTCATAAGACAATGAATTGAAAATCACTCGCCGTATTTTTTTAACTGAAACTGACGTCATTTTGAGCAGATAAAGCGCATTTTTAGTATATAAAATTTAAATCTTTTGCTCTAAGTGCGTTAAAATAACATAGTAATTTCATTTAAATTTATTTGGACTTAAAACATCCAATATAATACAGATATTTCAATTTCAAGAAAAAATCCAGAAAAAATAATAATTTACTAAATATGACGTCGCTTTCTATTAGACTCTTTCAATACGATGTGAATCTGGCTCTAAGAGGTTGGTATTTTTTATTTTCTGTTACGTTTGCATACTACAACTTTTCTTATAAATATACATTACAACTAAGTGTTTTATTAGTTTAGATGAAGTGGTAAATGTTTCTGCGATTCATAGTAAATAGGAAATGAAACATTGCAATAGTTTTTTAGAGTCAATTATTTCTCAATATTCAAATTTTATTTTTGCTTAATAGGCGTATAGCCAAAACAGTGAAAATGTACCCAAGCCGGAACTTCAGTATAGTGCACGGACGTTCTACCAACTGAACCATTTGAGAACGATACTCAGCCTGGAACTTTTTCACCATAACATGTTGGCAAGGCTACAAACGCAGCACAAGATGGAATATTTTCCGTGAGCCACCAACCCTGGGGAAAACACGAAATCAAAGAAAATCCAGCATGGACAATTGAATAAATTCATATTTAATACTTGGAAATTTTCCAGAGAAAATTTCTCACAAGCAAGGAATGAATGCAAGGCGTGAGAAATTTCCTCTGGAAAAATTTTCAAGTATTAAATATGAATTTATTCAATTGTCGATGCTGGATTTTCTTTGATTTCGTGTTTTCCCCAGGGTTGGCGGCTCACAGAAAAAATTCCATCATGTGCTGCGTTTGTAGCCTTGCCAACATGTTATGGTGAAAAAGTTCCAGGCTGGGTATCGTTCACCCACTCCTGGAAGTGTTTCAGTTGGTAGAACGTCAGTGCGCTATGCTGATGACCCGGGTTCGATTCCCGGCTTGGGTACTTTTTCACTATGTTGGCTATACACCCCCAACAAACACGAGATTTTTGGCCACATGTCGTGAACGTTGTGGCCAAAAAAGTTTGCGGCAATTTGTATCCAGCCATTAATGTATTTCAACTGACGCGCCCGCACACCGGATGTCTATCGCCAAATCGTTAACGGGCAAATGGCGAGGAAACTTAATGCAATTTCAGTGCCCAATAGCGAATGAAAGTACGTTTGCGGCAAAGATATACAAATCTATCATCGTTTAAAAGTCAGTGGCCCAGTATAATCTTCTCGACATTTTTATTATAAGAAATAAAAAGTATTTTTACTTCACATTTTATAAGATTATTTTCGTTATTTTAAACCGGGATTTATGTGACACGATAAAATATGCTGCATTTAAATATTTTATGCAATAAAAAATACACAAAAAGTACCCTTCTTTAATTCAAAGAGTTTTTATGTGAAAAAAAATCATAAAAATAGTTAATGTTTTGGCTTTTAAAGTATGCATTAATATATTTAAATGAATATTTTCTGTGAGCACCTAGAATGAAAATGAATATTGCATTCTTTAGACATACATATTATATAAACATATTAAAAAAAATAATGATAAATAGGAATTTATTTTCAATTTGAATTATATATTTCAATTTCAATGAAAAAATATTTGTCAAAAGAAATAAATGCTCCTTTGCCAAAAAGCAGTTACTGTTAAGGGAAAAAAAAAAAAAAACATTTTTTTATTTTTTTTTTTTTTTTTTTTTTTTTTTTGGGGGGGGGGGGTGATTTTATATTATCTGTATATTATCTATAAATCAGTTTCAAAAAATAAGTTATTTTCATTTTTTGAAACACTCAAAATTTAGATTTAAAAGAAAAAATATCCTACATGGCAGTAATAGCAAATGCCCATTCCACCCCCCCCCCCCCCACAATAAATGGGAATTTATTTCCAATTTGAAAAATATAGTTCAATTTCAATAAAACAATATTTGTCAAAAGAAATAAATGCCACTTTGCCAAAAAGCAGTTACTGTTAAAGGAAAACAGAAAAAAAAATCTTTTTTTTTTTTTTTTTTTTTTTTTTTTTTTTTTTTTTTTTTTTTTTTGTGGGTAGGGGGGGGGGCTGATTTTATATTATCTATAAATCAGTTCCAAAAAATAAGTTATTTTCATATTTAAAAGAAAAAAATATCCTAAATAGCAAGCAAAAACCCATCCCTCCCCCCCCCCCCCCCCCCGACTCTTTTCACAACATTAACATCACAGAAACATTAAATTAATCCAGGCTTGCCGTCAAATACAAGGAGGGAAAGATGAAACAAAGATTTCCCTTTTCCGACACATTTTTTTCCCAGTGGGGATTTTTGTAAATATATTTTTAAATGTTTTCAAATTTGTAATAATTAGCATTTAGAAATTTCCACTTTTAAACTTATTTAATATTGTATAAGAAATTTTGAAGATAAAAAAACCTTGGAAAAATAATTCTATTGAAAGATAGTGTTTTTAGAAAGGAATACATTTTCTTGTTTCTGCGGGCTGGTAGGGATTTTGTATGTTAGCAGCGTCATGATGGCAGCGTGAGCAAAGTCTGTTTACAATTTTTGAAGCAAGCCTCCCTATTCCTGGCGTCGTCACCATATTCTTTTGAGGATTTTGATTTACAAATTAGGTAAGATTTTTTTTCTATATTATTCCAAGAGTTAGTAAAAAATTAGTTTTCATCATTCTCAGGGATAGATTTATGTTCAAGATAAAGAAAGCTGAGAAAAAGCATCAGCAATTTTGTAAAATTAACTGCATTGCTTTGCTTATGTTACTTACTTCTACAGAAGTGTATGAAAAAAAGTTATTTACTGATTTATCTCTGCCCTGAATATGCTATTAATAAGTTGATTGTAATTATATACTATATGCCAGGAGCCAGGGTATAATGTGCCGGTAATGAACACTCCCAGAAGTTTTGGGTTTATAAAAAAATAACCAATAAAAATTCAGATTTTTTTCGTAAATCTCCGTTGCTTGTTTTATAATCTGCTTTATTGCTGACAATCTTAAACTAGTCAGAAGCCGAAAATAATATTTCACAGTTTCAGTAAAAATTTTACTTCATAAGTTAAGATCTGGTTTTAATTAACTAATATATATATTCTGTATTTTCTGACGATAATGGCATGTTTTTGTTTTGATTGTAATAGAAAACTTCGAATTTTATATACTAATGACCATTTGCAAAATTTCACTTAGTTTTAAGATGTTAATAAATTAGGTAATTTGTTTATAATTCATTAGTATGGGATTCTTAATTAATCATGGTAATGGTGCCTAAAATGTTTTGGTTTAACCGAATAGCTAAGTAATCTGATTAATTTTTAAATTCCACTTAGAGTGTAATAGGAACACAACTTGGTACTTTTATGTTATACCAACACATGCCAAAATATATGCTAATTTGCCATTTATTTCAATCCTGAAAGTGTAAAGAATTGTTTATTGCAAACCATACCAAACATTCTAATTGGGCTATTTATTGAACGTTAATCTTTTATCATTAATATTATTTAATCATAACCTCACAAAACATCTTAACTTGCTACTTTTCATATAGAAAATATTTATTAAATTATAACTTGCATTTATTATTGACTCTGAAATGGATTTTACCATTTGGCTGTTACATGAGGATGTAGAAGCAGCAATAAAATTGTTTTAGGACTTTAAAGATGCATAAAAAAAGTTTATCAAAAAAAAAACCAATAAACGTCTTCATTCAAAATATGAAATGTTTACTGCAATCATACATATGTGTGTATTTATATATACATGTCATCACTGGTGCCCGGCTAACTGAAAAGTACCAAACATTGTATCAATTATCTTCTTTAATTACTTTCCTGGAATTATAATTTATCTCCATCTTTTATATTATGTTCTGCAGTGTTTTTCTTTTTCAGTACCGTAATTTCAGTAAAAAGTGCTATAGTGCATATGCGTTTAAAAATTTAAAACAGTCTAAGTGCACAGTACTTCTGGTGTGCAGCTTATTCGGTAATTTTTTTTTATTTTCCTCCCCATAGCAATATTTAGAAAAGATGCCATTTTTCCTTCTTCATCAACTGGCCAAAATGGCTTGCCACGAGTCTTCTCCATAACCTACCATAGAAACTTAGCCTTCCCCATTCTCAAAAAGACCATTGGATTGCATATTTTTATGCCATTTCATCCATTTTAATTCATGAAATGCAAAATATATTACATACTGTATTTCATGTTTTAAATCATGAATGAATTTTAATGTGTAACTCCCCATTCACACAATAAAATTTATTTGACCAAAGGATATTTCATGCAGGCGATATCTCATTGATAATGAGAAAGAGTAAACATTATGAGGGGCTTGTTAAAAGTCCTAAGAAAGGATAAAAGTATCACTGGATAGTAGAAGTGAAGAATATTCCCTTTTTTATGGAAATAACTTACCAATCCTAACTTACAGAAAATCAGTTTGATACGTTAAAATAAATGTATTAAATGCAAATTATTATGTGTGTGTGTGCATGCTGAAATAAGTTTTGATTTAAAAGAAGAAAAAAATGATTCACTGGCGTCAGTTATATACATTAATCAGTTTCAGTTATACTTTTTGTTTTTAAATTTCTAGTTGAATATGATAAATGCTTAATGTTGCAACCTATTACAATTTATTTTCATATTTTTAAGGAGACTACGGTGACAGCAGAGATACTGTTGAACCATGCTTCTAAGAACTCCGGTTGACAGAATGCAAGCCGATTCCATTCATACTGTTGGTTGTCCCCGGCAACAGAAGCTGAAGTCATCGCTCTTTATCTTAGGCAGCATACGGACTTCTCCATTTTCAACATGGACTAGCCATTTTCACCCATGTGCAGTTCGCTCCAAGTTTCTATCAAGCGTGGTGCATCAGTAGATGGTGTTTAGAGAAGATTCTTGTGCAGCTTAAACTCGTTTGGCATTCAAGCAAAGGTAAGTTTTCAATTTGCTCAGTTTATAATGCAGGGCTTTTATCTTGGGGCCCATTTTGAGAAAAGTAAAAGTTATTTGTGTGAAAATGATTCCAGATTTTCCCCCAGGTTTAAAAAAGGGCAGGGTGCTGCTGGTGAGAAAAGGGCACTTTTTGGATTCTTGAGAGCACTTTTCAGATTCTTAAGGGCACATTTTTAATTGTTAAAGGTATTATTTTGGTTTTTAAAGCCACTTTCAATATTTAAAAATCAGGTCACTCTTTTTAAGACAACACTGAGTCAGTTTTTACTATGAAAGCAAATTTTTTAATGCAAAAAGGAGAAAGGGCACTTTTTGTACTGTGGGGCAAGCAGGGACGCGCCGACCCAGTGTGCAATGTGTGCAGTGCTCACAGACGCCGAAGTATAGTAAAGGTGCCAAAGATTTCAGTTGAGGAAAAAAATACTTCAAAAAGAAAAAAAAACTTAATTTAATTATACTATTACAACACCTTGACATCTATTATGTATTAGTACGCACATACAATCCATTTTAAACAGATTTTTATGCTTTATTCAAATATTCAATCTATTGTAATTGTATCATTATTTTCTTCAGGACGCTGATTTTTTCCGTTTTATACAGGATTCTGATACAAACAGGTTCCATTTTCTCACTTTTTACTGTATTTTGAATTCTATTTACATACCTGTCAACCTTTTTTAATTTTTTAATCAAATACCAATATTTTGAACCTGAAATTTTACTTAATAAATGAAATCAGATAAGCATCCTATAGAAACAAGACGTGTTTTATTAAATAATTTTTCTTGTTCAAAATGCGTTTATTTGACTTAAAAAAAAAAAAAAAAAAAGTTTGCAGCTATGTATTTATACTGAGGGATATGGATGTAGAGCGCCCACTGAAGTTCGGCACACAGGTGTTGGATACTACTGGCGTGTCCCTGAGGGCAAGAAGGGTGCTAATTCTTTTTATGAGGGGCAAAAAGGGTGCTATTTTGTAAACCAAAGGGCAGGCAGGGTGCAGCACCCTTCTGAAACTGTCTGGGGGAAACTCTGATGATTCTTTTTTTTTTTTTTTTTTTTTTGTAAAAGATAACATTTTGTAATGAATATGAAATTTAGTTACTCAAATTTGAACCAAACGTTTATTGATAACTTCTTTAAGTCCTTCTGTTAAAGTTTTCGTTTCAATTTGTTTGCAAACTACACATTTTGAAACATAACAAAATGAAAATTAACAATGAAGAGTATGTTTTTATAGAATGGAATTTTGTGAATTGCCCCTTTTCGATGATCTTGGGGAAATCGGAGCTGAAACCTTAGTATAACAGTAATTGTAGAGGCCGCTATAACAAGAAACTACTAAAAAAGGGTATTGGCTTTACAGTTACTTTTCATTTTTTCATAATGTACAGCTAAAATGCTATTTTATCTGTGCTCGCAGTGAAAACATTTTTCTGAGGCAGGCTAAATTTACAACAATAAAAGAAATGCCCATTTAATTATTAATTTTTTTAATTGCATTTATTGTATTTTCTGAAATCATAGTCTTTTCCAACAGTTTTAAAAATGACTTTTTTTTTAAATATAATTTAAAAACTAAACTTTAATTTTGCATGAGATTTTTTCCTTATCTTTTTCTATGTTTTATAGATAAATTTTTTATGTACCGAGTAAATAGTTCTTATGAATTATGGCATATATTATACATTTATATTCAAATAACATTTATAGATCACTTATAAATTAATTTGTCTGTAAATATGCTTAAAAAATGAAATTCTTGCAACTACTCGGCTGCAATTTGGCTGATTAACGAGTATATACCAAGTACTTGGTACAGCTCTAGTTTCTCATAAGCATGACTGATTTCTCCATTTTCATAGAAAATCAATGTTTAAAAATGATAAGCTGTGTGTTTTAGAGATTAATACAAAAATGTGGAGAGATCATGATACAAATATAAAAAGCGAGAAGAGGGCTAAAATAAGATGCATGTTTAATATATAATATTAATATACCAATATATTCATAGTAATTGAAACTTAAGTTTAATTGTTGACTCCAGTTGAACATTAAAATAATTATTCATTATATACATTGCCACTGTTTATCTGGTGTTCCCAATTTTACCAAGTATTTTTTTTAAATCTTGCACATGATCATGTACTGATACTATTAGCTCTGTTTTTCACTTTGAGTGTGTGTGCAGTAATGTTTGCTTCAGTTTGCCTAGTTTTGATATTATAGTGCAGATTTTTTAACATGTGCAGGGTAAGGTGTGTTTGAATTCAAAATTCATTATATAATACAAAAGAAAGAAAACTGACAGGAAAAATAGTAAATAAAAGGTTTTTTTGTTTTACTTTAATAAAATTTTGTATTATGCACATCACATACTTAAATTTTTCTGGCGAGTTTCAACTTTCATAACATAATTTTTGAAAGTAAGTTTTTCAAAATGATTTATTAATGTTGTTTAAAAGGAGTTCCTTATTTCTATCTCTTGTGTGAGTTTCATAAAGTTTTTACTGTGTTTTATATGTGGGAAAATATAATTAAGTCATTGTTAACTTTGATTTAAATCTTTTAAGACAAAAGTATTCTTGTCACCTTGATTTAAAATTAATCACAAAGGAATATATAAAATGAGTATGAGTATAAATTATATGTTTCATAAAGAAGTTATTTAATTCATGTAATTTATAGAATTGAAGAATACTCAATATACCATTAAAACTATAATAAAAAAGCTGTTAACTGATATCTTTTAAGTGACCAAAAAATCATTTTTTAAACTTAAGGTATTTTGAAAATATTCTTATGTTTTGCCCAAAATATTTTGCAAATGTAAGATTCTGGAGAGGGGTTGAAAGCTCAAATCCATGTTTTATAAATTTTTGATTTAAATCAAATATCAAGTAATAAACATGTGGATTTTTACATTGCTAACTAAGCGTAAAACCAACAGAGTGAAAAATGTCCAAGTCTGGAAGCTTGGTTACGCTTAGTTAGCAATGTAAAAATTTGCATGTTTATTATTCAGTAATTTCATTGCTGAAAATTAATTGAAAAATTAATTAAAATTACTCAAATATCAAGTTTTTACAATAAAATAACTGTGGCATATAATAATTTTTTTATGCTGAAAAGAACTTTTCCTAGTATTTGTATTTAGTATCAATTGTGTAATTTTCATTCATTAAAAAAATTGTATATGTGAAAAAAACATTTAACAAATACCACAATTTCGGGCTTATACATGTTTAAAAATAAAATTTATCTATATCTACCAGTGCGGCGTTTGATAATTGGAAGGTGTGGTTACATTAATGGGTCATGGGAGTGTTCAACATTGGCCGAGGACTCGGTTTCCCTTATGGGATCCCGGCTATGGAGCCGTTGTTCACTTCTGGCATTCCGCCCAAGTGTGTTGTGGTGGTGTCCTCTGAGTTTGGGCTCCACCGTATCATTGCAGCGACCTCTGTCGTCATTCATTTGGGAAAGGGTGATGAAGCGCAGGAGACTTAGGCCCCCACTTCTCCCCGACCGAAGAGCACCACCTTAGAGGTTTCCAGGTAAACCGGCCCTTTTTGGTTATAGGCTCACGAGAGCCTGGAATCAGCAGTGAAATAAGACTGCCTTCGGTAGCCGTAGCTTATCATATCTACCAATGCGGCGTATACGAAGCATTCATGATTTTTTTTCCTTAAAAAAAATCCAGTCCTTTAATGTTGTTGAGTGAACAACCGAAAACAATATTAAATTGCTTTTTTCATGGGTCTGCAATAATAATCACTCAAAATATGTTGGGCCCCAAAGCAGAATATTTAGCAATGTTCTGCAACGAATCTTCAGCTGATCAAAAATATTCTGTGAGAATTAAAAAAAAAACAGGGAGATGTCCTTGTATATATAGGAGTGCAATTTCATCTTTTATAGAAATGCAAACGACGTTTCATAAAGCACTGACACATACTGAGGGCAAGAAGGGTGCTAATTCTTTTTATGAGGGGCAAAAAGGGTGCTATTTTGTAAACCAAAGGGCAGGCAGGGTGCAGCACCCTTCTGAAACTGTCTGGGGGAAACTCTGATGATTCTTTTTTTTTTTTTTTTTTTTTTTTTTTTTTTTTTTGTAAAAGATAACATTTTGTAATGAATATGAAATTTAGTTACTCAAATTTGAACCAAACGTTTATTGATAACTTCTTTAAGTCCTTCTGTTAAAGTTTTCGTTTCAATTTGTTTGCAAACTACACATTTTGAAACATAACAAAATGAAAATTAACAATGAAGAGTATGTTTTTATAGAATGGAATTTTGTGAATTGCCCCTTTTCGATGATCTTGGGGAAATCGGAGCTGAAACCTTAGTATAACAGTAATTGTAGAGGCCGCTATAACAAGAAACTACTAAAAAAGGGTATTGGCTTTACAGTTACTTTTCATTTTTTCATAATGTACAGCTAAAATGCTATTTTATCTGTGCTCGCAGTGAAAACATTTTTCTGAGGCAGGCTAAATTTACAACAATAAAAGAAATGCCCATTTAATTATTAATTTTTTTAATTGCATTTATTGTATTTTCTGAAATCATAGTCTTTTCCAACAGTTTTAAAAATGACTTTTTTTTTAAATATAATTTAAAAACACCAAAGACACGTTATTTTGGGTTAAGATATATTTTTTAAACTATCGCATTGACAAACAGTTTACAGTTCTGTCAACAGGGCTTGAATTTCAGGGCGGGATTCGCGCCGAAATTTTTGAAATCCCGCCCAAAAAATTTCAGCATTTTCGGAGAAATTTGCATTATTTAATTTACCTGCAACCGAACGATAAATTTCGTGATTTTTTTTTTCCCGCAACCGATTGACGAACTTTGTGTTTTTTCCGCGACTGATCGACGAACTTTGTGATTTTCCGTGACAGATCAACGAACTTTGTGTTTTTCCACGACTGATCGACGAACTTTGCATTTTTTAAGCAACTGATCAACGAATGTTGCATTTTTTTCCGCGACAGATAAACGAACTTGGGTTTTTTGGGGACAGATCGACGAACTTTGAGTTTATTCCGCAATCGATCGACGAAATTTGCTTTTTTCCGCAACTGATTGACGAACTTTGAGTTTTTTGGTGACAGATCGACAAACTTTGCATTTTTTCCGCGACAGATCAACGAACGTTGCATTTTTTTCCGTGACTGATCAACGAACTTTGCGATTTTTCTACGACAGATAGACGAACATTGTGTTTTTTAAGCGACTGATCGACGAACCTTGCGTTTTTTGGGGACAGATCGACGAACTTTGTGTTTATTCTGCAATCGATCGACGAACTTTGCGTTTTTTGGTGACAGATCGACCAGATTTTGGTGACAGAACTTTGCATTTTTCCCGCAACAGATCGACGAACTTTGCGTTTTTTCCACGACTGATCGACGAACTTTGCATTTTTCCCGCAACAGATCGACCAACTTTGCGTTTTTTCCACGACTGATCGACGAACTTTGCGTTTTTTCCGCGATCGATCGATGAACTTTGCGTCTTTTCCGCGATCGATCGGTGAATCTCAATCAAGTAAAATCTAAAGTCCGAAATTTATTTAACAACCTAATTGTTAAGGGTCCCTAACACATTTAATGGAACTTGAAAAATACACTGCATATATAAAACTTAACTTTCTTCCCTTTTTTATAATAAAAATAAACATTTTACATAATCATTCTCAGTTGACTTAATTTTTTCAATGGTATTTTGTCATGTCTGCATTAATGTAATTCTTTAAATAGCACGTAAAATAATAGTGGGGTTTAAAAATTTTTTTTTCTCCCTAACAAACATTACAACTCCCCTCCATTTAAAAATGTTGGTAGGGAGACTCCCCTCCTTGGAAAAATTGAATTTCAAGCCCTGGTCAATAACTTTACAAAAGATATATTTTGAGATATCACCTTTATGGAGAAAAAGTCTTTGGAAATTTGCTCCATACATAGTTATAAGTCCAGCTTTTAGAACTTTTCTAACAGATTTATATCCAGGCGGAGGCCCATGTGCTTTTCTTTTGGTACTGAATACATGTCATTAGTAATATATGTTGTCGCAACTTCACTGTACATGAGATTTAAAATTTTTTATTAGTAATGAATATAGTGTTAACTCTAGAACTAAAGGGTAGCCGGAGGGAAATATTTTTAAAAAGGTCACACTGTTCTCTAAAAGAGCACTCTTGCATCCTGTTCACAAGATATATTTTGAACTGGTTTGTTTATTATCCCCACTTATCAATAGAATTTTGCGATATTTTCCCGTGACCAATTGACTAATTTTGCGACCGACTGACAAATGTGATTTTTTTTTCACGACCAATTAACAAATTTCACAATATATGAGATTTTCCACTTGATCGACTGGCGAATTTCATCATTTTTTCTCGCAACCGATCAATATAGGTGAAAACTGGGAAATCGGATTAGTAGCCAATTGCCAATAGACTCGGTTTCATTAATGGCCACTTTTTAAAGTACTGACTAATGTTTCAAATTTTCTAGATAAGTATAATCATCATATAGAAACATATTTTTGTATAAATCAGTTTTATACCAGCGAAGTGCTCATGATAAGAATAGGGAAAAAGTCAAAATTCAGGAAAATTTTCTAAAAATCAGAAAGTCTATTATCACATTAATTTTTTTAGAATATGATCATGCATTATTTGTCAGGGATGATTGTGTTCCAGTTATGTACCGGAATTGCAGTATTTTTTTCTTTTTCAATACCAGAATGCCTCTTTTTTTCGTATAGATCGGTTGTAGGGAAAAAAATCTCAAAATTCGTCAGTCGGTCGAAAAAAAAAACCCGTAAATTTTGTCAGTTAGACGCGGGAAGAATATCACAATGATCGTCAATCGGTTGCAGGAGAATATAGCTAAATTTGTTAATCAATTGCATGAAAAAAATCTTGAAGTCTGGAAATTCTTTAGTCGGTCGCATGAAAAACTCCTGCAAATATCGCTAGTAAGCTGCAGGGAAAAAACACGTAAATCTGCTGATTGGTCACAAGAAAAAACTGAACAATTAGCCAATTGATAGCAGGAAAAAAAAGCATGAAATTTGTCAATCGGGTAGCACGGAAAATTTTAGAAATTTGTCAGTCAATCATAAGAAAAAAAATCATGAAATTCTTCTGTCGTTTATGAGATGAAACTTGTCAGTTGATCAGGGGGAAAAATCGTGCACTTCGTTGATCCATCATGGAACAAACCTGCAAAATTTGCCAGTTGGTCAAGTGTGAAATTATCATGAAATTAGATAGTCAGGGGTGAAAAAAATTGTGCTATTCGTCAAACAAATGGGGGGGGGGCGAAATCGCAAAGTTCTTAACACATTCTTGGTAAAAAAAAAAATCGTAAAATTCGTCAGTTGGTCAAGGATTACAATGGAATGTGTAACTGGGAAGTGACCGCGTAGGGGTGGCAATCAATGACAATTTTTTAATCGCCACTTTTACAACTTTAATTGTCACATGGCGAGTGGCAATTAAAGTTTCACAATTTTTTTTCCACGACTTATTGAAGAATTTTGCGATTTTTTCCTGTGACTGATTGAAGAATTCTGTGATTTTCCTCTCGATAGACTGACGAATTTCACAATAATTTTTAGATTTTTCCCTTGATTGACAGGCGCATTTCGTAATTTTTTCTTGCTACCGATGAACGATTTTTGTGATTTATTTACCGCGTTTGGTTGAAGAATTTCTCGATTTTTTCTGACAATCCACTGACGAATTTCATATATATTTTTTTTCTCAAGCACCTGAAGAATTTAAAGATTTTTTTTTCATGATTGACTAACAAATTTCGTGATTTTTTTCCGTGACTGATTGTAGAATTTTGTGAATTTTTTTTTTCTTCGGCAATCCATTGACTAAGTTTAAGATTTTTTACCACAATCGGCTGACAAATTTGGCGATATCTTTTAAACGGCCAAAAAATCATTTTATAAACTTTTTCATATTAAAATTTAGTTAGTAATATTTTAACAAAACTGTACTCAAAAAGTTATCATTAAAAAAAATCTTAGTCTGTTACCAATTGCATAGGAATTGTTCATTTTTAATAAAATCCTTTTATTCAAAACTGTTATTTTACAGTTTGTTAAAACAGTTTAGCAGAGTTTCATGAAATGCAAACATCTTGTACAATGGGTCCATCAAATTACTGGAAATTTTGATGCTTCAGCTCATGTGCTTAAAAAATGTTTGCTTTAAATGTTTTAATATTTGTTTCAAGAGTGATGATTCAGTTTTGTGATTATTGTAATTGTGACACCTCTGGAAATATAGTGAATCTAATCTGGACCTACATTTAATAAAAATTAAATTAATTTAAATTTATGAAATGCAACATTTAATAGAAAAAGATTGTTTGAATATTTTTTAATGTTTTGCTGAAATGTGTCAAATAATTTTTGTTAACAGGGTTTTTAACTTTCATGAACTTTGACAATACTTAAGATGACACAGATTTATGCTAAATAATTTTTTTTTAATTTAATGGTATGTATCTAGAAGAGGAGGGGAGAGGGTGATAAAATTATTTGATCTTGTGACCTCTAAATTAAGGATATATATTTTTTTTTAATATGCCGTCATATAAATTAATTTGGATTTTGATTATATGTATAATTTTTAACAAATTAAAAATAAAGCAGGTTCTTTAGAGAAAGGGACCTTCTTTAATACTTTATTTGACCCTTTTTTTTAAGAAACTTTAAAAATGATATTTCAACTTAAGGTATTTTTAAAACATTCTTATGTTTTGCCCAAAATATTTTGCAAAAGATGTAAGATTCTGGAGAGGAGCTGAAAGCTCAAATCCATGTTTTTTAAATTTCTTTTAAATCAAATATCAAGTAATAAAAATATGGATTTTTTCATTGCTTAACTAAGTGTAAAACCGACTGCGGTAAATTTATTATTAGTTGTTGCATACTTTACCATTCCAGATATATGGACTTTCATAGAGAAAGATAATCAGCACCACACAGTTTATTATAAAATTCCATTAAAAATTCATAATTATCAAATAATTATTTAAAAGTAAATTAATAATTATTGAATTTATTTTTTTTTATTAATATTTTAAAGAAATTATCAAAGTCAATAATGGTTATCTTAATAAGTACTGCTTTCGATATTATATTTTTGTTATTCAAAGAATCTGTGTGAGGGGGGGGGGCATACAGATCTGTGCCCAGAGCCCCCAAATTTCTAAATCGGTCCCTGGTCACAAAAGAACATTTATTTTTCTTAGAACGCTGTATTGAAATTTGTGAGAAAAAGGGACTAATTTGTGTTCCAGAATTTTTTTTGGAGATAGTAAATATTAAGATATTTTTTAGTAAATTGTTTTAAAGAAAAATGTTCCTGAAATAAATGGCTATTTTTTAGTTAGGCAGCATAGAAATGCATGAAAAAACTTCAGTGTGCAAATTGATCTCAAGGAAATGTCTTTTGGAATAATAAATATTTTTTAAAACAAAATTTTTGGGTAAAAAAAAAATATATCAAATATCAAAATCTGTACATTATAAGCTTTATAGGATCAAAAACTATACATAGCAATTTAACCATTTTTTTCCGGCACATACTTAACTATTGTAGTGTGCAAAGTTCAATAATTTTTTTTTAGTTCGACAAATTTTGTAGAGTTTGTAGGATCTTTTATTCAGAATTTCATTAGCTGAATAAAGTTTTAATTCATAGTTTGAACTGACCGATTTTTTTTTGCCAAATTTTAAAAAGGCCTAATAATAAAATTTACAAATACTTTTTAACAGAAAAATGTTTATATGTAAATATTAAAATAGAAAGAAGACTTTAAAATAATTAAGCTATTACTTACGAAAAGCACTAAAAAGCCCTTTTCATAAAAAAAGTGCCCATTTTTTCAGCTGAAGTGTCTCTTTTTTGAAGGAGCACCCTGCCCTTTTTCATTCTGAGGAAACACTATGGCATAATATTTTTTTCATTCTGAAACGAACTTTTCCTGTAGTATTTGTATTTAGTATCCAAAACATAATTGTGTAATTATTCATTAAAAATTTGTATAATTGAAAAAAAAAATATTTGTAACGAAAAAAGATAAAGAAAATCATTTAATGTTGTCGAGTGAACAGCCAAAAACAATATTAAAAAATGCTTTTTTCATGGGTCGGCAATAATAATCATTCAAAATATGTTAAGTATTCAGTGGCAGACGTGTTACCCTTCTGGGAAACAAAAACCGTATGTAAAATGCCATTGTTTTATGAGTGATGATATCAGATTTATAGCTTGGAGGTACACAATGTATTTTCCTACTTTACGAAGCCATTTTCAAGTAAAAGTTATATGTGAAAAAATAAAGAACTGCTGGTTTCTAGCAATGCAAATTCTAGAACATTTCCCAAAGTGGGCAATTCGACTTTTACGAAATGAAAGAAAGAGCACCCATAGCTCATTCAAGATGATAATTTGATGCTATGCATCATATGTAAAGAATTTAAATTTATATATTTGAAGTTATTCAAAAGAATTTATAGAAAGCCTGTTTTTATTTTGTTTTAGTGATTAACACATAGATAAAGTGTTCAATATACAGTGTAACTCCAGATGTACGTTACCTGAGTTGTAAGTTTCCCTCAGTTGTACATTTCCCTCAGTTATACGTTTCCCTCAGTCAGGGTTCTTAAATGCCCGGGTTTTTTCAGAAAAAACCCAACCCACTGGGTTTTATCAGTGTTTTTGGGGTTTTATCAGTGTTTTTGGGGTTTTATCAGGGTTTTTGGGGTTTTATCAGGGTTTTTTGGGTTTTATCAGAGTTTTTTAAGTTAGAGGTGGTTCAGAATGTTTGAAAAAAATGTACTTACTACTAAGTACAGTTTAAAGAAACTATTTGATTACAAAAATATATAAATGAATGACAATCAAAATTATGTTTTGCTTTTAGATAAATTGATTATTAGTAATAGTTTTAACAATGAAATTATAGAAGTACTATACTAATACCAGTGCTGAATCAGACTAGTATACTTTTACTTAGTTTTTATTATTAGTTTTAAACTAATATTTTGTTAAGGATAAAGTATCTTTATTCATTTTAATTGAAGTGATTGCCTATATATAATAAATATTTTCTCTAGAAAAAATTCATTCTGAAACATATTGATTAATGATGGATTGCAATTTTTTTTTTTTTTTTTTTTTGAGTTGTTTGTATTCCAAAATTTCCTCAGCCCGAGGTAAATAGGAAATTTAGGTTTTCCCTTAGTTTATGTTGTTATTGAATTAAGTTGGGTGGTAGTTTATATTTAATTCAGCAAAATTTTTGCAATTGAAACTGGATATACCAAAATTCGCAGAAATGGGGAAAAAAATATTTGCTGTAAAGTATTTTTTATTATAACTAATTAATAGAATATACCAAATAATTCTACATGTCTACATCATTAAATTAAGATTCTCAGCATATGTGGTATTTTGTTATGAGTTTCAACTCTAGGATTATACATCAAAGTATTTTTTTTAATGGGAAAAAAATTAGTTTTTGTGTTTGTGATAGTGACATATACTTATAGAAAATTAAGTTACAGTTATTTATTTTAAAAATTGTCATTGGAAGAATTAAGACTTTTTTCCCTTGGGGTGGTTGGTGATAAACTTTACTACTGGTGTACTGACATTAAGAAATATATTACCTATATAATTTAAAGTTGAAATTTTTGGTTTTTTGGGTTGGGATAAATCATAACAACCCTGCCCTCATTTATACGTTTCAACTCAGCGGTCCCGGGCGCTTGCTATTCAAAATTAGCTGAGTTATACATTTTGAGTTACACATTTCCCTCAGTTATATGTTACGTTTTTGCGTCCTCGGACAAAATTTTGCCTCATTTATACATTTTGTAACCGGAAACACCGACGACGCGTCGGATGAGTCTGATTTCAAAGATCCCTCTCAAACTTCGGGGCTGCTCTGAGGGCTTTTGAAAAGCCGTTCGACAGTAGTAAAAGCAGTAACGATAACAGGGCTGCATTGTTAACCAAAATGCAAAGTTTGCTGTTCAATGTCGGCTCTGCTGAAAAGAAACAATCGAGGATTCGTGATTATTTCAACAAGATTCAGTAAACTACTGAAATGTGTTTTGATAAATGATTTACATGTCAAGGCGATTTCAATGATCTCTTTTAAGTACTCTATGTGTATTTAAAATATTTCTATTAAAGCTTTTATGATATATTAATTTTATGTACCTCTTTTCTACTCTGTTCCATTTCCAAAAATTTATGTCATGGATGAATTAATACTTATGAAACTTCCGTTTTTGTTATAAAAGGTAACTAAAACACCTCAGTGGAACAAAATTTTTGCAATATATTAAAAAAAAAAAAATTGGTAGACAATCGATTGAGCTGTACGTTTTACTGAGTTATACGTTTTGTTGTCCGGTCCCGGGCAAAACGTATAACTGGAGTTCCACTGTATACAGCACCTCCCCTCCCCCCCCCCTGCTCTTAACACATAAAAATAGAAACAATATTATTGTTAACATGGGTGCAAAAAGAAATAAAAGAATATTATATAACATAAAATTGCCACCATGAAATGCAGTTTCGTACCTAGAAGGGGGAAAAAAAAAAGTGTCATTCGACAACCCTGAAATATAGGTATACTGCAATAAAATAGTTTTATGGTGTACAAATAACTTAAACTACAAAGCTTTTTGTAAATAGTTTTTTTAAATTATAATTTCTGTTCCGATTATATTTATAAATGGCTGATTAATAAGTGGTGTTTTTAAAGTAAGGCATTTAAATTTTGTTTTGTAAAATTTATTTTTTGTTTTTCAGAAGAAGAAGAATAAAAATCTGGAAAGAAAAAAGTTCTCTATGAAGATGACTGTAGATTTTCAGCTGTCCTTTCTCAACTTAAATTAAGAAACATCAGAAATTTAATTGTAACAGGATTAAATTTTCTTGTAAAATATTTCTGATAAATTTTGAGCATCTTGTAAATACATAAATAAATAAATGCTTTTTTGGTTGGTTTGTTTTACATTTGTGAAAAATAAAATTTATATGAAAAAAAAAACACCAGTTCTATTGTTTATATATATATTTATTTATTTATGCAAGAGATGTTAAAAAGGATGTACTATATATATTTTCCTCTTCTTTCTTGTTCTAAGAACATTCTCCCTTCTTTTTATAGGTTAAGATATAATTCAATAAAAATGTTTTATGTAGGCTAAATTTTTAAAAACTGACAGCCTGATAAACTGTTTATACTAATTTGTTGGTTGATTATAAATTAGCATTGCTTGGAGATCAGGTATTAAAAATAATTTGCTGTATAAAAACCTCTGAATATTTTAATAAAAATTTTGCCATAATCTTATTAAAAGTTGAGATTAAAATTTTAATGCACATAATATTGTATAAATCAGTTTGAAATTTTGTTAGTCAAAAGGTCACATACCTCCTGCTGGAAAGAAAAATATTTTAAAGATTTCTTTATTGGTAATAGATTTAAAAAAAAATAATAATAATTCAGTACTCATTACTTGCTAATCTTTAAAAAATAAAAACAATGATATATTATTATTTATGAACAATGTTTTAGTCCATTTAAAAAAAAAAAATGTATGAATGGCGAACTTGCCATGTTCTAGAAGATCTACTGACACTACTGTTTTGAAAAAATATTAAAATTCTTAAATTCCAATGATCAGTAATGTCAACATTTTACCAATTTTATAAAATAAAATTCCTGGATTTTTGTTTTTGTTTTATTTTCCAGCTGGATAATTGGAAGAAACATCCCCGTAAGAAATTGTATTATAAAAGCACCAGTGGACCCGTGCGAAGATTTCACACTGCAGTCTAATACTTTTTAGCAATATCTAATACTCTTTAGATGCAGGTTAAAACTTCTAAAGGAAAATTAATGACTGAAACTATCTTTAAACAACGTTAGTCGAGCCAGAATATCATCTCCTTTATTCCATCACAGTTACAGTAAAAACTGATCGAGCATAGCAAAGACAATATATATATATAGCTAATTAACTGCTTTAGAGGATGACATCATCTGTTTCGGAAAAAACATGGGACAAAGAAAAATAAATTGAGCATTTCAATTTGGCTTTTTAGTCATAAAATAAACGCATGCAACAACTATGTCCCACTTTATCTTTTTTGTAGTATTTATTTTTTATAATCATTTAGAGCATTATATAATGTGGTATTGTATTTTTGTGGCAACACTAATTTAAGGAAAACCTTACATTTCTTTTAGGAAAACAATGCGGATTTAATTTTTAATTAACAGCAATTTTTAATCAAAAAATGTTTTGCCGAAATGTAAGTGCACTATATCAGAAGCTGGTTCAAAATCCTTTCTTATGGCATCTCATTCAGTGTTGTGCATTTTGTATTTTCTGAGAAAAGGGGATGTTGACAACAGAAATAATATATACTAGTGGGCCTGTGTGAAGATTTTACACTGCAGTCTAATATTTTTTAGATGCATGTTTGAACTTCTAAAAAAAAAAAAATAAAGCCAGAATATAATCCCATTTATTCCACCAAAGTTACAGTAAAAACTGACCGAAAATAGCAATATATATATATATATAAATATTGTATTTTAACTGCATTAGAGGGTGACATAATATGTTTTGGAAAAAAAAATGGGATAAAGAAAAATAAATTGAGCATTTGAATTAAAATTTTGCTTTTTTATCATAAATATAAAATAAACCCATGCAGCAACTATGTTCACTTCATCTTTATTGAAATTTTTTTTTATAATCATTGTTGCAGAATTTAATTTTTGTGGCAACAGTAATTTGAGGTAATCATTTCATTTCTGAAAACAATGCCTATTTAATTTTCAGTTACTTGCAATTTTAACCAAAATACATGTTTCAAAGAAATGTGAGTGTACTATGTCAGAAGTCGCTTAAAAATCATTTCATATGGTATCTCATTTAACATTCTGTGTTTTTTATTTGCTTTGAAAAAGGGCTGGACGATCCACCTGGTGAATTAGCTTGAAGAAACATGAGTTGAAACTATTTAAAAATTTACTCCTTTGATTAGAATGGTTAAACCTATAATTTAATTAAAAATTGAAGAAAATAAGTTTTTTTCCTTATTCTCACCATCATTGGTAATTTAACGTTCAATATATATTTTACACCTTGTGTTATCAACCTTTTTTTATTAATTACAGATATGGCTTTTGCAACTTTTTCAGAATAATATTAAAAACTAAATCATAATCATATGGCATTTTATTCCGATCTAATGAGATGAGTGGATAAGGCCAATTTTTGCCTCCATTGGGACACTTTTTTTTTTTGCTTTCAGATTGAAAATATGCTATACAAGATCTGAAACACTTTCGATTTTATTTATTTTAACCTTTTTAATATGGGGTGCTTATAACACCATTGTAGTTTTTAACTGAAAAATATAATAATAAAGTGAAACATATATGTATAAAAGTCAGGCTGGTGTTATGAGCTCTTGTTAAAAAAAAATATTCAAATAGATTATTATTTTTTTTTTTTTTTTCAAATTTTGAATTTTAGAGTTTTCAGACAAAAATTAGGTACCAGTAAATTTAGATTCTGAAGTTCAAAATATCTTTAAAAAAAAAAAGAAAAAATTGTCCCTGCCAAAGGAGTAAAAATGGGCCTTTCTTGCTCAACTTTACTTTTTTGAGGACCATAAAAAGTATAATTCTGGCCAGCTTCCATCATGATATCCAATAGTGGCATGAATATGGCTAGCTTTGGGCTATCATTCATTAATGTTGCCCATTGATGGCGAGAAAGTGGTTAGCTTTCGGCATGCATTCTTTAATGATTACCATTGATGGCAACAAAGTGGCTAGCTTTCGGCTTGCATTCATTAATGATGCCCATTAATGGCAACGAAATGGCTAGCTTTCGGCATGCATTCTTTAATGATTACCATTGATGGCAACAAAGTGACTAGCTTTCGGCTTGTATTCATTAATGATTCCCATTGATGGCAACAAAGTGGCTCTCTCTTTCGGCATGCATTCATTAATGATGCCCATTGATGGCAACAAAGTGGCTCTCTTTCGGCATGCATTCATTAATGATACCCATTGATGGCAACAAAGTGGTTAGCTTTCGGCTTGCATATGTTAATGATGCCCATTGATGGCAACAAAGTGACTAGCTTTCGGCTTGCATTCATTAATGATTCCCATTGATGGCAACAAAGTGGCTCTCTTTCGGCATGCATTCATTAATGATGCCCATTGATGGCAACAAAGTGGTTAACTTTCGGTTTGCATACATTAATTATGCCCATTGATGGCAACAAAGTGGTTAGCTTTCGGCTTGCATTCATTAATGATGCTTATTGATGGCAACAAAGTGGCTAGCTTAAGGCTAGTTTACATTTATGATGTCCAATAAATTAACATTTATGGCCAGCTTTGGGATAGCTTTTATTCTTAACAAACGCAGGTGGCATGGCTGTGGCGATCTTCTGGTAGATTTTATTCACGATGATCGTTAATGGCCAAACTGTGGCTAGTTTTCATTAATAATTGCCACTTAAAGTATAATTGTGGCCAGTTTTAGGCTATCTGTCAGTTATGATTAACCACTTGTGGCACAGTTATGGGCATCTTAATGTAGTTATGGCCAATTCTATTGCGGCCACATTGTGGCCGGCGTGACAGTTTTTTTAAGTTGCCGTAACGGCAAACGATAGCGGCCCCTCATCTCCTAGTTTGGGCCAAAGCTAACGTAGCCATCAGCGGCCCGCAAGTTCTGTGTTCGTTGGGCCTATTACGCAAAAGTTAAATTTGAATATTATGAATGCAAGGCGTGAGAAATTTTCTCTGGAAAAATTTCCAAGTATTAAATATCAATTATTTCTCTTTTTAAACAAAACTTCATGTCTTAAGTCACGACTGAAATCGACTACTAAATGACGTCATTTGCATGTAACCACTGTAGAAAATATTTTATAAATGGAAATATAAGTTACTATTTAAAAATAATGTCATACGAAATAGAAATTCACTGAATGCTACGCAATTTGGTTTATTTTTTTGCATTTCGTCTTCCGTATTGTCAGGAAACTCGTATTTATTTCTGATGTACGCTCCAAAGATAAAGCGTATTTTCATTTATAAGGCTGGCGGATTTTAATAAGACTGCATAAAAGTAATGTAATTTTGTACTGACTGTATTTTCAATGCTATATGGGCACGGATGCACAGAGCTTCGTAATTGTAAACAACGTATTTTTGCATTTTTATTTATTTTAGACAGAATACCGGTTAACACGAGTAAATGCCGTTGGTTCTGTAAGTACTTAATAGAAAACAATAAATGATGTTTAATATGATTAGTGTTTTCATATTGAGGATTAAATCTCAGAAGTAAGAGAGCCGTAGTTTCTATTATATATAATCGCAATTTTACTATCAATCTTAAGTTTTCCATTTCCCTTAATCGCGTTGTGTAATAAAAACAATCGTGTGGAATTTTCATTGCAGTATGCTTACACTGCTTGTACACAACCATCTCATAAATAGTTTTTACTTTTATAATAATAAACTCCCTTTACAAATAGCTAATCGGAAACTGACCGATGGATAAATGAAATTGCGCACAGACAAATTGGAAATACAGGTGGTTATCATAATAATGAAAACAACTTAGATTTATCAGGAATCCTTTACTAATATGGCGAAAGATCACCTTTGGCCTCCTACAATTTGGCATCTCTGAAATTCTGTGAGGTCTGTCATTTTACACGTTTGACAAAAATACAAGACGTATGCAACTTCAGTAAAGCTACCTCATACTACCATGATATATAATGTTTATATTTTTAAAAAATGGTAGTTAGAATTATATTTTAATGCTTACGAAGCGCATTCTTAAATATCTATTTATTCACAGTTGTTTCCATTATTTTGATAACCACCTGTATTTACTAGGGCTGGGCGATCTATCAATAAAATCAATAAAACCGATATAAAATGCATATCGTGATATCGATATAACAAAATCCTACCCTGCGGTATATCGCGAATATCATAAATCTGACGAAAACCGTGAAAACCACGATATTAAAAGCGCTTCCTCGTCTTCGACTATTCAAGAATACTACCGATGTGAATTCCCCCAGCCTAAAAACCATGATATACCGTATTCACGAATACTAACGGTGTGAATTCTCCCAGCAGCGACCACTGACAGTGAATGATATATTATTTTCATGATATTGACGGTGAAAGCATTGATTGGGCGCAGGCGTTGAATTTCGCATATGGTTTCATTTCATTATGATATTTAGGTTTCGGCGGTGTGGATGAATATTTGCTCTTTCTTGATGATTAATGTGTGAATTAGGGCAATAAAGAAATAAAGTATTTTATTTGTAACAGTGGATTTAATGGGACAAATGAGCAAAGAATAATTCAGACATGTTTTCATTTATCCTTTATAATTATTATTTCATGAAAAATGTTATTAATTCATTAGTAGTGTTTAATAATGCATATTCTAGGGTAAAGAAGGATTTTTAAAAATACAAAAATTTTTACTTCTATACCGTGAGTTTTTGTCTCCCCAGAATTTATTTTAAAAATCGCGTTCGCGTGATATATGTGAGTATTTCGTATTTGACTGCCTCTGTATATATGACCATTGGTCACTGCCTGAAATCGTTTGGTGGTGGTAATTTTGCATTTAAATTTTTAAAACCATTAAGCATTATTATATTTTATTTGTAACGGTGGAAATAAATATCATGCAATTTTAATACGAAGCGTTCAATTTTAATAAAATAAAACATATTGAAATGTTTTTCAGTATTTTTTCCGATTTACCCCCCCCCCCCCCACCTTCTTCACAAATAAGATATTAAAAAACCGTTTACGCGATGGCGCAGCAAACAAGAAAAAAATAAGATATATTTATTTCTTCATAATTTTAGTTGGAAAATATTAATGTAATGCCTGATAAAAAATAATCAAAGATGCAGAATATACTAAAAATATCAACGTTTGACACACAATAACATCGTGTAATAAACAGACGCACGTTTCATGAGTATCCTGGACTCATTTCCTCAGTGTAAATAAACTTAAACCCTATTGTATCCCCCCAAAGACATGAAAATGAATCTAAAAACCCAAATGAAAAACAACAACACACCGAGAAACTCCTCCAATCTGATTAAGTCGGTTGGTTGGTTGTAGAGGATTCACTATGACAAAGTAACTCAACCCAGAAAGGTCACTGGTTGAGTTACTTTGTCATAGTGAATCCTCTACAACCAACCAACCGACTTAATCAGATTGGAGGAGTTTCTCGGTGTGTTGTTGTTTTTCATTTGGGTTTTTAGATTCATTTTCATGTCTTTGGGGGGATACAATAGGGTTTAAGTTTATTTACACTGAGGAAATGAGTCCAGGATACTCATGAAACGTGCGTCTGTTTATTACACGATGTTATTGTGTGTCAAACGTTGATATTTTTAGTATATTTATCCACACAAGATTTTTTTCATTAAAGATGCAGAATATTCATTTTTTAATTATTTTTTATATTTCCATTCATTTTTAAGATGTTCTACATGCTTTTTCCCATTATCATGAAAAGTGTGCTTCATGACTATTTAATACTCTAATCAGTCTTGAAGTCAGACATTTTTCTCTGGGAGGTATTTTGGAGGTTCGGGATGGCGGGTGAGGGGGGGGGGGGCATTATCTTAGGCACCGGAAAGGGAGGACAATTGCCCCTCCCTGAATTTTGAAGTTTAAATCTGTACATTTTTATGCTGACAAAATATATAATTTACTTATCCCCAAGTAGCATGATTATTTACGAACTAACAGAAGAACTATGAAATTTTGGTCACTGGGGATCTGCCCGCAGAAACTCCCATGGAACAAAGCTTTCCATTTTTTTAAATTTGAGTTTATGTATTGAAAAATTATCTCCTATGACGAAAAAGATATGTAATAAAAATTGATATTTGTTATTTGTTAAATTTCTGTATTGTATGTTGAAGACTTGCAGCACAACTGCTTCAATATCTTACACATCTCTGTGTTTTGTCGGCGTCCATGGCATTATGGTATGCAGAGTAGGGGGGAATTTGCACTTTCGAACATTAATTAACCGAAAATGTGGAAATTCTCGGGCCTAAGTGTCACCCCTGAATTCGTCCCTGACTGTAATGCTAAAGTAAAACAAATTATGTTTAAATATTTTACATGATAGATAATGTTTCTCTGAAGTGTTTATTTCAGTTATTTGGGATTTTGAATATATCAGTACAGGGAATGCTGAATGTTTTAATGTGATATAGGCTGTTAAATTTATTATATTATAAATTGAGTGGAGGAGGGTGTGAAGCGAACCAATAATTACAACGAGCAAACCGAAAATATTTGTTTGAATTGTTGTAATAATCAGTCTCAATACTTTGTTAGAGATTTCACAAGAAGCTAAAATTTCATAAAGTTCAAATTGGCGAATAATTTAGTAAAACTTATTTTATATTTTTTACAGAATTTTTTATGCAAGTAATGCTCTCTAAAAGATGTTATATGTAGTAATTGTTCTAATAATGGAATATGGTGGTATTTAAAATTTCTATTTTTGGTGCCAGATGCGGTTTTACTAGCCCTGGTCCCTTGAAGGCGAAAATTTTTATTCATTGCTACGAATTATATCTTCTAAATATACCTAAGTTTTAACCAAATATTTTGTCTATTTTTCGCCAGTTTAATTTTAGCGACTCAAGCGGTCGCCATAATTCGCTTTCGTCTAAAGCCAGCCCCCTATTGCGGATATAAGAGTAAAACAGATTATTTTTTTCTTCTTCTCAAAATATTCTTTTATTTATCCTGTATATTTAGTTTTAATATCACAGTATATCGTCATATCGTGATATTTAACTGACGATATATCACGATATTGAAAATGAAATATCGCCCAGGCCTAGTATCTACAACGGGTGTTTTAACTATAAAATAAACTGCGTTATACAGATTTTACGTATAAGTATATTAATCTTTTTCTGAGATTTGTTATTTCAAATGTATACCCGACAAATCAAATATCGCCGCCCTTTTAGTAGGGCAGTGTATAATATTACTACATAACAGAAAAAATAATTAATACAGTTCGCAATTATGTGTACCGTCTTTTACTTTTACCTTCGATTCTAGTCCCCTTAGATTTGAAAATTATAGGCTTTCATTTATTTCAGAGAATCACGATCATCAATTCCAACATAATTGAAAAGTGCTTATGAATTGAGATTGTCTGCCTGCCGTGTATTCGTGCTCTAACTCCTGTATATACGCTGGAATTGCCATGCAGTGGATACATGTTAGTAAGGTTTACTATGGCAGGTTCGGTATAGAACATAAAGTGTGTAGTATTTATAGTTCGTTTACAATGGCACTTAAAAATATCCAGTTACCTTGCGGTCTAAGAGGAAAAATCGTTTAAGGTGTATTTTAATTATGTTACGATATTTCAAATATATTGAAATCGATATATATCACTGATTTAAACTACAAGGGGGTTACTGCAGAATATGGCGTGCACAGCATTTATGGTTCATTTACAGGGACACACAGAATAATTCGGTTACAGTATTGTCTATGAACAATAAGTGTTGGAAGTGCGTTTTCAGTTGTGGTACGCGTTTTTAAATTTAACTAATATTTCGCATATTACTTGGTGTGCATGTATTCTATAGATCATATACAGGGCTACAAAAAAATCTTAATTTTATTTCCGTTTATTGATAGAAATGGCTGAAGGGGAAATTTCCTCTGTGTTATGGGTTGCCTAAGTGAACTATATTTTAGTATACTATTTAGTGTATATACAAATCTATAGAGCATATACAGGGGTGCACAAAAAAATTTGGATATTTTTCAAACTACTGCTGGTAAATGCTGAAATTGGCTTTTCAAATGTGTTATGCGTTGTCCAAATAGTTTATTATAGAGATCGTCTTTCACTTTAATGAACTGTGAAGTTTTCCTGCAGTATTATAAATGTGTTGGCAAATATTTCATAATCTATGCTTCATGAATGGTCTTTTGTTCCTCTTCTGTTAGATTACACTTTAATTTCTTCACCCAAACCTCTTTTTATTTCCGTGATTTTCTTTTCTTTTTCTTTTTTTTTCTTTTTTTGTGGATCTGTGAGTTTTACAATCGCGATAGACGAATCTAAAATTTGCACTTCAAATTCTTTCAAGTAAAGATAGTTTTACTTTTCTTAGCATAAAACGATCTGTGTGTAAAAAACATTTTGCCTTTAAGACTTTTCATATATTGTGTTTACTCAAATTGGATTCTAAACGCAAAAAGTCTGTTTTTCCTTTCATTTTATTCAATTGTTTGGGCGCCGAACTTTTATTGAATTTGTAATTCTATTGCTTTAATTCTATCTCCAGAGTAAAACTTGGACTCCGATAAATTGTTAAACTTTACATGAAAATAATGTTGTTTAAGATATCATGAATAAACATTAAAATGGAAATAGAGAAATACGTTTGTGTTCCATAAAAAATAGATAAATATATCGAAGATGTTCTTAAATCATTGTATTAAAATAAATAAATTTATATATATATATATATATATATATATATATATATATATATAGATTTAAAATCATATAGATTTAAAAAATGATCTTTCTTACTTTTTTCAGACAAAGAGAATCTTCTCAAAAAGTAGCTTCAAATATGGATTCATTTGTATCCCTGTATATAATCTATATAATTTATACACACCAAGTAGTATGTAAAAAATATGACATAATTAAAGAAACGCATACCAAAATTCAAAAGATATTTCCAGCAATTATTGCTCATTTAAAGTTCTGTAACCGAATTTTTTGTGTGTCTCTGTAAATGAAAAATAACTATGCACACTAAGCATTTTGTAGTGTACACCTCAGTGATATACTTCAATTTCAGTATGTTCAAGTAGTGTAACATCATTAAAATACATTTCAAATGATTTTACCACATAGACCACAATGTCACGGAGTTATTTTGTGTGCCCCTGTGAACGAACTATAAGTGCTACACATTTCATTTCAATAACAAATATACCACGATAAACCGCAATAACATATATCAGGTTCATGGCAATCCGAATATATTAACGCGAGTTAGAGCACGGACAGACAGCCATAAAAACCAAACCCATAAACACTTTTCCACTATATAGAAAAGTGTTAAAAACTAGAATTTTTCTTTTTCAAATCATTTAATTATTGCATTTTTTTCTTGTCGAACGATCACTTCATATTTTAGCTACTAAGAAAAGTATTTAAAAATTATACTGAAATTACGACAATACCTCCCGAAAAGAAAATAGGTTTTCAATATTAGTTGTTTTACATAGAATTTCGCAAATGTTGATGCCCCTTAAAATGTTACATTGATTTTAAATAGAAAAATTATATCAGATTCTGGAAATTTGAAGACGAGCAAATTTAGCATTTAACGATTTATTTCTGTATAAAGAGCTGGCAAGTGTTCGGGACGCACACAGTTAATAAGATGTCGTTTTGCCGTACCATTAAAATGCGCATTCCTTACTATATGTCCTGCGCATGTAAAATGATTATTGCATTATACACATAATAAAAATTGAATAGACAGTAATAAAATTGTTTTCATTGGCATTTTTCTAATTTTCCGTGAAAACGTGTTCCAATAAACAGAAAATTATATTAACTATTAGCACATACTTAATATTGATTAAAAATATAAACTATTATATACTTAAAAACGGCAGTTGATATTTTATTTCAAATCATAAATTAATAAATAAAATTGTTCAAACTGTTTTAATTATAAAGTTTTTAGACCACTCAACACATTTTATCGATCTCTTCCCATGAAGAGTAGGTAAAAGATAAGTTACTTCTCATACTTATAAACGTTTTTTTTGAATCGCCCATTTAGTCATGTACTAAAAAAATACTTGTTCTGAGAAAGACTTTCTTGTAGTTCAGTGATAAAATTAGAACAATTCCCTGAAATTGAGCAGAATCCACAAATTCTGTTCTTGCTGTAACATACATACGTTTCCCTCTCCCTTCATAATTATGATATAATATTTTATGATAAAATCTCATTCATAGTTTTTATTGGTCAATTTTTTAAATACGAATGGAGAGATAGCATATATTTAATCAACGTTTTGTAGTTTTACGAAAGTTTTACCAACTCACAGAATTGGATAAAAAATTATCAAAACTCATCACAAAAAGTCAAATTAGAAGAATTTTCAATTGCGTGAAATTTTAAAAGTCATCGTTTCTTAAAAAAGGAAAAATAAACAAATCTGCAGATGATAGTTAATGCATGCAAAAGAGCAATAACAAATAAGAGTATTAAATGTGCAATTTTAAATGTCAGTTTATTTCGCTAATTTGAAGAAGTGAAAACTTTTAGTCTGTCTATTTGCGAATCCTTTTAAAAAACTGCACGTTTGTCAAAAACAAGGAATTTTTTTTTATGGCTTCCAGCGGATGGATTGATATTATGTTTAAAGATTCGCTAACATTAAGAGTTCTATCGAGTACAAAGTTGTAAGTATATATTTATAATATATATTGTGTCTAACATTTAATGAATACATTCTTATCTTTTTTAATTTTTTAGTTTCCTCTTATATATTGCGTATGAATATGAAGTACGATATCAAAACATTACTCATTATTATTAGTTATATGCTGTTATTTATCTGTTTTGTTAATCGCATATAATTGAGAATCCGTTGTATATTAATTTCAATCGTTATATATCGATACTTCTGTATGCTGTATTTTTTTTGTAAAACAAGATAACGACATCAAATTGCACAGATCATATGAAGTACGAAACTGACCAATTTATATTTTATTAATTTCCTAACGATATTGAGTAGAAGTGCTGCATTAGGTTTAATATTTTGCCATTGGTAACTGAAATAAATGCTTGGTATCGTCTAGGATTTGATACAGTCATCAAAACAATTTCTGTTTCATATCATCATACTTTCACAGATAAAGAGAAATAGAGCAATTACGGGCACAAACAAACGTTTTCTTATATCTGAGTATAACACCAGGTGATGCAAAATAGAGGTCACGGTGACTATCTCTTACTTTGTTGATGGTAGAAAGCTATTTACAATAACAAAAAGTATACACATCAAGTAGAGATTTTAGATATACCATTAATTTGTCAAAGAGGTGTGTATAGACACTAAAACTCGAAATGTATTTTTTATACGGTTCTGGATACTGTAACTTTTATTTGGAAAAGTTTTCACCATGCTCTGAGACGTAAAACTGGAAAAATGCTATTTTTATATGCCAAAAACTCAACGAGATGTGACAATTTGAAGATTATGAAAATTTGGAGCTTTTCGACACGATTTTTCACAGACGATTTTTCATTTCTGGGAAGCTCCGAAATTTCATGAACTTCAAATTATGATAATTCTTTGAGTTTTGGAAGTAGAAGTATGAAATTTTTACTGTTTTATAGAAGATAGAAAAAATGTTTCTAAATAAGACACAGAAGCCGTATAAAAAACATTTTACGTATTTTAATACACAATCACCTTCATGAAAAATAAATGCGATATCTAAAAGGTCTACTTGTTTTGTATATTTTCTGTACTTGGAAGAGGATTGAAATACTTGCATTTAGAAAAAAATGTACTTGTAATTAGATATATTTTTTCCATGCTCTGACTTGTATAACTGTAAAAATTCCATTTTCTACAGCCAAAACTCGCCGAGATATGATGCATTACATTTTATGAAATTTCGGAACTTTCCGGACTAAAAATCGTCTACGCGTTTTTAGTGCCGCAGAGCTCCGAAATTTCCGAAATTTTAAATTATCATAACATGGTTAATTTCGGTCGTAGAAGAATGGCTTGTTTACTGTTTTACTTCTCAAAACATGAAGAACATGTTTTAATACAGCTTATTGGACCCATATATTGTAACTAATTTTCATGCCTAAAAGATGTGCTCTATGTCTTTACTTGTTGTAATTGAAAGTATCTTTCTATCACGAACGGTTTAAGAGATAATCGTCATAACCACTATTTTTACTCACGCTGTACCTATGTCTTTACACCAATTCCATAGTACTAAGCAATTTCTTAAGGAGATAGTGTATTACAAGAAAATCCACTTCTATGGGAAACAGTGATGGAAGCGTTTACCAGCATAAAGGCAAACATTTCTGAGACAGAGGAACAAAAAGTAGAAATACATTCAGTGAGTCAGAGAACAAAGTATAATCCATTGTCATTCGGTTAAAATAAATTGTGATGAACATGAAATTATACAATTGAAGCCAACTGAAATGTAAACAATAGAAATGTTTCTTAATATAGCCAGATCGTACACAAAAATTAATATAAGCACTTCCGAGTTACCCACGATTCGTGAAAAGCGTTTATTTATATTTTCAGAAACATCAGAAACCAATACATTTCTGTGATTTAAAGAAGAATTTCTGAAACAAAAGTTTCTTTTGATACCCGCAATTTTTGGAAACTTTTCCAATTCGTTTTTACTGTGTACTAATCAGTTTTCTCCACCCGGCATGAACAAAGTGTTTTAGGATGCTATCAATTCCCAAGCTAACATTTTCATTCTCAACAGACAAACATGCTAAATTAACAGCGTAAAATGAACATTATTGTGTTACTCTTGCATTTATAATTTTTTTACGCAGTTGAAAATGTTTACATGTCAACTGATATTATCTAAGAAATTGTAAGAGGTTTTATTATATTTCCGTAAACCTTCTTGGTAGATCAAGAAATATTTCTCTTTTTTTACTATGTTGATTGATTTTATATCATGATGAGAATACATCATATTATTTTAAAAATTGCTGTAACTCGTGTTACATTGGAAGCGCTCGACTGCACAATTCTCATGAGTTTAGAGTACTACAATTTCAATATAGAATTGTTCGCTTTATTTAATGACAGAAACTTGCTATTAAATAATACAGATTACTATTCAGAAATAGGAATAATTGAAACATCTGGACACTTGCAGCTATGATAGAGTTATAAATAAGAAATTCTATTTCTACTTTTACTACTATAAGCTAAAGAAATTCTATAACTACTTCTTAAATTCAAAATATTTTCAAAAGCTTTCTTTCATTATCATTTTAAAAAACTAAATTAAGATAATTGAGTAAGATGATATAAATGAAAATATTACATTTTTTACAATGAACTTCTGTAAACAATTATGATAAGGAAATTCAGCCTTTTAAGTGGTATGTTGTTCGATCGGTGGTTTGAGTACAAAGGGCGAATTTAAAAATTAAGTAAATTATATTTTTTAATTTTAATAAAAATAATTCAAAAGAGAGATATTAAAAGTAGAGTATTATGGAAGGGTCGTCGAACCCGCGTGTCAAAATTCCAATTGCTACCACTTTTTCGACAAAATAAACTTCGACTTATTTACAGAAATATATTCTGAGATTAAATAGGTGAAGATAAGGAAAGAAGGAAAAATGATACCAGTTATCCTTCTGACTCAATGGTTCGCTGACCCTGATTATAGTGATAAACGTATTTAGAATTTTTGTGATAAAATTTTGAAAATTATTTAGCTCGAATAATTTATATATTATACAATTACAATGATATTATAGCCCAAAGTATTTTATTTTATATATATTTTTAACATCTTAACATTATAACATATTTATAGACAGTACTACTGTTAATAAAAATGCATTTGTATTATTACTTTATTAGAATTTTTTGATAAATGATAAATGTAAAATTAATAAAGTTACTAAACAGTTTTAAATTACGAATTAATGAAGGTATGTTTATTGCTATGATTATAAAAAAAATGAATTTGAACTTTTCAAATCTTTTACACAAACGTGCTTTATTTATTTGTCTATAAGCTACAATTTCTATTGGTGTCTATTTATTTTGTTAACGAAAAATCTTATTTCTCAGTGATATGACGTGTTTTATGTACTCACGAAGAAAACTCGATTTTTCGTCTTTTGTCGTAAAAGTGTGGTATTAGATTCCAGGGATATTTCTACGTGGATGACACATTCCTGTGTTGGACATAAAAGAATAATGTGTTGTTGTATCACAAGAAAAAATGTGAAACATTTCCACTTTTATGATGTTTTTTCGAAAACGTTGGTTTATTCAAGTGAGAATTCGCTTAAAGTGTCACTTAATACTTGTCTAAGTATTTTTCACTAATACCAGGCTAAAAAATACCTGTCTAGCTCCATAAGAAAACATTTTTCAATTTATTTTGTTGTTTTCAAAAGGATTTGAACAAATGAAATTTAAAAATCATTTGGCTAGCGTTCAAAAGTGAGGCATTAGGTGAAAGAAATTTATTGTGTTATGAGGAAGAAACCTTCTTTTACTAAGAATTTGATAAATATTTAATGATTTTCCTTTCATGTTTAAAATTTTATCTATAAGTAACTTATATTAAAAATTTTATTCATTAATTTTTATTGATTAATTTTATTTTTATTACTATTTATTCTTGTTAGAAAAATATTTTCATTTGAAAATTGGGTAAAAATAATTTTTGGGATTTGTAATTGGAATTTATCTTAGCTAATGATCAGTTATATTTATATACATTTATATGCTGTAAAAATTTGAATAAAATCTGCACCAACACACCGCAGAAATATTTATAAAAGTTCAATAAAACTTTGTCGGTGTCCAGTTTTTTGGACATTTTTCCGTTATATTCAAAAAACATTTTCAGAAAAAATAACTGTCTGAGGTTTTTTTAAATGTTTCTGAAAAAGAAACCTCATGTGCCCGCAAATTTTGAAATGTTTTTGTAAACCTGTTTCTTTTGAAAGTTTCTCATTGCCCCGGCCCTCCCCAATCTAATTGTTTCTGTACATACCGAAAATGTTTCCTTAATCGTGCATAAATGTGAAAATACACTAAATTTTCGTAACTGTTTCTGTCATATTATTCAATGTTTAAGTGACTTTTTACAGTGCAAGTCTATTAAGATTATGTCAACTCAAAACTGTAAGTAAAGATAGCAAAGCTTTGTAAAAAGCTTTTTTTAAAAGCAAAACTTTGTAATTGTAACTGAAAGTTTACATTATAAAGATTTATAGACAAACACAGCATTATACAAGTAAATACATTATCATGGTCTTGAATTAAAAAAAAACAAAATAATTAGTCAAAAAATTAGCTTTTATCACATAATCGAAAATTATATTATAATATCGTATAATCGAAATATTTACAGTACCTATTTTACAATAAGTATTACCTGCTTTTATACTTGTTACCTCCTATACAAAAAGTAATTACTTCATTTTCTATGTAAATGTTGCAAATCTAAAATATCAAAATTAAAATATGTCTAATTAAAACATGTGAATACTAAATTCTTGCAATATTTCTAGATATATATGTTTATAGTGTACTAAATGTCTATTGCGTAGAACTATCATCTTCAGTTTTGTAAAATGGTTCTAAATATCTCAAATTGTCAGAATTATAGGAAATTACCCAATGATCATTTCGTACATGTAAATACAACAGCCATGTCTATATAATATTGCATGTTCCTATAATAAAACGTGCAAACACAAATTATTTTTAACGGGTTAGTTTTAGATAAATATATTGTTATAGGATCGTATATCGATGCCACATAAGAATGTCATCCTGCAAAAAAAAAATTCTTTTGCAACACATATTAAAATAAAGCTTCAAATAATGTATCCAAACATTTCTTTTAACTATCTTTTATTAAAGTCAAAGTAAATTAATATTTTTTAGCATATCTATGTTATTTATTGATTTGTTTAATTAAAGACCCCGACTCTCACTTGCAATTGGATAATATAAAAATGCCAATATATTAATTTAGATGCAATCTACATAAAACGAATGAATATATAATCAAAAAATATTTGTGTATAAATTTAATTTCAAAATTTAGTTTTTAGTTAATTTTATTTTCGCTTCACGCCTCGAGAAAATAATGTAAGTTGCAAAAATGAAGGTTTTTTCAGTCTGTTTTGTACTTAGTTGTGTCTTTAAACAATGTCTTATTGCGAAATCACTTAGCAGTCGTAAGAAAAATTATTTATTTTTATAACAGAAAAACATTTGCTTCTGGCTACATGGAATTACATTCTAATTAATTAATAAATCAAATTTCCTAAACGAGTTTTATTTCTTTATACTTTAAAAAAATACTTTGAGATAATTAAACAAAAGTTTTTAAAAATAATTTTTATAAATTAATTTTGACTGTCAACAGTCGTTTAGTTTTTAAAATAAAAGAAAAAGTATATGAAATTTTGTGTATATTTATACAAATATTTGCATGTTATTATATCACTGCAATTCATCATTTTAACATTCAAGCAATCTTTCTGTTGGCAGAGGAAATAATTTTTGTTTTAAAGCTATTTTTTTTCTCTGACGTTTCAAATGTATGATGGAACTGAAGCATTATTTGAATTCTGAAAAATGTGAGAACAAGACGCATAAAATAATATTCAAGCCACTGAAACCAGATTTATTCAAATACATCTGTCATATTATTTTTTATGTTGACAAAACACATGTCTTCGAAATGTGCAAGCTAAGAAAGTTTTTATAACCAATTTAAATGTAATATAAAAATTATTCATATATATTGCGCAGACTAATTTTTTATTTTTTAAAAATTATTTATTTCACATAAGTTATCTAATTTAGATATATAAATAACAAAATTTGTGCAGACATATGTTACACTATAAGTTTTATTACTGATTATTTCATGATATATTCGTTGTTGTCAATCTTTTATCATCATTTATCATTCGCAGTTGATTGCGTATCGCATAATATTTTTTAAATTAAAATTATTTACGTATAAAAGTGTGATTCTTTTTTATAATAATCGCGAAAAACTGAGGCGTCTCCTCGCAAAAGTTAATGAAAATGTTATTTTTTTTCTTTTAATCTATCGACTACCAAGATCCTTGGACACGAAACCAATATTGGTAAATTTTGTCAAGTGGACCAAAAGGTCAAACAATAAGAATAGTTTTCTAGTTATTATAATGTGTTTTTTTTTTATTTCTTTAGATTACAAATAGAATTATTTATTATATTTATTATATTTTATTATTATTATTATTATTATTATTATTATTATTTTATTTTATTTATTATTATTATTTTATTTATTCATTTTTTATTATTATTTTATTTAGTAGTATTCTCGTTATAAATTAGTATTTCATTTATATTTTGGTAACTGTATGTATTTACATACAAAATGAATGGATTCGAATGGTATTTATTGTATATTTTTTGTTTTTAGTAGTTGGAGAGGTAAAATTACTTCCGTCTAGTTATTAGTAAAAATTGAAACAATTATATTTTATGTATGCGTTTAACGGGAACAATTGACGTTGAACTCGTACATATCACACTCATAAAATCATTATATTCATGTTACACCCAAATGCATAAAACTATTATATTTTATTTCGTTATTTACCTGAAATATATGTAAACTTTTAGTAGAATTTAATACAGTTTAATAACTGTTTAATGCAAAACATTAACCATATAAAAAAGAATGTATGATGTTACTTTTTTGGTTAATCGATGAAATAAGCATTTATATTAAACTAGCTGCTACCCGTGACTTCGTTCACGTAAAATATAAAGAAGAATAAATGTATTAATTAAGCATAAAATTTCACTCATAATAATTAAAAACATATACAATTAACCAAATCTTATCACATTTTATAGTAGAAATTACTTCCGATGATCGCAATTTGTGTATTTTTTTTTTTTTTTAATACATCGGATCATTTAAATTTCTTTCATGAACTTGAAAAAAATTTCATACTTTTTTCTATTTAAATAATTATAAAAACGAATTTTTATTTTATTTATTGCATTTTTAGTTTACAGTGCCATATGTACAGTGCCAGCTGTAGATATTACAACAATTTTAAAATGTGTATCACGTCCTAAACACTTTCAAAGCCTGAATGCTTATTTGTTAAGCAATAGAGTTGCTTATTGCTTCCAATCGCGAAAACAACATGTTGTTTATATAAAAAATTAATGAAAATATTGATATCTAATTAACCATTGCTGTCATAACCAGATGATTTTTATAACTTACCAATCTTCCTGCTGCTTTTCTGATGCATAAAGGCGCCCTTATCTACGATTTCTTGTAAAAGGTAAGTAAATGTATAGTTTAACGACTTATTGTTAGTATAATAATTTTAGAAGTTTTGTTTATCAAAAATGTCAAGCAATTATTGTTCTAGTGCCTAACGTATATTGCAATTAGTTATACTACATAAACAAAATCTAAACGAAAACACCCATTAGAATTGCGTACATATGTCTTGTTTAGAGGCTAAATAACTAAAAACATTTGAAAAAATGAAAATTGCTCTGGTATATCTTATATGAAAACTAAAGGTTTAAATGCGCAAAATTTACTTTATGAACGCTAAAAGCATTCCTAAATGTTGTTATAGAAGTAAATAACTTCTTATATTTTCGCAATTTCTACGAGTCTTGAAAACAAACTAGAGTTTACAACCGAAGGAAAATTTATCAATTCAAATTTTTAAGAGGAAAAGAGACATAGGTCTTTGTTATCTATATTTTACATCTTACTTTGTAACTTCTCATTTTTACCTTAAATTTATATTACTAGTTTGCGTGCTTTAAAAGTCCTTTCTGCTGTTTTACGTGAATACAATGTTTAGCAAATATTCCAGATTTCATTATGCTTCAATAAAATTTTAATCATTTAAGACATTCTTGGATATTTATGCTCAAACTATAGTTAATTAATATTTTTAAGGATATAGCTATAATAACATATCCTAACATATTTCATATACATTGTGTTTAAATTACTCTATTTCACTGAAAATAATAAAAAAAAACACTTGAGAAATATAGTAATTGTGGGTAACATTTATATTAAACGAGTATTAACTTTTATTGATAAGGATTCTTGTATAATTTTTTTTGGTACATTCGTATTTTGCGAATACATAATTTATGTGGGTATCGTGATAAACTAATGTTAAAGTGGTTGCATGTGCATTGCCCTTTCCCATCGAATAATTTAATTTTCGAGAATGGTGGTTCCGGGTAGAAATGCTTCGATACGGATAAGTTATGACTGTAACTGTCGGAAACGTATTTAAATGAAGACTTGTGCGGGGAAGGATGTGCCTTTAGTGCTCCAGTTAGCCTTATAGCCAGTTTTGTGTGCCTGTTAATCCTGAAAATTGAATTGTAAAGGGAAAATCGTTGATATTTGAAGTATATTCAAAATTTAAGGAAAATTAATTCGATAAAAAGCCTACACTAGTTACGCAAAAACATTCCCAATCTGATGTCAAACCTGTGGGAGCGTTCTTTTCAAATATCTCATTTACATTTCAATTGTTTTAAATATATATATATGTTTGCATAGTATAGCGAAGGTTGCTTATAGAGGAGGACTATATCTGAATGGGACGTTTTATGCGCTTTTGCTTCTGGTTTCAATTTTTTTATAAGGACAGTTTCATTTTCGGGCCATAGTCCAACCGTTTCCAAAAGTGAAATTGACCCCATAAAAATAAACTGTAACCAAAATCAAAAAAGTACAAACGTACAGCGTTAACATCGACCTCAGATATCCCATGCAAAAGGAAAAATAATTCAAAAGTAAAACAATTCAAGCGAGAAATATGTAAAGACATTTCCCATAGGTTTAACATTAGCGTGACTAGTGTACTCTTAACACATTTATGCCTAGTGTCCCAATTTTGGGACGCTTTAGTAAAATGGGAAAAAGTGCATTTCACACCACTTTTTTTGTAATAGAAATTTGGTGTCTTATTTTATTGGGGAGCCCTCAGTAAAATAAGACACCAAATTTCTATTTAAAAAAAGTGGTGTGAAATGCATTTTTCCCATTTTACTAAAGCATCCACGCTAAGCATAAATGGGTTAGGAAGGTTTTCTACATTATGCTACTTATATTGGGTCATCTGGAAAGTTCTGCGGTTTTCCAAAGCAAAGTCTGGTTTCGTTTAGTCATTTTTCTAGTATGTATAAGGAGAGACCGTGAATGACCCAAATATGTACATTCTTCCTTTTATGCTTGCTCTGCATAGTTCTCGCTTGTGTTGTGACCTAATTTGTGCTTCAATGCAGTGCTGAAAATAGAGTACCAAAAAGTTCAATTTCGTTATTATACTATTTTATTTCTAGAAAGTTAAAAATGTTAGCGCGACTACTCGTAAAATTTGTGTTATATATGAACCAACTGCTGTTTCAGATGACACAGTTCGAAGGTGGTTTGAGAAGTTTAAGTGTGTAAATTTCAGCATCGAAGATGATGCCCACTTTGTGCGACCATCATCTGTGAAGAAGGATCTTTTAAAAGAAGCTATTACTTAAAATCCACGTAACACAGTTAAGGAGCTTCACACAGACTAAAAATTTCAAAAATTACAGTTCATGATCATTTGATAGCTTCTTTTAAAAGGTCCTCCTTTACTCTCCTTTATAGACCGGGAGGCGGCAGCACAGACAATTATCTCATCGAGTTCACGGCTGAAATTCCAGAATTAGTTAAAACTCGATTCGCATATTAAAACTCAATCGGTCTGCCAAGTCATATTTTGGTGGAAAACAAGTGAAAACCCGATTTTAGTGGTTGACTCGTAGGTTTACCATTGTGTTTTCCTGCACCCAAAAGTATGAAAACATGGAGAACTAGGTGCAGGAAAACACAATGGTAAACCTACGAGTCAACCGCTAAAATCGGGTTTTCACCAGAGCCTGATTATCAACGGGGCACACTTCCACCGGTAAAAAATAATAGATTTTTTCCCTTATTCATGGCCGTAATTTTGCATGAATAACGTGTTTTAATAAGACGAACATTTCTATTAAATTTTACTGGTGAAAGTGTGCCCCGTAGGTAATCAGGCCCTGGTTTTCACGTGTTTTCCACCAAGATATGACTTGGCAGACCGACTGAGTTTTAATATGCGAATCGAGTTTTACCTAATTCTGGAATTTCAGCCGTGAACTCGATGAGGTGATTGTCTGTGCTGCAGCCTCCCGGTCTATTATGGTCGACCAGAATGGGTATCATCTTAGACGCTGAAATTTGCGAGCTTAAACTAATCAAACCGCCTTGGTACTGTGTAATCTGAAACAGCACTTTGTCTACAGCACAAATTTTACGAGCAGTCTGACTAGCATTTTTACCTTTCTTGAAATAAAAGAGCATTATATGACGAGAATGCACTTTTTGGTTCTCCATTCTTAGCACTTTACTGAATAAAAAATTATGCCACAACAAGCAAGAATTAAGAAGCGCTAGCAGAAAATATCGAATGTACTTATCTCGGGCATTCAAGGTCACGCTTTATCAATAATAGAAAACTATCTAGTCAAAACCATGCTTCGCTTTTGAAAAACCGCAGAGCTTTTCGAATGACCATATATATAGTCATTTTTCAGGAATTTTATTTTCCAGTATAAACAATATATTACTGTAAATGTAATTCAAACTAGCTTTTTAAAATTTTTAAAGGGACAAAAAACATTTTTTGTTCTTACAAAATGGCGGCGAAGTTGATCTTGCACCCCGCACACTGTTGTATTGTCTCACAATTTCTAGCATATCTATAAATCAGAAATAGTGTTTAGGAACAGTTTTAAAACCTGTAGGCATAAGGTTAGGAAATAACAACTAAAATATTTTTGTCGATTTTTTTCAATATGGAGTATATCTGAAAAAAAAAAATGGGTAGCCAAAATCGATATTATTCTGTGTGTAAAAGGCAGAGAAAATAAGTTACATCGAAAAGTATTACATATTGTCGGTTCCTGCCATAACGCCATGTATACAGCAGTGTCTAAAAATTTCATTCCGATCGACCGAGTAGTTTTTTTTGGCAACTGTGTGGCAAGGTAAAAAAAAAAAAAAAAACATGTTTAAAGATTTTTTTTTTTTTTTTTTTTTTTTTTTTTTACGCGATAACATTAAATGTTTTAAACTTTCCATCAATCACCGCTTCCGGGGTCATAAATGAATCCCTTGAACGAGTCGTTGGTCAATATATTTCCTTCTCGAGAAGTAATTCTGACGTCCTTGACGTCAACCTACATACGATGCTCCGAGCAATACAAGCTGTCTTCGTTGCGATTGCGACGGTATGTCCGAGCTGTTGAACCTATTTTAATGCCTATTAATATGCATTATAGTGAAAAAGCCGTCGTTGAATATACAAGTGGCAATAAAAGTAGCTATTTTGGTAAGTTTTTCCGAAATGAATAGATTTCCGAGTAAATGTCCAAATCAATGAATTTAAATTTTCGCTATTATTTTGTGTATTTGCTCCGAGACATCTTTCGTGTAAATTATCAGGAGATAAATCAACGTACGTAAATATGATTTATGGCCAGCTGCTCGTTGTCTGTGAGTGGTGAGTCATGAACTGGTTTCGATCTCCGTACACTATCTCACTCTGAGGCATTTTTAAGACAGAAAGATCTTTTCCACAAAAAATTCGTTTCGTCCGCATATTTTTGAGACTATAAGAAACCGATTTGAATAAAAAAAAATATATCGATTTTTTAAAAAAACCAAGAATGTAGAAACTCCCTTAAGAAGCATTTCAGGTTTTAAACCCTGGAACTAGCTTAGTCACATTACATTAAATTATAATAAACATTTGTTTCATTTTACTTTTCTATTCTTATTATAGTGGAAATACAGGAGCAAGCCACAAGTTCATTTTTAACACTTTCCAACCTAGTTGAAAAGTGTTTATGACTTCGGTTTGTCTGGCCGTATGGCCGTCTGCCGTCTGGCCGTCTGCCGTCTGGCCGTCTGCCGTCTGGCCGTCTGTCCGTGCTCTAACTCCCGTAAATATGCTCGGATTGCTCTGCAATGTTTATATGTTATAGTCGTTATCTATAGCATGTTCCCTATTTCAACGGAAGTGTGTAGCACTTATAGTTTTTTTTACAGGGACACTCAAAAGAATTCCGTTACATTGCGGTCTATGGGGGAAAATCATTGACGGTTTATTTAAATAATGTTTCACTATTTTAAACGCATTGAAATTTATATATATCACTAAGGTGCATTAGAAGAAGCTTAATATGGAATAGGGTGTGCATAGGACTTATAGTTACTTTACAGGGACAGTTAAAAGAATTCTGTTACATTACGTCTATGGAGAAAAATCGTCTGCGGTTTATTTAAATAATGTTTCCCTATTTTAAACGCATTGAAATTTATATATATCACTAAGGTGCATTACAAGAGGCTTACTACAGAATATTGTGTGTATAGCAGTCATCGTTCATTTACAGGGACACACAAAATAATTCTCTACTGTAAGTTAACAATAATTCCTGGAAGTGCGTTTTAAGTTACTGTTCGCGATTTTAATTTTAACTCGCTTTTTTGTCTATTATGTTGTGTGTATAAATTCTGTATATCCTAAACAGGGAAGCACAAAAGTTCGCGAATACATTTCCGTTTACTGACGGAGGTTCCAGAAGGAGAATTTTAAACTGTGCTACGCGTTTCGTAACTGAACTAAAATTTAGCATCCTATGTAGTATATATACAAATCTATAGATCCTATACAGGGCTGAATAAAAGTATTCGGATTACTTAGATGTTATCTTTTAGCTTATTAAACGGTATGTTTTGTAAAATTATTCTGGAAGCGTTGGAAAGTGTTACATAATCTATGCTTGACGCATGATTTTTCGTTCTTGTTATATTATGTTATATGCAATTTATTCCCAAAATGACTATTTTTCATTCGTAAAGAATGAACGTCTATTTTTTTTATTAATTGAATCAAAATATAATTCTTGTAAATTATTTTGTAGTTTGCTACTTCAATAACTGTAAGCATAAATTTAAAAACATGCGTTTCTATAAGTGCTTATAGTGCTGTTATCCAAAATTATTTTTCAAGTACACGTAAACTTTATATATACTTTATCATCATTCATTATTGATGTCTTATTTGGAATTTAAAAAAAAATATTGAAGTGCTTTTGTGAATTCATATTTCAACACTTTATCAACAATACTAACATAAATGAAATCAATACGAACTAAAAACTTTTATTCACTATCCCATTTTTTAGTATGAAAAAACGAGAAATTAATGAAACATAAGGAATTACTATGCGAAGGTATGTTACAGAACACTCCTACGTTCTATGCTACCGTAATCGTAAATAAGAAAAAAAAGCGCATTTGTAGATAACATGAGAGTGAAACATGCAAAATATATTGGAGAATAGAGATAAGATGCTCTTTCTGAAAAGCACTTTTTTTACATTGTTACAGAAAAATAACAGTACAAACGAATTTTGCTTAACTTTTCTCAGTGAAAACACTTAATTAATAACTATGAAACTGTGATCATAAAAAAATCTCGGATAGCTAAATGATTAGTGGTGTTTTAGTTATTGAACAATCTTTGAATAAATTTAAAATATGAACAAAGAAAATATCTTTAATCTTTATAGATGTACACTATTGGGTTATTAATTAAATAGTTTATTTCTCATTGTGTAATTATCTTCAGTATTTTAAAAAGTTAAAGATTTATAAAAGAAGTAAATTAAAGATGTTTGATTAATGTTTTAGTATTTAAAAATTGATTTTCTCTTAAACGTTTTTATTAAACGTTATATTTTCACTTTATTAAAAATGGCTATAAGCTGATATGCTAGTGAAGGAGAAAATGGATAAAAATTAAATTCAGAAAATCGAATTTTATGGTTTCAACAGTCTTTATGATGGTTTATGTTTCTAAAGCTTTTATAGGAATAATAATTAATGGCATTTCAATTTAATGATAGGAAAATATTCCGAACAGTTAAATTAATTTTAAAAATTCTTAATGGATTAGTTCTATTTTATAATATAAAAAATAGCGGTATGTTTTTTTTTTGTATTCTTTGCATACACTGAAAGTAAATGAACAGCCCAGTACATAAACATACGTAGAAAATTGCAATAAAAACAACTGCCAATTCAGTTAGTCGTACGTTGCACTCAGGGAAATGGCATGAATACAACAATTTCTACTGTTGGCTAAAAAGGCAGAAAAAGTGAAGTTTAAAGAAAATCTTCCTACTAATTTTCAGAACAACGTGTAGCCAACCAAATTGCCAGCAGATTCTACTTTGAATTTCACATTTGTTTCTTGTTTAAAAATATGATCAGTCAAATCTGTTTCATTTTTAATTATTGATCAAAACAAACAGGAGACCTAATGTCTAAAGTAGACATTCGTAGCTACAAAGAAAAAAGAAAGAAATTAAGTATTATTCTAATCTCTTTTAAATATCGTCGAAAGAGATTAATTATAATCTTCAACCACATCAATACAAAGCTATCTTTAAGTAATTCACTGATATTTTGTTTTTTATACAGCAAAATAGATTTTGAGGTTAAAAATTCGTTTTTAAACATAACACAGATTTAACATAGATAATAACATTGATGAAGCATAACATAGTTTTTCTCTTGCTTGATTTTGAGGAGCTATTTGTAGTTCGTGCTCAAATGAGTACAATGAGAACCTTCGAAAAAATTACATTTATTATATTAGAAATTTTTGTCCATGTGAATAAGGTTTTTAAAATTTCATTGTACCTTTAATATGTAATTAGTCCATATAAATTAACTGATATTTGACAAATATATTATGCATAAACATAAATCTGTCATACGCTTGCTGATGAAATTTACGTGGATTCAATAGAAGGTAGCAACAGGATATATTTCTTTTAGAAATACGTACAGAAGAAAATAAAATAAAAGAATTGTTTGTTATACCTATATTTTAAAGAAATGAGGTGTCTCATTCATGAGGCTGATAGAAATGCTCTTGCTTGGATTTCAAACACAGGTCAAGACGACGTTGAGTTTTTTTTGAATGAATCACTGATATTACTGAATGGATCTCACACCGGATGTTATTCTGTAATTTCATCCACTTTGAAAGAATTTATTCATATAGGTACGGCCTTTTAAAGTGAACCCACAAGATAAAACACGTGGAGTCAAATTTAATGAATTAGTTGGATGATGGAGAACTTATAATTGGCTATATTACCAACAAGATCTGACCAAAAGCCTTACATTTCTTAAACATACAAGTACGACAACATATCGGGATTTTATTTTATTTCTCCCTATTGATTTTCTTTTCTAAAACCAACACTTTCCGGGGCTAATCTGTTATAAGACACTCTATAGTTGACCGTAAGAAAATTTTATGCTGTATAAGTATCTCCTCATCTAACGTTTTCTTCATTTAAATTTAGTGATTACTTAAAAATTTGAAAAATATTATATAAATGGAACAGTACGTAATTAAAGTATTTGTTAAAATGAACTAACAAACACATAACTAAGTAAAACAATATCGATAAGCTATTTTTATATGTATATAGCTGTATTTAGTTATTAAATTAATAAATGATAATTATTAGAGATTATTTGCTTTAATTTGTTTTTCTTCGGTATAACAAAAATAATAAGAAATAAGCAACCATAAAATAAAACAGAAGCTTGTGTATCTATATCAAAGTAAGTTCCGGTGCATAAAGATAACGTTACATTGCTTGAGATTCTGGCATGATTCTCGTTCAGTTTCACTCAGACACACGTATACGGGATGCCCTAGAAAGATTGAAGCGTGCTTTTTTTTTTCCTGCTGCAGATACATAGGCAATGTAAATTGCAATATTACATTTATGAAATAGGTCTGACATTAATTTTCTAAAATTAACGCATCTTTACTTTTTATACGGACCCTGCAGTTAATAAGTTATATATATATAATAAGTTATATTTAGAAAATACTTATCGATGTTTTGACAAGTAAAAGAATATAAATTCAGTTATTCTCCGTCAAAAACACCCCGAGTTATTAAACATTGAATATTAAGAAATTTCGGAATTTTCTGGCACTAGAATCGGATACGCAATATTTTAGTGTCAGAAAACACCGAAATTTCATAAAATGCAACGTATCGTAACGTAACTCGGTGTGTTTCGGTCGTAGAAAAATGTAATTTTTACTGTCTTACTAGTTCGATGATGGGGGAATCTTTTCTAAATATAAATTATAGGACCCAGGGACATTACAAAAAATTAAAATATGTAACTTTTTGAAAATTAATTGCAGGATTATTTCATCATCATAATCTTAATTCCTACATTATTTTGAATGCTTTCGCAATTTACAGTGCCTGAGTATCTTTAACAGGTAAAATATTAAAGCTTGTTTCAATCTTTATCTGACACCCTGTATAAAGTGCGTACTTAAACTGATGTTTACCCAAACTTAGGACTTAACAGCAAGGGGTGTTAATACACAATCAATACATTTTCTTTCTGTTTCACACACTAGCAATGCTCGTAGAAATTGCAAAAGTTTAAGAAGTACAACTTTAGATATTTACTTCTATAATGGCGTTTAAAAAAGCTTTTCGAGTTTATGTAGCAAATTTACGCATTTAAACTTGTAATTCATTTCCCGCTTAAGATTGACCAGATAAAATTTTCATTTCATTTTTTTTCAAATGTTTTTAGTTAAAAAGACAAATATATGGAAATTTTAATGGGTGTTTTTATTTCTAATTAATTTATATAGTATAACGCATCGCAATATGCGTTAGTCACTGGAAAAACACTTATTTGACACTTCTTATACAAAATACTTCTAAAAGTATTAGTCAAGAATAACAATTTTCGCTTAGGAAACCAAGGACGACATCTACTTATTTAATGAAAAACACAAGGTACATAGCTGCCAACCTACCACTATTTCTCAAGTCAAAAAAGCATATTTTGAAGCACAAAATTTTACTTAACGAATGAAATAAAATACGGCAGCTAAACAAGGTGCTATTTATTAAATAATTTTTCTGGTACAAAACATGTGTATTTGACTGGGAAATATTTCGGAATGTTCTCAGCCATGAGAGTATCTCACTGTAGCCAAACTTGGATTTCTGCTAATAAGTTCATAGTCAGTGATAAAGGTATTTTTTGTGAAACCTTCAACAGAAGAAGTTGTGTAATGGTATCAATCCAAGAGAAATGCTACAGTTTCACTGTAATTCTGCCAGTAACACCGTATGCACTGTCAGCGGCCTTTTAAATTTTGAATAGCTTAGCTCTGTATTGTTTGTACTTGCATAATGCCATTTCATAGCTACCACCTTTCCGATTTCATTCAAGTCAAAAAAACTTATTTTCAACCTGAAAATTTATTTTTAAAAAATGTGTCTGTCTTATATGTGGTACTTATTTTATATCATAAGTAAATGTTTTTATTTAAAATACATTTTCTTACCATTAAAAAAGTGGTAAGGTTGGCAGCTATGTACACTGTATCTTTAACTAAATAAGTAGATTGTCACTCTGGCTTAATATACAAAATCGTTTGTATTGTTATGTATTATCATATTTGCCTAATCATCCATTTAAATACACTCGGAATAATATATTTGCGTGTAACTATGCGTGTAGCTTGCGTGTAACTTGCGTAATTCTCATCCTAACCAATGATATTATTTATAATAAATGGTTCTTAAATAGTCAGCCCTATAAACGGAACAAATCTTAGAACGAGCCATAAAAAACCGTTGAAAATCGTGGATCGGGAGAACATCTTTAATAAAACTAAATTTAAAATTGCCCAGGTAATTTTCATATATATATATATATGTATTATTAACTGATCTATGGCCTGTAGCCAGGCATTAAACTCACGACAGAGGAGTAACATTTAAGTCATAATTTTGTTTTTGATGCATGTGAAAGTAACTCACCCTAAGAAAATCACATGATTGGGCGATTTTTTGACATTTTATGAATAATAATCTTGGTAGTTAAGCCACATCAAAGCAGGAGTAAAAAATCAAGTACTAACCATGTATTAAAATATCTTGATTATTATGGGATGAACATCACTTATTCTTTGGTAAATGCTAATTAAAAAATATATATCAAAAAGCTAAAATAATTACAAGAAATGCGAACATACAGCTGTTTCAGTGCTTCTGAAGCCTCATTTAGGCTACCAAAGACAGTTGGGTCCTCAAAGGGTCGTTCGGAAAGATTTTCTTTTAAATATATAAAATTGCACAAATTCGAGGTTTGTTTCTAAAAACTTATTGGTGCGGGCGTACCTCTCTCGGGTGTATGCTGAGGAAAGAACTGTCTCCCCGAAATCTAGATTCGGATGATTCGACATTTGTCAGAGCTTCTAGGTTCGTTTGAAAAGCACACCAACATAACGGGATATCGAATGAAATTTGATTAATACTGTTCTCAAACTCAAACTGAATACTTTCTGACACATTTCCGAATACATTATTTTTTGTGAAATGTACAAAATGTGCAGGTATCTTTAATCTGAAACTAATAAATCGACCTACGCTTTATTTACTATTTGTACCTTATCGAAAATATATGTTTTTACTTTAATTTATATTTACAAAAATAAAGTATTGGATTCGTGAAAATTTTGTACTTCAAGTTTCTGACGTATTTATACGTCTGAAAAGTTTTGAACACGATTTCACCGTTATTTTAGAAAATGTATGTCCGAGAGTCTGTCTTTATGCGACAGAAATTCTGTATTCGCTCTATATCAAGAACTCATGAACGTAATTTCACCAAACTTCATATTCTGTTAGAACTTGACAGGAATGAATGCTGATCAGGTTTGGGCGTAAATCGCCTAACAGGTGGCTACTATATCTTAAGAATGAATCGATTATCATTTAATTTGGGTTGCAGACGATTTGATTTATATCGAACAAATAAACTGTGATGGCCACTAGTTTACAATGTAAAACAAGTTAGAATTTGTCCGTCAAACGTGACAAATGAGCTGCGTTCGTACTATAACTAGTTTCAGTGAAATTAATTATATACTATGTTATTATGATATGAATTTTTTCCGTAATAAAATAAATACACTTTAAGTTGACAATTTTTTTTTATTTTCTTGGCAGTTACTGAAAATTCCAATGGGAAACTTAATCCTAGCTTTGAAAATTTCAGTACTGGAAATCCGTATATAGACTTTTTTTTTTCATTTAATATCTATTTCTCTGCAAACATCTATCCTAAAAACTGTCGGTTGATTACATGATAGCTATAATTAAGCAATTTATACAAATTCGGTTTTTAAATTCAGTAATACGGAAATGTGACTCCATCTTAAATATTACGTAATCACCATGGCAACCTAGAATTATTACCTATCATGCCATATCATTGAATTAATTACGTATGACAGAATTTAATAGCATAAAGAATGTGACTGTAACTTGGTCATAGAGGTTATAAAATGTCATGTATGACTATAACGCCATACATGTCAGATAACTTGGTGCTACATCTCAGACTCGTGACGATTAATCCTCGGAAACGGCTATAACCAGGAAGTGCTGATTTTTTTTAAACACAAATTACTTAACACGTTGAAGGACACTTCCGGCTATAGCCGTCAAAGCGAAGTTCACTATGTGGCATGACGGCTATAGCAGCACAAATGTGCATTTACCGGCGTACAAGTAGAAGCCCAGTGTCAATTTTCGAACTTCACTTGTTCCTAATGTCCGTCAATGTGTTAATAAATATTTTTATTCATATCTTTTAAAGTTTCGATTCGATTTTCAAAAAAATTTAAATGACTCAACAGAATTCTGCAACGATTATATATATTAAATGTCAAACCATTCGGTTGAGTAGTTTTTGCGCTGTTATATGTGCACAGGCGGACGCACCAGACTAAGACTATAGATGCTACGTATCTAAAATGCCTTTTTTGACAAACACAGAAAAGGAAGAAATTTTTCGTAATTTATCTATTATCCGATGTATATTTTTTAATGCACTTTCCATGTGTCAACATACGTAGCATGCAATTGGAATAAAAATATTTTAAACAAAAATGGCAAAAGTTTAATTTAAAAAATCTGCTGTTTTTGAATTCTATATACATTTTTAAAATTTCGATAACATTATATGCTACGCAGCAGAAGCTCGCCTACAGTAAATACACCAGAGTGGCTCTGAATTTGGGTTTCGACATTCAATAGTATCAAATTGGAATCTTCTTTTGTTAATATTTCCTTGGAGAGTCCAATTCCGTTGAAACAAGGTTAAAAAAATGGATTTTATTAATGTGAAATACTTCCTGAATTGTGTGTAGAAAGCATTTTAGTATGACGAATTAGATAGAAAAAACAACTGTACTTCAAAAATAGAAAAAGATGGTTGGCATTTAAAAAACAGAATTATTTCGGAATTTGTAAGTTTTGTCTAAATGTTAACATAGTTTGTATCCGAATCGTATGATAAATAAATATTCAAAAATATATAAGATAAAGGAATAATATAACAAACCCATAGTCTTCTAACAGCTTAAATTTCATGGGGAAATTTATTGAATTCCTGTTATATATAAATTATGAAATATCGAATATTTTTTATATTTATCATCTGTTACAAGATACAAAATATATATTCGTTTTAGACTGCATTGGAATATATGAATAGAAATATGTTGAATAGTAACTTTAATACAAGAATCGTAAACACACCGTAGATGCAAAATATAACATCATGGTATCATGCACTGGATTTTTTTTATATTTAGTCTATGTGCACGTAGATATGATCATGATAGCTCCTGAACTGTGTAGCATGGATTTTCAGCGATGGCTTCTTTTAGAGACTTTCTTTACCGATGATGGTTGTCCAGAGCGGGCATCATTTTCGATGCTGAAATTTCCACACTTAAACTTCTCAAACCACCTTCGAACTGTTTCATATGAAACAGCACTTTTTCCATATATAACAAAAATTTTACGAGCAGTGGGACTAGCATTTTTACCTTTCTTCAAATAAAGGAGCATAATATAAAGAAAATCAACTTTTTTGTTCTCCATTCTTAGCACTGCACTGAAACAAAAATTATACCATAATAAAAGGTAGAATTATGCAGCGCAAGCAGAAAAGACCGAATGTATATATCTGATTCATTCAAGGTCACTCCTTCTCAGCAGTGGCAAAATAACTAGACGAAACCGCGCTTCTCTTTGAAAAGCCCCAGAACTTTCTGAATGAGCCAATAGTATTTCCATACGCTGTTTCAGTCTCCATTTTATTTCAGGCATTATGCAAGAAAAACTAAATATATTTTAAAAGATCTTTCGTTTATATCATACAAAGAGCAATAAAGCGTAATTCATTTAATATTTTTCGTGCAGTTTCCAAATTTATCATGAACAATAAATCGTCATCAATATTAATTATATTTTTAAAATTCAAGAAATTATTCTTTTTCAGTGTAACTTTATTAAATGTATGAACACATCACTATTTCAAAATTTGAGGATAATGAAATGATTGAGAAACTAAGAACTAAATTATAAAAATGAAACAAAAGTTTTCATACAAATTACTTCAATATTAAATTCATTTCTTATCCTTTATTAAACACTAATTATATATATATTTTTTGTTATTTTACAATGATGTGCGGTAACTTTCTCAACAGAAGGAATAATTTTGCCTGTTGACTTGGAGAGAATCTAAACCTTACCTTGGTCAAAGTAAAATTGAGATAGTAAATGTTAAAATATTTCTTAATTTCGCTTTTACTTGAAACAAAAAATAAAAATATTTTCAAAATGACAAATATTGTTAAAATTTGACGAAACCAATTGTCAAATTTAGTATTACTAAACTGTGACATGTAACTAAAACTTATTCAGTATATATAAAATGATTTTCTTATCTTAGTAAGAATCATTAATTTCAAAATTTTTGTTCAAGTTCTCTCTCTCTCTGTATATATATATATATATATATATATATATATATATATATATATGTATGTATGCATGTATGTGTGTGTGTGTGTGTGTGTGTGTGTGTGTGTGTATATACATGACATAATTTTCCTTTCTCGGATAAAAAGGTACCTTATAAATATTATTTTTTAAAACAATCGCAGAGTAAATGAAATAGTTTTTAACCCGTCAGCACACGTGCTAGGATAAAATCTATCCCAGCTCAGAACTATTACTTGACCAGACTAAGACTATAGATGCTACGTATTTATATATTTACGAGCGCTCCTAAAAAGCATTTTTTGATAAACACAGAAAAGGAAGAAGTTTTTCGTAATTTATCTATTATCCGATGTATGTATTTTTAATGCACTTTCCATGTGTCATCATACGTAGCATGCAATTGGCATAAAAATATTTTTAAACAAAAATGACAAAAGTTTAATTTAAAATATCTGCTCTTTTTGAATTCTATATACTTTTTTAAAATTTCGATAATATTATATGCTACGCAGCAGAAGCTCGCCTGCAATAAATATACCAGAGTGGTTCTGAATTAGGGTTTCGACATTCAATAGCATCAAACTGGAATCTTCTTTTTTAAATATTTTCTTGGAGAGTACAATTAAGTTGAAACAAGGTTAAAAAAAATGTTTTTTATTAATGTGAAATACGTCCTGAATTGTATGTAGAAAGTATTTTAGTATGACGTAATAGATAAAAAGAACAACCGCACTTGAAAAATAGGAGAAGGTGGTTGACATTTAAAAAACAGAATTATTTCGAAATTTGTAAGCTTTGTCGAAAGGTTAACATAGTTTGCATCCGAATCTTATGACAAATAAATAATCAAAAATATATAAGATAAAGAAATAATATAACAAACCCATAATCTTCTTACAGCTTAAATTTCATTGGGAAATGTATTGAATTCCTGTTATATGTAAATTATGAAATATCGAATATTTTTTATATTTATCATCTGTTACACGATACAAAATATATATTCATTTTAGACTGCATTGGAATATAAGAATAGAAATATGTTGAATAGTAACTTTAATACAAGAATCGTAAACACACCGGAAATGCAAAATATAACATCGTGGCATCATGCACTGGATTTTTTTTTAATATTTAGTCTATGTGCACATACATATGATCATGATAGCTCCTGAACTGTGTAGCGTGGATTTTCAGCGATGGCTTCTTTTAGAGGCTCTTCTTTACCGATGATGGTCGTCCAGAGCAGGCATCATCTTCGATGCTGAAATTTCCACACTTAAACTTCTCAAAGCACCTTCGAACTGTTTCATATGAAACAGCACTTTGTCCATATATAACACAAACTTTACAAACAGTGCGACTAGCATTTTTACCTTTCTTCAAATAAAGGAGCATAATATAAAGAAAATCAACTTTTTGGTTTTCCATTCTTAGCACTGCACTGAAATAAAAAGTATGCCACAACAAAAGCTAGAAATATGCAGCGCAAGCAGAAAAGACCGAATGTACATATCTGATTCATTCAAGGTCACTCCTTCTCAGCAGTGGCAAAATAACTAGACGAAACCGCGCTTCTCTTTGAAAACCATCAGAATTTCTGAATGACCCAACAGTATTTCCATAGGTTGTTTCAGTCTCCATTTTATTTCAGGCATTATGCAAGAAAAACTGAATATATTTTAAAAGATCTTTCGTTTATATCATACAAAAAGCAATAAAGCGTAATTCATTTAAGTTTTTTCGTCCAGTTTTCAAATTTATCATGAACAATAAATCATCATCAATATTAATTATATTTTTAAAATTCAAGCAATTATTCTTTTTCAGTGTGACTTCATTAAATGTACGAACACATCACTATTTCAAAATTTGAGGATAATAAAATGATTGAGAAACTAAGAACTAAATTATAAAAATGAAACATAAGTTTTCATACAAATTACTCCAATATTAAATTCATTTCTTATCCTTTATTAAACACTAATTATATATATTTTTTGTTATTTTACAATGAGGTGCGGTAACTTTCTCAACAGAAGAAATAATTTTGCCTGTTGACTTGGAGAGAATCTAAACCTTACCTTGGTCAAAGTAAAATTGAGATACTAAATGTTAAAATATTTCTTAATTTCGCTTTTACTTGAAACAAAAAATAAAAATATTTTCAAAATGACAAATATTGTTAAAATTTGACGAAACCAATTGTCAAATTTAGTATTACTAAACTGTGACATGTAACTAAAACTTATTCAGTATAAATAAAATGATTTTCTTATCTTAGTAAGAATCATTAATTTCAAAATTTTTGTTCAAGTTCTCTCTCTCTCTGTATATATATATATATATATATATATATGTGTGTGTGTGTGTGTGTGTGTGTGTGTGTGTATACATGACATAATTTTCCTTTCTCGGACAAAAAGGTACCTTATAAATATTATTTTTTAAAACAATCACAGAGTAAATGAAATAGTTTTTAACCCGTCAGCACATGTGCTAGGATAAAATCTATCCCAGCTCAGAACTATTACTTGACCAGACTAAGACTATAGATGCTACGTATTTATATAATTACGAACGCACCTAAAAAGCATTTTTTGATAAACACAAAAAAAGGAGCATAATATATAGAAAATCAACTTTTTGGTTCTCCATTCTTAGCAATACACTGAAACAAAAAGTATGCCACAATAAAAGCTAGAATTATGCAGCGCAAGCAGAAAATACCAAATGTATATATCTGATTCATTCAAGGTCACTCCCTCTCAGCAGTGGCAAAATAACTAGAAGAAACCGCGCTTCTCTTTGAAAACGGCCAGAACTTTCTGAATGACCCAATAGTATTTCCATACGATTTTTCAGTCTCCATTTTATTTCAGGCATTATGCAAGAAAAACTGAATATATTTTAAAAGATCTTTCGTTTATACCATACAAAAAGCAATAAAGCATAATTCATTTAATTTTTTTTCGTTCAGTTTCGTTCAGTTTATCATGAACAATAAATCATCATCAATATTAATTATATTTTTAAAATTCAAGCAATTATTCTTTTTCAGTGCTATTAAATGTACACATCACTATTTCCTAATTTGAGGATATGAAATAATAGAGAAACTAAATTATAAAAGAGCTAAAAAGAACTAAAGAACTAAATAAGATTAAGAACTAAATAAGATAAGATAAGAACTAAATAAGATAAGATAAGAACTAAATTATAAAAATGAAACAAAAATGTTCATACAAATTACTCCAATATTAAATTCTTTTCTTATCCTTTATTAAACACTAATTATATTTTTTTTTGTTATTTTACAATGACGTGCGATAACTTTCTCAAAAGAGGGAATAATTTTGCCTGTTGATTTGAAGAGAATCTAAACCTTACCTTGGTCAAAGTAAAATTGAGATCATAAATGTTAAAATATTTCTTAATTTCGCTTTTACTTGAAAAAAAAAGATTTTCGAAATGACAAATATTATTAAAATTCTCAAATCAATTGTCAAATTTAATATTACTAAACTGTGACATGTAACTAAAACTTTTCAGTATAAAAAAAATTATTTTCTTATCTTAGTAAGAATCATTAATTTCAAAATTCTTGTTCAAGATCTCTCTCTCTCTCTCTCTCTCTCTCTCTATATATATATATATATATAAATGTGTGTTTGTGTGTACATGACATATTTTTCCTTTCTCGCACAAAAAGGTACATTATAAATATTATTTTTTAAAACAATCGCAGAGTAAATGAAATAGTTTTTAACCCGTCAGCACACGCGCTAGGATAAAATCTACCTCCAGCTCACAACTATTACTTAAAAATGTGCGAAAATCGTTCGTGATCATTCTGAGATTTATAGCACCTTTCAGTCTGAAAGATATCAAGATGTGGCCAAAAGGAATTTACCTCCGGTTGTGGATTTTTCATTCTTTTGTTATAAAAATGTCACATGGGAGGAAATTTACCCCACGCGTGTTATAACGTAACCTATAATGACAGGAAAATATTATTGCAAATGTTTATGCAATGCAGATAATAATATAATTTTCTTTTAAACGTTAACAACTCTTGCATATACTTTTTCTATATATCAGTTTTATATTTTTTTGCATTTTCCTGGCGGAATTTGGATTGTAAAAGCTTTGTATATATGCCAAAAAAAAAATATCTTAGTGCTAAATTTTTTTTATTTATTTTTTTATTTTATTTTATTTTTTTTGCTTTAAATATAAAAGAACTTCTTATTTTAAGTTAAATTATGTTCTTTATTGATTTACAGTTTATTTCGAAATATAAATTTTTGTTTATAATCAAACTGGGGGGAAATTGACATAAGAAAACCCATTGGCGTAAAATTTATCCCGCGCGTGTAGTAAAATAATGGAAAATGGGCGCGTGTTCTGACGGGATAAGCATTTGTGATTCTACATATTTTCAGACTGTTTAAATATACTGATTGATTAAATCGATCAGAAACTTTCATTACAATTTTTTTAATTATTAAAATAATTCCTATTAACTCCGTTGAAATAAGTTAGTAATATGTTTAAAATTTTATATTATAGGTTTAAAATATTTTGGATACTTACGTTAGATAATTTTAATTAAAAAAATTTAGAATAAAAAATTAGAACTAAAAATTAGATTTTTTTTACTTTTCTTTGCAGAAATTTTATATTGCCCTATTCAGGATGAAAATAAATTAATAACTGTAAAAACTTCTTTGTATTTTTGAATTATCCAAACCATCTGAATATAAGTTTCGTGATTTTATAAAAAAAAAATTAAAAGATAATTTAAAATATATTTTATAAAAAATTATTTATAAATATGCACAAAAACAATCTATATAAGAAATATATACTGACTATTCCGCTTAATAGACCATAAATTTTTCTGTAATATCTTAGGAAATAATTTTAAATAAATCTCTCCTGAAGAGGTATTCACGCTTGATGAGGTTGAAATATACTTTTATCACTTTTTCCCCATGGTTCCCCGTTCTGCAGATATTAAGCTAAGATAATATCTTATGAAGCTGAAGAAAAAAGATTTTTATCGCACGTGAAAAGGAGCTCGGAACTCTTTGATGATGTAAGTTTTCCTCACTACCTTTAAATCTTTTATCACCAGGTAATGTTTTCTTCAATACGAGATTTCTTAAAGATTTTCATCAGTGTCGTATGCAAAAATGAGTTTCAACACTGAGGACTTAGGTAGGACATTTTTTCGACATTTAAAATACGTCTGAAACCAAAGTATCTCAGGTATGTAAAAAAAATTATAATGGGAATTTTAAATACTTTTAATTGTAGTTGTATTTATAATCTAAAAGATAAAATTGAAATGTTTCTCTTATCGAAATTATGTATTATATAGCTGATATATTTTCAATTTGGTATGCTTATAATATTTTTGATAACTTTTGTACAAGCTCTGCGACTAAAAAAAAAAAAAAAAGAATATAATAACAGTACAAGAGCAGACAGACAAAAATCTACGCATGCAAACTTCATGATGGCAATAAATTAGTAAAGTGCCAAACTAGAAAAATATTAAACGCTTTCAAGTAATACAGAAATTCTTCTTTTTATAAATATAAATATATGTAAATCAAGATGGAAAACAATGTTGGTATTGTATGAATGGAAGAACATATGGTACGAAAGACTTTTGTTTCTATGAAAGCATAGAAAAGGTAATTAAAGAATAGACAACTATAAAAACCTGCACCCGATTATGAAACGGTGAGCTGGAATAATGCGTTTGGTGGTAACAACATTTCAAAGATTGACCATAACATTTTCAGCATTGATGATTTCCGCGGTGATTCCTAGACCATAGACACATTGAACATTTAATTACTTCAGAGGCGGATCGGGGATAATGAACTTGATTCATGAGAGCAAAAGTAATCTGCCTATGTGATTCATGAAAGGAATCATTTATGAGTATTTGCATTTTTAGAAACTTAGCGTAAGATCTAGACAGATTACCACTTCTGCCGGTTCACAAAACTGCGTTAAGTTGAAAGGGTGTTTTTACTAGAAAGTTCGCATAAATGTTTCATCGAATCATTACACGCCATGAAATCTGGGTATATCACTTGTCTACGGTACCCCAATGCGTTGTAAATAGAAGAAGACTGCGGTTCAGGAACGTCTAAAAACTTTCAAGCAATACGCTCACAAGTAAACTGATTGTACCAAGGATCATACGTGTGCTTACTTTGAATACAAAAAAATTTGAAAAGTAATTTTTGCCTTATTTAATCGCAATATTCTGCGATTCAATAAAGCAAAATTTTCTTTATGGAAAAGGTGGTATTCAAAAGTAAGCACCCGTACAAAGCTTGCATGCAGTATTTTTTTTTTTTTTTTTTTTTGGCAAAATCGCATCTTTATTCATTGGGAATCAACTTGGTGATTACTCCTTTAATACTGATTTCGTATTCTTGGAAATTTTTATACATGGATGTAGAAATCATAACATGTTTGATTATTAAAAAAAATAAAACTACTTTCTCCAGGATAACGCGCTATTTTATTCTTATAAAAGGATTTCTTATTAAAGGAAACGTAGAAAGAGGGTATCGGGAAAAAATAAACTAAAAATTTCTTTAAATATAATCTCGCCTCGCGTAATTTCAGTATGTTTAGAATTTCTAACTAGATTTTTCGAATATGCATATTTCCGAATTGATAGAAAATTTAAAGTAGATGTGATAGGACAGTTAAGGCTTAAAGACATTAATAGCAATGTAATAAGTTTAATATTGGAGCTGGTAAAAATATAAATGTAGTTTTTTTTTCTCGTATTGCATTGTCTTAAAACTCTTGATTCAATTTGAATATCACTCGAACTTAAATTAATAAAAGCTTAGTTACATGACATCATGTTGCATGTTCTATTCCTTATTTTTAAAATTTTTAGGTCTGATTTTCATAGAATTAATTTAAAGAATAAATAGTATTTTTATAAGGGATAAATTAATAAAGCGTAAAAACATGCATATTGAATAAAGTATAAATTATAAATTAACTTTTGTTTTCTAAAACAAGTTTTAAAGATTCTCATTAACCCAAACTGTATTTTAGTTTAAAAATGTGGAGAATATATGATTATCTTAAAAATCTTTAAAATATATTTAGTTACGAAAAGAGAAATGTAAGTCATAAGATATTTACTTAATATAATGTAAAATGCATGAATTGAGAGATAACAATGAACAATTGTCGGCAGACGAAAAGGAATGAGGTTTTAAAGTAATGTAAGCATTAGATGACACTAATTTTATATATTTTTTACATTATTATTTAATTTAAAAGCTGTCTTATATCGTAAAGTGTTTGCTATCTGTTACTTTTTTATTTTTTAAGGTAATATAGGAGAAAATTTTCCCATTTCTCAATTAAAAATTCTAATACAAAAAATATTTGTATAAAGCGAAAAAGTAATTACATAAATAGAGTTCATAGTTATTCGCATTTACATTTTGAAAAATACTTTTTTTATAAATAAGTTTTATTACAATGAATATGAGCATATGCTAGTTTTAATACAATTATTATTTTAAATATATTTATAAATTTAGTATGTAAAATAATCAATACTACATTCTCATGTACTGGTGCACTTTACTTCTGTACAAAATAACAATTAGAACAACTCGGTCCAAAAATTTTATAAACTAAAAGACAAACACATATCTTTCCCGTGATATTTAAAATTAGAACGTATTATACTAACTGACATGAAAAAAATAATGTGTTATGTTAAGAGTCCTTATATATATGTTTTTAAATTTATGTTTTAAGAAATTAAGGAGCCACAATACTGAAGAGGTTGATTTTGATTCTAAAATTAATGCACGTTCCTTCCCGCATAGCATGCACAGTCCCAGTGACGTCACAATGACGTCACTGTGAGTCACGTACGTCACGTCACATCTGTGACCAAAATGACACCACTTTGTAACGTCACACTGTGATCAAAATGTGAACGTCTTGAAGATCTAAAGAAAACTTAAAATAAACTTTACAACATCTTATGGCATGAAGAAAATTACTTTTTGATAGCTTTAAAAAATTTTGTAACGTTGCAATGACGTCACAGCTAGTCACATAAGTGACGTAAAACCTATGACCAAAATGGCAACATTCTGTGACTTCACGGTGTGATCGGAGAGAGAATTTGGAAAAAAACTCATAAAATATAGAATTGAATTATGCCATGTACCTAAATCATTAATAAAAACATTGTCACACATTATTTAAATATATTGTATTTCCAAAATAAAATAATAAATAAATATTTGTCTACATATATGAGGCAGATATTTTTTTACAATTTTCATTGCCATTTTCATGAAATTTAACAAAATATACTATATAATACACAGGTAAAAATCCTTAAATAGAAATTTAGTAACGTAGGAAAGTTTTGGCGGAAAGTAATTCAGAAATAGATCTCCCATTCTAATAAAACTGTTAGCGATTTAGAGATTTGTTAGCATTTTAAATACAAACATTTAATTTTTTTCCTACCACCGCTTAGAACTCATTTGTTAATTTTGTGATACTAAAAATATTTTAAAAATCTCCAATCTCTTATTATTTTGAGGGGCCACTCAACCCAATCATCAGCTTTCTATTTAAAAAGTGAGGACACCACCATTTTTGCGAGTTCGACATCGGGGGTGCTCGGGGTGACCGTCGAACGCGTTCAAGATTTTTCTTGTACTGAATATTTAAGGTGGTTCTCAACTGACCTGCTCCACAACGCGAAGCTTTCTGACATAATTTCTGACTCATTTTTAAACGCAAAGGCATAAAATGGGCAGGACTGACTATGGAAGCAATTTGGAAGCGAAATGAGTTTTCCATTTTTTGATAAATAAATTACTTATCGAGTTATAAGCAATTCGTGTCACGTGGCGACTGGTTTTTCTCTTTTCTTTCCCTGTTACGTCGGGTATTTGGTTCAAAACGCTGACTTTGACATTCTTTTCTGAAAGATCTTCTGATTTTACTAAAAAAATGGAAAACGTCTTTCAATTACAGAGTTTCTGAATAAAAACAAAAACCAATTTCATGCGTTTCCGAACAAAAACGAATAAAAAATATGTCATAAAGTATATGTCATTCCTATAGCAATTTATTCCAAAACTGGTCAGTGCTTAATAAGATATCACCTCTGTTAAATATTTTGCTCTTTTCAATAGAGTGTAAAAAATGAAAAAATCGTATTTAGGAAATCTGATTGCAGAATAGTATTTATATTTATGTCGTAATTATTTTATAAAGACTATTAAATCCATTTTTATTTAAAATTTATGTTTACTTTGGACGCCTAAAACAAATGCAACTGATTAAAAAATATATAAAAATTTAAATTTTCACAGCTTATTTCCAAGAATATTAAACTCTCTCATATAAAAACAGAATATTATAGTTTTATTAAAGTTATTTGTCAGCCATATAAACTATAAAGCATTTGAAATGTCTTTATTTAACTGTTTTCTTTCTATTCTTTTTCTGGAAACACCTGCTAGATGTTACTTTGTGGTAAACATTACTGCGCAGATCATGATCGCAGATGTTGAGGGCAGACGATTATTTTCATCGGCGTATTAGAGTGTGTGGTGTTATTTTAAGCTTGTGGAAGTATATTGTGGAATTTATACCGTGAAAGTAAATTAACGTTTTAAAGTGAATCATCCATTTTAACCTATCCTTATGTCTAGCTGGGTGCGTTATTAAGGTCTGCGTGATATTTGATATCTCAGATCTATGAACACACCTAAGTTGGACACTTTGAAAATTAAAGCAGTGGATTTGAGTCTCATTTTTCAATGAAAAGGAAGCAGTCAACGACCATTAAAACTTAATCCCTAGAACTGGTGGTTTTACTTATAGATTAGCAGGTAACTTTTAATGTCTTCGCAGTTTTGTTAATAGTGCATATTTAGTAATGGTACATTAATAGTGCATTATTTAAATGTTAAGATGTTTAAATCTTTTTTTTTTAATCACTTGTATAAAATTTTATCTTTAATGTTTTAAATCGTTTTAAATAGAGAGTTTGGAAAAAAGCTTAAAGTATTTACTAACAATATATATTCTAAATGTAAAGTGTTATTTATAACGAGGAATGTATTTATATTTTGCGTTTCTCAGTTCAATTTTCATAGTTATTCATTGTAATTAAAAACATTGCAATTTTTAAAACTATTAATATTTGTACTCATCAAACACTTGCTTCCAACGTAAAATTATTTAATAAATATGAGTTACTTTTAAACTACATATATATAAAATAAACCTCGACGTTTCGGTTAATCTTTATAACCATCATCAGGAGAAAAACCTTCATAAATATGAACAGCAAAAATTAAAATGTGTTATTAAAACAGCTGTTTTATATTCCTTGAAAATTTTAATGTAGTCCATATTGCCCAGCATCGGCGTATTCATAATTAATCCGGACTTTACGTTGCACACTTAACATATAAATACTCATCAAACACTTGCTTCCAACGTAAAATTATTTAATAAATATGAGTTACTTTTAAACTACATATACTACATTTTGCTGTTCATATTTATGAAGGTTTTTCTCCTGATGATGGTTATAAAGATTAACCGAAACGTCGAGGTTTATTTTATATATATGTAGTTTAAAAGTAACTCATATTTATTAAATAATTTTACGTTGGAAGCAAGTGTTTGATGAGTATTTATATGTTAAGTGTGCAACGTAAAGTCCGGATTAATTATTAATATTTGATTTACAATTTGAAAATTTCTTAGCTAGTGGAGGTTTTGAGAAATAATTTTCTGGTATATTTGAAATAATTGCGACAATTTAACTCATTACAAATTTAGTTGTCAAGATATGTCAATATTAGGCGCACAAAAATAATGAATATTGATGAAACAATAAAACAGCTATTCAGTTAAGGTAATTTTTCCAGTTATGTTATCGAATTTTTTCTATAGTAAAAATTGATATTTAAGCTCTGTATTTAGTATTCTATTAAAAACTATAAATAAAATAATTTGTAAAGAAAAAAAAATATTTTTTTTTCTTTGCGTTTATGATCCTAAGTTTGAAATTTCATTTGCTTCGAAAAATGTTTTATTGCTTGATACAATGTTTATTATTTAATAATATCGCACAATAGGTAGATCTATTATTTAAATGGATTCCTAATATAAATTTTTCACAATGCTTATTTAAAAATCTATACTTTTATTTTCATTAAATTTGTAATCAAATCCAAAATAACTAATTTCTGAATTCATTTTTATTCGGAAACACATGAAATTGGCAGGTGTTCTTATTCAGAATATATGTAATAGAATGGCATTTTCCATTTTTGACAAAAGATGTTTCAGAAAACACTATCAAAGTCAGTGTTTTGAACCGAATTTCCGACGCGCAGCGTCAGAAACGGAAAAAACGTGACCAAAATTGCTCTTAAGCATTTTATTTATCTAAAAATGAAAAACGCTATTCATTCCAAATCGCTTTAATAATCAGGCATGCAAGTGCCAAGCGTTTAAAAATTTGTTCATAAATGTGTCAGAAAGTTTCGTAATACTGAACGAGGGGAAATATGGCAAAGTATACACATTTAAAAACTTCAATACTTAAAAGCAAAATAGCATAGTTTTAATTATTGTCAATATTTTTGGTGGTTACATAAAACAAATGGAAGTCGAAGTTATTTTTAAAAGTGGTTATTTACACAATAGAATTTCATATTATTAAAATATTTAATTTTATTATAATTTTTAATGGATTCATCTATTATTTTTATATTAGTATGCGTTTTTTACATTTATAATTTTCTTGTTTAACGGCTACATTAGCCGGTTTCCCAATCAGATGCAAAGTTTTAATTTGAATACGAGTTGCATAAAAAAAAATGATTGCCGATCCAATCCTTATCGTCGATCTTATCCGTATTTGGTGAAATCTTGTTATCCGAATCTATGCGAAATCATTTATCAGGTTCGGTCGGGTTGTGGGCCTACAGAATTTTTGTTGTTGTTGTTGTTGGGTTAGGGTAAGATTACGGGTTGAATGTAAGTATAGTTTCAGTCAACCATCATTCATGTTCAAGTAGACATTCAATCATGTTCAAGAAGTATATAACCGGATTCGTGCATGACTCTAGATATGAGCCGACATCAGAAATTGTATCGTAACACAATTTCTGATAAAATCTGGTTACTTGGTCGTATGCAAGATTCTATTCTGAACAAGACTTACAGTAAAAACATTATACCCGACTCGGGTCAGATCGGGTTCACGAAAATCAGGTCACACGACAACTAATCCAAATCTATTCTGTAGCCAAACAAATCCAAGAAGATCGATCCGAAGTTTCTGGATTGTATTCGGGTAAAATCTGGTCACCCGACCCGGTACAGTGTCGTCATAAACGTCACAAACTTGAACCATAAAAAAATTTTGATCCGAACAATCCGTATAGGATTCGGGTAAAATCTGGTCACAAAGTCACAGTGTGACTTCACAGTGACGTCACCATGCCTTACGGGTTATTACAAACAATTCAATAAAAATTACGTGAACTATACAATTTTGACTGCCCCCCCCCCCCGCTATCTATTCTATCGCTTAAAAACGCAGAGAAAAACGAAAATAGGCAAGCGATAGTAAATTATGACTTTTTTAAGTGTATGTCAAAATTAGGCTTAAGGGAAATTCATATAGTGAAATTTAAAAAAAATGCAAGACGAAAATACTTAATTTTGTTATAACATTTAGATTTTTCTGAAGAGTTTATCTCATGATACAAAACCGGAAATCTTTTGATCAAGTAGTTTAGGAATTATGAAAATGTAAAAATTAGAACTGCTAATGTTAAATTAATTTTTCATTGTTGCAAAACAGATTGCGATAAAGGTAGTTATTTGAGGATTACTCAAAAATATTAGGTGGAATGATTTATAATTTTGAATCCCCATATTTGAATCTTCTGGAAATCTATTTATCATAAAAAGAATTATAGGTTACATTTCATTTTTTTCGAAGATTAATCAATATATATACAGGGTGTAACTGAAATGCTTCAACAAACTTTGAGGGATGATAGTACTCATGAAGACGAACAAAAAATGCAACGGAACATGGGGTCGCAAATGACGTTTAACCCCTTCAGGGGCAGTGGTATGTTTATGAAAGCGCTTAATTTTAATTCCAAAACGCCATAATGACACCAGAATTTTGGTAAAATCTTTTCCATTTAATATGTATGTGAAATATAGCCTTTTTCTTATTTACAAACAAATTTTTTTATAAATTCCGGTGCCAGTCATTTATTTCAACATTTTAGTACTAAAAGTAGTTTGCCCGTAAAAGGCTTAAAGGATAAAAATAGAGAAAATGCGTCTGAAAGTGCACTGGCACCGGAATTTACAAAAAAAATTGTTTGTAAATAAGAAAAAGGCTATATTTCACATAAATATTAAATGGAAAAGATTTTAGCAAAATTCTGGTGCCATTGTGGCGTTTTGGAATTAAAATTAAGTGGTTTTTTACTCATACCACTGCCCCTGAAAGGGTTAAATGTCATTTGCGACCCCGTGTTCTATTGCATTTTTTGTTCATCTTCATGAGTACTATCATCCCTCAAAGTTTGTTGAAGCATTTCAGTTACACCCTGTATATTCGAAAGAAGTATGAAGCGTAATCTATGAATTTTTTAACATACATAGATATCTAGAACCTTCAACTACACGAATCGAAAGTTTCATTTCATTCCGCCAGGTAATTTTTGAATTGTTCTTACAAAAATGCCGCATTAAATGAAGTTTTGCAAATAAAAAAAATTAATTTAGCATTAGGAGTTTAAAACTTTACATGTGGGAAATTCCTTTAACTACTTCACAATTATTACTTTATGTTTCGCATCCAAAGGTAAATTGTCATCCAAATAGTCAAATATGGTAATAAAACTAGGTTTTCGTTTTGAAAATTTAAAGTTTGATAAAATTTCTTTATGAAGACGACCACTAAGCATATTTTTGTAACATATAAGAAGACATAAATCCCAATCAAATGGCTATTTTAGTTTTTATTTGTGTCTATTTGACATTAATATACATGGGGGAATTTTCTGACCGACTGTACACTTTCTTTGTAATGCTTAAAAGTGTGATCACAATGAAAACAACGCTATAAGAGATGACGCTATTCTCACGCAAACACACTGCAAAAATTATAGCTATTTTTGTAAATGTACCATCAGATATTATTTGAAAGTTTTGAAAGAAAAGTGATGCCAATGCTTTTTTATCACCCATACAAGTACGGTGTATCCATCACAAAACTTATTTTGTTAATATTCTATTCTATTAATTTAAGTAGTGTAGCTGTGTTATTCTCAGTATCATATCATGTTTCTATTCATGTGTTTTCAGAAGCAGATGGCTTGTCATCGAATTTTGTACACATTTCCACGCATATTCTATTATATTGATCCTAATCATAATTAAAATTCCAAAAACAATATCGTCTCCTGTTAGGCATGAGAAACAAAAATTGTTTCAGCACAATTTGTATTTTTATTAATGTGCAATTGCACGCAGGAGAAATTAAGAAATAGTCATAAATTTTATAACGAAAACATTACATAAAAACGTAATAATTTTACATATATTTTTTGGTTTAATTTGATCCCATAGATGCCGTATTCTTAAAACATAGTGAAAAACACGACATAGAAAGATTAGCTGTTCTACGATGTACACACACCTATAATCAGCACTGATTTATGTCGAGATCCTACTAAATATAAAAAGTCCTTCCGAAGTGTACCGGAGGTAAAAGGTAGCTTCCATATTCCATGTTTTTAAAAATTCAACTCATTTTACTCAAACACCCGAAGCTAAAATGGCTGGAACCCTATTATAGGAGACTCAATCCCAGTTTTTATTAATACTGCATTTGAATGCGAATTTCAACATAACAAATATCAGATTGGTTCAAAATATCAGCCAAACTCGAAATTCAAACAGCTATATCTCAGCCATTTTTTAATATAAAGCCGAAACAAAAAAATGCTTCGGAGTCCTTGTATCACGATCTAACACTTACTAGAAACGAATTTTTCAAGTTACACATTTTATGCATTTTTTTTAATTAAAAAATTTAACTGGCCGACATATTGAAACAAGATGGCGCATGAAGCTGGCCAACGAACTCGGTAGATATCTTGCTATGCCCTGTACACAGGGGTATAATGTGATCAGTCACATTCATATCGGTTCATAAACACAATAGTTACAGCATAACAAAAATCAGATTTTTTTCAAAAAGTTACCTAACCTAGAATCTGTCATATCCATTTTCTAAGGTGAAGCCGAAACAAAAACTGCTTCGGAATCCTTGGATCACGATCTAACACATAACGGAAACAATGTTTTCCGTTTATAATTTTTTGTACATCTTTTTGAATTCTTAAAAATTTAAAAATTCGTAACTGGCCGCCATTTTGAAACAAGACGGCGGAAGAAGCTGGCTAACAAACTCGGTCGGTACCTTGGTATGTCCTACACACATACTCAGTCACATCCAAATCGATTCATAAATAAAAGAGTTGCAGTATGATAAATGTCGAAAATTTTCCGGAATTGCTTTCCTCCTAACGGCTGCAATAGGTATTTTTTTTTGTAATGAAAGTACTAAAAGTCATGAAATTTCATGCATTTCGTCAATTACAGCGCCCACAAAGCCTAATGCCGCAGTATAAAACAAACACATGCAGACAGACATCGCTTTCAAAATAGGCAACCGTATTCAGGGTATGCCAAAACATGTAAATCAATTAAATATGGAAGGCGAAACTTTTCACATATCCAATACATTACTCTTACAGATACTGAAGAAAGTAAAACTGATATAAAATTACAGTGAATCTATCGGATGATAACAGTGAATATAACGGATGTTTTAAAATATAGTCACGATAAATTGTTCTATACACAATTGTTTCTGTGTACGCTTAAAATGTAAACCTCTTTTAATCTCATGTTAGTAAAATTTGGATTACAATTTTATTCGGATTTTGAAAATAGTAATAAGACTATTAAAGTATTGAAGTTCCGTTTGATAGTCCACGTAGATACAGCATTTTACTTTAAATTCATATTTAAATTAAAGTACTAATATGCGATTAATTTAGCACGCCCTAAAGTCCAATGTCCGACATGTGAAGAGCAAATACGAAATTTCAATATGTAAAGAAAATAATTAAAAACAATATTTATGTATACACACATGATTTTAATTATATTTTTAAATGATGATGTACTAATTCAATGTAACAAAGAATTTATTGTAGCACTTATAAATTTATGTGATTCTAACAATAAACCAGTTTTTGGATGCTTAGTTAAATATTTTTTATTCACTATCCGCGAAAATGCTGATTCATTCCGGTTTAGTTCTTACAATTTCACATCAAATATAACATTTGTACTCCTGCGGTATAGTTATCGTCATAAAAAAAAAACATTCAAATTTTAATATCGGAATGTTTTTCGCTTCTTTTGATATTGAAACAATAATAATCGAAATATAATACCAATTATAGTAATACTCTAGCCTATAATAAATAATTTATGTAAATCTCATATTTTCCTTTCCAAAGGGCATACATTTTACTCTGCAATTTTCCGTTTGATTAACCCTCATTGTGTTAAAGGTTTCTCCAAACTAACTTTTCTTCAGAAAGTTAAAATATTTATGATCATTACCTAATATTTACTGAAATTAGAGTTTGACGACAGAAAATGATTAATGGGCTACTATTACGCGGAATTATGAGTCAATAAAGTTACAAGGAGATAATGTTTAAAACGTTGCACTTCATATAAAATAGATGACTATTAGTCTCTAATAAGTTTCATCGGCAAAAGTGATTTAACGACATCATAAGCGATTGAAAATTATATTTCTGAACTTTAATAGAAACTTTCAAAAAATTACAAAATTTTCCATCATTTCTATTGAATTATTCTTTTAAAAATCTCTTAAAATTCTAATGTTCTTTACTATAAATATTTTAAAAATTTAAAAATGAAATCAGGAAAGTGCGGAAATATGATTAACATTATAATGGAATACATTATTAAACGAAAAAGAATTTATCCGTTAAATTTTTAAGAACTGTTATCAGTACTTCATTTTGATGAATATTTTATTCACTAATTATCATAACAAAAGGAACAGAAAATATGTAATTTTCTATAATTTTTGTTTTTTCTTTAAGTGTTTCTCAACCCTCCTTCCAATACTTCCAGATATTAAATAAAATATGATTTTAGAATTAATCAATAAGGATAAATGAAAGAAAAAAAAATCAATACTTTTCCATTTAATTATTTCGTTACAAAATATTAACTCAACGTTAAAATTTTGAATATTCCTATATATTTTCTGTATAAAATTACCTATTTCACTTACATCAGATGGATTCAATCTAGGTTTCACGTGTTCAAGAGCATACGGACTGTTGTACATAATATAGGTAAAAAACATTTCTGTTTATTAAAAACTGTAACAGACATTTTGCTTTGAATTTATACTTTTCCAGATGCTTGTTAACAACACCAGAAATAATTTAAAAACTAAGTGATACTTTCGTATTATCCGCATGCCCATTAGTTAATAGCTGAAAACAACTCCTAAGATTTTGCTACTTACAGCAGTCTTTTTCGTTCTGATTATTTTAGTATTTAAGCACGGAGTTCGATCACATACTGATTGATTTTTGTAAAACATCATGATTGAAAATTATTTTACAACCATAAAAATCAGTAAATTGGGATACAGTTTTCAAACAATTTACTTTAGAAAGTACATTTTCTCCCTTATTTGGCGGTATAAGAATTTAAATTATGCAATATTAAGAAATAATTTAATTTGCGAAAAAAGAGAAATGCATAGATTAGATCGTTGCCACAGTCGATATGACGTCAGCAATACTCAACGGACATATTTTTGCTTTATAATACACATATATTACAAAAATGCGGAAAGATTGGCATTACATAATCTCAGAACGACATTAAAAAATAATAAGTAGAAATTAAAATTGTAAGATACACGCCACACATTGATTCATACAGTAAACTTTAGCTTACAAAACACCATTTATAACGTATGAGTCACTTGTACAAATATGGCCATGATCTTAATAAAGCCATCCGCTTATATCTCCTAGAGAACTGTCTCGGACGACGTATGACACCAACACCACATACCTGGCATTTTATGTGTCCTTGATATGTGCAGATAGTTTAAACCTCAACCGATACCGGATTCGTCGTCAATCGTCGTAGACTGAATCTTTCGACACCTCGTTGTTAAAAACAGTAAGTAAACTTTCATATAAAACCAGCGTAAATTGTTGATTGAATTATACCACCTTTGCATGGTACACAAAATAATTTAACAACCTGTTAGAATGTATTTTGATATATTCTGTATTTTTAATACGGTTTGTGTTTGAAAGTGAAATATGTGTAAACTAATGTCCCGTACTAAGGTATTGCTTCATTTACCGAAAGGATCGCGTCTTGGATATACAACTTTGTTCAAATTTCAAGCATTATGTCCATAAAGAATGCGTAGGTCTGATTCGAATGTACACGTGAGCCTTTTTTCATCCCGAAATATGTATAACTTTATTTGAATTTCTTCATTAAATAACAATGGCTTTCTTTGCATTTTTTTATACCTACATATTTAATTTTCAACAGTTAAAATGTGAAATTTAAAAACATTTTCTTTATTTAGTTCCATTTCTGTGGAATACCTATAAAATAACTTTTAATGAAAGGTAAACGGTGTACTTAGCAGAATATGGCCTGAAGTGTATTTTGTTTTGAAATCTCTAGGCCAAAATTCAATAGCGACAAGAGTATGCATGATTTAATATTGTTAAAATATGTATAAATATTACGTTCAACAACTTTTAATATGTTAGTGTTGATATAGCAAATTTGATTAGGATCTGAGTTTTTAACGTGGTCTTATTTGGCACAGGTACCTTCCATTATTCTTTTGTACAGCGAAATTCATTCAATCTAGAAATTTTAAACATAATGTAATATCTTTGATGAAGTTGCTATTTTCTTTCTATGTACTAATAGAGTCTGTGAAACACAAATTTAACAAGGTTCTGCTTTTAGACACTTTTCATCAAGCTTAATAAGAGATTAAGTTTTCGTTTCTTCTTATAATGTTCCTTTTAAAACGTCGATCTAACAGGAATAACAGCTAGATTGTTCTTTGGTATATTAGAATAAAAAAATTATACTAAAAGCATTGTTACACAATTTATAGTATTAAAAACCGAAAAACGTTATAGTCTTCTTCCCATTATATTTTAATTATATTAAACAAAACTCCTAATCAAGATGCGTACACTCTTTAGAATCAACAAGAAGTGTAGCACCAATATTTTAGATTAAAACTTTTTGCCTTATGTAATGGAAGAATTTTTAATATTGGTTTGCGATTAAAGACTTTTTTTAACTGTGGTAAAAGAGTGTCCCCTGCTCATAATGTATTCAAAATTATGTTACATAAATTGGGAGAAACATATATTATCACCTATACGTAATTACAATAACATTTACATTCTATTACAGCGTGTGTATCAGAATAATGCAGAAAGTTTTTCCTGTTCAATTTCTCATTATTTGTGTTATTTTTAAACTGAAACAAAATAAAGTATACCATACTAATAAATAAATATTGGAGCAATATGGTTTATTTTAAATAAGCCAATAGTCGTAATATCGGTAAGAAATATTGCATCAACACTAGGGTGACAGTTTGTCAATATTGGAGCAATATTGGTCAGATATATTTCGCCCGTTGCATTACCAATATTTCCAAAGCCAATATTTTTTTAACTCCGACTTTTTATTATCTCTTAAAGTGGCATTATATTTCAAATATTTCCTAATTTTTAACCGTCATTAGTGTTTTATTGAAAGTATTTCCAATGAATGCAACATCTGTTTTATATTGGACCCCACTATAACCAGAAAAACCCAATTTGTTTGTTACTAGTTTCACTTCAATTACATAATATGCGTCTCCTTCAAATATATTATAGATAAATTACTTTGAAAGAAGGTTAAAAACATTAAAGCCATCTTATGTCTCGACTGACTCTAGATAAGAATAAAAAGTTTTAAAAAATGCAAAGGGAAAGATTTTACAGCCGTTAGATTAAACAAAACGAATTATGCAATATCATAAAAGGAGAGACATGTCTACAAAACCATACAAATAATGAACAAAAGCGAATAAATATGTCTAAAATTATAAGTATGGTTTTTATATAAACTGAAATTTAAGACATAAGACTACGATTTCTCGCAAAATTAAAGAATAAATTGGAGTAAATCGAAATACATCAGATTAAAAATGAAATGTAGTTTTATTATCTTTTGAGTTAACTTGGTTCTGTGTTTAACGTGCTCGGTTTCATGATCATAGAAAGCATTCCTTTTAAGTAATGATAAGTGTGTAAAAAATCCTAGATTATTTTGTTTGCGAAATCACGTAACTGTTGCATATTTTCATTACACAGTTCGTACGTGCGATGCTGTAAGTTTTGCCTGGAAGATTGTGGTAGGTTTTCCATGGTTTTCCAATCAAAATTCAAATTAGGTTTATTATTTCTTTTAAAATATTGATTGAAATATTAACTAAAAGGAGAAATTTAAATGTTTTACAATATGATTAAAAAAGCTCAGATGATTGATTAAAAAGTAAAAGTTCTTCTCTGTGCCTTATTTTTCATCAACTGTGTTAAAAGTTTAGCGGTTGGATATTTGTTCCGCTTGTCCTATCAGATAAATTATATACATAACGAAATGATATCTATGCTATAGCACGAATAGTTAGATAAAACTTAAAAGGAAAATGTGTTTCCTATACCAAATATTAGCCCCACCAGTGGCTGAGAGGTTGTGCTCTCGAAGCTGGTAGACGGGAGGTGCTGGGTTCGAACCCAATCGCGCCCGTCGGCCTAATCGCTCGGAGTTTTCGTGGTTTTCTTCGAGCCGTGGATTTATCCATGCGTAAATACGGTTTAGGTTCCCTTAGAAAGACCCCCACGAAGGGCACTCCCCCCGGGCCTATATCCCATGTGTAGATAATCGGCCGTCAAAAATCAACCCAACCCAACCCTATACCAAATATTAAGATGAGAACAACAGTTGCGAAATTCTATGGAAAACAACTGCTATTGATTCACCTTTTTTCTCATGAGCTATAAAGGCATTTTGAATCATTTTTTTTACATTTTTTATGTTAATGTAATTAACTACATTTGAATAATTTTGTTTTCTAAAAAAATATCCCTTTTGAGTAATGTTAAGTTTTTAAAAAAATCCTACATTATTTTGTTTGGGAAATCACATAGCTGTTTGATATTTTCATTTTATGTAAGCCAAACAATCAATTTAAAATTAATCTTCTGTCAGAATTCTCAAAAATAATTATTGAAATAGCTTTAGCAGTTTCCGAGAAAAAAGGATTTAAATACTAGCTGTTTTTTATAGGGTTTTGCATGTGCTGTTGCCCCTAAAGTCACTAAAACTTGCACAATTTGAGAGTTCTATATATACATTTTAAAATCCAGGAATCTGTGTTGCAGTTTAAAGTGCAACACAGATTAATTAGTTTGGACTTTTATAGACGCGTATGGGCTAATTTAATGGTCCTTTATAGAATTGTAACTTTAATCATTTTAACTAGCAATGCGAAGTATAAATGAATGAATAAACTATTTTATACACAAAAGGCGCGTCATTTAATGATATTAATTCAAAATTTTGTTTGATATTTTTATTAAAATTGTAAATGACGTTTCAGATACGCTAACCAGCAAGGCATCTAAGACCATTTATAACTTTATTAATGTTTATAAATGTCTCCTATGTTATCGTTGCCTGAAATTTGTGTTTTGTCATCGACGTTACCATGAAAAAAAACAGATTGACAATTAATATGACTTTTTGCCCTACTAATGCATAGATTGATAGTATATCAATTATTCGGATAATCAAACACTAAAATTAATAGATTTAAATAAATATAAAATTGATTTATGAAATTTTATGATGAGGGACAGGTTTAAGTCCTAAGAATAGTTGATTGACATATATATATTTGTGGGAAAAAAATCTAATATTCTAAATGTGAGAAATAATGGAGTTGTTATATAAATATAGAGAAAAATTGTAATTTTACATGGACGAAATACTATAGATAACAGCTAATGAAAGAGGTAGAAGAAAATAACTGAATTGTAAACATATACAACTTTTAACAGAGAAGATAGTCAAAATTTTAAACGGTAATATTACATGTAAAATTATCAGTCTGTGTACAAAAAGGGAAGGAGAATGATACACTCTTTCATTTAAAAATTCAGGTTGTCTCACTAAATCGAATGCTAATTTTCGTTCATAATTTGACCAATAGTGAATATAGTATACCAATAGTGAATATAGTACGGTATATTCAACAGATTTTGTTTACTTTCTGTGAAGTGTGATGACATCGGAAGAAATGATAGATATCTCTGCTATTCAAATAAAACAATACTCGTTTAGCTACTCCATAATTTCGTATGTAGCTGACAAACGGTGAATATACGTTGTCACTGACCAAACTGCAATGCATTTCACACGATGTTATGAAATATCTCTCTAGAAAATTAGTCTGGTCTGCTGAAAATGTTCCTAAAATATCTTCATTGTTGTTAAAGTGCTTCATTATTGTGAAAAGTAAAACATTATTTTTGTACTATGTATAGAGTTTTCAGAATACGTTTGGCAATTTGTAAATATTTTAAAATTATGAGTTGTAGTGTAAAATGTGAAATCTTTTACATACGTTTGCAGTTTTTGGTTTCAGATACTCCTATGATATTCACGATAACGGACAGGGAAAATTTAAACCATCTGAACACTGGAAAATACTAACCCGTATCATGGTGATTTGCGCCAGTAAACTAATTCTGAGATCAAAATAGCTGCTCAGTACTCTTTAAATACCGGAAAAACGGTACAAAGTGTAATGACGAGATGTAATGGAGACTACGAAATGGAAACAACACAAAATTCGAGATATTTTGATGTGTATTATTTAAGGGCGTTATCCTGACCCCTATGTTTGTCCCTCTAAATCTGCTGATTGCAATCCTGTGAATTATTTTGTGTGTGGTGTGATTAAGAAAGTAACTAAACGTAATGTCAGTATCGCAAAGACCAAACCGATCAACAGAATTATGGCATATTTTGGAAAATTCATGTGACTGATTCCGCATCAACATCGACACCGTGATTGCTGCTAAGGATGGCTTCTTTGATCAAACGCAATTTACATTGTTCAGGGTTCGTACGGGATCCAGGAATTTTCAGGAAAGTTACCAGTATTTTATTATAGAAAAACTCGGCGTATATAATCGTGCGATTACATAAGGCGAGTATTATATAGGAATTATTCGATAAGAAATTACTGGTTATTTCCTTCAATATTACAGGACCCCGTACGAACCCTGATTGTTGTATTCTTATCTATACATAGCGTATCTATTTTGTCCATTAAATTTTTTTTTAACCGGATATTTCATATTTTCTTCTTTTACTAGCAACTGGGAAATTTATGCCGAACAGCCTGTATATGTGTTACTAAGCATCGGCTATTTCCTGTAACATCAGGAAGGCTGCACTGACAAAATAATTCATCAAAGTAAATTAATTTTTATACGGGATTAAAGAAACGTTAATCTATATGAAAATAACCCCTTGGGGACGAGCGACACGAATACGTGACGCATAAGATGCTCAGAATCCTCGATTATTCCCACCAGTTATTTTTTATTGTAAGCTTTACCTTATTAAATCTCATTTGCCTTTTTAAAATTCAATTAGGCGTAAATTTCTGTTTTGGAAACCGGTGGTAAAAGATTAAAAATTCTGTAAAAGACGCTCGTTGCGAAGGGGTTAATCTTCATTTCAACGAATATATATAATACGGACGGAAAAGAGAATTTCACAGAAATGAATTTTAAAATCGGCAAGCAAAACCTTTCTAAAAAAAGCAACGCGATATTATTTATACATTTCTGTCTAACAATTAACAACTAATAAACTCTAATTATAGATAACTTTATCTATTTCCTTGCAAATTGCAGTGAAAATAAATGTTGTTTTTACTCATGTTTTATGATTTGGAGTAAAAGGTGATTCATTATAACTAAAAACCATCGTTTGCAAATAAATTTCCTTCCTTTTTGATAAAATCAAAATAGATACATAAAAATTTGAAAAATATGCGACCGACATTTCCGAACGTTTAACTTAAAAAAATATCTGATTAAAAAATAATATTCATATTGCAGAATCCATGTATGCGTACATTGATATCACTGCATACTTGCAAGCGTGCGTGCATCTACGTATGAAGAGCAGCCAACGAAAGAGACACGACTATTAGCCACTGATCTCCGTTTCTATTGAGCTTACTTTGATCACATGGCAGTTAGTGGAAACCAGCCTATATTGATCATGGTACAGTAAAGAATGATGGAAGTATCGCGGCCGACAGTTTTGCTGGCTACGACTTGAAGCCTCTGAAAAGATTGCAAATAAAGGTTCTAATTCTTCTGATGTAATATATGTTTCATATTAAATACACCGATAAAAATGCGCATGCTACGTGTAATATATTTTTTGCTTTTTGAATTAAAATTCTAAGAATAATATAAATATAAGAAAATACGTGTAAAGAGACTATTCCTGCTAAATTACTGTACTCTGAAAAAAGAGTGATGTTTCTTAACCCCTTGAAGGGCACCGGTATATTATATATACCACTTAATTTTAATCCCAAAATGCCACAATGACACCAGAATTTTATAATCAAATTTTGAATTTAAAATGTACATGGGGAAAAGCTTTTACTTATTTTAAAATAAATTCGTTCGTGAATCCTGGTGTCAATCAAACATTGCAACATTTTAGCTACAAGAGTACTTTGCCCCTGAAGGGGTTAATCTGTAAAATATAATATAACAACGAACGAAAATATAAAATAACCCCTTCCGAGTTATCCACGATTCCAAAAAGCGTTTTTGTTATTAGAAACCTCAGAAACCAAAATATTTTCGGGATATAAAAATAATTTATAAAATCAATGTTTATTTTGCTGCTACTGATTTTCGGATTTGTTTCTGAGTAGTTTTTATAGTGTATTAAACAGTTTTCTCAAACCGGAGTATTGGTTTTTAGCATGCTATCAATTCTCAATTAAACATTTTCAGCTGCGTAAATGAATTTATGCATGCAAGAGTAACAAAGTAATATTAATGTTAATGTTAATGCTGTTAATTTATCATGTTGGTCTGTAAAATATATTTGTTGAACAGGAAAATGTTTACTTGAGAGTCGATAGCATCCAAAATACCTCTGTTCCGAGTTGAGAAAACTGATTAATACAGAAAAATAACTTCTAAGAAATATGTTCAAAAATTAGTAGCAGTAAACTTTGTTTTTATAAACGTATCTTTAAATTTCAAAAATATATAAGTTTTGAGTTTTATAAAGGTAAGGAACGCCTTCTGAAATCGTGTTACACTTGATAGCGGTTATTGTATATTTTCTATCGGGGTCGAATTATATTTTTTTAGAATAAAACATTTGTCTTTTTTACAGTATGTGCAATTTGGAAACTGCATACTCATTAAGACATCGTTAATTACATCGTTCTAAATATTTAAAAGGAAGTAGTAGAACATTTAAAAGAACAACTAAATTTATCGCTGTACCATTTAACTTCAGTTTGAAATATAAAGAAAAAAATTTTTTAGGGAGTTTTGAAGTGTATTGATAAAACGTACGCAATTGAGGTAAACATTCAAGAAGCTTATCAACTTGTATATAAAACATTATAATAATTATTTCCTTAAAATTCCAAATAAGCACTTGTAAATAACATCTTTGAAAACATTTTTTGTTTTATAACAAGCGGGAGTTTTGAATTTCCAGGAAACGTTTTCATGGGGAAAATAATTTATTTTTGTTTTAATTTTGGTGTTAAGAAAAAAAAATGTTCTGGTTTTTCCAATTATCAAGATTTAAAAATATATATGAATATCTGAATGAATAAATAAAATAGATTATTTTAAACCTCATAATTTTTTATAAAAATGTAACAACGAAGAACATAACAACATTTTTATGGGTTTCTATCCTTAATTAAGGAAGATTTCTTTAAAGTTGTAAGTGAATTGGTTGTATATTATAAAAGTAACGTTCCATAACAAATTCAGAAATGCAGATTTCAGAAAACGCATATAATTTTTAACATTGTACATGCTCAGTATGTCATTCAGTTTATATACAATACGTGAAACAACACGTAAAAGTTTTATAAATACTTTTTTAATTTCTTATTTGACGCAATGCAGCATTTTTAACACATTCGACGAGCGTCGCGGATACCTCACGTAAAAATACGTGACGCAGGGTTTTCAAAATCATTAATTATTCCCACCAGTAAATATGAAAAGTAAATTTTATCTTATTTAAAAAGTGAAATTCTGAAATTGAATTAGGCAAAGAAATTATTTTTGTAAATACCAATGAAAAAATATAAAAATCTCTAAAGAGCGCTCATCGCGAATGGGTTAAGAATCAAAACATACGTTTTAGTGAATAAAAAATTAGCCGTTTGTTCCATTTTGGAATATCTCATTCAAATGTGGAATTAAGGGGTAATACCACTTTTACCGGTTCAAAATTTAAAAAATATATATATCGCTTAAAGTATTCTTTATATACACGAAAATATTATTTTATTAGATACAAATCAATGTCGAAAGAGAAAGAGTATTTTTAGAGTATAGAAGCGAGGAAGCAGTAACAAAACTTAAGTATTTTTTCTTTCTTTCTTTCTTTCTTTTATTTTTTTTAATATTATTTGAAAGTTAAGTGGACACTCTAGTTCAGCTAATTTTCAATGAATCAACTTGATTTTTTTTTTAAATTAATCGTCACATGTTTTTCTAGTGAAATATGAAGGATATTTTTTCCAAATATTGATATCTGGCTTTTTTGCGTAAATTTAATAAACAAAATTTTTGGGTGGAAATTTGCATTTTGCTTTTAATTGATGTAATGAATTAATTTGCCATCATTATGATTGGATTTCACACAATAAATTTCTTAAGACTTACTAATATAAATAAACATAAAATCACTTTTTAGAGATATGAAGCCAAAAACAAACAAGTGGGTAAGTGTGATCGAAGATCGCTCAAAGGGTTTCATTTAATATTCCTTTCAAAACACTTTTTAATTTCTTTAATAAATCCAAATAAATTTCATTTAGCAACCAAAAAAAAAAGGCATGTTTTTTATAAAGTAAAAATTTACCGGTTTATTTTTCTCGTTTTTTCGAATTTCTAAACCAGCCCGCTATTATATTCTGTCATAATCTGTCATAATCTGATCGAAGTCTGTCATGGAGTCTAAATGCGATATTTAAAAAAAAAATCAAAATTAAACATGTTGTACACCTACAAAATGCTAAAATATGCGAATATTTTCATAATCGGGTTTTTATCATGATTCAATACGTTTCTCAAACTCATATGTTTACTATTTTCTATTACTCACATTGACACTCGGTTTGTATTATTCTGAAAAATTTGAAACATTCCGATATGACGTCAGATTTTCTTTTTAATTCTCTAATGACGTGATATTAATCAGCTTTGTGTACATACACATACTCATACTCCTTGTATTATTGAGAAATCTTTTCGTTTTATTACCACTATGACGTCAATCATTTTTATTTCATATTAATCTTTTTTTCAATTGGTGAAACTTTTTATTTCATTTTCATTTTTCACGTGGAAATCGTCTGATAGAAAATTAATTATTGTAGAAAGAATTTCATCGTGGATTTTTAATTTTTGGAATCTGCTATAACGAAAAATGTTTAAATTTAATAGGAAAAGGCTGTTAGAATTTTGGTTTTTTATCTCTATTTATTAAGGCGGTATTAAAAAAAATATTTATCCACGCTCAACAACTCAAAATTTTGAGACACATTTTCAGACTCATTTTTTAAAATAAAAAAATGAAACTTGGCGGCGTGATTTATGAAGAGATTTATAAGGGACCCATGTTTTTATTTTTCGTTCAATTAATTAGAAATTGATTTACAAACAATTATTTTCACAGTACGATGATTTTTTTGTTTCCAGCGCTATCGCTTCGGGAAATTCGGTTCAAAATGTCCACTTTGACAGCATTTTTTCAAATATATTTTGCCTTTATAAAAAAATCGAGACAATACGGACATTATAAAGTTTCTGAATAACAGAACCTGCCAATTGGATGCATTTTAGAGCAAACATGAATTTAAAAATGTGTCTCAAAATAAGCAGTTTGTATTTGAATACACCCTTAAAATAATACGAATTTTTCAAACTTTAATAATTTGAGCTCTTCATAGCTGCTATTCAGCTATATACACAAAGTTTCAACTCTGTAAGTTATATAGTTTTTGAGAATGGCTCTGTGACGGACAGACAATGGAGCGGGAGTAATAGGGTTTCCTGAGATGAACAAAACCCTAAAAAAGAAGAAAAAGTGCCAACTTTAGTTTTTTTTTTATAAGAAACGTCTACATTTTCAGCATCAATTGTTTGATACTCGGTTAGAAGACTATTAATATTTTTAAAGATTAACAGTTGCTGGTTTTCATTTGTCTTATAATGACATTCACTCCAAAGAAGCATTTAATGAATATTAAAAAGGAATAAATTTTATATTTAAGTTTTATCCATTTTTAGACGTACACTTTTTCTCATATTCAGTCCCCGTTTCTTCTCATGTTTATAATTTTTTACCATGATCGAAGATGTCATTATATGTGTGTAAAAACTATCAATGAATATTTATAGTGATTCTAAATTTGGATCTGAAGAGGATAAACTGTATACAATTACAACGCTCATATAATGAAATTATTTAAATTCATATAGAAGTAAATGATTGATGAATAACACGAACGTAAATTTTTAAATATATTTCCATACTGAAACAAGGACAAAACTACATTAAAATAATAATGTACCATCCAACAACTCTTGCATAAGCATGAATAATTCAAATCTCGAAGTCTTTTATAATTTTATTTTTAATACAAATTTCGGCTGAACATTATTTTAACTAGATGGTTTTCTAAAATAAAGAAACGATTTCTATGTAATAGTAACAAATAGAATTAACTATATTAGATAATGCAATGAAACGCTCACTTTAATGCAGATAAATAAAAAGTCGGATTATCGCGAGACAACTATTTAAATATGACAAATAGTTCACTAACTAAACAAAACATTTATTTAAAAACTTATTATTTTGTATATTATATAAATGCTTACAAGCAAATTTAAATGCAATATGAAAGACTTCTATTTTCCAATTTTAAAAATGTTTAATAAGAACATAGAATATGGTAATTTTAATCTCCCTTTTTTTTTTTGTATATTTTCGTTTGTGTTAAAAACTACATGAATACAAGGCTAAACCACCAAAGATAAGATAATGAACAAAGCAGAAAATACTTTGATAAATTAGTATCCCAAAATTATTAAAACCTCTTACCACACAACATTTAATTATTGAACTCAACTGACGTCAACTACTCAAAAGAACAGATTCAAACTTGGAATATATGAAATTAAAAAGATATGTGAATGAAGTATAGTCCTTTTATTTTAGTTCTGAAATATTAGAATCCTATAGACATTCTCAAGTACAGAATTAATCACTGATATAACTAATTATGTTTGTTCTATATAATACTATAAGGCCTCTTATATTATCACTTCCCAATGACACAGTATGCTTTATAATTAACCGAAGGGACCTAACAAGAGACTAATAACAATAATGTTAATAAATTTAATTGCACAGTTTTTACTTAAATAAAAACAATAACATTGTTTTTAAAGTACTTTGTTATAAGAAAGGAAAAGTTACTCATATATTATTGGATGCTTTCTTATTGAAATCTTTAATATGACGTAGTAGTGCCTGCAGTTTATGCAGAATATACCTTAAGTAAATATATTGTTACTTTATGTACACACAGATGAGTTTTGATATAAAGTAAGTTTATTGAACCTGTGGCCCGCGGTCTATCATGCAACTATTTTTTTAGAATAGAAAAATTTACCTTATCTAATTACAGACCTTTTGCAATTAAATAAGTCGAAGACTACCTTTTTGAATTTGTGATGACAAACAACTTTCAGGCAAAAAAATTGAAGACCCCTAATATAAAGGCTTTTGCAAGGGCACAGTTAGATGGGCATTAATTAAAAGCGGTTTTTTATTATATACTTTGTCTTTAATATTTCTCCATATTATAGTACAATTTCACATTGCTGAGCAATATTTAAAAAAATGAATGCATCTTCCATAATACTTAATAAATTTGGAATTTTAATATCAACAGAGAGGCTTTAAACTCACACTCTCTTTGAGAACTAGAGCTTAAATATGGCGTATAAGATGACTCGGTCATCACTAAAATACTTTCACTCTAAAACTAATTGTTTAACTGATTTAACGCATTCGTAGCTCTATCAATTTCGGTATTAAAATTTGGATTTGCGTTTAAATAGTATAGATATATTTTGAAAAACAATCTCATGGACCTTCTATGACCCCGGTCTTAAAGGTCCTCACCTGCCATCCCCACCAGTGGCTGAGAGGTTCTTCTCTCAAAGCAGGTAGATGGGAGGTGCTGGGTTCAAATCCCTGTCGTGCTCGTGGACCAAACCCTTCGGAGTTTTCCGGGGGTTTCTTCTAACCTTGCCGTAAATACGGGTTAGGATATCTTAGAAAGAGCCCCACGGATGGCACTCCCCCCTAGGGCCTATATCTCTCGTGTAGATAGTCGACCGTCATAAAATCAACCAACCAACCTCACCTGCAAAAGTGGCAGTGCTCTGTTCGACTCCCGGTGACTTCATTCCACGCAAATTGTGAGGTTGCCGGTTGTACTCCTGTATTTATCCCATCCAGTACTGCTATGAAGGCTTATAAACGGCCATAGTTGTTGTCAAGCAAACAAGTAGATACATGTTTTCAATTAAAAAATAAATAATACATTTTCACAGTGAATATCTTGATACATGAATAATGATATAAAGCATGAGTGTTCTACATATTCTTATGCATAGCGCTTTAATACCGATGTACAATCTTTTTTTTATAAACTTCCAAATTTAATAAAAAAAGTTTGTGTATAAAATGTAATTTGAAAACTCATTAAGCTTGAAAATACAAAACAAATAACAAAAAAGCGTTTTTCTCTCTATTCTGAATAAGATATTAAGCGAAGTAAATCTAATTAGGTGTATTTACTAGAAGCAAAAATTAAACACGATTGTGAATGACATTTTAAAATGTATATTACCATACTTTGTCTTCTATTCTTTGTTTTTTTTTTAAACTTTTAACATAAAATTATTTTTGATTAGCTTCTACTTTTTTCCTGATTTTATTTTCAAAATCAGTTGACACTTATCTGATTTTAAAAACTCTCACAATAAAATTTCTGAATTACTCGTAAATACGGAAAGGTAAAATGTGAATATGCGTTAAAATATGTTATATACTATATTGCATTTTTTTGGTGTTTTTTAAATACGAATATCTGCGCGAGGGATATAAGCTAAGGGAAAAATATTTTATATGTATGGTGTGAATGCTTCTTTCAGCCGTCTTGAAAATCGATAATAAAAATGCTATGTTTTTCATTTTACATCTCCGTTGCTTTACTGGCAAGAAACTGAGAAGTGGTGTTTAAATGACATTAATTTTAAAATAATACAATTTTGAACCTTTTATTAACAACTTTGTTCCATTCTTTAAAACTATGGGAAAAATTTACAAATTTAGAAGCAGTTGTATGAATCACGTTAAGTGTAGTACCAATTCAATATTGAATAATTTTAGATCTTTGTAGCAAGTTTACTGTCCAAGATATTTGTGTATAAATGCAAAAAGTAAAAAAAATTACAATGCCTGGATATCAATCATATGTATTAAGTCCTTCCAGGTCCAGGGTGTTGTCGATCTGGAGTGTCTTTTCCCATAGTGGATTTTTGTTCGGAATCGGCTTTTGTGGTTGTGGTCTTGTCGTCAGCAGATTTTTATCAGCAGCGCAGAACATTTAATTAGACATACACATGAGAGGTTTGCTTCTTCCTTATATTAACTCATATTATTAATCATAAAAATAATGTATAATAGTTTGCAAGGAAATAAGGTGCAATCATATTTAACAGAAATAAATGTTGCGCAGACATAACAGTAATCTCTAATTTTTTATATCCATTTTGAAAACCATTATATATATCTATATTGTATTCGTATTGGTATATTTTTTACATGCTGCTTTGTTTCTAAAGTGAATTGAACCGATATTATATTCTAGAAACTACTCTTGTCTAGTATAGAATTGTAGAACTGGTTAAAAACAAAAGCGTTTGAAAGAGATCATTCCAATAAGTGTAAAGTTTCTGAATTCATTAAATTTTTTATAGACAAAAGATGCTTGCCTTTTTGTTTATAAAAGCAGTTAATTATTGTAATTAAACTGCTTCTGATTTCTTAAAAGGGTAACGCAGCTTTAACCGGTTTAAAATTCCTATTTTTTATCTCTTAAATTACCCTTTATACGTAAGAAAATCATATTTCATTATTTAGAATCAAAAAGTGAAACAGCAACTTTGGAGCTATAGGAAGCAGACAGCACCATAGATAAGTAAGCAGTAACGAAACCTTTAAGTGGTATTTTTCGTTTTCCAAATTGGTCGGACACTTTAACTCTGCTAATTTTCAATAAATCAACTTGATCCTGTGGACAACAAATCGTCCCATATTTGTCTAGTGAAAGACGTACGACTTTTTCTAAAGATTGATATATCTCTGTTCTTTTTAACTTCAAGTTACAAAATTTGCTGTTAAAAACTTACATTTTATCTTGAATCGATATCATTTCCATAGAAATGCATATTTTTGTAAATGGCTTCGTATTTCACTTGCTTTTAAATTAGGAAAATAAATTATTTTGTTAAACTTTTTTAGGTGAAGTCTACGATGAGTTTACGAATCTATCCCTTGATTCTAGTTTTTAATATATCAACTAAGTATAAACAAAGTTTTCGATTTAATACGCTCATTGCTCGCATAGTACTTGTTCTGTGCGACCGCCCTAGACGTGAGGCGCATATATGCGGCTCCACCACGACCTAGCAACTCGCTGATGGTCTCGTTCAATTCAGTATTAAACAAACTTTAGAACGTGAATTTGCGCTGATCCTTAGCTATATATATTCCTTTTTAATCAAAGTTTTTTCTTTCTTCCTTTTATTATAAGTAAAACTTTTCATTATCAAAAACAATTTGTTTAAGCAATTTTGTAATTTTTCTGTAAAATAAAAGTGAACTGATAAAGAAGTTACAAGGAAAAATATGCCAAGTGGGAAGAGCTTGGATAATTATTAAGCACAATTGAGAGTGCTAATAATATACCCAAAATAAATTAGTGTAACTGAATTTTTATAAACACTTCGCTTTTCTTTTAAAATAATTCCTGAAAATTCTTAAATTTCAGGACGTCAAAGTGGTGTTACACCTTAATAGGACTATTTCAAAATTATGTTTTTCTGGGGAATCTATAAATTGCATTTAGTTATACTTTTTTAACCCAAAACCGATAGAGATAATTACTTTCGTCAAATTATGAAATAACTGATTGTTTTTTCAATAATATTTAATGTTTTCTTCAGTATGCTATCCCCAGTAATTAAGATAGTCTAACTATCTGTGATTAATTGTAACGAAGTTTTTGAATTGTTGTTATATTGTTGTTTAATTAAAGTACGAAAAATACAATCATGAAATAACTTGCAATAAATCTCAGTACAATTCAACATTCCAAAAAAAAGAGACATTAAATGAAATTTCAAATAGCTTTCATTAGCGCAAAAAGTGTTTTCATAAATCATCAGTGAAATTTAGCTTCCTCTGTATCCTTAAAGAGAAAAAAAGTGGTCTTTAATATTTACATCAAGTAACAATTTAACTCACAGTGTCTTTTCCTTATTTATTACACAGCTGTTAAGGAAAATAATTAATGAATTCAGAGATTTTTTTTTCAGCCATTTATTTGGAAACATGTTTTTAAATTAAGTTTCGGGATCATTATGCATTGTCTGACTAACAACAAAATAATCTGCTTGTTTTACGGAAACAAAATGTTCTTCACTTCATTAAACTTCAACGACTGCTTTTTTTAAAGTTTTTTCATTCATTGTGAAATGGATTTAATTGCATGATGTGTATTTTTGCAGTTACTATTACATTAGAAAGGGAAAAAATTGATTAAATCTTTCCTTTCATCCGTCTGTACTGATTGAAACATTTTATGATTTTCCTCTTTATTTGAAATGTTTGTGCAGCTGATGATTTTTTTCTTAAAGATAGTATTAATTTTACACACGTATAAATTTAAATATATTTACATACGCACACATTAAATTAAAGTAAAAATATGTTAGGGTTTAGAGAGTTTACTGATTGAAAGGCCACGTCGTGCCGTTCCCCTTTCGCTAGAATGTTACTGATTTAAATAAACTCGTGTTTTTCCGATCATTCTTGTGATAAGTGAATGTATACCTTTATACATTATTTCGTCAATTTTATTTTCATTTTTCGCACAAGCGTGTAAATTTGTTTTTTTTTTACTTGATTTTTCCAGAATATTTGCATATAAAAAAATATTATAGCAAATAATATTCTGAAACTAGTTTTTTAAATATTTTTCTCTATCAAATGATTATTATTTGGAAATAGTGGTTTTAATAAGTGGCAGGTGCAGCAGATATATTTTGCATTTCTATAAATTTTTGTACCCGTGTATACAATAAATTAAATTAAAGAAGATATGTGAAAGTGTACCGTATACGGGAATTCATCCATCCCCTCACTATTAATGCTACATGAAATAAACATAAAATGCTATAAAGTTTCCATTTTTTTTATTTTTGGCTAAAATATTAAACAAACTTGGACAATGCCAAAAATAAATAATTCATAATATTTTCACAATATACAAACCCTAAAACAGAAACTTTAGGTAACATGAAATCAGCGTTTGCTATGGATATAAACAAATTGGCTTACATCAAATCAACGTTTTATATGTATATCCCCGGACGGGGTAATTTTGGTATAGTGGCGTTAATTTGTGTATAAATTGCATTTTTATTTTATAACATCTAGCATTTTTTAAAGTATTTAATTTAAACCATTTGTTTATACCACGTTTCTCCTTGTTTAAGTATGAAAAGGTTTTAGATAACCAATGTTATACTCTTTAGAAAAAGGTTCAATTAGTATTTCTTTACAAGACTGTGATCAGGAGCATAAACTTGTTATAATACCATCTGATCTGCAGGTTTCTAATTCGTGTACGTTTGCATTACATTTGTTTACTGTAATTTGACTTAAAAATGTCAGTGCTTAGTATATAGTTGCAATTTTTTAAATGCTTGATAATTTATGTATGCGGTCTAATTCTAGAAGAAAATCTATAAACTAATCTAATTTTTCTTTTTCGGACATGCCTCTCACCTATGTAAGGAAAGCACCGTGATATATGATATCAAAATGACTGCAGAAGAAAACAAAAAGAACTTATCAGTGTATGCAGCTATTTCTAAATTTACGCCTAATACATTTTCATTAAAAAATCCTGAAAAATGTCTCTTTTATATAATAACATACCTTTCACCAACAGAGTTTGGACAAAAATTTCTTTAAATTACTGTCCATTTAGAACGATCGTATAACATTAATAATAGGGCTTAAATATATTTAGAATATAAAATATATATTTCTTTGTTAATACACATTATACCCAAATTTCCCTACCTATTTCGTAATATGATCATTGTTAATTTTTTTTTCATTTTGAGGTAATGAAATTGGCAATAAATGTAATATTTGAATGGTTTCATTATAGAAAAACATACTGCTTAAATGAAACTGAAAAAAGTAAGAAATCCTGCATTTGTAGTATCTGTAAGACTGTTAATTTACGAACATGTGATTTTTATACCCTAATTACTCCAATTGGAGATATAAATAAAATGGATGTAATGTATGGATAAAAATTAAATTTATTTGAATAAACTTCAACGATTGACCTTTTTAAAGGTACTTTTTTTTCATTGTAAAATTAATTTAATTGCATTTTTTTTTTGTAATTTTTATATTACAAGAAATATATATGTATATTAAATATTTTATTTCAACAGTCCATTTTGATTGAAACATGCTATTATTTTTCATTTTGTTTGAGATCCTTGTTCAAATGATGAAACATATTTTATTTATGTTATTGTATTTAATTTAGTATTCATTTTACAAACATATAGGACCACTGCACCATTAGTTGATTAATTGATAATAATAGGGGATCCACCCCGGGGATTCCCTGATTACAGAATATGTGAAAACAAATTTTTTAATTGAATCCTCTGATATATATATATATATATATATATATATATTATAGAGAGAGAGAGAGAGAGAGAAAGAGAGATATTTTGTTTTATTTTTTACATTTAATATAATTTATTAGATTGTCCACTACAACAAAAGAAAGCATTTTTTATGAAATATATTAAATCAATTTTTTAATTTATTAAAGGCGATATTTTCGTATTGGCATGACAGTATAGACACACATGCTAGGAATTGATATCCCTAGAAATCACCAAAGATTGCTCTCGTTTGGATTCTGATAATTTTTGTAGTTTTAGCGCTTATTTCGATTACATGTCTGTTACATTTGAGTTTTATTAGAAGTATTTATTATTTTATTTATTTATTGATGAAAGTTTTAGTTTCGTTATTGAATAGTTAGCGAAAACAAATGCTGAACTTCTTATATTGATTTAAGTGCAAACAGGTTAATCTTTGGTAATCGAGTGGTACGCGGTAGAGATAGATTAAAATTAATTTATGTTTGAAAATTAATTTCAAAACCATAAAAAATCTATAAATTGAGATGTAGTTTTCTAACGTATTGCATTTAAAATAATATTTTTCTTCCTATTTAATCGTGTAACAATTGAAATGGTGCTATGTTTACAAGTTAAAAAAATTGCATTGAAAGCGAACATTATTTGTCATGTAACTCGCTGACATCTGTTTAACATTTTCCAACATAGTTGAAAAGTGTTTATGAATTCGGTTTGTTTGTCTCTGTGTCTGCCGTCTGTGCGCGCTCTAACTCACGTAAATGCACTTAATCTGCACTCGTAAATTGCGATACAATTAATATATCTTATTGATGTTTACCATGGCATGTTCAGTTTTGAAAATGAAGCAAGTAGCATTTAGGGTTCGCTTACAGGGACACTCAAAAAATTCTTTAAATTGCTGTCCTTTGAGAACGATCATCTGTGGTGTATTTTAATAATGTTACACTATTTTAAACATATTTAAATTGATATATATTACCGAGGTGCACTACAAGGTGCTTACTGTAGAATATGCTGTAGAATTTATCGTTCATTTACAGGGGCATACAAAAGAATTTGGTTACTGCACTGTCTGTGAACAATACTTGCTGCAACTGCGTTTTAAGTTGTAGTGCGAGTTTTTAAATTTAACTACCATTTTCAATATTACTTAGTGTTTATAAATTCTATGGATCATTTACAGGGTTGCACAAAAGATCTCAAGTACATTTCCGTTAATTGACTGAAATTTCGGAAGGGGAATTTTGAATTATGCTATATATTTCCTAACTGAAATAAATTTTAGCACACTATGCAGTTTTTATACAAATCTATGTATCATATACAGGGCTGTACAAAATAAAAGTTGGATACCTTTCCGATTATTTACAGTAATTGCTGAAATTGAGTTTTCAAATGTGTTATACGTTTTCCAAATCATTTACTTAGACATTTCTTTCACTTTAATAAACTGTGAAATTTTGTTTCAGTATTCGGAGATTGTTTAAACGTGTTTTATAATCTAGGCTTGATGCAAGAATTTTCGTTTTCGTTTCTTTATAATATAGATTTTTGGTTTCCAAAGCTCTTCTATTATGCCTTTTTGAAGATAATTAATATAAGATCCATGGGGATCTTAATCATTTATATTGAAATTGATATATATCACCGAGGGGCACTACAAGGTGCTTACTGTAGAATATGCTATAAGGTAAAGCTAGGAGAGTCTGCGCACAATTCAAAAGAATAACAATAAAAAATCTAAATATTAATTTTTTGCTAAACTATCCATGAATAATTTTTACTTCATTTGTTTTTTATGCATTTCCATTGCTATTTTGTTTTTATGCTGTAATTTAATAGGACAGTTGTAATAAAACCAAGAAACTTATTTTGCGTAATCTGTCCTTACAGGGTTGGTGTGATTGCGCACTTGGGTAGGAGAGATTGTTACTAATAATAACTACAATTAAATTGTTAACAATAATAATTACACTTAAATGACATTGTTGTACGGTTTTTGTTAACATATATTATTGTATTAGGAGTGAATATTTCAACCTAATGGTTAAAGAATCAGAAAAAGGAAATGATTTTAAAAACGATAAAAAAAATAATTAAATGAAAAAAAATTAAAGAATCAGAACAAGCAAGTCCAGATAAGATTGCAAAATAACATTAAGTTACTTGATAACAACGTTTAACTTAAAATTAGTCCATTTTAATTTTTCATTTTTTATGCAAATTTACCAATAAGCTGCGTAATCTCTCCTAGCATGGAAACAAATGGGAACAATGCGCCATCTCTCCTAAGTAGCTGATGCACAAACTCTCCAATTTCGGTAGGAGAGATTGCGCGGCCTTTTATATAAACATGGCCGCTACTAAAACGAACCGTTGATGTTCACATTGTTAGTCTAGATTAGTAGCTTATGAGAAATCGTTTAAGTGAAAAATATTTTGTACTACTGACATTGTATAGAAATTCTGATGAATAACTATGAAAATTCAAGCACTTACTTTGGGAAAAAAACAAAATAGCAATGCTTTATCTTAGACGCTCAAAACAATCAACGTGCACTTTCAAGTTGACACTCCACTACTGCCGTTGTACAACTACCTGGAGTCGCTGGGCGCTCACTCTACTCCTTTTCCCCGAACCCCTATGTGCGCAATCTCTCCGACCATGCGATCTCTCCTGGCTTTACCATAGAATTTATCATTCATTTACAGGGCATAAAAAAAATTTGGTTACTGTATTGTATATGAACAATAATTGCTGCAAGTGCGTTTTCAGTTGTAGTACGGAGTTTTGCCTTCTGATAATTTCTACACATTTATCGCGTAGTTCGAATACGTCTGTTAAACTTGAGTTTTATTTATATTATTTATTATTTTATTTATTTACTGATGAAGTTCATTTCGTTATGGAATATTAAGCGAAAACAAATGCTGAACTTTTTATATTGCCTAAGATATATATCACCGAGATGCACTACAAGGTGCTTACTGTAGAATATGCTGTAGAATTTATCATTCATTTACAGGGGCATACAAAAGAAACGCTTCTTAATATACGAAAATATAATGTAACCACGCATGAAACTATACAATACTCCCTTTCGAGTTACCCACGATTTCGAAAGCGATATACAGATATACGATATACAGATGCGTTAAATAATCATTTTCCTCGTTATTATTATATATTTTTGGCGCTATATACTACATTTGTCTACGCTGTGTTGTTAACTCGTGATTATCTTATAAATATAAGAAATCGAGTTTCACTAGTAGTTGATCGTCCACAACTGACAGTTAATTAGGCATGTGGTAAAATTTGAGCATGCTTCTCAAGTAGCGTACAACTAGTACGAAGCAAGCAATAAAAACAGTACGCATAAGGGTTTATTGAATAAGATATACTATTAACTGATCAACTACACTGTACAAAAAGACAAATGCTTCTTAATATACCAAAATATAATGTAACCACGCATGAAACTATACAATACTCTCTTACGAGTCGCCCACGATTCCGAAAACTATATGCAGATATACAGATATACGATACACAGATGCGTCAAATAATCAATTTCATCGGGGGGTTTTTTCTGCTGAAAAAGATGCTATATACCGCATTTGTCTACGCTGTGTTGTTAACTGGTGATTATCTTATAAATATAAGAAATCGAGTTTCACTAGTAGTTGATCGTTCACAACTGACAGTTAATTAAGCATGAGGTAAAAGTTGAGCATGCTTCTTAAATAACGTAGAACTATTACGAAGCAAGCAGGAAAAACAGTACGCATAAGGGTTTATTGAATAAGATATACTATTAACTGATCAACTACACTGTACAAAAATACAAATGCTTCTTAATGTACGAAAATATAATGTAACCCCGCATGAAGCTATACAATACACTCTTCCGAGTTACCCACAATTCTGAAAAGCGTTCTTTATCTTCAGAATCCCCAGGAACTAACATAAATTCGAGATTTAAAGAAGAATTTCTGTTACTGCCGTTGATTTTCGGAAATGTTTTCAAGTAGTTTTTATAGTGTATTAATCAAATTTCTAAAACGGGAAAATTTCTTTTTAGGATGCTATAAATTCTCAAATAATCAGTTTCAGCTGCGTAACTTAATTTATACATACAAGAATAACAAATTAAAATTAGGTGGAATGTTAATGTTAAATGTATCATGTTGTCTATAACACATGTTTGTTGAACATGAAAAGGCTTACTTGAAGAGGGATAGAATCCGAAAATTTTTTATTGTATCTTGAGACAATTCGATAATACACTATAAAATCCACTCGAAAACGTTTCCGAAAATCAGCGTGAGCAAAAATAATTTTGTTTTTATAAATGCGTTTTTAAAATCTCTAAAATACATTAGTTTCTGAGGTTTCTAAAGATAAAGAATGCTTTTCGCAATCGTGGTTAAGTAATTGCATATTTTAGTTTATGGTTATATTATGTTTTTCTGGATTAAAAAACATTTGATTTTTTTTACAGGTCACTGGCGGTTGATCAACGACTAGTGCAGTCATCCTATATAAATATATTTATTCATTCAGAAATAAAATAAAATTTTAAAATGGGTTAGATTGCATGGACACGTCATTCTTTCTTCTCTTTTTATTTTAAACTATGGATATGTTGCTGATTTAAGCAAACACAAATCTTTTCTATCATTCTTTGCAATATTCGAATGTAAGTGTCGAAACGGCATGGATTTTTCTGTCAATTTTATTTTCATTTTTCGCACAGGCGAATAGATGTTTTAACTTATAAATATTTTTCCGACATTTATTCAAAAAATACATTTATATAAATAATACTCTGAAATTTACATTTAAAATATATATGTTTTTTATCAAGTGATTTCAAGAAATCACCGTTAGATATGGATATAAAAAATGGTACGACTATAAATAAAACACTTTATTAAACTTCAACGACTGTTTGACTTTTTAAAGTTTTATTTTCATTTTCAAATGGCTTTAATTGCATCAAATGTTTTATCATTTATTTTATATTATAAAGGAAGAACGTTGTTAAAGCTTTCCTTTTACAATTATATAGTTTTGATTGAAACATGCTTTAATTTTTCTGTTTATTTAAAATGTTTTGCGGTTGTTAAAATGGACATTTTTTTTCTCTTGGGCACATTAAGTTAAGATAAAAACAAGTGAGTAATGGATTTACTCTCTACACAGTCACCGCCCCCCCCCCACCCCGTACCCTCTTCTTATGATTTATTTTAAATCATGTTGCAAATTTAAGATCACAGGCATAAAATGCTTCATATATATTTTTTTTTTTGATTTTACGTATAAAAAATAAAACAGATTCAGGATATATATGTTTTATAGCTTTAGATTATATAAGCACCTAAACAGAACTTTTATTTCGTAAATAAGCCGTGCCAGGGATATTTGGGAACGGTTTTTTTTTTCCAGTGTTTTGCAGACAACATCTTATACAAATTTTGGTACATTTTTTATAACATTAATCAAAACTTAATAGTTGAAAGTCCAAATGCTTTTCTATGAGTAATCTGCTTTTTTTAAATCTTTTGAAAATTATGAATTTAAGCATAATAATAATGCAGAAGATATATTTGGATATATATTTATTCAACGATTTTCAGGCATTCAGTAGTTATTTTTTAAATTCATTTATTTTTTAGAAAAATGGAAAATACTTCTCTCTATTATTAAAGGATAAATTTGTAACAATCATACATAATTTTAAAACGTTATTCGCAATATATGTTTAAAAAGATATATCTAACAGATCTATAGCCATAGACATTCAGACGGAGGTAGATAAAATCCAAGTCACAATGAACAAAATTATGTGTATAGCTAATATATGTGTATAATTTAGATAAATAGCCCTTCAAGGAAAAGATAAAACTGTAGTTCAGATATTTTGATGACAGCTTCACGTTTTCTCCCTACATAAGTGAATAACTTAGTGATTCTCTCGATAATCACAAATAATGTACAAAAAATTTCAAGTTACAGGCAATTTTTTTCGAGCCTATATTTTCAAAGTCGAAAACATGATAATTATTTTTAATATTTAATTATAGACTGTTAATATAGATGAAAAAAAGAAAAATAGGGGCATTTGTATTTTTACAGAAATTTATACATAATATTTAAAATATGATGGAATGATATTTGATAATTAAAATATGATGGAATTATAGTAGAATCATCTGCAAAAGAAAACCGTCTATCAAAGTGTAAATACAAGATTTTATATTTTTTTTATTGTTAATATTATAACAGCTCGGCACAAAAAGGAAAACTTTATTTTCTAATTGTATTAGATTATATTAGTTAAACGTTACTGATATAATCATACTAAATTTGACCTAACCATTTAAGGGCATTCACATATTAACACATTATAGACCGTTGACGTGAATTCACATCATTTGGATATCTTTAATTCCACCTTCGGGCGTAACTGTTTCATTTTATGTGTTACATTTTTTCTTGAAACCCCCTGCAATATTCGTATTTTTATAATAAGTTTTCTATGCATATAAAAACATCGATTGGAAACAGCAACATTATTATATGTATGCAGATGCAATACAAACATGAAAACAGGAAATAATTTCTTTAAATGTTGCAACATGCAAGAGCAACGCCCATAAGTGATTTTTATCGTTGAAAAGACGAAAACTAGAAGTCGCAAATGTGTAATAGAAATAAATATATTGAATTACAGCGAAACATTCCATCGAAAATATTATTATCTTCAGCGGATTATTTCTAAACACTAAATACAAACAGGAAATAATGATAAAATTTGTTGGTAATTGGGTGTAATTAACTTATTACTGTTATTTATATGGTTATTTTACAAACCTTATAGCTTAAATGCATATCATAGAATCTGTGTCAATATCATAAATTTTAATCTTATTAAAAACAATATTATGAAAAATAATGTGCGTCGCTTAGAAAATGGCAAAGATGTTTTGTAAACTGGCCTCTTATGAATCATCATAATCTCCAATATTAAGTATAAATTAAGAAATATCAGTGGTTTATTTATATCTAGGGTTGAACGTTTGTCGCGATAAAAATAGAACCAAAAATATTTAACATCATTATTTACATGCAAAGAACTTCTTGGTCTACAACATTTTCAATTGAATTATACAACGAAAATTATTGTTTGTGAATAGTGATGATAAACTATTTGGATGTCATTATTTATGTGAAAAACCTACAAATCCATTTAAAAATATAAATAAAAGGAACTCGGTTCTATTTTATCTTTGACCTTTTCATATTTCTGTGTATATATTTGTTTTTCATTTGCTAGGAAGCAACTGACATGTTGTGTAAAAAATAGTATAAAAGCACAATCTATCTAAATTACATCTCTTAATGCATACTCAAGTTATACAAAAATAATCTATTTGTACCAAGAAGAACATATAATATTTCAAGTTATTTCTTTATGACTTTCTGTGTTTAACCCCAATTAGTCCTATTTTGCGTTAATACCCAAAACTTGTAAGATATTTGTAATATATATTAATAAAAGAAAGAGTATGTTAATCTGTCTCTTATTCTAAATACATGTTCAAAAAGTATTGTAAAAAAGTGTTGTAAGTCTTGTTCAAAAATTGTCTGTATATGCTTTCACGCTGTCTTGGATAAAACCCGCGTTGACTTTGGGCACGGAGATACTGTAAGGTGTACCCGAGATCCCATTTGAAGAGATTTGTTCACAATTTAAGATATATTTTCTAAAAAATAAATTTTAAGTTATTTTGTACTGGATTTTGCAATAGTTATTTTCTTTCACCTCTTGCATCTGTGCTTCTAAATAGCGTGTAATTTCTAAAGAGTCTTTACAGCGTAAAATAGAACAAATATGCGCTTTCAGAAAAAGTATATCACTAAACTGAAATTTACAGATTTTTAACAATTTATTTAAAAATTTCAAGAATGTATTTTTTTCTTTTAATTTCGATAAATGTCCATCAGATGTCAATCAACAATTTTCTATCAATATGTTTCCTTATACGACGTCTGAATTTCCACGAGTTTGTAAGTTTATTTTTATTATTATTATTATTATTTTTAAATCTTGGGAAAATAGCAAATACTAAATATAAGCACAATTTTCAATATTTGTGTCTCGAGAGGATTATATTTTTAGTAAAAATAGTAGGTTACGGAAAATTAAGTGACGTATAAAACAGACAAACTAAAAGATACCTACAGAGTGATTCTAAAAATTAAAATTGAAAATATGTTTAATTCTTTCAGATATGAAGTGTTTTATAAATCTTTTAAATTCGGTATGAATGCAATTATATATGCAAGAATGTTTCATATATGCAGGGATGTTTCATATATCCATAGAAAGCATAGAAGCTAGCTGTTTCTATGCTGTTTTATGTGCTGTCATACGTAAAACAGCTCACTCAGCTCAATAAATACATAAGTATACATATTGGGATCATCGCAAGTACTGTCTACAATAACATATGATAATGAGTTAATTGTATATATTTTTAATTAAAAGATGAATTTTTCGATTATTTAATGCATTGATTCTTTTTGAATTCTTACATGAATGAAGTCATGGGTAACAGTTAGTATTTGTGTAAGATAAAACAGATCGGAATGAAAATATCGTATAATTCATATAAAATACATTATGAACCAACATATTTCAAAGAATATCACTGTATAATACTAGATAATAAAAGTTAATTATGAGTAAAATGAATATTTATTATACATAAATATGAAAATGGAAGTTTGTTTTAGTAGACAACTTTTATTCAATAGTTGATACGATTTTAAAATGAAATATTTATCAATAATTTTGGCTATGTTTATAATTTGTAATATAACAGAAAACGAGAAATCCATTTTGAGTAAGTTAAAGAAGATGAGTTACTAATTGTGAAAATATGTACCCTGGAATTGCGTCATAAACTGTACAATAAAGTAAAAGGCATTTTTAAAAAGCAAGTGAAGTGCATGTAGAAAATTTAAAAAATGCGGTATTATAGAAAAGAAAAATCATTTCCGCATCTTTTTAAGTGAAATATATTATGCTATCTTCATTCTTGCATTTAGATTCTAATCTTTTAATTCGTAGCAACATCTATAAAAATAGGTGATATGTTGACGAAGTACATCGTGAAAAAATCATATTTATTAAAATAAAAATTAACATTATTTGTAAAACTTTTTTCCACCATAAACGTTAACGTGAAAGTTTTTGGAAGCTATGATTTAAGACTAAGCAAAAAATATTCAAGCTGACAGTGGATCAACTAATTAATAAACCTCCTTCACAAAAACTACGAAAAATAATTTCGAAGGATTCTGTGGCCATTGAAAAATCAAGTCCAGCTATTTAAACAGTATATTTAGAGTTAAACGGTGTCTATCTAAGTTAGTCGTATCTAATAAACTTTTGTAGTATCAAATATAAAAGTTACATAAAAAACATTTCTTTACATTTTGAAGAAAAATTAAAAATGCATTGAGTTAGTTTTTTTCTGACATTTATGTCTTGAAAAACAAAATGTTGAAAAAAAAATAATGTACTTCATTAATAATTAGATTTTTTAAAAGAAAATTAAATGAAACTTTTGCAAATAAAACGGTGTCTATCTAAGTTAGTCGTATCTAATAAACTTTTGTAGTATCAAATATAAAAGTTACATAAAAAACATTTCTTTACATTTTGAAGAAAAATTAAAAATGCATTGAGTTAGTTTTTTTCTGACATTTATGTCTTGAAAAACAAAATGTTGAAAAAAAAAATAATGAACTTCATTAATAATTAGATTTTTTAAAAGAAAATTAAATGAAACTTTTGCAAATAATATGATGTTGATTTCATGTATACAAAATTAATATTTAAAAACAACAGACAAAGAAAAAAATGTTTCCTTCATAATTATAAGGCTAATATGCGCAATTTTTAAATATTAAAAATAAGAATTTTTTATTTATTTTATATTCAAAATTATTCTGGCACAGTTCAGATAGCAGAGTATTCATATTACACTTTTTCAAGTATTTATATTTATGGATAATCATAATGTATCTTTAAACATAAAGCATTTTTTAAATGTCAATAATTAAAATTATACGTACAATAAAATAGTTCGATTGACACTAAAAACATGCCTGAAAATTGAACATTTTAATAAAAAGTTTTTTAATAAATGACATTATTAATATTGGTCTAAAAAAATAGCATACCTGAAAGATTCATTTGCCGACAAAACTGTCGAAGAAAATAGGGTGTACACCAGAGCAAATGATAAAAGGAAACTCATCGTAGATCTTAAAGATGCAAATTATCTGAAAGCCTTTTAAAATTTTAAAAGATTAAACTTTTTTGGATAACAGGAAAAGTTTCAGACTTAATACTTAAAACAGAGCATCCCGACTGAAGTTGGGATGTCAGGCTATATCAGCTCTGGTGAGTGAATCACGTGTGATCGTTGTGAGAGGGTGCTTTAAACCGCCACTTACTCTGGGAGAAATCGAGTGCGCAGGCCTATTTCCCGAATTTCAGTTGGTGAAGGAGTTAGCGAGTTAAGCAAAGGGAGTGGGGAGGTTGGAAACATCTTTTTTGCATCCTTTTCATAGGAAGTACTTGGAAAGCATTAGAAATGATATTGAATCTATTAATTACATTTTAATATTTATGTATATAAACAAAGCATTTTAACGTTTCTTTTTTTTTAATGTTTTCTTCTAATAAAGTAAACTACGGGTAGTTTTGAAAAGTTAAAATAAATTATAAAAACTTAAATGAGTAAGTCTGGAATTTCGGTTCAAAAGATTTTTTTTTCTTTTTTAAATAAAAATCCATGAAAGAAAAAACTACAATAAATTGATTTAAATTTGACAAATAACACTTAATTTTGAAACATAATGCATCTTACATTACTACATATTGTTAGCAAACAAATTTCGTGAAAACATTAAAAAATATATTTAAACTACGTGCATTTTAATATATATATATTTTTACATACATATAAAGCGTTTATACACTTGTTTATTTATTTATTGTTTTAATGTTTTCTTCTAGTAAAGTAAAGTACGCGTAGTTTTAGACACATAAAACAATATATAAAAATTTATACGTGTAAGTCAGGGATTTCTGTTCAACAGAGTGCTTTATTTTTTTAAGTAAAACTCCATGAGGGAAAAAGCTATCATAAAATGTTTTAAATCAGACAAACAACACTTAATTTTGGAACATAAGCTATCTTACATCTTACATCTTGCATTACTGCAAATTGTTATCATACAAACTTTTTGAAAAGCAATAAAAATGATATTATAATTAACTACATTTTAATAATTTGTGATATATATATATATTTATATATAGAGAGAGAGCGTTTTTATGTTTATTTATTTATATACTGTTTTAATGTTTTCTTCTAATAAAGTAACCTACGTGTCGTTTTAAGCAATGAAAAACAAGTTATAAAAATAGATAATTAAGTCTGTCACTTTGTTCAAAAGAGTGTTTTCGTTTTAAAATAAAATTCCATGAGAGAAAAAGCTAGAATAAATTGATTTAAATTTTACAAAGAACATTTAATTTTAAACAAAATGCATCTTACATTTTGCAATACTGCATATTGATTTCATTCAAACTTCTTGAAAAGCAGTAAAAGTGATATTTAGACTAATTGCATTTTAATCGTCGTTCTTTCAAGATTTTTCTTTTCATATAGAAAGTGATTCCATGCATATTTTTTTTATATTGTTTGAATGAATATTTTTCTAATTAAATAAACTACAAATAGTTATTTTACTAAGTTAAATAATTAAAAATAATTCATCAAAACCTAAACAAGTTTCTCTAGTGTTTTCTTTTTAATTCTGAACAGTGTTTTCTTTTTAACTAAAAATTTAAAAGAGAAATCAACAAGAAATTCATTTATTAGTCATAATTTAATCTATTAATCGGCTATATTAATTTATTAATCGGCTGCCTAATTTCAGTATCTTCTTTTTGACAAGATGCATTTAGGTGAAATATTTACGCAAACATTTGTGATTATATCATAAGATTTTAATAATGTTAACGAAATTTGGTTGAAAAATATTGATTATAGAGTAATTTGAAGCTAGTAGGGTGGGTAATTTTATTATATCTAAAAGAAGGTCTCTGAAAGTGAAAATAAACGAAATAAAACGCTTATCCAGTCCCAAATTCTAAACAACTGTAACTGTCAAATCCTCTTTTCTAAGTAAGTCCAACTTGAAAATTCATTTCTATTTTGTTAGGGTTGTCATACATTTGAATACTACTTTTTTCGAATTAATTATTTTTATTTCAATTAATTTAGTGTAACAAATTCGGTCATTAAATAATGTGAATAATACTTTTAGGAAAAGTGATATGCAAAACTTAGCATGCATGTAAATCTCTTTATTTGTCGGAAAAAAATTAATTTCAAACTGAAAGTTGCTGAATTTTAGATAAATCACAATAATTCATTAGAATTTAATTATAAGAAGTAATTTTTCAAACAAATGAAAACAAAATATTATTTCATAACAACAACAACAACAAGATCGAAAATTTGATAGTTTAAAAATATGACTTTTAGCTAAGCGAGGTTGATCACAGATAGAAAGTTTTCATTAATTATATTTCTTTTACATGCGAAAATAATCCTATTACGAAAAATGGTAGAAAGAAATGCCGTTTCAGCACCGTGTTCAATTGTATTAATATAATATTGTTTTTACTAATTTATAAGCAAAGCTATGATTTATACAGAAAGAAATAAGTACGTACTTTGCAATTTAAAGTAACTTTTTATAAATATTTAATTTTTAAATAGTGCTTTAAGTTCTTGCATATGCTAGTATTGTTCAATTAAGAGGTACGATAAATATCTTACGAGAGCTTCACAAAAATAGATATTCAATATACATGATAATCAGTTTACAAGTCATTTCATTTACTTTTCAATTATGAACCAGCAGGTGGACTTTTATAGATTTCTTTTTGAAAATCGGTAAGTCATGCATATTAATTTGCAGAATACAAATGAATGTATTCTAATTTAAGATACATTAAGAAAAGCTCATTTATTATGTTATTGTTCAAACGAATCCATAAATATTCCAATGCTACTAGAAGCAGTCGAAAGAAAATGTTTAGTTTCCTTAATTATCAAATTATGAAAATTTATATTGGTTGTGTCTTATATACAAGTTTTATGTATTGCTGAGTTGTAGTAATCGACTTTGAGCACATGTATCTTGATATTTGAACAAGAAATACCACACCGATCTTTGAGGTATGAATTTAAAAAATGCATTGTTGCCTTAATGTATTTCGAGCTGATATATTTTGTTATTTTCTAGCTAACTGGGATATGATTTTTACATGTAAATATCAGTTTAAAGAAACAATTATCCGTTTATTATTGTGTTCCATTGCTGCTGTTTTTTCTATGTAAAAATTATTTTGCAGATACCAACCGTACAGTACATAAATATCAAATAGTTTTTATTTAAAAGACCAAAACTATTATTCATTATTACGGAAATCTTGATTAATAATTTAATACAAATTTAATGAATAAATTATCTGGATTGACAGTTGTTAATTCTCCCGCATTTTTAGTAGCCCTCTTCCCAATAAATAAAAATATATCATTTATTTAGTGACTGAAATTTCCGATTAAATAAAATAAAGATTACTTTTCCAAAACTGACGTATTCAAAATTGGTACACTCAGAAAAATAAACTGATTAAAACTACAAAACATTTTTGTTGAGTACATTTTGGTTGTTTTAGCAAAATTCAAGTAAAATTGAACCATTTTACTTCAATTAACAAAACATTTTTGCTGACAATACAAATTTTTTTTTGGAATTGCAAAAAAAAAAAAAAAAAAATATTGATGCAAACAAAATTTTTATTGACCTATATTTAAACAAAAAATTTGTTTAAATATAGGTCAATGGAAATTTTGTTTGAATCAACAAAAATTTTTGTTGTTGTTAAAAACCATTTTTTTGCAATTCCAAAAAAAAATTTGTATCGCCAGCAAAAAATGTTTTGTTAATTGAAGTAAAATGGTTCAGTTTTACTTGAATTTTGCTAAAACAACCAAAATGTACTCAACAAAAATGTTTTGTAGTTTTAATCAATTCCTTTTTCTGAGTGTATGGTTTGCAATAATGTAAAATAATTTATAATGCAATTTAAAGCATTATTCTGAAATTAAAAATAATTTTACAAGTAAATATGTAAGAAAAATAAATTATTTCATAAAAACCAAATGCATTGATACTCAATATTGAACATTTAGACTTTCCATGAAAATTAATTTAAATTACAGTATTATCTTGAATTAGAATGTATCGAAAATGGTATGCGCTTTCGTGGCATTCAATTTTTTTCATCTGCAAACTATTGAACTGCATGCAATTAATACATTTTCATGCGTATCCTGTCACTAGATAATGATGAACGATAAAAGTATCATGATCAAATTAGAAAGCATTTGAAACACCTTTAGAAAGATTATTTCTCACGCTTTCAAACGAGAATAAAATATGAAATACTCAAATGTCATACCACGCTTTGAATTTAACATTTGTGAATATCTCTTTTGCAAATATTGGTTTTTATTTTAATGAATCAATTTGAAAATTTATCAATCTTGATCTAAACGTAAAGCTTGCTCTAAAGAAATCTCTCTAATTTTTAAGAAATTGAAAAATATGATAATTTATTTGCAAATTATATAAAAATGTGATGATTGAGGATATGAAATAATTGTTTGCTTTCTATAAATTACTAACGATATAATTAAATACATTTTTCTACGTATACAGACACTAGAGGATAATGAACGATAAAAGTAGCATTATCAAATTAGAAAATATTTGAAACACTTTTAAAAAGATTATTTGCACGCTTTCAGCTGAGAATAAAATATGAAATACAGAAATGTCAAACCTAACTTTGAAATTATCATTTAGGAATATCTCGTGTGCGAATATTTCAATGCATTTCTTTTACATTTGTTAAATCAAATTCATGGTTTTGCTTTAAAATCAGTGGCTTACATATCCATTATAATCACTCATTCATATTTTACATGAAGCAGAGCAATTGATAACTATGAATTGTTTAATATTTTAAATATATACACTTTTCTTAGAAAATATGTTAATGGAATTTATAAAATCGGCATTCATATATCAAAAATAAATTTTATTTAATAATTTTTAAATATAAATTGTGCTAATTTACAAATTTGTGATTAGGTATTTATTTCTTCTCAAGTAACGTAAATAGTAAAATGTTATAAAATACATTTCTCACTCATAAAATGTAAACTTTGTTAAAAATATCACGTTTCCTTCACTTCCCAAGTTCTTTAGAGTCTTACTCAAGATTCAGAATTCTTGTTGGAGAAGATCTTCAAAGGGAAAATATATGTACACATTCTCATTTTTGATACAGAATTTTTTTTGTCAAGTGACTGACATACATCATGCTTTTTATTTTAATCAACCGGTTTAAAATTCCACCAATCTTGCACTGAACTTATAGCTTGTTCTAAACATAATCTCTTCATTTTTTAAGAAAATAAAAAATTGATAATTTATCTCCAAATTGAATAAAAAAATATAAATGAAGAAAATAAATAATTGTTTGATTTCTATAACTTACTAACTAAATGAAATTCAACTTGCTGTAGTATCTTTCATTTTTTTTCATCTACAAGTTACTGAACTGTGTGTACGTAAAAACATTTTCTGTGTATTCTGTCACTAGAGAATGGTAATGATAAAGGTATCTTTATCAAATTAGAAAGCATTTGAAACACCTTTATAATGATTATTTGCCACGCTTTCAGTTGAGAATAAAATATGAAATTCAGAAATGTCACACCAAATTTTGAAATTATAATTTGGGAATAACTCGTCTGCAAATATTTTAATACGTTTCTTTTATATTTGTTCAATCAAATTCGTGGTTTTGTTTTAAAATAAATTAAATACATTTCCAGTACAATGACTCATTCATACTTTATATGAAGTAGAGCATTTTAAAAGTATCAATTGTTGAATATTTTAAATATATACTATTTTCTTAGTAAGTATGTTTATGGAATTTATAAAATCGCTATTCATATATAGATAATAAATTTTATTTAATAATTTAAATATAAATTATGTTAATTTATTTATAAATTTGTGGTTAGGTATTTATCTCTTTTCAAGTAACATAACAAGTAATATGCTATAAAACACACTTCTCACTTATAAAATCTGTAATTTGTAAAACATATCACGTTTCTCTCACTTTTCATAAATTCTGTAGAATCTAACGCCTTACTCAATATTCACAATTCTAGTATGAGAGGCGATTTAAAGGGAAAAAAATGTTTACGCAATCTCATTTTATACAGAAATTTGTTTGTCAAGTGACTGACATGCGTCCTGCTTTTTATTTTAATGAACCCGTTTAAAATTTCATCAATCTTGTACTAAACTTAAAGCTTGCACTAAAATAAATTTCTTCAATTTTTAAGAAATTAAAAAATATAATAATGTATCTCCAAATTGAATAAAAAAGTGAAAAACGAGGAAAATAAATAATTTATTTCTATAACTTATTATCGAAATTAAATTCAACTTGCTGTAGTATCTTACCTTTTTTTTTATCTACAAGTTACTAAATTGCGTGTACTTAAAAGCATTTTCTGTGTATTCTCTCACTAGCGAATGATGATGATGATAAAGGTATCTTTATGAAATTATAAAGCGTTTGAAACAGATTCAGAAAGATTATTTGTCATGCTTTCCGGCGATAGCAAGATCCGAAACACTGAAAAGTTATTTCAAACTAGGAAAATATCATTTGAAAATATCTGTTTCCCAAATATTTGAATGCGTGTCTTTTAGATTAGTAATATTTCAAATTGATATAAAATAAGATTAAAATAGATATTGTTTTACATTGAATGTCATGTACAGGGTGTTTAAAAAATGACCGGTATATTTGAAAAATCAATAACAACTTAACGGGCAGCGATAGAAATACACCGTTTGTTGCAATATGCTTGGGACAACAGTAAATTTTCAGGCACACAAACTTTCGAAATTAGTTACAAGTTTCAACAACAGATGGCGCTGCATTCTGGAAAAATCTAAACCACGATATTTTATACATATCCACCATGCGCAGCAAAAATATGGCGTAGTCTCTGAACGAAATTACCAGAAACCTTTGTAAACCTGTGACTTCTTTCTGTGGGGACACTTGAAAGACCAGGTGTACCGCCACAATCCAGAAACAATTGAACAACAGAAGCAGTACATCTCTTCTGCATGTGAAGCCATCCCGCATGACACGTTTACAAAGGTTGCTGGTAATTTCGTTCAGAGGCTACGCCATATTATTGCTGCGCATGGTGTATATGTGGGAAATATCGTGGTTTAGATTTTTCCAGACTGCAGCGACATCTGTTTATGAAAATTCTAACTAATTTCGAAAGTTTGTCTGCCTGAAAATTTACTGTTGTCCCAAGCATATTGCAACAAACGATGTATTTCTATCGCTGCCCGTTTAGTTTTTATTTTTCAAATATACCGGTCAAAGTTCCCTGTGAATTATACCTCTGGGGGTGCCTAATCAAGTGAAGGTCTCGTCACCTGATCAAGGCTCTAAATTACGAGACCAACTCGCATAACGATGACAGGTCCATATAAAAAGAATGACATCAATTAGCAGCAAAACAAAAATGGGAACAAAACTAAGTCCTCCACATAGCCGTCCTGTCAGCAACGGCCAGCCGCTACGCGGCATCTCTTCAGTGGCGCTACACGCCCCGGTACCAGGCACTAAACCCGTTTAAGCTAGGGAAACCTGGCAGGTAGGGGCCTGGTCGCCGATCTAAAAAAAAAACACCTTGTACATCCATTATTATCACTTATTCATTATTTGCACGACAAAGCTATTGATAAATATGCGGTTTCAAAAAAAAATCTAAATATTTTGTTATGTTTTTACTAATAACCTTTAGCAATTTGTTAAAAAAGCAGACATACGCTGAATGTATAATTTATTCGGTACTTTTAAAATGGCATTTTGCTGTTTATCAAACTTGTTAATGAGTGTTGGTGTCTTTTTCAGTAAAGAGTATCCTGTATAAAAATACGCTTCATAAAGATAAAACATATATTTTTTGTAACCATGTTAGGTGTCACTCACTTCCATTAAGATCTATAGAGAATCCAAAACATTTGCCGAGATTCAAAAGTATATTTTCAGAGCAGTTTAAAAAAATAATAATAAAGTATATTCAACCTGAAATAATTCATGTATTTTTTGTGTGTGAGGTGAGTAACACACGTCACACTATTTAAATTAATTAATAATTTTAAAAATTCATCAAATTAAAAAGGTAAGGAATACACATTACTTTGCACGATGCAAATGAATGTTATTTAAAAAATACATTAAGAAATGTTTAATTATATTTATTCTATCTTAATGAATAACGAAACATTCTAAGGTTACTTGAAGTAACATAAAAAAATTCTTTTCAGTTCATTTTTTCAATTAAGATTTTTAGAGAAATTTATATTATTTGTGTCTGATGTATATATTTTATGTATTGCTGAAGTAAAAGAGTGTACTAATCGACATTGAGCACATGTTTCTGAATTTTTCAACGAGAACTACGATACTAATCTTTCATAATGTAGGTAGCAATTTAAAAAAAATCCCTGACGTCTCGGCCTACAGGCACAGGTAGATTTCGAAGACGCAGACCGTGAGGCATCTGTTTATTGGGAATTGAAGAACAAATGAACTTTTTACCATGATGCGGCAGTTGGAACCACCCACTTCGAAATCTACCTGTGTCAAGTAGGCGGAGCCGGCATAATTTTTTTTGTAAGGGTTGGTCCTATAAAAAAACTTGTCAATATAAAAGTTTTAGATAGATTTGATATCTTGTGAATTGACAAGTTATGAATTTTTTCTTCTGAATCCCCTATTCCCGCCCCGGAGGCCATTTTTAATATAAAAAATTTGTCATACATAATTTTTTGGCCCTTTTCCTAGAAGTAATAATAACTTTAAACGGATTCGATACGTATCATAATTAAGAAGTTATGTGGATTTTTCTGTTTTCACAAAAAGCCCCCACCACCCTTGGTTCGATTTTGCCCATTAACGAACTTGACCGATATTTTATGCGCCTTGATTTTATGTATCAGTTTGGAAGCGATATATTCAGAATTTTTCAAGTTATCGTGTCCATAAAAAAGTGACATATATATATATATATAGATAGATAGATAGATAGATAAAGTTTTGAAAAGGGCGTGATTTTGGGTTCTGGGAGTCATGATCGGAGTAGATCTGCAAAAATTTTTCACAAATTCCAACATAGGGGAGAATGTAATAGGTAGTATTTCTTACACAATCTACCTAAAACGCATTGTTTGCTTAATATATATCGAGTTCACATATCATGTTATTTATTAGATAGCAGATATAAGATAATTACATGGGGTTACCAGTTAAATGAAACTTTTTTCCTTTTTTTTCCATTATTTCTCTTCAAAGGAAAAAATAAATAAGAGTATAGTGTTCATCTGCATACTTTTTGAAATATTAAATACCAAGCCAGAACACAATCGAAAAGACAGTCCATACAAATGGATTAGTTCTATTTTTTTTCTAAATAAAAATTATTGCAGATTCCAACCTTACAGAACATAAATATCATTGGTTTTTATTTAAAAATCCAAAATATTGTTCATTATTACAGAAAACGAGATTTCTAATTGAGTATATATTTAAAGAATAAGCTATCTAGATTCATAGTTGTCAATTCACCCGCATTTTGTGTAGCATTGTTTCCAATAAATAGAAATGTATGCTTTATTTAGTGACTAAAATTTCCAATTAAATAAAATGATGTTTACTTTTCCGAAATTGGCGTATTCAACGAAAATGTTATGCGTATTCGTTACATTCATTTTTTTTTATCTTGAAACTATTGAACTGCATGCAATTAATCCATTTTCCTGAGTCTACTGTCACTAGAGGATGATAAACGATAAAAGTATCATTATCAAATTAGAAAGCTTTTGTAACACCTTTAGAAAGGTTATTTGCCACGTTTTCAGTCGGGAATAAAATATGAAATACAGAAATGTCATGCCAAGCTTTGGAATTGTCATTTGAGAATATCTCGTCTGCAAATATTTGAATGCATTTCTTTTGCATTTGTTTAATCCAATTCACGGTTTTGCTTCAAAATCAATGGCAGATACGTCCGTTGTAATCACTCATTCGTATTTACCATAAAGCAGAGCTACTGATGAGCGTGTATTGTTTAAAAAGTTTAAATATATACCATGTTCTTAGTAAATATGTTTATGGAATTTAGAAAATCGGCATTCATATATTGATAGTAAATTTTATTTTGTAATTTTTAATCTGCTATGTTATCAATTAGTGTCTGGGAATGTATGTAACATAAAAATTAAAATGTTAATCAGTAACGCTTTTCAATTATAAAATGTATACTTTTTATATCCATTTCAGGTTTCCGTCACTTTTATTAATTTCTGTAGTGTCCAACGCCGTACTCAAGATCCACAGCTCTAGTTTGAGAGCAATTTCAAAAGGAAAAAAATTGCAATCACAGCTTATACCCACAGTTTGTTCGTCAAATGACTGACATACTTCAAGGGTTTTTTTATTTCAATGAATCCATTTAATAGTTCATCAATCATGCACTATACTAAAGTGTGCTCTCTGAAAGACCTCAATTTTTTAAGAAATTAACAAATATGATAATTTATCTCCAAATTAAATAAATGAGTGATGAATGAGGACCAGAAATAAATGTTGGATTCCTATGAATTTGAAATAGAAAAAAAATATAACTTTGTTTATTATCTTAAATTTGATTGAAATGATAATGATATGCGTTTTAGTTCGATTCGAATTTTCTTGAACTGCACGTAATAAATTCATTTTTCCGTGTTTTCGGCCACTAGAGAATAATTATACAGATGTTATTATTACATTAGAAAGCATGTGAAGCTTTTTTAAAAAGATTATTTGTCAAGCTCACAGTCGAAAGCAAGATATGTAATTTTGAAATATCATTTCATACTGGGAAAATATCATTTAAAAATATTTGTTTTGCAAATATTTGAAATCGTGTCTTTTACATTAGGTAAATCAAATAGATGTTGCTTTGAAATCAATGGAATATACATCCATTATTATTGCATGAAGCAGAGATATTGATGAAGACAAGTTGTTTAAAACAATTAAATATTTTTTTTAGTTTTTAGTAATTACTTTTATAGAATTTATAAAAAGGGCATTCATACACAGACGATATATTTTATTCGATATTTTTTTAAAGGAATTTTTTCTAATTTTCAAATATGTAAATGAGTATTGATGATATAAAGTAAAGAGAACCTTATATAAAAAAATACTTCTTAAATATAAAAAGTATATTTTGGTAACCATGTTAGGCATCAATCTCTTCTTTTAAGATCTATAGAGAATCCAACACATTTCATCGAGATTCACTATTATATTTTGAGAGTAGATTTAGAAGAATAATAATGTGTACTCAACCTGAGATTATACAGATTTTTTTCTGCAGTTACTGACATACTTCATAGTATTTATTTTATTTAACCCCTTTAAAAGTTCATCAATCAAGTAAATTAAAATTACATTCTGGAATTTAAAAAAATCCCACTTTTATGAACGATATAAATATAATAATTTAAATCCAAATTAATTAATTAAATGATGTAAAATATTTTAGTTTTTCCTATGAATTGCAACTGAAACACAATGCAGACTGCTTAAATTCAAAATTTAGATATAATTGAAATAACTTTTTTTAATGAAACTTTCAATAATATCTAATAGCTTTTTGTATATACTCGGATTCTTTGTCTTTGTTCCCATACTGATGAGTATCAGATGTGTATAAGCCCAATTGTGATGAAAGGCTACACCCGGGGAACGTCCATTCCCGGAATATATAACTGTGAAAATTGAACACAGCAATTCTTCATATTTAGTGACATAAGAAATGCACGGTTGGTTCAGTGGTCAAGTATTGACCACTGAACTATTGAACACTAAAATTTCTATGGAATGTTTCTTTTCTTTGGAATATAATATATATGTCTAGAATTCATTTAAAACTGAAACTAAATTTTCAATGAATGTAAAAAAACTCAGAAATGCTCAAAAGAGTCCACCGTGGTTAATTATTTAATTTTTCAATTATAAGCATTTAGTGACTCAATTATGAACATATACATACATTATTCGAATTGAATAAATTGGTTTGTAGCACTGTGTTCATAGCTTGCTTATACATTGTAAAACAAAATGAGAAATGTGTCTTTGTCTACCAAGAAGGTTTACGTAGAAGTTATAGTCTCTTCCGAAATACTCATTTTACGTAAAGTCTTCCTTTATCTTCAGAAACATGAAAAACCAAACGAATTCCGAGATTTAAAGAAGCATTTCTAAACCAAAAGTCTCTTTTGTTCTCGGTATTTTTCGGAAACGTTACGAAATAATTTTTACAATGAATCAATAATTTTTTAAGCCCGGTATTGAGAAGAAATATTGGTGTTTAGGCTGCTATCAATTCTAAACTAAACACTTTCAGCTACGCCACCTAATTTTTACGCGGAAGATTAACAAAAAAAAATCATTTAACGTATTAATTTAGAATGTTTGTCTGTTGAATACAAAAATGTTTGCTTGAATGCAATATAAAAAATGTGACGTGCCGTTTTTATTCCTATAAAGTTGATTACAAATATATGTAGCTATTTGTTAATATAGAGTCTTTTATATATCAAAAGTGAACATAATTTTAAAAAGTTAAAGACAACACCTTAATTTTATAGCATTGTTAATTTACCCGTGCCAAAAATTCTAGAAATACAATTTGTAATAAATTTTGAATGATAAGTTTGTGAGATACAAATTGTTAAAAAGTGATCCAATTACGTTAAATATAAAGGTCCGTTATTTCGTTGTAATTAAAACAATAAATTATGTATTTCGTTACCGCTTCTTTTATATGATACTATATGATACTATATGATACTACCAATGTGATACTATATGATACAACCAAACATAACGTGCATGCATATTTTATAAACATATGTTTCTGTTGTATGAATTATTAATTAATATTGTGATTATTAAAAATTCATAACTAGAAAAATAAGGGTGTTTTTTTATCTATTAGAATCCTATTTTCAAAAATTTCCTAAGTTTTTTTACACTACTCATCTTTAGTTGTCAAGTTATTTGTAGATATATAAAATTCTAAATTTTATGGGGTATTACTTAAAATTTAAAAAATATCATTTCTGTTATTTCACGCACGCTAAATATAGCAGGGCAACATTATATTTATGTATTTATTGATGAATATTGTTATTTTCGTTAGAAAGTTACTGTTACATCATTATTTTAACACCTTTAGCCGCAATATAATGAAGTTTTAAAAATGCATTTCTCTTTTTAATATAGTCTTCTACATATCAAAAGTGAACATAATTTAAAATTTTAAAGACAACACCTTAATTTTATAGCATAATTAATTTACCCGTAAATATTTACCCGTATATTGGTATTGTTTTTTATTCACGAAATTAAAAATTTTATATATCACCTGGGTTTGAACAAACTTTCTTCATGCTGTAACAAGTGAAACTGTAAATTTCCTTTCTACTGTGACCATAACTTCATTAATACGATTATTTGAAATTTATGAATTTTTGGTGTTTTATGGCAATACATTTCATAAAATTCAAAATATCAAAACTTGTTTAGTTTTGGTCGTAGAAGAACGGAATTTTGGATTAACTATTTTGGTGTAGATGGTTTTCATATGATGAAGAATAACAATTGAAACATTTCTGAAACTGGAACTTTACAATTAAAACTAATGGTTTAAGAATTAGCTATTAGTCAACGAAGGAACACTATGTATAGTGCTTTCAATAGAAATATTAAATTTGAAACTTATTTAATGGTAATCACTTATTTTATTTTTGTCAAGGTATAGGATTGATTCTTGTATCAGAAAGACTTTAGCGGAAAATAATTGGTGCATTTTAACCTCTTCTCACCATCCATGACCTTTATTAAATTATAAATAAACAATTTATTAAGTGATAACACGGTTTTGAGCATTATTTAAGATGGAATCACGACTCGCAACGACAAGTTCGTGATAAGGTGATGAAATATAAGTTTATAAGATGTATGAATATCTCTCTTCCCCCGAAAAGAAATATGGCGTATATTAAAATGTATACAGAATTAATCGAATTCATATTTATACAATTTATTCATTTGCTAAATAAATATTAAAATTACTTATAAGAAATGTAAAATGTATATTGCGTAAAAATGAACAAAATCAGAATTTATAGTATGGCACGTATGCAAATTTCGCTTTCGGATAACATTTTCAAAAAGCAATTCTTTTTTATTTAATATTAGAGAAGATGAAAACATTAAATTATCATTCAACATCAGTACATGAAGCACGTGTTTTAAATAACTTACAGTTTTAAAAGCTTCATTTTCTGAAAATATGTATAAATGATATATCTCAAGTCAATGTAAAACATGTTTCAAAAACATTTTATAAGGTAATATATTTTCTATCCCTTATACAAAAAGAAATATTTCAGAATTTTTCAATATTTCAATATTTTATACGAAAATACGTACAAAAATAGGTTTTTTTATAGTTTAAACCCATAAAATCATAATTATGCATAACTTTAGGTTAAAAAACTAGATTTAAATTTATATTCAAATGGAATTTTAATATTAATATGCGTATACATGCTTGTAGTGTGATTCTTTTGTACACATTTGCATGAATATTTAATTTGGAAATTCCTTTTCTGAGTTTCTTTAAAATAAAAAATGATAAGAAGTAATTTCCTTGTGTATAAAATGGAATGTAAAAATGTAGAGAATATTCATTTAGATTTTAATTTATAGAGGTATACAGGGTGTCTGAAAAGGTCGTTTACAAACTTAGCATGCTGGTCTGTCATATCATGATAAACAAGATTTGCATAGGAACTTGTGTTCGAAAATACAAACTGCGACCGCTAGAGGGCGATAAGCACTGGTGTGGAGGGGAAGAAAGAAAGGATATTGAAAGAGGTTTTAATATGACTTTTATTAAATAACATGGTTTAATTTACAGAAGATGTTCAAAATTCTTTCCATTCGCCACAATGCATGCTTCAGAACGTCGACGGATGGATTCACGGACACGTTCAAAATGGGCAGTTGTGTCACGGACAAGTGCCACCACTTCCACGATCCTGGCGACGAGATTCGTGTCCGATTTTACGAGCGTCTCGTAGACCATGGACTTCATGTGTCCCCACAGATAGTAATCCAGGGGAGTCAGGTCGGGGAATCGCGGTGCCCATGCGACTGGTCCGCCTCTGCCAATACAGCGATTAGGATATATCTTATCGAGGTATTCTCGCACAGTGTGGCTAAAATGATCAGGCGCTCCATCATGCTGAAACCAAATGTTTCGACGTGTAGCGGCTGGAACGTCACCCATCAGATCCGGCAAGACTCTTTCTAAGAAAATGCGATAGGCATTCCCGTCGAGGCGTTGAGGTAGTAGGTAAAGGCTAATTAACATGTCACCGATAATACCAGCCCAAACGTTTACGGCGAGACGTTGTTGACGTGCATAGGCACGTGTACACCTTGTGTTTTCATGCGCTTATATGTGCATGTTATGCAGGTTCAGGAATCCGTCCTGTGTAAAACAGGATCATCCGAAAACAAAATATACGATGGAAAATCCGGCTGTGCGACCCATTGTTGCCAATACCAGAGTGCGAATGCAACGCGTTGGGGATAATCGTCAACGCACAATGCCTGTACTCTTTATAAGTGGTAGGGGTGTTGCGTGTCCTCATGCAGTATGCGCATAATGCTGGAACGATGTACACCCAAGACGCGTTCGCTTGCTCGGAGACTTGTTTGCGGGTTCCTGTCAAATTCCCGTAGCACGGTTTCCTCTACGACAGGCGTACGTGTAATGCGTTCTCAACAGATGTGGCTACGTACTTGGAAAGCTCCTGCTTCACGCAATCTGCGGTGAAATTGTCCAAACAAAACACGACTTGGCAGACGTCTGCTTGGGAAGCGCTCAAGGTACATCCGTACACCGGCTCCGCGTGCATTTCCACCCGCGGTGCCATACACGTAATGCAGTTACTAAACCGATTCATCCTTCTCCTGCAACTATCTATAACCTCTGCAAACAACGCAATCGTCTTCGGCGTCTCTTTCAAAATACCAGAGACCCCTCCTTAAAACCCCTCATTAACAGACTTAACAATAAAATTAAAAACAGTATCTTCAAAGAAAAACAAAAAAACTGGTCTAATTTTCTCAAAAACGTTGCTAGTGAGGATAATTCTCTTTGGCTAATTAAACGTAAAATTAACAACAATTACACCCCCATCCCTCCTCTTACGGTTAACAACAATACTGCATACACTGACGAGGAGAAAGCTGATTTCCTCGCCAGATCATACTCTAATCAATTCTCACCAAATCCCACCCTCGCTAGCCACAATCACATTACGCATGTCAGCGACACTGTTCATAGATTCCTCGCACAACCCCCTGATGAACCTCCCACTGTTATTCAGCCTATTATTATTCATAACATCATCTCTAAACTCAAAAAGCGTAAAGCCCCTGGGTACGACAAAATCTCTAACACTGCACTTAAAATGTTGCCCCCTAACTACATAAACTACATCACGAAACTCACTAACTCCATCTTCTACTTTAATTATTTTCCGAAGCCATGGAAAATTTCCATCATCTCTCCTATTCCTAAACCTGGTACTAACCTCACTGATCCTGTTAATTACAGACCTATTTCACTCCTTCCTTCTCTCAGCAAAGTTATCGAACGCGTCATTTGGTCGCAACTCCAACACCATATCCAAATCAACAACACTCTCATGCCTGAACAATTTGGCTTTCGCCCAAAACACTCCACAACACACCAGCTACTTCGAGTTATCGAATTTCTCAGCGAAAAGGTTAACTCGAAGATTCCTGCTGCTGCCATTTTTCTCGATATCGCTAAGGCATTCGACAAAGTCTGGCACTTGGGCCTCATTTACAAACTAATTATGCTTAAATTCCCTGCCAGACACATACACCTTATATACTCTTACCTTAGCGATCGCATTTTTCGCGTCCGCATTAAGAATATCCTTTCCGCTATTTTTCATATCTTATCAGGCATCCTCCAAGGGAGCGTAATCGGTCCCTTGTTGTTTAACATATACTTTAACGACATACCCAGAACACCATTCACTCACCTTGCTCTTTATGCGGACGACACCACGATATACGCCTACGCTCACCACCCGTATACACTTTACAGGTACCTTCAGACACACATTGATGCCTTCTTAAACTGGTGCGATCTTTGGCACATTAAAATTAACGAAAATAAGACTGCTGCTGTCTATTTCTCTAAAAAAATTACCTATCCTAACAGAATTACTATTAACAACACCACCATTCCTTGGACAAACGAAGCAAAGTACATAGGGGTGACCCTTGACCGTAGACTCTCTTTCAACAAACAAATCCTCAATATCAGGAGAAAAGTCGCCGCAGCATCCATTGCACTCAAACCTCTTTTTAATAGCAAAGCACTGGCTATCTACAATAAACTTCTCCTCTATAATTCATGCATTCTACCCATAATCACTTACGCATGTCCGGTCTGGCCCTTCATATGCAAAACTTCCATGAAAAACCTCAGTCAACTACATAACAGACACTTACGCACAGTTAGGGGTGCCTCGCGTTACCTTCGTAACAGTACTGTCCGCAGAGACCTCAACACCACCACTCTTATAACTCGTATTAACCACCTTTCCACTAAATTTTTCGACAATCTTTATAATCTCCCCAATGAAATCATCGCCGAGCTGCCGGATTACGACGCATCCGAGCCGCATCACCGCAAGCGACCCCAATATTCATGTTTCACTGACGGTGATCATTAGTGCTCACCACTCTCTGCTAATTTTTTTTTCTCTTCTCTTTGTTATATTTAAAAAAAAATAATCTTGTATAGCCTTAAATTCTTATTTAATCTCATTACCAGCTATACAAAAAAAAAATATATTGTATGGCCACTGAAAAGTGTCTTTTTTTATTGTTTGCTTTGCCCGCCTTTCCGCCTGGCATTAATGATGTTTTTATGGAACATGTCCCGAACCCTATTTTATCCCTAAACTTGTAATCAGTAGTATTTTACTATAGCTATACCATTTTACTTCCTATCGACTCTTTCCTTAATCTCTTTTGTTTTTCTTCTTATATCCTATTTATTTTTTCAATTTTTTTAAAAATTCTCTCTTCTTTTTATTTTACTTGCTTTAAGCACACTTATCTATTCCCAACGGCTCACATTTACAAGTCATGTTACTCACAATCGACTGGGCGTAAAGTTGCTGCAACTAGGAAGCCCCTGAACCAGTCTCAACTGTTCCGGACTGTTCCTTCTCCTGCAACATCCTCGTGTGAAATGATTACGCTTCCGACCCTCCCGTAAGCGTGCGTTCATCACCCTCTAGCGGTCGCAGTTTGCATTTTCGAACACAAGTTCCTACGTAAATCTTGTTTATCATGATATAAAACTATCATGCGCCGTCAGGAGCCCACGGGGGTCGCCGACGCGCGTAAACGACCATCGCACCCAAGCCTCTGAAGGGCTTATAACGCACCAGGGCTTTGTCTAGCCCGGCGCTGCGATCGGCCTGAGGCCGCTCCCCACTGCGGACCCCCAGGTCATTTTACCAAGGTTGGTGACATAGGTCGTCACGGCAGTAACCCCACATCTCGGAGGAAACTTCCGCAGAGACGGAACCTTGATGAACCGCCATGGAACACCCGACGACTTCGTTCGCGAGACCCCATAGGGGGAGACGGTCGCTAGGTCACATGTCGAGCTACCACGACGGCTCTTGCTTTACCACAGCTCGAGGGGTGTGAGCAACCTACAAAGGTTGTCCCGTTCCCTCTTGCAGTGGATCCTGAAAGGGAAAGGATTAGTGCAACAAAATATAAACTCTTAAATTTACAACAACAACAACTATTGACTAGAATGCATAAAACATTTCAAACTTTAACTTCAACAACATATATATATACACAACTGTGACTAGCCCATATTATCACAGACAACTGCCGGCTTATGAGACGAATCTCAAGCCTGCGTACTGATTGCACCATTACCTCTACCTCTACATCCTGCACCGTGGGGATCACGGGCATTTCGCAGTGCGTTCAAGTGTGGGCGTGAAAGAGCTCGGTGATTACGGCCTGCTCTTTGGTGACCAAGGTTGCGATCTAGAGTACGCATAAGGAGTCGGTGAATGATCAGCCGGACACCCTTTCTGGCGTAGCCACACAGGTAGAGATCGCGTGGCGTTCGCGTCCGAAAGTCGCGAGGAAAGTACTTTTCCCGCACAGACTTCCAGAGCTCACACCGGAATAGCACATGGCTGATGTCACACACCTCAACTCCACAAAAACATGTAGAGTCGTGGTGAAAGAATCGAGCCTGATGATCGCCAAAGGTGCCGTGTCCCGTGAAGACCTGATTAATGAAGAAATCGCCCTGCAGTCGACGGATGCCGACGCGTGGGAAAGATTCATAGGTCTTGCGCCCGGTCCCAGATTGGTCCCATCTCTCTTGCCACTTAGACAAGGCACGTCCAAAGAGGTCTTTTTTGGCTTGGCGGCGCGTGACTGGAATCACTACATCGACGTCTTGTCGAGCAGTGGCTTCTTTTGCCAACTTGTCCGCCCTTTCGTTAAAGACATGACCAACATGGACCCGGACCCAATGCAGATGAACCTCAATTCCTGTAGTTTTAATCAGATCCCTAATCTCGGCAATGGCCTTGTGCTGAGGCACAAGTCCGTGAAGCGCTTGGAGCGCCGATCTCGAGTCTGAGAAGACGTCGAATTCCCCGAGACCTCTCCTGTGGGCATGGGTGATTGCTTCTTTGATCGCATGGACCTCCGCCGCAAACACTTCCGCCCCATCGGAGAGACGGAACTGGCTCTTCGCAAGTACTTGGTTCTCTGACACAGCAAGGAACGCACAGCCTACTGTAGCGTTCTCCTGCTTGGATCCGTCCGTGTAGTACGAACACGAAGTCCGCGGTGCCAAATCCGCGGTCCAACGGACTCTCCAGAGATCCTCAAGTCTGGGAGTGGGCCTACAGAGGTCGACCGACTCGGAGTCTAGTCCGGTACCGTCAACACTCTTCTTCCATCGGACAAGGGCCGTGTAGTCCCTTTCCAGCCCTGCACGCAAATCGAGGGGGAGAACCCCTGACAAGACGTGAAGAGCATCCGTGGAGGTTGTCGCGTAACATTTTGTTACGCAAAGGAGTAGGCTCCTTTGCATGCTAAGCAACCTATTTGCAACCACTACCTTCTTTGAGTAAAACCAAATAGATGCCGCGTAAAGAATGATTCTTTCCGCTATGATAGAGTAGAGCATCTTTCTAACTTTCGGTCTCAGACCCCATGTGGCTCCTGAGAGACGGTTCATTTTGTTCAACACCTTAAACGCCTTCTCCTGGATGGCAGCCAGGTGCGGCATCCAACTGAGGTGGTGGTCGATTATGAGGCCCAAGTACAAAATCTGCCATTTAAAGCCTATTTTGTTTCCTTCCATGAGGATAGGAATAGATGGGGCGTGCTTAAGCTTGCCCGAGGGCTTCATAACCGTGTAGCCGCATTTCTCAAAGCTGAATGTGAGGCTGCATTCCGTCGCCCAGGCGTGGATCCTTGAGAGGACCGGTCCCAGCAACGGCGCAAACCCCATGGCAGCCTTTCGTCGTGCGGCCACGAAGACGTCATCGGCGAAGACCAAAACAACATAGGTCTCGTCATCATCGTCCGGCAACCGTCTCAACAGGAACTCTATTACCACGAGCCAGAGGTATGGTCCGAGACACGAACCTTGGGGTACTCCTACGTTAAAGTAGTGGTCCCCGTCATCTGATTGGATGATAGATCTATCCCACAAATAGTCTTCTATCAATCCAAGGAGCCACGGTTCGACGCCCAATTCTTCCAGAAATCTGAGAATGTCTGTTCGTCGAACACTATGGAATGCTGACTTGATATCAAGCGTGAGAAGACACGTGAATTCTCCACGACTCTTTGAGGTAGCTATGTAATCCATCACAAGATGGAGCGCGTCGACTTGCAAAAGCCGTACTGCCTTGCGTCGATCAGGCGATTGGACTCCAAATATAGTACCAGCCGAGTTGCGCACATTTTATCTAGAACCTTCCCGAAGGCCGGAAAAGACAAATAGGGCGGTAGGTCGTTGGGTCACTACGCTCCTTCCCTGGTTTGGGAAAAAACACAGCAATGGCCCGCTTCCATGTCCGCGGAAAACAAGTCTCTCTCAGGCAGTGGTTGTACAAGGATAACAACCACAGAGGGTGGTGTTTCAAGACCACACGGACGATCGCGAGACTGAATCCGTCATGACCAGGCGCCTTGTCAGGCGGCAGCGATTCCACAGCAAATTCAAGTTCATGAATTGAAAACAGAGTCGATTCGTCGGTCTTAATGCATGCGACCTAGGAAACGTCATCAGCTGATAGGAAATGGTGTCTTGTAAGCGTGGCCTGGGATTCCTCCCAAGTCGAGACTACCTGTCCGGATGGAAGCACAAGCATTTCTTGGGCTTCCCTTCGCCACTTACCTCGCACCACCTCAACTATCTGGCCTAGTTTGTCCGTGCTAAGTCCTTCAGAAATGAATCTTCGGAACAAAGCACGCTTTGCGTGCAGGATCGCCTTCATGTACTCTGCCCGCTTACGCTTGTAGAGAGATCCAAGTCTCCCCCGCTCCGTCGGCTCCAGCGTTCGCTGGTAGAGTCGACGAAGCGCACGCAACCGATTTCGTTTGCTGGCCAGCTGAGCTGACCACCAAAACGCCTCACGACGCACTGCCGGTCGGCGCTTTTTGCGTTCGAGACATAGTCGACTCAAAGTCGACATCAAGTATTCGACTCCCTCATCAGGTGTTGCAAACTCGTACCGAATCAGATCTGCTGCTTGCAGATCGCGGGAGAATGCACCCCAGTCCAAGTCCCTCTTATACCAGCGACGGCTGACATCTCTCGGGAGGCGATTGGCTGGTTTGCCGTGATAATCTCACATCATAATTCGGTGGTCGCTCAGCGACGGGACCTCGGATATCTCCCAGTCGGTTATGCGGTTTGCGCAATACCGGACCAACAGGATGTCGATCCACCCCTCACATTGAGGACCAAGGAAGGAGGACAGGCTATCCGGGTCGTTGACAAACTCCAGGTTTGCGTTCATTGCGAGTGCGATCACATCTCGCCCTCGCGGATCTGTCGGCCGTTGCCCTCAGATAGTTGACTTAGCGTTAAAATCACCCACTAGAATGACATTGTCATTCGGGTAGGTTTCTAAAAGGTTCGTCAACGGTACGAACACAAGGTCAATGTCTTGGGAAGGAGCGCAGTAACAAGTTATCACTAGCACATCTTTCCCTGACCATCTGCAGCGGATAGCCACCACGTCAGAACGCCTTAGGACGGAGACGAAGTGAATGCGCTTGTTTACCCAGAGGGCCGCCCGAAAGCGGTTGCCTGCCGCGTGAACTTGCACGTAACCCTCGGGAGTATTGCTAACAGAACCTTCGGCGACATGTGGTTCGTTCAAAGAGACCACATCCAAACCCAGGGAGATCGTATCACGCCCCAATTGATCCATACAAGCAATTGCCTTGTGACAATTCAGATGGGCAAAATGAATTTTACTCTCCATCTTGGATCCTTTTGATTCGCTCGAACTCCAACTGGTGGATGTGGCACTCTTTGGAACCTGCCGCGTGAGTGGTCGACACTTTCTCGTCTTCCGTTCTGCGCAAGTTCCTAAAGGTACAGTTAGGGCACTTTGGTGGAAGAGTGCAGCCTATCGTCTCGTGTCCTTTGGCCCCACATCTCCCGCAGAGGGACGCTCTGTGACAAACTGAACGTGTGTGGCCGTATCTCCAACAATGATAGCAAACCAACGGACGTCGGTTTGGTCGGAACACCGCCTGACCCCAGCCAACTTGCAGTGTACGCAGCCCTTTCAAGCGCTGAAACGAAACTTCGTCTACTGAGAGGACAGCGTTGCGGCCCCTCGCGCTTGCGAAACAAGACCGCAGCTCAAGAGTTGAATCTTTGAGGGATTCATTTTGTTCTTGAAGTGCAACAGCTATCCGTTCCTCTGGCAGACTTGGATCGACCCCGAAAATGATTATTTCTGGGGTGCGCCGTCTGGGCTTTGTTACTGCTAGATCCTTCACAAGCTCTGTTTGCTCCAGTGCACTCTCCAGCTTCGCGAGGTCTTCCGCGGATTGAGCATGGAATGCTATTCCGCCTCCCGAGATTGGTCTATTTCTCCTGATGGAAATCCGGGAGCTCACTGGGTCTACTTTGCTTGCTACTAGCTTGAGAGTCTCAGCGGAAGAAGCTACGACTTGTTCGCCTGTCCCCTTTGGGCGAACGAAGAGGATGAATTCCTCTTTCGACGGGGTCTTTGTCGGAGACTTGGACCCCTGCCTCTGACCTTGGGCCGCCATTTTCCCAGGTCGCTGTCGAGCAGAATTCGTCGGAACTTTTCTGTCAGCCTTTCGGCCATCTTTCGGGTATCCCTTTTGTTCCGACTTCTGCAGCTTCTTCCTCGACTTATTTACTACTACTGTCCAAGGTTTTTCTCCCTTTTGAGGAGTTTCATCCGCTGGACGTGCGTTCAAGTTTGGGTCCGCCTTTTCAGAAGTCAGCTTGTCCTTTCGGTTCTTCACTTTCGACTTCTTTCCAGACTTTCCCTGCTTGGAGGAAGAACGTTCCTTTTCTGGGTGCTTCCTCTGACTCGTGTGGGTGTCTCTGTCCTCCCTCCGAGGCTTCTTTCGCTTCCTCCTTCTGGGAGGTCGCTTGGAAGTCTCTTCTGCGGGTTGACTGTCTTGCCCGGCCTTATCAGTTTCTGCAACCCTAAGGACCTCTGGATCGTCCCTTGCTTTTCGAGCGGTCCTGCTTTTCTTCTGAGCCGCCTTGGTCTCTGCTCCCTGTCGGGAGTTTTGTTCGGCTGCTCGTCGGTCGGCAGGTCCGCTGTCTTTGCAAGTTCTGAGGTCGAGGCGCCTGCCATATGCCCAAGTTCGCCTTCCTTCGGAGCCACCGTAGTCGCTGCCTCTGCGAGGCTTTGTTCGGGTCGCTCGTCGGCAGAAGGGCACGTCGGGACGTCCGGCTGCCTCTCCGAGGAGTCCGCGGATGCCGTGTGCTCAAGTTCGCCCTCCTTCGGAACCGCCCTGGTCGCCGCCTTATTCAAGCTTTGTTCGGGTCGTTCGTTGGCAGATGGGCACGTTGAGGCGTCCGGCTTTCGCTTCTTCCTGTCCTTCCATTTACGGCGCAGTTTTCTCCTCCTTGGTTTGCCAGTCTGGTCGGACTTGGCAGCCGTTTTTGGAAGATTTGTCTGCACCGTTTTTGACTTCGTGTCTGAGAACGAGTTCTTTGACACTGCCGTCTCTCCAAGCTTTGGTACCGCCTCCGTCCGGGCGAAACGATCTGACATACGGCGAACGTCCCTCGTACGGTGTGGCGTTGTGCCCACACCGACGTTGCAACCGTCAGAATGTGTCTCTCCCTTCTGTGAGGTTTTCCCATGGAGGAAACAGAGCCAGCTGTGCTGCCTCGAGACGTACTCCATAAATGGGGTAATGAGCTCCGTGTAACCCTGTCTCTTGGCCGCCGTTAGGCTTCTGCCCTTACCCATCCTCCCGAGGATCTCTGTCATTGCGACGTGAGAATCCTCGACGAAAACAGCCGAGAACTCAACCATATCTGCAGTAGATAAACTGGCTGAGTCAATTCTGCTTTCGGTTTGACTTCCTGCGTCTACCGAGGTAGACGCTGGGAGCTCGGGGCTCGTGCACCTGCTGTCGTGTGAGACGACGCTTGGGCTCGAGCTTTCGCCGTCTCCCCCATGTGCAGCGCTGGGCAATGGCGACTCACACATCGCAAGCAGCTGCTGCTTTTGGTCTTCGATCTCGACCTTTGATTCAAAATCGGGCATAGTGCCCTGAGATGTTAAAACAGCTATTTGATCCGTCATTTCCTTAAAGTTACTATCCATTAGTCAAACCCTACCCTCATGGCATGCATGGTCGCAGTGACGTCACTGTGACGTCAATGCGAGTCACAGTTGTCACGACACATCTGTGACCAAAATGCCACCATTCAGTGAGGTCACATTGTGACTAAAATGTGGACTTCTTTAAAAATTATAAAAAAAAAAAAACATACAAAGCTATTTCAAACATGTTATTCATCGTAAAAATACTTTTCTAGTCATTTTTTTTAATTTTTGTGACGTTACTTTGACGTCTTTGTAAATCACGCATGTCACGTCACATCTGCGACCAAAATACTAACATGTTGGGAATTCACACTGTGACAAAAATGTAAATTTAAAAAATCTTTGAAAATGAGAAGAAACATACATAGTGTCATCTTTACGCATTTGAGAGCCTTAGTAATTTATTATGCCTCTTGGAAAGTAATTTATATTCAGTTATTCATTTATCTAACTAAAATAAAATTATCAGCATAATATATATATATATATATATATATATATATCTTTTTAATTATGCAATTGTAAATTATCATAGAAACATACTTATTTATGGAAAGTAGAAAATGCAATTTTTTTTAAACTTATTTTTTAATTAAAAAAATATAAAAGTTTTATTTTCTAGGAAAAATTAATAATTAGTGTTAAAATAACTTCAAAGAATTTTGTCAATTATAAATTACTTGTAATCATCGGAACTGGCAGAAAAATAATACAGTGGAGGGAAGTGTTGTTCACTGTGAAGTGCTATTAAAATGTAGCCAAAATGCGAATAGAGATAATCCGATATTTTCAGAAAAGCAAAGTTTCTTTTTTGTATGCTAGGGCTTTATTTAAATTGTTTTCGTTTCTTTATGGATGAAGTAGGTTATGAATATCATAAACGTATAAAATAAGTAATTTGCTTCTGTTAGAAGGAAAATACTATTTCATTTTATTTTATCTCCAGAATTTTCAATATAATTGTTATAGCTATTCTAGCCCATACTTGGAAGAAAAAAAATCTCGACATTTTTAAATTTAAAAATTGCATTTATCAAACTTGACATAAAATAAAATAAGATAAAATAAACGGAAGTCTTTCATTGTATCATCTGCAAAGCGTTATTTTGAAGCCTGAAAAACAACATATACATATTGAACGGCGCGGCGGAGGGGGGAGGGAAGAAGAAAACATTTATTCTTTGGTAAGGAAATTGAGCAGCTGCTCATTATTTATAATATGGACTCGTCTATCGTCTGCGGTCAAGATAAATTTGAAAAGTGGTTGTTTCATTCGGAAAGATTATTTATTCAAACTGTTGTAACTTGTAAGCATAAGATGAATTCAAGTTATTATGAATTCAAGTATTATTGTTTCATTTATTTTCAAATTTTGAAGAATTCTAGCTGGGGAATTTCGTGGTAGCTGCGTTACATATAAGTGTCAGTTATCCGAAATTTCTTGCTGGAAAAGATTCCCTCTAATATGACATCATTAATAATTTGCTAAAAATGGATAAAGGAACACGCGAAGATTTTTTAGATGGATATGCATTAAGATTTGGTAAGTACAAAATATGCTAAAATTAATTTCAATTTGTCTATACTTAAGAGTTACAAATTTACATTGTTTTAAATTAATTATTTGTAATATTTTTAATTCATAATGTAAAACGATATTTTTTTATTTTATTATGTTTTAGGACTTAATAGATTTTTAAACATAAATATAAGATTTTGTGAATTTCCATAGATTTGTTTACAGGTACTATTTCTTATTCGTAATGTATTTCATTTTAAAGAGACTTGATCAAAATTATTATTAATAATATATGAAAGGTCTTGCATAAAATATGAGTTTTATTATTAAACATTAGGAATTAATATCTAATATAGAACTTTGCAGCATTACGAAAATAACACGATGGCTAATACGTAAGGAAGTACTTGGAAATTTTAAATATTTAATAGAGAAATTTACGTCTGAGAGATTAATGTAAAATAATTATAATTATATTATTGTAATAGGGCACTCTTTCCAGTAACGGGTACTTTTAAGTAATTTCTTAAATAATATTAAAACATGATAATAAATAATATTAAAATATGTTTTTAATTACTAGTTATCGTTATTATATTCCACTTTTTAAATTCAATATAGGAATGTATCAAAAATATGAAACCAAATCTCATTGTCACATTTCCACTTGTGAATGTAAATTTAATTGTACCAATAGAAATAAATGAAAATACTTAAAATTCCAGCAACGGGCATCCACCATTCCAGTACTGGACATCTACTATGCCAGTAATGGACTTCATATAAAAAAGTAATAGGTAATTGTTTTATAATTGCGTTTCGAATCTGAACTTAATGAAATTATACTAAATAAACACAATATTCGTTTTGAAATACATTTACCAATTAGGATATCAATAATTAATCAAATATTTATGCTAAAAATTAATTGTTCAAGCTAATTGTTGTTATTATTACAAGATGAATACTTTATGTATTTCGATAGCATATTTAAAATACTGAATTTTAGAGAATTACATTTATTAGATTACTGAGACAATGATTTTGTATGCAGTTTAATATATATATGTTACGGTCAATATGATTAATCTGGTCATTAATAATAATAACCGGTATTATTAATAATAACCGGCCATTATGTCCGGCCGGATTAATCATATTGACCGTAACATATATATATATATATATAATGAGAACATTTTTCGGAGTATCAGAATACATGGAATTGTGTTTCCTCTGACAATGCTTAAGGCTGTTCTTCAGTGAACTTTCCTACTGCCCTCGCTAATTTTAAACCTATGGGCGAATGATGCTTTCGTATATTTAAAATATCTCCTCAGGAAATTAATATTTTTAACTTCTGTTTTCCGTGTACTCTTCTTAAAGGATGTTTCTTTTTTTTCCCTAGTTATCAAAATATTTCATTGTTCTCAAATCCAAAATAACTAATTTCTGACATATTTCTGAATTCATTTTTATTCGGAAACACATGAAATTGGCAAGTGTTCTTAATCAGAATATATTTAATAGAATGGCGTTTTCCATTTTTTGGTAACGGCAGAAGATGTTTCAGAAAACACTAGCAAAGTCGGTGTTTTGAACCGAATTACCGACGCGCAGCGTCAGAAATGAAAAAAAAAAAACGTGACCGAAATTGATCTTAAGTATTTCATTTATCTAAAAATGGAAAACGCTATTCATTCCAAATCGCTTTAATAATCAGGCATGCAAGTGACCAGCGTTTAAATATTTGTTCATAAATGTGTCAGAAAGTTTCGTGATACTGAGCGAGGGGAAATATGGCAAAGTATACACATCAAGACTTCAATACTTAACAGCAAAATAGCATTGTTTTAATTATTGTCAATATTTTTGGTGGTTACATAAAACAAATGGAAGTAGAAGTTAATTTAAAAAGTTTTTATTTGCACAATAGAAGTTCATATTATTGAAATATTAACTTTTATCATAATTTTTAATGGATTCACATATTATTTTTATATTAGTATGCGTTTTTAACATTTATAATTTTCTTGCTTAACGGCTACATTAGCCGGTTTCCCAATCAGATGCAAAGTTTTTATTAGAATACGAGTTGCACAAAAAATATTATTGCCGATCCAATCGTTATCGTCGATTTTATCGTGATTTGGTAAAATCTTGTTATCCGAATCTATGCGAAATCATTTATCAGGTTCGGTCGGGTTGAGGGTCAACAGATTTTTTGTTGTTGTTGTTGTTGGGTTAGGGTAAGAATACTGGTTGAATCGAAATATAATTTCAGTCAACCATCATTCATGTTCAGTCATTTTCAAGAAGTATATAACCGGATTCGTGAATGACTCTAGATCCCATCCGACATCAGAAATTGTGTCGTATTACAATTTCTGATAAAATCTGGTTACTCGGTCGTATGCAAGATTATATTCCGAACAAGACTTACAGTAAAAACATTATACCCGACTCGGGTCAGATCGGGTTCACGAAAATCAGGTCACTCGACCACTAATCCAAATCTATTCTGTAGCCAAACAAATCCAAAAAGATCGATCCGAACTTTCTGGATTGGATTCGGGTAAAATCTGGTCACCCGACCCGGTGCTGTGTCGTCACAAACGTCACAAACTTGTAGCATAAAAAAATGTTGATCCGAACAATCCGGATAGGATTCGGGTAAAATCTGGTCACCCCATCCGATGCAGATTCGTCACATTTGTCACATTGAAGTCGCACGGTGACTTCACAAAGTAGTCACATTGTGAGGTCACAGAAAGCCTTGAAAACGGCCATAACGACTTCACATTTAGGTCACAGTGACTTCACATCGACGTCACTTGACGTCACGACGACGGTCACAAAGTCACAGTGTGACTTCACAGTGACGTCGCCGTGACGTCACCATGCCTTACGGGTACTGACTTCCTTCTTTCAGGTGACCTTGCAGAATAGGACAGGTTATGCAAGCGACAAAGTTCTGTTTAGCTCTGACGTAGCTTTCGGAAACCTATTCAGAGTCCGCTGGGTGCAGCGACGTCGACGCACAGACTCTTTGTCTAATCAAAGGAGAGCGATCAGAACACAGGAACAAAAAATTTCGAAACCAAAAATGGTTTCGAAGCTCTTCGAACCGTGCAAAAACCCCAAACAGGTCGGATGAGCCTTCACCGAGAGTTCGGTGATTCGCCACCCGGTCGAACCCGTCCGGAGATCTGGTCAATCAAAATGAACCCTTCAGCTCTTGATTCTGAATATTCACTGGTATTCAGAAAGAACGCCGGGCCCTTGAACGACCCCAATCGCTTTTTGTTTTCTTAGCTTTAAAAACGCACTTATTCGCTCAAATTCGCTAAGGGCACGGCTCCCTTGACTCTGAATGATTTCGCACCCAGGTTTATCATGATATGACAGACAAGCATGTTACGTTTGTAAACGACCTTTTGAGACACCCTGTATAGATAAATTAAATATTAATTAAGTATAAATTAAATATAGGATATTAATTAGCTTGTGATAATGGTCAAACCACAGAGGATTGAAATGCAAATCAAAAATTTCGTTCCGTAATGCAGTTATTTTTAATGCATTTATTCTCGTGTATGTTGGTAAATGAAATGAGTTAATGCGGTATTCGCTTAAAACTGGCCAAGCTGTATGTTAGGTGTTTTTAAATGAAAGATAGAAAGAATCTAAGATACTGGAAATTTGTGTAGGTTTGAAAGTTGCAACTGAATTGTTATCCCTTCAACGGTTATACCTTTCTTTAGTGATGCGTGACATATACATGTTAAAAAATGTCTTTCTATTTTTATGATATAGCTGTGCTGCTATAAAACAATAATTTCACGCAAAATATTGATAATACTTGGTTATTACTACTAATTGCGTTAGGTTTTACTGCTTCTAAAAGTCATCAGTACGATAAGTGTGATATGCAATATTTCTTTTAAAATTTTATATTATGTTAAAGATCAATGGAGGCACAAAGAAAAAATATTTTTATACCTGACAAAATGTAATTTCTGAGTAAAGTATAAAATGTAATGTTCGTAAATATGTTTTCTGAAAACTTGTAACAACAATTTTTCTATCTTATTTCATAAACGCTTCTGTAAATCTCGGAAAGTTACATTTTCGGCAGGTTTTTAATCGGTCATTCACCAAATTATTTTTGTAAATATGGAAAACGTTTCAAGGATCTTGGGTAACTACGAGCTTTTATTCAAATTTCTGGAGGTGCGAATTAATATACTACATCTGTTAAAGCAAGGCATCTTGGCGTTCTGTCAGCCCACTTAAAATTGATTGTAACATTATATAGCACCTCAGAATACTGACAGAAGATGATTTGTTTAATTATTAATAAGGGGAAAATAATTCAAATTCTTAAAAATGCAATTGGTTGAAAAAAAAACCTGAAAAAATTAATTTTTATATTTTTGGTATATAAAAAATGTATTTTTTTAATTTTATGTGTGAAAATCATGCTTTAGAAAATGGATGATGTGTATTAAAGGAACTCCGTACCTTTTGAAATATTTTTTCATTTGAATACTTTATAATACCTTTTTGACATGTAAAATAGTGTTATGTAGGAAAATGTTTTAATAAAGAACATGTAATTTTGAAAAAAAAAAAAAAAACGCAATTTTAAGGAATTATTTATATGGACTCGTTTGCTTGCAGTTGTACAAAAAATGTTAATAACATTTCTTATTTTTTATTTGTTTGAGTGACAACTGACGTATTTTAGAGAGAGTGGCTGGGAACGGGAGGCTAATTTGTGTGACAACTACACCCAATTTATTCTACATTGTTACTAATTGCGTGTCTTTATAAATAAAAGAGTGGTTGCATACACACATAGTTTAAGCGCAGATTGGAAGTTTTTGTTCAAACTATTACTTGGGAATACTCTCCTGTACAAGTTATACTCAACGAGTGACACGAGTCAACAAATATTAACTTGGTGATATTGGTAGGCTCGCACATATCGATATCTTGCTCATAATCCTCTCTACAAATGAAATATTATTGCTCGTATGGCGCTAGTATCTTATATATAAAGGCACTCAGTGGCTCATCTCTCGCGTGTTCGTAACATTTCTCTTCCCCAAAAAAATTTTATTGCTTGTATGTTGCCACTTTCTTATTTATAAAGACACTCTAGTTGCTCATCGCTCAAGATTTTGTCCAGGTACAAAAAGTTCTGTGGTTTGCTAAAATTGGTAAAAAAAATATCTGCGGCCCGGCAAACAACTTTGCTTTTAAAATTTAGCCCGCCGCGAGAAAAAAATCGCACCGAATTGCGAAAAAGCACTAAAAGTTGAATACAAAAAACACAGCAGACAAAATATACAATATAGTGCTAAAATATTAAAACCGGATTCCTTTTACTAATGAGGAAAAATCATGCAACCCAAATAAAACCCACTAAATATCACTAAAAATTCAAAAATTACAGAGGACAAAATTTACTACAGTCGTTTAAAACATCCAACAGATTTTTTTTTCTCAAATGTCAAAACAGCGGCGCGAAAAAACGCTGGAAATCACATTGAAAATCGCGGAAGTCAAAATGTAATAGGCTAACAGTTTCAAACCGAATTCCTTTTATGAATGTGAAAAAATCGCCGCAGAACGTGAAAAAACGCTAAGTATTTCTAAAATTTAAAAATCGTGGCGTACAAAATTTTCTTTGTTAGGCTAAAAGTTTGATACAGAATTCCTTTTACGAATATCAAAAAATTGCCGTAGAAAGCGAAAAAATTGAGGTGAAAATTGCATTAATAATCAGGAAAAATTTTAAAATATCTGAGCAGAGAAATTACTATATTATCTTAAAAGTTTGAAACTGAATTCCTCTTACGAATGCCAAAACATCGCGGCAAAACGCGAAAAAACGCTAAAAATTCAAAAATAGCTGTGGACAAAATTTACTATAGTGGAGTAAAGCATCGTAACTCGCAATCTTTCAAGAATGTCAAAATATTGCTACAAAACATAAAAAAATTTTATATATCATTGAACATTCAAAAATCGCGACGGACAACATTTACTATATTATGCTAAAAGTTTGATACAGAATCCCTGTTACGATTGTCAAAAAATCGCCATGCAAAGAGAAAAAAATCACATTGCAAATTGCATTAAAAATCACTCAAAATTCAAAAATTGCGGCGGATAAAAATGACTGTATTACGCTAAAAGTTTGAAACCGAATTCCTCTTACGAATGTTAAAAAATCGTGACGGAACGCGTAAAAAGGCTACAAAATGCATTAAAAGACACTTAAAATTCTAAAATCAAGGACAAAATTTACTATAATAGGCTAAGGTTTGAAACCGAATTCCTTTTAACAATGTAAAAATATCGCTGCGAAACGCAAAAAACCCTCGCTAAAAATCGCATAAAAATCGCTAAAAACCGAGAAAAAGATAGGGGACTAAATTTGCTTGGACTAAAACATTCTAACAGGAATTCTTTCCCCAATGTCAAAAAGTCGCATTGAAAATCGCAGAAGACAAAATGTAATATAATTGGCAATGTTTGAAATCTAATTTCTTTTATGAATATCCAAACATCGCCGCGGAACACAAAAAAATCACAAAAATTACATTGAAAATCGCAAAAAACTTCAAAATCACAGAGGGCAAAATTTACTAAGGCTGAAAGTTCGAGAACGAATTTTTTTATGAATGTTGAAAAATCGCAACAGAACGCAAAACAACAAAAATAAAATAAAAATAAAAATAAAATAAAATAAAATAATAAAATAAATAAAAGCTACATACGTATTGAAAATCGCTAAAAATTCAAAAATCACGTATCACCAAATTTACCGTATTAGGTTAACAAAAGTTGCAAACCGATTGAATTCCTTTTACCAGCGTGAAAAAACGTTAAAGGGCCCATTAAAATTCATTAAAAATTAAAAATCGCTGGGAACAAACTTTACCATAGTGGACTATAACACTGTAGTTATTGTAATTATATACAATTTACTCCGTATTTTTATTCTAGAAAAAGAAAAAAAATATATCGACCTCTCTTTTTTCTTAAGTTTCGGCACATATAATGGATTATGTGTTCAAAATATGCGATACTGGCCTTCTAGGTGTGCGCACTGAGGCGGCTGCCTCATCTGCCTCAAAGCTGGCACCGCCACTGACATTTATAATGCGTTTTTCTTACCAGAAAATAATCTTCGCCTATTTTAATCGTAAAAAATCTGCGATTATATAAAAAGAATATTATTTTTAAAAAATTGGTATCAAAAACTCGTAAAAGATGGCTAAAGACTCGCTACGAAAAGACGAGTTTATTCGCCACCTTCCAAAAATGCATTAAAATAGAAATATATATACATATAGATATATACTATATACTATATAGCTATACTATATAGATAAATACATAGCTTAAAAGTTTATGCTTTAAACCCTAATACAAAGCAAATTTATGTGTATGAGTGCCACTACCTCAAAAAAGGACTGGGCAATAAATCATGTTCAGGTCTTTTCAAAACATCTTCTTACAGTCTTTTTCACAGTCTTTGTTATCGGATCGATAGATTTTATAAAATTTTCAAAAGCATGAAAACAATATCAATAAATGATAAAATATATCTAACGTATTAATTTGTTTAGCAGTTTAACCTCTTTTCTTTTACATATAATATCAAATAATATTTACATACAAATTTTGTTCAAATATGTATCATTTTTATATAATAATAAAATAATATATTTCTATGATTAATTACAAAAATTGAGATTTGAAATTTTCAATGAAAACGACTTTTTGATACATTGTTTTGGTCTTGACTCTATATGAAATTAAAATAAATATATTTTCTTCCATAAAATAACAATAAAACCGGTATCGTTTACTGTAATATACAGTCCAAAGAAATTCCTTTATCCACTAGTATTCCCCTAAATCCATATTAGGTACATTCTGACAAATTCGAAGTGATTTCGTTAATTTGTCAAATCTATGGTTCTGTGAAATTTGTACAAATAATTGTTTGTTGATTTTTTGTTAAATGTGTACTGGAAGAATTTTACGTATAGTGTATAAGAAAATACCAATGCTGTTTGTGTATTTTTTTATTTTTATTCATTTATTTGTTTTTGACAATAGTGGAAATCCAGTCATCCTACAGAGCTTACTTTTCATGGTCACTGTTTACGAATGGTAAAATTTGCCTGTAGCAGATTTTTTTGGATTAAATAAGGCTAATATTCGAAGCAGGAGTTTTAAAAATATGCAATATTTGAAGATTTTATATATATTTATTTTCACTTTTACAGGAAAATTTCAATTATTGAAGAATAATTGGCAAACGTGACAGACGTTTCGGGCGTGAAAACGTAGTTTTAAGAATAAAAAAATAGATACATTTTCAGCTGTAACCTCAAAAGACTGTGAGGCGTTCGGGTGTATGAGGTACAGTAACTTAACTCAAATAAAACATCAGTTATGCATAAAAACTCATTATACTTTATTTGAAGTAATAACAATTAATTTAGATATAGTTCCTGAATAGATATATATGTAAAAATATGGGGTAAGATCAATTTACATATGTAAGATGCCAAAATAACGTAACACAGTATTGAATATTCTCTCAACAGGGGATAAGTGTCTGAACAAAAGTTCCAAATAGCAAGGAGTCTGTCGAAACTAATGTCCAATGTGCAGGCAAGTGCTCTCTCGCTGAGTAAGTCTCGGGTCAGTTTGACCTTTCGAATGCATGTTCGCAGGAGAAATGCTTGGAACAAGAGGTTCAGTCACTCATAGCTTTCCTAACTGTTTTCTATTAAGTACCAAGGGAAAGTAATGCACATCCGATGGTTCTTTTCTGGACGATCAAGTTGATCGTACTTTACCCACGAATATCGCTTGGTCCCCGATCACTCCTCAGACACTTGAATCCACTACATGGATTCTGAGTCACCAGCCTCAATGTATCTCACTCGAACCCATTGGGTTGGTCGAGTCTAGCTACCAAGCAACATCCGCAATCAACTCTAGAACTCTCTCTTTAAATCACATCTCTCCATCCTCCGCTTCGCCCTTCATAATCAAAAAATCGATCTTTCGATATTTTGAAAAATTTCGCCGTCACTAATTAGGTCATTTCTTCTAAATCGTTGAGTTGAGTAAAGGCATATTCCGAGCGTAGAAATCTGCGATGATCAACTCGTTGTTCGCAATAGCATTGTTCTAAATGAAACCTTTACAATTCCCATTTATTCTGAGGATTTTTTTTTTCGATGAAAAAATTTTTGGTTCGTTAGCGCTGTTCATGTTTTTACCAACATGAGCAATTCATGACACTGCTTGAATTTGACAGAAACTCTAAATCACCGTTTTTGAAAAACTAAAACCAGCTTCGCACCATTCTGTCAATCATAGTATAGTTTCCGAGAGCTATTTTGACGGCATTAATATCTTTCCCTTTTGGATTGAAATTGAATAGCATCAGGTATAAGAAAGGCATCTTTTTTATTTATAAACTCACGAAAATACCTTCCTGGTCGTCCCAACGCGGCTCCTTGAGTTTGTAAGATGCCCGGGAGTCAGGCATTGCGCGTAGTGCGTCAACATGACGGGGGCAGGAATACGATCGAAACACAACCTCCACGCGGTGCCCCGAGGAAAATGAGGCAGCCACAAAAACAGGTGGCCGTGGTGTAATCGGACCGCCCCCAGACTGCTCGGTTCTCGAGAGAAGCTGAAGTAAGGCATTTTTACGTGGGGGTAGGTTCCTCGTAGGTCTATCTCTGTGCCAGATTCTAGTCCGGGATGTGACTCAGGGAAAAGACTACCAAATGTGATAGGACAGTATCCACAAACGTGTCTGGGAAAAGACACATCGAGATGTGCTTTGAAAGCAAAGATGTTTGAAGGAACCACCGTAGGCCTAGTTTGGGTGCGAGGTGGCGTGCTGCATCCCTCGATTCGTTCATAAGGCAGTGAATCAAACACGGTAGTCACCCGTTGTACAGCATCTTTGGACTGCTTACTCGTCGCCGATATGCTGACACCTTGGATTTAATCTCCCATGCGGGAAATCCTTCGAGGGCATAGTTCCGGTTCACATCGATCGTCGGCAACTGGGGACGACCTCTGCAGGATGGCAGGTTGATGAGCCCCACGAGAGAGCTCGTCCTTTGTGCGCCGGTTCTCGTAACGTGGCATGATATGACTAGCCGTTTCCCCAGCTTCTTTGTGAAAGAAGCAGCTGAAGTCGGAACTCAACGGCGGCTGAGAGGGAAGGTTCTCGGTATGCAGCTTGCGTACGTAGACACGTAGAGAGGATGTGCTTTAAAAGCAAAGCTGTATGACGGATCCATTGTGTGCTTAATTCGAGTGAGAAGCGGCGTGCAGCTTCCCTAGATTCGTCCATAAGGCAGTGAATCAGAGACAGTAGTCAACCGAGTCCGGTGTCTTTGGCCTGCCCACTCGGAGCCGATCTGCGGAAACCTTGGATTTGATCTCCCACGTCGGTACATCGCTCGAGGGCATAGTATCGGTTCACCTCAATCGTCGGGCAACAGGAGACGAGCTCTGCAGGATGGCAGGTTGGTACGCCCCACGGGCGCGTTCGTCCTCTGTGCGCCGTCTAAAGGAGTTTCTTGACCCGTGGCATGGCATGACTAGCCGGACCCCCAGCTTCTTGTCACAGAAACAGTTGAAGGCGGACCTCAACGGCTGTCTAGAGGGAAGATTCCGGGTGTGCAGCTAACGTAGGGATAGCCATAGATTAACATACAAGATAGGACAGTTACGGCAAAATCTGTAACGACAGCAATAGTAGCGTCGCTAGTGATAAGGGGGAACAACTTAGAAGCTTCCGAGATTTACCTATGCATATGAAATCTGTTGATGCTCTATATTTTTAATATCTATACTTTTCTCTTCGACACAGACGATTCTCTCCAAACTGACCATTGGGGCATGGTTTACGTTTCTTTTAAACAACTTCATTTTTAATCTCTCTTTTATTATTCTTGAAACAACATTTCTTTTCAAAACTTTTTTGTATTTTCAAACAAGTTAAAATATGTCAGGCAAAATCTTGTCTGCATACAAATCGGAATTCAAAGTTTTCATTTTTCGCTTTTTCTACAAAGTCGAAAACGTAAACATGTCATATTTGAAAAATGAAAGATCATAGAAAGATAGACGTTCAAAAGCAGAAATATTCCGTGTTTGAGAAGTTTCTTCCCCATTACAGGCGCTGCGATCGTCATCGCGTTACAATTACGCTCTATGAGAGTGTCCTATCTTGTATGTTAATCTATGGGGATAGCCAGCCGTGGTAGTTCTAATCCTGAAGCGAGCCGATTCTCTGGTGGGAGGCGAATTCTCCTTCCCGTCACGACTGCCTGCAGAGAACCGCTAGAAACCCCGACATGTGATGTTGAGGCATATGAGTCCTGTCGGGCCTCTCGGGACGTAGACACAATTCCAGTGTGTCTGTGCGCAACCAGAGTCTTCTGCGCCTGGTGATTGGATGAGAAGGAGTCTCGAAAGTAACTTTCAAGCTACTAAACCACGAGCGAGGATGCATCTTTGGCGCTTGAGATGGATCTTTAAACGCCCCTCTGGAATCGTAAGTGGTGCCTACAATTTATCATAACGATGGCCCTGCACGACTAGAGGGCTCTTCGGAGCTCAGGATCCAGGTCTTCAGGAGGTATTTGTGTGTGAAATTCGTAGGCTAGGGGCCGGGAAGTCCCGACCCTGCAGCTTACAGTCCAAACAGGGAATTGTCTATGCGTCTAGGGAGAAAGTTTCCTCAATCTCCCGGGCCTGTGAGAGAAGCCTCTGTTCTACAATAGCAAACGAACTAATGGTTTCATTTGTAGCAGTTCCATGATCGAACGCGTTGGTACAGTACTTACGTGTCATGGAAACCTGATTAAGGCCTAGGGACCTATCCAATGAGTGTCTGGTTCTCGAAGCTATTGGGGGACTATGGCATGTCCCCAAGTGTGAAGTGTTGGTGTCCCTGGAGGGTGAATTCCACCGTGAATCGAAACGACTTGTCTTCAATCTCTTGGGAGAATGGGGGTTGTGCGCAGGTGGCGGCGGCCACACTGGCCATAGCAAAGACAGGACTCTCCTGGTCGTGCGCGCTAAAAGCTCTTCAGAGCATGGGTACTGACAGCGGTTGAACAGCCTTGCGGCGGAACTCAGTTTTATCATATACACTCGTCTATAAGTCGAACCTCAAATTCGAGAGGATTTTAAGGTTGATTACTTTTATTTCTCAATACATACATTTGCCTTATTTAATCTCAAAATATATTTGAAATTCTGTGATGAAATAAGGTGAATGTAACTATTCTGAAAAGTGGTATTAAACCTGTTATTCTTCACAAATTTGGATTTCGACTTATAAGCGAGTATATACGGTATTTGACATTCCATTTTAATGGAAATAAAATAAATAAAAATCAACCCTAGAGCAACAACAACAACAAAAAATAATATTAAAAAATAAATGGCGATGATTTATTCTTCAATCTATATATTATATATCATAAAAGTTAGAATAAACAATTTTATTTCTAAGGTTGAATAAAGTTGATGTTATTAATTTACACTGAGATATTAAAATAATTTTGAAAATCTTCATGTAAAAATATAAAAAAATGTTTTATGAATATATTTAAAATAAAACGTACATTTAAACAAAATTTTCTTCTCAACATTATAAAAAAAAGAGAAAATAAAATATTGGAGATATGTATTTCTGAAAATATTTTTTAAGTAAAATTGATAACCAAACAAGCTCAGATTTGTAAGTTTGTGTTAAATGTATTTGACTCAAATTTTACATTCCCTTTAAAATAATTTAGAATTGCAATGTTTGAAAATTGTTTTTTCCTCAAGAATAAACAAATATTACAAGAAGAAATAAACAATACATTCGCAATCTAACTATCACAAAATTTTTAACTAAGCTATGAGAAAAAATTCGTTAAAATCCTTTAAATATTACGTAAACCAAGTGAAAAGAACAATAAGATTTGATATGCGGAATAAATATTTATATTACACATTGAAATGAGATATCGAAACACATTTAGAATACAATGAAAGCATCAGACAGAAGAAATATTTTATGGATATATTGAAAATAAAACGCATTTGTGAACAATTTTTTCTGCGAAATAAGTACATATAAAACAATAAAAAAGGTGAATAAGAAGTTTCTAGCTTGTATTTTTGATGTATTTTAAATGTAAGCTCATTGGACCTGAGCGCAGGGCTAGCTCAAGGGATTTACGAAGTGTCCATTCACACGGTGAGCCTAAGCGAAGTGGACACGCAATAAAACACAAAACAATAATTCAGATGATGCGTGATTTCACATGTTTACGCGCTGGATATGAAATCTGTCATTAACTGAATTTTCAGCTGCTACATACCACCTGGTCGTATTGTTCCTGTTGCAAATATTTATGTAGAAAATATAAAGATATGCGGTAAATTGCATATAAAATGTGAATTCGCAGTGCTGTTGAAAACATCAAAACATCAAATCTATTTTTTAAAGATGAAGTCCCTTTTAACGGGCATTTTCACATAATTTTCTTTAACTACAGTAGAAATTAAAATACACTTTCAAACCAATCCTACATTTTTAAAACATTTGAAATTGAAATCTCATGATATTCTTTAGCATAAAATTTGTCTCACTGTTGAAAAATTTTATTGCATGTAATCAAGCTAAATATATCCTTTAAATCTGAAAAACCTGTTAAAAAATGATAGCCGAGGAAATGTACGATTTACGTTTTCCTTTATCATCATTACTCTTTAAGTATTGCAACTAATTTCCACGTTCCTCTGGATAAAATAAATCTTGTGTTCTGAAGCAATAAAATATGAAGTAATGTGAAACATAGGAAATAAAAGATGACATAATGGCTCGGGTTCTGCAAAGATGAAAATATTTTTTCTGCCATGAATAATTTTTGTAAAAGACTCGCAGCTATTTGAACGGTAATTTTAGAAAGCTTCCAATACAAAAAGTTAAACCTACCTATAGCAGCCATCCGGAGAAAAACAATTCCACCATTCATGAACTCCAGGCCCCATAACCACCCCCCCCCCGGTCAAATGTCAATCTCTCTCTCTCTCTCTCTCTCTCTCTCTCTCTCTCTCTATATATATATATATATATATATATATATATATATATATCCATATACAGGTTGCGTCATCTTGCAAACTTAAAAAATGAATAAAAGAAGTAATGCTCGGAAAAAATTTCGGTTTGCCCGAATATAGTGCTATTAAAACATTGGATTTTTGTTCATGTATAAAAAATATTCCAAAAGTTACCGAAAGAGGGCGCTCTAACGTCATACTGAAACGTTTTATGCAAATCAGGCTAGCAATAAAACACCTGGCTGAAAATGGATTTGTCATTCCCTCTCGGCAATTAAGCTATCCTTACCAGATCGAGCGTTGGTGGTTAAACCTTTCTACAAGAATGTTAAATCCATAACTATTGTATTGCAAAAGTTCGCACGGAGAAAGAAATCAAGGCGCAAAAAATCCATATTTCATCGAATGGGATACTGAATTTACTACGACGTTTTGAGGAAGTGGGGAGTTTGGAAGATCGTCCACGAAGTGTTTGCATGATTTGGATAAAACATCTTAATAAAATGTGTGAGCGTCCTGTTTTTGTTAATTTTGGAATATTTTTTAAATACATAGAAAAAAATTCAATGTCCCTCTGATTATATTCCCGCAAATTGAAATGATTTCCGAACATTACTTCTTTTATTACGAATTATGTGTACAGGATATACCAAGGTCTCGACCGAGTTCGTTGACTAGCTGCATGCGCCATCTTGTTTCAAAATGGCGGCCAGTTAATATTTTTAAATTTTTAAATACAAAATATGTACAAAAAAATTATAAATTAATAAAATTGCTTCCGTCAGTGTTAGATCTTTATACAAAAGGCTTAAGGAGTACATTTTTCTTTGGCTTTATTTAAAAAATTGCTGAGGTATACCTCGTTGAAATTCTAGGTTGGTTGATATTTTGAAACAATCTGATATTTATTATGCTGTAACTCTCATGCTGAAATTCTCATTAAATTTCAATATTAAAGAAAATTGGGATTGAATCATCTATAATCGGTTTCCAAGCATTTTAGCTTCGTGTGTTTGAGTAAAATTAGTTTAATTTTTAAAAACAAGGAGCATGGAAGTTACAACCGGCTTTCTGCCGGTACAGGCCGGGGCGAATTTTTAATTTGGTATTTTACTGTTGGCATTTTTGGCATATTATTAAATAATTAATTTTATGAAGGAAAGCTATTTTAGAAGGAAACTAGGAAATTCTAATGTTAGAGTTTAAAAAAGTATATTTTAAAATAAAAATATAAAAACATTAAAAATTTTTCTTCTCCTACACAAATTAACACACCCGTTTACAAATTATTTAAAATAAAATCACTCTTTAAATTTGCATAATTGAAGATATTATGTATAACATATAAAAATAATTTATACAAAATATCAATCCGGGATGTTTAATAGATCCCGGTTAAAATAAAATGTAGTTAAAAACCGGCTTTAAAACAATGTTTTTTATAACTTTTATTAGGAGTGTCATATAAGTACCAGGTGGGCATGCGTGTCAATATTTTTAGAGGAATTTTCTAGAGGAAACAGTTCTTAGAGGTATTGTCTTGTAAATTTTTAAGGTTAAGGTTTTTAATTAGAGATTTAAAAAAATAAAATCTACTTCAAAAGATCATTTCTTGCCTTCATGTTTTTATGAAAAATCTTTATTGCAATCCACATATAAAAGTCCTGCACTGGACGGGTTATACCCAACCAAAGCCAGGATGTTCATTTTAAACCCGAATTCGACAAAGCAATCTTCCTCGACCCGGAACCTGGGGCTGGATCGTGTTTGGGTAAAATTGAATTATCCTACTTTATTCAGATCTCAAATAAAATTCATTTCAAATTCCATTGTTGCCAATAACGCTTATTTTGATACACAGTAGACAGTGATATATTAAAAATTTTGAAATGTCCCTATAAAAAGAAATACACTATACGAGCACTAATTTAATAGGTTTTGAAAACAATATTTCTGAAACTTTAAAAATTTTTCAAATCAGTATTTAAAAAAAAATTGTACAGCTCTTTTTATTAAGTGATTTAAAACTTTTTTAAACATTAATTCTGCTCTTAAAATGAATATAAAATGATTCCGTGTTAAATTTTTATATTATTTTCATTTACTGCGATTTTTTTAAAATTAATATTTAAAAAAATCGCAGTTACAAAATTTGTAACATTTCATACACCAATTTCCTACACAAGTGTATTATTAATCCAAAATTTTAAATTACGTCAAAATATTTATGAAAGATTTGTCAAATACGAATGTTTTTTTTAACAGTATGTTTCATCCTTTATAACGGAAAATATAAAATTTTGACATACACAAAAAAACATTAATCTAGTTTTAGTCCTCTCTCCTACTTGTAAGAAATCTTTAAAAAAAAGTTATATCGTCATAATATATCTTTGAAACTATTCAAAAAGCACAGTGGAAGAGCAGTTATTACAGAAGAAAATAACACCGCAAACAGTAGTTTATTTGCTCCCTCGACACTAATGTCTGTATGTTTTTACTTTTTATTAATGGGTATACTAAAATAAACTTCTAGGTCATTACCACAGTTTCATATAACCAGTCAAATTCATCTTCCGAGAAATATAGAAATTGTTGCACAGGAAAACGAAAAGTTTTCTATTTAATATGGAATTCGGTTTTCTGAAAGTATAGTGCAGTTAAACTTTAGAACATACTTAACTTGTGTAAGCATATAAAGAATATACGAAACAGCACGTAATTAATAAATGGAAGTCTTCTATGAAGGTATTTTTTATACACAACCGTAAGCGCATATCGTTATAATTTTTCAAGATTTAAAAGGGAAGTAAAACAGACTGACATACACAAAATCAATAGTATATATACTTATAGTTTTATTTTCTTTATCCTGTAAGAAATATTTAAAGAATGCAGTATTAAATCGTTATTATATAATCTTCGGAATTATTCAGTTGGGAAGCATTTATTTCCAAAGAAACCAACTCTGCAAACGGTAGTTTATTTTTTTTAAAACTGTCGTCGCTATAACGTAAAAAATGAAAATTTTCTTGATATGGCAAGAAGGTTTTGAAAATATAATATAACTTCTTCGTGTTACCCACGATTACCAGTAGCTTTCCGTTATCTTAAAAAATATCAGAAATCGATAGATTTCCGAAATTTAAAGAAGCAATTCTGAAACATGTTCTACAGACAAACATACTAAATTAACAGCGTTAAATGATCATTTATTTGTTACTCTTGCATAAATAAATTGTGTTACGCTGCTTACAATGTTTAATGGATAACTAATAGCATCAGAGAACCGATATTTAGTGTTGATACGAAGTTAAGAAAATGGATTAATTAATACGCTATAAGAACTACTCTGAAACCTTTCAGAAAATTATGGGCAGCAAAAAAAATCTTTCAGAAATTCTTCTTCAAATTTTCAAAATATATTTTATTCTGAAGATAAAAGAACGCTTTTCGTAATAGAGGGTAACTCGGAAGTAGTATTATTATGTTTTCGTAATCCTTCTGGATAGATCAAGAGCCATTTATTATTTTTTACGGTGTACTATCTATGTGTTTTGATATATTATTTATGTGGAAACGAATAGAAACTTTTAGATCATTACTGAATTTTTATTCATAACGAGGCAAATATATTTTTCGAGAAATATAGAAATTGTTTCGCAGGAAAACAGAAGGTTTTCTATTTAATATGGAATTTGGTTTTCTAAAATAATAGCAAAGATGAATTTTTGAATACACACAACTAAAGTGATATAAAATAATTATTATGATAAACAACACGTGATTTACACGGTGAGTAGCAGCACATATTTTTGCGTACTAATATTTACAAACGTTTTTCTTATAAGATCATTAAAAATAATGATCAGATACAGCGAAGATTACTATGAGAACTAGTGGTACACAAAAACAAGGAATGATACGCACCCTGATTTCTAAATAAATGATGCTTCATTAATGTATTTTAGTACATACATTAGAATAATAATGTCATTATATTTTTTTCCTATCTTATTTAAAGAATAAAGTTCAACTTAATATTCGGTTCAATATTAATTTTATGATATGTAAACTACAGTAATACTAATTTAAACTTACATTAAGGAAAATAGTTTAATGCCTAAATATGCTTTTTAATATTTTTATGCAAATGAATGTTACTTATCGCTTGCGCTTAACAGTTATATCATTAATATTGCATTATATAAATTAAATGAAGATATTAAATGATGGTGATTTTATTATGATAAATAATGACAGAGCCAATGACCTCAATTACAGCATTTTTGTACTTCATAGTCATTATTACATTATTAACGATGATAAATTTTTAAAGGGTGGCTATGTCGGCTTAGCGTGATAGATATAAATCAGTATTATCTATTAAAATATTTTCTTTCCATTAAAAATTGAAAAATTTAATTTCCATCATGTAATATTATTAAAATTGTATTAACCAAAAAAGTTTCTAATGTTAAGGCTAGCATTAAAATTTTGACTGGCTAAAGAAAAAGATAATTTAATTTAAATAAAACTGGAAAAATAGAAGATATCCTTGTGTTATGACCTACGTATATTGAATTAAACGCTTAAGTTAAACACACACACACACACACACACACACACATACACACACACACACACACACACACATATATATATATATATATATATATAGTATATATCATAAATTACTTAAGCGAAGAGTTATATACACTCTTAAAAATTTGCAGCAAACTGTCCAGTCATCTGACCGTTTTTTTAGAAAACTGTTACATAACTTTAATTTAACACTATTCCGACCATAATATGCGCAATAATATGGTCAGAATAGCGCTAACTTACAGTTATGGAACCGTTTTCTATAAAAACGGTCAAATGATTGGACAGATTGCCAGTCAGTGTTTAAACAGTGCAGTCCTTGTAAAGAAAAAAAAATAGTGACACACTCCTACTAACAAAACACTCCTATCAAAAAGTAACAAGAACGAAAAATCATGAGTCAAGCATAGATTATGTAACACTTTCCAACGCTTCCAAAATAATTTTACAAATCATACCGTTTAATAAGCTAAAAGATACCATCTAAGTAAACAATTTGGAAAACGCATAACATATTTAAAAACATAATTTCATAAATTTCCAACATATACAATATTCGGAAAAATATCCGAATACTTTTATTCAGCCCTGTATAGGATCTATAGATTTGTATATATACTACATAGGATGCTAAATTTTAGTTCAGTTAGGAAACGCGTAGCGCAGTTTAAAATTCTCCGTCTGGAGTTTGTGTCAATAAACGGAAATGTGTTCGCGAACTCTTGTGCTTCCCTGTATAGAATCTACAGAATTTATGCTCATCACGTACTAGACAAAAAGCGAGTTAAAATTAAAATTGTGTTCAGTAACTTAAAACGCACTTCCAGGAATTATTGTTAACAGACAGTAGAGAATTATTTTGTGTGTCCCTGTAAATGAACGATGACTGCTATACACACACTATTCTGTAGTAAGCCTCATGTAATGCACCTTAGTGATATATAGAAATTTCAATGCGTTTAAAATAGTGAAACATTATTTAAATAAACCGCAGACGATTGTTCTCCATAGACGTAATATAACGGAATTATTTTGACTGTCCCTGTAAAGTAACTATAACTGCTATGCACACCCTATTCCATATTAAGCTTCTTCTAATGCACCTTCGTGATATATATAAATTTCAATGCGTTTAAAACAGTGAAACATTATTTAAATAAACCGCAAATGATTTTTCCCCATAGACCGCAATATAACGGAATTCTTTTGAGTGTCCCTGTAAAAAAACTATAAGTGCTACACACTTCCGTTGAAATAGGGAACATGCTATAGATAACGACAATAACATATAAATATTGCAGAGAAATCCGAGCATATTTACGGGAGTTAGTGTACGGCCAGACGGCCAGACGGCAGATGGCAGACGGCCATACGGCCAGACAAACCGAAGTCATAAACACTTTTTAACTAGGTTGGAAAGTGTTAAAAACGTTATCGGAACCAATTGATTAGTAACAACGTCTACTAATATTTTTCTTAAGCGATCGTCTACACTGAGAAAACTTTACAATTTTTAAAGGTAGCACGTAATTTTGACATCATATTTGCATTTGTCAGTGAATTTCACCAAACCAAACGAGGAATCATTCGGTCAAGTAATTTAGGAGTTATGGGGGTTTAAAATTTAGAACTCGAATGTTAAATCTTTTTAATCATTTCGAAATCTGTTTTAATCATTGCAATGCGGATAGATTTTTTTGTATAACAATAAGCTACTTGGCGGAATGAGATATAATTTAGGATTCGTATATTTGAAGATTCTAAAAATCGATTTATGTTAAAAAGTCTTAGGTTACAATGTATATATTTCTCAATAATTAATTAAAAAATATTTTTTTCGAAATTAATTTTCGGAAAAAAATGTGAAGTACAGCCTATGAATTATTTAACAAAAATCGATTTCTAGAAACTTCAAATATACTAATCCAAAATTACTGCTCATTCCGTCAAGTAGGTTTTGAGTTATGCTTAAATAAAATACCCACATTGCATTTAACATTAGGCGTTCAAAATTTTAAACCTACATAATTCCTAAACTATTTGAAAGAATGACTTCCCATTTTGCATTCGAAGGTAAAATATACCAAAAAAATCTAAATATGTTATCAAAATCAGGTGCTTTCATTGAACATTTTAAAGTTTATTACAATTCCTATACGTATAATACCCCCTAACAAAATACATGCATAACCTTAGTTAGTAGACGTTATTACTTATTGATTGGTACGAGTTACATTTCATAGTATGTTTTGCTGCATAATTAGTAGAGATGTATCTATTTATTACAGAAAGTATTCATCACTATTATATACAGGGTTCGTACGGCTCATGGAATTCTGCAGGAAATTCTTCGGTACCAGTATTTTCTTACAGAAAATCTCTCCTAAAAAGAAGGGGAAGTTTCGCGAGTTTAACCTAGATTCCTTTTTCTATAAAAAAAATGATTGGTAACACTCCTGGAAAATTCCCTGATCCGTAGGAACCCTGTATATATAAAAGCGGCCAAAAAATACAGCTACAATATTATAAATATTTAATAGTTTATAAATTTATTCTATTTAAATTCTCTTTATTTATGATATTTAATGTTTCATAAAAGTAGTATTAGAAATGTATTTCTTAACTAAAAATAATCTGCCAAGAAATCAATGTACATGTGTAAAATTTATGTTTATTATCAATTTTATTTTCTGAATTCATATTTCTGCAATTTTAAATGCTGTTGTTTTTCATTTAGACAAGATGAATTATTTTGGAGGAATTATTTTGTTTCTGTTATTACAGACATACCAATAAAATAAAATTCCATAAAAGTGTTATTTATGTTTAAAAAAGAAATCAAAAAGTGGATTTGAAATAATGTATTACTAGAGTAAAACTGTAAAATGTTCTTAATATTTAGTTCCTATTCTTCTAATGGAAATATATTTGTAATGACATTTCAAAATATTTTTCTTTTATATTGAGCTTGAGGAATTATTGAATTACATGTACAATCACATATCATGCAATTTTTCATTTTGAGAATACTGTTCATTTTCACGTATGCAAAAGTTTTGAAATGTATTTATCAAAATACAGGATTCAGAGGGTTCCTACTTTAAAGTGCCACTTGCTTTTGATTAGTAACAATAGTTTATAACTTCTGAAACACGAGCAAGAACATACGAAGAAAATATTTTAGGTGTTTATTGAAGTCGGGAGCATGTCTTTTGCAGTTTTTCCTCTCAATTAATCTCTGTTTGTTGTGCCCTTCAAAATATCTCTCTGAATTGGAAAACCAAATCGCTGAACAGAGTGTTCAATATTTTTTCCACGGTTATATATATATATATATATATATATATATTGTGTAGAGTACTCCAATTCGGACATTCCTCCTGTATAATATTCAATTTCAATAATGGTGGTACAAGGTGTGAAGGTGGCAATAATTAAAATAGAGGTGTTTAGAGCTCAATTCTGACAAAACCAGCCGTTCAAATGCAACAAAATTTAATGTAAATTGTGTTGTTTAATGGTAATTTAATGTTTTAGTGATGTAAAGTTTGTATATTTAACAAATAAATTAATTTTTGTCACCAATGACGAAAATACCGCCTCAAGACAAATGATAAACAATATTGTGAAACGTTTCTTTTTTTTAGTTCACATGCCATTAAATTAAGGATAAAACTAAAAATTTTACATCATGTTGTGCAATCACTTGATTCCCTATAATGAAAGACAATCACTTCTTTTGTTTGTTTTCTTTGTCTATTTTAGTGCAAAAAAGCAGCCTGACATTTCCTCAGAATTACTTGTCCCTGATGGCGAAAGAGTAAAAGAAAGCGTTATACCAATATTGTCGTACAGTATTCTTCGCCTTATTTAATTGCAGAAATTAGGTTATTAAATTAAGCGAAGATTATTGTACGAAAATACTAATATTCCGCGGACAACAGGAAGGGAAGCCCTGTTCTAAACGACATTTTTGTTCTATTAAATCTGTTTCTTATGGTCTAAATGTTATGTAGTTTTCAATTTACTGTGTTAGGCTCAGTGTATGATTTACAGTCGACTTTCTAAATACCCTACTTTAATTAAGGTCAACCAGTAGAAATGCAGGGGCAAAAAACTACCTGAATGCTCCTATATGTGGGAATCCACTGTCGCAGTTGTTAAAACTCATGGCAGTTTCATGCTACAAAACGAACAACATTTATAAAATAAAAATCAAATACTTAGGCATATGATATGATAGGCAATTGAGATCATTATCATGATATGTATTTAAAAAAAACCTTACATCATGCAATGCTATTTACATCATATTATAACAAACATACATAAACAATAAATTATATTCTCATTCTGAAAAAAATTCAGATGTGTATCCTAACCAAAAGAACATAAATAAGGATTTAAAGCAAGCATTTTACTTTTATTAATCACACAATTTCTTGAAAATAAATAACACAAACTTGTCAATCTAACCGAATGTATTAAAAAAAAAAAAAAAAAAAAAAAAAAAAAAAAAAAAAAAAAAAATTGCAGCTTGTAATAAAATTGTGCGATTTAAAATAACTTGTGAATGAACTTTAAGTTAATTTACATAAAGTTTGATAGTGAAGTGTTTTTATGTCTTTTAAATCATACGCAAAAATAAAACCTTATTTTTAAAGAATTTGCGTAATCTTACATTCCTAAAAATTTTTAACACAGGTATAGGTTTCTTTTTTTTAGGAGCAGGAAAAATATATTTTTGTTTTCACATACAGCAAATCTAGTGTTACATTTTAAATGGTAAATTGTAATTCTATAATATTTTCATTAAAAGACTACCTTCCGTTAGTTAAATTTAAATGTTTGTAAAAGCTGTTCGCATGAAAGTGACTTTAAAAGCAATATCTGCAAGTGCATGTTTATTTTAAATAATTTTTGTAATGCATATTTATAGCAAGGTTTAAAAAAAAATATTCTTAAGTTTGATCAGGTAATGTTACATACTGTCCACAACAAATGGAGAATTTACATGTTTCCAGGTGTTTTTCTTTACGACCAAATTTCCATAAATCTTTTTCAGAATTGCAAGTTAGCGCCTTCTAACTTTTGGAACTACAACTTTTCTTCTGTATTTCAAAACGTCCGCCATATCTTTGATCACATCATTTGTTCTTTTTTATTTTTATTTTTTTTTAGCAAATTTCGATGCACCCAGTATGAAATCGCTCATCAACAAAATCATCAGCAAATGCATGAAATATTTGTGTTCTTCATACAGTAGAAATACAATCAACAAACCGCAGAGCAAAAATTTACTTTATGATTTACATTTCTTAAGGAATGTTTTATAAAATGTAAATTTTCAACTCATATTCTAAATTAAGAAGCAATACCAAGAAATGCTAAATAACTAGTAAAAGTATAAGTGAAGAAACATGATTTTGAAACTAACTTGTAGATTTATATTAAACAAAAAGTGAGTTTGTAATAAACATTTTTTGAGAAAAAAAATCATGTTACAAAGTGTGTAACAAAGAACAGGCATGTAACAAAGAAAATGATCATTTATATATTAATGATTGATATTTTCACTGGTTTAATTTTTTTTCCTTTTTTATAGTTTTTGAAATAAAATAATGGACATTTAAATAAAATAATAGAATTTGAATTTCAATGGATTCAATAGCATTCTCATGGATGTATATTTTTAAAAAATTATGTTTCCAAAAAGTAAAATTCGCCTTATTTAATTACAGATTTTTTTTCATTACATAAGGCAACTATTACTATGTAGAAGTAGGAGTATTCCAAAGTAAGAACTCGTGAGAATTCAGTTAGACTATTTATTTTCACTTTTGCAGCAAATTTGCATTTCAAATTTATGTAGTGATTTCAGTTTTTAAAATATATTATACTTCAGTAATTGTAATTATTGTTAGAAGTACAATTCCCGCATTAAATAACACGATGAAAAAATTAGCTTATTTGTTAATTAGGTACAGCAACGTTCTTCTTTTGCTAATTCTATCAAGCAAATTATAAAGTTTTAAATATAGACGAAATGTTTGTCCGACAATTATTTAAACATTTAATATATATTTATTACACATATTAATTTTAGACATATTTGATATCATGTGTAATATATACCAGCAAATTATTAGTTTTTTCACTATATTCCACAGTGGACAATAAGAAAATACATGAGAGGTTGTAAGGTATGTGTGTTGTGGAATGGTACACTAAGTGACGAGATATCCTGTTTGAACCTCAGTGCAATTATTTGATACTATATGTATACTATGTATAAATATACTCAAGGAAGTTTTTATTCGAAAAAGTGTTTAAAGAAGATATGGTCTAAAGTTGCGAATTTCAGATGAATGTCTACAATGGTTTAATGAAGCTTTTGAAAAATGATTGATACTTACTACAATATGTAATTTTGAAATATTGTGAAAGTGTTTTATTAAATTTTAGTTTCTTTAATACCTTTTTAGAGTATCGTTACTCTTCTTTAAACCCCTTTAATTTTACATGTGTGAGTGCTTCGTTAAGTAATACTTTAACAGTCTATACCTATACAGGTGTTTATAGTAGATTCCCAGTTCATTTCTAGTATAAATCGCACGTCTAAACGGCTAGGTGTATTTCGGCTTTCAGATGTTTGCTGTCGTTTCATGCGAAAGCCTAGTGGGATGAAATTAATTTAAGTTATTCAACAAAAGATATGTTGGAGATTACAGATCAGTCAGTATAACTAGTTCATGCTACTTGTAGAGAGATAAACTTGAATTGTGAATGGTGTTTTTCTAAAGTGTTGATAAATTTTGCCCAGTCTTAGTAAAACGTAATGTCGCTGGTGCTTGTTGCCTTCGTAATACAAGTGTTAGAGATACTATTTATGCAGAAATAAACTGTTTTAATTCTGTTTTTGAACTTTTTTTACATTTTACATGGCACTTGAAAATACTAATGGCCCAGAGAGACGCTACATTGGCGTCAATGTTGATCTTCAATTCGCCCCTGCTGTAAAGTGGCAAAGAAATACTTTTCAACATTGGAGGATGTTAATGTCTTTATTGAAGAATTCGGAAAGTATTTGTCATCTAATAAAATACGTGAAAATGGTGAATGTACCATATTAAATTGTAGTTCAAAAGGAGACGCTCGTATATGATTTCAATATATTGCGTATCGATTGTTGCCAAAACTCCTACTTATAAAGTTGAGAAAAATTTCTCTACTGTAAGAGATAAATGCTATCCCTTAGCAAAGGTTGTCCTATTGCATATGTATCTAGGACCCTCATTTATGCTGAACGAAATTAACTTTTAACGGAGTATAAGTGTTTGGGCGTTATATGGTCTTCACAAATGTTTCACGTATATCTTGGGAACATTCTAGTTAACGTTATCACTGATAAATTCTATTACTAAATTTTTAAAAATGGCATTGGTTTATGAGCACGAAAAATAAGGCAAATAATAAGGCAATTTGCCTTAATTTGGCAAAGTTTACTATTATAATTGATCATTTTTCTGAGACTGAGAATGTTGCAGAAGATTAATTCTTCCGGTGTCCTCAGGGTGAGTAGGAAAGTATGCTGGTCCTTGGATTTTTACTAAAACATATTTAATTATCGCAACAATCCGATAAATTTTACAAATGTTAGTAATTTTATGCAGACAGATCGACAAAAATGGGACTTATAGCGCAATAAGTAAAAGTAAAAGGCACTTTTGATTTGTTAGTTTTATAAAGTACAACTTGTGTCAAATACGACGATAAACATACTTATTGCAATGTACGCTAAATACTTTGTATGGCCTTTTAAAAGTTCAGTGTTATAAAATTACAGGAGTCACTTATAACAATAATCATGGAATTTTCGTAATCAATCACATAATCAATTTTATTGCCTATCAATTTGACCAATTTAAATAACAATTGAAATTCATAAGTGAAAAACACTTTTTACGTACGAATTATTGAGCACTTTGCACTCCGTACAATTTATTGGAGTACGACAATTGCTTTTGCTCCGACGAATGTTTTGCCCTACCCATTGTCATGTAAGATACCCTGTAATGACGTTCCTCATTACATATCCTCTTTTTCTTTAAAATTAATCCCCCCTTTCTAGTTTCAAAAATTATGTAATTTATTTAACTTTTTCTATTTTTATTGCCAGTAAAAATAACTTTATTCTAGCCTTCTCCTTTTTGCCTATTAGATTCTAATTCAGTGCGGTTTCACTCAATTTATATTACGCATCTTTCTTAACATGTCAGTTTCATTTATCAGCCTACAAAATAAAAAAAGTATGTAATCACACCCATATACTGCGAATTGCTCTTCCTTTTTCCCGCCATCCGGCATGTGCAAAAAAAAGAAAGGTAAAGTAACTGCTGTCTTTCTACTTATTTCTAGGCTTCCCTTTCCCTAACAAACTTCCATCTCTTATATGCAACCTATATCTAAATTTAGCACGCATTATTGTCTATGTTCTAACGTACATGAATTCTAATTCAATTATCCAGGCTCGTTCGGCACCTCATTAATTACAAAAATTTGTACAACCCTCACTTCCCACGAATCTAGTGCCGGGTCTGTCATTTTCCAAATAACTCCCTTTAATTGATCAAAAATACATTATTCTTTGCATGAGTCTCGCCAAATTCATAGTAAGTTGGAGTTAAATAAAGAAAACCGCACGCCAAAAATAAAAAAGTGTAAAATATGTTTGAAACATTTTTGTATCAGTCTCTCCGCTACTATCTTTGTAGTAATTAAGTTTTAATCTGTGCACCTCCTCTTCAGCGATTATTGCCTGTAATTCGAATCTGGTTACTATGTCAGCTGCTTATTATGTCTACTCTGATTAATTAAACAGTATGTGTACTTCCCTCATGCATCTTCTCCTTTATGCATAATTTTTACGATTAATTTAGGATACAGTTCCAGTTCTTTTTGATTTGTTTTTAGTGCACATCTCCTGAAGTTCCAGCTACTCATCTTCACCCATGTCTGTAAATCTCCGTCACATACCCCGCCATTCATGTTATGCTTATACAGGATATCACAAAAAGATTGAAAGGCTTTTTAATTTTCTACCTGTTGTAGATACGTAGGCGATGGAAATTCCAAAAGTGTCCAACATAAAGTAGGGATTAAAATTATATTGAGGAAGACATCATGCTACTAATTTTCAAAAAGTTACACTTTTAAATTTTTTATGCGTTCCCTGTGTCCTATAAAATTATATTACGAAACTTTTATTCATGCTCTTACAAGTAAAACAGTAAAACGTTCCTTATTCTACGCCCAAATAATGATGCCTTGAATTTTATGAAATTTCGTAGCTTTCCAGCATTAAAAAGTCCTTCCGGACTGTACCGGGAGGAAAAGGTAGCTTTCCTATATCTTCGTTTTAAAATTTTAGCTAATGTTACAAGAAAACAGCAAGTTAAAATGCAAAGAAACCGTTTAGAAAAGATTCGTTAATACTGAATTTGAATAAGAATTTCGCCAAATTATTGAGCAGTAGCTAAATTGGCCTTCATTTATAAAGACTTATTTTGGTCGCCAAATTTGGCGATATTTCGCCAAATGTCACAAATTTTGTCAATGTCGCCAATTATGGCGCTAACGGATATGAATATATAGTTTTATGCGTATGATTGGGAAAATTATTACAACAATGAAAGAAAATAATTTGCGAGTACCACGTTAATGTGCTGTTTTGTTTCAAAATGTCAGCCACCCTAGAATTTCAAACTGCTCTATCTCAGCCATTTTTTAAGATAGAGGTAAACCAAAAATTGCTCTGGAATCCTTGTATCAAGGCCTAACACGTAATTAAAAAATAAATTTGAATTTTTAACTTTTTTGTATATTTATTTTAGTTTTAAATTTTCAAATGGCCACAATCTTGAAACTAAATGGCGGACTAAGCTGGCCAACGAACTCGGTCGAGACATTGGTGACCTTAATACACACAATTAGTTTCATCAAAATCAATTTATAAATACGAGCGTTATCGTATGACATAGGTCAGATATATATATATATATATATATATATATATATATATATATATATATATATATATATATGTGGTCGCGGGAGTTCTCATCTGAACTTTAGACTGCAAACACAAGCAAATACTTTATTGGGGCTTGTGAAGTTGAATGATGCCTCGCGAACAATATAAATTTTGATGAGTGCAGTAATTTTTTACAGCGTGAGAACGAAGTAGACAGAATGAGTCGAGATGCAGACTGAGTAAGACGGACTCGGGAGATGCTCTTAAATCTCCGGCGACGGCCAGCCTTTACGAGCTGAGCTGAGAAATGGTATCTGCAAACGGCCTTTAGGAGCTTACGAGTTTTCATGATTGTTCTAATTATTTTTTAACTTGTACATATTTGTAAATATTTGATATAATCCAGAAAATTAAACAGTGTAAGATTTCAACAAAAATCTGCCTTGGACTTATTAATACCCATTTAGACAACCGGCCATAACAAATATCTACAAAATGGGAGGCACGGCCTGGATCAACGGAATCTATGCGAACTGGATCTACATGATTTGTAATTGATCTGAATGATCGGGATCTACGTGAATTTCGAATAAAGAAGCAAAAAGATTTGTGCATCAAGTTCCTGTGAGATGTTCACGTGTGTCTTCACGTAAAAGTGTTTTGTGCTTCCGAATTTTTTTTTTTTCATCTGTGTATTACTACACATCCAAGTGTGTGTGAGTGGTTATTATGTGATATGTGCATCGTATCTGTGAGGTGTGCATCGTTTCTGCGAAGGTTAAGTTCAGTGATGAATCGCTGAAAAGCCGATAAAGTTCTTTCGGTAAAGTGTGAAATGTTTCGAGTATCGGTGTAGAAAGTTTGACCCACTGACCGTCTGTGCAAGATAAGTGTCGTGTTTTCGCGGTGGCGGAAAGCGATTTTCTTTTTTTTCTGGTGATATTTTTTTTCTTCTGCTTTTAGTGTACGCAAGAGGAAAATGTGTTGTTCGTTTATCAGCAAATAAGCGACCCAGAGTCAGAACGCTCGAATGAAATAAAATATAAACGTCTGCCGTGCATATTTTTTTTTGCAGACTGGGAAAAGTGAAAAGTGAAACGATTAAAAGTTTTTTTTTTTTTTTTTTTTTTTTCTCTCTCTTTTTCTTCGTATAGATAGAGGAAGGTGTTATTTTTTTTGCTTCCTCACATGAATAATGTTTGATTGAGTAATGTTTTTTTTCTAGAATAGAGTTAAGTAGTACAAAGATATATATATATTTTTTTTGTATCTTGTTATTTTTATGGGAAAGGAAACAAAATATATATTCGATTTAGAATACTTAGAGAAAGTGTTTATAAAATTGTTGAATATTATTATATGTATAAATATATTTTATTTATCGGGTGAAGATATGAAAGTAAGTGTATTTTTATAACTGTTACGTATTATTATATGTATTGATATATTTGATTTATCGGGTGAAAATACGTATATTATTGATTTATTTAATGATATATTTTATTTTTATGTGTTAATTAGTTTATGATAAAAATGGCACATTTAATAAGGTCAAAAAAGATCGATCTGATTACTGCGGCTGTCGAATTAGGTTTAAATCCACCAGAATCGACCAATAAAACTCAATTAACTGATTTAATTGTAAAATCCAAAGGGTATGATGAAGATTTAGTGAAAAATTTGTTAGAGGGAATTGTAAGTGAGCGTGAAGAAGCCGAAAGATTATTACAGCAAAAAGAAGCTGAGAATCGCGAGTTTGAATTAAAACGATTACAATTGGAAAATACACAAAAAGCCCAATTACATAACTCTGTACCTACAATCGCTGGAAAAGGTTCCGATGTTTTAAAATTGTTAAATAGGTACAATAACGAGGAGGAAATCAGTATATACTTAACCCTTTTCGAACGCCAGGCAAAGCGGTTAGAGATAGACAAACATGAATGGGTAACCTATCTTCTCGCATTATTACCTCTCGATATAGTTAATTTAATAAATCGCGAAAGTGAGGAACAGTCCAGCGACTACGACTATGTAAAAAAAATACTTTTAAGACGCTTTAGACTTACACCGGAGCAATTTCGGCAAAAATTCTTCTTGCATAGAAAGCAAAATTCGGATTCGTGGAAAGATTTCTCGTTTGAACTCTCAAATTTCTTGGATAATTGGTTATCTGGCCTGCAAATATCGACGTACGAACAATTAAAAAATATTTTGATTATTGATCAAATCAGGAGAAAATTGTCTTTAGAAATGAAGGAACACTTTTGTGATGAATTACCCAAAATTACGAATATAGATGATTTGACAAATAAATTGGATGATTTTGAAACTGCTCGAATTAACTTACGGAAGGCTGAAATTAAGTCCCCAAATACGGAATTCCGAAAACGTCAAGGTTTTGAAAATAATAGAGCGTTCCATCGAAATGATGTTAGCCGCGTACCATATGAAAAAAATTACGCAAATGCCCCCCAAAAGAATTTAAATACAAAAATCCGTTGTTTTAATTGCAATGAATTTTCGCACCGCTGGAGGGATTGTCCCCGAAAAAAAGAAGGCCCAGTGTGCTGGAAGTGTAAAATTCCTGGCCACAGGTCTGACCAGTGTATAAACAATTCTCCTAAAAATGCAAATGCCGCCATAAGCAACAACTCTAATCCAGCAGATAAAATAATAAAGAACGTGAGGATTTTAGGAAAAAATATAGATGCTTTGATAGACACAGGGAGCGACGTAAATATGGGGAATAACGATATTTATATTGCCCTGGGATGCCCTAAATTACATGAAAATGACTTGGTTTTGTCAGGTATTGGTGGAAACCAAATAACACCCATAGGATTTACGACCGTAAACATTGAAATAGATGGTTATACAGTAAATTCAGATTTATACATCGTAAAAAATTTGAATCATTCTATAATTTTAGGGAATACCTTTTTGAGACAGTTAAATTTCAATATTTCAGAAAAAGGATTGCAAATTATGGGAAAACGGAAGTTAAAAGAAGTTAGGATAAATTACGTCACTGCTTTCCCACAAGAAACAGCCATGACGAAAATCAAACGCGTCAGCTATGTCACACCCAGATTTCATGCGATGTTGCGGTCAGAAAAACAAAACAATCCCACGATAGGAAAAATGATTTCGACAGCTGAATTAGTGAGAAAGGAACAAACTAATCAAAATGAAACAGCTTTTAACTTTAGTGAAAAAGTAAACATGCAATTAAGTACTGCAAAAAGTTGTTTATTAGAAAGTGAACAGTGTTCTATCCCACAGTCAGACTTAGCGAAAACCACAGATATTTATTTAGCTGAAACAGCCAATTCAATTAATTTTCAGGAAGTTGAGCTGAATCATATTACAAACAATGCTATTAAGAAAGAGTTAACGGAATTGATTACTAATTATAAGCCAAACAAGGTTAAGGACACAGAGTTAAAAGTAAATATAATATTAACTGATGATATTCCGATTGCGCAACGACCGCGTAGATTAGCGTATCCGGAGCAGGAGTTTGTGGACAAACAAGTACAGGAATGGTTGGAAACGGGAATTATAACGGAGAGTAACTCTAATTATGCATCTCCTATAGTGTTAGCGAAAAAGAAAAATAATTCTTGGAGACTTTGCGTAGACTATAGATTGCTAAATAAAAAAATAATTAGAGATAATTTTCCCTTGCCAAGAATAGAAGATGTTTTAGATAACATTGAAAGTGCAAAGGTTTTCACAACATTGGATTTAAAAAATGTTTTTTTTCATATAGACGTAGCAGAGGAGAGTAGGAAATATACAGCATTTGTCACGCATAACTCGCAGTACGAGTACTTAAAGCTCCCATTCGGATTATCGGTTGGACCACAACAGTTTCAAAGATATATTCAAGCTGTTTTTAAACAGTTAATTAAAGAAAAGGTAATATTAATTTACTTAGACGATGTCATAATACTTGCGGAAACTGAGGAAGAAGCCTTGATAAAACTGAAACGCGTCCTAGAAGTTGCATCGGATTACGGACTTGAATTTAATTTTGCAAAATGTCATTTTCTTAAACGGAAAATTGAATTTTTAGGCTATATTATCGAAAACGGAACTACTAGACCCTCGGAAGCCAAAACTTTGGCAGTAAAGAAATTTCCTGAACCCCGCACCCTTAAACAACTACACAGTTTTCTGGGTCTAACTTCTTATTTCAGAAAGTACATCCCACATTATGCAACTATAGCGAGACCTTTAAGTGATTTATTAAAAGCGGGAAATAAATTTAAATTTGGAATACCCGAAAAGCAAGCTTTTGAAACTCTTAAAGAAAAATTAGTTAACCCCCCAGTATTGCATGTATTCCGACGAGGCGCTAGACTAGAATTGCACACCGATGCAAGCGCCATAGGTTTTGGTAGTGTCCTACTACAAGAAGATGAGAACAAAAACTTACATCCTATTCATTACATGAGCCGTAAAACTACACCTACTCAAGCAAAATTTTCGAGTTACGAATTAGAGACCCTTGCGGTAATAGAATCGGTCAAAAAATTTCGAAACTACTTATTAGGCACGACATTTAAAATTGTGACAGATTGTTCCGCGTTTCAAAAGACTATGGACAAAAAAGACATTACGCCAAAAGTAGCAAGATGGGCGCTATTCTTACAAGAATTTGATTATGAAATAGTACATCGAGCGGGAAATCAAATGAAGCATGTCGACGCATTAAGCAGAAATACAGTATTGGTAGCAACACGTTCTTATGACGAATTAACAGCAAAAATTAAATTAGCGCAACAAGAAGATGAACATATTCAAACCATCAAAAAATTAATAGAAAAAAGTGAAAGCTCGGAATATTTTAATCGAAACGACATACTGTATAAATATGAAAACGACAGGGAACTGTTGATGATTCCCTTAAATATGCAAATAAAAGAGTTGTTAGACGAAGAACATGTAAATTCGATTATGTCAGAGAGAAATTTCAATAGGGAAATTGCAAAAGAGAACATTTTAAAAATACAGCAAGAGAATCGCAAAACCTTTAATAAAAAAAGAAAAACGGCATACACTTATAAACTCTGTGATTTAGTAGCTATACAAAAAACACAATTTGGTACAGGCATGAAGTTGAGACCTAAATTTCTCGGTCCCTATGAAATCACCAAAGTTAAAGGAAAGGATCGATACAACGTAAAGAAAATTGGCTACCATGATGGTCCAAACATTACATCGAGTGCTGCCGACTTTATGAAACGATGGACAAATTGGACAGAGTGATATTTTGAAACAATATTCTTTTTACTTTTATTGAACATTATGAGTGAACTCTGAACTTTAAGCAATTTTCAACGTTATAACAAGTTTTGTTGTGTTATTTTCATTTTTTATATTTTAGGAAACACTGTATGTTTCAATATTTACTATTGTTTATTGTTTTGTTTGTATATATATATATTTTGTGTGTATTTGATAACTTTAGATTTTAGTCGACTGGTTCTATACCTAGTGAAATTAGTAGATAATCACTGTGAGGACACAGCACAGTCAGGACGGCCGAGTTGTGGTCGCGGGAGTTCTCATCTGAACTTTAGACTGCAAACACAAGCAAATACTTTATTGGGGCTTGTGAAGTTGAATGATGCCTCGCGAACAATATAAATTTTGATGAGTGCAGTAATTTTTTACAGCGTGAGAACGAAGTAGACAGAATGAGTCGAGATGCAGACTGAGTAAGACGGACTCGGGAGATGCTCTTAAATCTCCGGCGACGGCCAGCCTTTACGAGCTGAGCTGAGAAATGGTATCTGCAAACGGCCTTTAGGAGCTTACGAGTTTTCATGATTGTTCTAATTATTTTTTAACTTGTACATATTTGTAAATATTTGATATAATCCAGAAAATTAAACAGTGTAAGATTTCAACAAAAATCTGCCTTGGACTTATTAATACCCATTTAGACAACCGGCCATAACAAATATCTACATATATATATATATATATATATATATATATATATATATATATGTATATATATATATATATATATATATATGGATATATCTATATATATAAATCAACATTTGAACGGAGGGTGGTTTTGGGGCCTGGGGGTCATGATCGGTGAAAATATATCGAAATTTTCCGGAACTGCTTTCCTCCGAACGACTGCAATAGGTAGCTTTATACTTTTTTGTATTGAAAGCTACCTAAAATTGGACAGATGATTTTTTAATCCTGAAAAGATGATTTTTTAATACTTCATAAAATTTAACATATCATACACTCAGAAAAAAGTTTTGTTGAATCAACAAAAATTTGGTTGGCCCAACAAAACTTTTCGTTTAAATATAGGGCAATGAAAATTTTGTTTGAATAAACAATTTTTTTTTTTTTTTTTTTTTTTTTTTTTTTTGCAATTCAAAAAAAAAAATGTATCGTCAGCAGAAAATATTTTGTTAATTCAAGTAAAATGGTTCAATTTTACTTGAATTTTACTAAAACAACCAAAATGTAGTCAACAAAACATGTTTTGTAGTTTTAATCAATTCTTTTTTCTGGGTGTAAGTCTGTGAGTTTAGGTCGTAGAAGAAATGTATTATTAATTCTTTATGTGTCAGAATATGGAAAAAATATTTCTACTTATAGAACTCAGAGACCGTATACAATTTAAAAAGTGCAATCTTTAAAAAAAAAGGAAGATTTTTGTGAACATATTGTTAATTCCTAACTTATTTTGAACAATTTTGCAATTTAGATTGCCTTTTTATCTCTAACAGGTAAAATTTTCAAGAGCGTTTCAATCTTTTTCGGACACTCTGTATATGCTTAGTCATTTATCTTATATTATTTAAATTATGATTTCTTTCTAAATAGTTTTCGATTGAGACGCAGCGCAGAGTTTTTTTCAGATTTGAAACATATATCCTAATTTATTCACCTTTATGTTTTACATTTTCAAAGTTCATTAATTCTTAACAGTAATTTTTAGGCCGTTTTTTAAAAATTTCACTTATTTTTTAAATATTTTAAACAAAATTACTAAAAACATTGTTAGAAGCAGATTTAAAAAATATGTATAGTTGTTTTATGTTAAATGATAAGAAAAAATGAAATTTTCTTTCCCATAATTTTATCTGTTGTTTAAATACAATATTTGAAATAAATCTTACGTCACAAAATTAAACAAGAACTACGATAATTCATTCGTACAAGTTAGCAGAATACGAACGGTAATATAAAATTCGTTCGTTCGAATTCGTTCGTGTTAAAATATTACTTTACGGATGAATAAATATGTGATTTAGGTGTTATAAAAGGAAAATTTAAATGCTTAAATCCATTTATCACTCTTTTTGTTTGTGTCCATAAACAGTTATTTTACATCGTTAGTTGCATTTTGTTACAATTATTTATTGAATAAAGCAAAATTTGTGTAAAATATTGCTTTTATAAAATGCAAATAAATGCATGGAAAGAATCACACAATTACAGCTTAATTACCTATTAAAGAAAAAAATCATGCTAGTTACCATTCTCTTTATAAAGTTGGCTTTACTCTTAATTTATTTAACGAATATTCGTTCATCTTCTCCGTAAACAAGATATCTAATTACGAAAAATAATGTATTCAATGTAAATTTCAGGACAATTAACTTCGATTTTCAGTTTACAAAGACAAGTCTTTTATTTTCTCCAAACAATGCTCGTTTCTAAGAAATTATTGCAAGGGAAAAGCCATGGAAATCTGACTTTATTACCAGAAAGATCGATTCTTTAAAACCGCTATTCCAACATCTACGAACCCAATTAAAATGAAACTGTGCACGAATTCTTCGAAAGCAATTAAAATTAGTTGGAAAGGGTTTGATAGCTAAATGCATCCGTTGTATTACATCAGTTGGGTGGTTAGTCGTAGCCCAGAAAAAATTTAGAGTAATAAATGAATTAATTGATATGAGATTTGAGAATTTAAATGACAGAAATGTTTCACAAGTAGCAATTTGAGTCTATACAAATAAATTTGTATAATTTTAATTATATTTAAATTACTAAAACAGAATTATAAGATTTATTTTACTGTTTTTCTATCTATCTATCTATCTATCTATCTATCTGTCTGTCTGTCTGTCTGTGTATCTATCTATCTATACATTATATATGATTTATATACAGGGTGTTTCAAAAATGACCGGTATATTTGAAAAATCAGTAAAAACTAAACTGGCAGCGATAGAAATACACCGTTTGTTGCAATATGCTTGGGACAGCAGTAAATTTTCAGGCAGACAAACTTTCGAAAAATCTATTTAAGGATATCAAAGTTGCCATTTTTCTAAAATATTAAACACGTATTTTTCCGTTTTTCAATCTGATGTATATTTCCCAAGTTATTCGAGCGTTTCCAGACATTGCAATGGTAACGATTCTCACAGCATTGCACTCGATTACAGCGCCATCTGCAATGTTTCGAAGAAAATCAATACAAAAGTTACGTATTTTTTCCCGTAGAATCTGAATCTGCAATAAAAAATGGGGGTCATCATTTAAGATTTCAAAGTTGCCCCCATTCCCGACCCCTCGGGGGGCAAATTTGTTGGGGGACAACATTAATATCCCTAAATAGATTTTTAAAAAATATTGAACATGTATTTTGCCACTTTTCAATTCAATCTATAACAATTTTCCAGACTTTTCTGACCCTATATATATATATATATATCATATATTCTAATACGAGCAAATCTTGTATGTGGTTATACATCTATATATGTATATGCAAATTTTATCTTAAAAATGGCTTTAACGATTTTGCCGAAATTTTGTATCCTACAGTTTTGGGGCACCAGAAAACCATTGGGCTAGGTCACATGTTCGAGAAAATTCGATTAGTGGATCATTTTGGGTCATGGTCAAGCTAATTGTATCTAAAAAACGGTTCAAACGATTTTGACGAAATTTTGTATCCGACCATTTTCGGGCACGAGAAGACTATTGGGCTTGGTCACATGTTCGAGAACTTTCGTTTAGGGGGTCATTTTTGGGTCAACGCGGGTCAAATTAATTTTATCTAAAAAACGGCTCTAACGATTTTGATTAAATTTTGTATCCTACGAGTTTCGGGCACGAGAAAATCATTGGGCTAGGTCACATGTCCGGGAAAATTCGATTATTGGGTCATATCTGGGTCCATGTGGGTCAAGCTAATTTATCTAAAAAGCGACTGAAACTATTTACACTAAATTTTGCATCCTATAGCTTTCGGGCACGAGAAGACTGTTGGGCTAGGTCACATGTTCGAGAACTTTCGTTTAGGGGGTCATTTTTGGGTCAGCGCGGGTCAAATTAATTTTATCTAAAAAACGGCTCTAACGATTTTGATTAAATTTTGTATCCTACGAGTTTCGGGCACGAGAAAATCATTGGGCTAGGTCACATGTCCGGGAAAATTCGATTATTGGGTCATATCTGGGTCCATGTGGGTCAAGCTAATTTATCTAAAAAGCGACTGAAACTATTTACACTAAATTTTGCATCCTATAGTTTTCGGGCACGAGAAGACTGTTGGGCTAGGTCACATGTTCGAGAAAATTCAATTAGTGGGTCATTTTGGTCATGGGTCATTATGGGTCAAGCTATTTTATCTTAAAAACGGCTTAGACTATTTACACTAAATTTTGCATCCTATGATTTTTGGACACGAGAAGACTGTTGGGCTAGGTCCCATGTTCGAGAAATTTCGATTAGTGGGTCATTTTGGTCATGGGTCATTATGCTTCAAGCTATTTTCTCTTAAAAACGGCTGTGAGTATTTACATTAAATTTGACATCCTATGGTTTTCGGGCACGAGAAGAATGTTGGGTTAGGTCACATGTTCGAGAAAATTCAATTTGGTGGGTCATTTTGGTCATGGGTCATGATATTTGAACTTAAATTTGCTTTTGACCGAGCATAGCTCGGGCTTCCCTACTGGTATATATAGATATAAATATATCTCTCTCAGGTTCACTAAGATATACACCCTCTCAGTTATACACCCTCTCAGTTATACACCCTCTCAGTTATACACCCTCTCAGATATACACCCTTAGATATATACCCACTCAGATATATACCCACTCAGATATATACCCATACACTGAAAATATGACGTAACGAGTTCGAGTGGATCTGTGTACAATTCTTTACATATATATATATATATATATATATACCCCACTTAAGTCTATTCAGATATCACCATCTCAGATATACACCCTCAGATATACACCCACTCACATATACACCCTCTCAGGTCTACTGAGAGGGTGACTAGTTACCGACAATGTCTAGTTTTAAGGAATAACATTTGTGGTATTCCCAACTCATACAATTTCACTGCATGTTACTCTAATGAATCTTCTAGCACAATACAGAACACAGAATAGTACAACATACTCTAAAATAATTGTTAAACTTTAAAAAATATTGACATAAAAATCGAAAGAATTGACTAGTTCCTTGTAGAAAAAAATATCGTGATGCTAGACTGTCTCTCACACGCATTCCATTATCCATATCCTATCTCAATAGCATAGTAAAACATACTAATTCGTGTATTTTTACAGTGACTACAGATCATGATAACAATAAATATAAACTTTTAGTAGGGACTATACAGAAATTTATATTCGTAATGAAAAACCTTTTCAAAAGAAAAATATATCTAACCTCAACAACATAGTCAAATATCAATTTTTCAAAGATAAATTTGTGATTGATAAGAAGAAATCATTTAGCTGAAAAAGTTTACAAAAAAGTTTCAAAAAGGTTGCAAGAAATATTGCTCGAAATTTCGTGATAGAGAAATTTTATTGTACATTTAAAATTGTTTTCACAATAAAGTTTTATTTAATTCTTTTCTTTAATTGAAATTTAAAGCATTAAAACCTAAGAAATATTTTTATTTTCATTAAAGTTAATGTTTCTTTATTCCCAGTATTTTCTTCTTACTCATGTATGAATTTATTTTTCTTATTATTAATTACAATCTTTTGAAATAGGATTAAAATTTTTAAACAACGTCAAATTTATAAATTGATATAACGTAAGTGATTTTAAAATATCATGGTCAAATGTAATAAATAATATTAATATACATATGTAATAAATGTTCTTCATCTGGAGAATTAATGCTGTCTGGAAGGTAACTTAATCTGATTATAATAATTTTTGTCATAATACAATGACTAAAATATTTCCATGTGACATCAAAATTATTATTTAAATTGTAGCGCAGGTTACTAAATTTCATCGCAAAAAAATCAAATGAAAGCCTTTAGATGTTTACAAATTTTATTTAGGTAAAAACATAAGATAATTTGCTTAAGAATAGCTCTAGAAGTCGAAACACACATTTCCCTTTTTTTAACGTAATATGTTTTCACCGCATCTTTGTGAAAATTTCATAATCGAATCATGCTTTGTAAAAGCATGAAAGATATTTTGAGAAGAATGATAAAGTTTTACCTCACGTATAATTTTAAAAATTTATTTTTGTCCATTCAAAAGTTACTTAATAATGAATTATTTTATTCAATTTATCAGGACAATTTTCCTGCTTATGATTTTTTTTTATATTTTAACAATAAAAAGAAATTATTAAAAAAAATAGATTTTTTTTGTAAGTTTAATGAAATACAACTTTAATTGGAAAATACCATAATGCTTTTTATGTGAAGATACAAATTTCTGACAATAATGATAAGAAATAATCTCTGTGGATAATTAATATAGAAAACTTTGTTGAAGAACATCATGCAAATAATGAAATAAACACTACGAATTTGTTTCGGATCATATGAATCTAATCATTAGCACTCAGTCTAAAATATATAGAATAGAATAGAACATAGACGGAAAAAGAAAATTATGTGTTTATCTAGCTCATATCTTTCTTAAGATTTAAAACCGTTTCCGATTTACCAGCGGTTCTAAAATAGAGTTCCTTTATATTTGGAAGCTCCTGAAAGAAACAGATTTCAGAGATTTAAAGAAACATTTTGGAAACAAATGTTTGTTTTACTAACCGCCATTTTCTGAAACGTTTCTGAATAAATTTTACATTGCATTAATCCATCTTCTCTACCAGGAATATCAGAGATACTTGTACAAATCAGATGGTGCGAAAGGATACGACAGAGCTTCATAATTAAATTTTTGTATATCGTCATACTGTCTGTTCGAAGTAGCGATGAGAGATTTTAGAAAAATCGAGTATCTATAAACATCGACATTGTATAAAACAGCATCGATCACACGAAGAATGGATTCCCAAATCAAGTATCGAATGTTCTAGAATCGATACTGGCACAGATAAGCTTAAAAACAGTAATTTGAAAACTTAGCGATCAATTGGAAAAAAATTTGATCGTGAATCGTGTTAACAGGGATAGATCGATACTTCTGGCGCTAATTTCATAGCAATATCTTTATTAATTCGATTTTACCATTTTAGCGACAGAGCTGCTGTCAAATTTCGTATAAGCGTCTTTTTCTTTCCAGGTTTCCCAGTTTATTAAGTTGTTTTAGTTCGTCCCATTTCACCTCTCCCTCCCCCCAAACCATAACTTTCTTAAATGTAGTAAGACTTCAACAGGACCTTTTTTTGACATTCTTCCCAAGTCATTTGATTACCAACTAACAACTGATATCATTTCTGCAGCTCTTGGTGATCACTATATATGAACACTAATAAGCATTTTCGGCTTTTTTCCAGTTCAAACATTCCATTCTTCGTTTAGAGCAACGTTGTTCAGGGCACTCGTCAGCTAAGTTTTCTCTCTCAAGTTTTTCTCCCGTCCCTCATAAATCTTAACTTTCTTAATTATGTTCCGATTTGAATGGGGCCTTTTTGACATTTTTCATTAGTCATTTGGTTGCCAACTAAACATTGATATTATTTCTAAAACTCATGGTGACCACTATTTATGAACATTAATCCAAATTTTCGTCTTTTTTTCAATTCAAACATTCCATCCTTGGTTTAGAGCTACGTTACTCAGGTTTCTCGTTAGTTAAGTTGTATCTATTAAGTTTGTCGCCTCCTCCTCTCTTGCCCGTGCAAGAATATAATCCCTAGAGCGGAGGGGGGGGGGAGGGTGAGAGAAAAACTTGAGCGATACAACTACACTAACGAGAACTCTGAGTAACGTGGCTATAAACCAAAGATGAAATATTTTAACTGGAAAAAGCCGAAAATTTTTATTAGTGTTCATAAATACTTGCCACGAAGAGTTTCAGAAATAATATCAGTGTTTAAATGGTAACCAAATGATTTGGGAAGAATGTCAAAAGGTCCCATTGAAGTTGAACCATAATTAAGAAAGTTATGAACTGAAGAGGGGGAGGGGATGAACTTGAAAAATACAACCTGATAAACTAGTTACCCAAATAACTAGGCTCTAAACTAAAAATATAACAATTTAACCTGGAAAGAAAAAGGCTTTTATACGAAATTTGGCAGTCGCTCTGCCGCTAAAATAGTAAAATAGAAATAATAAATATATTGATATGAAATTAGCACCAGAAATATCGATCTATCACCGGTAGCCGCTGACGGAGATTGGTAAAAGCCCTTATCTAAATATCGGTCGCAATCGCGATTTGACGGAAAATAAAAATGATTGATATCACCCATATCGAAGTATCGAACACAATGACAATTTGAACAAAAATAAATATGAGCAATACTACCCGTATCGAAGTATTGAAACGACCGAAAACATGGTTTGAAGGAAAATAAAAATGAACGATACTTATTTAGAATATCTCAAGTGTACATGTATTCTTTAATCAATATTTCGAGTTCTATTAGACCGATTCTCACACAAAATGAACCATTCGTCTTGGTTTGCTTACCACCACCATTGCCGCCATTTATGTTCTGTCCTCTCCACCAGGGGAGCTACAATATGTTTTGTTTTTTGCTTCATAGTGTAGATTTCTTCTTTATTTGATATTTCAGTTTCTATGGGTCTTATTCTCACACAACTTGAACAATTCGTCTTCGTTTGTCCCTCCATTACCATTTTAGTTCTGTTTTCTCCGCCAGGGGGTGCTAAAATTGCATGTATTGGCTTTTATATGTGCTTGAGCTTCCATTTTTTACGGTCTTTCGGTGAATGAAGCTTCCCTTAAGCTTTTTGGCTACCCTCGGCTCCTCTTGAAACCCTAAACAAGATCTCGAATATTTCAAGAGTTGATGTGAAACCGTTAATGCAAAACTGGTCATATTACAGCGAAAGTAGTCTAACAGCATAACTAATCTTATTTTTTTATGGTGATTATTCATAAAATCGGATATCATGTCGGTTAAGGATAACAATTTTTTGACTAGAGACAGCGATAAAAAAATTATAGTATCGATAAAATCGAGTGGCCATATTATCGATAAAATCGATAAAAAATATCGACATCGCCCATCATTCATTCGAAGTCAAATATTGCCGTGTTATAGAAGGATGCCATAATAGAGATTAGCTCGCTTTTTCCTAATTTGATGCATTGAGTTGAGTTGCTACAGCTGTTTCACATTGATATCTACGTTTCATTTTAAATATTAAAGAAATTCACACGATACTACAGAAAATGAATATTAATATCTGCTTTAATAAACTAAGAAACCCAGGGCGTAGGAAATCCGTGTTATTGGGATTTCATTCTTGAATATTTTTTGGTCTACGCAACATAAAAAGGTAGGATTCTCTTCGTTGAAAGCTCGTACATTAAAATAAATTGAATTAAAAGTTTCATCTACTTTTTATTCATTTTTGTCCTTCTATTTATCAAACATGCTCACGTGTTTATCACTATTGCTCTTGTATTTATCAAAGTCCCTCGCCACCACCTTGTTTACGTTTACACGATACATGTAAAAAATTAGAACTCACTCTGTTGAAAGCTCACACACAAAAACAAATTCAATCGAAAATTTTATATAGCTTTATTTTCGTTTTTGCTTTTGTAGTTATCAAAATATCTCTTTCCTCTTGCAATTTATATCCCCTTGTTTTTCTTCCCGTCTTCTGTACTCAGCTACGCTCATAGATGCTGACTGAAACAATTACGTACCATTAAATCAATATCATTGGACTCCTCTACCTTTCCAATTTTATTAGTTTATTTCATTTTTAAAAATATGTTTATCTCAATATTCTGAACCCAAACATGACCTTAAAGAATTGATTTTATCATTCCATTTATTCCTATTTATCCGTAACCAAAGGTTACATTACCTCTGAAAAGGTAACAATCGTTCTCACATCCTAGATGCACTGTATGCTTACATGAACCTATACATTGAATCTTACACATTATTATACTGCAAGTTTTAGTTGCATAATTTTCTTCTTAAAGAGTTTGAGGTTCTCGGGACCACTTAATGCTATGATCGCACGTACCATTCAATCATAAGCAATATCAGATATTTCATGATAAAAACCTGTTTTTCAAAAAGAAAACTGTCCTAAAACGCACAGTGTGATATACACCTCTGTAAATGACGAACTTATATTTGATTATATATCTCAGAATAGATAACAGATCGAATTCCACAGATCACACGCTCTGTATAAAATAGTTGTTATCAGTTCTTGGGCTTTACGTTACTCTTTAAAACACTTAATACAGACTACTCGCCAAATGTTCTGCGTGTTGCTTACGTGGTTCTGTTCAGTCTTAGAAGTAACCCTACTTTTGAAGCATGAAAGAGTAGCTCCAAGAAAGTGAGATGCAATATCATGTTTCTCAAATCAGATGGTAGTACGTGTGATTGAGACTTTAGGGTTTACCTTTAAATTTCATATTTCAGTTTTGAAAATTTTTTCATCTCGCACCTGGATTTTCTAAAAATAGAATCGTAAATATATCGCTATCAAATACCTGCCTTATCTACCTTTTAATCGTACCTTATCCAGGGCTGCCACTGGCAAATATTTTTTAATTCTATCTCGTACCACTTTCTCAGAACGATTTTTTTTTACACACAGTTTGATAACATGTGCAAAAGAAATATTCTACAAAACTTACTTTTTTAGAATAGTGGTGCGAATAGAATATAAAAATAGTCGCCAGTGGCAGCCCTGCTTATTCTATCCAGTATTTTTATGTCCAAATATAGTGTAAATGATTATTCTTATAAATTATTTAAACACCCTTTTCTGGAATCTATACAATCCGTTCTGATGAGATATACAATTCTGTTTAGTGCGTGGGGTTCAATGGTTGTTCTTACAAAATCGCAGTTTCAAACCCTGAACATCTCATACAAAATTCCTTCCATTGTTTTGTCTTCCCATCTTTAATGCGTCAACACATTTGGTGGGACGGTACCTCTATGCATGTAGTTTTGCACCTCGAAGCCCGATTTTGGAATTTTTGAATAGCTTTTTTTTAGTTTAATTTTTTATGCGATTTTTAGTGTTTTTTCACGTTTTGCTGCGAATTTTTCACATTAGTAACAGGAATCCGGATTCAATCTTTTAACCCAACTTAGTAAATTTTGTCTTCTTTTCAATAAAGTTTATGCAAAATTAGTACACCGATTTTTCATTTTTTTAGATTTTTTCCTTTGACACTAAGAATTTTTGCCCAGAATGCTTGATTGGTTCGGTTGTTGATTCCATTTTGGCCTCAGCTACGCTCAGAATCATATTATTTTTGTTCTCTTTTTAGCTTGAAGAGAGTTGATATTTTTTTACCGATAAAAAATCGTGATTTTAAAAAGAGAAGGGCGGATGATTAATTATTGTGGAATAGGAATCGTGTTCCATTCTTTTAGCCCAATATAGTAAATTTTGTCTTCTTTCCAATAAAGTTTATGCGAAATTCGTACAGCGATTTTTGAATTTTTGGCAATTTGTTTCCTTTGACACTACGAAAAATTGCCCAGAATGCTTGATTGGTTCTGTGGTTGCTTCCATTTCGTCCTCAGCTACGTTCAGAATCGTAATTTTTTCACCTCTTTTTAGCTTGGAGAGTTTCTTGGAGATAATTCTTTACAGATAAGAAAATCATGATTTGAAAAAAGGAATGGCGGACTATTAATTATTCCGATTTTTTTATGAGATTTCTTTTAATTTAATTTTTTATGAGTTTTTCTAAAACCCCTTTTTCATGTTTTGCAGCGTTTCTGTTTCAAATGACGTCACAAACCTCCCACTAGAAGTCAAACACCGTTTGAGGTCAGTTGTGATTGGTAGCTGATAGGATTGCAGAGAAAGCTGGAAGTCAACCGGGCAATTGTGATTGGTAGATGAGAAGGTCGTCAGCTAACTGTAATTCGAACAGCGAATTGTGAACTTTTCGCGATTTGTTTTTTGCGATTTTTAGAGTTTTCTCATGTATACGTCATTTATATATTTGATTTCAGAAATTAACAACGGTAACTTACTGTTTTTGTATGTAAAAAAAATCATTTTGTTTCTGTTTCAGAAGTTTATGATAATTCCTAATTTTTTCGCATCGTTGATTTAATTCTATGGGGAGTGGGGAGGTGAGTGTCCGGTTGTGATTTAAATATCGCGTTAATGCTCTTATCCACCCCCTACTTCCCATCTGCCTCCAAAATCAGAACTTTTTTATTATTAGTCCGAAACAGACGAAACCTTTTCTCAGGTCCCTCAGATACTAGATAAATTTCGGTATCATTTGCTCAGATCTTGTTTTCCACTATTTCTGAACATTAATCACCAGGGAGGGGCGTTTTCAAAAGTTCTATGGGCCCAATTTCAACAAGAATTAGTTCATTCAACTTAATACGAACTAATTAAGATATAGAAAACTAATTAAGATACAGATTTGGCGTCACCTGGCGATAGACTGTGGAACTAAAAGATTTTGCAGCGCGTGCGTAGCACGCCTGTGCTATATGGTGTCGTAGGCAACAGGGACACGAGCCGGAGTTTCGATTGGAAAGACTTTTATTTAGAACAGAGTGTGCCCCTAGCGGTGGGAAGTGGAACTAAAAGATTTTGATTTAAAATTTGTCCGATTCAAACAATGGGCGCGATTTCAACGAGAACTGATTCATAAAACTTAACATGAACTAATTAAGATATATATAACTAATTAAGACATAGATTTGGTGTCCCCTAGCGGTGGAAAGTGGAACTAAAATATTTTTAATGCGTGCACAGCACGCCTTCTATACGGTTCCATAAGCAATTGGGATATGTTACAGAGTTTCGTTCAGAAAAAGGTTTATTTAGAACAGCGTGCGCACCCCGGCTATGGAAAATGTAACTAAAAGATTTTGCATTTAATCTTGGTCCGATTCAAATGAAATCTTATCTAACATTCTACCGAGGTCTCTCCGCTACTAAATAAACTTTGGTATCATTTATTCAGCCCTTGGTTGCCACTATTTATAAATGTTAATATCCACGAGGGAGATTTATTTTTCCGGGTTCTTTGGTAATAAAAACTAATAAAATTTAATTAAAATTTAAATTCAGAAAAGTGTATCATGTTTTTTTAGTATAATTTAAAAAAATACTTTCGTTTGCTTTTCAGGTATATGTTGTAGAGAATTTAATATATTTTATTTTAAAAAAGAAACATGTAAATCAATTAACATATTCAAAAGTTATCGCGGCAAAACCGGTAAAAAAGTTCTTTGAGATTATTGAGCTTAAAGTTTTTTTTAAGTCGGTATCACCGTTCTGTGCGGCTGAATGTTTAGGGCACGTACGACCGTAATTTTAAGAATTTTCCTATCAGAATAACTGTACGACATTATTAAAGATTCAAACAGTATAAAAACTATATATATATATCATCATCAACAACAACCGTTTTCAATCCACTGCTGGATGTAGGTCTCCCCCAGATTTTTCCATTGTTGCCTGTCTAGTGCTTCAGTCAGCCAGTTTACATCGGCCACTTTTCTGATTTCGTCACTCCATCTTACTTGACTTCGTCTTCTTTGTCTCTGGGATACCACTGTAGGGTGTTTGTGCTCCATCTAATGCCTTATTTTCTTGCAATGTGCCCAGACCATTTCCCTTTTAGCCATTTAATTCTCTCAATGATGTCAAAAACTGTCGTCTGACTTCTTATCCAAGTATATATATATATATATATATATATATATATATATATATATATATATATATATATATATATATATATATATATATATATATATATATATATATATATATATATATATATATATATATATATATATATATATATGTACATGTGTGTCCCTATATTTCACAACCACAGCTACCACTGGTATTTGTGTGTGGTAGTAGTCTCGAGTCCCCCATCGTGTACTATGGTGGTTGCATGTCGATAGCGTGGGGGTGTGGGAGATATGCTGGTTGATAGTAGTCGACCTAGGGCAGTTTCATATTTCGACCAAAGTGTTTTAAATATGTTTGGCATCCTCTTCAACGGGAATTGTTTCATTCAAATTAGCATGAACTAATTAACCTAAATAATAAGATTATTTCGCGCCCCTAACGGTGGAAATTGAAACTAAACGATGTTGTTGTTCGTGCGTAGCACACCTGCTATACAATGGGGTCCTGCTATACATAGCTGGGAAGAGTGCCGGAGTTTCGCTTGGAAAGAAGTTTGTTTAGAACAGAATGCGCGCCGAAAATGACTATTTTTACCGAAACCGCAATAGAAAGTTACTGAGTTCCGACAAACGCCGGAGGGATCAGCTAGTACAGCGTTTCTTAAACTTTGCGATCTCGCGGACCCCCTTGGATGTGATATGCCTTTCGAGTACCCCCGACAAAATGTTTCTTAATATAACATTACAAAAAAATTTATTGGGGGCATACACCTTATTTATTTTGAACTAGCTGACCCGCTCGGCATTGTCCGGGCCTGTGATGATAACCATAGACAAAACTCAAGTTTGTATGATTTTTTGTCTTGGAAAATCTTTCAAATGAATCTAGTTTTGGGGAGCCCACTATGCCTGCGGCAGCGTAAGGTATTTTAAATTAACTTAATTTCCGGGGCTTCAATGCCTAAGGCAGTATATACGAAAAGTGCTGTGCACGCGCAGACGACAATCAAAAATCAAGTTGAATGAGCCAAACCCCGTAGTAATCGGGCCCATACAATCGTATATAAGAATGTGTGCCCCTTTGGTGGTGGAAGGTGGAATTAAAATCTGTAAAACAATCGTCAGCTAAGTTGGATGAACCAATTCCTGTTGAAATCCTCTCCATAGAACCCGAGAAAAGAATGCGCTTATTTCTTATGTCGTCCAGCTACTACATGAACGACAAAAAAAAATTTCGGAGCTCTGCTACCACCAATTTTGAACACTTTTTAGCCCTTATAGCTTCCCTTGCAAATAATCCGATTCACTAGCTTTTTTTCCTAACAACTTGTTTTGTCCTCCAGCTACTACAAGAACGACAAAAGAAATTTCTCGGACCTCAGCTACCACCAATTTTGAATATTAATCTCCTCTTGCGGCCCTTGGTGCAGCTTCTGTAAAAATGATCCGATTATCTTGCAATTTTCTTTAGTTCTAGTGTCCTCCAGCTACTTTATAAACTACTAAAAATTTCCTTAGAATACAGCTACCAACTTTTTTTTTACAATTAATCTTCTTTTTCGTCATCAACTTATGTTTATTCACTACAGCCATAAATAAAGAATTGAGCTACTGTCAAAGATAAGTAATTAACTTTAGAGGGGGATTTCATCCGTAAATTAAATATAGGGTTAAGGTTAAAGGAAATTTGTTAATATACAGGGGGGCGGCACCTTCCGCCACCTAAGGTCACTTTCTTTTCTTGGGTTCTATTGTGCTTATTTAAACGGGAATTGGTTCATTCAACTTACATAGTTGCCAGTCTCCCGATTTTTTGAATACCCGTAAAATATTACAAAAATTTTCGCTTTATTAAATTGCAGAAATTTTATGATCAAATAAAACAAATATTTTTACATAAAAATGTTCGTATGGAAAAAAATCTGGAGGTTGGCAACTATGAACTTAACTTACGATTGATTTATAGATTTTTGTTACATCTTCAACCGCTAGGTGGCGCATTCTTATCTTGGGTTTTGAAGGCCCGATTACAACGAAGTTTGGCTCATTCAAATTGGTTTTTGATCGTTTACATGTTTTAGTTCCATCTTCTACCGCCAGGAGCGCATTCTTATCTACGGTTCTATAGGCCCGATTACTACGGGGTTTGGATCATTCAACTTGCTTTTCGATAGTCTCCGGCGCGTGCGGAGCAATCCCGGTATACGTTGCCTTAAGCATTGGAGTCCTGGAAACTAAATTTATTTGAAAACTGGAAACTAGCAAATTTATGTTATAGGAGGCCAAACTGCCATCCTGTTGTAAGGCGAAATAAGGACTCACTGATTTTTACACGTTCAATCAATTGATTCTCAATATTTTCACACAAGTTTGTGATTCAGCTCATAACAGTATCATTAGAAAATAAAATGAAATTTAGATCATTTGCAGCTTTTTCTTCTACCATTTTTGGGACCATTGCTTTAGTAGCAGGTAGAATTAAATTTTCTACAATCGTACGACGTTTTGCAGACTTTACTGCCATCAGAGATATCTGATACGAGGCAAAAATGGCGTTTTAATTATTGGAAACAGTTGCGGTCTTTTTAAATAATTTGTGACTTACTTTCAGTTCTTTTAACTTGCTTTTAAAAAGTCAAATAATTTGTTTTCATATTCTTTGTGTTTAGTTTGTAAATGTCCACGGAGTTTTGCTGGTTTCATTCATTCATTTGGCAGTATATCGTGACAAATAACACAGACAGGCTATTACTCCTTATTAATACATAGGTACTTGTAAATCCTAATGTTAAATATTCTCCACAGTACTTTTTCTTGTGTCTTCTCTGTTGAATTGTGCGGTGTTGCATGATCTTCGTCTGCATCTGACTCCATTTCTTCTTTACGTTTTAATGTACCTCACTTTAATGACTCATTCATATCGCGAATCCAAAAATATAAGTATATAACACGGGAGACTAAAATACCAGCAGTGCATTTAAAAGTAACAATGGCTGGTTTTCACTCACTACTTTCTTTTTATAGCAGCATACTAACGCATTCACACTACACTCACAGTATTAGCAAAAAAAATTGTAATGAGGGGAGCAAGTCTGAAACAACTGGAGCAAGTAATTATTTTGTAAAATTGGAACCGATTAACATTACCTCTTAAAAACAAGTATCAAACTTCATTTGTTAGACATGAATCCAAATTCTTGAAAAATAAAAATTCTTGGATAAATAGAAAAAAGAATAAAGTTTGTGATTTTTATGGAATATGTCCTCTTTCGCTTTTTTTAATTTTTATAATTCTTTTTAATGGAGAACCTTTCTTGAAAACCAACTTTGTTTTCATATTTTTTGATAAGCTGACGTATGGTCACGTGAATGCTACTATGGCAGTGCGAAACAATATACATATTTAAAGCGAACTGAAGAGGAGAAAAAATATTTTATGTCTCTGCAAGTCACTTAGATGTCGCCTGGATGTTAAGTTACACCGCACTCGAAATATTTCTGGGTTTATGCTTATTAATGATTTTAGGCTAAAAGTTCTATTTCTGTAACCTGCCCCTCCCTCCCCCTCGCAGCGGGAGGTGCTGGGTTCGATCCCAATCGCGCCCGTCGGCCTAATCGTTCGGAGTTTTCGTGGTTTTCTTCGAACCGTGGATTTATCCATGCGCAAATACGGTTAGGTTCCCTTAGAAAGACCCCCACGAAGGGCACTCCCCCCGGGCCTATATCCCTAGCGTAGATAATTGGCCGTCAACAATCAACCCAACCCAACTCCCCCTCGCAGCTACAGAAATTCTTTCCGAAGAAAAAAGTCTGAATTCAATATTGATCTTAAGGACCCCCGGCAGTAAGCTCACGGACCCCCAGGGGCCGCGGACCACAGTTTAAGAAACACTGAGCTAGTATTAATAATAAAAATTACACTTTTAGTCGTTTGAAATCTCTCTGGTCCTCTAAAATCAAACAAAAAAAGAGGATACATGCTTTTCATAAAATTCTGATTTTTGTACTGTGGGTAAAACTTTTCTTCAAGGAATCTTTTCAGTTGGGAATTCTTAATTTTGGATTTGAAGCGTTCTGAAAAATAAGCAGTGATTTTGGAACTGAATTTTAAAGTATTCTATTTTACTCGCAATATGTGAAATAAGACCCATGAAATATGAAAATACATACCCAACATAAGGACTAATCTAACTATGTGAAAACTGCTGGTTGCTTTAATATTTGAAATTCGATTTGAAACCATTATAGGCTGTTTTGATTATTTTAAACATAAAATCTTATTAAAAGTAATCATAAATTTAATGCACTTTACGTTTTGTATAACGGCGGTAATACGTGGAAATAAAGTATATGTCAGAATATAAACAAAACTTTTATTTTGCGTTTTTTATATTAGACGTGTCATTAACTCTGATATCAGTTAAATAAATTAGACAAATTTTTAAATGCACTGAGACAAATTATTCTAATTTGATGAAAATATTTTAGAAATATTAAAATAGGATTTTTAACATTTATACATTGATTCATAACTTACACTACAGAAAAAGATTTATTCATAAACATGCGAATGCTTATTTCTAAAGTAATTTTTGTAATAACTTTTCATATATTTAAAAAATATCTCGATATTTACGAAAATATATTACTATAATTACGTTAATGTATTTCCCAGATAAATATTTCTTTAAAATACAGTACCTACTTACACAAATTAAAAAAATAGACAGTTAATCGTAGTTGAAAGATTTTTTAATAATTTAGAAATAAAATCCTCCTAATTATGTTTAACTGTTTACCTTTTTACGTTTGCAAATAGGTACTGTTTATCTTAAAAAAATATTTATTTAATAAAAAAAAAATTCTGTATGAAATATAAAACCTTGCGGAGGATGTTACTTAATTGGAATGGAAAAGCATTATTAATGTCAGAGGAATCAGCTAGATTATGTCAGTATTTATTTACAAATCTTTGATTATTTAAAATGATTTTGATGTTTGCATATACATTTGTTTAGAATAACCTATCTCTCTTAAAAATTAAGTACACTTATATCGACAAATTATGGTGTTTTAATTTTAATTAGTATATTTTACTTAAAGTATTCTGCGTATTAAAATATTTAATATGATAAAAGCTTTCACAGTTTAAAAGCAATTTAATTACATATAAAATTAGATTCAACAAGATAATGGACCAAACATCTTTTAAGGAATAATTAATGATTTTTATTTAATTTGTATTTTCCTTTTGTATGTCCTTTATTTTATGAATCTCTCAATTCCCTTCTGTCTTACTATAAATAAGATTACAAAAAAGATTTAACATTACAAACGTTATCAAGATCACAACATTTGGAAAATTTACAACGAATATTTTTGTCATAGCTAGTCCTAAATTGTCGCATGAGATCAACAGTTCAACAGTGGATCCAGGATATGTTCATGTGTAAGAACAATTTCTTTACTCAGCGTTTCCGTTCCACAAACACGCTCGCACACACGGTTTTGATTGTCTTTTAATAAAATAGTTAGTTATGTGTCACATCATTTTCAATAAAATGTAAATTTAATGATTTAAAATTATTATACCATTTTGGTTAACTAAAAATTTGGGCGGGTTGATTGAGCAAGGTTTTCAGAGTTGTCGTTGTACGAGAACGACAATTCGAGTCATATTTCCTTAAAAAAATGTATCCCTAATATTAGCTATATGTACAATACTGGCCGATGAAAACTAAAACTTATCCCATCCCAATTAGACACTTCGTTTATAATGTTACTCATAATTTTAAATTAGGCATTTCAATTTAAAAAAAATAATACTTTCCAAAATTTCACACGACTATAAATATATGAAATTGAAGCAAAATTAGTATTAATTTTACATTGACAGCAAACGATAGCACTTTTTTCATAAATACAAATAGAAATAAAACTTAAAGAAGGAACATTCAACAGGATCTCGACATACGTTGCCGAGCCATTTTTATTTTTCTCCATATTTTGTATGTAGAAAAACATTAGTAAAATAAAATAATATCCTCTTGCAGAAAAATTCTGTCTTAAAAATATTTTTTAATGAAAGGGATCGAAAACAACGATTTTGCACATTTTTACAAAATCGAAAGTTTTGTAAAATCTTGCAAATTTCTGAACTAATAATAATAAGCAAAAATTTCAAAGAAATTTGAAATCTGTGCAACCGTTTTGCTTCATGTAACTTTTGATAATGTAACTTTTGTTGACGATATTAGAAAAGACTATAGTTAGGACTGTATTTTATGGTTATGCTTTACAAAAAAAAGAAACATAAGTACCTTAAAAAATACGAAACATGCGTGCCTGTTTTTGAAAAATATATATTTAAAAAAGTGTAACAGAAATCATAATAGATATTGTAGAGGGATAATTACTACTTCCAAACCTATTCTGACAGAAAAACTAGTCGGATGTGTCAATCCCAAAACTTTCTTCTATCTCACACAGGTTTCGCATGCACTAAAAAGAATCAGGTCCAACTGAAACTCAAGTTTTATTAAATGCTGTGCATTATTTCTTGAGATATGACTATCGCTAAAATCATGCAAATACTGCAAAATGCTGCATAGCAGCGCCACCTGCTGGGCAATTTTTACCAAAAATTAATCAGTACCCACTCTTATCAGAGACTAACTGAATATAAAGTTTTATTAAATTCCGAGCGTTAGTTCTTGAGATAGACCGCCCACAAAATTTTTGTCACATACAGACAGACAGAGTCACAGACAGACATTTTCAAAAAATAGTCAAATCGTGTTTAGGATCTTCTAAAACGTATAAATCCGTCGAAAACCGGAAATCGAAAATTTTCATGAAACTAATACTTTCTTCTTGTAAAGATAGAAGAAAGTTATAAGGCTGTTATTTATTTTTCGTCAAGAATTAAACAATTTAAATTGAAAAAAAAATAAATATTCAAAATTTTTGACAGTATGCATCTAAATAAGGGTGGGGGGGGGTGGTATTCATATGAGATTTGGAAAGGAGAGACCTCTCCATATAATATCTATAATTTGTTATGCTTTATTTATTCCAACTGCTCTATGAGAAACAAAATCGGGAAACTGCAGTAATGACAATCTGCCACGAAGTTCAGAAACAAGACATTTTATTAAATAGGTATGAGCTTTTCTTTAGAGATGTATTCCTGGAATTCCTTGTATTTTTGTTTTACAATTAAAGGTTAAAGGAGAAGTAAATATTATCGTTACAGGGATAAACATCACTGACTGAACATTTTTTATTATGGCGGTTCTTAAAAAATACTTTTGTCACTCAAGAACTCGAAACTTTCTGACACATTTTGTGACTTCTTTTTCAACATAAAAGAATGATACTTGCAAGTATGATAATTGAAGTGTTAAAGGTTGAAGTGTTAAAGTGTTGAAAGGTTTTTTTAATTTATTTAAAAAAATTATTAGTAAATATATTTTTTTTCAATTTCGATAAATGAATTACAACTTATGTTGTAACCGACTGTTGTCTCAGGACGTCAATTTTTACCTTTCATGTGCTGTCGCGTCCAGAAATTCGTTCCAAAACCATGACTTTGACAGTATTTTCTGAACAAAACCTATGCATTTACAGAAAAACCGAAAAATAGTTAAATTACATAGTTCCTTAATAAGATTACCTGCCTGTTTGATGCGATCGCGAACAAAAATGAATTTAAAAATGAGAAAGTAGACAGTTTGGATTTCAAAACAGCCTTAAGGCAAGGGCTGTAAAATGGAGTTCATGAAATGACAAAAACGATCGTCTTAAAAATTTTAATGTCTTTTCAAGAATTTTTTTTCTTAGTATGTTAACAGTATATGTTAAAAAACAGTTTTACGTTTTTGGAATCTCTTATTTCTTACTTGAAAGATTGTGCACCACATCAGCGTAGATCACGGATATTTGATTTCTCCATAACTTCTCTTCTAAGTACAATACTGCTGTTAATGCAGATTTTGGGTTACAATTTTTTGCTACATATAGGTCTATATAACGGTACTTCCTATTAGTTTCCATTTTTGTTAACATTTAATGTAAAATAATAATAATAATAATAATAATATGCCATAGAATTGAATAACTAGGGTGAATATGAAAGCAATATATTTTGTGTTCAAAAATCTATCTCTACAAAAAATATAAAATTATTTTCACGATTTAAGAACATGATAAACTTTTAAAAAAACTTCAGTTTTTTTTTTTTTTTTTTTTTTTTTTTTTTTTTTTGTATTAGTTTAAAAAATATTTTCTCGTTTTCAGTTACGCATATGTAGTTAAAAATTTATTTTTAGGTAAAAAATTCATTTTAAAAAGAAACATTTCTATATCTCTTCCACTATCACATATGTTACACACAACGTTTGATCTTAAATGCGTAGAAATAGGAACACAGATGGATTTAAAAGGCAATTCCTATTTACCCCAATCTATGATTGGGACCACAATATGTCTTTTTAAAATATAATTTATAGTTAATGTTTACCTTTATTTTGTTTTGATAGGAAATGAAAAAAAAAATAGGCCCAAGTTGTTTACGACTAAATTTGAAAACTGTTTCGTTAAAATTTCTACCTGATAAGCAACATTTTTCAATTGCGGCCGACAAGTTTGCCAAAATTTTTTTTTTCCATAAACTGTCCAGTTCTTTAAGATTCTTTTTAAAATATCCTCTTTGGTCTTTTTTTATTTAATAACTGGAAAAAATATTCTTGAAATAATAATCTTTAAACAATAATCTTGAATTATTTAGATATTAAATTTTTCATACATTTTTTTGTTGAATGGTTTTCTTATATACAATATAGCAGTGAAATGCGTAAAGAAATGCTTTGCATCCTATATGCTACAGAAAGTATGTTTCAGTGCACTTCATCAATGCATATCAATTTCCTTATGTTTAAAATGGTGTAAGATCATCAAAATTCACTTGAAACATTTTTTTTCCCATTGACCGTAATGAAACGAAATACTTGTGACTGTCCCTAAAAAACGAACTATAAACGCTATACACTTCATTTTCAATAGCTATCGTGCTATAGTAAAGGTCAAATACATATACAAATTACAAGTCATTCCGAGTTTATTTACGAGAGTTAGAGTACGGACGGACGGACAGACAAACTGAAGTCCTGAACACTTTTCAACCAGGTTGAAAGTGTTAAAAGTTAGTCTAATGACACCCAATTCCTTCTTTCGTAAGCCATGGATATCATTTTGCGTACTTTATTTTGTTCTACTATACTTGTATTATTATATGCTGAATGCGGATAAAAGCTTTTGTCAAGATATCACATAAATTAATTCAAATTGCATCGAAACCTCCTTGGCTAGATTATATTATCTTAGATTATGATAAAGGATTATGAACATGGTGTGTTTATCTGAATCTAATAAACATCATTAATGATATTAATGGAACTGGGTAAATAAGGTAGGACTGATAGTTTGCCAAAACAATATTTTCAACTGACGCAAAGAATGTTGTAAGAATAAATTATGTTAATAGCATATAATAATAAATGAATTTGGTCATTGACGCAATATATATATATATATATATATATATATATATATACAGGGTTATTCTAAATGATGGACCCTATTTCAAAAAAAAATATTTATTAAAGTACAAATCCAAAATGAACAATCTTTATACCAATGAAAAGAGGGAGTTTCAAAGTTTTTTTAAGACATTATAAATGTTCTATGTGTCCACAGTTTGCTGCAAGGCAAACATCTACACGATAGCCAAATTCGTCCCACACACGAGAAAGCGTATCTGCTGTTACTAAGTGCACGGCTTTCAAAGCGGTGGTGGTTCCAGAGGCGGCCGGTAGATGTCGCGCGGCAATAAGCCGCGATTTCGTTTCACTGTCAGTTGTGAGTGAGATGGCTATGGAGCTCAAGGTGTTCTGCGTTCTTGAGCTCGCAAGAAGTGAGCAAACAGCGGACACATTGAACATTTATAATGTCTTAAAAAAACTTTGAAACTTCTTCTTTTCATTGGTATAAAGATTGTATTAATTAAAGTACAAATCCAAAATGAACAATTTTTTGAAAATGGGCCCATCATTTAGAATAATCCTGTATATAATGTTAATTAGACATTATTCTTTTGTAAAAAAAAATAAATAAAGCTTAGTTTTTTTCCACTTTTAAATACCTTCAAAATATAGACAATTGACACTTTTGCTAGATTCAAAGTGAGACTAAATCATTCGGTAAAGCTGTGGTTTGTAAGCATGTATTTTGTAAAGCTGTAATAAAACTTCGACCTTTCATAAAACAATGGGTGCAATTTCAGAAACACTTAAGTTACATAAAATATGTAGACAGTGCATAGATTCAATTATTCGTGATTTTATGTAAACAATTATTTCTCATAGCAGGTATGCTGTTTTGTAATCTCAGATGCAGATTAACTTGAGTTGGATCGTTTGATGCTACGTTTCTAAATTAATCTACTAGTAATGTTTGACCTATGCATTAATATAATACAGGGAAAATTGGATTTACAATTATTTACATTGTAAGATTTCGATAATTGATTTTACTGAATGTTAAACTTCTAGAAATTTTTATTTGTGCTAAAACGAGTGTCAAAGTGCAACAAAAAAACTAGGAATAACAAGTGATGCTGAAATTACGTGCTCAAAGATTATTTTGAGATAAATTTTAGAGAATAATGATAATTTCGGATAAAGTATTAAAATTTGAAAACTAATCTCATATTTATAGAATCAATAGTCTATGAAAATTTCATCAATGATATGATAACGTGAGTGTCTACCGTGCCGATTAATTTCAATGATGAGAATATAAATGTTAAAAAGTTGACTTCGAATTTTTTATTGTTTGGTAATAGGCAAAATGTTTTAATACGACCTCTGCATAATTTAGCCACATGTCTTAACAAAGGTCATCGAAGGACAAATAAATTAACCATAGGAAATTAATTATACTTGACATAAAAAATGTCGGAAGCTCATAAAGCTATTTAAATATACATTTAAAAAATATTTATATATTGAATAATTGATCAACGCTAATGTTTAATGTTGTTCACTTCAATAACAGCTACCTTTTGTAAAAATTACAAAGCTGTCTTAATATTATTAAATCCAAGTCAACATCGCTTTATATTGAAATAAATAGATTTTTAAAAATTTTTAATTCGGAAATAATTTGTCCATTTATTCTATTAACAAAATGCGCCGCTCATGCCGAAACTTTTAGTGAAATACTTATATATCTGCGAAGTTTTGTGAAAATATTTTAAATAGAAACATTTGTCTTACATAGCAAAATTTTGATCTACAAATAAGACGATTAATACTATAACGAACAGTGTTACGAGACTTGGCAGATATGCAACTTATTGAAAAAAGGATCTCGACGTCAGTGGCACATTTTCCCAGGACTGATGTTTTAGGCTGTATATTAATTTCATTTTTAAAGCGTCAGATTTGATTTTTCTCGTATAATTTCTTAAGTAAAAAGATGTAGGAGTGATGATAGTTAACATCCTAAACCAGCAGTTCTTGAACTGTGGTCCTGGAACTCAAGGTGTCCGTAGCATGCTTTAAGAGTGTACTCGAAAGCACAATGTAAAATTTTAAAATTAAATTTTCTTCTGTTATCTAGAATTTCACAGTAGGCTTGTCAAGGAAAAGGTAGGAATATCTAAAATTACTGTTTAAATGTACTGTATAATTATTTTATATATTTCTAATAGTTTATATATCTTATATTTGACTACCTGACCCGCCCGGAGTTGCCCGGGTCCGTGATAAAAAAGTTAAACAAACCTTAAGTGTGTATACCTTTATATCTTTAACTCGATTTTGAATGAAATTATTTCTTTAAAATTTCTGCGTACGCGACGGAAAATCTTTTATTTCCACCTTCTGCAGACAGGGAGCGCATTCTGATCTAAACGAACCTCCGACACGTGTTCCCGCTGCCTGCGGTACCGCATAGTACGTGTGCTGCACACTCGTCACAACATCTTTTAGTTCCACATTCTGCGAACAGGGGGTGCACTCTGCTCCAAACAAACCACCTAGCAAAGGAAAATCCGACACGTGTCTCTGCTGCCTCCGGCACCGTATAACAGGCGTGCGCTGCAAAGTCTTTTAGTTCCACCTTCCACCACTAGGGGCGCTAATTTGTTCTATACGAACATCCAACACGGGTACCCATTATATTAAGGGGGATGAAGTACGAATTCCGTCGAAATCGGACCCATAGAACCCGAGAAAAAATGCACAGTTAGAGCAAAAATCTTGAAGGATTGCCTGCCAGGGGGCACTTGTTCAAGTGCACAACAACAAATCTCTTACTTTGATTGTTGGTATGCATCAAGTGAATACGGGTTGTGTACTTTTATTAGGAACATAAATTTACTTCTTATGAAAATCGTTATTTGAAATTCCCGGTATTCTCTATACATAACATTTATAAAACGCTATGGGTAAGGATAAAAATGTTAAATTTCTTAAATGCAATTTATTTTGTCTAAATCAGAGCAATAATTTTATTATTATTATTATTAAGAGTTCTCAATGAATGGAAAAGTCGCCGCCAGGGGCGCGCAATGAAGTACAATAAATGCGATACTAAATAAAAAAGCGTTAACCCCCCCCCCCCGGTTCCTCATACCCACAAGTATAACAATAATTTGTTCAAGAAAACCCCGATCCAAACGTTTCTTTAATAAATAAGCTTTTATTTCTTTTTCATAAAAATGAAAATTTTTATAAAATAAAAACTTATTGGTGGAGTATTTTAATTTTTGTTAAATTTAATTCTCAGCCTGTTTTAAGTAAGGACGCATAATTTTTCAATAAAAAAATCCAAGATTTTTAATAATTTTATACAGTTTCTAATAACACAACTGCAACTTTTTAATACTTGTTTCTCACCTTTCTTTATTCAAGAGATAAAATCTGGTAAAAAAACGCGTTAAAAAAATTATTTTTTCTGCAATAAAACTAGAGTAAAATAATAAAATATCTTGAGTCCTAAGTGTCATATAATCTTAATTTTTTCAAACATGAAATGCGGAATCAAGAGAGGATTCGAATGGTGTTAATTTTAAAATCGTAGCTTAATTAGAACTGCTAATTTGTTTCCCCTAAATTATCGCCTAACCTGGCCCGTGAAAAAAAGCGTTAAAATAAATTATTTTTCTGCAATAAAATTAATATAAAATAATAAAATATCTTGGGTTCTAAATGTCGTATAATAATAATTTTTACGAACTTGAAATGTGGAAACAGAGAGGATTCGAACAATTTTAATTTTAAAATGGGTAGCTTAATTAGATCTGGACATTTGAGTCCCCTAAAATATCGCCTATTACCCTGCTTCTTTGTGGATACATTATCACAGACATATGAAACTCTCACATTTTTACCGAACGGGTGTGTTCTTTGCAAGATTAAATCGTCCGAAAAATTAAAATCTTCTAATTAATATTTCCGAAAGTTGTGGGTGGAATTTTTTGAAATTTAATTTTTTGAATTTGCGATTCTTTGTTTATCTATATCTGAAAATTTTTGTTTCGAAAGATTGAATAGTTTTTGATATTTCGACATGTTGTGAAAAGGCGTAGTTAAAAGTCATTCTGGTAACCTGATCTTTTTCGTGTAAAACTAAAATCTTTCTTCCGTCTCTCGACACAGACCTGATTGCTGCGGTTTTGACATTTCTTTTGCGCCATTTTCAGAAAAATATGGCATTTTGTAAGCGATGGTTAATGAATTTTAATTAATTTTTCGGTTAATTTTCAGAATAATAAAATTCTGATTCTCAGGTGCACCAAGACAAGTTCTGGACTAACCTCACCTAAATTATCAGACTTCTAGGTGCACTAGACTTTCCTAGCCATCGCAGACACACAGACACACAGAGCGAAACTTTCTTTTATTAACCCCTTAATCGTCGTGCCCGAGACATTCACGGGCAGCGTAGGTTACGCCTGTTTTATTCAGATTGTTTGATTCCCACCAATTTTTTTAAATAGTATTATTGGCTTTATTCTTGCATTATTTTATCTGTCTATTAAATAAGACGAACATTTCTACTTAAAAAAATTGGTGGTAATCAAGCAATCTGAATTTTTAAAAAGTAGCCTACAGTTAAAGGGCGCGACGATTAAGGGGTTAATATAGATATACAATATGGATAGGGTCATTACTTTCAGCGCCACTGCTTCCAAACTGTAATTTTGCCATATTTAATCATAAAAAATTGTTATAATTTCTGTGATTATATAAAGTGAAGATAATTATTGGGAAAAAGTGGTTCTCCAGAGTAAGGTTCGTACGTATCCTGGATATATTAATGAATATCTGTAACTTCAGTTTTTTAATTTTCGGGGGTCCGCGAAGACAAAGGAAGTACGAAACAATTCCATGGTTACCAAGAGCTTAAGAACTGCTGTCATAAATGGTTAAAATAGATTTATGAAGTTTATATTTGAGGGTAGAATTGCTTTTGATATTACCTGTGGAAATCACCTTCATCATATTCTATGTAAATAAATTTATTTCTGCAAATTACAACGCATTTATAACTATAGAAATATCAATACCTGCAGTCTCCTTTCTCATGCCTGAAATTAAAAAATAATTTTAAAAGAAATAATTATTTTTTACTCATAATATTTTGCATGCACTAAAAAGAAACACAAAAGATCATCTGAATTTTTTGTAGTTAACACTAGAACTCCCGTACATTTTACTAATTCATTAAAAAATTATTTTACACCAGAATTTTTATTTAGAACTATTTAACATTTTTACTTAACTTATTACTGTTTGGTTTATATTTAACTTGTGAGATTTTTGGTTCGAATCGACATTTAATAATTTGCTGGGGGTTCCAGTGTTTAACCAAGAGAATATAGAGAATAATAAAACCTCACAAAATATAGAGTTCATTCTTACATTTTTGTAGTTTATTAAACACGATGGTAATTGCACAAAATGATTCATTTCTCGAAGGGGAGCATTGTAGAGTATTATAGGCATTACAATATAATTTAAGTTTATATCCATGTAGAAATTTAAAAAAATAAATTAATTTCTTCGAATGTGCGAAGGAACTAGCTTTTAAGCTAGTTTCTCCGATTATACACACACATATGTATGTATATATTTTATTTTTTAATAAAACGTAAATGAAATGCATATCAATGACTCACAACACGGTACTCTAAAAAGTCCTTATCAAACTCACTGGATTAATGAGACATAAGTTTTTTTACTATCTTGAGAAGAAAATTTGGGGGCATTCGTTGTATGAAAAAAATACATACAGCATATTTACTTGATTTTATATACGCATGATTTGCTAAAGAGAGAGCAGATTTTAATAGCCAATTATTTCTTCTAAGCATATCAATATACAGCAGGCCGAAAAAACCATCAATTTGTCCAAATATAAAGTTTAGGTTTAAACGAAGTAGAATACTTTTTTAGAACAAATACCTTACGCATATTTCTAATACTAGAAGCATTAAATTTTAAATCATTCGTAAACTATGTTTATAGTTTAAAGGTTCCATGCCACAAGAACATGCAACAGGTATTTAAAAATTTCTTAGTTGTGAATATTTTAGCGGAAATAACTAAAATCACGGAAATTTTACTGGAAGCATTGCTGTCGGTACATTTCCGTTATTTGAAGAATATCCGTTTCTTTTTTCCGTTACAGGATATAAAATATCCGTCAATTGATGAAATTTTCGTCCAGTCTGGTTCCTGGTACAGTCCTTGCAAAAGGAATCTGTTCCTTCTTTTTAATTGTAAGATTAGCTTGAACGTAGGCTCAGCTACAAAAAAATTATGTACTCCAAGCGATTTGAGGATGTGGTGTACGTCAACCCGTCCACGCGCTATGAGAGGCAAAGCCGAATATATAGTAACTATTCAGTTTTGATGAGAGATCTCTGCTCGGAGGGACTACATTCCTGATCAAGGCATATCCCAGTGCCAGGTAAGTATGGATACGAATTTGCAGAATATCTGAAGGCAAGGCAGAGCTTCAGACAAATCAAGAAAGCACAGCCATACGCATCCTGTTCTGAAAGCAACTCTGGGCACTTTTGAACCCCCCATATCTTTTCGCTGGATTTTTCCAAAAAACCTGAAACTTCGTTTATCTAGAGTACGTTGCAAATGGGACCAAATTTTTAGATTACATCTATCTTTTCTAGATCAGAATATATATGAACTCAAATTTTCCATTTTTTGACTCTCACTAACTCACCGATAATAAAAAAGATAAGGTACATTCCGCAGCCCTAAAAACTTGAATTTTGGAATAAAGGTAGTGGTTTAAGATACAAAATAAAGAAAAAAAAAACGAAAAATTCGAAAAAAAAATGAAAAATAGAAAAATTTGAAATAAATAAAAAAAAATTAAAAAATAGAAAAAATGGAAAAAAAAAATTGAAAATATTTCGATCTTGTAGTCTTAGAAATTTAAAATATCGTGTAACGTAGTGTTTCGAATTCAATAAAAGCGAAAATTAAAAATTCAGAAAATTCGAAAATAAAATAAAAAAATCGAAAAAATTGTAAAAAATCAAAAGTTTGAAAATAAATTGATTTTGTTGCCCTAGAAACTTGAATTTTGGCGTAAAGGTAGAGTTTGGGATGCAAAGAAAAATTCCGATTTGCTCAAATTTTTCGGAATATTTAATTTTGTCTTTCTTTTTATCCTAAACATTACTTTTATACCAAATATCAAGTATTTAGGGCTGCGGGGAATAACTCAGATTGAAATCACCTTTCCTGGAAGCAACTGAGAGTACTTTTGACTCCCTCTTTAACTTAGTGTTGCCTTCAAACCTGAAACTTATTTTTATCTAGAAGACTTTGCAAACGTAACCAAAGCTCCAAACTTTTGGTATTTTTCAAACAATAGGGACAGGGTGCGCGCTTGGCGAAAACCAGTAGATGATGTCCAAAACTAGCCAAATGTAAAAGAAAGCATGAATACTTACAAAAAGAAAGGGAATTCCATCAAAAAATCACATGTAAAAATGTAGCCATGTCTCCTGACTCTTTTTCCATAAAAAGTTCTGAGACCAAGTATAACCAAGTTTAGTTATCTTATTAACTCTAAAATTTTCATTCACAAATCACTCCTAACCTGTACATCTTCAGTCAATGATTATTTTGTGACTTGGCAATTACACAGCATAGGGAATTTATTACACATTACTAAGTTATGGGATGGGATGGGAATATTTGATTAAGGCTGACTATATACATCACATTCTCGTGCTGATATTTAAAGTCTTCTTTAACTGAAAACTGTTGGGATAAGAATTTTTCATTTGTACGAAAATGGCCAATATGCATGCGTGCAGGGAGTAAATGGAATTTTCGCCTTTAATGCAGACTTTCCGAAAGAATTCGCGGAAAAATCCTGTTTTTTAGGAACACGGAAATTATTTGTAGAAATACGAGAATACTTTAGTGTATAAAGACGAGTTTTCTAACAGTGAATGGGATTCTGACAGTCTCCTTGTTTTAAGTATCATTATTTAAGAATAGTGTCGAAAAATTTCTGTCATTAAGGCGGTATTCAAAAAATATATATTTTTCCACGCTCATCAACTCAAAATTTTGAGACACATTTCCAGACTCATTTTTAAAAGTAACAACAGCAAACTTAGTGGCGTGATTTATAAAGACATTTATAAGGGCCCCATGTTTTTATTTTTCGTTCAATTAATTAGAAATTGATTTACAGACAATTATCATTTTTTTTTGTTTCCAGCTCTATCGCTTCTCGAAATTCGGTTCAAAATGTCCACTTTGACAGCATTTTTTGAAATATATTCTACCTTTATCCAAAAATCGAGACAATACGGACATTACAAAGTTTCTGAATAAGAGAACCTCCCAATTGGATGCATTTTAGAACAAAAATGAATTTACAAATGTGTCTCAAAATAAGCAGTTCGGATTTGAATACACCCTTAAATATGCTGAAGATATCTAGAAGGATATTGTGATACTCAAATTTAAGGACCAGTTGGAATCCTTTTATTTACCATTTTCTAAAACATTTAGTACACATCCTGACAAAAATAAAAAAACAAAGTTGGACATATTTTGAATTTTATATTTCAGTAAATTATGTTCAAAGAAAATGTTCTGTATAGATATTTTCATCTCAAATTTAAAACGTTATTTATCCAAAATGAATCACTCAACGTACACGTAATATTTTTTATGATAATCTTCTAAGCATAATTATACATTTCTTTAAAATACAGTACAATATTTGCTGAATAATACGTACTTCTCATTATTTTTAATAATATTTGACTTTTATATATAAATTTCTTTAAAATGCGTGTTAGCGGTGATCGGTTGCGACGATTTCCAACTTTTCCCGAGTTCTTCAAACTTTTCCTCTTATTATTGAGCAAATTTATTTCATAAATAATTCTCGGAAAAGCAGTCTTTAAAAGATGATTTGTTATGGTCGAAGATGTCATTTTTCATATTTCAAGGTAGACATAAATATAAGATTATTTGCAGAGAAAAAATAAGTACATAAAGAGAACTCTAAAACATATGTATTAAACAGTTCTTTATGAAGAATTAATGTAACATTTGAAATTTTCTAACATAACAGTAAAACTAATATAATGTTTGATTTTCAGTTTTAGCTGAACTATGGTTTTTAATACATATTAAAGGTTTAAATAAACATTTCGTTGGAAAAAAGTTTTTATTGATTTTACGAAAAATATTCTTGAGAGTCTGCAATTCACTTTAAAAACTGTGGTAAAATAATCGTCAGAAATTTTAAATTATATATATTATAAAATGAAATTACCAGTCCTTACTGTGTACCTTAGTATACTAAAAGGAAGAATACCAATATTATAAAAGCACAAATAATACTCAAAAAGCAGCAAATATCTGTTTCGAATCTACAAGCGAGATTCTTCTTCAGTGCGACAAAAAGAAAAACACAGCTTGCTGGAAAAAGCAAGACTGGGACCAGTCTTGCTCCTTCTAGCACGTTTTCTAGCACAAAATAGAGGAAAAAAGCATTGCCTATTGCTCAATGAAACGCATATCTTGGTTGTCATAGGATATCTGTAGATCGACACGCTTCCTTCAACTGAAGGAGAAAGCTTTGTGAGCATTTCGTTACCTTTAAGAGGAAACTTGGGTAACTCTGAAGACTCTACCTAGGGGGACTCCTTCCTGTTGAAAAAATGAGTCTGATAGCACAATTCCTATAGGAACTTGAAAAGTTCTTAATGCCAGAAAATGTAAATGGCCGCAGAGAGTATGCATATGGAGATTGCTTGGGATTCCATAGCACCAGGTGCGATAGTGCGCCTTCTCCAGATAAAAAAACAATGGAAACTAAGTGATTTCTTTAAAGGAACATGTCTGATTTTGGGTAGGTTGTCTAGAGTATAACGTCCTTTTCTGAAACCACTTTGGAAGGCAGGCAGAATGTTTTGGTATTCTAGTACATGAGAAAATTGGTATTTTACCATTCACTTAAAACCTTTAGATAGGCAGCTACTTAGTGTAATGGGCCAAAACCTTTTTGTATTTCTTATATCTTTATAAACCTTTGAATACATGCACTGTTGGCTTTGCGCCCTGCAGCAAGAGAAATATTTTCTCCATAAGTTCTATTAAATAATGTCATGAGGTTGCGAAGGGAAGAGGGGTGAAGATACCTCAGCATGTCATAGGAAATACCATGAAAACAATGCGAGAATGATTTGGTCTTTCGTGATAAATGTTCTTGTTCAGGTAATTTTAATTTTATACGGAAACATGTAAGTAGTATTGAAATTGAGGTGTTCAGATTCTTTGTGCCGTTTTATTCTTAGAAAAGAGTCTAGTTAAAAATTACATGATAAAACATTAGCGATCTGTCCTCCTAAAACGTTAGATATGTTTTGTGCTGAAGAAAAAGAAATAACATTCGTTTAGAAAGAAGAATCACGATGTTTCAGAATAGAGCCTCTTGCATATTTTAACACTAGTATACAATTATGCAGATGAAGTAGAGGAGTTGATATTTAACGCATAATTTATTCAAAACTTCCTTCGAGTTTCCTTACATGTGCATGTACCAGAGCTGATTTGGCTTTATAAGCCAAATGATTGACGGTTATGGATGTTTGAGAAAAACACTCCATGCTTCCGTTTGTTGTTTGATTGTCTGTGTACATTGTGATGTCCTTTAAGCTTTATAGCCCGTACGGCATGGGGATGTCACGGCTACGTCACTGTGAAGTCACACTGTAGCTTTGTGACCGTCGATGTGAAGTCACGGTGACCTGAATGTGAAGTCATTATGGCTGTTTTAGAGCTCTTTTGTGACGACACTTTGTGACCACTTTGTGAAGTCACGGTGTGACAAATTGAGCGTGTCATTTGTGACGATTTTGCCATTAACTTTGTGACGAATCTGTGATGAAAGCGACAATGTTTTGAAGTCACATTATGACCAATTTGTGAAATGCGTGTCATTTGTGACGATTTTGCCATTAACGTTGTGCTAAATCTGTGACGACAGTGACAATATTGTGAAGTCACAATGTGACAATATTGTGAAAAGTGTGTAATTTGTGACGATTTTGTCATTAATTTTGTAACGAAGATGTGACCACAGTGACGATGTTGTGAAGTCACCCTGTGAATAATTTATAAAAAGTGTGTCGTTTGTGACAATTATGCCACTAATTTTATGACGAATCTGTGACGACAGTGACAATTTTGTGAGGTCATTTGGGTCCTGCCCTATGCTGGATGATATGAATTTAGTCAAACCCGACCAAGGAGTTTGTTGTGTTTACTGTATTTATTTCACTCTGGGTTGAATTTTTAGAGTATTTTGCTGCTATTGGTGTTAAAGCTGCATGTACCCAACTCACACCGTGGATTGAATTTGCTGGAGTTTATTTTCTTTCGAGTTGGATTTACTGATTCTCTTTTTTTAAGAGATGTTCTAGCTATTATTTAGAACTCAGGGATTGGTCATTGGTACTCGTCATACCTTACTCAAGCGGTGATTTGCAGTGAGTCAGTTTCTGCTAGGCATTACAGATTTTTGTGTACGTCTAGTTCATGTTGTCTTTTGTTTCTATGTGGATTAGGATTGGCCGTACACAGATCCAACCCGTTAGTTGAATTGTCTTTCCATTGTTTTTATTTGGGTAATGCTTGTTTCAGGTTGGCAGATTTTTTTTCTGAGCGTTGAGTGTAGGTTGTGTTTTGTTTTAAATGGGTCGGATTTGGGCATACCTGGAATTGTCTGTCCAGGAAGTCCCATATTTTATTTCTGATAAAAATATCTCTATTTTTTAACATATTGTGCTTTTTTTATTTGTATTTATTTCATGCAAATAATATTTAAATTATGCATATGATTATAGATATTTTTTCCATAACTTATTTTATATATGATTTTAATAACAGTTTTGTGTAATTTTAAAATTCCGGTCGAGCATTATAAATTTCTGTCTTCAGTGTTTGACTTTTCGTTGCTGACAAAGTAACTACATATACAAAATGCTATAAGTAGTAATTACATTTATAATATCAGTGAAGCTAGTAAATCCGCAGATCAGGGGTCTCAAACGTCAGTTCCATAGTTTTATATCGAAATCATTTTATATAGGAATTTAAAACATTCAATCCGCAAATTTATTTGTATCATTTTTATATTGCTAATTACTACAAGTAATATATCAAATAGTTTTTTTTTTTTTGCATTCTCTAAAATCTATTCAATGAAACATGAGCGTAATTACGCCAGTAATGGATACACCCGAACATTTTTTATTTATAAAAATACAACCAATAAAAATTCAGCCTTTATTAAGTTTTTAATTGCTCTTCTTTGCATGTTTTAAAATCTAGTTCATTGTTCATAATCTTAATCAAACCATTCCGGAAACAGAAAATAAAATTTCCCAGTTCCATTGTTTTCCTGTGGAAACTTTACTGAGAAAGCTGGTTTTACTTAATTAATTTTATATATTCTTTATTTTCTCGAAAAAATTTCATGTTTTTGTTTTGATAGCGATTAAAAAAAAAATCTTTGAATTTTATATATGAAAGGTCAATTACGCAACTTAATGTATTTTTAAGATTTTAGGACCACACTGTAAAAAATGATCAATGTTTCTTATTTTATGAAAATATACTATAACCACGAACGAAAATATAATATAATCTTCTGAGTTATCCGAAATTCAGAATAGCGTGCTCCATTGCCTTTTGAGTCCCCAGAAACCAATACATTTCCAAAATTTAAAGAATTATTTATAAAAACAAAGTATTTTTTGCTGCCCGTATTTTTCAGAAATGTTTCCGAAAGGTTTTTATAGTGTATTAATTAGTATCCTCAGCCTGGAGTACATGTTTTTCGAATGCTATCAATTCTCAAGTAAACATTTTCATGCTCAAAAAATATGTTTAACAGACAAACGTGCAAAATGAACAGCGTTAACAATAACATTAAAATTAAGATTATTTCTTTACTCTTTCATGTATAAATTAACTTGTGCGGCTGAAAACGTTTACTTGAGAATGCATGACATTCGAAAAACAGGTATTCCAGCTGAGGACACTAAGTAGTACACTATAAAAATTCTTCGGAAACGTTTCTGAAAAATACGGGCAGCGAAAAATACTTTGTTTTTATAAATAATTCTTTAAATTTTGGAGATGTATTGGTTTCTGGGGTTTCAAAAAACAATTGAACACGCTATTCGGAATTTCGGATAACCCAGAAAATTATATTATATTTTCGTTCGTGGTTATAGTATATTTTTATAAAATAAGAAACATTGGTCATTTATTACAGTGCATTGTCCATTACTCGAATACTTAACTAATCATTTTTAGTAATGGACACGCTATGTGGCCCTTATTAAAAATGTAATTTCAGTAATGTGTTCATAGCTCATAAAATCTTTTGATTTAACTAAACAGCAAAGTAATGAAACTTAATTGCACTTACACGAATATAATAAGAACATTTTTTTTTTATAAATAGCTGTTTTTAATTAATTTAATGTGGTTAATAAACTTTTTAATATTGAACTAGTTTATTTTTAATATTTATATTATTAACTCTGATTTACATGTTTTATAATCTGTTAAGTCAATCTGGAAGAAGGAATGATGTTCAAAAGCATAGGAAAAGAAAGAACTCATGAGGCCTCAAATCCCTCCCAATTAAAATAAAAACATTTTTTAAGTCACGCGAGTTTTTAAAAATCTATTAATTTCTGTCTTCAGTGTTTGACTTTTCATTTCTGACAAAGTAACTACATATATAAAATGATATAAGTAGTAATTACATTTATAATATAAGTGAAGCTAGTAAATCCGCAGATCAGGGGTCTCAAACGTCAGTTCCATAGTTTTTAAAGAAATCATTTTATATAGGAATTTAAAACATTCAACCCTCAATTTTATTTGTATCATTTTTATATTGCTAATTACTATAAGTAATATATTAAATAGTTTCTGGAAATTTAACTCTTAAGGTTGTTCGTCAGTGAACTCCTTGATTCCCGATTTCCGTTGACGCATAAACCCACCGAAACTCATGACAAATCGACAACTATCAAAACGCCACTCATCTGGACCCGAAACCCGAAATCAAAGAAAATGTATAAGTAATTTAATACATTTATAGAAAAGTAGTCTATAATCAAGTTTTTTATATCTATTTTATCGTTTATATAAAAAAATAACCATTTATAATAATTCATTCATATTAAAATAAAGTTTTTCATCTGAAAAAATATTGTAGTCATTCTTTTGAAAAATTAGGTTAACCCGAACCCAAGCTGTGAGAAAAAAAAACTCATTCCGAAAAAAGTACAGTCAACTTGACCCAAACCACAACAACAACAAAAGCAATTATCGCAAATCTAACCCGACCCAAACTGCAGTCATATCGGATGAGGTTAAATCGAAATATTCTACCCGATGCGGGACTTTATTCGGGGTCTGTATTTTTAATTTATCACAATTTTAGGACACCGTGTATATATACGAACTGTGTTTTTATAAAAATGCTCGGTATATATTATATATATACCGAGTTACAAAATATTTTGTAATTATAAATTGACAAAAAAATATTTCATGAAAATGAAATGTTTCTGTTTAAGAAGTTTAATTTGTTTAATGTACCATACTTTATGAATATTTTATAATAGTGGGCAATATCTGTATCAGTTGATAGAAATATCTTATTGTATCATGATTTTGCAAATTTTACGTATTGTTTAAATGTCGAAGAGAAAAAAATATTTTGTGATCATAAATTAACAAAATCAAATTTCATGAAAATGAGATGTTTCTGTTTAAGAAGTGTAATTTGTACAATACACCAGAGCATAATTTATGAATACTTTATAACAGTGGGCAATATTCATATCAGTTGATAGAAATATCTTATTGTCTCATGATTTTGAAAAGTATGCATATTGTTTAAATGTGATTTTTTGTGATTTATTTTCATTTTATAATGTTGTCATCATTAGATAATTGATTTATAAGTTTTATAAGATTACCGGTCCAATATTTCAATGTAGTAATTTTATTTTGCGATTTAAAGAACTATGTGTTCATATAAAATTATTCAGACATAAATACATATTAACTTTATAAAAGAAAATAATATTTTAATAAAACATCGTTTCAAAGATAATTGTTGTAATACGTTTTTCCCTTCCATTTCTAATTATTGTAAATGGTGTATTGTAAAGCTCAGAAATTCTTTGGCGGATAATCATAAAATTAAACAAAATAAAAAAATAATAAACTATCATTTTACTATTCTAATACATTTTTAAACGTATTATATTAATAAATAGGAAAATAATTTAGCATATTTTGTTTAATCATCCAGCAAGCGAGTAAGTAACTTATAAGACAAATTGATAATTCTTAAGGATACAGTGAACCATCAAAATATTTTTTTATTTAATTACAGCAAAGTTACAGCAAAAAATTGAGTAAGGTAAAGCCAGGAGATATGGCGCGGTCGGAGAGATTGCGCACATAGAGGTAAAGGGGGAAGGAGTAGAATGAGCGCGAAGCGACTGCAGGTAGTTGTACATCAGCAGTAGTGGAGTGTCTACTTGAAAGTGCACGTTGATTGTTTTGAGCTTCTATGATAAAACATTGTTATTTTGTTTTGTTTTCCCAAAGTCAGTGCTTGAACTTTCATAGCTATTCGTCAGAATTTCTATACAATGTGAGGAGTACTAAATATTTTAAACTTAAACTATTTCTCATAAGCTACTAATCTAGACTAACAGTGTGAACACCAACGGTTCGTTTTAGTAGAGGCCATGTTTAAATAAAAGGCCGCGCAATCTGTCCTACCGAAATTGGAGAGTTTGCGCATCTGCTACTTAGGAGAGATGGCGCACTGTTTCCATTAGTTTTCATGCTAGGAGAGATTACGCAGCTTATTGGTAAATTTGCATAAAAAAATGAAAATGGACTAATTTTAAGCTAAACTTATAACAGACTCTCCTAGCTTTACCTTATATTTATACTGTTGATAGATATTAGTATGAAAATCTTCGTTAAAATACATTTAATAGTTCTTAAAGTAATCAAAATTTAAATATGTAATATCACGAATATATAGCATTTTTTAAATGCTCCATTTGCAATCCATTTATTCATACTTCTAAAATAATCAATTTATAAATACAAATGAGAGTTATTGAAATTTTTTGCTTATTTCATAAACAAAGCTTTTAGAAAAATAAAATTAACTTCAAATCTATTGATTTTAATTACAAAATTATCGAAAATTTTATTTCGTTTATGTTTTAGCTTGAAGTACCTTTACATGATATTATTATTAGTAACTTATGTTTATACATATATAGCAAGTGTTCTGTGAGAAAATTCAATGAAACTGGAAAACAAATCCGCATGGAAAATTTTTAAATCATCAAAACGATGATAATCTTCAATCTGTAACAAACAGGTTTTAATGAATAAATGGGTTTTAAATGCTCAATATCTTTCTAAACCATTATAACAATGCATAAAGATTTTAATATTATTTATGACTCATTTCCTAGATTGTTATGCTTTTACAATAAAAATAGTCTGCTTATATGTCCAATAATATATATTTCTGTAATACTTGAAAAATCCAGATTTTGATATGTGGCATATACTCACCAATATTACAGAAAAATATGTTTTTAATATATGCAAACATATATCAATTTTGTGTCCAGGAATTTAAAATTATACATATTTAAAAATTATATTAAAATAGAGTTTATTTAAATAATCAGAAATAAGAAGATATGTTTTTGAGAGAAGAAATAATGGAATTTTAACATTCCTATAACCTTATTTTCTATTATTATTCAGTATCTGAAGTTATTTTTAATGAAATAATAAACTTTTCACAATATCTGATAGTTAATTTTTAAGAGGTGAAGACTAAAAATATTACAAAATATTTTCTACATTATTGTTTTCTCGCTGGAATAGTAGGAAAATTGACTCACATGTATAAGATTAAATTTTACTTAGTAATATCTTAGTAAGATAATTCAGTTGCATTACTAGTATAATTTTTTTATGAGAATTTTGATTATTTTCTATAATCATACTACGTGACAGAATATATGCTCATGATAAAAAAAAAAATTCATTGAGTCAGTAAAAATAACCCTTCGCATGTTTAGTAAATAAACGTAGCCCTGTCAAACACATACTTACTAACTTTTACTATTTTTTTTTTACCACTAACATTTAAAAATAATTTTCATTTTATTTAATCGCAGATTTCGGCAATTAAACAAGACGAAACTTACTATTAAATTTTAGTGGTAATAAAAAAGCGAGTAAGTTGGCTGGTATCCAAAGGGTGTTTTAAATGGGCATGATTGAAACATCTGTTACCTACGGCTGCACAAAACGCGCACAACTCACATAAAATGAGAGTAATCCTTTTTATTAAATCGCAAGCTATGGTCATAACCATTATTATTATGTTAAAACTAAATAATCTGTATTTGAAAGGTTTACTTCGAATTTGAAAATCTACTATACCCTTAAAGCGTCATCAAATAAGGCACTGATACTGTCTGAAGCTCATTGTTATTCCACAATTAAAATTTCCTCTTCGGATTGAAACCGTTTTCACTAATTTCCAATGCAGTTTTGCGGGTCTTTGAAAAAATTGTTTCAGGCAAGTGCTGTAACAACTATAAATATTATTTAATTATTTCTTGTTTTCCAGATTTAGTTCTGTAACATTGTAATTGAAATGTTCTATGCTGAGTTTTTCTTTTTCAAATTTAAACTAAAAATATTTAACAGAATTTTTACTAAACTAAAAAACTGAGAAGATATTAGTTATGTATTTTACGATGACCCAGAAGAGTCCATTGGATATCTATATATAATTGAACGGATAAAACAAAACGCGGTAAAATAGAATATAGCAAGCGATCGGGGTTTTCAATTAGGCCTCTTTTTTCATTCAAAAAATCCGAATTCATAATAGAAATTCCAAATAGTAATTTTAGCTTTATGTTATAGCAGACACTTCATGACTACATAAAGTAAAAATTCTCGTTTAGTAAGTTCCGGTATGAATTTGGAATTTTGGAATAAGAAAGAGAGCCAAACTGGCAACCCTGCACGAGATCAAAAAATAAAATGTACTAAACATTCAAAATTATTGATACATTAAAAATGTAAATGAAATTTGAATAAATATTCTTTCTGTCATAAAAAATTTGAAAAATATAAATGATAAAAATTGCTCATTTTTTAAAAATAATAAATCAATTTTAATATAACAATAACATATATTATTATAACAGTTTCTTATCTTTATCTTCTTGTATTAATTCATGCTCGATATATATTTTTATGAAATAAACTTATTGTTTGATGAATATTATTTTGTACTTACATTCATTAAACATATATTTCTGGATATTTCTCCTGCATGCAAATAATATAAAATTTTAATTTTCGTTTATTGATATATACAACTGCTTAACTTACTTACCTGTTTAATGAGAGTTATGAAATATTTTTCAATTGTAACAGCGTAATAAAAAAAATTGTATCAAACGACGCGCCCCGGCTGAACGGTTAAATTAAATTAAGTCATGCACTTCATCTAGTCATAGTTATTGTTTTTTTTTTAATAAAGTAATCTTAGATTTTGACAGAATTATTTTAATGAACCAATTTATTGTTATTCGTAATAAAGCTTTATTTAAGAATTTAATGAAGTGGAAATATGAATTAGTATGCAACAAAATCGTAAACGCACGCTCGGTTAGAGAAATGAATATAGGCTGAATGATTTAAATTAATGATATCACATTTCTTCTCAAATATTTTACCAAATTAAATCAGATAAAACGATTTACTTTCCAATAAAAATATGTTACAGGAAAAGCTTAAAATGAACTAAATAGTTTGTATTTATTTGATTTATTTTTTGTTTCCAATATTATGTGTTCTTGTGTTTTAAAAATGTAAGATAGCCAGTAACTTATTTTATAAATATATATTTTCAATTGCATTAAATATAAGATTTAAGCAACGCGATGCTATTAAAAGAAATTAGATGTATTATTAAAAAATTGTCTGCGCTTTTCAAATTAATTTCACGCATTTTCCAACAAGCGTTTCTTTAAAATGTGAAAGCTTCGGATTTGCGTACACCTAAATATGTAATAAGTCACTGCAAGAGATAAGTAACGTTTGTTTGTTAACTTTTACAAATTTTGTTTGGCAACATAAAGTGTGATATTTTGCCGATACCGTTTAAGACAAATTAATCATCAGTTCCAAGCATATTTGCAAATATTTATAGTGGTTTAAACTTATTAAAAGTGTTTAAATAATCAGTCTTTCATGTTCTGAAGACGTATCAATGCAGGATTCCAACTTATAGAGTATATCTTCCTTCTCACATGTGATCCCGAGTCAAAATGCATATTTATTTTCCATGTAACTACACATCTTAACAGCCAACACCATTACAATATTCAATTGAAATAAATAAATATATTTTTTAGAAATATATTATATATTTTTTGAAATTATAAACTGGGATTAACTACATATAAAAACAAAAATATGTGATATCAAAGCGATATCATAGGCGGTGCCTTGAAGTTCTCATATAATTTGAAAATCACTCGGTGACGAAGTGTGAGGGCAAGACATTTAAAATATTTAACCCCTCATAGGATATTTTAAAAATAATTACGTATGTGTGTCAAATGATGAAGAAAGTGTATGTTTCAAATGAACACACTACACTTTTCATTAAGTTTTCGTTCACAATTATAACGCTTACAGTATTTAAAAAAACTACAATTAATGAAGAACCAGAATAATTAGATTTGCGATTATAAATAACGACAAAGCTAATGACTCTGATTATTATAATTTTATGGACATGACATCATTACAATCAGTATTTAATGCACATGACATCATTAGAATCAGTATTGAAGGAATTAATATAACAGCAATATTATTACATTACAAATGATGCACGATTAAAAAAAAGGACAATTTCAGCATTATATAACATTTGTAAATTGCGCTTTTATTAAAAGCGGGCGTTTCCTCAAACATATAAGAATAAATTGTATGATCACATCATTTGTGAAATGATAAGGAATGAAGCGATTTTTAATATTAAATAATCAGTATTTTTCTGTGTTGTTAAAAAGAATGGTCATTTTATTAGAGGGTGACAAAAAATCGTGGACAAATATTTATATACAGAAAACTATAATTTTCCGAAATAGCTGTTTTTTTCTTTCATGTAGAAACGAAATATTTTGAAAAAAAAAAAAAAAAAAACAATAAGTTCCGCAAATCATCCCGAAGTGTTTTCGCCCATTCTACCAGAAGAGACCTTTTCAGGTGCTCTAAATCTTTACAAGTCTTATAATGTAACATTCTGTAACATACACATGCAGTATAACACATTATAGAGAATGATAGGAACCTTCTTGTGCTCTCAAGAAGTCTAACAGATGTGATTTTTACCATTAACGTACTTTTCTTGTTTTATAGGCTTAAGAAGAATGATGGTGGAGAGTTATTTTGTTATTTTCCAATTGCCATGAAGGACGGGAAGCAAAAAACTTTTCAAGTTGTTTTAAACGTACATCTGATTGATGATTTTCACGTAAAGTAAGCGGTTCTTTACCATTAAACAAAATTACCCCCCCCTCCCACCCTCACCCCCCCCCCCAAAAAAAAAAAAGGGACTTTTGCCATCTTTCGATAATGGCTGTAGAGTATCTTTTTGACCGAATCTGATTGTTGTATCAATTGTGGTTCAGTTCAACAGTGAAAACTAATATTTTTGCAACAGATGATGTACGCCCAGGTAAATTGACACGTAAGAACTATTACCATTTTGTTGGTAATTTTGTTAGCAATGTTTCATTTTGTAAGGCTGGGATTTACGGATTACTTTCTCTTCAAAATGTTGGGAATACACCTAATTCTCTTTACGGTCATTTTGTGTTTTCTTGAAACATTTTCTTTTCTTTTTTATCTGATTTATTATTCCCCTAATATGCCCAAATTGTTAAAACAGTTTCATGACATTTGATACAACCAAACATGAAACTTTCTGTACCCTATTGAATTCTCAGTCCCTCATGCTAAGAACCAAATTTCTCTGCGAGACAAGTATTACAAAGTTTAAACGCCCCGTATCATTGATGTCCGATGTTCATTTCGCATAGGAGATTATAAAACTTGTGGTTCAGTTTAGTAGAATTTTTTATTAATTTAAACTCGGAGTTTGTCCGGGTTCTTTTTGTCACCATGTAAAATAAAACGCTAGCAAATAATACACCCCAAAATCAAGTGCATTATTTGTTTCTTGTTTTCTTGTCACCCTGTAAAATAAAACTCTAGCATATAATACAGTAGAACTCCAATTATCCAAAGTCCGACTATCCGAATCGCTGATTATCCGAATCGCTTTCAGAATTTCAGAAAAATAAATTAAGACGAAAACGTACTGCGATTCGCAAAATAATGATTCTGTCTACGCGCGCTATTGTCCTTCCCTCCGTGAATCTAGTGTAAGGCGCAGCGCGAACATTATTGGGATGATGAGTCACCGTCTCATAGTGCAGTTTGATTATTGGCTGTCGTCCGTCGACAGGTGCCCGGGCCGGCCCAGCCCACCTGCGTTTCCGACCATGGGTTTCAAATTCTAAATGCTGATGAACTTATTGAAAGTGTGAGCGAAGAAAGTGTCGAGGAAGAGGATGACCTTAATGTCGAAGTTAAAGCAGACACGGGACCATCACCTAGTGAAGCAATTGCCGGCCTTGAAACTGCGTTGAAGTGGATGGAGCGTCAGCTTGGGTGTGACCACATGCAACTTCTCACTGTCAAGCGGATGCGAGACTTGGCTGCCCGAAAACGGATGAAGACTAGCAAACAGCTTACTTTGACCGAGATGTTCAGCAAGCAATGACTTTCATTTGCAGTACGGTACGTACATACTGTACTATGTACAGCACTTGTAAGTACGCTTAACATGTAACAGTGTTGCCTTTTCATTTAATTAATTAAAATATCTTTTTCTTTAAAAATAGTTTTTTTCTCCCATTTTCAACATACATACAGTAATTATTTAAAATAGACCCTTTTTTTCGGAAAAACCCCAATTATCCGAATTTGTGATTATCCGAATGGGGTCCGGTCGCAACTGATTCGGATAATTGGAGATCTACTGTATTCCCAATAAACAAGTGCATTATTCTTTTCTTGTTTTCTGATAAACTTCTTTTACATTTACATAGTTTGCGCCCCATTTATCATATAAACAATTACATTTAATTGCACCTAAATTTAGATATTTTTAACCAGTATATTACCGAAACTGAATTCTCAATAATTTATTACATACCTGTTTATCTATGCTTTTTAATAACCTTTCATTTGCACATATTAAAAATTTATTGTATTATCTCTTAAAAATTGAACAGTGCCCATAAGGAAAATTCGTGAACAGTCTTTAAACAACTTTAAAAAACTATTCTAAACGCTTGATAGCTAAAAGCTATTTTCCTTATATTTCTAAATTAAGTTTAAAAGTATGACAGAACTTTTAAACATTAGCTCCATCTATTTCATGTGATTATTAGAAACACTACATAAATCAATTTTCATCACTTTTGAAAAGTTATCGCGTTGCAATCTTTTAAATTTTAGACGAATTTTAGAGAAAACCACACAGGGCTAATATGTGCTTTTTTATCATGCATCTTTATGATCTGATAGCTGTGTAAAAAGTTTTTAAATAAAACTGTTTTTATAATTAACAAATAAAGAATGTATTCCTATTAGATAATATCCAAAAACGAAACAAAACTTAATTTAACTTACAGGATATTCTTCATAGAACTGCAGAGAATTCTGTCTTGTTGCTTAATCAGCTAGACTGTTCAACAATTTAAGTAGCAGCTTTATTCCATATATCTGTTAAAGATATTTATAATAGTTTAAAAAGATTACCAAAATATTTCAGATTTTTTTCTCAATAGTATACGAATTAAGACAAAGATTTCGACATGATATTTTAGCTCATTTGAATTAAAATATTTTTAGTTTATCTTAATAAAAAAAACTTGGATTTGAATAATATTTGAATATATAACTTTCAATTTTCATCTTTCTTTTTAGTTATTTTACTTTTATGGTAATTTTGACATTTTGAGAATTTTCTTTCACTTTTATGTTATTCGTTCCATTAAAAATTATAAGGGTATGTATCCTAATTTGGTGTTATATTTCTTCCTCTTATTTCAAAATTGAATATTTAAAAAAAAAATAGATATTCCAGACTTTGTATAGTATATTTTTAAAATTTCTACACAAACGCAGAAGCAGATCGGTATTGCCTTGTGGTGGGTTCAGCATGTTATTATCACATGTATTTTCGAATATTAAACTTCGGATTATTTAATCATAGAATATTCTACTATTTAATAGGCCGGAGATAAATGCTAAAAAATAATTGTGGGAATATAATACAGCACCTCCAAATCAGGCATCCACGTGCCTCTAAACCTTAGCGGTCTCTAAAATGATCTGAATAAAGAAAGTTTAATTATTGCCACTGTGTTTATTAATCTTAATATTTCTTTCCAGTATAAATATAATTGATTATTGATAACATATATTTTTGGTTTCTTTTAAACATAACGTAAAGGTTTATTAGATTTAAATAGGAAAATCATCGTGAAACATAATCTATACAAGGTGATTAAGTTACTTAAAACTTTACGTAACTGACACAAATCCAAAATTGGTTATTTTGCAGTAGTACCTGAATACACAAAGCAGCGAAAATGTATTAAATATTAATATTTTTAGTATTATAGCATCATTTTCCAAGATTCGTATACAATATTTTGGGGGGAAAATATTTTATTCTGCTCCGTATAAAAATATATCAAGTAAGAATTATTCCGATAACGAAAAGACGATTACAAAAAATGATAAATGTTAGTAGTACTTGAAAAAGGTAATATATGTATCCTCTAAAATAAAGCACTTAAACTTCTTTATCATTTTCATTTTATTAATACAAATTGAAATGTTCAATCGAAATTACAATTTCTTTTCGAAATTTCCTTCAATGAATCAATTAAAATAAGTAAAAAGAAACTAATTTTATCTTATCGGTGGATATCATTCATCGAGTCATTACAAATATCTATTCTAAATGACTCGTTTTATATACGTTATATTTATAATAATATAAAGGACACTTATGTTACACACATGTGTTAACATAGAAATTTCTATAATTGAATCATTTTTCTTAAGATAAAAATTTGCTTCAAATAAAATTTATTTCACCGTACTTAAAACGGATGGGTTCTTATCAAATGCACGCAATTTGAGAGAGTATCGAGACAACGTTTGTAATTCAAATTTTGTTTTGTTGTAGTTGGGATTATATTTGTAATCTGGTTACGATTTTCAATTACGTTGCTACATAAAATAGTTAAAATTTCGAATGGATAAATGGTTATATATTTTAATGTCATTCAATTTCAAAATAACAATGCAGATGCGTAAAGACAAATCAATAACTATCTTCCATTTGATTTTCCTATATATTTTTTATTTGGAATTATTATGAAAATAATAGAGATTTTTTAAGTGCAAAAACAATTCTTAATAACCCCATAAAATTAAGAAATGCGTTTTATTGCACATTTTTATTAGGTTATTGCACATTTTTATTAGGTTATTGCACATTTGGTGTTATTAAGATGGGTTTTTATTTTACTGCACCAGTTTGTTCAATAGTTTAATGAGAGTTTTTTTGCGTTAATATTTACAATAGAATAAATAGAATATAGAAATAATAAAATAATATTAAATATTTATGAAGAAGATAGGAACGTCTGGATTATTCTTCTATTTTTTGTTTTGTTTTAAGGAATGTTACAAGAAATGCTTTATATGTGTAATAAATGAACAATTTAACAAAATTCAGTATTAATATTACAGCAGAATTAATACTACACTGCAGTATTAATATTTCTTTAATAGAATTCGCATCATTCAATTACGTTATTCTGTAACGAATATTCCATAAAATTTCTCCCTGTTAATAAAAATGAACAATGTTTACAAAAGTAAAGACGTTTCAATGTATACATATTTTTTTAGTAGGAAATCATAAAGAGCAACAGTGTTCGAAGAAGCTATTTTGTTTCAAAAGTTACGTTCCTATATTTGGTGTCGGATGTATTCCATGCCTAATCCCACATGCGCCAGCTACAAGGCATTTCATTTTAATGTCAGAAGTAAAATAATTGGTGCACTTCTCATTCATTCCGGACAATTTAAAAATATCGTTTTAGAAACTTTATACTTATTTCACTTTATTAAAATCATTTCGAACGCCTCTTTTCATTTCATAAAGAGCAACAGTGTTCGAAGAAGCTATTTTGATTCAAAAGTTTTGTTTCAATCTTTAGTGTCGAATATGACAACGCACAGCAGCTGCTATTTGCATTGTCCAAAAAATAAACTTGTACCACCGCTGTATCAAAAAAGATACAATTTTTCATTCGGGGATATTTCTTGCTGCCTAAACAAAGCTTGTCCTATCTGTAGTAGTAAACTAGCTTCCAGACTGGAAGACAAGATTTCAAAAGTCACGAAAGACGAGATCTTTTCGCGATTTCAGTGTTTGAGGAACATGCTTTGCTTTAGAATGTTTTATTACCTTTTGAGACGGATGAGACGATTCGGAATGACTACCAGCTTCCATGCCCTGTAAATTACATGGAATCACCATAGTATCAAAGACATCCAAAATCCTTCATTCTCTGGTTTTCCCATCCTTATTCAACGAAGCGTCTCCTTCTATCTCAAAATATTAAATATCTAGTTTCTAGCCTGGCTTACATGATTTCAAATCTCACGAATGACACGAAGTGCTTCTCACTGTATTCCATGACTAATCACATATGCGCTAGCTACAAGGCATTTCATTTTAATGTCAGAAGTTAAATAATTGGTGCACTTCGCATTCATTCCGGATAATTTTAAACTGTTCGTTTTAGAATCTTTATATTTATTTCACTTTATTAAAACCATATGGTATTACTTAGGATGCCTCTTTTCATTTATTTTGAAACACCTGGTTATTTATTAGCCTCCATTTATAGGCACAGAAATTTCGTAAATATTGGCTGTGTCGTCTAACTTTTTCATCATGCTATATGTTTTTCACAAATGTTATACTAGATTTATGGAATCTACAAAACCCTGGTTATTGTTCACTTTTGTCTATTTCCTTTTGATCTATATTGTGGTATCCAAAGGAGTATATTTCATTAACTAAACAACATATAAGCAAAAAAGTGGAAAATTTCAGGAGAAAATGTTTGATATCCATATAAAAGATTTTTTTCTTTTTATGTGTAAAAAATTTACGACGAAGACTATTGCTTAGAAATAGTGGTTTCATATTAGTCATTTCCTTGAAAACCCTGAATTTTATCTCTTGGTGATAGGAAATTCTTTGTTTTAGCCAAAATGTATAGTTATTATCTTTCTACGTTTTTTTCCAATATCATACTTTTAATAAAATAGCCTATATTAGATATAACAATATCTTGGAAATTCCTGGCGGCTTTGTTTTCTGAAATAAAGATTGCATAATAACTGAATCGCTGCGAGCAACACATATCCGCCTTTGTTATATTATAACCTAAAGCGAGTTTTTACACTAAAAGTATAGAATGAGATAAAAAAATTCTGGAAAGAAGACTTTACATTATAATCTTTAGTAATATTCCTAAGGCTCTTTATTCTTTATTTCGAAATAATGAATAACGAATATTATATTTCAAAAAGTTACATTTATGTAGATATTGATTTTAGTGTTAAGCGAGATATTATTGTCATTGAACAATGGATGCAGGTTTAATGCAGGTTTAGTCAAGAATACCACAGACACTGAATTAATTTCCTACTAATATGCTTTTTGGTTTAAAAGTCAATCGAGTAAATGAATCTATACAGGTGCTAAAATAATCTTGTAAACAATCATGCCCTAAAATATTTGTTAGAAAAAAAAAGACTCAAAAACTGGAAATGGAAAATAAAACTTTTAATAAATAATATTTTACACGCATGCCTTTGGTGAGAAAGTTCATTCGGCATGAGAGATTTTCGGCTGCAAAAAATGAATTTTTGTACTTGCTATTCTGAAGTTCTGACATTTTATAAATGATCTTTATAATCAGTTTTTAGAAAATCAAATATATAAAGAAGACATAGCGTTCCCTGTTGCATAGTGCAAGAGTGAACTGTACTTATTGCAAAACTTTAAACGCGGTTTTCTCAAAATAATGTATTATGACTGTACCAGAAATATTTTAGCTGCAAATAAAAGGATTTTTTTTTAATGAAAATTTTTATATTTCCTAAGTCTTTGAAAGATGTTTTTCATTTTTAATTCTTTCCTTTTTTATAAATAAAACAAAATCAGATTTTGTGTTGAAAACTGTTAAATTAAATTTGAGAATCTGCCATTTTATTATATTGTAAAATTTTAAAAAATCGTCTGTAAAAGACTTGTTAATGAACTAATTTTTAAGGTGTTATTAGTTTCATTAATTTCAAATGAAAACATTGCGGGAATTCTTTGGTAGCTCACTACACTACATTCTGTGCAACATCGAACAAGAGCGTATCCAAAAAACGTATTTGTCGATAAAAATCATAAAATTTGGTTTCTGAAAGATAAAAAATAAATAATATATTTTTTAATAAACCTAAATATTTCTATATTTCTATAAAGGAAAGAAAAAACCCCTTCATAAATTATGTTTATTTTTCAAGCCAAAAATTTCCCATGGCCCTTTAAGAGCTATTTTATATCTAATATCACTGCATTAATAGCTGAAATATTGTACTAAGTTGATTTTATTGCATGGATACATTTTTTTATCTATGCATACAATACTTTTCTTAGAATGATATTTAAAAATTGCTAAAATTTATATACATGTATTTACTGAAATAATATAATTAAATTACACTGTATGCGACTATGCATACGCAGTAGAATTATAAATGCATTTTTATTTTAAAAGTACAATAAGTAACTTCTTAATATTAAAGTACGATCAATAAGTCTAAATGGTATACGCATCATTTTCATATTATATTTGTCTTTTTTCACAGCAACATTTTCATAAAAAAATTAATAACAATAAACGATATATTAAATTGTTTTAAAATAACGTATTTCTTATTAGATAATTTTTTAATTACCATTAAATAATTTGAAATTAAATCATAATATATAGTTAGCATTTATGTTAATACTTACAGTTAATATTTATGTTTTGTACATGGGTCATTTTCTGATAAACCTACATTTCCATGGATTTGGAAGTCATGTTTGTGGAAAGACAATATTTTGCAATTTTTTTTACATATTCTTATTCGATAAAAACATTTTTACGAATATAATGCCCATTGTGTTGTAATTTTATTATAGACTAGCAAGCTACGCCCGCTACGCTGGTCAATTTCTTTTAACGAACCTTTAATCAAACAAAATATTGACATTTCATAAATAACTTTTATATTTTAACAGAATAATAAGGCTACTATAATTTGTGATTCGTGCTATAGCCAATATACACGTCAGGACACGTCGCCCTTATCATTATCTTTTTACGCATGAAGGTTTCGCTATGGTACTCCATTTGAAAATTTGGTAATTTTTGAAATTCAATATTTGAAAAACGGCATAATCATTAGATTTGAAATTTATATCAAGAAAAATACAATTTTTTACCTTTCAAACGCAGTTTGTCTAACAATTTTCTGACAAATACTTTTTGAGCTATCATTTTTTTCAGTAACTTCAAATGTTTCATTTTCCGAGATTAATCTGGTGCAACAATTAGCGAAAAATCCAGTCGTCAGCAACGCATAGTTTTTTATTAAAGAGGCTGTTGGAGCAGGGATTGTCACCACCAATTTGCCACCATCACTTTTGAAATCGGTTCCGTGGTTCCAGAGATTCCATAGAAATTGTAATTTAGAATGACTTCAGAACGCTTTTCGCTCGTTTCACCCATTTAAATTTCGATTTTTTTTAAATTTATTCTTAGAGAGCATTTACATCTTATAAGTAACTACAATGCTAAATTTCAAATTTCTTGCTCCTTCAGTATAAAAAAGTCGCAATTTTTGAACATTTTTCGATCCTGCACCCCATTGATGTTAGTGGCACCAACATAAAATATAGACTATGTTGGAGTAGGGATTGTCCCCATCAATTTGCCACCATTACTTTTGAAATCGGTTCTGTAGTTCCAGAGTTTTCATAGAAATTGTAATTTAGACTGTTTTTAGAACACTTTTCGCTCATTTCACCCTTTTAAATTTAAATTTCTTTTTTATTTTGTTCTTAGAGAGCATTTACATCTTATACGTAACTACAGACAAATTTCAAATTTCTAGCTCCTTCAGTATAAAAAATAAAAATAAAACTGCCCAGTTAAACTGAGGGCATTGAGTTCACAGGCTATTCACACTAATTGTATATTATACTCTTATTTCAAAGAATTTGAAATAAGCCCATCAAAAATAAAGAAATAAACAATATATTAAGGGGGGGTCATCCCCCCGTTACCCCCCCCCCCCATAGTTAACTAATGAACCCCTTAAACTAATCAGGTAAATCTCTAATTACAATGAATATATATACAAAATTTGAAGAAAATCGGATAATTCTGCATGAAAAACACATTTATATAAATTAAGGGGGGGGATTAGCCCCCCCGTTCCCCCCTTTATACTTAACTAATCAATCCCGAAAACTAATCAGGGAAGTGCCTTAACACAGTGAACCTATAAACAAAATTTGAAGGAAAACGGAATAATTCTGCATGAAAAACCCATTTATATAAAATAAGTGGGGGATATGCCCCCCGTTCCCTCCTTTATACTTAACCAATCAATCCCGAAAAACTAATCAGGGAAACACCTTAACACAGTAAACCTATAAACAAAATTTGAAGGAAAACGGAATAATTCTGCATGAAAAACCCATTTATATAAATTAAGAAGGGGGGAATTAGCCCCTTGTTCCCCCCTTTATACTTAACCAATAAATCTCGAAAACTAATCAGGGAAACGCCTTAACACAGTGAACCTAGAAACAAAATGTGAAGGAAAACGGATATTTCTATGAAGAGTTATCGCATTACGTACGTACATACATACATACATACAGAACCGGCTTGCAAGCTCTCAGTGCTTGATAGCCAGTCTGATAGCTAAAAAGTCGCAGTTTTAGAACGTTTTTTGCTCCTGCACCCCCTGGAGTTAGTGGCACCGACATAAAATATAGCCTATGTTGGAGCAGGGGTTGTCACCATCAATTTGCCACCATCACTTTTGAAATCGGTTCGGTAGTTTCAGAGATTACCCCCTACAAACAAACAATCTTTACTCCTTTATAATATTAGTATAGATTGACCAATTAATTCCGTAAAACTAATCAGGGAAGCGCCTTAACACAGTGAACCTATAAACAAAATTTGAAGGAAAACGGAATAATTCTGCATGAAAAACCCATTTATAAAAATAAGGGGGGATATGCCCCCCGTTCCCTCTTTTATACTTATCCAATCAATCCCGAAAAACTAATCAGGGAAACGCCTTAACACAGTGAACCTATAAACAAAATTTGAAGGAAAACTGAATAATTCTGCATGAAAAACCCATTTATATAAATTAATGGGGGGATTAGCCCCCCCCGTTCCCCCCCTTATACTTAACCAATCAATCCCGAAAAGTAATCAGGGAAGCGTCTTAACCCAATGAACCTATAAACAAAATTTTAAGGAAATGGGATAATTCTGCATGAAAAACCCATTTATATAAATTAAGGGGGTATTATTCCCCCGTTCCCCCCCTTTATACTTAACCAATCAATCCCGAAAACTAATCAGGGAAGCGCCTTAACACAGTGAACCTATAAACAAAATTTGAAGGAAAACGGAATAATTCTGCATGAAAAACCCATTTATATAAAATAAGGGGGGATACGCCCCCCGTTCCCTCCTTTATACTTAACCAATCAATCCCGAAAACTAATCAGGGAAACGCCTTAACACAGTGAACCTAGAAACAAAATGTGAAGGAAAACGGATATTTCTATGAAGAGTTATCGCATTACGTACGTACATACATACATACATACAGAACCGGCTTGCAAGCTCTCAGTGCTTGATAGCCAGTCTGATAGCTAAAAAGTCGCAGTTTTAGAACGTTTTTTGCTCCTGCACCCCCTGGAGTTAGTGGCACCGACATAAAATATAGCCTATGTTGGAGCAGGGGTTGTCACCATCAATTTGCCACCATCACTTTTGAAATCGGTTCGGTAGTTTCAGAGATTACCCCCTACAAACAAACAATCTTTACTCCTTTATAATATTAGTATAGATTGACCAATTAATTCCGTAAAACTAATCAGGGAAGCGCCTTAACACAGTGAACCTATAAACAAAATTTGAAGGAAAACGGAATAATTCTGCATGAAAAACCCATTTATAAAAATAAGGGGGGATATGCCCCCCGTTCCCTCTTTTATACTTATCCAATCAATCCCGAAAAACTAATCAGGGAAACGCCTTAACACAGTGAACCTATAAACAAAATTTGAAGGAAAACTGAATAATTCTGCATGAAAAACCCATTTATATAAATTAATGGGGGGATTAGCCCCCCCCGTTCCCCCCCTTATACTTAACCAATCAATCCCGAAAAGTAATCAGGGAAGCGTCTTAACCCAATGAACCTATAAACAAAATTTGAAGGAAATGGGATAATTCTGCATGAAAAACCCATTTATATAAATTAAGGGGGTATTATTCCCCCGTTCCCCCCCTTTATACTTAACCAATCAATCCCGAAAACTAATCAGGGAAGCGCCTTAACACAGTGAACCTATAAACAAAATTTGAAGGAAAACGGAATAATTCTGCATGAAAAACCCATTTATATAAAATAAGGGGGGATACGCCCCCCGTTCCCTCCTTTATACTTAACCAATCAATCCCGAAAACTAATCAGGGAAACGCCTTAACACAGTGAACCTATAAACAAAATTTAAAGGAAATGGGATAATTCTGCATGAAAAACCCATTTATATAAATTAAGGGGGGATTATCCCCCCATTCCCCCCCTTTATACTTAACTAATCAATCCCGAAAACTAATCAGGGAAGCGCCTTAACACAGTGAACCTATAAACAAAATTTGAAGGAAAACTGAATAATTCTGCATGAAAAACCCATTTATATAAATTAAGGGGGGGGGGATTAGCCACCCCCGTTCCCCCCTTTATACTTAACCAATCAATCCCGAAAAACTAATCAGGGAAGCGCCTTAACACAGTGAACCTATAAACTAAATTTGAAGGAAAAAGGAATAATTCTGCTTGAAAAACCCATTTATATAAATTAAGGAGGGATTAGCCCCTCGTTCCCCCCTTTATCCTTAAGGGGCCGCTTCGCTGAAACTCCCTGATCGCGAAATCCCATGTTAACCTATGGGAAAACTTCGAAGCGCGATAACTCATTATCTAATATAATTATTAAAATATGGTTTTCACCATCAGAAAGTAGACGCCAGATACCATCATTGTGCGTTTTAAAAATTGTCTCTTTAAATTTTAACTATTTAAAAATTTCTTATAAACTTTGAAATTTCCACTTGATGAAATTGTATCATCTTCTTAGAGATACTTAAAATTAACGGAAACAATTTTTAAAAACGCACAACGCTGGCATCTGACGTCTACTTTCTGATGGTGAAAACCATATTTTAATAATTATATTAGGTAATGAGTTATCGCGCTTAGGAGTTTTCCCATAGGTTAACATGGGATTTCTCGATCGGAGAGTCTCAGTGAAGCGGCCCCTTAACCAATCAATCCCGAAAAGTAATCAGGGAAGCGTCTTAACCCAATGAACCTATAAACAAAATTTGAAGGAAAACGGAATAATTCTGCATGAAAAAGCCCATTTATATAAATTAAGCGGGGGGATTATCCCCCCTATCCCCCCCTTTATACTTAACTATTCAATCCCGAAAACTAATCAGGGAAGCGCCTAAACTCAGTGAACCTATAAACAAAATTTGAAGGAAAACGGAATAATTCTGCATGAAAAACACATTTATATAAATTAAGGGGGGGGGAATTAGCCCCTTGTTCCCCCCCTTTATACTTAACCAATCAATCCCGAAAACTAATCAGGGTAGCGCCTTAACACAGTGAACCCAGAAACAAAATGTGAAGGAAAACGGATATTTCTATGAAGAGTTATCGCATTACGTACGTACATACATACATACATACAGAACCGGCTGGCAAGCTCTCAGGGCTTGATAGCCAGTCTGATAGCTAAAAAATAGCAGTTTTAGAACTTTTTTGCTCCTGCACCCCCTGGGGTTAGTGGCACCGACATAAAATATAGCCTATGTTGGAGCAGAGGTTGTCACCATCAATTTGCCGCCATCACTTTTGAAATCGGTTCGGTAGTTCCAGAGATTATCCCCTACAAACAAACAAACAAACAATCTTTACACCTTTATAATATTAGTATAGATTAACCAATCAATCCCGAAAAAGTAATCAGGGAAGCGCCTTAACACAGTGAACCTATAAAAAAAATTTGAAGGAAAACGGAATAATTCTGCATGAAAAATCCATTTATATAAAATAAGGGGGAATTAGCCCTCCGTTCCCTCCTTTATACTTAACCAATCAATCCCGAAAACTAATCAGGGAAACGTCTTAACCCAATGAACCTATAAACAAATTTTGAAGCAAATAGAATAATTCTGCTTGAAAAACCCATTTATATAAATTAAGGTGGGTATTAGCCCTCCGTTCCCCCCCTTTATACTTAACCAATCAATCCCGAAAACTGATCAGGGAAGCGTCTTAACCCAAAGAACCTATAAACAAATTTTGAAGCAAATAGAATAATTCTGCATGAAAAACCCATTTATATAAATTAAGGGGGTGATTATCCCCCTGTTCCCCCCTTTATACTTAACCAATCAATCCCGAAAACTAATCAGGGAAGCGCCTTAACACAGTGTACCTATAAACAAAATTTGAAGGAAAACGGAATAATTCTGCATGAAAAACCCATTTATATAAAATAAGGGGGGATATGCCCCCGTTCCCTCCTTTATACTTAACCAATCAATCCCGAAAGACTAATCAGGGAAACGCCTTAACACAGTGAACCTATAAACAAAATTTGAAGGAAATGGGATAATTCTGCATTAAAAACCCATTTATATAAATTAAGGTGGGGATTATCCCCCCGTTCCCCCCCCCTTTATACTTAACCAATCAATCCCGAAAACTAATTAGGGAAGCGCCTTAACGCAGTGAACCTATAAACAAAATTTGAAGGAAAACGGAATAATTCTGCATGAAAAACCCATTTATATAAAATAAGGGGGGATTATCCCCCCGTTCCTCCCTTTATACTTAACCAATCAATCCCGAAAACTAAATAGGGAAGCGTCTTAACACAGTGAACCTTTAACCAAAATTTGAAGGAAATGGGATAATTCTGCATGAAAAACCCATTTATATAAATTAAGGGGGGGATTAGCCCCCCCGTTCCCCCCTTTATACTTAACCAATCAATCCCGAAAAGTAATCAGGGAAGCGTCTTAACCCAATGAACCTATAAACAAAATTTGAAGGAAAACGGAATAATTCTGCATGAAAAAGCCCATTTATATAAATTAAGGGGGGGGGATTATCCCCCCTATCCCCCCCTTTATACTTAACTATTCAATCCCGAAAACTAATCAGGGAAGCGCCTAAACTCAGTGAACCTATAAACAAAATTTGAAGGAAAACGGAATAATTCTGCATGAAAAACACATTTATATAAATTAAGGGGGGGGGGGGGGAATTAGCCCCTTGTTCCCCCCCTTTATACTTAACCAATCAATCCCGAAAACTAATCAGGGTAGCGCCTTAACACAGTGAACCCAGAAACAAAATGTGAAGGAAAACGGATATTTCTATGAAGAGTTATCGCATTACGTACGTACATACATACATACATACAGAACCGGCTGGCAAGCTCTCAGGGCTTGATAGCCAGTCTGATAGCTAAAAAATAGCAGTTTTAGAACTTTTTTGCTCCTGCACCCCCTGGGGTTAGTGGCACCGACATAAAATATAGCCTATGTTGGAGCAGAGGTTGTCACCATCAATTTGCCGCCATCACTTTTGAAATCGGTTCGGTAGTTCCAGAGATTATCCCCTACAAACAAACAAACAAACAATCTTTACTCCTTTATAATATTAGTATAGATTAACCAATCAATCCCGAAAAAGTAATCAGGGAAGCGCCTTAACACAGTGAACCTATAAAAAAAATTTGAAGGAAAACGGAATAATTCTGCATGAAAAACCCATTTATATAAATTAAGGGGGGGGGGGAAATAGCCCCTTGTTCCCCCCTTTTACACTTAACCAATCAATCCCGAAAACTAATCAGGGAAGCGCCTTAACACAGTGAACCTATAAACAAAATTTGAAGGAAAACGGATATTTCTATGAAGAGTTATCGCATTACGTACGTACATACATACATACATACATACAGAACCGGCTGGCAAGCTCTTAGGGCTTGATAGCCAGTCTGATAGCTAAAAAATAGCAATTTTAGAATGTTTTTTGCTCCTGCACCCCCTGGACTTAGTGGCACCGACATAAAATATAGCCTTTGTTGGAGCAGGGGTTGTCACCATCAATTTGCCACCATCACTTTTGAAATCGGTTCGGTAGTTCCAGAGATTACCCCCTACAAACAAACAAACAAACAATCTTTTCTCCTTTATAATATTAGTATAGATGATCAGCAAATTGTTTCAAGGGTGATGTTTATTATAAATGGGACTGTACATTATATAATGAAAAATAAGACGAGAATATTACAATTGGCATAGGAGATCAAGACCCCACCTGTTTTTAAAAATTAAAAAAATAATAAAAATGCAATACTTCAATACCAATTAAATGACTCTCCGTCTTTTTTAGTCTACGGAAAGGTTTGTATTAATTGAAGAATGGATATTAAATTAATTAAATTCGTCGTCAATGAATATGGTACTTGCTTTCAAGGAAAACTTTGCGACGCGAGTGGTATCCTGATGAGACGTATTCTAAAATGCCGAATGATGATGATTTCCTAAAGGTATCAGGTTTTCCTTACATGCTTGGCAGTTGTTTGTTGTAATTTCGTAAATAAACATATTTTATTTACAATCGAAGGGAATGTTTTTCGTTTGGATTACAAAATTTCAAATGCATTCCCATTTTCGTAAAAAATAATTTTATAAACCTAGAAAAAATTAAGCCAATTTCTTTATAAAAAGGAACTCTTTTCAATACAAATCAATTTTCAATTTAACTTTCAAATATTAACTCTTAAAAACAAATATATATATATATATATGAATGGATTTTTAATGTAAACTATATTTTCATTTCAGCATGAGCATTGTGGTAATTATATACCTTTTAATGAAATTAATCATAGTTCTATTTTGAAATGTTTAAAAAAATTTAAAGATTACTTTTACAAAATTTAAAAGCTGTGAACTGTTTGGCATTTTAATGAAAAATATTGTCTGTTTACAGGATTTTTTCGGAAAAGATAAACTTGGAAACATAAATAAAAGTTATAAATTATGATAAAAATTGAAGTGGTAACACCACTTTGACCGGTTCAAAATTTCAACATTTTATTCTTTTAAAGTACCTTTTCTAAGTACGAAAACCATATTTTTTTAGTTAAAAATCGACATTTAAAGGGAAAGGGCAATTTTGGATTTCTAGAAAGAAAACGCGCCACAGTAACGAAAACTTTAAAAGCGTTTTGTCTGTTAGTAGCACCTTCCAAATCGGTGAAAACTGATGTAATCAACTTGAATTTCTTTGTTCTTAAATTATTTGTCACATATTTTTCTATTGAGATACAGTGGATATTTTCGTAATATTAATTTCTCACTATTCTAGGTAACGTAATGTTTTGTGGGAAATGAATATTTCATTTGCAATCAATGCCATTTCAACTATAAAATGTATCTCTTTTATAACGGCTATATATTTCAGTATCTTTTGAACTAAAATTATCAATTTTCGTATTTCATTCTTTTAGTTGAAGTCCCCGAAGAGTTATCGTTCCTTCCACTTGCCCCCTTTTTTCGAAGCGCTTCTGCCCATCAGCTGTCAATATTTAATTGTTTTAATATAATTAAAAAAATATGCTTTTCAACTTTAATATGTAGATCTATAGAAAAAGTTACTTTTTAAACGAAAAAAATAAAATAATAATAATAATAAGTGAAAACATTTTGTATTAATATTCGTAGTTGATCATGCACCTCTTTTAATATTTATATAGTATTAATTTATACAGTATTAATTTATATAGTATTCATTTGTTTTGGAAAGATTTATAATGTAGTTTTCTTAATAATATTGTAACGGAAGATACATTTACAATATATGCAAATACACACTGTTTTGTTTTATAGTGCCATTCGTATTCATGGTATGATACGCAACTTGGAGGAAATATCTCAAAAAAGCTCTATGTGTATGAATTAAATCACTTATTTTTAATAAATGCTGCTTATGTTTAAAATCAAGAACAGAGGATGCATAAAGTTTACGATCAGTTGTAGTTCAGTGAAAATATTTCAAAATTAATGACAAAAGACAATTGGCACAATAATGACTAAGAACAAGAACTGATATTAAAGAAGGATGCCTTTGTCTCTGAATATTTTTATTAGGTGGTGAATGCAACTATATTTTGGAAATTATAGCACACAGAATTTTATTGTGATGAAGGATACTTACAGGAAAGGTTTGTAACTCTAGCCCAAACATAATTTTTGAAAAATATTATATTTTTCACATTTTTTTTATATATATAAAGGAATTTTTATAGAAGAAGCACAGTAATGAATGTATAATATACTTATCATATTCAGAAAATAAGTGAAGATTTCAATACAGAAAGCTAGATGTAACATGTAACGGATGTATACAAAAATTCCTCCATTCATTAAAAAAAATCACAAATCATAATTCATAAATCTTTATCAAATATACATTTTTAATGCGTTCTATTATGTAAAACGTCAAAATATTTTTATAAAAAAATATGTGAAAAATTAACTACCATGTACCAAAAAAGTAACGGTTTTGTAGAACGACCCATTTGTATAACTAACTGGTGTGAATAGATTTTCTATGACCACATCTTATTCCTAAGAAATCATTTAAAAAAAGCCTTAAATTTCAGGTCGTCAAAGTGGTTTCCCCTTAAGTAAAATCTATTTATCTTCATTAATTTAAATCTCATATTTTAAAAATTGTAAACAAAAGCTTATCTTAAACCTTAAATATCATGCAGATACCTCATGTGTCACAACAAAAGGAAGCAAACCACATTTACATCCCGCTGTATTTCGCTTTAAATGACACTTTAAATGATACTTTAAATGTAAATATGAATAGTCTTCACAAGTAATAAACATTTTTTGATTTCTTCTTTTCATAATAGATGTTTGAATATATTAAAATCTTTAAATCTCAAGGTAATAATACTATCAGCCTCAAAGACGATTTTATAATGCTTTTTTTATATATAGGTTTTCAAAGAGTTATGCAAGTAAATGTATGAAATATTAAAAAGCCTGTCATATAAATAGATAATATTAGAAAGATATGTATAAACGTATATTTATGTTATTATACTTCTTTATATGAGATGCTGCAAGTTTAACGTAATCATTTACAAGGAAACTACATACTTTACACGGAAAGTACATATTTTAGGATTTATTTCATTTTTCTAAAAAAATAAATACTTTTTTCTTTGATGTTTTAAAATCCAAATCACACTATTATATCAATACTTCTATTCTCCTCATTAATTTAAATCTCGTCTTTTAAAAATTGCAAATGTAAATTCATGTATTAAAGTTTAAATATAATCGCATTTATCTTTGGATTTCAAAAGACGTATCGTAAATAAAATGCCCATACTTTATGTATCATTACAAAGTGACAAACTACACTGATATCCAGCTGTATTTCGCTTGAAAAGATGTTTTAAATGTAAATGTGACTGGGCCTTTACATGTAATAAAACCATTATTGATTTTTGTTTTCAAAATAGAAATCTGAATAAATTTAAATCTTTCAACTCAAAAGCAAAATTGACATGAGTCTAAAAGACGTTATGGCAGAAATGATTTTTATACGTTTTAAAAATCTATGCAAGGAATTTTATGGAAATTTGCAATACTTTTCATATACACGTAAAAATATAATATTTGAACGATACGTATAAGCGTATGTCTATGCGATATTATCTATTTACATGAGATGATATGATTTTAAAGTAAAAATTTAGCTATATCTTGAAAAGAAAGTGCATATATTATTTTAGAAATTGCATGCTCCTGAAAATAAGAATACTTTTTTTTACAAATTTTTTTTTAATTTCAGAGCACAGTATCATTTGCATTCTGCTTTTCTCCTCTTTCATTTAAAACTCGTATTTAGAAATTTTTAAACTGAATTTCGCTTATTAAGGTTTAAATATCAGTACATTTTTTATAATATATTTAAACTGTATAATTGGGTTTCAGAAAGCTAATTATACAAATAAATACCGATACCGTATGTATCTTTAGAATAGAAAAGAAAACACACTGAGAGCCAGATTTATTCCGCTCAAAATCAATGTAAATATGAATCGCCTCCATATATAATAAAAGCATTTTTTTTTCAAAATAGAAATCTGAATACATTTAATCTTTAACCCTTCTTTGCATGATGGTGGAAATTTCCATCATAACATTGAATGCCCAAAAATTATATAAAAGAACAAGTTCACTTTAAGTTGATCGTGTCTGGATACCTTTTTAATGTCCATTGCATAAAAAAAACATAACTGTCAAAAAGAAGCAAGTATCACTATCAGTAAAACGAGCTTGAAGTTGTCATTCCGCTGTTTGTTGTAGTTGCAATAAACGTATGATTACGTTTAATTTTTTTTTATTATATTTGAGTTTCTATTGCTAAAAAGTGAAAATGAGTGGAAGAAAGGTTTAATTATCATAAAGAATAAAAAATATCCAATGATATCCTCTTTTATTTCTATTTAGTACTAAGCTAATGATCTTACTTTGCATGATGATGGAAATTTCCATCATATTGTTTTTTGCTAAATTTATACTATAAATATATACTAAGATTTTTTTTAACCATTTTTCCTTTAATTTTGAATATGAATTATATCACCTTGATTTATTTCACCAATAAAGAAAAAATCATGCAAAGAAGGGTTAAATCCCAAAGCAAATTTTATATGTGCCTAAAAGACGACTTTATAGCATTTTTTAAGATTAACGCAAGGAAATTTATGGAAATTTGAAATTTCTGTCATATACATAAATAATATTTGAAAAATATGCAAAAACATATATTTATACTATTTTCCTTCTTTATATGAGATGCTACGGTTTTGAGCATAGAAATATCGCTATATTTTGCAACGAAATTGCATATATTTTTTCATATAAATAGGTAAAATTTTTATCTAAAAATCTAAATATGTATTTAATTACCATAATTTCCGGCGTATAATCCGCGGATCAAACAATCACGTTTCGACCCAGAAATTGTATATTATAAAATGTATCTTACTAGATCGCTGTAAATATTTGACTTCAGTTATTAAACAAAATTTCTGGGTTGAAACAGAATCGTTTGATCCGCGGATTATACGCCGGAAATTACGGTATAATATATTGTTAAGCAAACCCTATTTCCCCTCTTTCTTTTAAAACTCATGTTTAAAAAAAATTAAAATAATTAAACGTACATTAGTGTTTAAATATCATTGCATTTATCGTTAGGTTTAAAAGTAATAATTAAATTACTGATGCATTATATGTCCTTACATGAGAAAATAAACCACACCAACATCTAGTTGTATTCCGCTTAAGACTATATTTTAAATGTAAATATGAATCACCTTCACATGCAATAATATTGTTTTCAAAAACTCTGAATATATATAAATCTGTAAATCTCAAAGCAATGTTGATATCAGCCTAAAAGATTGCAGGGTTTTTTATCTGCTTTTGAAGATTTATGTAAGGAAATTTATGGAAATGTGAAATGAATTTCACATAAATATATAATATTTGTTCGATATGCGAAAACATATACAATTTTTCATCTTTATATGAGATTCTATGATTTTTAGCAAAGAGATTTAGCTATATATAACAAAGAAATTACATCTATTATTTTAGAAAATATTTGAATTTTCTGAATATCTAAATAATTATTTAACATCCCTTTTTTAATTCCAAATCACACTATCATATCCATACTTCTGTTACATCTTTCTTAACGATAAATCCTTTTAATACCATGCGCAAAGAATAAGTATAGATTTTATTTTATTTATATCTCCTTCGAAGCGGTACACAATCTGATATGATTTTCATAAAATCAGATGACTTCCCTTTTTTATCGAATTTATTTCTATATTCGTAAGATGTATCAAAAATCAAAATGCTACTTTGCATAAATTCAAAGTATATCAAATAAAACAAACTGAATAAAACATTTGTTCTCCAGTATTGATTTAAAATCAACAATCAAATCAAATTCAATAGAGACAACATATTTGTATTTTTGTGGAAAGGTATATTTTATACTTGCATATATTATATATCCTTCATTTATATGAAAAAATAATTTCACATTTAATTTAGAAACACAAATCATTTGTGATATGTACATCCATATTTTTAAACATACTCAAGAGTTTAATTAAGCTACGATTGAAAATGCATTTTCTATTTGCATCATTTTTGTATTAAATGCTAAAAATGTGTATAAAAAATACCGGCTGCTTAAAAAGTGCATTATAAGGTTTAAAATTTAATCTTTAAAATTTTTCGAAAAAGTATATTTTATTATGAAAATTGGAAGTTTCCACGAATGAGATCATAGAAAGATTGGATTTTTGAAACAAAAAAGGTGGTATTTAGAAAGTCATATGCAGAGTGCAGTGATATGCAAAATATAAAACGCTGATTTATGTAAATTAGTCTTTCAATAACTCAGAAAAACACGGAAATTCTTCCTTCTATGAGAGTAGCATGCCATTACTATGAGATTGATTTTTTTTTATTTAATCTCTTTTATATAAATTGTGGATCAACAGCAATTAATTACAAAAACTTCACACACTGAAAACACTGAAGAGGAAAAAAGGTGACATTTTAATTCCTAGTAATATGAAGCTTGCGAGATGCTTAAAAACCGGATTGTTTTGAGAATCGAAAACCAGGTGGAAGGCGCTCATTAACAGAGGAACATATCACTGAACTGATGTACAAAGTGTCATGAAAGATATGATAGCCGAGTGATCATTGGCAGTATCGGTGCTCATAAAACTATAAATATCTGTGGATTTCTTAATCCCAGATTAGAACTATCATTTTCTTGAAATTTCAATTGTACTCGTACAAATTTCAATAAATGCAACAGTTATTTCCGACAAAGACTTCTGAAAGTCAATAATTTGCTAAGGGAAATACTGCAAAAACTGATAGAAAAACTACAATTGTTGTTTGACGTGCCCCGAAAGGTACACGTATAGATCCAGTTTTACACTTTAGGCAGCCTGGCGATTGCAAAACTCACGACACTTGCATACAGGCGAATGAGTTTGCAACACAGTCTCTGTATTTTCGCATTTTGCAGTTTGGTGAGGCTTTACTGCATCTTTTATTGCCGGCCATAATGTGGAAATCACATATATTTTTAATTAATTCGCTTAAAAAGTAATATTTTTATTTTTTTTATAATCTTCCTAATAAGTTTATTGTATTCTATTTTTTTTTAATTCTACATTTCCCACTTAGAAAAATAAGAGCGATATAATTAAACTATTGATATCACTATGCACTAGGGTGGGCCGAAAAAACTTTTTTTTATTTTTGTATTCGCTATACCGCGGAAAACTTGCCTCTAGTGTATCTTAGTATAATGCAAAAATAAAATAAATAAATTGTTACGTTTGGCGGTAGCGCATCGGCCCTAAAATTTGAGAAAATATAAGATTTTTTTCATTTTTAAAGGGGGGTGCGAGAATTTTTTGTTTTGTTTTTTGATTCGCTATACCACGGAAAACTTGCCTCTAGGTTAGCTTAGTATAATGTAAAAATAAAATAAATAAATTGTTACGTTTGGCGGTAGCCAATCGGCCCTAAAATTTGAGAAAATATAAGATTTTTATCATTTTCAAGGGGGAGTGCGAGAATTTTTTTGTTTTGTTTTTTGACGCTATACTCCGGAAAACTTGCCTCTAGGTTAGCTTAGTATAATGCAAAAATAAAAAAAATAAATTATTACGTTTGGCGGTAGCCTATCGGCCCTAAAATTTGATTCTTCGCAGCAAATGTGGTGGAGAAAGTGCAGTAGTGTTCCAGTGAAACATTTCATTTTTGTCTGTAGTTAGGAAATTGATTTTTGGTGGTTGAAAACTCGTGATTAACTTTTATTTAGAAGCTAAGTTTCTTGCCATTATAATTTTTCTGAAACCTAACTCTATTATATGATTCCTTTTATCAACTATCATACACAAAAGCAAGTTTTCTGGACGGGCAAAAAATACATTTCTCTCAGTTACTGGGTCAAGGACTTTAAACAAGTTTTCGGGCAGGAATCTGGAAGATTTTATAACTTCAAATACATGTTCTAGTCTGTTTGTGAAGTATTTACTTTTTTATATAAAACCATAGAGGTATATATGACTTTAAGATAAAAGAAAGTAAGATCTTCCTCGTATGTTGTGTTTTCAATTCCTAAATACAATCGGAGAACTCTGTTCGCCGTTGTTAATCACCTGGAGGAGGAAAGTGTGCCAGGCTCACGAACAGATAAATCTTGAAAACAGCTACCTGATTTTACAGCAGAACTACTGCTGACCTGTGTGCGTTGGTCATGTTTTACCCTCTTCAAGTTCTGCTCAAAACATTTCCAGTAGCATTCTTTCTTATTTGGCTAAGGGTGGATTTTCACTTCATGAACTGAACATGATTGGATGTGATGGCACCGTTATTAATATGGGGTGGAAAACCGTGTTATTCACACAATTGAACAACAAGTTAAACGACCACTACAGTGGAGTGTGCGCCTCTTACATTTCAATGAATTGCCATTTCGACATTTGTTTCAGACTTTAGATGGTGAAACGACTGGGTCACAATCATTTCGTTGTCCGATTGGCTCACAACTCAGTAAATGTGAGAAATTCAAAGTAGTAAATTTTGACAGTGTTGAGTGTTGAGTATGAGATTCCAGAAATGGACAAGCAAAGTTTGTGCAAAGATAAGCTGTACCTGCTGAACATAAGTTGTGATATAAATTCAGGCAGCTGTCCTGAAAAATTAATTGTTCGTGAGCCTGGCACACTTTCCTACTCAAAGTGGAGAAATGAGGCGTCAGAAAAAGTCATCGGCTTCTATTCCAGAGATGGTTTTATAAGAACTTTACTTTTTTCAATATCGTCAATGCCTAGTTTTTCAAGCTAATCTTAATTCAAACTTAATTCAATTCTATCAAAAGAAAGTAAACACAAGTAAATTACCATATTTCATTACAAACTGAATATTTACACAATCAAAAAGAATGATTTTTGGTTTCAATGGAAATTTGTCAATTTTTTTAAATGTTTGTTTTAAACTTAATACTCTACTAATAAATTGTAAAATGAACTACTTTTGTTTCATTTATTTATCATTTCTATACTTTTCTCTACTAAAATATGTCTATATCTACTTTTTATAGAAGTTATTTGATTCATTTCCATTTTTTAGAAAAATTTAAAAAATCGTATATTATTTTTTCGAATTTTAGAGACGATGCGCTACCGCAAGACGCGAAAATTGATTTATTTTGTTTTATCATTTTACTAAGCTACGCAAGAGGCTCATTTTCCGTGGTATATCAAATCCAAAAACAAAACAAAAGAGTTCTTGCACTCCCTCTTGAAAATGATAAAAATCTTATATTTTCTCAAATTTTACGGCCGAACGCTACTGCCAAACGTAACAATTTATTTATTTTATTTTTGCATTATACCAAACTACCCTAGAGGCAAGTTTCTGCGGTACAGCGAATCAAAATACAAAGCAAAAAAATTCTCGCACTCCTCATTGTGAATGATAAATTCTTATATTTTCTCAAATTTTACAGCCGATGCGCTACCGCCAAACGTAACAATTTATTTATTTTATTTTTGCATTATACTAAGCTACCCTAGAGGCAAGTTTTCCGCAGTATAGCGAATCAAAAAACAAAAAAAAGTTTTTTTCGACCCACCCTACTATGCACTACAACGCAAATTCAACTTCTTTTCATTTCAGTAATCTGTAGACTTCATCACGGGTTTTCATCCGCATTTAACTGATATATATATAAAATAATTACTTCGGATATAGAATTAATTTTACCTGTTCCTTAAATTTGTTTTCTTTTTCCATTTGTTTAAGTCTCAATCATGAACTGGCTAATTCATAACCTCTGCTCCTTGATTTTGCTGATAGAAACATTTACTCCCCCATTTCCCAGGAAAAAGTTAAAGTACTGCCATACGTTGTTGTTGCTATTTTATTGTTGCCCTTTCCTGGAAATTTGAAAATCAGTAATTCTGTAAAATTAACTGTCTCGTTTGCTCTTTGCAAAATTTGAGATGCTAATATGTTAAGTAAAAATTAAGAAGTATCATTTTGGTATAATTTATCCTCTGTGTAGCATCCTGCAAACATGTATTCTGTTTTTGGTAGGACGATTAAGGAACCACCCACCATCCTATTTCATGCTGGATATCTTATTCTTTCTAATTAAAATTTGTAAAAGCCAATAACGTCTCTCACTCAATTCAATTTAGTAAAGAGGGATTTTCAAGTTTTCTAAAAAACCTGCTCTAACGTGTTATCCCCACTGTTTTTGAATTATAACATAAAGTTTTAAACTTTATGAGGACCTCTTTCATTTTGTAGAGCGTTCCTCGCATCTCTCTGGAAAATATACACAGTGACTACTAAATTGTATATCACTCTTTTCCAAAAACACACTGTGCCCGTATTATAAGAAGATGTGTATTCTCAGCAGAAAGCTTTACACAAGATGGTTTTAAAACAGCTAGGAAAAATGCTTGAATATATCTCATGGGTAATATTTAACCATATTTCTATAATTTCATTCAATCACATTTAGAATACATTTTAAAAGAATTTGCTGCTATAATCATCCCTATAAAAACCATTCACATTTTAAAATATTTAGTACTTATATTTATTATACTTTAAAATTACGTGCAATACGGTAATTTTGCATGTCTTTTGTTTTTAGAAAACTTAAATGACTTTGTAGAATTTTTATCTTTAAATTCACCACGCTGCGCCCAATCGATAACTATCTATAAATTAGGTAGATTTCGTAAGAAATACTACCTATTACATTCTCCCTTAAGTTGGAATTTTAGAAAAAAATTGCAGATCTAAGCCGATAATTACTCCCAGAACCGAAAACCACCCCCAGTTCAAAACTTTATCTATCTATCTATCTATCTATGTCACTTTTTTATGGACACGATAACACCAATAATTCTGCACAAATCTCTTCCAAATTTATATATAAAATCAAGGGGCATATAATCTCGGTCAATGGGCAAAATTGAACATGGGGGGAAGGGGGGTTCGTCAATTCACAAGATATCAAATCCGCTTAAATTTATTATAAATCCTCTTAATATTATAGTAATCTTAATAATCTTATATATCTAAAACTTTTATATTGACACGTTTTTTATAGGATCACCCGTTATATAAAAAAAAATTAAATTAAAAACAAAAAAATCCCTGCCGACTCCGCCTGCAAACAAGTTCGATATCGAAGTGGGCGGTCCCAAATGAGGCATCATGGCAAAAAGGTCATTTCTTCCGCATTTCCAAACAAACAGGCGCCCCACGGTACAATGTTTTCCAAGAATATTATCATAGACATTGCCGTCAACTGCTACGATTTTTGTCGCCAATATATCTATATAGTAATTACGTTATATGATTACGTTCTATTTATTCGCATATTTCTTCGACTAAAAAAGCCAAAAATTTCTTATCGAAAATAGTGGTAGCAGAAAAATGCAGCAGTTGGCAGCTATATGATTGGTGACCTTTCTTATTTTCATAATTTGGAATAATTATTTAAAATCACTGCGCTATGTGTTTCTAAATGAATTAAATTTTAGAGTACGATGTAGTATATATACAAATCTAAAGATCCTCTACAGAGCTTCACAAAATAATTCGGATACTTTTCCGACTATTGACGGTAATTTCTGGCATTGCGTGTTCAAATGTCTTTGAGTTTCCAAATTATTTACTTAGACATCACCTTTCACCATATTATACAGTAAAGTTTTGTTACAGTATTCTAAATATGTTGAAAAGTGTTTCATAATCTATGCTTGACGCGTTATTTTTCTTTTGTTTTAACTTTAATATTCATCTTGTAGCGCATTTTTGTTATTTGAAAATGATAGTCTGATTCTCATCACAACACATCTGAGAAACAGCATGGAGTGTGGGAAAGTGACCTCCTGTGAACACTGTTTAGCTGCTAGCTCTTTATGGATAACATATACCTGTACTGGAAAATCTATTATATATCGATACTCCTCTAGCTGGGATGTAAGGAGGTATGAGTTAGGTACCTAGCCAGATGATTCCTCTTGCCTTCCAAGGATTAAGTTGAAACTTGTAGATGAAGTCAGTCTTTCGATGATGTAGTACCTTGTAACTAGAAACTGAACAGCTTGTTCTGCACAAGGGAAAGTTGCCGAACACGGATTTGAGGCAGCGCGGAACGTTTCGGTCAGCCTGCGGACAACATGAACAATAACAATGATATTTCATCTTTCTCACTATTAGTTCGAATGCAATTATCAACATGCGATAACTGCTTTGGACAGATTGCGGTAGCATTTCATTTTCCATTTTAAAAATTCTAGTTTTCAACATTGCTTCTTCTACATATTAATTCACAAACTTTCTATTATTTTTTTTTATTTTTCTTCATTCACAAACATTGAATTATATCGAAAATCACATCTTTATTTTTCTTATTGCTAGTGTTCAAATATTTGAATTGCTTCAAAGGAAAAATATATATATACTCTAAGTAGAAAGGAAAACATTTAGCATAATTTGCGTTTTTCTCTTTTTGTATGTAATTTTAAATAATTTTACCAAAAGGTAGAAAGGCTTTTTAGATTTTACATGCTCAGAGTTTTCACTCTTGTTTTTTCAAAAAAATTCCAGATCAAACGTTTTTGTTATATAGTCTTGAATGTTTTTTAAATGCAGTTAAATACTTTATTGTGAAGTAAATGAAGATTTTAGTTTCTTTATAAAAAAAATCTGCACATTCATGGAATTTATAAAAAATGGAATAACTTCAAACCAACTGTTTCTTCTAGTCGATACAGGTACTTCAAGTAAAAAATGCCTTTGACTTGTTTTGTACAAAGTGTCAAAATTGGTTTTTATGTGAAGGACAGTGTCCGACTCAGGAAATTCCCAAAATACACGAGATTGAAAATGAGATACTTCTATACCTTCGAAATATCCGAGAAAGAAGATGTATTTTTATTCTGGGAGGGTTTTTCATGGTTGGCTTATGTATAAATTTCTACTTATCTAACAATTAAAAATCTTGACATCTCTTCTGAATGAACAATAGAAAAAAAAATAAACGAGAATAAATATAGTTTCGTAATTATAAACATTGAACTCGGAGAAGTATTGAATTGTAAAGCACCGTAAACCAATTTCAATGTTTTTGTAAAAAGAAAAAAAATATATAAATCATAATTTTGACACTTAATAACATTGTTAATGGAAGAACAAACTTAAATTTTGATAGAATATATAAAACATATCATTTGATATTTGGAAGTTTAAAAAGTGGAGAAATTCATTTTCAAAAATATATGGTTAACTTGGCCAAAACCATACTGTAACACAGATATACTCTTATGAAATTAAAAATCAATGTAACTGAACTATTTCATTAATTTATAATATTGTGACACATATCAATTTGTTTAAATGTCAAATTGAATTAGTTCTTCTGTGATGTTTCTGAAACTGATAATTATAACATTCGAGTCACATCTATCCCTTTCAGAAATAGCGCTAATAGGATTATTTTATTATTGCATACCAATTTGACGACAAATTTTGCTAAACCTCATCAATTAGTCTTATGTCTGTTATGTAACAATTTTAACCAAATATAAATTAATATTTAATCAATTTCTATGCAGAAATCAGACTAAATAGATTCACGATTTAAATATTATTAATATATAAATGTCTGCCCATGTAATCTTAAAAAACCCATTTTCTTAACAAAACTTTCTAAATAAATTCAAACAAAAATGTGAAATAGGTTTAAACGTTTTCGTAGCTATAAGTACTAAAGTAAGAAACGGGTTGAATTTCAAAGCATTGTAAATAATTACTTCCCCGTCATACGTAGTATAGGGTAAGTCTTGTAATCGTTTTGAAAATCGAAAAAATTTTTTGACGAATTTACACGTTTCAGACACTGCATATTCCGAAAAACATATTTTTAGAATAAAAAAAAATGCCGTCCGTGTGTCTGTGTGTTTGTTTGTGAGCTCTATCTCTCGAACAAATTGAGATAGAGATTCGAAATTTGGTATGTACTTAGTATGTAAGAATGGGAAGAAGTTCATTGAATTTCAGTAACCTCGATTATCCGGAACTATTTTTAACGGACTCTTGAAATATTCGTTCTGATAAAAGATATATAAAAATTTTCGAAATTGTTTATTTTAAGAAATGAATATAAAAGACAATAAAAAAGCATAAATTTTGCATAAAGCTTTAAGTCGATCGGATAATTAGTTGCCGAGATATTTGTAATCCTATTTACCACACTCTTCGATTTTTCATGACCCTGTATTTCATTCAAATTTCAATTCAAAAATATATTTTAATTGGAAATGAGACGCTTAATCCGACGCAATAAACTGTTAGTTAATATGATTATCAGTTTTGGAGTTAAGGATGTTTCTTTTACTCAATTCAGTAATAGATCATTTAAAGTTTATGACGTCATCAAGCAACGATTTTATTCGAATTGCAATGCACTTTATAAATAGTTTATACATGTTTTATTTTCATATTTTATATTATACATATCCATGATGGGTACGTATTACGGTGGCCCCCAACGACTAGTTTTAATTTTTCTATAGAATCTGAAAAAAATACATATTTCAAATTTTTAATCACACAGCGCAGTAAAAAGCGAACTAAAAAGTGGTTAGAATTTTAAGAATATTTGATTTCTAAAAGATTTCGAGATTCAGAATTTTATTTTAGAAGTCTTTATGGTAAAGCAAAACAAAACCATATTATGACAGTGTTAAAATATTGGAAAATACATGTAACTGGGCTTTTGCACTAAAGCACTAACGCACTAACATCTTATCTTGTGACTGATATCAATTTGTAAATATCAAATTCAATTAGCTCTTCTGTGATGTCTTTGAAACTAATAATTAGTACATTCGTGTCACATCTATCTCTTTCGGAAATAACATTAACGGAATTAAATTATTATTGCATGCAAATTTGATGACAAACTTTGCCAAACCTCATCAATTATATATATATCTGTTATGTAAACTAATTTCAACGAAATATAAACTAATAGGTAAGTAGATTTCTATGAGGATATAAGACAGAAATGATTCAAAGTGCAAACATTGTATAAATAATATTTCTTCATTTTATTTCATGATAATTAAATTTATATGAAATAGAGTAAAAATTATTATTGAGTAAATTTCTTCCTATATGTATAAATATTTTGAAATGCTCATAAATGGGGTCATATTGTTACATAAAAAACTAGACTTTTATGTAAAAGAATCTTTTAAATACTCAACACCCCGCAATTGAAATCGAAACATTTAAAATGAAAAAATTAAAAAAGTTTTTTGTACATAAAAGTGTTTTATAGACATTAATGAGCAATCTAATATTAAAAAAGATACAATGTCTTAAGACATTTAAAATTAATAAAACAAATGTCTACGGATAAAATATTACGTTTCCTCCATTTTAAAAGATTTTTGTTGTATAAAGAATTTATATTAAACAAAGGAAAACACATATTAAACATGTGATTTTTGTCTAAAATAATTACATAAAACAAATAACTACTAGAAGACCTGTTCAATATTAATGTTCTAAAGATTCGTTCAATCATACATATCCATATATCAGTCGAATGTATTTACCTGACTTTGAAGAGAGTTTAATTTAAATGAGAAATGTGGTTCCAGTACACATAGAGCAATATTACAAAGATCTACCTGTGGGAATCATTTATCATACAACAAATTCATAACTAGAGGATTTTAATGTAGCATGATATATTTCTGTTGTATTTCCCAGGTGTAACTTCTATAATGTTATGTATAACATTTATGAGATGTAATTTTGGACATTTTAAAAAGCTTTTAATAATTGTTTACCTTGTCAATCCGAAGTAAATATATTGGTTGAATGTAAAATATAGAATAATATGACCACAAACTACTAGACTGCATGCAAATATATCAGTAATGTTTATTTATCTACAAATTTAAACTACATAATTCATCATTCTTCATGAAGCTGCTTTGTTTAAAATTTTCAGCACTTTGTCGTTTGACACAAGTTTTAATGGAAACGCGAAACCAAACAATCAACAAAAATAAACCTCAAATTATTCAAATGAGACTCCATTTTGTAATTGTAAAATATTTAGTGATGAATATTATGTTCCAACTTTAAAGCATTATTTTTATAATACAATATAACAAAAGAATTTTACAATTGTTGTAAGCAAATATAACATGCAGACATAAATACCAATATCTAATACAAATATAAGAAACCATTACGGAAGCTAAACATAATGATGTATATAATATACTTTTGTGACATTATTTTACTACTGTTTATATTGCTTCTGTTTTTAATATCAATAAAAAAATTTAAAACTATGTATTTTCGAATATAATTAATAGAATTCTGTGCAATTTATGAATTAGCAAAAATTTTAATACAAATGCGAAACCAAACAATCAACAGAAATAAACCTGAAATTATTAAATAAGACTGCATTTAGTATTTCTAAAATATTTAGAAATACATATCCTGTCGAAGATTGAAAATACTATTTTCAATTTACAAATTAACAAGATAATTTTACAATTGCTGCCTGCAAATATAATGTAGAGATATAAATACTAATATCTTATCCAGATTTATCATAATTAAGTATATCATATACATTTATGGTATATATTTAAAGTCATTTATGTATTGCTTACATTTTGTTAACAAGCAAAAATTAAAAAATTATGTATTTCGAAATATATCGATTTCAATCTTTAGCTCACAGGCTATCAAAGCCTGAGAGCTAATGTGCCCGCCGGTCCTTTATATATGTACGTGCTTATATATGTACGTATTGTGTATGTATGTCCGTAACGCGATAACTCTTGAGAGAAATATCCGTTTTGCTTCAAATTTTGTTTATAGGTTTATTGTGATAAGGCGCTTTTCAGTTTGGGGTTCATTGGTTAAGTTTAGAGCGGGACGGGGGGGGGGGCAATCTCTCCTTAATTTAGATAAATGTGTTTTTCATGTAGAATTATCCGATTTGCTTCAAATTTTGTATATAGGTTCATTACGATAAGGCGCTGCCCTAATTAGTTTTGGGGATTCATTGGTTTATTATAAAGGGGGGGGGGGCACGGGGGCTAATCTTCCCTTAATTTAGATTAATGGTTTTTTCGTGTAGAATTATCCCATTTGCTTCAAATTTTGTATATAGGTTTATTGTGATAAGGCGCTTCCCTGATTAGTTTTGGAGTTTCATTGGTTAATTATAAAGTGAAGGAACGGGGGATAATTCATCCCCTTAATTTACTGTCGGTTTCTTTATTTTTCGAGGTGCATTATCTTTTTTAAAATAAGAGTATAATATGCAATTGTTGTGAATAGCCTCGGAGCTCAATGCCATCAGTTTAACTGTGCACTTTTCCTTTGTATTTATATTTCTCTCTCTCTCAGTTTAAAGTTTTCGGATACGTTTAGGGCTTAAAATCATAGAATGTATGATTTCCGATCTCAAAAATTTGTTTCAGTTCCTAAAAAACATGTCGGTACGGAAAATATGTATTACACTTTTTAATTGCGTATTAAATCATTGGCAAATATTTCCACATGTGATACCTTTATTTGTCATTTTTTTAAATGATAAATTACGCTATTTAAATTGATGTGTGCGATCTTTTTAACCCATTTGCATCCGAAGCGTGCATTTCAGAATTTTCTGTATTTCTGTATTTATTCAGAAATTCTGAATTCATATCAGAAATTTTGAATAGTAATTTTTGATTTATTTAATGATAGACATTTCGTGATTACATTGAGTAACAACTCTTTTTTCGGAAATTTCTGCATGGATTTGGAATTTCTGAAGGAAGAATAATTTTTTGAAATGGAAGCATATATGCGTTATTGATGAAATGGGTTAAATATTAGTCCACGCATAAAATCTATGGAAAAAAATTTCAGTTGTTTGTAAGACTTTCACATTGGTAAAACTAATTATTTTACCAATTTCTAGGGAAAATTAGGGAGATAGGAGAGCAGTGGCATGAATAAAAAAAAAACATTTTCTTTACTTAAAATAAACACTGTTGATTATTTTCAGTTCCTACACCCGATTGAACACATATGAATTTATTTATATATGGTAAACATATTACAGCTTCAAGATAAAAAACTTTTTCAGTTGAAAAGCGTTATTTATAAAGATCAAATTATGTATTCAACTCATTCATTCTCAATTCATTCTCAATATGAGGACACTTAAACTTTCAAAAACATTTACGAAAGTAAAAGTGTTCTCAGATTAAAAAAAAAAAAACTGCAGCGAAAATTTTAAAAGTACAAAATTTCCGCTTAGACATTGACCTCAGATATCTCAGATATATATCTAGAAAGTCATTTTATATATTAAAATGCAAACGAAGATTTTGAAATGAACGCTGTCTTCCATTTTCATCCGCTTTTGGATGTCATAATGCGCTTAGAGTAGTTACTTAAGGGGTCATTGGTCACGCGAATATACTCGCAAGCAAATGCCATTACAAAGTTCATTTAAAATTTATCGCTTGCATGTTAACCTTTTTGAATGATTATTGTTGCATGGGATGTCTAATATCGATGCATAATGTTGTACGTTTTTACTTTTTCGATTTTTGTTACAGTTTTTTATGAGAACAATTTCACTTTCGAAACAGATTCCAAAACAGAAAGTGACCCCATAAAATATCTACATTTAAAAAGTAAAAAAAAAAGCCCAGTTAGAGATCGACCTCACCTATCCTAAGCAAAAATATCATTTAGAAATAATGAAATGCAAGCGAGAATTTTGAAAAGAAATTTCCCATATGTTTAACATTAGCTTGCGATTTATGTCGCGTGACTAGCGTAGGCTTTTAAGAACTAGCATTACCTTATTGTCACAGAATAAACATCAATCTTTTCTGTTTTGAATTCCAGTATTATTGACAGACGTATCTTGATTTGTTGACAGAAACTTCGCGACAAAATAAGACATGGATTGCTATTCTGGAAAAGGTGGTATAAATGCATATTTTGTGTTAAAGAGAAAAATAATTCCGATGTGTGTGTAATTATTTCAAAATTTTAAATATTTTTCTTTATTCAGTCTTTAACACTTATTTTATTTAAAAAAAAATTTCTATTAAATTATACTTTTTTGTGTATTTCAATGTTTTAAAAAGGTAGTTTAAGAAGATTTTTTTTCAAATGTATTCCAGAAAATGCTATGCATATGGAAAAGGAAAAAAATGTGAAACTTATTGACATTTAAATACAGGATATATGGAATTATATTATCTTTGTTAAATATTTATCAAAAGTCAAAATCATTTCAATAACGTTATTAAATACTTACTTTTAGTATAAAAAATGAGATCTAAAAATGTTTTGAATATTTGATTTAAAAGTTTTGGAAAGTAAACCGACAATGTAATAAATAAAGCCACATCATGCTTTTAAACGATCTGTCAAAGTAAAGTGCTCTTTAACCCTCCTACTACAATGGGGTCACCTGTAACCCCAGAGAAACTTTACCGCACAACTGTAAAAAATGTATAAATTTTAAAATTCTGAAAAAAAAAATTGAATTTGTTTATTTTATACTTCGCATTTGACTGATATAGAGGAAATTAATAAAATATGTACAATTTTATTTTTTATTTACAATTTATCCACGGAGTACTACTGGGGTCGCCTGTGACCACATTACATATTTATATATTAGATAAAATTTGGAACACAAAATTTTACAATATTATACATTAAAACACATTTTTTGTAACAAAGCGAATAAATTTGGGATTTATAATAGTTTAGTTATAATAATACTTGTAACAAAATAAAAATCAGTATTTCGTAAATTATATATAGTGGTGTCATATATGACCCCAGTGGAACGCAATGCAAGGGAAAAAAAATTGTATTTCATATTATTTTACATTATGTTATTTAATGATTTTTATATTATTTTATTTTAGAACACGTTTTTTGTAACAAAATGAATAAAATTAATGTTTATAATCATTTAGTTATAATATTACATGTAACAAAATAAAAATCTTAGTGGGGTCACATATGTCCCCAGTGGTGCTCAATGAGAGAAAAAAAAAAGTTGGTAGTAGAAGGGTTAAAATGATCGTTCAACTTTCTTATACATTTTCCACACTATTACATGTTTTCACTTCAGAACCATGTGAATTTAATGGGACAAAATTTACAGTATTGTCTAATGCTTTTAAAGAAAAAATTCAGATGTTTTGACCAACATGATGTTTTTCCTACTTCTAATAACACTAACCAATGTTACAGCAACATTTATTAAAAAATTAGGCAAATATCCATAATAATAAAATAGAAATAGGTCAAGCGCGAGTATAACTCACGGACAAAGGGTTCCGTACATTAAATATATTAATTAATAAACTCCTAATACAAGTAATTTTTTCATAATTTTAGTTTCAATAGAATCGGAAATAGAAAGGGGGGTCATATTTTTGAAGTGTACGATATCTCTGAAAATGTAATACATGTGTAAAAGTATACATGCCACACCTACATCAGGGATATATATGCCTCATTGGACATTCCGCATAAGTCGTCCCATTTATAATTATCACATAACTTTGTTGCGCGAGAATTCTTTTTAAATCTTCAGGATTGTGAGAAAAACATCTGTTTCTTCTTTGGTTGACCAAGACCATGACCCTTCAGGGTGATCATTAACTAACAAATCAGGGATAGGTGTTAGTGATAAAGTCTCAATTAAAGCAATGATTAAAAAATTGCATTTGTTTCATTTCAGAAAGTCGGTTTAAAATATTTCAGTTCCCTCACAGTTTTAAATGAAAAATATTTAAGTGTTTGGCATTTATAGCTCCGCTCAGAATATTTTAATTCACACATTCCGAACTTTCCCTGTCTTTATATCCGAAAGTATTTAGAAGCACAAAATATAAATATAAATTCAAAATATAAATTTAAAATACCTTAAGTATATTATTCTCACAGAAAATTCGGAAAGGATATACCGGGCCAACATATTAGAGGAATAATCCCTCTTTATACTTATTTATTTAAATAATAATTCTTTTTTATTGTTGGCAAGTTTTCTGCCTCCCACCCCCTTAATATAAATTACATAAATTGAACCTTCCATAAAATATATAAAATATTTTGAAGTCATTCATTAAGAAGCATCAAAATCTAACGTATTTAATGTGAGAATATTAAATTTGCTTCCCAAATTAGTATTTGGAGTTTGTACATTGAATATAAGAAGAGGGGGTGGGGTAATCCCTCAAGTATAGATTAAACATGTTTACTTTTCGTTAGAATTATCCGATTGACTTCAAATTTTGTGTACACATTTATTCGAAAAATTGGCATTAGCAAATATCCTTTGAAGTGGGAGTGCAATTCAGGATTAGTATACAGAGCCTGCAAGCTCAATTCTTTCAACAAAAAAAAACAAATCCTAAATTTGATGTAATATGATATTAAGCTAAATGAAAATGCAGAAGTTGAATTATAAGTGTTAATTACCTATGCTTCCTGTTCTTTTACGAATTGTGGATCTATCCCGATCAAGTGGGGTGTCTAAACCTGAGGTCAGGGATATATGGACAAAATCACTGTTTAAGTTTTTTGATAGAAACTTTATTTTATATGGTATTTATATGAAAGTAATATTTTTATGATGTTCTACAAGAAATTTGGAGTAGATAGGTTACATGTGCTCTACAAAAACCATTGCTATAAAAAGAAAAATGAAGGGGGGCTTAAGTAGGGCAACTATCCCGGACATACCCTATACTTTATTTAAACAAATTTTGTCATTTATTTTCACTACAACATTCATTTAATTTTTATAAAAAAATTCATCTTTTGCCATCAAGTAAATGTATGCAGCTATGTAAAATAATTATAGCCTGCTTACAATAGTAACCTATACTGGTATAGAAGTAACGAGTTCAGGTGTAACCAATATTATATTTATATACTTTGTTTTAATATAACTGAGTTTCTAAATTTATAAAATTATTTTAAATATAATTAATATTATACTAAGACATTTTGACATAATATTACTTATATTAAAATGTACTATAGAAAAAATACCTGGAACATTCTTTAAAATATTATATTACTGAAATCTTTAGGGATGAAATTTAAATATATTCAGGAAAATTTAATTATTTAACTAAATATTAGTAATTGTATAAATCATACTATTGAAATTATTGTTACATCATAATGTGTTTCAATTTTTTTCTGGGGGCGGGGGTGAGGTCAGCAAGAACATTTTATAAACCTCTCAAATGAAATACCTTTATTCATTGTGATTTTTCTTTTACTTTTCGTTAATTTTTCATTTTTTGGCATTTGGGCATTTTTTAAAATACTTTTAAGCCATAGTGAAAATAACATACTTAATGTTTTATTATTATTAAGAAGTTTTAGATCCCAGTTATATAAAAAAGTGATTGCTATTTCTATATGTATATCATTTATCTATTAATTTTATTACTACTCTGTATTATTTTTCTTTTTTATAATAAAAACAAAATTGCCTAATGTCTTTCATTTTTATTTCTCTTCTTAGATCTTACAAAAAAAATATTTTCACATTAATATCATTAGAAAGTTGTCCAAACATCCATTACATATTTTTCTGTGTTGCCCTCTTAAAAATAGTTTTCATAAGACTTTCATAGATTTTCAAATATTAAAAAAAATAAAATCCTAAGAATTTCGAATGGTACAACATCCACTATACAAACTTTCCTTTACTATTTTCATTTGCAAGATGTCTAATTTAAAAAGTTTGTAACAATAAAAAATCATTTTTTAATTATTCTAGTCTGAATATTATAGCATTTTTTATTCACGAAAAGCGTTAATCAATATAACACTTGATTCACTTCATTTTATATGATCAGTTATGATTGTTATTTCAGTTGAACAATTGCGAAATTCCTATTCGAAATCGTTATTTTTTTCATTTATATCTCCTTACATTATTTTCAAACATAGAAATTAATTCAAAAAAGTCCCATTAATTTTTATAATTATTTTGATTTCCCACAGTTAAACAAATAAAAATAATGGTACATAAAACTTTTTAAAAAATCACAAAATTTTCACGTTTTTCTTGTTGTTTTTGTTTTTCTTTTTTTAACATTGAATATCTTTTTATTTCCAACATTCGTATGGAAATGTTGGTAACAGTTTATTATGATGTAGATGTAGCACTTTTTTTCGCTTTAATGTCCTTTTTCAGAATATTAAATGAAAAGAAAATGAAATTTAATTTTAAATGCCTTGTATGTAATGAAATGAAAGGATTTCTTTTAATAAGAATTCCTTCAATGCATATATTTCAAAATTGATTATAAAACTTAAAGAACTTCAAACTTTTAAAACTTGTTCTCATATAAATTAATATAGTTTAAAGCGTATATCAAGCATAACATTTAATAATGGACGCTACCGCCAATTGATTTGTAACGATATCGTTTATATATTAATCGAATGATCTTCAGAATAAATAATTGGAAAGATGTCTTTTTTTCACAGGTCTGTATATTAACGAATAAAAGCTACAGACTATGAAAACTCAGCAATATAATATTGCGTAGTCTGTAACAAACATCGCGTATAGCTACAGACCACACAAAAAAATCTCTTGCTCGGTCCGTTTTTGAATACGAGTTTTTTCAAACAATAATCTTCTTTTATATTTCTATTGAAAATTTTCCATAAATGAACCCGGAATGTTACGTCTATTGTAATTATTATAAAAACCTACCACGAAAAATTTCCATCGGAAATACTTGCATTCAAAAAGCTGGCCAGTGGTAGTCCTTAAACTGATAACAAAACGGTTATTCATTACTGTAGCTTTGGAAGGTTTAGGGAGTCAAATCCAGACTCTCACTGTTTGTATCTCACCGTCCTTAGTTTTAAACCAGTCTATTCGCTGGGAGTGAGCTTCATTATACTTTGAAGGTATTTTAATGTCTACAAAGTTTTCCCCAGAGGGTTTCTTGTCAGTCTCCTGGTCACAAGGTATTTTAACTGTGCCTGAATGAGTATTAACAGTACAAAGATTAAAGTCGGTTATTTAAAAAGTTGTATTATTTTAATCTTAACAAGTCTTTGCTTCTGACCATGCATTTATTCTCGTTTTAGTTCCATTTATACAATAATAAATGTGAAGTCTTGTATTCTACTTACGTTTTACTGCTAGATGTTCCCATTTGAGTTTAGAAGATCCAGGAGTGAAAAATATTTGTTTTGCGTTACGACGTATAGAACCATCGTATTCGTGTTTACACTCTTCATTCTTTTCTTGATTAGAGTCTGATTCAGATTCATGAGATGACCTGTAGGCGTTTCGCTTTCGCTCCAGCTCGATTTCCTCTTGTTTACTTTCAGAAAAGTGACGTTTATAGTTTGTATCATTTTTCATCTAATTGTAAGCATATACGGTAACATTTAGTGAAAATTGCGTATCTGACCAATGTAACGTCTTGAGTTTTCATTGAAAATTTGTACCTGAGTTTTTTAGGCTTTTCCACGTACACTGCACTGCCGAAAGCCTTCCTGGGTTTTACCTATGGTTTTATTCATTCATACAGTTCAAACTGGGTTTTATTACCGTAACAGACTCGTTTCCAAAAGTCAATAATGCTTCTGACCAAATTCTTTCGCTTAATTTACTTCCATGTAACATGGATTTTATAGTGTTTAATTCCGTGTAATTAAAATTTTCCACAGTTTCCATTTTGCTCCGGGTTTTAAACACATTACTTCGTTCGTGCCATATACCTTCATCATCATGGTATTTGAAAACGGTCTTATTGACATATTCTAGACCATTATCAAATCTTAGATTTGCTGTCTTGCAATTTAGAACTGTTACCATTTCTTTTTGCAGCTGTTTGAAGTTTTCAAACATTTCATTTTTCTGTTTAAGTGGATAAACTTGTACTTTCTTAGAATAGTAATCTATAAAAGGTTAAAAAAATACTTAGATCCGGTATTTTACTTGGTTGGTAGAGGACCACAAAAATCGGAATTCATCAATTCCAGCGGCATGCTAGAGCGTGTTTTATTTACTGACTTGAATGCGAGTCTTCGGGAAGTAGATAAAAAATCTTACAACTTTCACAAATAGCCATGAATTTTTCTTTAAAATTTGGCAGACCCTGAACAGTTTCGTTTTTACTTATGTTCGACATGTACTCCATTTTACTGTGAGACAATATATGATGCCATTGTTTTATATTGCCTTCATATTCTTTAGTCTCTGCTGTAAATGAGTTTTTTTTTGTTTACGTTGTGATATTTCGGATTACAAATAAAAAACAAGTTTTTTTATGAACATGAAGGTTTTTGCTTTACTATTTCTTGAGAGCAATGTTAATAAGCCATTTGTAATTTAAAAAGATGTTCCCTTGTTGTCAAGGGATGATCCTAACATTAAGTTACGCCTAATCTTGGGTGTCTAAATTACGTTTTATGTGTCAAACGCTCACGTTTTCCCTTATCATAAAAGACCATCGCCACTGTTCCAATATCTAAAACTGGATATTTGACGTCCCCTATCACAACACACACGTCAGTTCGGCTGACCGTTTTGTATGCTGATAAAAGCTGTTGATCTTTATAAAAGTGTGTTGATGCCGCAGTATAAAAACGCTATTTCTATTGTTTGACTGAGCATTGATTAGCTTCATATGTGTAAGTGACAGAAATGGTTGCCACTTACACATACGAATTCTACCACAATTTGGAGCAACTGGACCCAGTCATCCAATGATCGTCAATATATAATCTGGTATAATCATTGCTCTGGCCATAATAGGGGACAGAAGCCATAAACTAGAACAATAGCAGTGCTAAACGCAAAAGGAGTATTACCACCTTAATAAAACAGTTTTCACCATTTGTAGCTTTTCGCTTTTATTTAATAGCAAATAAATAGATATATTTAGTTAAGTGTTTAATTGTTTCTTAGAAGCAACAACGTATTGTATCAAACTATAAAAACTTCAGGTTTTATATACATCACTACAGCTATAGGAATATACCTACCACAAAAATTACATTTATACATAATATATATATATATATATATATATATATATATATATGCATTTATCAATTATGTAACGCCACACAATTGTCAGATAAAAATTTAGATATTTATTACCAAAAATAAACCACCTCGGTAACAGAAAAATTCTTTCGTATGCAGCGTTCTTTACCCTATACTTAGAAGCGGCGCAAAATGCGAAGTAGTGCTATGAAATGCAAAGTGACTGCAAAGAATATGCTTTCAGATGAAAACTAAAGTAAAAGAACCGGCAGAGCGTGAACGCACAGGTTTTTGCTCGTATCTTGGGAAGCGTATTTGAAAGTATGATCCAAACTAGAAGAAGGTATTCTAACTTCCAAAAACTTTTATATGTAGATAAATAAGTATTATGCACGACATTGCAAATGTGAGCTGCAACGCAAAAATTGCAGACATATAGCAAGACATATGTCCCAAAAATGGCAGACATATAACAGGTATTTCATTATACAATCCTGTAAATTACTGAGTATTATTTTAAAATATTATATATTTTAAAATCATTATTAAATTTTATATCATTTTTGAAAATTCTGTACTCTGTTTTGACTTTATACATATTTCAAAAATGTAAAACATGAAAAAGATTTCCCTGCTTTGGCTAAACTGTATATCTAGTATTCATAACCCAGAAATAGCTGTATACGTTTACTCTGTATGCATTCTTCAATCATAGAGAAATAAGAATTGTAAACTAGGTTCAAAATAGCAGTACTCTTATTGCTGTAGAATTACTGTCTCATTATTAATCAATTTAATAATGATTAAAAGATTGTCATGAGAACGTTGCCGATATATGAGTTTCTAGAGACCGTACAGATGGGAAGAAATTGAGGTTTCGGATATTTTTAAATAAGCACACAAAAATGAGAAAATAAATTAAAATTGGCCTCCTGTTGAGGTTACAGAGGTCATATGTGGAAATTTTCGAATAGCAACACCTACTTTTTTCATCACCAAATGCTACACTAAAAAATCTTAAATGCTGTTGAAACGGTAGCTATAGCACTAAAAACAAGGATGTTAGTCAAGCGCAAATAGGAAATATGAGTACCCAACGTGCTGCGAAAGCACGTTTTTGACAATGTTATCTACCGCCATTTAGTGTTTCAGTGGTCACTATGATCTTCCAGATACGATCCAATGACTTTCTGTATCTGAGTATTTAAATCCCAAACTGCTAAGAGTACCTGACACGTAAAAATCCATTGAAAGTGAGATACTGCACAGTCGTCATGCTACGATTTTTTATATCGTTCAATATATCCCGCTGACGATGTGTCATCGTCTCTGAAAACAAACTTTACGATTTGATAATCCGACTAAAATGGTTTGTTTCCGTCGCCTATTTGGACTCTTTTGTTGGTCCTATTGCGAATTTTTCGTTTGTTTTCAGTCACCGCTTTTAGTGCTACAGGCAACATTTTGACGATATTAAGATTTTTTTACTGTCAGGATTATTTCGCGATAAAAAAAATGTGTGTGTTGTTATTTGAATTATTTGTTCGTGTAACTGTAATTTTGCGAGCTCGGTGGTTTTTCGTTTTCTCGTTTTTCAGCCACACCTTGAAAGCTTATCCCGTTTTCTTGAATAATATGGTTTCTAGGGGCTTATATATTAGCAAAGTTTCTGTATGGCCACAATGCATATAATCGAGTGATTCAAAATATGTATCTTCTAGATTATCTCTTAAATATCTAATAATAAAAACTTACTTCCAATTATAAAAATTACAGAAATCAAATACAAATTTTAGATGGGCTATTTTATAAGGGCTTTTGATCTTAAAATTTATATTTAGAAAAATATTGTTCTCTAATTGTTCTGTGTTGAGTCTAAGAAAGACATTAAAAAAATCCCACCATTTGACGAATAAAACTTACCGAGGTATGATATTCTGAATTTTATGAAATTTCAGAGTTTTCCAGCTTTTAAGGTATCCACACACCTTAAAAACACCACCCAACCCAACTTATCGTATATGCAATAATATTAAAATCTAATAAATTATTTATCGAATTCTGCTTTAATTGTGTCTACATCTTACTTAAAACTCGAGTTAAAGCCGTTTTACATCTGTTTCGGCTTGCTGAATAATTTTAAAACCTGAAGTATCATTCTGTAAGCCGGAAATAAGTTGAAATGTATATTTACATTTTGTTTCGAGATTTATGATTTAAATTGGATTATATGTCCAAGAAAATGCGTGGAGTTAATACTTAAACCTTAAAAAATAATTATTTTTTTTTATAGTAAGAAAAAGTGCGTTTAAAAGTTGTGTTTGCTTTTTCTCAAAATGAACTTTTTTGAGTATTTTCTATACACAAAACATTCTGTAGCAAAAAATTATGCATGAAGTGCCCTGATTTTTTTTTTACTTATTTTACGAATGTTTATTAGGGGAATAGACTACAATCATGATAATACTATTAATTAGTTTTATACTTACATTGGTATAAATGACAATGTTGCAACAAATTTTACGAATTTTTCATTACATTAATACTTTAATTGCCTCAGAACTTGAGATAGAGAAGCTATTATAATGCAAATATTCTATGTCTTAGAGAAAGTTGTTCTCATTATAATGCAATTTCAAAATTCGAATGCATTGATTTGTTTTCGAGTTATCATGTTTTGCGCAAATGTCAATTTTGCACATAATTTGGACTATTTTTCACATTACAAAATTATTTCTGTGTAATAGATAAAATATTTATACATGTTTCAACGTTTTAACTTAAATGTCATTATAAAAAATTGACATAAAGAGAAACTTTCAAAAATCATTTCCGAAGGTGTGTGGATAATTTAAAAGCGCATCTTACCTCGGTTTGTGCCAGAAAACACTGACATTTCATAAAATTCAATGTATTACAACTCGGTATGTTTTAGTCGTAAAAGAATGTTATATTGTTTGTCTTTCTTAGACGCTGGACAACATTGTAAAAAATATATATTATACGACACAGCGATCTAAAAAATTATTAAATTTCGTATTTTAATATGTATACAGCCACTTGTAAAACAAATGCCATATCTAAAAGTTGAAATTCTATACTTTTCTATACATTTTTTTATAATTGGAAGAATGTTACTATCATCAGAGGTTTAAGGCATGATCGAAGAACGTCTATTAGGAATAATGTGTATATATATATATGAATATGTGTATATACACTGAGTGGCCAAAAATTAGAGACACCCTCTAATAACAAGTTGATTCTCCTTTAGCTGTGATTACAGCCGATGGTCTTCTTGGCATGGTCTCAACAAGCTGCTGATATCGTTTCTGAGGAATGTTGGCCTATGCTGACATAATGACATCTGTAAGTTGGATCAGATTGGATGGTGGCGTTTCGAAGCCTTGAAGTACTCTTTCGACTTCGTTCCAAAAATGTTTAATAGGATTGCGGTCATGTTACTGAGCTGGCCATGGAAGTATGTAAAACTCTTATTGGTGTTCCTCAAACTAATTTAAGGCCGATCAAGAAAGGTAGAAATGTGCATTGTACTGCTCTATGTAACCATCTCCATAAGGGAGCATTATAGCCATAAACGAATGCACGTGATCGGTAACGATGTTGAGGTTAGCTGTGCTGTTCAGACTTGTATCCACATATACCAAGAAACCCAGTGTACTCCAGGAAAACATTCCTCACACCATAATTCCACCGCCACCAGTCTAATGAGTTGTCATTTCGCCGGAGAGGTCCATGAATACGTGCTGTTTGTGCCATTTTGTACTCCTTCAATCTGCATTATGGAGCAGGAAAGGAGATTCATCCGACCGGTTTTATTTTTTTATAGTCCTCAAATGACCAATTTCGTCGTTCCCTTGCCCACAACAGGCGCCTTTTCCTATTTTTCTGTGATACCAAAGGCACTCTTGATGGTCTCTTGCTGCTAAAACCCATCCTTTGCAATGTCCGTCTTGTTGTGCGTTCGGATATGGTTTGTGGTGCGCCTGAATTGATTTCAGCTTTAATTTGTCGTGTTATTGCTCTTCTGTTGCTGTGGACTATGCGTGTTACTCGCATTTCACCACTCTCGTTCACCAACCTTTTTCGACCAGAATAGTCCTTATCGCTTAAATTTTTGTTTCTGAACTACCACTCTTTAAACACCCGAGATATGGCTGGGCGAGAAAATCCTAACAGAATCGTCGTTTCAGAGATGCTGGCATTAGTTTTTTTTGCACCGACAATCATCCCTCGATCAAAGTCTCTTAATGCTTTCGTCTTAACCATTTTTACAGTAACTTCCGTGCTAACTGCGTCGTACGAAGCTGGGAGTTCCTTATGTAAGAAACTCTGCGATGTTGCGTCATTCTACGTCACTGTTAGACTGGTTTACTTTCAAATAAGTTGTGTCTCTAAGTTTTTGGGCACTCAGTGTATGTGGATATGTATTTATGGTTAATCTATGGATATCTATTTAACTATGGTATCAATACATTAATAATTTTTCTTAAATATTAAAGAATGTTGTATTAATATTTAATCAACAATTGACTAAAGCAATGATATTCCCAGAAAGCAGGTCACAAGTTATAATTATCGTGATTATTGCACAGCAACTCAGCTGATTAAATTGTTTTCAAATTTTTGGAACAAAAAAAAACATGATGCTGGAAATTGGTATATTGTGTGAAACTTTCAAATTCAAATTTATTGCGTAACTATTTGCGTAAACTATTTGCGTAAAAGAAAACAAAATTATAGGTCATTAAGCGATGGCTGTTCATAATCAATCTATAAGATTTCGGAGGATGGAGTGGCAATGAAAAAGAACATTTAACCATTTAACTGGGTACCTTGTTTTTTGTGTATGAAGATATATCAATCAAGCAGCTGTTTTCATATTTTTTGTGTATTTTCTTTTATATAAATTTACGACTGCTTTTGTTTCATTCACTGGCTGCACTGCTCATATTAATAGTACTACTAATAGTATAAAAAATATGTGATACTGTGCTGATCAATCTTGGAAATTTAGCGTATTTTTTTTATTGAAAATACCTACCAGAATTGCTGAATAGTAATCTCTTTTTTTTATTAGTGGCAGATATTTCGCCAGTGGCGCTCCTCTATTGTTTTACATGAGCACGCGAACCCCCAGAGAAAAATAAAGAAAAATAATTAAAAAGTTAAATAAAGTAATGTTAATCACGTTTCTAAATTTTTGTCAATTCCAAGGATGGATACCTTACCCACATACCCTCTATTTTTATATATAAAACTCTATTGTAGTTGTGAAAAACTCTTAATTAAGCAGTTAGGAGCGCCCATTTTTCCTGAATCACAAGTTCGCGAGAAGAATTTGAATTAAAATACATTTATCAATATGCGAACTGAAGCGGATAGAGGAAAGTACTGGGAAATGCACCGATCTTATCTTCCCATTCCCACAAACTTCTGTGTTCCTTCAACTTACAATATTATCCTTTACTTTATTGTTTGCCATTGTTTTTTTGTTTTTACAAATTATTAATCTATTTTTGGTTGCGTTATTTAATTCTATTCGGTGAAAGAAAACTTATCCATACCTACATTCGAAAAGATTATTGATTATTTGCCACAGAAAAAGGTATGTAGATTTAATTTACATAAAAAATATTTACTTAATCAATATTTAAAAAATATATAAACAATCTTGTGATTCTAGTGTTTTCCATTGTATAGAGTAAAATGCTACATATTTCTACCTATGAGTTGTTATATATATTTTTTTGTTACTTTGTTTCGTTTTTACTCATTAAAAATGCATTTCAACCTATACATTACGTCATAAATATTGATTTTATTTTCGTAATTTATGTACTGGGTCATTCCATGCAAAATGAGCAAAAAAAAAAAAAAAAAAAAAAAATCTTGGGTAACATAGTAACCGATTTTAATAAAATTTGGTACACAGATTCAATTCATGTGTAAATAGAGCTATTCAAAATATCTTGACAAAAAATTAAATATTTTGGAAATTCTGGACATTTAAAAAACTTGTGACATAGAATGGCTTGTATGGAATCGTTCAAAGTTGCAAGTTTAAAGTTCCATATCTTGAAAACTATTGAACATAAATAAAAAAATTTCATAATATTGTAACCCGTTGACAGTTATTATCATATTTATTTAGTAATAATAATTTCGTAACGCCATGGTTGACTTTAAATTGGTTGTAAAAATTGAAAAATTGAAAATTGAGAAAATTAAAAGCGTTCTAAAAATCAAAAGGAATTTAAAAACATATGTGAAATGGATGTAAGATGTAATGTTACATATGAAAACCAAATTTCTCAAATTTGGAAGTTGCCATTTATTTCCTTCATCTTTAAAATAGCTTAGAAACTGAAAAAAAGTACAAAATCACAAATTTTCCTCTTATGTATACTAAAAAATCAAATGAAAGAAAAACCTGACATTAACAATATTGCAGAAGCATAAAGTTTAAAAAGCCCATGATATGCTGAAAAAAAATCAAGATTGCCTTTTGATTCCTAACATAACAGAAATGAATTTAAAAAGGTAATATTTGTTACGTTCAATGGGCGATTTCACTTCAAATTTGAGCGCCTTCTCTGCCATCTTGCAAAAAAAAATGTAGTGCTGCCATCTATATGGAGCTTTGATTACTATATAATTGTTTGTTAAATCACTGTCAAAATCAATAATTTATTCTAATCTAATTTAAAATATTGTTGAGGAAAAATAAACTGAAGACAAGAATGAAAGTTTCTGTATTTAAAATATACACTTTTATCTATAACGTCAAATAATTTAAAATGTTTAAGATGTTTCCTTCATGTTTAAACAAGTAATAGAAATATTGCATTTTTCCCTCAAAATTTTTCATTATTTATTTTTTTTCTCATTAAGGTATAAAAAGGCAAGAATGAAAGTTTCTATATTTAAAATATATACTTTTATCTATAACGTCAAACAATTTTAAAATCTTAAGACCTTTCCTTCATGTTCAAACAAGTAATTTATATGTTGCATTTTCCTCTCAAAATTTTTCAATATTTATTTTTTTCTCTTTATGGAATAAAAGGACAGTTACTAAATCACTCCAATCTGTTACTTATGATTCATTCTTAATTACAAATAATTTTTGATAAAGTCTTTCCACTCCCACGGCTAATAATGAAAATTGAAATTTCAAGCATGTAGAAAAAACCTCGATGTTATATCAACTTTTAATGCAAGTTTTAATACTTAAATAAACAATCCTGAAATCTATTATTTTACATTTACTCATAAATAAATATGATCTAATTATTCGCTGATTTTCATTAAAATCTATGACATGTCAGCCACAGCTGATTTGCTCATTTAGCATGGAATGACCCTACTGTAAAACTCGTGAACTGCCACCACATTCCAAGATTAAATATAGCCATAACTATTGAAGCTTGGTAAATATTTAAAATTTTAAAAAGCACTAAATTGACAGCATTGATCAGCAGTGTCTGAGAGCTTTTTCAACATACTAGCATATTTCATATACATGGTGATTATAAAAAACTATCCCATTATATGAACCCCTAGCTATCATACCGTTCACAGAAACTGAATGAAAATTTTGTTTAAAGTATTTTGAGGTATGCTTTCAAGACTCATATGAAAAACAACAGTTAAACTGTAACGGTTACGTTTGCAGTAACGAAATTGCGAAAATTTCAAATGGCGAAACTTACTTTTTTTATTAGTACCATGAAAATCTTTGGAAAGGTACCTGTAGCACGAAAATCGTTGTCGCTAGATAGACTAAGAAGGTAAGAGAAAACAACTGTGGTGCTCACCAGAGTACGACTTTCTTTTCTAATGACGTCACATTTCACTCTGTGTCTTCGGCTCTTATCCCAGCCTATTTAATTATTTCTCGAAACGAGAAGATGAGAACAAGGTACGCAGGTTTATTTGTTAGGATTAAGACACTTTCATGACTGACGTCGTCACACCAAGCGAAAGAAAAGGCACTGTAAAATGCGCGCCACGTATCGTGCTTTATTGCACTCGGAACAACATGCTGCTTTCAGGGACAGAACGTGGGATATTGTAAAGATTTATTACCTGAACGGACAAAATTCCGCAGAGGCATTGCGTGTCTACAGCAGAAACAATGGGCTACGCCCGAAGCCCGTGTACTGTAACATCTGTACGTGTCTTGATGCGCAAATTTGAAGACACTGGTTGAAAATGCGATCGATTTTGACCTGGACTGCCTTCCATTCCTGTCTAGGCTGTTGCAGAAATTAATGGGATGATAAGCGACGTTCCTCTTGCAAGTGCAAGGTGTTTCACACGTTCTGCAGTTGCCAATTCTCCCGTCCGAAAGATTCTGTGCTCTGTTCTCCACATGTTTCCGTATCGTTTCCAGCGTGTCCAGGTGTTCAAGCGGCTGATAAGCAACAACGGCGATTTTGCGAATCAATACTTCATCCACAATGACAAGGATGACAGCTGGGTTTTACGCATTCTGTGGACGGGCGAGGCCCATTTCTCGTTGACTGGTAACGTTAATTCGAAGAACTGCGTGCACTGTACAGACAGCAATGTGGTTGTACTTCCGTTACACGAAAAAAGGTGACTGTGTGGCGTGTTATAACAAGGGTCTTCATCCTCGGCCCTTACTTTTTTGAAGAGGTTACTGCCGCAGGTCTACAAACATGTACGGTAACGAGTGCTCACTATCTAGAAATGTTGACTAATTACGCAATACCTAATTTGCAACAGCAAAATCTGACGTCATGTGGATGCAAGATGGCGCTCCTCCACCTGTGGGGTCTTCTGTCAAATGTTTCTTAACACAACAGTTTGTTGACAGAGATATCTACCGCAATTTAACGTTTCCGTGGCCGCCTAGGTCCCTCGATCTCACTGCAACGGGGATACCTGAAATCCAAAGTGTATGCATTTAATCCGCAAACTATCTGATATGAAAGTTCCCATCAGACGTCAGGTTCAACAGATTCCTCTTGCCATGATACGTGCTTCAGTGCTATCCACCATTTGCCGCATGCAAAGTGTAATTGTATGAGAAGGAGAACATGTGGAAAATTTGTGAAATCCAACGTTTTGCTTTATATTGCTTCTCTGTCCTTGTTTTTATTTTTCTTCTTAATCTGTCTAGCGCTAGAAATTTTCGTGCTAAATGTACCATTCCATCGGTTTTTACCGTTTTACACTATGAAGATTACATTTCAATAAAAAAAGTAGATGTTAAATTTGAAATTTTTGAAATTTTTTAGTGTAACCATAACTGTTAAGAGTTTAACTTTTTTTCATATGATTCTTGAGTGCATATATCAGAATATTTTAAACCAAAACCTTATTCACTTTGTGTGAACGGTATGAAAACTAGGGGCTCGTATATCGGGATAGTTTTTTTTATTAATCACCCTGTATTTGTCATTATCTTACTTTTATGTATAAAGGGGTGAAATGTATAACTAACACTTTTTGAAAAAATACTTGATGTAAAAATGATAGTTAACATTTTGCAAGCTAACAAAGGTTAAAAAATTGAATATTATAAAATTATTTTCAATTTAGAGAAAAACTTTACATTTTTAAAACGAAACAATTTTTTATTATTTTTTAATAATAAGAGTCATTATAAAGAGTCATTATTTTGAAGTTATTACCTGTTAACATAAAATTTTTAGCGAGTAATTATAATCACGCTAAAAATCTATTTTATGACAAAGAAGCACGAATGATCTTAGTTTTTACTGCGATTTTATCGCTTTTTTAAAACAGTGCACAAAACAGAATTGCTAAAGGAAATTATTTGATTAAATTTAACTTGCACGGTGTAATACTTAGATACGAAAACGTAGACATTGACATATTTATTTAACTAAAAAATTTACAAATTCTTTCTCACAAAAAAATCTTATAATTCTAGACATTTTTCAGTTTTTTTTTATTGTATCTATAGTATTTATAACTACATTTCTTATACTACGGTTTCTAAAGACAAACAATTTTTACATTTTGGAAAGTAAAAGCTGCAGAAATTAGAATTGTCCGGCGTCATTTAATAACCAACTACCAAAGAAAAGGAGGTTATACAATTCGTTTGTGTATTTTTATTTAATTGTCCTCATAACTTGAACGGATGCTCCACTTTTACTTTTTTTTTACATTTTTTTAGATAGTACTCTTTCTGTAGTTGTTCCCGTTTAAATATCATTAGGATGTAAAAATGATATGTTTGTCTGTCTGTTTGTTTAAAGGATATTATTTTTATACTTTATAGACCTTTACTTTCATTAAACAATGACCAACCGTCAAAACCTTTGAGTATAAAATTAAGGCTTAGATTCTTATTTTACTTTTTAAAAATATTGCGTACAGTTTTTTACAGCGCATTCTCAAAAATATTAATATAATATTGTCTACTGTGCGTCAAAAAAGGCAGTATTGGCAACAGTGAGATTTTAAATTAATGTAGATTAGGGTCCTTCGACAGACCGGATAACCAGATTTTACCGGGTTGGCAATAAATGTTTCCATAGCTGATCGGTTTCCAGTTGTGTTTGAAATTTGCCAGTCAGATTCCGTTACCCGTCATTGTTTAAGGTGGAAAAACAATATGTTTAAAAATAAATAAATGCATATGTTTTTCGCTTTTTTACATAAAAGATAAAAGTGATATTAGACAGTTAATTGTAGAGTGTTTTTCATAATTACCTTAAAATATGGATATTTTTTTTTCTGTCGGGTGTCGTGCCGGTTTTGAAGTACTCGTTTCGAATTCTGCTCGGGTTTCAGGTTAATTTCAAATTGAATTTTCGGCAAAATGGGCATAATCTGACTCTTATGAAGAACTCTAATGTGGGTAAAAATGCCGCGTTTAAACAAAATCACGAATGTAAAAGACAATCCCTTCGCGTAGCTATTCTTTTCTGTAAAACATTACTTGATTATCTATATGTTTTGATTCCAAAAGTGTTTATTGTTCATTTATATCCCTGTATCTTTTAGAAATAAAATCTTATAATTCTTCTTTATGAATTCTAAATTAAATTAGAAGAATGACGCAGAAATATTAATTTACTTGTGTTCGGAATGTTTGCGTTCCCATATCTAGAAACTCAGTTTTTTGTTTCTCATATTCATGAAACATCACATAAAAATGACAATTATAAGAGATGTGAAGTAGAAAAAATTGAATAGAAAAGCGCTTCATAAATCTATATATTCAAACATATTTGCTGAGTGAAAAATTCTATATTGTGTCCCAAAAAATACTAGGTTCTCCATTATGGTGTCCCATAAAAGCCGCTAACTTGACGTAGCGATCGGTGTTCAGAAGAATGTCGTAAAGCAAGTAGTCGCGTGTACGTCAACATTGTATTTTTCCGGACGAAAGTTGTTATAGAAGTTTAATTTTTCAACAAGAAATTGGTCAACGAATTGAGAAAACTGATTCGTGAGAAGTCTGGTGAAACAGTATGTGGAATCAGAATTAATAATTAACAGAATAATGCAGCAATTTCGTAATCATTATATAATAATCTGACCTGCTGAAACGATTATTCATGAACATTATTAAGCATTCACGTGCAGGTGTAGAAGTTTGAGACATGATTAAGCATTCACATGCGGTGTAGATGTTTGAGGTAGGCAAATTGAATATATATTGTAATTTAGAACAAACAAATACGTTTACGAAAATTGTAATTTTTTTCGAAATTGGGCTAGTTTATTTTTTTGGAAGTGGGGAGACGGACAACCTGTACTTTAATAAATATCTGGAAAATGAGAGGATTTCGTAAAAAAAAATTAAAACATCATCAACACCAAAAATACAAACATTTAAATTTTCACCACTCTTTCTAAGATTTGTAAAATGTAATTTAGAAAACATATAAAAAGTAATAGAAGATAAAACAAGAAACACATGAAAAACGATTATTTCAAGTAGCTTAATAAATTAATGATCACAATTTTAAGTTGTTATGCTTTGACTAATATAATTTTATATTTCGATACTTACTGCCATTTTTTATATGTTAAAGAATATTTATAACGTTGTTCTTTAAAAAATATATAAGTATACAATTTAAACCCTATACACGTAGTACACATTTAGTACGACGATATTTGATGTAGTTTACTATATTTCTAAAAAAAAAAAATACCCTTAAAAATTTTTGTTATGTAAAACATTTTGCCAATAATTACGTAGTTTTATATTTATTTATTTTTAATTACATTTATACAGGAAACAAAAACGGAAAAATTACAGGGATTATGGAAAAATAATGCTAATAACTAAGAATATTACCGATATTTTTAATAAATTTTATTATTCTAGAAGTAAAAAAATCTAGAGTCTATTAGAGTCAAAAATCATTTAAGAGTATGTCTGTGAATTGTTTTCGGGAATTTTTTGATAGCCGATATTAGTTTGTGTTTATTGGCACAACACATGCGTTTTGTGTAAATATCACTTACTAATATTCCTCTCTGGTTTTCCTCTGAGTTTATGTCAGGTATTCGTAATGCACATTCGAGCAATAAGGCTTCACTTGCGACTTCATTAACATGATTTTAATGATGATGACGATGGATTGGGGATTTATCCTGTTGAAAAAAAGAGTTCACCTGACTTAATTAGAAGTTCTTCTTGTAATACATATTCCGCAAGTGTATCTTGATATGCTTCAGAGTGTATTTATTATTTGAAACTGCTGTTGCAATTGTCCATTATATGCAAACCCGCCCCAAACAAACACACTTCCTATACCACACTACCTTACAAAAAAAAAATCTCGCCGAATAACATGGCAGTAATAACGGCAACCGTTCAGTTTATCTAAATTGAACTTTACGACTGATAAAAATACATTTGCTCATTTCTTACATTATTATCACGTGTATTTTAGAAAATTGCACTCGATTAGGAAGAGGTGACCAAATAGCACAAAATAATTGGGCCAATGTTGGCTATTTCTGGAGTCCCAAGTTTCACCAAAGGTAAAAAAATGTTTGCTTACCATACCATTGGCCAACAAACCAAACTTTGAGGCCAACGAACAAAGGCAGAACGATCTATTTCTACAAAAGCCCAACCATCTATTTCTACAAAGTCTCAACCATCTATTTCTACAAAGGTCCAAGACTTTGTTCCAATGACTATAACTCAACTTTTACCCTACAAATTCGTATGTTACCGTGAAAAACACGAAACTTTGCAGGACATATTGCTCAGCATTGATTTAATGTTCCATATCCTATAATTTTTGAGGTAGAACTAACCATTTCTCTGATATATTTTCTCAATTAAAAAAGTATGTTAAAAACGTGTGATAAATTATAAGATTATGTGTATAGGAGCTTTTATATAATTTAGTTCCCTAGATACATCTACAGATCCATGAATGCAGCTATGTTATTTTTATTTGTTTAATTAAGAAAAAATAACAGAGGATTACTTAGTTCTACCTCAAATCTTTCGGATTATGACACATTTAAAACATAGAAAGTAACAGGTTTTGAAAATCTCCCCATTTTAATGTTGTCATCCGAATTGGTATGTCTTCGTTTTATTGTACTGATTTCATTATTAAAAATAATAATGACTAATGAGACAGCTGAAAAATGTAAATTTTTTCAATTAATTTTCTGCATACAGTATAATGCTTTTAACAATACCTTGAAACATAAATTTAATTTTCACATAGTAATATAAAAATACGTGGGTCATATATCGCAACCGAGTCATGTTTAAAATGTTATACTGAACAAAAAACATTTTTTTTCTCATTACAAAGGAAAAGTGTTACATTATGAAACAAAGATTCAATGTTTTATTTCCTGCGCAGTTTATAAAACTTTGGGTCAAGTTTTGAAACATATAGTTGTAGAACAGATATGTGTATTTCTAACAAACATACATAAAAACGCATTTCAAACATTACTTTTCCTTTTGTAATATCAACATCCATTATTACCCATCTTAAGCCATATAAAATAAAATGTGTTTTCTAACATTTAGAAATTTTAACAGAAAAAGTTACCTTCTTAAACATTAGATTAAACAACAAACTATTAAGCTCAAAGTATTCGGAGGAAAGCACTATCAGAAAATTCGTACAGTGTCCCAGGGATGTCCATCAAATAGCACTTCCTTGCAGAAGTTTACAAAAGGTAGTCATTCAACAACGAAACTACGCATCCGCGATAATCTGAGAGTAGACAAATATACAGTAAGACTAATATATATACAGGGAACTGACGATTATCCAGACTAGAGTTACCTGTAACTAACTGCTAGTTATACATGCTGGAACAAATTTTTAAATTAAAGCATAATATTTTGAACAAATCATTGTTACTATTATTTTAACTCATCGTCTCGATAACCAAACAAAAACACCTTCTGGCCTCTACCGGGAGGAGATGGTAGCTTACCAATATCTTCGTTTTAAAACTTTGGCTGATATTCTCGAAAACACTAAGCTAAAAAGGCAAAGAACCCGAGTACAGAAGATTCGCTAATACTGAATTTGAATAAGCAATTCGTCAAATTAGTGATCTATGGCTGTTGGCTTCATTAATGGAGACTTATATTTGGTAGTCAAATTTGGCGATATTTCGCAAACTGTCGCCAAGCTTGGCGAGAATGTGACGCTAACGGATATGAATGTACAGTTTTACGCGCATGATTGGAAAAATGATTACAAAAATGAAAGATAATAATTTGCGAGAAATCACTTTCACTAACAAGCGGACCGCCAAACAGGATGTACACAGATTTTGATGATTTTAAAGTATGTTGTAGGGATCATACCCCTAACTATTCAGGTCAAAGGTTTCCTTCAAATGGGCTTTAGTTTTCGAGAAATTTCGGGTTAAAGATCAGCATGAATTTCAAATACCCATTAGTTCGTAAAATGGAAGAAGGTCTCTGTGGTGCAGCGGTAGCGTTCGCGATTTGAGAGCCGGAGGTGAGGGTTCTGTCCTCTCATGTGACTTTTACCTTTTTTAACAAATTTTACATATTTGTCGCGTTGTAAGTTTTATGCAGAGTTATGAATTCTGCATCTTTGAACTTTTTGATATTTTCTTAATAAATTCCATTTACATTTTCGAATATTTCGTGAAATTTTTTTAATTTATTTTCTTTTTTTGTGCAGTTTTGAAATTAATATTTCTATTGACGAAATTCCAAACAATTTAATTCCAACAACATATCTTGAAAGGAGTAATAAAATATTAAAGCAATAATGCTTATATCCAAGTTTTAGCCAGTTATATATATATTTTTAATGTTATTTAAATACATTTAACTGTAAAGTTCAAACTCAACATCATTTTTGATTTGCACAAATAAAAAAAATATATTACAATATTTTTTCGGTCTAACGAGTCGATGCCATGCAGAAAAATTCAACTAGAAATGAAAAATCGTTTGTAAATTACAATTCATATAAAAAATATCTGAAAAACAAATCGTCTGCAATGACCTTTACGGCAATATCAGAATAAATATTTTTTTCTTTTTATCCATTTCGTTAAGCTTCCTTTTCAGACTAGTACCACGTTTGAAATAATTTCTTTTTCAAATTTAATGCATTTTTTAATATATTTATCACAATTTAAGTATTTAAAGAATATATAATATGCTAATTTATATATTCTTCCAATATTGTTAAAACATTTATTTAAAGGCGATTTTTAATGCGGAATTTGTTTAGAATATTTTTGCGATAGGTATCACACAATTAGTTCCATATTTAATAAACTAAAAATGTCGATGTCGGTGATGATAAATATTTTAGTATTTCAGCAGTTAACATATTTCAATATATTTAAAACAAATCAAATATTAAAAGGATATATTATTTTGTTATTTTTTTCTTAATTATTTAATTTTTTTAAAAATAGAAAATGCAAATAAAAGAACTGCATTATTTCATAAATACGGTAAATAAATAAGCAAATAGGTCATACATAAATGTAAACAATAATCATTTTTAAAAGACAAGATATCAAGACATAAATTAGTTTGGATTTTCGTCAAAAGAAATATTAGAATAAAAATTGTGCAAAAACTATAAATTTTCACGAAATATTCGAAAATGTAAATGTAATTTATTAGATAAATATCAAAAAATTCAAAGATGCAGAATTCATAATTCTGCATAAAACTTATAACGCGACAAATATATAAAATTTGTTAAAAAAGGTGAAAGGCACGCAAGAGGACAGAACCCCCATCTCCGCCTCTCAAATCACGAACGTTACCACTGCACCGCAGAGACCTTGTCCAAGGTCGCGAAGTAATGGGTATTTGAAATGCATGTTGAACTTTAACCCGAAATTTCTCGAAAACTAAAGCCCATTTGAAGGAAACCTTTGACCTGAATAGTTAAGGGTATGATCCCTACAACATACTTTAAAATCATCAAAATCTGTGCGTATCATGTTTGGCGGTCCCCTTGTAAGACTCATAAATTAATCCCTGACTTTTTGTAATATGCTGTCTTGTTTCAAAATGTCAGCCACGTTAGAATTTCAAACTAATATATCTCAGCCATCTTTAAAGAAAGAGGCAAAACAAAAAAAAAATGCTCCGGAATATTTGTATCAAGGCCTAACACTTACGCAAAAAATAAATTTTAATTTTGAATTTTTTTCTATATATTTTTTAGTTTGAAAATATTTAGTGCCCACCATTTTGAATAAAGAATGCGTTCCAAGTAGGCCAATGAACTCGTTCGAGATATTGGTGGGCCTAATACACAGTTTAGTTTCAGTCGGAACGGTTTATAAATACGAGTGCTATCGTATGACAAATATCAAATATATATATATATAGGTAGCTTTTTACTTTTTGTAAGGAAAACTACCTAATATATAAATGTCGGCAAGTTAAAACACCACAGAAACCTGAAAGCAAACTATGGTGTATGCTTATTCAAGTTTAACTTTGTGATATTAATACAACAAATCACTGAAATACTTATCAAGTAGTCATATACACCATTAATCCTTTGACATGGCGCAGTATTGTAAACCACAAATTTTGCCACAATTAAATTGTAACTTAAAGGATAATAACAATTGTAAAGAAAAAATAAGCGAATTATTTTACCGCAGAAATAAAATATTCAAGAATTATCTAATCGCCAGGATAAATTTTATAGGATTACAAGATTTTAGAACATTCCACTCACCCCCTGCCCCGTCCAAAAAAAATTATTTTTTAAACTTAAATAATCTTTTCTTCTAAAACGGGGAGGGGTAAAAAATTACAGCAGTAGTTGTTACAGTTTTAATGTACTAGTAAGGAATTATAAAAGAAAGTTTTAGACAAATAAACATCTCATTTAATATTTAATAAAAATATACAAAGAACAAGGAATGGTTTATGAATATTTTTCAACTTAAACTGGCCTTCGTTCTGATAATTCGAAAATCCACGCAATACTTTTAACGGATTTATTATACTAGTGTTGCATTGTTAAAGAAACTATTAGCAAAGTAATCATCTCATAAAATATTTTACAAAATTAAACAGTACAGGAAATGGATTTTGAATGCCACAGCTCTCTAAACTTTTCTATAATGTAATGTATATAAAGAAATAAATGAATTACATCCGATCACAGAGTAAAAATATTACATTAATATTTAATCTCTAGTATAGCTTTTATGGTTTGAGAATATCTATAAACATAGTCATAAAATTTAAAATGATTTTTTTTAAACAAAATTAATTGAACTTCGCACTCAATAACGCTCGGAGAAAATAAAATTTATATGATAATTTATAATACATTAACAGAGGTGTGGATCGAAAGGAAAAAAACAATTAAAACATAAAATTATAAAACAAATTAATAAATGTCAGCATTATTACCATGCCGAGGGTATTATTATCTTTCAGTGCTTTTAATTGAAAAGTATTTGAAAAGTTATTTTGCTGCTTTTTTAGTCCATGATTTCTTCATTTCCTTAGTATGATTCCAAAAGTGAAAATTATTTATTTAATGTCTAATGAAGAGGCTCTTGCTCTGCTTAATATTTTGATAATAATCAGTTCTTTTTCTCCCATTATATTCTTTCACAATAAATGTTGAGTAGATGTTATCATTCAGCAGATGTTCTTTCATTATCTTTTAGAGTTAATTATTATATATTTAGTTGTAAATGGAAAATGAGAATGTAAGAAAAACACTATATAATTATTTTCCCTGCAGAAATTTATACTGATTATTTTATATGAAATAGTGAATAATTTGATTAATGAAAAAAATATATTATGATATCGTAACTTATAATAAATTTAATGAAACAGTAGTTTTAAATGCTTTTTACAAACATTTCAAAGAAAAGTTTAAATGAAAAACAAAAAGTCTTAAAATTTACCGGTAAAACAAGAAAGCAAAGACAAATTCTAAAAAAGAAAGAAAATTCATGCGTCAAGCATAGATTATGTACCACTTTTCAACACTTCCATACTAATTTTACAAATATTTACTACTCAATAAGGTGAAATTGGATTTCTAAGTAAAAAAATTTGGAAAACGCATAACATAATTAAAAAGGAAATTTAGGAACTAGCAGCAATATTCTTAAAAATTTCCGAATTCTTTTGTGCAGCCTTATATATGATCTATAGATTTATATATATATATATATACTACATAGAATGCTACATTTTATTTCAGCTAGGAAACTCGTGTCACAATATAAAATTCCCCGTCTGGAATTTCCGGCAATAAACGGAAGTGTACTCCAGAACTTTTGTGTTCCCTTGGGTATGATACATAAAATTTATACAGATCAAGTAATAGAAAAAAAAGAGTTAAATTTAAAAACTCGTTCAGCAACTGAAAACGCACTTCCAGCAACTTTTTTCTAACAGACAACACTAAATTATTTTGTGTGTCCCTGTAAATGAACCATGATTGCTATACACACAATACTCTATAATAAGCCTCTTGTAATGCACCTTAGTGATATATATATAAATTTCAATAAGTTTGATATAGTGAAACCTTATTAAAATAAACCGCAAACGATTTTTCTCCATGGACCGTTATGTAACGGAATTCTTTTGAGTGTCCCTATTGTAAAGGTACTATAAGTGCTATCCACATCATATTCTATAGTAAGCCTCTTGTAGTGCACCTCAGTGATATATATCAATTTCAATATGTTTGAAATAGTGAAACATCATTAAAAACTCCGAAAATAAATGATTTTTACCATAGACCGTAATGTAACGGATTTCTTTTAAGAGTGCCTTTAAAAAGATATAAGTGGTACACACCTCATTTTCAATACCGAACATGCCATTGTAAACTTCGATAACATATATCAATTGCATGACAATCCTAATATATTTACTGAAATTAGAACAGGGACAGACACACGGTATACATACAGACAAACCGAATTCATAAACATATTTCAACAATGGTGGAAAGAGTTAAAATATCTAGAGCACTGGCGGAAAAGGTTTCGTCAATATGCGGAAGACGAGAACTCCGATGTATTGTAGGATAGAAGCCATTACGTATACAATAGATAATTGCAATCAATCGACTATTATAAAACAGTGAACCAACTGCTGGATTTAAGATATCAATACCATTTGATGCAGCCGAATGATATTTTTTTGCGAAGAACGCTCCACATTTGAGTGACCTCGGTTGGCTAATTGTTGACATTCCAATCTCACCATTTACCAACCATTTCCACAAACTGCCAACGATGGACCAACTATATATCTGTGCTACTTGGGGGATTGATTTGGATAAATTTTATTATAGAGAATGCTATTTAATAGTATTTTTATAGAATAAAACAGATTATAAAAGTTATCAAAGTTTTCTTTTGGAAAATTTATTGCAGGAAGTCATCTATTGTTATATGTGAATAATGCTTTTTCAGCAGTGTAATGCCATGTCCATGATTCGTCATCTCAAACATCATGATTTAATGCAAATGCGGTTTTATTGCTGAACTGTCTATCACAAAGTCCTGACACACACCAATAGAAAAACTGTGGGGAATATTAGTGAGAAATATTTAAACAAATAACAAGCGTTATGCAAAAAAATGATGAACCAAAATCAGCTATCAAAATATGTTGTGTAAAATTCTCAAAGATACGCTTAAAAGATTCTCTGACTCTATGGCATCCATAAAACTAAAATTGTTTTAAAATAGTATTTTTTTAAATTGGTAGCCTTATTTTGCCAGAATTCCACACTGTCCTTATCTGTTTTTCCTGTTTTCTTTCTGTACATATGCTGTTAAAATTTAAATTAAAAAATTGCGAAATTTTTGCTGAATGTTAATATAACAAAGATTTTTAAATGCACCTTTTGAAGACACAGTATGAATTACATCAAAAATCCTAGTACATTAAAATATAGCAATTTAAATTTTATATCCATTATTATTTTCAAGCAATGTATATTCAGAAAAATCGTTAAAAATGTTTTCTTAAATCAGTAGAACTATGTTAAATCATTCATATACACTAATGTTTTTCAACACATGTACCACTTTTCAGACTAGTAATCATTGCTTTATTTAAATATCGTGCGGACTTACCTTTATTTAAAAAAGCAAATATTGCTATTTTGAAATAATGGTAGATATTTTGAATAAAAAAATTCCCCAAATTGTTAACACTGTTGTTCATTTACAATTATATGGGTACTGTTTCTCAGCGATTTCTTTTCGCAAGAATTCGAAGTTGCCGATCACTTCTTACACTAATGGCTCATAACGTTCCAGTGTGATTCATATTGTTTCATTTGTCCATTCCCGATTCGCTTTCACTATTAAACGAACAGGAAAGTTTCACAATATTTGCAATATTGCATCAACATGATCTCGATACCCAATAATCGCACCCCTTTACTAAGTCTGATAATCCACTTTGTAGATTGTCTTGATATATTGAATAAACTGTAAACATACCCATTTTCCTGCCTAAGGCGTTTGTCCTTCGCACGTGTCTTGCTTGATTTGCTATGCGTAAGTGATGTTAGAAGTATGAAGTGGTTCTAAAATGTGACTCGATTTGGTATGTCTTTTTTGTTGAAACATGACAGTTTTTATGGATTTTTTATGTTAAATTACGGGATTAAATAATTCTTTATTACTTGAACAGCCATTAGTGGTCAATTAGACTCATACCAAATAAATATATTTCAATTTAATTCAGAAATCCATTTATACTATAAGTTAAGTAAAAATGTTTACCAGTTTTGAATAAAAATTCTTGTAAAAAATATTTTTATAAAACTTGAGTAAAATGTCCGGCAGTTCTAGTCTCTAGTGTCAGTATATTTAGTCAAAGCATGCAGTTCAGAATACAAAGGACTGATTCATATTTTCCAAAGCTAAAATTTTGAAAGTTATTTTGAAGCACAAAAAAATATATATAATTGCTTACTTACAAATTACTTGAATATCAAATCAATGTTTCTATTCAAATTTAATTTCAAAAGTTTTATATTAATACTGTGAATTTTAAATAATGCGTGGTGTTATTTAGATTATATGAATTTAAAATGACAATCACGCTGCATAACATAAAAGTTTCACTACTGTTTTCCATTTAATGTCAAGCAAATTCGAGAAACTGTTGGAATGTTTTCCAGTTTTTAATAAAATGTGTTTTAAAATTTTAATTTATTGTGGTTGCATCCCGCACATTCAAAGCTGTTAATTTAGAGATTTTAATTTCAAATATGCTATTTTGTTGAAACGTCCTAAGGTTTAAAATATTTTATATACGAATAAATGTCACTCACTGAAAGTACTTTCTTGATAATATTTACTTAAAATACGTATACGTATATAAATGTTACGTATTATATGCAGTTATTTACCAAAAAATGCTTCGTTTATGAAAAGGAAATGAACTATAATTGAGTACAATATTGCAGATGAATGGCATTCACATTTAACTTTTGTAAAGCTTTGTAATTTTATTATTATATGTTGTATAAAACTACTAATGCGTCAGAAACTTGAATCAAACTTTGGTTGAAATTTTACACAAAAATAGTATATTTAAAAACGATTGATTTACTTGTCAGAAAATAGAACGCTGAATTAAATTATAAATTAGCCCGTAAATTTTATAAAATAAATTCTGAACAATACCATGACAATATTATAAACTTGTAAAAATTCTCAATAGTTTGACATGGCAAAGTTTGCTAACAATGACATTTCTTAACTTTATTATTCGTGGTATAATAAAGCAAAGAAAGTCAAGTGATATATCGTCAGTGATCAAAGAAGATCAATTTCCTTTGTACTGGGAAGCGTAATGATATTTTAATGCCTCGCATTTTTGGAGAATTGTGATATTTTCGAAAACTTTGTAAAATAGGTTCCGCTTTAATATCATGAAATATATTTTAATTAGCATATGTTTTACTTAAATATATCGTTATATACGTCGATGTAATGTGTCTGCTGTGATTTCAAACCATGTATAAAAGTTTAGAAACAGGAAATATAATAATTACCATAATGGCCAGATAATGAACTAATATTTTTGTTTAACATTATGCTTATTTTGTTAGTTACGATGGACGGATAGAGGGTAGATTTCAATAATGATATGCAATACATCACTACCAAACTTTCTTTATTTTCAAGTCAAAAAGACAGTTTAAATTGAACAAATTATTTAATGAAATGTTTCTTGTTTCTATGTGGTTATTTATTAACTTTTTTTACCTAATGAAATTTCTCGTTTTATATAATTAGAAAAGAACCGAAAGGTTGTACGCATGGGAAGAACTACATTTTCACCTTACTGAATTAAAAACAATACTGTTTACGTTACCTACTAAGAAATGATTTTTTTTTTTGCTACTGTATAAATTGTCTGACGTATACTTCAAGGATTTTTGAAACCGATATCGCTTTTTTATCGCTAAAAATAATGGGGATATTGAAAATATTTTCAACTGAATTTCGTTATTTTGTGTGAAATGAAAGAGTAACATCACGAGAATACTTAAAATTATCATAATTACGTGTTCTAACAATAGTGAACTAAACGGTGTGCATCCGAATGTATATTCAGCGTCACATGCTAAATTATCATGTGTTTCCAGCAATTCCCGTCATGTCATGATCTTCAACATAAAACTAAGTAAATTTGTTGAAAACACTATTCACTATATCATCATTATTGTTAAAGTTTTAAAACTTAATTTTGTGTTAAGCATACATTGTGGTACCAATATGTTCATTAATTACTTTTTATCTTGCCGGTAAATATTTTTCGACCTGTATAATGTTTGATATTTTATTATTCTAGAGGTTTTGGCAATAGTTTTCAATCCCTAGTAGTTCATTAGTTCATATGGTTATGATATAACTTGAGGGGTACAGAAATATAATAGCATTTATTACAAAAATGAAATAAATTAATGAAATGGAATTTTAAAAGTTAATTTTATCCGTAAGCAATATAATTAAAGTTATTTAGAAATTGTAGAGTATTAGACAGCAGGTGGTGGTGTGTTTATCGGCATCTGGTTATAGTGAGAAGCCGGAATGTCTTTTTGTACTTTTAAAATCTGGGAGGTTGAAAGTTCATTTTGCTAGGTCAGTAAATTGATTTGGTTTCCACGCGTGGAGAAGGTCAGTGAGTAAACTTCTGCTCTTTAGGCAGTAAACCTGTCCAAAGGGGATTTGGGATACCCGTAGTAAATCAAAACAAGAACGAAAAATCATGCGTCAAGCATAGATTATGTAACACTTTCCAACGCTTCCAAAATATTTTTACAAATCATACCGTTTAATAAGCTAAAAGATGACATCTAAGTAAACAATTTGGAAAACGCATAATATATTTAAAAACATAATTTCAGGAATTTCCAACATATAAAATATTCAGAAAAACATCCGAATACTTTTATTCAGCCCTGTATAGGATCTATAGATCTGTATATATACTACATAGGATGCTAAATTTTAGTTCAGTTAGGAAACGCGTAGCACAGTTTAAAACTCCGTCTGGAGTTTCTGTCACTAAACGGAAATTTGTCCGCGAACTTTTGTGCTTCCCTGTATAGGATGTACAGAATTTATACACATCACGTAATAGACAAAAAGCGAGTTAAAATTAAAATCGTGTTCAGTAACTTAAAACGCACTTCCAGGAATTATTGTTAACAGACAGTTGAGAATTCTTTTGTGTGTCCCTGTAAAAGAACGATGACTGCTATACACACAATATTCTGTTGTAAGCCTCTTGTAATGCACCTTAGTGAAATATATAAATTTCAATGCGTTTAAAATAGTGAAACATTATTTAAATAAACCGCAGACGATTTTTCTCCATAGATGTAATGTAACGGAATTTTTTGACTGTCCCTGTAAAGTAACTATAAGTTCTATGCACACCCTATTCCATATTAAGTGTCGTCTAATGCACCTTAGTGATATATATAAATTTCAATGCGCTTAAAATAGTGAAACATTGTTTAAATAAACCGCAAATGATTTTTCCCCCATAGACCGCAATGTAACGGAATTCTTTTGAGTGTCCCTGTAAAAAACTATAAGTGCTACATACTTCCGTTGAAATAGGGAACATGCTGTAGATAACGACAATAACATATAAAAATTGCAGAGCAATCCGAGCATATTTACGGGAGTTAGAGCACGGACAGACGGACAGACGGCAGACGGCCAGACGGCAGACGGCAGACGGCCAGACGGCAGACGGCCATACGGCCAGACAAACCGAAGTCATAAACACTTTTCAACTAGGTTGGAAAGTGTTAATAAAAAGAAAGAAAAATCTGGCTTCGTGAGAGCTCTGTGTTGCTCTGCGTTTCTCATTAGATAAATTTGTCAAGTGTTTCCGTTCTGGTAGCGTTGCTTAAAAATTAAAGCTTTCTTGAACAGATGATATTCGGCTATACTTCTTGAGTGCTGTATGCTATGACTCGTCAAGTATTAGTATATTTTTGTAATTTTTAAAACAAACTTATAAGTGTGGACTAGTATAATGTGAATGTGATTATTCCCAGTGGAAAACAGCAGTTCATCTCGGATTAAATCCGCTTTATAGATAGCCTTATAGCGTAGTCTTTAACAAGGACTGTTATTTGAGCAATTAAGTATACTCAAAACCTTAAGATAAAATTTCAGACTAGTTGTGGTCTGACTGGTGTAGCATCATGCATGGTAATTTACATTTATTAACTAATTGACACTTGAATTATTTTTCGGGGGAATTTTCTATTCTTTTATTTGTTGTTTAAACTTTTTGCTGACGAAAAATTAATGTTAAACAGATTTGATTTAACTTGTAATTATCATTAAAATAAAACGTATGCCAATGTTAAATTCGTTATTATTTTGATTAGTGTTCCGAATTTTATATTAATTTTAAGATAACTTCTTCATTTCACTTTAAAAAAGGATATCCCTTCAATTATCTCAGAATTTGGGTGGATGTATTTTCCAATAACTTAAGCTGATTTAACTAGATCACAAGGTGGAACACAATACAATAATTATTAAATTTAAAGTTTTAGTATAAATGAGTATTTATTGAATTTTAAGAAAATGTATTTAAAGGGTTTGGTTTAATAACTGAAACTGCGGAAATTAATTTTATAATATGATATTGTATCTTAATATAATTTAAACTGTATTTAAGTGCATTTAAATGCAAGAGTTATACATTCAGTGCCTAATAATATTAAAATAAATAGATTACCACAATATTTAACAGGGAGTATTTACAATTTACATTAATATATTTATATAATATTTAGAGAAAAGAAGCAACATAAGAATTTATATTTATACATATGTTAATGTATGAATAAGAAAAACCTACATAATACATTCTTTGTATAAATTTGTGCACTTTGACACTTTCATCTGTTCTATAATGGCGAGCAATAAGAAATAAATCAAGTATTATTATATTTTTCAGGGTTTATTTTACTTAATTAAAGAATCATGTAGTTTTACAACAGAATGTCATGGTATCTCAATTCTTATCGATTTTTCCCTGATCTAATACTATCAATACTGTCCTGTATAAATGTACATTAATAATATCATCTCTTAAAAATTCAATTGTTCTCTTAAGAATTCAATATCACACTCCATATCGGATGTATAAGAATATTCAAGAGTCTCAAGAATATTCAAGAACTATGGAAAGGCTGTAATACGATTTTGGAACCTTCATTATATTGCCCTAATATCAGAAATAACAACGAGAGAGTGTGATAAAAAACTCGATCTTTTTTCACATATGAACCCAATATTTGAAGTACACAAGAATTCAAAATTATACTGTCTTATTATGTTTTATAGAAGAAAATAACAAAGGCTCATGGGAAATATTAGATTTAAGAAGAATCTGACTCTTCTCTTTAAAAATTATAAGAATCTTGAAAGGAATTAAATAAACAAAAATAAAGATTTTTGAATTACTTCTCATTGCTCGCCTTTAAAATATAGGTGAAACAGTGAAATTTGACATATTTAGACAAAAGTATATAGACTAATGAATTACTGTGGATTAAAAATTATTGCCAAATCGCCTAGAAAAGTAAAATTGGTGTAAAATTATTCCAACAATAGTATTTTCAGAAGCCCATAATGTCTAGGCATACTTTCAATTAAGAAATAAGCGTATACAGTATCATGCACAGATGATAAAATTTTACATATCAAAATGAAAATTTTTGGGTCATTCCATGGCAACTGACTTAGAAACTCGTGCTCGACCCTTTTCAACTTTAATGTAATCGCTAAAGTACATATATAAGTCTGAAATTGACATCTACAAACTGCCAGAGTCAAACAATATATAACTGGTACACCAGAGATGCTCCTGTAAGGTTCACTATTTCACTGCAGGAAAAGCGATGAAATGACCAATTTTTTAATGTCATTGTTTATGATACAAGAAAATTTATTTATTGCATATGTGATAAAGTACTTTTTTCGTGCAGAAAATCTTAGTTGCAGTATAAAAGATCAGAAATCAAGACATTTATCAAGAATTGTCCTGAAACTTGGCCATGCAAACTTTTCCGATGAATTTGATCCTTTGTTTAACGAGCTGTAACTAAGAACATATTATTTTGCAAGTTTGTCACTTTATCAATTAAATACCTATGAATATTTCATAAACTTACAAAAGCTGCGAAAGGCGTTTCCCTCCTACTTAAATATTTATTTTATTCATTTTTGAAATCTCTTCAAAAGAAAACTAATAAATTCAAACCTATTTTTCGAAGCCCATATCTCAAAAGGAACATCTCTAATTTGTTTAGCGTTAGTACCATTAAAAGTAACACACTTTCATTTACAAGATAACTTTTGTTTCATTTTTGACCTCTTCGGTATAAGGTACAAAAAACAAGGTTTAAAACCCCTACTTTCTGTGTGATTCGCACCTATATCCGTTTGCAAAGTAATGTGTCGGTACACTCAAAAATCTCTCAAACGAATGAAGCTACAATTGTAGAATAAGTGTTTATCTAAAGTAAAATGACTATGCGCTATCACATAAAAGTGGCTGCAGCGTTCTCTAGTGGTTAAATTTAGAAATTGTCAACCCCAACTCAAAAACTGCGAGCGATAGCAATAAAATGTCAATTGCAAACAAGTAAAGCATCATCGATTTAGTGTGAAATGACGTCTTACATGTAAAAATAACTTTATTAGACGTCTGACATTTTAATTTTATGATAACCAATCACCGGCCTTTATTCATCTTTAATATTTTTTAGAAGTGTGGCATTTTATGGACGATGCATATTTTCTAGTAAAATTACACATATAAGCAAGGTACAATTTATTTTAACATCAAGTTAAGTATGCTCAATATGTCCACTATCGGCAGCAATATGCATGCACTAACAAACATTAATTACACAATTGCAGATTGCGAATATTTAATTCGGACTTCTTATTAAAGTAGATTGTACATTCCTTACACGTGTTAGTTTTATTATAAAATATACATCTGCCTTATAATGCCACATTTCGTGAAGCAATTAGTGATGTATTTAAGCCAGTGATTGGTTATCGAATAAATGAGAGCTATACTTAAGAATTTCTAATAAAGTTATTTTTACATGTAATACGCCATTTTATACAAAATCGAGAATGCCCTATCCTTTTGTTATTGACCATTTTTTGATATAGCTCATATTTTACGAGAGAGGGTTGATAAATTCTAAATTTCAGCAATAGAGGGCACTGTCGTCACTTTCACTAGAGCCAGTGTTGAATTCAGACACTTTTCTCCAAGAGGGATTTCTGTGGCTCCGGGGGGGGCATAGTAGAGTTCCGGGGGGGAATCTCAAATCTTCCGGGGGGATGTACACTCCCTGGGCTACCCCCTGAATTCAACACTGATTAGAGCACATAGCCCTTTTTTTAATATACCCAAGTAGCACAAAATAGATGTGCCAACTTTGGCTAATTGTTTGCTAATTGTCGTTTTCTGTTGGCCCACAGTAAGAAATGTCTGCCTTGTCATGCCATTAGCCAACGAACCATATGCCAACAAAGGCTCAACAATAGTCTAACCGTTCGCTGTTCAGATACCCTCCCAATTAGGGGGTCTGTGAACCTACCATTTCCCAACATTTGCCAACCCTACCATTCCGACACATACCGTTTTCCGAAGGTTTCCACAAAATTAAAACAATTAACCAACAAACTGTGCTACTTGGATAGGTAGACACTTGTTCCACAATTTTAGCTTTATCCATTAAATAGATATTTGAGTTTACTCTGACTTTATTTTGAAGCCGGGTATAATTGCGAATCTCACGCAAAGTATATGTTTTGAAACTTTCTTGTCAATTAAAATGTGTTTTTTCCAGCGGCACTAACGGTAGTCTAATCGGAAATATCCCTTTTGAGTGCCTGTTTTAAAGTTCCTTTTTTGATTTCTGATAATAGGGTTAAATTTATGAATTGAGTAATTTCAAAGATTAATAAATTAATGAATATTTTGGTAAGGAGGAAAAAACAGTTTCCTAACATATTCATGGGTAATTCATTGGTAAAACGGCAAACTTTTATAGTATGGTGGTTAGTAAATACAGCTTGTTAAACTAAGTGTCAAATTTATCACGAAGTTCTGTAAGGTCTAGTTTGAGACCAAGTAGTGATGAATGTATTGATTTTTGATCGTCTTAAGACAAAATCATGTTTTTCAGCACAAAAAATGGTACTAGATCAGATATTTGCAATAAGTTAGGTTTCTTGTATCCTGAGCAGAAAGATGACAACATTGGTGATTTAATCGTTTTTCCTGCGACTGTGATATACTGAACTTTACAAAAGGACCCCTGGTAACCCAATTATACCACTTCTGACTCTGATAGTGTGCATATGTACATCTTAGACCTATATGTATGCCATTTTGCGATTTTATCAAAATTGAAGGGTGTCGAGCAGGGTCAAAGTCCAAGTTCAGGCCATTTGGTATAGAATGATCCTTTTTAGATAACATTTCCTATGCTTTTGTAGTGTAAACGTTGCTGATTTTCAAAAAACAAAAACATATCAATAATATCATTCTTATTTTCTTTAAAGTATATCAAATATTCATAAATAACATATTCATTTTAACTGAAATGTTTCACTGATATGTGTTTGGAGTGATTAAAACATTTCATGTTGGAGGCAATTATGACCCAGAAAAATTTATTTAACTCTGCATATAGAAGTTTATTTTCAAACACATTTTTCTTCTATGGCTGTATGTTAATAATTTTACTATACCTCCTTACGGTAAAAACACGAGTTTAGTTCGTCATATGAGTTTTCGCACCAAACAGTCAAATGACAAGCGACACACGTCATCTGATAATCTTACAAAACTTATTTAAAACGTTTTTACTAGCAAAATATTTGCGCAGATCATAGTTAAATATAAATTGTATTAAATTTTCATCCAAATCAATAAATTATGTTTGATTAAAAAAATATTTGAATGATAAAATAAAGCATATTATTTTCCTTAATGAAAAAATGTGTCTTACATGTGCTACAATATTTCATGGTTAATCTACCCAGTTTTAATTTGTAAGAATTTCTTTATAATCGTATATTGTTTATTTGTCCATAAGGGATAATCTATTTATTAAAGATTGCACATACGTTTATTTTTCAAATAGTAACCGACACTATTGACACCATTTTTCAGTTTCTGTGATCAAGGCAGCCCTGAAAAACGTATAGTTTATGTACTTTTTCTTAAAATTTCATAAAGTTCAAAGAAAATGTGTTACGGGTTTATCCATAAATTTTTAAAATAAAATTATGCTCTTACAAAGAGCAGTACCTTGAAAATCCATTTAGTCACCACAGAAATTATGAAGAAAATCTGAAAATATCTTAAGCTTACAATAAATTCAGTAATTTTTTCCGGTGATTATCCAAGTTTTTTTTTCTATAACTTTTTTGAAAACAGAAGGGTGTTCCTTTAAAGAGTCGAAAAGTAAATTTTCTTAATATTTCGAACACTAATGGTTGGAATGAGCTGTAAAATTAGATATTCTTTTTTCTGAAGATTGTAGTTCATTTTATGCAAAACTTAGTGTAGGTCATAATTCATAATTTTTCAATATGATTTTAGCTATAGGATACGTAATTAAAAATATCTTTTTGTATCTAAAAATGCCTGGAATATGTTTGGGTTTATTCTCTGCATTTCACTAAATAAAGAAAATTTAATTGGATGATTTTTGGGGAAGTTACAGTAAAGTTTGTCACATGGATTTAACATTGCATCCGCAAGTTTCACCTCTTAAAGCTCGATGAAGATTTAGGTAAATGTGTGTAAACTATGCCTTTTTCGGACTGCCTGATACAGGAAACTAAAATAAGGTATCCAAAGTGGGTGTTACTATTTTAAAACTTGGTGCACTTTTGAATATGTAGACGACTTCTTAGGACAAAATAAACCACATAATATTACGAAGAATTTCATACGATTTAAAATTGCACTTATTGTTTATTTCTGTATTAATTAGAATTTGAGATATAGACATCGTTCGTTTTTTCCGGAGTGGGGAAGGGGACACTGTAACTAAGCTAACAACCTACTACTTTTTGTTACCAGTATTTGTTATAGAAACATCGCCTTATTTAAATACAGATATCTATGATTAAAAAAGACTAAAATTAGAATAAATTTACAGTTGACAACGGTTGACTTCACCGAGGACAGTTTTCGGTGGTCCACAACAGTAGTATCATAATTTCAATCAATCAGGAAAATTTTGTTATCAACACAAAGGAAAGTTTTAGAAAGTTTGACACAAATGAAATATAAAAATACATTGTCTTTTATTTTATTCGGAATTTGAATGTCAGAAGTATTGTATTAATGAACATTTATCCCTATTTACACTGTATAGACCAGGTGTGTACAAACTGTATGCCAAAAAATCGTTTGTCAACATTTTCTGATGATAGAAATCGTCCATTTAATTAATGTCAAAATGTATACCTTTAAACAACACGAATAAATCCAATTGTAATGTAATGCAAAATATTCTGTGGTCAGCGGGCCGCAGTTTTGTCACCCCTGGTATCGACGATCTTACACTGTTAATTTTTGTTAGATTCTCTATCGCTAGATTTTTATAGAAGATTATTTGGTCCTTACTTATTATAAAACTACATTGCACTTCAATATTCAGTTTTATTAATATTCAGTTTTATTAATAGAGTGTCTTTAATATACAAATGACCGCGATAATTACCAACACTTTAATTGAAAAACAGTCGGTCAAAATGACTTTTTCAATCTACTTTATGTAAATGAACATTATTTATATAATGAGCTTGACAATCATCGCATTAGTCGTACAGACTATTTCAACTTTAATAATGACAGATGTGATTATTCTAATTTAAAAATTTGTAAAAGTAATGATTATGACTATTATAAATGGCACAAAGAATATTATTTTATTAATGGTAACGAAACTTTTAACGAGAGAATGTTTGCATATGAAAAATATGGATTTTGATTAACTTTCGTTGAAAGTCTGCTGTTTCTAAATAATTGCAAATTCCAATGACATTTTAAAGTAAAATATTGGAAATTTTTTAAGAGACAATAAAACCTTCAATACTCACTCATAAAATGATGTCACGTCTTTTCTAATTTACAGTAGACTGTAAAAAAATCTGTACTTTTGACAGAAAAATATTGTATTTTTTATAGAAAAAAACTGTTTTTAAGGGGGAAAAATGTGGATTTTGCATTTTTTACAGAAAAATCTATTTTTTGCAAAAAAAATTGTCTTAATGAAAATAGAGATATTTTCTGTACATTAAATGTTTTTTCCACTGGCGCCAAAATTGACAGTTTTTTTTCTGTCAGTTTGAGAGATTGTCTTTACAGAGTATTATTCTGATATGTGGATCATGCATAATACAGGTTCGCAGACATAAATGAAATTCCGCAGCAAATGTTTCTATTTCATAAATTTTAATTTCATTTCAAGCATATTGCAGCGATATAACAACTTAAAAAAACATTTTATTATTAAAAAGAAGTTATAAATCGTCATAAGAAATAATTTTGATACCAGAGTGGGCCAGAGGACAATAGCTAAAACAGTTACCAAACCAAAACAATTGAAGAAAAGTGATCCAATCAAACACAATGAGAAATGGACTGCGCCATGCGCGCCATATTTCGTCAAAGAAACTTCCCCTAAAGAGAGCATTTATACAGCAAATATCCTTGTGTAATAAAACGAGTAATATACATATTTTTATTTGTACATAACAGGAATATAAAGCTTATCCCCAGAGAAAGTTTTGCAAACAGAAGTAATTTGTTTGCGCTGAAAGTAATTTGTTATTTTTCTGTTCAAAAAGAAAGTGAAAGATAATGAAACTTATATTATGACTAGAGAATTATCACTTTCCAACCAGCATGTTCAGTCGGAACAACCCCATGCATTTGAAACACCAAATTTTCTCAAACAAGAAGTAACGGCCATTCGACTGAAAATTATGTAATCCATCAATTTCTGTTGTAAACATTATCTTACGATAAATTAGATTACGTCTTCAATTTGTGTTAAAAAGAAAATAAGCTGAAATACTGAAATTGTAACAAACTCTGAAATATTTCTAATACGAACACCTAGGTATGACATTATATTTTGAATCTTCGGTAAAGTTTTTCACAAGATACCAAAAGAGAAGTCATTCGGTGAAGAAGTTTATGAATTATGAACATTTAACGTTTTTAACTCCTAATGATAAATTCATTATTAATCGTTGCAAAACAAATTGAAATGAAGTTTTTAAAGAATAACTCAATACTACTTAACTGTATGAGTTCATAGTTCAGATTTTTATAAAAAAAAATTGTAGGTTAGCATTAAGATTTTTGGGGGATGTTAATTAAAAGAAATAATTTTGAAATTAGTATTCAGAATAACTTGAGCACCTATGAAACTTTTAACAAAAAAGATTCCCAAAAACTTCAAATATGCGAATTTAAAATACCACCTCATTCCTTCCAGTAGTTTTTAATTATGCATAAAAACCTAAACATATTGCAGTTTGTTTTACAACTACTAATAATGAATTTAGAACTTCTATATATTAAATATGCATAGCCTCTAAACTTCTTGAACAAATGAATTCTAGTTTTGTATCCCAAAGTAAAATTCACCGAAAAATCCAAATATTATGTCAAAAGTAGGTGTTTATAATGGAAATTTCAATTTTGTTAAAATATCTGTATGGCGACGACCATTAAGCTTATTTTCGTTAACAGAAATTGAAAATGCACATAATTTCCAATCGAAAGGTTATTTATGTTTTTATTTTCAAAAGTAATTTGGTGATTAAAATGTATGGTGCATTCACCCCCTCCCCTTTGTTTTGGCCGACTGTACATGTTTTATCGACAGTTAAAAAAATCATTACTATGTTAATTTTGGCATTATAACGAAAGGAAGGAAAACGAAGCTCTTACAAAGCAAGGTGATATTAACACCTTAAATTTTGTAAGAATGTAACTGTTTTAACCTAATACGAAAAATGTAATTAATTTAATATGTTTTATAAATTCAAAGAATTCTATTTATTAACAGAAAGTAATAACCTATATGTGATGAAATTATATCATATAGCGTCATGTCCCACACTAAAGCAAAACAGAGTGGGACCTTACACAATAATAACTAGTCGGATGTGCCAATCCCAAAACTTTCTTCTATCTCACACAGCTTTCACCTACAATAAAAATGAATCAGCAACCAATTTATATCAAAGTCTAACTGAATCTAAAACTTTATTAAATTCCGTGCACTAGTTCTAGACATATGACTATTGTTAATATCGTGCAAATCCTGCAAAATGCAGGATAGCAGCGTCACCTGTTGGGAGATTTAGACCAAAACCTAATCAACAATAACTTATGACAACGTCTAACTGAATCTGAAGTTTGATGAAAATCTGTGCATTAGTTCTTGAGATGTAGTTATCCTGATAATAATGAAAAAGTAACAAAGCAGCGCCACCTGTTGAGCTATTTACACCAAAACGCAATCAGCATCTATTTATGTCAAGGTCTAACAGAATCTGAAGTTTGATGAAATTCAGTGCACTCGTTCTTGAGTTATAGCTATCGTAAAAATAATAAAAAAAGTGGTATAGCAGCGTCACCTGTTGGGATATATATACCAAAATGTAATCAGCGTCTATTTATATCAAGGTCTAACTGAATCTGAAGCTTGATGAAAATAAGTGCATTAGTTCTTGAGATAGAGCTATTGCGGAAAACGTGAAAAATGCAGCATAGCAGCGCCACCTGTTGGGCGATTTTCACTAAAAACTAATCAGCACCAATTTATATTAGGGACTAACTAAATACAAAGTTTTATTAAATTTCGCGCATTAGTTCTTGAGATAGAGTGCCCACAAACGTTTTGTCACATACAGAAAGAGTCACAGACAGATATTTTCTAAAAACAGTTAAATCGTGTTCAGGACCTTCTAAAACGTATAAATACGTCAAAAACCGGAAGTCGAAAATTCTCATGAATCCAATACTTTCTTCTTGTAAAGATAGAAGAAAGTAAAAAGTAGCATAGCAGCGCCACCTGTTGGTTTATTAACACCCAAACAAAAGCAGCATCTATTTATGTCAAGGTCTAACGCAGAGCTGCCAAGTCTCCGGCTTTTTGGATACCAGTATTTTAGTACAGAAAATGTTGTTTTATATAATCGGGACATTCTTCGATTTAAAAGAACAGCATTTTCTCTAAAATAATACTGGTGTTCAAAAATCCGGAGACTTGGCAAGTCTGCTAACGTAATCTGAAGTTTGTTGAAATTCCGTGCATTAGTTCTTGAGATATAGCTATCTTAAAAATCAAATAAAAAGCTGTATAGCAGCGCCACCTGTTGGGATATCTACACCAAAATATAATCAGCGTCTATTCATGCCGAGGTCTAACTGAATCTGAAGTTTGATGATAATAAGTGCATTAGTTCTTGAGATAGAGCTATTACGGAAATCGTGAAAAATTCAGCATAGCAGCGCCACCTATTGGGAGATTTTTACCAAACACTAAACAGCTCCAATTTATATCAGGGACTAACTGAATAAAAAGTTTTATTAAATTTAGTGCATTAGTTCTTGAGATAGAGCGTCAATAGAGAGACAGACAGAATCACAGACAGACACTTTCTAAAAATGGTCAACTCGTGTTCAGGACCTTCTAAAACGGAAAAAATCCGTTGAAAACCGGAAGTCAAAAATTTTCATGAATCCAATACTCTCTTCTTGTAAAGATAGAAGGAAGTAAAAATATGGTAGTTAAAAAACCGAAGTTGAAAAAAAACGCAACTGACAGTCATTCACATCAATCAGACAGTGCCATTTTACGGTGTACATCGTAGATTCCCATAAAAAATTATATTTTTAGGTATTTTTTCTTCAATAACTTGGTTTACTAAAACTCCAAACACTTGAGCTATTGGCAAGTATAATTAATGTAATGTTATTTTATCAAATTACGTTTAAGTTTTTAATTCACCAACCCCATTATAATATGACAAGATTTAGTGCATTATACTTATATTGCATTGTAAGAAATGTACATCCATTACACCTTCCACACACATATCTTTATATTATAGTATCTTTCAATTCAACGCCACGCGTCTGTATTATTTTCTTTTATTATGACACTTTATTTTACATATACAGAATTTCTTTTAATAAATTATCTCAAATATAATAATGTGTTTCATGAGAAATAACACTACAAAGTTCCGTTTATTTTGTCTTGATCACATGCATTTAAAAACGATTCCATGCAGACAAATTTATAGCATTTTTCTTAAAATTCAACTATAAGTCTAACTATCTCCCTCTCTTGATTATACGAAAATAACATTATTGAGAATTTTTAATTTAAAAAGAATCAGCTGGCTAAAATCTCGTACATCGGATACCACAACCCTAAAATGTTAAGCACTGATTCGCCCATTAAAAATTTAATTTATTGCTACAAAACATAGATAGTTCCTGATTTCAATAAAAGTTTAATTAAATTAACATGTTAATTAAATTACATTTCCCTTTCTTTATGAGTAAAACATAGGTTAAGTACATTTGTATTAATTAAAGATCACCAAAACTAACAAAGGTAGCAATTAAAATAAAATTACTTTTTACATTAAAATTTGAAACGAATTTCACACAATAGAAACTTTAGAAAAAGGATTGATTGCGTTTAGAAAAATATCACTCATAAACGTTAAATACTTATTTCGTGAACTCAACGCAATAAATATAATAATTGCAAAATATTTACGCTATTTAAACACTTAACGTATTTCTGTTTGTAAAAAACGATTAAATTTAAAACCACTTTCACACGTTTAATTTTTTGCATGTCACATTTTATGAAAAAATAAGCCAATGATATTGTAAATGATAAAATAGTATTTGTTTAATATGTAACAATCAATTTTTTATTTGATTACATCAAATTAAAGACCAAATACTGGACAAACCGATCGAGGGTGGCCAAAAGTTGACTACCTACCCTTTGTTTGAAAAATATTTAATTCGAATGCGCAAAATATATCAATTTTTTAGACTTTTGTAGTTGGCTGTATGGAGCAATTAAAAGTCTTCTCAAATATCATGAAAATTCATAAAGATACTGGTGATATAGTTAGCTTAATTTCAGTTGCTTTAAAAGTAGATGGATGATAAGGGAGTTGCCGCAAATTATCATTTTCTTAACTGACAAACAAAGGAGCATGTATTTAATGTATCCATGAAAAACTCTTGAACGGATCTTCGGTTTTGTTATTTTTTGCAACGGAGAATTCCTTTTCTGTTACTATCCGTTCTCTTAAATCAGGACTCCAAAAGGTTTTACTGTGGAAAATGTCCTTATCATACTGCTATATTTAGAAAACAACTTAAATTCAGTTCATTTCATCGTCGATAGCTTTCTCAGTTTTCAAGATATTCGAATATACTTTTTATATTCGTTGAGTTCCAAATTATGAAGAAAGTACTTTGATATCGTTCCTGCGTACACAGTTGAGAATCATTTCAAACAAATGCTCCCATATAACCATATATTCAAAATATTGCATTATGATATTCATTGCATTATGATATTTCTACTACACATTGTTAAGTTTTCTGAAATTAGCGTTAACTGTGGTGGACAAACTTTCAGGCTATAAACAAAAACCAAACAATATTTTAAAAGAAACATTTTATATCTTCCTTAATATACGTTCTATGCTTACACAAATGCTTAAATGGTTTTGAACAATGTCCCTGTAATCACTTACCACAGTGACAGATTATTTCGAACATTTTATGTTAAATGGTGATCGCAAATATTATATTATTTTTTATTTATTGCCTGTTCCTTAATTGCCCTCGTGACTAAACATATGATGAAAAATATGAGGTGAAACATTTTTTTTACATCGATAAAGTTTAAGAATTATTCCTCACATATTTGTCTAGATATTCGAAAAAACGTCTAAAATCGAAAGTGGCCGGTGACTTTTGGCCATTTAGTGTACTATAATTTACCAGACCTTAATATTTTGAAATTTTCCCAAAAGTGGTAGTAAAAGCTAGACGTTAATTTAAAAAATAAATTAGGAATCGTTTTAGTGCAGATTTTCAACTAAGCTTCAATCATATAATTAGTAGTGTAATCGTGTACTCAGTCATTATTTATGTTTTAAATTGTTAGTACAAAAATAGCTAAAGAGTTACTCTTGTTTATACATGTTTAAGAAATTAAGGATAGTGAAAAAAATAATTATGTTCAGTTGGACCCGTTTAAGACATGAATTCATAGACACAGCTGCGATTTCCTTTTCTCTTCTCAAGTGTTGAAATGAAGCGTATTTTGTTATTCAGATAAAAAACATTGTTTCCGAATACGAATATTTGCATTATAAAATAACATATTAATTAAGACTAATATAATAATCAAAAGTGGTAGATATTTGAACAAAAAAAAAAAAAAAAAACCGCTAAGTTAGCAAAACTGCAATTCTTCTTTGATCCTGCGTCCTAAAAGTCTTTATATCTAGCTTTGTGTATGTTTTTACTGGAGTAGAAAGGAATAGACGAAGTTTTGTTGCTTTTTGACATTGTTTTTTCTTTGCGCGTTGTACATTATAATTTTTTCCCCTCGTAAAATGTAGAAAATAAATCATTAAATCATGCTACTTCTCTGTGTTTCTGTTTATATTTGTCAGATAAAGCTGTATCATTATGCAAAAATATAACTCTGAAGGCCATGGTAAATAAAACAGAATTCGCCAAATGAATAAATAATACGGACTCAATATTATGAATCTTGCTAAAAAAAATCCAGACGCAATGGAGAAACTTTCAGCTGTTTATTTCTCCAAGACAATGAATGCAAAAACAAAAAATACTGTGGCATACAGAGGATATTGTTTGGCTGCTTTACTCGAGATCGAGCTCCAGTGAATATATCACTTAATGGTAAGTAGTGAAACATAATGCTTCTCGGATAGCAAAGACTCTCAATAGAAAATCTGAACCGTCAAGTGGATGGATGACTGAACCAATTTAAAAATCGGTACGTAATCGCATGCAAGTATGTTTTCGGGGAAGCGGTAGCAGTGAACACCGGAGATGAAGAGTGTTGGACAATCGGGGTCCTTCCGCACAAAGCTAAAGTATATATTGGTTGCGATATGTTCAATGTTGACAAATGTGAACTCTTCGTCAAAATAATCAATTAATTCCTGATAAAACATTCTCTATGAAAAGGGACAAATAAACTGGGGTGTAGTTTAGTAAAGATGGAGTGCATTTTGAAAGAAATGCAGACGGCACGGGAAAAAAAAGCTCCTCGAGATTAGTAAATAACGAAATTCCCCTCCTTAAAAAGTCCCTCAACAACTTGTTATGTGAATTTACAAACCAAAAGTAGATTTAGATGTGTGATTCTTTCATCTCATAGATTCGCAACTTTGACCTGCAAATAAGAAGAAATATCCTAGGAACATAGTGCTATTTGTTAAGAACTGGCCAGACCACCCTAAGAATATTGAGGATTTTGAAAACGTCCTCGTTGAGTTTTTATCACCAGATTTCAGGTGGACCAGAACGTAATTAAGGCTGGAAAACAAAACTGCCCAAAGTGTCTAGTTCATCGGCTCCTCGTAGTACAATATAAATATAAACAGACATAAACATATATAAACATAAATATACATCGGTTACTTTGCTGAATAAAATGCAACCTCAATACGTTGGGATAGCGTCAAACCAAAAACAATGCTAAACACTTTTCAGAAGTCCGGTTTCAACTGAAACAAAAACGATGTCCAACGCGAGGAATTGGAGGACCACCTCCTGTCCCTGAATTCCCTGCATTGGGAAAAACAAGATATTCTTCGGAAAGTAATTGACATCAACAAAGACATCAGTTCAGACAGTTTTGGTTGGTTGGTTGGTTGGTTGAATAGGGTTTTATGGCACAAAGTCCCTTTAGGGACATGCTGCGCCAAAAAAAAGATTAAAATAAAAACGTCAAATTAAAACATTGTCATAAAAACAAGATGAATGAAAAGAGAAAATACGAAAAGAGAAAGATCGCTCAGGTGCCCGGGGTTGCGAAGCCCGTGAATACCTAAACAAGGTATCCCCCTGGGGGGTCAGACAGTTTTGGAAATTTAGAATATCGAAGACGAAAAAAATATCGCATAGCGTATATGACTCGAAGAACGGAGCAGGTAAGAGCAAAGAGAACGGAGAATTCAAACCCTCGAATATTCTGACATTATCTGCTGTTGCAAATGACTTCAACGGCTTGCTCAAAAACATAATGAAAAATATTATGATTCGAGATGATTACATTGATTGATAGTGAGATTTTTAAATGTATGTTATATCACTACTATGTTTTATAATGCATGTTATTGGGAAAAAAGACTGAATCTCGTAATTATTAAACAGATACGACTGCGGTTGTATATATATTTCATGTTTTCTATGTTTGGTTTACTTTTTGCATGCTAGTATTATTTTTTTACACAAAGATTAATAAGGATACTTTTCTCTTAATATATTAAAAATTAATTACTGATTATAATTGTACTCATTATCACAAAAACAAATATGATTTTAATAACTGGATTATGCTGCAAAGATTTAATATTTTTGTTTGTGTTAAAAAAATAATCTAGCAGAAAAAATGTTTTCTTTGTTTTATTTTTGGTTGTAAAGTATTAATCGGTAATAAAACCATATTTGAATCCCTATTTATTTTCAGTTATTATTCCAGTTGGGCCAAAAGAGACAGTGAGTTGAAATTGAATACAGTTATATTTTAATCTAAGTATGCGTAAAAGACACAATTTTTGACAGTAAAAATTTAAATAAGAGTTCTAAAGTTCATTTAAAGCTAATTATCTCGATTGCGTCCGGATTTCGTTAGCAGGATTCGTAATATAGTGTCCAAATTATTTATTCATGTGCCGAATTCTGTTTTATTTACCATGGCCTCTAGAGTCCTATTTCTGTATAATGACACAGATAAACAGAAACACACATAACTAGGCATGATTTATTTCCTACATTTTACGAGAGGAACGAAAATATAATGTACACCGCGCAAAGACAAAACAATGAAAAAAGCAACAAAAATTCGCATGTCTCTTTCTACTTCAGTATAAACATACACAAAGCTACATATAAAGACTGTTAGGATGCGGGATCAAAAAAGAATTGCAGTGTTTCTAATTTAGCGGGTTTTTTTTGTTCAAATATCTAACACTATTTTTAATATTAATCTTAATTAATCTTTTAATGCAAATTCTTTATAATGCAAATATTCGTATTCGGAAACAAATATTTTATCTGAATAAAAGAAATACGTTAAATTTCAACACTGGTGAAGCGAAAAGGTAATTGCAGCTGAGTCTATGAATTCAAGTCTTAAACGGGTCCAACTGTACACCCTTATTTTTTCCGTTATCCTTAGTTTCTGAAACATATATAAACAACAGTAACTGTTGAGATATTTTTGTATTGGCGATTTAAAACATAAAGACTGATTAAATGTGTAAAGAAGCTCATTTCTGGCACCACTATGTAAATACGCTTCTTGCCCAGTCCCTTGAAACGCATCTGAACCGGGTTCGACAGTTGTTTTTAATATTGTGGCTTATAATCATTTTACATAAAAATCTAAATTAGCTACATTTATTTTTTTGTTAATTGTGAAAGTAAAATGAATCTGAAATAAGCTAAATGTAACGTACTTCGATGGACTTTTTTTTGGAAGTTGTATAAGCGATTATTGAAATCTGGACTTTGAACAAAAATGACGCACTTCCAAAATCTCCCGGCACCGAAGTCCAGAATACGTGACAAATAGATAGCGTAAAATCCTTGATTTTTCACACCAGTAACTTTAAAAAACAATTTATACCTTACTTAATCACAATATTTCTGCGAATAAATTAAGTGAATAATAATTTTTGGCGTTACTGGTTCTAAAATTTAAACATTTTATACGAAACAAAGAGATTAGTGTAGGATTGTTATAAAAAAGTAAGAGTTTCTTAAAAACAGTGAGTTAAAATTGAATACAGTTAAATTGTAATCTAAGTATGCGTAAAAGGAAAACTTTTTGAAGGTAAAAAATTAAATAAGAGCTCTTATTTAAAGCTAATTTTGTCGATTGCGTCTGGATTTTTTAGCAGGATTCGTAATAGTGAGTGTAAAATTGGACAAAAAACACTCACTTCTGTTTAGGTCATGAAACGCGAAACAAAATTTGGGTCCTGAAAATAACATGTTTTATCGTGCATTGTTACAGTCTGTGCATTCGCTAAAATATGAAACATTTTTTTAAAGTAAGCTACACAAAATTTATGAGATTTCTTATAAGCATGTAATTTTTCTTATTTTCATATCTGATGTAGTTTATAGTTATTATATTTTGCAGTTCGGGAATTCATTTTGGTACACAATGTAGTCTAATTGCATTAAAACTATCTACATATATTTTTAAACCAACTGAATATAAAAGAAGTTCCTTCCTAAGCCGATAACAATATTCAACAAAGTGTCTATTTATCATGACATAAATGGTAATTTTTATATTTTAGAGCAGTGATACTCCCATACTTTTTCCAAAAAGTATTCTCAAACCCCTATTTGAAAAACTGAAATGTTCTTTATATAATTACTGAAATTCTAAGATAAATTAATATGAAGATTTCAATCATAAAATGGTGACTCTGTGGCTAAAAATAAAAATGCGGATAAACTACATGAAATGTTGTTGCATGGCAAAAAAGTATGCAGCTATTTCAATTTAACAGAATTTTTCCAATTTCTAATTTATGTTTTGATGCTTAGTAAACCAATTTAATATGAATTTGGTGATTTAAAATTCAGTAATAAAATAAATGTTTAAATATATGCTGACATAGCTAAAAACTAAGATCACAACATAGAAAAGTTACAGTGTTAATTATTTTTTTTAAAAATTACTTAACAGTGACATTTTAGTGACTGAAAGAACCAATATTTTGTATTACAAATTTTAGTTTTTTGACTTCTGGTTGTTTTACTTCTTAGTTTCTGGACGTCTGCTATGAAATAAGGTAGAGATTACTAATAAAACTAGTCGTTGGGGCCACCGTAATTCTTACCCATCATGGATATACATAATATAGAATATGAAAATAAAACATGTGTAAATTACTTATAAAATGCATTGCAATTCGAATAAAATCGTGGCTTGATGGCGTCATAAACTTTATATGCTCTATTACTGAATTGAGTAAAAGAAACATCCTTATAACTCCAAAATTGATAATCATATATACTAACGGTTTACTGCGTCGGATTAAGCGTCTCACTTCCAATTAAAATATATCTTTGAATTGAAATTTGAATAAAATACAGGGTCATGAGAAATCGAAGAGTGTGGTAAATAGGATTACAAATATCTCGGCAACTAATTATCCAATCGACTTCATTCCTTGTGCAAAATTTGTTGTTTTATTGTCTTTTATATTCACACCTTTAAATAAACAATTTCGAAAATTTTTATATACCTTTTATCAGAACAAATATTTCGAGAGTCCGAAAAAAATAGTTCGAAGTTACTGAAAAATAATCGAAGTTACTGAAATTCAATAAGCTTCTTTCCATTATTACATACTAAGTATATACTAAATTTCAAGTCTCTATCTAAATTTTTTCGGGAGATATAACGTTTACAGACACGCAACGCACACACACACACACACACACACAGACAGAGGGACGGCAATTTTCTTTTCTAAAAATATGTTTTTCGGAATCTCCAGTGTTTGAAACGTGTAAATACGTCAAAAAATTTTTCTCGATTTTCAAAACGATTACAAGACTTACCCTATACTACGTATGATGGGTAAGTAAAATAGCAATTATAAAAATCCATTAAATTTGGCATGAAAGAATTTTCAAGAGTATATAGCATGCCATACGATGAAGCCAACGTTCCAAAAACTTATTCGGTCACATACCTGACGACGGAGAGAGTGGTTAGAGTGTCGTCATATAAACATAAATGAAATTTAATATGAAAATTCCGGAAGGTCTTATAAACAAAATTTAAAAAATTTCTACTCTGCTTTTTTTCATTGAAGTAACAAGTCTAAATATATTTTTGTAGATTATAGGCATTTAAATTATAATGTGATGTTATCATAATCGTTATACAAATGCCTATATAATTCAACAATTAAAAGTAAAATTTCGTAAAATTGGAGGGTGACAGAAAACGTTAAACAATATTTCCATTTTAAGCGTTGAATTCTATAAGAACAGTATATATGGAGAAACAGAAAGCTCGTTAACTATTATAGAACGGTGAAAACAAGTACTTACGAATACTAAAATACTAAAATAATTTACTAAACCAACTAATCAAATTTCTTATTTTACGCTGTGGGTTGATGTGATGCCGTTTTATAGAATTACCTAATATCAGAAGATTATGTATTCTTTAAAAAATATTTTATTACTTTATTTATAAAATGCAAGCTAAATCTTTTGTTTAAATCTATACCAATAAATTTGTATTTACGTTTCAAAAGACGAGTCATAAAATCAATGATTTTACCTTAAGCATTATTGCAAATATGTAATGAAGCATATTTCCTTTGGTAGGATATTTCGAATTTAAATATAGATGGTTTTCATGTGCAATAAAAATATTGATTTTTATACAAAATCTGAATTTGAAATATTTAGATTTATAAATCAGAAAATAAATATGATAAAGCTTAAAGGATGATTTTGTAAGAAAAACATTTATTTATTTCTGAAGATTTAAGTGAGGTTATTTATAATAACTACATACTAGGAGATCTATGTTTATTCAATATTATAGCAGCTAAATAAAACTCAATATAGGCAGGAAATATATAATATGGTGTAAAAGAAATATACGTTTATATTTTGTTTCCCGTTTAAGCGAGAAATTATACAATATTTAAACAGAGAAACTGCTCTATTTTGCCAAGAGACATAGTGCCATAATTAAAAAAAAAGTAGTATTTTGTCTTTTAATCTAAATATATTTGATGTTTCTAAGCATTTGGATATAAAGCTATTTTATCATAGCGTTACATATTTCCTAGTCTACTAATCGATAAAACATTTTTTTTTTAATGTATACGCAAAGAATACTGATTTAAGCTCATTTGTATTCTACTTTCAACGGTAAATTACCTGATTTGATGTGCATAGTAACATGGTGTTCAGCTATGTTGATCTATTATATTTTTCCGATTTCTAATTAATGTTTTGATGCTTAGTGTGTCAATATATATTTTTAAATTCAAAGGATATCAAACAAAACAAATGCTTTTTAAACTTAATTGTTTATTTAATTATTCCTCATTTACAATGGAAACAGTTTCACTAAAGGGAATATTTGTTCTCTTGCAAAAATATATCTGTATTCCTGCAAATATTTTGCATGTTGTATGCTCCCATGGGAATACTTTAAATATATTTATGTACTTAGAAAGAATAAAGCTTGATAGTGGGAAATCCTCACACAATTTTTAAAACGTACGCCTGAAAAAATGAATGTATTTACAATTACTGATAATTGGGATCTTTTAATTTCTATCAGTCTTTCTCATCTTTCTACTATATATAAAATGTATGGCTACAACTCACCAGACACTTTTGAATTTAGACGTTTAGTGAAATATTTTAAGAAATACTTGATGAATTCTTCTGCAACTTCAGGAATATAAAGAACATATTTGACTTCATTTTTCAGCGCATGATTGATTACGAGATCAATTAGGGGACCAACAACTAATTGAATAAGAAAATAATACTTGCGATTACTCAGAAAAATAAAATTATCGAAATGATTTGTAGCTGTACCACATGACTATATGGAACTTGTACAACATTTGTGTTAATTTATGTAAAAATAGCATATATATTCATGCAGATGTAAAAGTTTCAAAATACATTATCACTTGTTTTTTGTTTATAGCAAGCAGGCTTTTCAATCAAATTTTACGCCACTTTCAGACACTTGTAAACTTACAGTAGAAAAACATACTACAACTAGTATATAAATATATTAATGAACTTCAGTTTTGTTTCCACAAATTAGAGTTTACACTTTCCACAAATTGTAATTGTTCATTTTTAATTTTGATTTGATTTTTAATTTTATTGATGCTTTAGTTCTCTTTGGACGGATAATCGAAGCGAGACACATCTGACAAAAAAATAATAAGAAGAAACGAATCATCAGTAACAAAGCTATGCCATAAATATGTTAAGTACTAGCTTCTTTGTTGAAAGTCAGTTAATAAAAAATGAAAAGTTGTGAAAATCCCTTCATCATCCAGCTAGTTATAAAAAGTAATTGAAATTCAGCCCACTATACCACCGATATCATTCTGAATTTTCACGATATTCGACTGGCCAATTTAGGTGAGTAGCCCTATATAGTTTCCTACTAAATTATGTGAAAGATTTTGTCTTATCGTTCGCGCATGCGCAGTTAAATTTCATTTCATACAAATGCTCTTACTGGATAAAATATGTATTATATTTAACGAATAATTGTAGTATGTTGTTTCTACTGTACTTTGTCAAGGTGTCCTAAACGTGGTGTTAAATTGGATTGAAAAACCTGCATGTTATAAACAAAAAACATGCGTAAATTTCTAGATTTTTTTAAAGAAACCTTTAGATTGCCATCAATATACATGCTATTCTTAGAGAAATGAACAGAAATGTTGCATACATATAAACATGTTCTATATCTGCAAGTCTTTGGGGTATTTTATTTTACAGGGTGTTCACTAAGATTATTTTTTTATTTTATTATTCAATTTGTTGTTGGTCCAATAATTGCCATCGTGATTAAATTTTCACTCACAAATATGATTCCAAATTCTGCCAAACCCGGATGCTTTTTCGGAAAGCCTCACGTTTTCAGCACCTTTGCGCGAAAACTACAGTTGGCGTGGTGCTGAATCCAACACTACGTACAGAATATGCACCCCTTCTTGTTTGTAACGTCAAACATACAGCAAATAGCAACCCCATTCCTTTGCGGCAGCGAAGAGAGTGTTTCTGTTTTGGTTTATTCTCCCAAAAATGTTATCAAGTGTAGAAGATAGTATGAGGAAATGTTATTTTGCTGTGGTTTATATTTAATACATTGCATTAAAACAAAGAGCTTTTTGATATTTATATGCTTTTAATTTCACAATAGATATAATTCAAACTTAAATAATTTTTTTCCTTCTTCAGTTTCTCTGCTTCACTAGCATATAAAAGGTAAAAAATTGTTCTAGTTATCTTATTTTTTACTTAGATAACAATATATAATCATTCTAAATTGCTCCTCCCCTCCCCCCTCACACACAGAGGCTGTTTGGTCAGCCGTCATTTCACATTCAAGTTCAGACCAAAACGAAAGGCATGGACGACGAGTGGCGATAGAGCTGGCTGCGCTTTCTCTCTTTCGCCAATCTGGTGCTGAAAACGGCTTTCTGAAAAAGCAATCCGGATAAGACGCATTCCAAGGGACTGGTCAAAAGTCGCGTATTAACCACGATTTGCATAAAGTTGCAATAACTGGGTTTATTGACGCATCTAAACTTCTAAATGAACTTTCGAGCTTTCGGTTATATGTTTACTGTCGAAAATTGTGTATTTTACTAATATTTAGATTAAGATTTATCCGTATTCAAGTTTGACATATTGTTTGTTTTTATACGACGGACTGAAATAATAATTAAAATAAAATAGGGATTCAAATATGACTTTACTGTCGATTAATACGTTACAACCAAAAATATAACAACAGAAAAGATTTTCGTGCTAGCCTAAATTTTTTTAACAGAAATCAAAAATATTATGCCTTTGCTGAAAAACTGAGTTATTAAAATCATATTTAGCACTTTCGATAAAGAGTAGCTATATAATCAGACCTCAGTTTTTTATGTAAAACGAAAGAACTATCCCTGTTAATCTTTCTTTAAAACGATATTATTAGCATGGCAAAAGGTAAACATTACAAAAAAAAAAAAACCTAACAGAAATATACAACTGCCCTTGCATTCGTTGTGCACAGTCCTAGAATCTGCTGACAAAAATTGGACGTGGACGTTTTTAAAACACGAAATATTTTTCACGTGGGCTGGACATTTCTCCAAAAATAACATTACCTTCCCACATTTTTCCGGCATTTATAGGTCGAAGTTCACATCTTTTAGACAAAAGATCACCCAGTCGCACAAGACTGCTTCTGGTTTGCATATTCACAGAAAGAACACTTAATTTTTTTATGAAATGGAGGTTTCGTGATTTACCAGTCGCGAAGGGCTTAATTTTTCCCTTGTCGTCTGAATTTCTTCTGACAAGCACTCGATCTTAACTGGATTCCCTCCAGTGTATTTGTCCCTTTTCACAGTGAATGTATCAGGTATTAATTGATTACTTTTAAAAATACTGCAAATTTGACCACATTGAAGCTAACCAATGTATGTGTATATTTTGTCAACTTGTGGAATCCTACTCTGGTTTTCCAACATTCTACATCTTCGGTTTTCACTGCTGCTGTTTCCCCAAAAGCATACTTTTATACGATTCCATATAGATTTTTAAATTGCTCCAACCATCCAATTGACGGTTTAAGTTTTTGAAAGTCTTTGCTATATGTGAAGAATTCTATTTCACTATTGCACATTCAGATATACGTTCAAAGCTCGAGGTCGAGTATACCAGTTACACAATATCCTTTACACGCTATCGTATGTCTTGGGTATTACCTGCAATTCTTCGACAAATAAGCAACTGCATTTTTGTCGATTGTGTCTAGACGTTTTTAGCAAAATACATAATATTGGTTCCGAAACCTCTATTAATTTTGCGAATGCTTTTATACCATGCCTTTTAGTGTAAATTTTTTGTATAATGTCCAATTTATCTGACATAGATAGTGTTCACCTTTTGATTCTATAACTATTTTCTATTATAACAATAATTATGCTAATATTCAATAACACAAGGTATGAAAGTCAAAGCGGTATGAAGAGACAATTTCACTGTACGAAACTCGTGGTGCAAGTAACCCATCGGCGATGTATAAAATAGGAGTAGATAGACATCTGAATAAAGTAACGAAGGAATAGAATTGAAATCGAAAGAACGTTTCCCTTTTACTTCAAATGCGTTTAAAAGCATGCAGTACTAGATAGGCTTTATTTAGTACGGTGTACAAGAAGAAACAGGAATCGACAACATCATCACTTACAGAAGAAATGATGCGTAAACAAGCGGGAAAAATTCTACCTTACGGCAGAATATAGATTGGCCACCCACGGCTTTTATCGTTGAGACTTTTTCAGCCAAGTCTAACTCGTCAAAAAAAGTTTTTGTTAGCATAAGCCAGCTCCTTCACTTTAGAATTTAGTTAGCGCTCTAAGATTTTTTGTGAGGCTGGCGGAATATATTAGGCACGAACACACCAAGTTTTAAAAAGATTCGGTGACTAGAAGTGTTTTTAATAAATATAATAGTAAAAAGATGTGGCTCCAATGGGCTGAGACGTGGCGAGGTACATGTTGTTTATAAATGTGCTGGCTTAATGACACCCTTTAAACTATTTTTAATGGTTCAAGACACTTTAGCACGCAATAGATAACTTAAAAAAGGTAAAGAAAAGTTCTATGATAGCAGCTTTTATGATCGATACAGCTAACAGAAGTTTTTTAACAAATGATTAGTTATCATTAATTGACGGGCTCTTAGAGAGCGGTGGGGGGAAGGGATAGGGAGCTATACAAAACATAAGTGCTCTACGAGACCTTTAAAATGAATCCTCACTTGCAATTGGGAGATGGGACTTTAAAAGGGATCCCCTTTTTGCGCCCCTCTGACGGGCCCCCCCGAGAGAGATACGTGAAAACCAAGGGCACCAAAAGAAGCGGAGGGGGAATACCTTTATGCGGTTTACAGTTAATTTTGGTGAGCTTTTGAAGCTGTCCGGCCCATAGGAACAGAGAAAAATGGGAAAATCAAAAATAATTATGAGAAATTAAAAAATAAATAAATAAGAAAAGTGCTCCTGACAGGAGACGGGAGAGAAGGAAGGGGAGAGTAAGACCAGACAAAAGTGCTTGATGAGATCAAACTTTTAATATGTTACATGACGGGTTTGAACACCTTGAATGTATCCCCGTGGGGGAGGGGTAACTCCGGCCCTATGGGAGATAGGGCCTCCGGACCCTCTTAGAAATGTCGGCTTCGACGAGTTTAACTTCGTTGAATCCTTCAGAAGAGGCATACGCCCTCTGTGGGGCTTAAAGGGGCTGAGAAAGATGGGAAAAACTAAATTTTAAAAAGAGTTGAAACAGAGAAATATGTTTCTTAAGGGAGGGGGTGGAGTGAGAGGGGAGAGTAGGACCAGACCGTATTGCTTGACGAGATCTATCTATTGATATGTTACATGAAGGGGTTTACATGAGGGGAGCACCAAAAAGGTCTTACTGAACCTCCCCCCCCGGAACTTACAAGAACTTACCCCCCCCGGGGGTAACTTCAGTCCTATGGGAGATATGGCCACGGCACCCCCTTAGAAATATCCGCCACGACGAGTTTAAGTTCGTTTTATCCTTTAAATGGGGTCTGCACCCGCTGTAGGGCAATTAGGTACTGAGAAAGGAAATACAAGCGGAAGTATCGGCATAATAAAGAGAGACAATTTGATTTTTTAATACCATCAGTAACAACCATTTGTATAGCTATGTATAAAGGGTGTCCTCCTTTATATATGGAGTGGCTGTGACTTTTCATAAACATGAATTTTACTGTAGCCTGAAAGAATTAGCCCTGTGTGTGGCTAAAAAAAAAAAATACTGTACTTCCATGTTATAGCGGCTCCCACAATTATGATTATGCCAAGGTTTCAGTTATGATTTCGCCAAGATCATCGCAAAGCTTATATATGCATCCAATATACGCATATATATATATATATTCCAAACACTCCTATATGTGTCATATACGTCATTATACGCATATTATTTATGTCTTATATGTCGTATATACATCATATACACATGTCATATATATACATCATATATACATCATATATGACTATAACTTGGCGACATACGTCAAGAAATGTTATATATATATATATATATCATATATTATTATAATGTGATACATGCTTTATAATTTGGCGATAAATCTTGGCCGCTTGGCAGTTCATCCTTGGAAGCCGCTATAACACGAAAATACCAAATTTACAATATATTAATGAAAACAGAAACAAAAATATTTCATGCTTGGTGGCTGCTATAACACGAAAGTACCAAATTTCTTCTTTATTTTTCATATCTGATAATTTTCATCTATCCTTTTTGTAATTTTAACATTTTTGTAACGATTTTATGCATTTCTATTGCCTATTCAAGAAAATTTCTTCTAATGTTACAGAATTTCGTTAAAAACGCTTAAAAAATTCTTCTATAGTTACAGAATTTCGTTAAAAACGGTTAAAATATTAAAATGCGAACATCGTTTAGTCCATTCTCGACCGAAAGCAAAAACAGTTATCATTATCTTTTTACGCGTGAAAGTTTCGCTATAGTACTTCATTGTGAAGTTTGGTAATTTTTGAAGTTCATTATTTGAAAAACGGCATAATCATTCGATTTGAAATTTATATCAAGAAAAATACAATTTTTTACCTTTCTAACGCAGTTTTTCTAACATTTTTGTGACAGATACTTTTTGAGCTATTAATTTTTTCAGTAACTTCAAATGTTTCATTTTCCGAGATTAACTTGTGGCAACGATGGATGGCTGTGACTTTTCATAAACATGAATTTTACTGTTGCGTGAAAGAAAAGAGCCACCCTGTGGGCGGCTAATAAACGGGAAAAAAAGCGTTTACCTTTCTCTATTTGATTAAAAACAAACACGAAGCGACAGACAAATAATATTGGAATTTAGAATCAAAGAAGTGTATCAGTGTTGCTAATTCGGCGCGATATTTTTATTCAAATATCTACCACTATTTCCGAATAGTAATACTATGATTAGTCATTAAATAAGGCTAATATTACTATTCGAAAATAATGGTAGATATGTGATTAAAAAAAAAATCCTATTAATTTAGCAACACTGAAGAAGGGAGGAGAAATTCACATCTTGTTCTGTGAATTCGTATATTAAGCGAGATTTTTGCTTCGAGGACCGAAAATTTATCGGGCATTAAAAGGTACCGAATGAAAACTGTTCGTGTATTAAATTATTAAATGTGACATTTTTGCATTGCTCTTGTGGGTGATGTTAAAGGCACCGGAAAAATCTACGTATAAAGCGAAACCGCATATTAACCGTGAGCGTCTTAAACGGGTTCGACTGTATGTTCTCTATATTCCTTATGTTCCAGATGAATTTATCAAGGATTTCTCTAGATATTCGACAAAACGCAAAAAAAAGAATGTGTCCGGTGAATTTTGGCCACTTCGTGTGTATATATATATATATATATATATATATATATATATATAGAAAGAGCGAGAGAGAGAGAGAAAGAGAGAGAGAGAGAGATAAATATATGTGTGCATCTTCATATAAATGCAGCCGGTTTTAGAGGTAATAAAATAGACAAACATGTTTATTTTTAAGTTATTATATAACATAACGTTCAATAAGAAAAAATTGACACACATAGAATATGTTAACATTAACATGCAATGTCGTCCACAACCGCTGAAATATAAACTACAATATGGCGTATGAAATTGTGCTGTTTTTGACGAATTTGGGTATTTCAAGAAAATGTGCTTCAGTCTGCGGTCAGACTTTATGTGAAGCTTATTATCCAATTTAACGGGCAATCAGTGTAACTGGCAACTTTTAAGCTTAATATCTACCATTCTTTTTGATAAAAATCATTACCTTACTTATTTCTAATCTTTCTCCAATTAAATAAGACATTTTTTCCTTTTAAATAATAGTTTTAGGAACAAATGGGATCTATAATTTAGTCTGACGTCACAGAATAAACGTTTTTGTTCTACTATTTCACTTCAAGCCGTCATATGTAGGACACGTCATTTCTAAAGAACATATTTGGCTGAAATCACGTTATCTATTTCTTATTAAAACTGTTTTTACATGTTTCTGAGTACAAAATACTAAAACACACATTAGTAAAATTCTGGTTGTATGGAGTACAGACTACATGCGTTAAATACGAGTGATATCATTTAAATCCATGTACCATACATTCTAAGTTAGAGGTATTATGCATATGGAAAAATCACGTAGCATTGCTATACGCGTAAGTATCCACTATAATGTTGAAATGTAGTGCAACATTCGCCACATAATTCAATGTAATTAGAGTAAAGCAACTATGCGTGTTTTAGTGCACTATGTGTTTTATTAGAATTTTAATTTCCAGACAGATGTTACGCACCGTACTTCCTACTCTATTGTGGTTGAAACGGATGTATCGTTCGTTCGACATATGAAAATGAAATGTCCATTTTCTTGTATTAGATAAACAAGATAAAAATAGATGCATGTTATGAAAACATCGAACTAGATGTTACAGACTGAAGCCAGAATAACAAGGAAAATCCATGTCAGTACATGTATGCATCTACCTGCAACACTCAATTCAACATTATATACGTTCCAAGTGTATACGGTCAAGATGTTTAGCACCACTATTTCTGAATAGATATATTTGCTTTATTTAATGACATAAATGTGGAAGGAAATGCGTAAAAACTACTTTTCGGAAACTTTTTTCTACTCAAAATAAGGATGACTTCGCAGGCATGACATTAAATTTTGTGCTTCATCATTAAAATACAGAGAGTGGTTTGTACATGTACAATTTGAGTTATACATGCAAGACTTCTTTCTTGTTACGTGTATCGTAGTTCACTGTACTCCAAAAGTTAAGATCCAACCTTTTTTTAGCTCACTATTAAAAGAATGAAAATAAAGGTAACATATACGATTTATATGAATGAGCATAAGTAACTTCAATGAAACATTATGAAACAATTGAGGGGCCCTAAACAATAACAAGGAAAGTGAAAAATGGAGTTTTCAGCTACAAAACATTTAAATTTACTTTCAACATTTTAATTTAGAATATAATTTCTTTGTATATATTCCTATTAAAAAAAGTTTTCTAGAATCTTCTTTTTTCTTAAGATCATAATATTTATATTTCCTTATATGCTGAATATTGCATTACATGAATTTGAAAATTTGACACTTACATTATTATTGCATATACTGTGATTTTTGGTGAAAGAAAAAGTGCATTTGCGACACATAAATGCCTTACACCAAAGTTTAAATATATGAAATCATCTTACCATTTTTTCAAGTCCTAATACTTCCTTCAGCTCCTCACTCCTTGCCCTCAGACACGTGAGAGTTGAAAAAAGTTCTTACAAGCCATGGAGGTTCGAATACGAAATAGAGCACGAGAAATAGCAATGTATGTCAACAAGCCATCCTTTTATATGGTTTACTAGGAATCAAGGTAACTCCACTTGTCTTGTTATTGCAGAGGGACCCTCAATTATGCCCATATCTATTTTTTAAGAATTGAGCCTTTATATGGCAGTTGGGAGAAACTGTAAGTTTCCAACTTTGGGAATTTGTATGGATTTTTTTTTCTTGTTGATCTTGAATTGTTGGTGCTAAAATAGTGTTGTCCATATCTAGGACATGTCGTTTACATCATTCGTTAAGATGGCGGTCAATCGGTTGGATGAAAATAAGGTCAAAGGTTATCACAAGATGGTGCTGCTAGACTGTCTTAATGTGTCTCGTAGTGTGGTCCAAATAATCTGGGATTAATTTGAATTCGAAAATGCAGTATCAAAAATACTTGTATACCTTAGGAATACTACTGTGGTTCAGCTTATTTTAGATCATCGTAACGCAACAGGGATGACAATATTTTCTACTACGGTGCACACACGTCTTCGCAATTAAGAATTCTATAAAAGATGACCCGTTATATGTGACCCTTGCAATCGACAATACAGAAGTGCCCGATTATTTTGGCCAAGAGATAACGTTACCCGTAACATACAACAATGGATCCCGTACTGTTCACAGACGAGTCCCGGTTTGTTTTGGAGAATAACTCGTTTCGTGTGCTGATCCGGAGAGAAAAATACATCAGATTCAACCTAAGTAACATTGCTGAAAGACACAGTTATAGAGGAGGTGGAATCATGCTTTGAGCTGGAATCTCTAGGGTGGTCACAGTAACCTCCATGTGTGCCATGGAAGAACTATGACTTCAGTTAAATATTGGGACGTGGCCCTTGCTCCGTCTGTCACTCCGTATGCTAGTGCTATTGGCGATGAATTAAACTTTATAGATGATAACGCCCGATCGCATTAAGCTAAAGTCATTGCTGAATATCTTGAGAATAAAGGTTTAGAGCGAATGGAATGTTCAGATCATTTTTCGGGCCTTAATCCGATAGAGCATTTTTGGGACTATCTGGCAGACAGGTCGCTTCCGTAAGACTTCCTCCAAAGTTGCTAAATGAGCTGGAAATGCGTTGCTCCTCGTATGACCGTCGTTTCCCATTCCAGTGTCCGATAACTTAATTGACAGTATGGAAAGTCAATGTCTTAAATGCATTACAAGTAGGATCGGACACATGCCATATTAAAATCCGTTTATTTAATTTTGTTTCACAAAAAACTGCCATTTTTTATCAAACAGTGGACTATTGCGAAAAATTCAATTTTTTATTTATAAATCATGCTTGATGTTAAAATTAAGTAAAATGCGATAAATATTTGTTTAAAGCACCATTCTCCTAAATTTCATGTTTTTATGTTCTTTTGTATTCAAATTAGATACAAAAGACTCGTTGTACCTTAAGTTTTGGAGGCCAGTTTATTTTAACCTTTGTGTTTATCTCCTGACATCATTCCTAGATTTATTTTTTTATCACTTCCAAGCAGGTAGGTGCAAAATTTTAATTAGATTAATGATTTAAAACTAATGATTAGATGTTTAATCATGATTAAAAAATGGCCGACTGAACTTCGTTTTAATCCTACTCATAGACTAATGATTAAGTATTAATTTAATTTAAATTCCTCTCTCAAATTAACGGTTAAATCAATTCTCAATCTAATTAGTTAACCTAATTAATGATTGATGATTAAAAAAGTGCGGTTTTGTTCCGGCTTTGGGCCTTTTATTTATTTTTTATTTTTTCTCAAGTTTCTTTTGGTTTTATCCTCCTGAGTTCGTAGCTAGAGGCCTATATCTGGTCGGGTACCCGATTTTACCTGACTCGACACGCAGATGGGAAGGGTCGACATTAAATATTTCGGGTTTAGTTCGGTTTCGGGTTAGGTTTTGACTCTTTGAGGTCGAGCTTGGGTTAAAGTTAAATGGTGGCCATATTTAATTTTCCTCTGTGTAATAAGATTAATGATTAAAATAATCGCGATTGTATTAGTTCATATTGAATTAACCATAAACAAGTTTGTAAAGAGTAATTGTTTTTCAATTTCAATCCTGATTACATTCATGATAATTAAATTTCATATGATTGAACGTTTAGTCGCTTAATCAATCGACTAAAAAATTAATCGATTAATGCCAACCATGCTTCCAAGTATAGTTGAAAAGCGCTAATAACATTGATTCTGATTTCCGACCGCTCTCTAACGTCCGTAAATATACTTAGATTAAGTCGTGACTAGTGTGTGTTATTTAGGTTTAAAACAAGGCGTTTTCTATTTAAAATGGAGTGAGTAAGAGTAATAGTTCGTTTACATGGGCACAAAATAATTCCATTAAATTATTGTCGATGGGTAAAACATATTTGCACTATATTTTAATTGCGTTAGACTACTTGAAACATATTGGAATTGATATACATTAGTAAGGTACACTAGAGCATGCTTTATGTAAAATATAGAGTGTGTAGCATGTATGGTTTATTTACAGAAGGCAAGAAACATTCCGTTAAAATGATGTCCATGAATGATAATTGCTGCCTTTCATTTGTTGAATGCGTTTCTAAGCTTCACTAATTTTCAGTGTCTTATGTGGTGTGTAAAAAGCCCATAAATCATATGCAGGGCTTCATAAAATATTTTTTAAGAACCGTCTGTGAGCCTGAATTGCTTAGAGTGTGTTTTATAAGAGCTATAAATTTTCCAGCTGAACTATACTTTTGTATACCAAAGTCACTTGTACAATATAAATACATTTTTATACAGGGATTAAGAAATTCGATATATTATACAGTCTGTTACTATGATATGAGTAATTTCCGTAATAAAATAAGTACAATTTAAGTTGGCAACATTTTATGTTTTGTTGACATTTAGTGAAAACTCCAATGGAAAAATTAAGCCTAGCTTGGAAATTTTCAGACCTTGAAATCCATATCGAAGACATTTTTTTTTTCATTTAATATCTATTTCTCTTGAAACATCTATAAAAAAAACTGTGGGTAGATTATATCAGAGCTATAATTAAACAATTTTAGTATACAAATTCGGTTTTTAAATTCAGTAATACGGAAATAATATGACTCGATCTTAAACATGGAGTAATCACCATGACAACTTAGGATCATTACTTGTCATGGGATATCATTGAATTAATTACGTATGATAGGATTTAATACAACGAAGAAAACTTTTATTAATATCCTTTTATGTTTTGATTCGATTTTTATAAAATTTGAAATGACTCTAGAAAAGGCAGCAACGATAATAGATATTAAATTTCAAACCATTCGGTTGTGTAGTTTTTACACTGCTATTATATGTGAACAGACGGACGGACCAGACGACGACTATAGGTGCTGCGTATTTATATAATTACGAACGCACCTAAAAAGTCTGACATTATACTCTGGCTCTGAACGAAAAAAAGTTTCACCTTTGTATTTTAATCGATGCACTGCATATAAAACGAAATATATATAAACAAATGTTTTGAAACTATACATTACACATCAAAAATGTGTTGTCATGTTGCGTTAAGAATTGTTTTAAAACAGTGTTTTATAAATGAATTTTTAAAAGATGTTTTTAAAGATGTTAACTATTCTGTAAAAGGACTCTTAAGTTAGGCTTGCTTTTCTATATCTCTGCCTCCCTTTCTTCCACTAAGTCTGATTGTGTAGATCACGTGACTTGATTCCTTCGAGTCAAACCGGTACCTCAATTAGTTAATAAGAACTCTATGCTGTTCGTTTTAGCTTATTTCGGGCCTCATTGTGTGGTACAATTTGAATGACGTGTATTTATTTCATAGATTCCTTCGTATCGAACCGCACGTAAATGAGATAAGTAGTCTCAATGAACTGTCGGAGATTCAGATCGTATTATTCCAGTCTTTATTATACGAACAGTACGCATGACGTATTTCGTATAAACCGCATACATGGAATATGTTGTACCTGAATTAACTAGCCAGGAGGGCATTTTCAGCCCAGCGGAGGGCAAAACAATATATTATGAACTATAAAGCATAAACTAACCAAAAGCGTAACTCTGGCTCTATCAAGGACATGCAGATGAAAGTTTCCAGGATAGTGAGTTTCAAAATATAAATATGGACTACCGAGATTTTTGAATTCGATCTCATGCCCCACTCCAGTGGGTTAAACAATATATCATGATATGTCAAGGTCTCAGAGGAAATATTACTAAATTTCCTAAATGACCAATTTTACAACACTGATTTGGAATACGAGGGACTTCTTTTGAAAATCAGACCTTTGGTCTCCCCAGAAGATAAACACATGCCACTGGATCTATCGATACTTTTCTGATGAAAGTTTGTAGGATGGCGACTCTCAAAATATAGCTTTGTGTTAAGCAATTTTATAAATTTGACCTACTGCCTCCACGAAAGGTAAAGCTAATGATCGAACAGGGCGTTGCAGTTGAAATTTTGCGGGATAGTGAATTTTAGAATATAGACACAGGATACCGAAATTTTTATTCCTGTTTAGTTTCCTAACTCCAGTAGGTAAATCCATATATCACGATTTATCAGAACCTTACAGACGACATTTTGTTTGATCGCGAATTTCAGAACATGGGGTAGAATACGGAGATCTTTTTGATTATCTGTCCCCTGATCAGTGCCAGGGCGAGCGAAGGGCTAACCAGATGAAAGTTTCCAATATGGCGAGAATCAAAATATAGGCTTGGCAAATAGGCTCAAATCTATATATCTGGTCCTTACAGATAAACGTTTCTTGGATGAGAAAATTTAGAACATCAGGGTTGTAGTACGAGGAGGTTTTGGAATATCTGTCGCCTGATTCCCTCAAGGGGTCAAAAACGTATATCCTTGTCTTTCATTCCTTTACATATTCCCTACGTCATTCAAATACTTACTTTTGTATATTTAAAAAAATATGGTTTTTAACACTAGTATAACCTAAACAAATTATTAAAATAAGGAACTACCTAGTTCATTTGAACTATTTAAATGTACTATTGTAAAAAAAAAACTATACAATACGAAATATATTCACTAAAATAACTCCATAGCACGTACCTAGATTTATTAATGATAAATTTACTATTTAAAACTTAACGGAGACAATAAACTATTTGGTGAAAACGTTCCATGCACATCATTCCCCTTTGAATTTCCTGTTTTGCATCAATATGAGTTTTACAATGACGGACTGGAAAATTCTGCGGTACTTGCATATTTGATATCTTCTCTAACAAAAGTTTAACTAAGCTAGTAATTTGCATGCCGTGATTGAAATCATAAATTATAAAGTAAACCATACGTAAATATTTGAATTAATCATACGGCATTGCCTGTAATATTTCATACATGTTTCTCGACATTTATAGGAAATCTGTTTTGAGTTTGAAATTTTGATGCATGCCAAAGTACTTTAAAATATCTTGATAAATAAATTTATGTTAAAGTTTGTTTAAAGAAAAGAATTAAGTTTTATTAAATTAAGTTTATTGAAGTTTTATTAAATTATCAAATTTCATCAATTTTTCATTAATAAATAAGTTTTATTTGTTATAAAATACGTGATATTCAACATCATAGATGTTAGAATATTAAAGTCCCACTGCAGTACTTCCATAATGTTAGGTGTATTAAGCAATTAATTATAAGTTGTTTACATATACATTACATTTTTTCTATGCATTTAATTCTATACATGAATAAATTACAAAGGCTAAAACATTCATAATCCTTAGAATCTTTCATTAGATTATAAAATTAAATGGTTTATAAACAAAATTTTGCACTCTTTACCTTTCACATAAGGAATGATCACCCATTTGTTATTATCAAGCTAATAAATATGCATTCCAGAATAATAAAATCATTACAAGACTTAAACTAAAATTTAAATAATAGAAATAATTTTTAAATAATGCATTTTACGTCGCTATATAAAATGAGCTAAAGACGATGATCCGCCCTTTTTTATTTTACTAAATTTTCTGCATTAATGTTTCTATTATAAAGAATCCATAGCAAGATAAACGGAGTAGAATTGTAAAAAAAATGTTGTAATGGGCAGAGCACATATTAAGAAAAACATACTGATACGTTTGGTAATGTGTTATTTGTTAAAACTATCAATTTAATCAAATAGCCTACTTTCATTAACTTAACCCCGACATAAAATTAAAAAAAATAATTTTGATATTGAATAGGTTTTTGGCCTGGTTAACCTACCATGCAGAACGTGCTTAATATTTTTGGATGATTGTAGTATTTACAAAAATGGATAATATTACTAAGAGAGAATAATCAAAAGCATTTTATTATTATTATTAAAGACATTTAATGACAACAAAGAAAATTAAAAATATGCTGAAATTAGCACAATTATCTTTACATTCAAAGCGGATATACTCGAACTACATTTCAGCATAATCTTCTGAACTTATAACGAAAAAAAACAGAGATACATTGGACATCAAAACACTTTTCATGCTCAACACATTTACCAAAACTCGTTATAGTATTTTAGCTGACGATGTCCTGTATATAATTTACATTGATTGAGACGGTGATTTTGTGCATGTCGAGTATAATTCTAGTTAATAGTAATTCAAATTTTTAAAAAATAATACAGAAAACATAAAATCATGTTGTGATGTGAATTTCTTGATATGAATCTACTTAAATATGCCAAAATATCATAAGTAGGATTTCTCAGTCTCCAGTATATCTCTCGGCATTTCTTTGAAATATAAATTCTCATTTAATGTTAAAATGGTTTTCTCTGATTTTTCTATAATATTATGTTACACTTCTGCTGTAAAAATCTATTTTTTGCTCTTTAAAATGGAATTTAAATATCTCAAAAGTCACTACTGTCCCCTATCCTCAACACATAACTTGATCATTAAAGCCATCAACAAGCAATATTTATTAAAATATTTTGAAACACCAATGCATTTATTAAAAATATGAACCTTTTGGAGCATAATATAATTTTTATATGAGTGAAATGTGTATTATTTGTTTTTGTTGGGTTTAAATTTGTGTCCCTTATTTTTTCTGTCACTACTGTTCCGGTGTATGAATTTCCTCTTATTTCTAGCAGATGGCAGTACGCATTTCAGTATTGTTTCCAGAAGAGGAGCACATGTTGTTCTTAAAAGTGGTCATTGCTTGCTGTTTGTTAATAAAGAAGATTTTCTGGATTCAAAAGACTGGGTAATGGTAAGCGTACACTTATTAACCATCACTACTGTTCCCATTGTAAATTTATATACTGATGAAAAATAACTAATAAATTTAAATAATAATAGTTACAATATATAATTAAATATTATTAAAAAAAATATTTAACCAATATTTAAAAAATAAATAAATTTAAATACTGATTAAAACTTTGAAAATAAATTCAAATCCTAACAGGATTTTAGGTTTTCTGTATTATATTTGAAAAGCTGTATTACTTATATCTAGAATTATACTCACCATGTACGAAATCACCGCCTCAATCAATGTAAATTATATACAGGACATCGTCATCTAAAATACTTTAAAGGGTTTAGCTAAATGTGTTGATTATGAATTATGTTATAGTTTCACCAATATCTAGCCATTTGATCGTAGGTTTGATATGCCTTTGAAAATTGTGTCTCTATAAATGTTCTTTTTAAGTAAAGTAGAAAATTTGAAATTTTTTTTACTATTGTCTTTGTTACATCTGTCCCTTACAATTTTTGTTACTCTGATATAAAAACTACCATATCATTTTTATTTTTCAATAAATTTTTCTGTCCATCTACTAATTGTTATTGAGCGTAATATGAGACTTAAAAATCGGATATCAGCAGAAAATCAGCAGCCATAAATCACGGTTATGGGATTTTGCCCACATTTTTGTTATGTTTTATGTAACAAAACATGCTCTGTATAAAGTTCGGATTTAAACTCCCATTTCTTTGATAGCGGTAGTGGGATTGTTCACGACTGAGACTGTTAATCCAAAAGCCTTCAAGATTGGAATTTCGATAAGGCGATACCGAATCCTGACAATAAATACACTGACATGCTTTTTATGAGAACTGGAGTAAAATTCTAGAGAAGACGTTAGAAAAAACAACTCTAAATTCCGATAAAGTATTTGTACTTTAGAGATTAAATGGTGCATTAACCATTGATCCATGTTCGGTAACATTTTTTAAGTGTCAAACCCTGGTCAATAATTAATATACAGGGTGTCCGAGAAAGATCCGTACAACTTCAAAAATTTATTGAAAAAGAAACAGTAGGGTAACAGCGGAACTAATTAGGACATTAGATAGAATAACTCAAAAAGCTTTTTCTGCAGTATGTTTCTGACCATAGATGGCGCTACATGTCATGCAAAGGAATATTAAAGCAATTTAGTTATTTCAATGGCGGATCGCGTGAAGAAAGCACAATGTGTTGCGTGGTTTATCGAAACAAAATCCGATACGCAAACACAACGGAATTATCGAACGAACTATGGGGAATCGCCACCATCTCGGTCAAGCATTCGTGAGTGGTATCACAAATTTATGACAACGGGTAGTGTGGAACATAAAAAAGGATATGGGTGTGGAACGAATACGTGAAACATTTCGTAGGAGCCCTACAAAATCAGTTCGGCAAGCATCCCGGGAGCTACAAATGCCAAGATCCACTGTACACGATGTGCTTCATAAACGATTGCGACTTACAGCCTACAAAGTTCAGATTCTGCATGCGTTACAACCGGATGATTATGCGAAGCGTTATGGATTTGCAGTTGACATGCTGCATCGTTTGGATGCCGATGAACATTTTCTGAAACGAATACTGTTTTCCGATGAATCAACGTTTCATGTGTCCGGAATGGTCAATAAACATAACGTTCGATTTTGGGGCTCCGAACAACCACATGCCGTACGTGAACTCCAACGGAGCAGTGAAAAGGTGAACGTGTGGTGCGGATTGCTTCACGATCGCATCCTTGGACCTTTTTTTCTCAGAAACGACTGTGACCTCAAGTACCTACTTAGATATGCTTGAGATTTATGCATTCCCACAACTGCAAGACCTTCAACCAAATGTCCTTTTCCAACAAGACCGTGCGCCTCCTCATTGGGGATTGACAGTTCGTCAGTCGCTGAATAATTCTTTTCCACAGCGTTGGATTGGCAGGGATGGTCCCATTGCATGGCCACCCCGGTCTCCTGACCTAACACCACTGGATTTTTTCTTTTGGGGTTATGTTAAAGATACTGTATACCGAACGAAAGTTAACAGTCTCGAAGAATTAAAGCAAAACATCCAAACAGCTGTAGCTACTGTTGATGTTAGCATGCTGAAACGGTCGTGGATGGAATTGGAATATCGTCTTGATATTGTTCGTGCTACGAAAGGGTCTCATGTAGAAATTTCCTAAGGTAATAACTTAAGTTATAAGGAAAAAAAAACTTTTTGAGTTATTCTATCTAATGTACTAATTAGTTGCGCTGTAACTCTGTTGTTTCTTTTTCAATAAATTTTTGAAGTTGTACGGATCTTTCTCGGACACCCTGTATATTACTGCGTTTTAAGATTTATGTTGATAATGTCCTAATAATAGATGCACCATACCTTTCATTACGGAGTTAGAAGTTCTGTGACATATTAGTGATGCGATTAGACTGATGATATATTTGACTTAAATTCAACTAATGTTACTGTAGATGCTTATATTAAATGAAATTTAAATATTTTAAAATGGGGGAAATTACAAATATTTTATTAGATATCGGACATAACTGTTTTTAAAATTCAAAACAATGTTTTTATCTCTCCTTAATTTAAAAAAGGGTTTTAGATTACAAGGTTCGTACGGATCAGGGAATTTTCCCCCGAGGAGTGTCACCAGTATTTTTTTTTTATAGAAAAAGAAATCTAGGTTAAACTCGCGAAACTTCGTCTTCTTTTAAGGAGATATTTTCTGTAAAAAAATACTGGTACCGAAGAATTTCCTAGTCGCAAAATTCCAGGAGTCATACGAACCCTGAGATTAAGACTTCCGTTTTTCATAACTGTAAAATATTTTATGATGCCATTATCACGAGTTCAAATTTTCTGTTTAATATCTAGCTTCTGTATGAGAACTGAATTTCAAAAAATAGTATTTTTTATTTTTGTGTGTATAGTAACTTTCAATCAAATTAAGGAAATTGTATTATTAGTACTCTAGTGAGTTCAAATGAACTGGAACAAGATATTCATACTTCTTAATTTCGAGATAGAATATATTATGTTTGTTGCAATGCGAAATCGATACAAAGCAAACATCAAATCTAGAACGTAATTTATTACTAACGGAGTATAGAATATATTTGTTAAATCATAACTCTAGAAAAATAATTTCAAGGACTAATTTCTTTTTATTTTATAGAATTACAGATTTTCTACAAAATAGCTTAATATTAGTTTATAAACTAAAAACTAGCTCAAAATATTATATACAAAAATTTAATTGTGCCGGTTAAACAAAATAAATTTTTATATTTTATCTTAATTCGATTGAAAGATACTTAGACACACTTAATACTTTTTGAAACACAGTTCTCATGAAAGAAAAATTGACATTACGGAAAAAACAAAATTTGAGACTCCTGACAAAGTTTTAATAAAAAGTAAAGTTTTGCAGTTATAAAGAATCAGAAATAATGCCTTAGTCTAAAATCTTTTTACATTTAGGAGAGAAAAAGAGACTGTTTGGTATTTTAAACTCACTAATGTCCGTATCTGATAAAATATTTGCCATTTCCTTTGATTTATGATATTGAACTTTCATTCAATAAGAGTACTTTTAGTAGATAAAGTAATCATAGTGTGAATATGATTGATATCGCAGATAATCTGATATCTTAGCTTTTCGCTTTCATATATGAGTGGAAGTTGATATAAGATATGCTATATATTGTTTGTTGAATAATTACAAATATTTTCGAAATTTTACTGACTCCAAAATAAGATATTGTCAGACATTTCAAAGTTGATAGATATATGAATAGTAAAAGAAAAAAATTGAAATATTAATTTCGAGTGGTCAGAGAACGTTTCTTCTTGTATAGAGGAAATGATTTAAATCAAACAATCAGTAATATATTATTGAATGTATTTTTTATAGAATAAATTTGTTCCAATTATAACAACTTCTCAAAAGCTAATACAAAAATAAATGTTTCGCCATGCACATAACAAAATTTATTTTATATATAATTTCATATTATCTATCAATATGCATCAAATAATAGAGTATAACAATACAATAACGTTTACATATCAGATCATAAAACATTTATAAACGTTTACATATCAAACAAACATTACAAACGTTTACATATCAGATCATAATATATGTAGATATCAGATATATCTATTATTACTTGTCTTTTTTCCTTTATAGCCTTTTTATAATTTAGTTAAAGCTGTCCGTCATATGAAACATAAACCTAATGCCTAATGTTGTCAAAAGAGAAAGAGTAAAATGTAATATAATTCATTTAACATTGGAGAATATTGGGCTTTTATATGAACAATTTGAGTTTTCTACGATGTACAGTTCTCCTAACGTTGACAATTGTGTAGCTTTTATAAACAACTATCTACTACTATTATCGATTAGTAATATCGCTTTGTTTTGCAATTCGGAAATAATGGTATATTTCTGAATTTAAAAATGCCCAATTGGCAACACTGAATTCTCGAAAGAAAATTTAACACCCTATATTTCCGTAACAAATTATCGTAAAAAAATGAAACTGTTATCATTCGATTTAGAATAACGTGTGAGGTCACACGATACATTTAAAATTTGCTTAGGTGTTATCTCAATGTAATAATATATCTATAATTTAAGACTGTCTATTTAATTTTCTAAAAGAACCATACATAGATTATATACTACTATTAAAGATTGGGGGAGGGAGGGGATTATGGCACTGTGGGAAATGGCAATTTTTTTTACATGTGGTAGTTCATTCAATACTGATCATATATCTCTATGGACACAATCTTGAAAAGGGGCGAGTTTTGATGCTATGACCATTGGTAGATCTTAATAATTATATAGCTGTCAACCTTCCTGTTTTTTTTTCAAGTCAAATAAACATAATTTATAACATAAAAATTATTTAATCAGTTTTTTTCTGTTTCTAGGTAGTTTTCAATAAGCTTTTATTCAATATTAGAATATTTGGTTTCATTTTATTTGAAAAAGTATCCTATTTGCATTATAATATGATAGCTGTAAACCTACCAGAATATTTTAAAATCAAACAGAACCAGAAATATTTCTGAATACTAAAAGCTAACTAAGATCTACATGGAAGCAGAAACCATTTCAATAATTTTTTTTTTGGTGCAAATAACATTTTTTTACTTGAAAGAAACAGAAGGTTGGTACAAACGTAATATGAATTAAAATCTTTCTACGATTATAGCATCTAAACTAGCCATTTTTCAGGATTGTGTCCATTTCTAGCAAATTACATCGGTACACATTTCAATATAGTTTTTGAGTGGTGTTTTGACACAATAAAAAAATACAGAATTAAAATATTGTATATTTTATTAATTTTCATACGAGCATTCATTCATGTTTCATTCCCACGTTTGTTAAAGAGTTATGAATTATTTCAAAATTAGCCAATTTTATGCGTTCTCTCTAAATTGAAATACGGATCTTATAGTTTGAATAATCATGACTACTCAATGACCATTATATTTGTAATAGGAAGGTAAACAGTAATCTATACTAATAAAAAACAAAATCGCTACGTTTGTGTGTGTATGTTTGTGCGTGTATATTTGTCTGTCTGCGATGGCTATTGCTATCTAGCGCACGTTGAAACCTGAAAATTTAGATTTACGTATTCCAAGGCCTCTTTTGATGCACCTGAGACAAAGAATTTTTATATTTTAATGATTTAATGAGATATAATTATAAAAATCATCAAAAATACGCTTTATTTGCCTCAGTCGGTTGGTTTATACAACAGAAGTAATTAAATGCACCGCAGTAGCGATGCAAAGATAAGGACTCCTAACGAAATAGTGTTACTATCAAGTAGCACGGTTCTGCACTTACCGGCATATAGCCGTCCTAACGTAGTCACCTGCACACGAAAAACCGAAAATGTCACTAGGTAGACGAACTGAACTCACAGAGTTTGTCTACTCGGGCGCCACCTAATTGAAATGTTTTTCAAGGAAAGTTTTTTTTCTCGATAGGCTATTTCGATAGAAGTATTTTTGAAAAACTGACGACGCCGGTGAAAAAATCCGACAAAAAACGAGACAGGGATCGCCTTTCATTAAAAACTGAACTATAAAGAGATCTGTATCCCGGCCTATTCTTCCATTTACTTTGCGAAAATGAAAGGAAATAATTGCCAATTTTTACTAATGAACAAAAATTAAGATAACTATTTAAGATATAGATTTGAATTTGAGTGTGGGAGGGAAGCCATGACTATTCTAGCGTAGTGTTTTTCTTTATGTTCTAATTATCAGAAGAAATTAATTATTTTTTCAATCATCGCGTTAACGTAGGAGAAGGGAATTTCAGACGAAACTAGATTCATTTGAAAGATTTTCTGAAGATATAAAATCATATAAACTTGAGGTAAATATCACGGTCCCACGCACAGCCGGGTGGGTTCAGATAGTTGTTAAATAAAAAAGGACGAGTCTGACATTTCAATTCTATGTAATATAACACACCGGAAGATCCTTGTTTAGGCAAAGTATAGTATTTAAATGGTAAAAATAAACAAGACAATTTACACCTAAAACTAAATAAAAAACATTTAGTCTAATATCAGATCGCATAGGAATATATTCTTTTAGCGAACACAGTATCACTGTGTATAACGCGAACCTACTTTAATTATTTTCAATGTTTTCATTTAAATATGATAGGAAATTTTTTTAGCAACATGTAACGTTGCCTATGGTTTTAAAAGATGACGAAATCTTGCACCCAGAAAAAGGAATTGATTAAAACTACAAAACATGTTTTGTTATTTTCATGTCATGTCATGTTTGTTATTATTTTGTACATTTTGGTTGTTTTAGCAAATTTCAAGTAAAATTGAACCAATTTACTTGAAATAAAAAATATTTTTTGCTGACGATACAAAAAAAAAATTTGGAATTGCAGAAAAAAAATTTTTTTTTGTTGATTCAAACAAAGTTTTCATTGACCTATATTTAAACAAAAAGTTTTGTTGGGTCAACCAAATTTTTGTTGATTCAACAAAACTTTTTTCTAGGTGTGTGATGCTGTAAGGTTCGGTACACGAAAAGGGGTTCTTAATCTTTCTTAACAAAGAGATCAGTCATCAAAATACAAAATTTGTTAAATGCAAGCAATCAAGCATTTATAATTTTTATAATGATTAAGAGAATGACTTTATGTTCAACTTAAAAATTAAGAGTTGGATCCGCACTTATAATGCAGAATATTAATTAACTCGATATAAAATTAGCTGTATTTAACAATTTTAGATAAAAACTTTATCAGTAACAACGAAATTTATGAAGAAATGGTAATGTAAACTACTTAATTTAATTTAAGAATATAAACTATAAATAAACATCTAAGAACGGAAGATTTTGATGACTCAAAACATAAATTCATTTTAGTCACATTTTAATTCAAATCTACCTTAAAAAAATTCACTTGAGTTAATATCTTTGTTGTTATTAATTATTCTAAATATACCAAAAATTCACCGATCTAAGGTAGATATCTGTCTGTTTGAGGAACATCCATGAGGAAATTTCTACAGTGTTTTACATACTTTTTTTAATTTTCATAGTTGACAAAACTTCTCGAATTTTAATACAATTTTCAAATACTAATCTTTGTCTTATTGAATTGAAACTTTGTCATTAATTAAAGACAATATTTCATTTTAGAAATAGTGATACTCAAAAATCTGAAGGTTTGGGTGCTATAAAATATCCAACAAAATAGTTTGTAAAAAACCAGTTATACATGATTAAATTTATTTTGCCAGCTGCAAAAAAATATGAAATGTGACTTTATCAACATTTGGAAAGTTTGCGTAACGAGTCTACACTAGTTACGCGAACACACTCGCACGCTAATTTTAAACATATGGATGCGTCTTTTCAAATTTCTCGCTTGCATTTCAATATTTTTAAATGATTTTATTTCTGCATAGTGTAACTGAGATGGATGCCTAACGTTGTACGTTTACACTTTTCGATTTTGTTTGTGGTTTGTTTTATGAGGACACTTCAAATTTTGGAACCGGTTGGAACCGTTTCCGAAAGTGAAAATAAACTCATAGAAAAGTACTGCAACCAAAATCAAACTAGTATGTTGTGGCCATCACAAAACTTTCTTCTATATAAATCAAATCGTCTGCAACAGAAATTTAAATTTAAATTTATTCGTTCTTGTTATATATTTCTCGCAAAAATCGCGAAAAACAAATCATCGTAGCAACACCTTTTAGTCAGTATACACCAAAACCTAATAAGGATCTACTTATGTCAAGGTCTAACAGAATATGAAGTTGGGTGAAATTCCATGCCGTAGTCTTTAGATAAAGCTATCGTGGAAATTATCAAAATGCAGCATCTGTTAGGTGTTTTACAATAAAATCTAATCAGCGTCTATTAATGTTAAGATCTAACGGAATATGAAGTTTGATGAAATTCAGTGCAACAATTCTTGAGATATAGCTATTGCGGAAATCGTAAAAAAATGCAGCATAGCATCGTCACCTGTACAACGATTTACACCAAAACTAATCAGCCCCAATTTATATCAATGTCTAACTGTATTTAGTTTTATTAAATTCCGTTTATTAGTTCTTGAGACCACAAAAGCGCCCACAAAATTTTTGTCACATAAAAACACACAGACTCACAGATATTTATTTTCTAAAAGCAGTCAAATAGTATTCAGGACCTTCTAAAGCATATAAATCCGTAAAAAACTAGAATTCGAATATTTTCACGAATCCAATACATTCACGTTGCAAAGATAGAAGACAGTATAAAGGAAAAAAATGGTTTAGAGATCGACCTCAGCCATCCTATTGAAAATAAAATATTTAAATATATTTAAATTCAAACGAGAAAAAATTTAAAAGAACACTCCCATAGGTTTAACATTAGCGTGCAAGTATTTTCGAGTGGGTATTGTAAGTACTTAATGATTAAAATTGTTGTTGTTTATAAGTAAATTGTAATTGCTCATCAGACGTTTTCTGCCATCCTAACTGAGATGCCTTTAATTATGAATAAATCATGTAAAACTTAAATTGAAAAAGGTAGCATGTTCAAATATCCACCAATTTAGGAATTCTCAAACAATTTTCTTTTATGTCATAATACATTTATATTTTTCCCCGTAGAACGCTACATTTCTCACATGTCTAAAGTTAGATTTATATCAGAACACAATAGACAGTCTTATACAGGTACACTGTATTCCATAATTTTATTTTTATATCACTATGTCTTGAATACTAAATATTAATAATTATCAATTTTCGGTGCTGTAGTTTCGTTTTATGCCTTGAAAATGTAACACAGTACAGTATGCAGGAAAACGTTTTCATTAAACTAAATATGCATTAAAACTGAATTATCCTTGTTTACTTAAGTTATTTTGCAGTCATTACTATAACTTATTTTAACACATGTTAATTTATTTTGAATTTATTTAATTATTGAAATATTTTAAATTGGTACACGAAGTTAGTTTTGTTTGCATTACCTTTGGCAAAATTTTACGAAAGACGCATTATTATGTATTTCATTAACTGATCGAACAATTAATTTCATAAAACTGTGAAATAGCGTTTGATGTTTCGTTAGAAAATCGTGAAATTTAATAAATTTCTAACTCGTCGAAACATATATTTGTCTAAGAGAATTTATTGAATTGAAATTCGAAAATATTATACTCGTCGGAATAGAACATAATTAGGTTATTAACTAACGGAAAATCTATATATCATTTAAAATTATTTTGATATTTCCGTACTATTTGTTTTAAAATGATCCGTCTTTCCATAGCATTAACTACATTTATTGTAAAGAATTCAGAAATTTCGATTTCAATTAAGATATTTTATTTACTATCTTTTATGAATTAAAATTTTCGCTATGATCAATGCTTGCACGTTTTCAAAGTAGATTCTTTGTATATTGAATTAATGTTAAGAGGATAATGTAATTATGACACGAAATATTTCTCAAGGGAAAAATGACTGATATTTAATCCAATATGTTTTGCTTGTATTTGTGATTAATTTCACACAGTTCCATCGTATTTTCAATATAACTATACACTTTAAACATATAATGAAATGGATAGGAAGGAAAAATTTTAAGTATATTTTTATACTTTCAATATGAATGTTTTCAAAATAATTTTTGAATAATTAGTCTTTTTTTTTAATAACTTCTCAATTTTCACAGGAAGATAATAAATACATTTTGGAAAATACAATATGCATTTAATCACAACTTAATTGGAAAACTAATGTAAAATACATACAAATGTCAAAAAAGAAACGAATGAGGACTTTTACTGCAAATCGCAACAAGTATGTATACAATTACGCTACATATGAAATTTTTCTCTAAGTATATGAAAATAGATATAGCTATAGATAATAGTTATAATAAAATTCTAAGAACAGTTATTTTTTAATTTATAAGGCATAGGCACAACTTTCGCGGTAATATGACATAAATTTATCTGGATATTGAAATCATTAATATCATTTTAAGGAATATTAGGGCAATTTAGTGGATGGACTGCAAATTGTATTCTTCAAAACGAACAATCGTATCTCAATGATATTTATGTCAGGGAAAAAGATACCTAACACCGACTTCATTCTTCTGAAACGAACATTTGAGGTGTCGGGGCAAGAAAGTGCCAAGCCTCATTTTTGGTGAAATAAATCTAACACGGTAATATGTTGCTTAATATTGTAAATTATAATATCCAACATATAATTTGTCTCTAATGTCACTTGGTGGCAGAATATGCGACAGGTTTCGTTTTTGCCCCAGATGTTTATGCCCGCAATGAAGATGGCTATTTTATAAAGAAACGCGATAGTAATATCATTAAAGTAATGCCATATTGTTACTCAGAATATCTCAAATGTCACAAAGACATTGGCGAAAAAACTTTAGGTTATCTATCTTGATTTGAGTATTTGATCGAATTTTCAAATTGAAATATCTCAGAAGTTCAAAAATGTGGTTTGGCACTCTCTTGCCCCGACCACCATAAATGTTCGTTTCAGAAGAATGAAGTCGGTGTTAGGCAATTACAGTTGCGATGTACAGTTTACAAATACTGATACATCGTCCTGGAAAAATGTATTTTCAGCCCATAATCGCTGACTTCATTGTACAGTAAATCTTCCTAGCTAAATGTCTCATGTGAACATTTCCAGTTACATCCCATTCAGATTTGCTGAAGATTGTAGAGAAGGGGTTTCCAACAATTCTATTAAGGACCGCAAACATACCAGTAATTTTATAGAGGAATCTTCAGTAATCTGCACCTTATTTTATCGCAGAATATAAATAAACTTTCTGCGATTACAGAAGTAAAAATTACTATACGAAAAAAACGGTAGTTCTGAGGCCCGCGTTTGAGTTGTTTGAAACACCAGATCTAGAGAAAAACGTTAGAAGAATGTCTAAATTAATAAAAATACGCTTCTATATATAAGAGTTCGCGCAAAAAAATCCTGATCACATGCACCAGTCAATGAACTTCGTATTTACTGCAGACTGGGGGCAAATGGGACATTGTCGATAATAGAACAAGTGAATTTTACTATAAAATGCTAGCTGACCCGCCCGGCGTTGCTCGGGCCCATGATAAACATAAATAAATTTATATAAATAAAATTATTATTGACTGTTTCTATGTATTTTAATGAAAATCTTTTCAAAGAATCCTAATTCTGGGTGCCTTCAGAAGCGTGCACAAATTTGTATTATTTTATACTTTTAAATGAAAATCTAGTCAAACAAAATTAAAGTTATGGAACCCTATTGCCTTCGGTAGCGTAAACCAAGCGTGCTACGCACTCTCCGGTTTCTTTTAATTTTATACTTTGAAAAGAAAGACCAGCGTAGACCGTGCCAGTGAAAATGTCCATAAATATACCTAAAATCAGCGTTCAGTCAATTTATATATCTAAACGAAAATTTTTCCAAACGAACCTAAGGGTTTTTAGGAAGTGTTTTCTTCATTTTTTTTTTACATCGTGTCATTTAATAATAAAAGCAAAATTGTTCTTCGCGTCCGAACTCTTTAAAATTTTTATGAGTAAAAAATAATGTTTCCGAAGACTGTGTATAGTTTGCTTGCTAAAATATTCATATTTATTTGCAAAAAGCAGTGTTTTTCTTCTTTTTTTTCAGATCCAAATCTTATGGGATTTTAGGTAGCTTTCAATACAAAAAGCTACCTATTGCAGCCGTTCGGAGGAAAGCAATTCCAAAAATTTTTGGTATATATTCATCAATTATGGCCCCCAGATCCCCAAACCACCCTCCGATCAAATGTTGATATATCTGACATATGTCATGCTGTAACTCTCTTATTTCCGAACCTATTTGGATGTAACGGAGTATGTATATAGGAGATACCCAGGTCTCGACCGAGTTCGTTGGCCAACTTCATCCGCCATCTTGTTGTTTCAAAATGTCTGTTTGTTAAAAAACTTTTATTTAAAAAAATTCAGACACTTGTACAAAATTTTTAAAAATTTAAAAATTGTTTCTGTTACGTGTTAGAACTTGATACAAGAATTCTGGAACATTTTTTGTTTTTGCTACATTTTAAAAAATGGCTGAGATATGCCAGTTTGAAATTCTAGGTTGGCTGAGATTTTGAAAAATTTTATCTCTGTTATGCTGTATCTCTCGTATTTATGATTTGATATGAATGTGACTGATCTTGTATACAGAACATACCAAGGTCTCGACCGAGTTCGTTGGCAAGCTTCATGCGTCATTTTATTTCAAAATGGTGCCAAGTTAATTTTTTTTTTTTTTTTTTTTTTTTAAATATAAAAAATTATAAATTGAAAAAGTTGTTTCCGTACAATGATTCCAAAACCTTTTTTTTTTGGCTTTATCTTACAAAATGGCAGAGATATCCTCAACCAAATTTTCAGACTTCTAAGTACAGTATATTTCGGTAGCCATCGGAAACACACACACACGGACAAACTCTTTTCTTTTATTAGTATAAAAATTAGTTGAATTTTCAGGCATTTGTCTATAGATAGCGGTACCAGCATTACGCAACCACATGTACTGAATAGTTTTTCCATTAACTGATTGCAAATTAAGAAAAAAAATTCTTAAGCCTAACTGTAATGGATATTTTAAAGTTTAATAAATACTTAATTTGATAAAGTATTAAATCTGTGTTTAACAATATTAAATGTGATTATGAAATTTTTATCAATGCTATTCATTCGCAATCTTCTTTTTGTGTTAGTGATAAATAGTTAATTTACAAAAAGCCCAAATTCAGTTCAAATTAGTCTGGGAAAGAGTGGGAGATATCAAACTGGAGGACACAAAAGGGATTACATATAAGCAATGTCATGATATTGCATTTAAAAGTTACATTAAATAATACATTTTGTGCACAAAAAACTTAATGTTCCGTAATCTTTTATAACGATTAAAATAATACCATTTATTTTTCAAATTTACTTTGAATAAAAGCATGACAATGTAATAAAGACCGCAATCAATTTTCTTTTCGTAAGTTTTACAAAATTAGAAAGAAAAAATTTATTTTTAATGTAAGATTGCATTTTTCATTGAATTAAACAGGATAGTGGTCATGCTAAATATAAGTTAAGAGAAAAAAAAATTCCGCCATTTTAACAAACGCCAAAAACTACTTATCTGACAGTATACTACTTATTATACTCCGATGAATTTCCCATGTAAATTTGACCAAATGTGCTAGCATAAAATATCAAATATCAAAGGAAAGATACATCTCAGAAAAAGAAATCGAAATGTAGGTAAATATTACAATGGATTTTTTTTGGACCAAACAGAACGTTGTATGTCTATTATATAAGCAGACATAAAAAAATTTAAACTTTCCATGAAATTAGTGGATATTAAGATTTCCGTATTTTTTATCAATTCAATATTTAAAAGAAACTGGACAACTTTATGGAGAGAAAAGTTTCTGGATGGATTTTTCCGACAGGTAATTAACTTTTTAAAAGCACGTAGCTCTACTAATTTGAAATAAAAATAAAAATTGTATGTCTGATTAGCTCAAAACAGCTAATTGTGGACACTAAACAGCAAAATATGCCAAAAAAGAAATAAAACCACGAAACGATACGAAGAATGATACGAAAATTCAGATTATAAAATATCCAAGAAGTTGAAATAAAAATGACTTAAACATGTTTAGAATCATAATGCTAAAATAGAGCGCAAAAGTAAATATCCCATGCGAAATTTTCTTTGAGTATAAGTGGCAAAGTTTCACATTCATCAATAATGTGAAAAACAAGAAATTTTAACTAGTGGACGCTTCGAATTTAACGTTAAAGTATATAAATTAATTATTTGATACCACTAGGTATATGGTTCTGTAAATGGATAAAAATGTATGTAATAAAATTTTAAAATTGTTCATAAAAATTAAATATTCTTAATTATTGAAATTTTAAATGTAATCAAAAATATGTACTAATAATTTACAAACTAACATAATTACGAAATATGACAGATTAAATAATGCGAGAATAAGGCTAATTACACTGTTTTAAAAAAGTAGTGGAAATCAAACAATCTGAATTTTAAAAAAAATGTAGTCTACTGTTAACACTCAACAGAACGCAAAAAGAGGGGGAAAATTATTTAGAAATCACTTGTTGCACAAAAACATAGTTTATAAAAAATATAAAAAATTAATTTTCTAATAAATACCACATTTAAAACTCTACATTAAAAAAAAAAAAAAAAAAAACATTTTAAGTTTGAAATAATGTCTCATGAGCAACATTTTTTCCATGAAAAGGAAGGAGGAAAATTCTTGGAAATGACAATATGTGATTAACAAGTACATGACCTTGAAAGCAAATACTGCGACACTGGAATTTTTTCACAGAGTGATTTATTTACTGCATTATATTTCTGCCTCCCTTGGGCTCGACGCGTGTCCATCTGGTCCGAGCGACTCCTGCACAGGTCGGGTTGTACACATCCCGAATCCACAAATTCCATTTGAAGTCAACCCGCAACCCGACCCGAATTCGAAAAATAATATTCAGTGTCCCGCAACCCGACTCGTATTCGCAAAAATAATATCTAGTGTCCCGCAACCCGACCCGACATTTGCAACCCGCAATGAAAGGACAATAAATCATGTTTTAATGATATTATTAAAAGTTGTCTACAATTATATCTCTAATACAAATTTTATATAGAAAAATGGACAAATCTATATTTGAAATATTCAAATAAAGTGAAACCTCGAGATAGTTGAATAGATTCACGCATCGGGTCGGGTTGTTTCTATTTTCTTTCGGGTTTTTTTTCGGACTCTAATTTTTCTTCCTGCGTGTCGGGTTCCCAATAGAATATTATTCCGTGTCATATTTAGGTTTTTTGGAATTCGGATTGTTGAAACTTTCCCAAAAAGTTTGAACAGAACTATGTTTCATATGAAACTAAATACGTATTTGAATATGAACGAGTATATATTCAATTTACTGCATGAGAAAAATACAATTTATATAAGAAATGTAATCATAGATTATTCTTTCTTTATGGCGCAGTTAAGAGCCATATTTTATTTTCTAAGAATATGAAAAACATTACCAAAATTTCACTTATGATACACATAAAAACACATGCATCGTATTTGTGATAGTTTTTGCACACATACACATGCTACGTCTGCGTTAGATTTGGAGGTGCCTACTATTCCAAAGTATAAGTGTACAAATATATCAGTGTTAGGAATTGAAAAAATTTTCGCTAAATAGAGGTGTCCGCTTTTCGGGGGTTTTCATTACAGAATTCTTTTTGTATATATATTTTAACCTGAAAAAAATATTGTGGACATTTTTTGAAAAAGCGAGTCAACTCGAACCCGAACCGAAAGAGTCAAAACCCAACCCGAAACCGACCCGAACCAATGAAAGTCAACCGGTCCCGCAGTAAAAACATAGAAGTCAACCCGACCCGAACCGCAACGAAAAATATAATGCCAACCCGACCCGATCCGAACCGCAGGTCGGGTAGGGTGCGAGTAAAAGCGGGTAACCCTACCCGATACAGCCACTCAACCTGCTGGGTTAAATACCTACCAAAATATAAGCTTGGACAACTGATATCACACATTTTTTTAGACACAAGATTTAACCTGGTCTTTTTTTCTTTAAGCTTTCTTTTTTTTTTCTTTTGAATGTTTTTTTTTGTTTTATAATAATGCTTATATAAGTCTTGAATTTGCCTTCATCGGAAACATTTATATTTGATGTCCCATTAGATCCATGTCATAAACACCGGAGTAGCGTTCTAATGGGACAAAATTTCATTTCATAAATTAAAGGTTATTTCTCTCTCAATAAATAAGCTATGCTTAACATTTTTCATCTATAACAAGGAAACTGTTTAAAGTAATTGTGTGCAAAAAATTGGGAACATTATAAAATATAATTTCTAAATTATGAAATGTAAAGCCTTCGCCATTAGTCCCCAGTCTCCTATACACACATTCTGATGTGGACAGTAATGTGAACGATTGCTTTTCAAATTGTTCTCGGATGAAATTAATATTTTCCATGTATCGATCCAGTTTTTGAACATGGAAGTACTTTAGATAAATGTCTGTATTCACATCTGTTACGATCAATCTGATACTGGCTTAAGTTTAGCTCTCTGTATTTTGTTGTTTGCAAAGTTCTTTGTTAGTTGCAATAAAACTATGAAAGGGGAACATGTGTATTCTCACCATCATCTTTATCCAAAATACTTTTATTTCAATGCTTTCCAATTTTATTTATCCGCTATTGCACATGACATTCATAAAAATAAATGACGAGACTATCGAGTAAACAAAAATAACTGTTTTAATTTACTACATCGAAAATAAAATTGAGAAACTATTTGATAATATATTCTCGACAAAGATATTTGCAATTTATTTTTCAGAAATTAATGCATATCATTTAAAAGATGTAAAATATGTGATAAATATCTTTGTAAAGTTTTATTTTAAAAGAAGAAAATTTGAATAAAACAAATAAAGAGGAATTTCATGCATTTTCTGTGGATCTAATACTTAATATGCAAATTCTCATTAGAAAATTATATAAATGTATAATATATTTTGTGTTTAATAATTAATCTAATGACAGCTTAAACGTTGTTGTGACAAAGATAAATCCCTTGCTTTATAAGTAGCCGTTATCTTCTGGCGTGCTTTAAATTTCTCGTAGTTCTTGTATTATTATGAACTCTATCCAGACAAAAGCATTTGTCAAAACATCACATAAATTGATTCAAATTACACCGAGACCTCCTACCTATATAATGTCGTCTTAGTCTATGATTAACGATTATGAATGCTGACAACTTGCTGGAATTCTGATAAACTGCCTTAAAGATATTATTAAAGTTTATTAAGTGCATTGTCTTTATGGGATGGGATTAACAACTTAAAAATATGTTCGGGTAAATAAAATCAGATACATAAATTCATATTCCAACACAATACGTTGTGATCATTAAACATATATAGAGTAATTCCGGGTGAGATGCCGGATATATTTTTAATTTGTGTATAAAATCCTTTGGTGCACATAAACTACAAATAATCCTGCTGTGCTATATAATGTTAAATATACAAAACAAGTACTGAGACAAAAATATAAAATTATTTAATGTTTGTTAATTTTGTTTCTAAAACATTACAATGCGGGGCTTCACCCGTACATTCAGGGTGAGACGCCGCACATGTGCGGGAGTTATGCTGCACCTGTCATAAGAACAGAATGAAATTGTAAATAAAAAAAAATAAAAAAATAAATTCATATCTGGACAATAATCAACTATGTAAGAACAAAAATAAACTAAATGAGTACAATGAAACGTACTAGTGGGTTAAAATCAATATTAGTCTGTCTACTCTGTTCACTACTAAAAATATCTACTTATTTTTAAAAGATTGGATGTTAATTGTTATTTCAGCGACAACGTAACATTGGTGTATTAGTGAGAGAAAATAAAATAATAAAATAGTGTTTACATTGTTTTATTTGTTAATAGACCTGGTTTTTCGACTGCAATCTACACAAAGTCTCGAAAAGAGTACAGTCTCCGTGTAACCACATTTGGAACATGATGCAACGACGTCAATCGCAATTCCTCTTAGTTTTGGCGTAGTTTTCTACACATTCCTTGCAAACAACGTCTGCGTCACATGTGTGATCCAACTTTTCATTATTTTCATCTTGACTTGCATCTTTCTTCACCTTCTTGCTTTTTATTTTTCCCTTTTTCTCCTTAGGTGTAGTAAACTTCATTCTATTTGAACATTCAGCAATGTCTGATGAACTGAATTTTAATAATCGCGGCATACCGTACAAAAGAAAGTGCGGCATGTGTACCGGATGGCAGTTCGGCATGTATCCCATTTTGTACGGTACAGACGTCGCAAATCACAGTTGCCTGCTCTCTCAAAGTAAAATGTCATAAGCATACACACAGTACTCTATACAGAAGTTAGTTTTGACTTCGAAATCACGCATGAATTTCGTAATTAGCGTATAAAAAGTACCGCTAAAATCGGGTTTTCACGTGTTTTCCACCAAGATATGACTTGGCAGACCGATTGCGTTTTCTTATGCGAATCGAGTTTTGACTAATTCTGGAATTTCAGCCGTGAACTCGATGAGGTGATTGTCCGTGCTGCCGCCTCCGGGTCTATATTATTTATTTGACACCAGCTCGTAATAGAATTAGAAAAACATTTAAATATAAGTAAATAACATCAATGGGCCTAAATATGATGACAAAGGTCTTATACCTAAAGTCCTGACGGAAAAATCCATACAAGCGGGAAAAATTCTACCTTACGATAGAATATAGATTGGCCACCCACGGCTTTTATCGTTGAGACTTTTTCAGCCAAGTCTAACTCGTCAAAAAAAGTGTTTGTTAGCAAAAGCCAGCTCCTTCACTTTAGAATTTAGTTAGCGCTCTAAGATTTTTTGTGAGGCTGGCGGAACATATTAGGCACGAACACACCAAGTTTTAAAAAGATTCGGTGACTAGAATTATTTTTAATAAATATAATAGTAAAAAGATGTGGCTCCAATGGGCTGAGACGTGGCGAGGTAGTTGTTGTTTACAAATGTGCTGGCTTAGTGACACAATTTAAACTGTTTTTAATGGTTCAAGGCATTTTAGCACTTAATAGATAACCTAAAAAAGGCAATGAAAAGTTCTATGATAGGAGATTTTAGGATGGATACAGCTAAGGGAAGTTGATTAACAAATGATGAGTTAGCATTAATTGACGGGATCTTGGGAAGCGGTGGGGGGAGGGGGGAGCTATACAAAACACAAGTGCTCTACGAGACCCGATTTAAAATGAATCTTCACTTGCAATTGAGAGATGGGACTTTAAAAGGGATCCCCCTTTTTGCCCTTCTGACGGGCCCCCCAAGAGATATACGTAAAAACCAAGGTGCCAAAAGAAACGGGGGGGGATAACCTTTAGGCGGTTTACAGCTAATTTTGGTGAAATTTTTGGAGCTGTCCGGCCCATAGGAACAGAGAAAAATGGAAAAAACTAAAATAAATATGAGAAATTGAAAAAAATAAATAAGAAAAGTGCTCCTGACAGGAGACGAGAGAGAAGGAGGGGGAGAGTAGAACCAGACAAAAGTGCTTGATGAGATAAAACTTGATATGGTACATGACGGGGTTTGAACACATTGAATGTCTCCCCCGTGGGGGGGGGTAACTTCGGTCCTATGTTAGATAAGGCCTCGGGACCCTCTTAGAAATGTCGGCCTCGACGTTTTTCACTTCGTTGGATCCTTTAGAAGAGGCCTACGTCCTCTGTGGGGCTTAAAGGGGCTGAGAAAGATGGGAAAAACTAAAATTTAAAAAGAGTTGAAACAGAGAACTATGTTTCCTAAGGGAGGGGGGAGTGAGAGGCGGAGAGTAGGACCAGACCATAGTGCTTGACGAGACCTATCGATTGATATGTTACATGAAGGGGTTTACATAGGGTTTACATTTGGGGGGAGCACCAAAAACGTCTTACTGAACCTTTTCCATGATTGTGCCAAGGTTGGAGTTATGATTTCGTCAAGATCATCGCAAAGCTTATATTGGCACTCCTATATACGCATATATATATTCCAAACACTCCTCTATGTGCCATATACGCAATTATACACATATTATTTATGTTTTATATGTTGTATATACATCATATACACATGTCATATATATACATAATATATGCATCATATATGGCTATAACTTGGCCACATACGTACAGAAATGTTATATATATATATATATATATATATATATATATATATATATATATCATACATTATTATAATGACATACATGCTTTATAATTTGGCGATAAATCTTGGCCGCTTGGTAGTTCATCCTTGGAAGCCGCTATAACACGAAATTATCAAATTTACAATATATTAATGGAAACAGAAACAAAAATATTTCATGCTTGGTGGCGAAAGTACCAAATTTCTTTTTTATTTTTCATATCTGATAATTTGCATCTATCCTTTTTTGTAATTTTAACATTTTTGTAACGATTTTATGCATTTCTATTGCTTATTCAAAGAAAAAGTCTTCTAAAGTTACAGAATTCCGTTAAAAACGGTCAAAATAGTAAAATGCGAACATCGTTTGGTCCATTCTCGACCGAAAGCAACTACCGTTATCATTATATTTTTTACGCGTGAAGGTTTCGTTATGGTACTTCATTGTGAAGTTTGGTATTTTTTGAAATTCATTATTTGAAAAACGGCATAATCATTCGATTTGAAATTTATATGAAGAAAAAAAAAACAATTTTTTTCCTTTCTAACGCAGTTTGTCTAACAATTTTGTGACAAATACTTTTTGAGCTATTAATTCTTTCACTAACTTTAAATGTTTCATTTTCCGAGATTAACCTGTGGCAACGATGGATTGCTGTGACTTTTCATAAACATGAAAAATGATAGAGATTGAAAGAATAAGCCTCCCTGTTGGTGGCTAATAAATGTGACATAATACTTATTTGAGAAACAAAAAGCGAAGCATATTACTGCATTTTAAAGATATATTTTACAAGAATTTCAAATTACTGTAAATATCGTTAGTTACCAAACTCCGAAAACAGTCCCTAAATGTAGGGACATTTAAATATATATTCACAAAATGTATATCTCAAACTCGAGATTACAATTTTGTTTTTATCTTTGAATATCAAACAGCCCCACTGGCGTCAGGAAAGTCTCTTTCATCTACCAGAAATGAAACTAGCAAAAGACATCACGTTTTGAATTAGAGTTGTTCTAAAATTTGTATTGCATTTTGTTAATTTTTTAGAGACCTTTTAACGACGATTTGGAATCTAGAAATGCTAAGAGACATTTAGAACAGTTACTAAGGTAAGTTTATGTGCAAGGTTCATCACTGTTTCCATACTATAATTCTTGTCATATATTTCTTTAAAAACTGCAAGAGAAATCTACTATACGAAAATTTCTTTAAATAGTAGTACGAACTAGAATATAGAAATAATGATCTGTATATTGCATTGTTATACATTAAATTGAAATGATGATTAAAAGCAGAATTTACGAATAATTTAATTTTGTTGAATGAATAAATTTAAGGCTTTCCACGTAGTTATATATTAGTATTTTTCTTTGCGTGACTACTTAATTAGACATTTTTAAAATAATAAAACTAAGTGAAATCATGCATTGTTCTCAGCGCCATGAACTGATATATCCATTCACTTTGCTTATGTTTTACTGCAATAGAAGCATTATTTAAATTAATATAATTCTACAGATATAATGCATTTTTTAAACATTGAGTAATGATTTATACTCTCAAGATTTATATTCATATACGTAATTAAGTTTTTATATCATATTGAAAAAATCATCTTTTTTAGCTACTTAAAAAAAAATTACACAGAAAACAACATTACAATTTTGCTCTTTTACTGGGCGGTCAGAGGGTTTTAATAAATCATTTGACGTTATAATAGCGGTAAGAAAATATTATTATCAATGGATTAAGTTTTGAGTCCAATAGGTAGAGTACAATGGAAAGTGTCCTTTTGCAATTTTCCTAGAAACATGGTGGTCAACATGTACGATTAGAAGATTTTATGTTATGTTTCATTTATTTTTTTTAAATATTTTTATTATGGGACAAACGGGGATTATTTAATACAATTCTATTACCATTTTTACTGTTCTTTCTTCATCTAACAAAATGCTCAAGATAGCTTCATTTTTTACGTATAAAAAGTTTAGTTTATGAAATTAGTTATGTAGAACATATAGTAATAAACATACTTTTGGTAAAATTAATGTTACTAAAAGTACAAGGACCCAATATCCCATAATCTGGTCCAAAACCAAGACTTCCTTCATTTATACGCAAAGGAATTATCACCTAGTGTACTATTATATGTTTGCTTCCTAAAAATAAAATCTAGTCGCAACAATACATTAAATGTGATGCCAAACCACACCATATAAAAATATTCAATTTACTGTGGACCCGCAATTAATGGAGATCTGTAAATGATTAATAATTTATATCGATCTGATTTTCAGGGCTCCCACGCTGTCCGTTTTTTTGCATACCACATTTTTCAAAGAAATTTTTTTTTTAATTTAAATATAGTAAAAATCTACCCAGAAGGTTATTGTTGTTGTAACTGCCCATAGGATTATATTGGATCCCTCCCCAATTTTTCAATTAGCTCATTGTATTGCCTTTATCTTTGAGTTTGCACGATATTTGACTGGTCTGTTTATATGAGTTATTGTAGTATAGTATTGACTACCAAATCATGACAAAAAATCTTAGCTGTAGTTCGCGCATGCGCAATTAAAATTTATTTCATTCAAATACCCATATCTCATCAACTATTCAATATATTAATATTTTAATTGCAGTATACTATTTGTATTGTTGTTTCTCAAGCTTTTGAAAAGCGGTGTTAATTTCGATTAAAAACTCTGCATGCTATAAACAAAAATTTGAATTTTTCACAGAAACGTTAACATCTTCAAGAATCTGCGTGCTATTCTTACACAGATGCACAAAATCGTTGAGCATTTTGAGCATTTTCTGTTTCTTGGGGAAACGCAAATATTATTTTATTATTAAATTTGTTATTGACCCCTAATTGTCCTCGGGACTAAATCTTCACTGAAAAACATGAAGTCAAACATGTTCTTTACATCCTCAAAGTTCAAGGGGATTCCGGGCATTTCCTCACGAATTTCAGTGGATATTCGGCAAAACGTCTGAAATCGAAACCTTAATTTCTGGACATCAATGTATTTCACAACTACTCCTGCTAGACTGTGGATCGATATGCTATTAAACTAACGTCAGTCATTTGCAAGGATCCGAACATATCATAATAATTCTGGGAATTTTGAAACTTCAATTAGTTTCCGAGATATAAATGTTTTTGTCAGTTTGAGAATATTCGGTAATAATGGAAAATAACTTACTCCATTGTTCGGGAAAAAAGAAAGGTAACAAATTTGGTTTAATATACATTTTTCTTGCCATGTTCATATTAAAACTGAAATGAAAAAAATCAATTTGAATAAATGCAATTCCTTGATTATCTTCAGCTATCCGTACTGGTGAACAAAGATGAAACTGTTGTAAACTATTCGCTTTCGACAACTTAAACAATTAACAGTAAATTATCCTAACTATAATTGCAGGCTCTACAAGTTCAAGATAATGGCAAACATCCGAATTGTTTTTCCCTATTTCTTACTCTCAATCAAATTTTATTGCCGTTCGTCGTCACTTTCTTATAATGTCACTCAACTGTAAGGGCATGAATATAACATAATTTGCAAAATGTAATACTTTTTGTAAGATAAAATGTATATATATATATTTACTTGTCCAAAAACACGATTCCTTACCTATAATAAATATTTTTTTTTTATAACATTAATACTGTAAATATTTTTAAAAGGTCAAATCCAACTACTAGATTTCATTTTTTCTCCAAAAAACTCAAGAGATCTTTTAAAACAGAAATAGAACACCATGGGTTGATACAAAGCTAGTGTCTAATAAAACGTGAAATATACCTCAAATGTGGCAAACGTATGAAAAATCGCAGTTATCAGAACTAGTGAACAAACATGAAACTGTTGCAAACTATTCGATTTTGACAAATTGAACATTTAAAGGTAAATTATCCTAACTATAATTGCGGACTCCACAAGTTCAAGATAATGGCAAGCCTCCCAATATTTTTTTCCTTAATTCTTACTATCAATCAAATTTTATTCCCGTTCGTCGTCACTTTCTTATAATATCGCTCTTCTGTAACGGCATGTTTATTATAATTTGCGAAAGGTAATACCTTTTTTAAAGATAAAATGAATTTATATATATATATATATATATATATCTGTATATATATATATATATATTTACTTGTAAAAAAACCTACATTGTAAACATGATTCCTTAGCTATAATAAATCTTTTTAAAAAATTAATGCTGTAAATATATTTAAAAGGTCGAATTCAACTACTAGATTTCATTTTCCCCAAAAAACTCAAAAGATATTTTTAAATAGAAATAGAACACCATGGGTTGTACACAAAGTTAGTGTCTAATAAAACGTGAAATATACCTCAAATGTGGCAAACGTATGAAAAATCGCAGCTATCCGAACTAGTGAACAAATATGAAACTGTAGCAAACTTTTCGCTTTCAACAGCTAAAACAATTAAAGGTAAATTATCCTTACTATAATTGCAGGCTACACAAGTTCAAGATAATGGCAAGCCTCCCAAATTTTTTTCCATATTTCTTACTATCAATCAAATTTTATTGCCGTTCGTCGTCACTTTCTTATAATGTCACTCTACTGTAACGAAATTAAAATAACATAATTTTCGAAACGTAATACTTTTTTTAACATAAAATGTATATATATATATATATATATATATATATATATATATATATATATATATATATATATATATATATATATATATATATATACTGCTCAAAACAATTAGGGGAGCTGGCAAAAAAGTGAAGATAACCGTGCGAAAAAGCTATGCATGGGCATAAAATGGAGAGTACACATGTATAAATGCGCAATAAAGAAAAAAAGAAGCAAAAAAATGAAAGGTAGCTTTGATTCTTTGAAACGATGGATAGAACATGAAAAGCTGGTTTCAGGCAACAATTTGGTTACATGAAAATGTCAAAAAAAAATTGTTTAGAAATGATTCAAGATGTTTAATTTGGAGTGTGGTCCCATCCAACAGCTAAGAAACTGCACACCTGTTTTCCATGGATTCGATGAGGTTTTCGATAAGACTTTGGGAAATACTGTTCCACTCCTCAAGAATTGCAATCTCCAAGTCCCGGACAGTGAAAGATGGTCTTATTCTCGCGGCAATGCTTCGTCCGAGTGTGTCCCAAACGTGATCGATTGTATTCAGGTTAGAAAAGCATGCTGACCATTCCATACACTTTATTGTTTCAACTCCAAGCTTGTTTTCCACCAGACGATCTGTATACGATCTGGCATTACCATGCATAAAAACAAAGGAATCACCATAGCTGAAGCGTAAGTTACTACATGAGGTCACAGTATCTCGTCTGCATAGCTTTGAGCCGTCAAAGTGTTATTCCTAATTATATGCAGGTTTTTACGTCAACTTATGCTGATTCCAACCGATAACATCAACCCACCTCGTCTGTAATGGGAACTTTCACGAACGAATGTTGGGTTATTTCAAGTGCCTTTTTCCCTCCGTACCAAAACACGCCCACTCCAGACTGAATTGGGACTCGTCGGTAAACAGCACTTGACTCCAATCACGTTGCCCCCAATCTCGATGTTCAGCAGCCCACCTTCTTCGGGCCCCACGGTGGTTTGGGGTCAACGAAATAAAGACCATTGGCCTACAGGCATGGACGATCAAGGACGATGCTGGTGATGCCTATTCCGGACTGTTTGGCTGGGCACCCTTTGTCTTGTTACCAAGAATCTTTGCAGCTGAGTAGCATTGCTTGTTCTATTTCAACAAGCTGTTAACAGGATATATCGGTCATTAGTTGCTGTGGTAGCGCGTGGCCAACCTTGCCCTGGTAGACGTCTAACATATCCTGTTTCTTGGAATCGATTCCATATCATTGCAATGACATTTCTTGCGACTCCAACAGCATCCGCTACACTTCTTTGTGTTTGCCTGGATTAAAGTCTCCCGCTAATAGGTTAAGTCATAGATCATGATAAATCACGTTGTTGGGACATTTTCAAGTCACGTTTTCTCAAAAGAAAAGCTGAGCAATTGAATTTCACAACTGAGACAGAGAAACAGACGTTTCTGCGAAATCCCGATTTCTTCACTTATCGCCTTTTTCTGGTTTTTGACGTCATAATCTTTGATTTACATATGAAGTTTTATTTTTCTGCTTTCTGGCTACGCTTTAAATTATAGATACTTTAATTTAAGTTACGTATCGTTGTAAATATTTGCGTAATTTCTCCCCTAATTGTTTTGAGCAGTACATATATATATATATATATATATATATATATATGTATATATATATATATATATATATATATATACTTGTCAAAAACCTACATTTTAAACATGATTCCTTACCTATAATAAATATTTTTATAAAATTAATACTGTAAACATTTTTAAAAGGTCGAATTCAACTACTAGATTTCATTTTCCCCCCAAAAAGTCAAAGGATCTTTTAAAATAGAAATAGAACACCATGGGTTGCTACAAAGCTAGTGTCTAATAAAACGTGAAATATACCTCAAATGTGGCAAACGTATGAAAAATCGTATCGCATGTAGGTAAAATAACTTTATATTTTTATAGCTATTTTATAGTAGGTTATAATTTATTCATTTCCAATTTTCCAATTCGTGCGTAGTTTAATAATTATGCACTGCAGTTTTAACGCTTGATGCAGAATTTAAAACGAAGTGAAAGTCTCTAAATTCTAATATAATTAATTCATAAATAATTGAGTACTATTTCATAAATCGCAATACATATGCAATATGTGGACATCTTAGATGATATTATTCATTAAATTATAATAAACATTAAGTCTCTTATCAGATCGTACTTCCTTGTAATCGAGAATGCATATAGATGGAAGATTAGTTTGAGGAGGTTCAGTTTAATGATGAACATCTGAATTAATCTGGTGATAATGTTTGATTTAATAATGAACTAAATTGTTGGACTTGGATTTGTAAAGTATCAATCGAAGAACTATAATGAATCTAATTTTTCGCATGTAAAATTTTCATAATAAGTCCTAGTGCAAAAAAATTGTTTGAATATGCAGATCGAAATAAATGTTCGTAAACGTATTATATGAATCACAAGTTATGTTGGTTGCATAGGGTTTAATGGCAAGAAATTCCTTTAGGGACTTGCTGTGCCAATAATCACAAGTTGGAAAGAAATTAATGTGAGTATGCTGAAAGGTTCTTCATGACATATTCAATATTTTTGGAGATAGTAAAACCATCTTTGAAAAGCATCAGAAAACAAAATATTTTATTGTGTTTCACAAATTTTCTACTTCACACACGATGATACTTTGAATGCGGTATATGGTGGATAGCACTGAATAATAAAATGTTTTACTTTATGTAGCTTCTCTGTCCTTTATTGGGTGTTTTTACTTATTTTCTTAGTCTATCTAGCGCCGTCAATTTTCGTGCCGCAGGTACCGTTCCAACATTTTTTTTATGTTTTCACTATGAAAATACACATTCCAATAAAAAAAGTAGGTGTTGCTATTTGAAATTTTCGAATTTTTGTCAATGTAACCGTAACTGTTAGAGTTTAACTGTTGTTTTTCATATGATTCTTGAGCGCGTACCTCAAAATATTTTAAAACAAAATTTCATTCAGTTTCTGTGAACGGTATGATAGCTAAGGTCTCATATATCGGGATAGTTTTTTTATAATCACCTGTATTTATACATGGAATTTTACTTACCGTTATTATCTTGTAAAATTAAAATTACCTTCTTCTAATGAAATGAAATATAGCAAATAATTTAAAATAGTATGTACTATACGTAGCTATGCATGTACAAATAAGCATTTAAAAATGAATTCGGAAAATATTTTAGCATACCAAGCGAAAAAAAAAAACATGTCAAGTCATTGTGTGAAAACAAAAATCTGATTTTCTATCTGTCTCCTGACAGGTGAAATTTTAAGGAATTCTTCTTATTATCGTAGAGTATTTTTTACTTGCTTGGTAATATTTACAAAAAGTTTCGGAAAAAGATTCCAATAGCTAAATATTTTTTTCTAAGTATGCAAAAGAATAGAATATTTTGGATTTATGTAATTTACATAAACGGTTGCATTACAAGGCAACGATAGTTTCCACTGAATTAATTTACAGTTAATCTCTAATATTCTAAAATTTTTATTATGTCTGAAATATATTTTATATCGTAAAGTCCTATTACATAAATATCTCTCACATTTATTTCAATTTAATTTTAACATAAGTTACATTTTTTCACCAAACATTTAGCATGATTTGCCTAATAATTTGAAACTGTAGGTATATTTGCTATAAAGCGATTTCAATGAATAATATACAAAAAAATTTAAATATAAAGTAAAAATATTTCATTTTTTATCCGACTCAATGAGTGCAATTAATTTTCAGCAACTGCTGTTTGCTTTGTATGTAGATAATTATTTTGAAGACTAAGACTTGTATATACTGTGTTTATCCGATATCAACAATTAAAAAAACATTCATTAACACTATGTTGCGAAATAACCACAAATTATTAAAATGCATTATTTTCCATTTTTAGTTTTGCTATTCTAGGACAATGGCTAGAGAAAGAATTTTATAGATTTAAGGGTCGATTTATAGACTTTCAAATTCGAAATATTAATAAAAATAGTAAAAATAATCAAAATATTATTATTTTTATTTTTAGCATAATAATAAAATTTATAACCACAATTTCCGATTAAAATAATGTTTCGATTACTATCATTTTTAAGTGAGCTATGAGTATTTTTGTGCAGTCTCAGACAGCAGCTGTTTCAGCCACGCCCACTTAAATCACCATTTGGATAGCTGCCAACATTTAAGCTTTCTTCCTACAACTAAAATTTTTTAATTTTTTTCTTATTTGTTCGCCGAAATTGACCATGAAATAAGGCAAAAAACTCTATTTAAGTTTATATTAACAAAAAGCATAAAAAATTGCAGCTATGCCTTTTAGAAGACTGTGTGCAGTTTTGCTGATCCAATGGCTTTTATTTTATCATGAATATTTATTTTGTGACGCAGTATATTATTAATAAAAAATATACAAAATGCTCATCAAATATCATTTTAGTAATGCAACTGGATACTACACATATAAAGGTGAAGTACATTTCTACTTTTCCAGCGACAGAGCATTTATTTAGAAAGTATTCTGTAATTTTACTTCAATTTTAAAAAATCACTGTTTGTGAAAATTTTATTGTACCATTAGAGGTAACTTCGGATAGTTAATAATAGAAAATAATGTTAAAGAAATTTTAAAATTTCTTAAATTTTTCGTTCTAAAACATACTTTCTAATTTCAGGCTATTTCCCGAAATTCCATTTTATTATATTTTATAAAATACATATAATTTCAGATTACTAGAAAAAAAAATAGTGTGTTTGCGTACATTAAAAATATGTCTTTGAGCAATGTTAATGTGAATTTACTACAGGTCAAAAATCATAACATTTCAAGTATTGCAGAAAAATTCATTGGTGGGCATATAAACTAGCTCTATTTGTCATAAATGCATAAATATCTGGTAAATGAGTATAATGTTAATAAAACAATTCATAGTTTAAATGTTTTTTTTTAAAGATATTCAGCATTTATAACTCATTCATTCAGTAAAACCTGTTTTTTTATAGATTGAAGATTTTAGTCGTTTTCACGATTTTAAAACGATGTCATAAAACGACGTGCTAAAATAAATCATTTAAAGGTAATTAAATTTGAAAAATTAAATGAAATACATATTTCTATATTTTGTAAATTCAAATTAAGTTCATATTTAAAATCTTTATTTATAAATTAATAGCAAAAAAAATGTCATTTATTTTTATTTATAATTGATTATTGTGGATGAATTTTCAACCTGTATGAGAAAATAGAATGTGCATGGAGAGTTTTGAAGAATGCTAATCATCCGAGATTTTTAAAATTTAAATTTTGATTATCTCAAGAACCATTAAAGATATTTTCACCATAAAAAGCATATTAATATCTAATAATAACATAAATATTTGCTGTAATTTAAAAAATAATCATTAGTAAATAAAAATGTTGATTTTGATGTTTCACTGTATTCTTAAATTTTAGTTAATCTACCTAACAAATAATTACATGGTACGTCATATAAAATAAAACGTCTTCTTCTTATTTCCTCTTTTTTTATTCATTTATATGTATTGAAATATATTACGGCCAAAAAGAAAGTATTTCAATGTTTTCTTTCTTTATTAAATGAAGATTAATTGTAGTAATTGTATTTACATTGAAATGGTTTCAACTGAATTCTTGCCAAAAATTCTGATAATCCTCAAAAAACATCTTATACGAAGGCAAGTTTCATTTAGCCTAAAGCATTATTTTTTATAGAAATTATTTACAAGACGTCCTGTGATATGTATTTTATAACAATAACATTTAATTGCACAAGAAATTGACATTTTTTTCGGTTACAAAACGGGCAGTTTTATGCATAGTTTTAAATGAAAAAATACTATATTTTCGCAGGCAATACTAATAGTTATTTTATATATTAAAAAAAGAAATATTCCGATATATATATATATATATATCGGAATGTAGGGTAAAACATTTTTCCGTTGCTGACAAAAGTCTAGAAGGGCGAAAAAATCAGAACACCCCATAAAATTGTTAGGGGACATCTGGGTTATTGAAAACCCACACCTTTTGCCACAGGAAAATTCTTCTCTACTCTTTCTAGGAGAGTGTGGAACAGTTCCGAATTTTGGTGGTATGGTAAAAACGGGTAATAATCAGAAATTAAGTTTTTATACTTCCAGTAACAAAAAGTTTTATTCAAATTTTAAAACATATATATATATATATATATATATATATATTATTTTTAAGGTCAGTAAATTTTGTTTTCAGGTTTTCAAGCAATTTTTAATGTTGTCATGTAATGGCTTTCTCAACTTTTACTTCTCATATCCGCTGCACTTTTCATGCACCCACTCTTTTCAGACTGAGCATTGTACCCATCATTCCCCCCAATTGAGTGAAGAAACAATTCATTTCAGAAATCAATGCAAAACCATGGATACCCGGTTTATCCCCAACAGACGACCAAAAATCAACATTGCCGTTCTCCTGGATAGCTGGACGTACACACGTTTACTTGAGATCAAGATATTGTATGAAATCTATAGCAAACAGTGGTTTAATCTATCCTTCAGGCTGGATTTATTTGAAGAGAAGTAAAGACGGCTAAAAAATTAAAACGTTTGGGGAGGGGGGGGATTTTTTTTTCAATAGCACTGCACGGGCACAGAGATGAACTCGCTTCAAAAGCCGATAGTACACTGCTAGGGGTCGCTAAGGGATGTAGTTAAATCGGGCGCTGTCCACAGGCCAAGACCCATCATTGAGAAAACAGAGTACCAGATTTGACCCTCCTACCTAGTTTTAACCTACTCTCCCCTATATATAAACGAATGGTTTTATTTACATAATAAATGTAAGTTTAACAATTTCAAGTGTACTACTTTTAAGTAAATTTTACTACAGTTTTAATGCGAGTAATATGTTCGCAAATAACATTAAAAAACGTATAATCGAATTAATTAACACTTAACATTTTAACATTTATTGTGTTTTAATGATTATCTAAAACAAGAACATGTACTCAAAAGTAAATGTCAACTATTTATTCAAGAAAGCATTCAAATGGTGATATTTATTCTCTTTGTAAAATTGTGCACTGCAAGTAAACGTCTGTGCATTCAAAGTGTATCCTCAGAAGTTAAACCTATCTACAGCAAATTATCATATGAGATTATTATGATGTGAAGGTCATAAATTATTTATAATTGAAAAAAAAAATGAATGAAATTTTAGTTTAAAAAATCCTAATTAAAATATGCAATTTATAATGATTAATAGATAGACAAAAAGATAATTTTTGAAAAATGCGAAATAATCTGTGATAAACGCGAGGAATTCAAAGTGAATAGTCTCACTCCTTGTTTTTAATAAGTTTGTAGAAAAAAGTTACAAATAATTCTTCGTTTCTCAAATTTAAATTATTAGAAATACCTTTAATAATTGCGATGCTCTCAAAATTAGAAGAAATTTCAATTAACAATGTGTATCTCTTCTACTTTCTTTTTCCTACAGATACCTTTATACGTCTTTTATCAATTTTTCCTCTATTATAAATAACAACTTTATATATCTGCAATTAAGAGATATTTCTGGGGAAATTTTCCCAGTTTTCATTTTTCTGTTGCTAACGTTGTACACGATGGAAATTGTAATTTTTCACCAATAAGCGCATTGATGTACATTTAGAATTTTCAAATTATCTTTTTGTGTATTCAATTTTTAACGAAATTGTAAACGAACAATCTAAATATAATTCTTCTTTTATTGCTTGTAGGAATTAAAAAATTCTCTTTCATCGTTATCCGTTTTAATTCACAGATACTTCATTTTTCTATCTATCCTACTGTCTCCAGTAATAAACTTTCTTTCGATCAGTCAAGTATTTATTTATTAAAATAAATGATCAACGTAAAAATATCACAAATAAAAATACATAAAATGGTAAACAGCTGTTTAGGAGCCCCTAAAGCTCCATAATCAGTGCCAAATTAAAAATATTCTCCATTCTACCTTGGTTGTGTGCGGAAGCGCAAGCATACCTACATGGCTTAAACTTTTGGATCAGTTTTTAATCTTTAAATTTTGGCACTAATGATGGATCTTTAAGGGCTCCGAAACAGATGTTTATCATTTTATATATTTTTATTTGGGCTATTTTTACGTTGATCATTTATTTTACTTTAACGGCACAAAGTTCAATCCATCTATTTAAGCCTTTATTTAATCTAGTTCTATACAGGATTAATCCAAATGTGCGTACATTCGTTGGAATTTCCAAGAAGTCTCGGACCACTATTTCTAATTAGAATATATCTATTTAATAATTAAATATCAGAATTTATAATCACTTTGATTTTCGCAAAATATGTAATATTTTCCAGTGATTAAAGAAAAACTTATATTAAAAAATTGTGGTAGAACAGTACGCACCTTTCATACCCCGTCCATTTCAACTAAAATAACTGATGATCCGAGTTAGCTACAGCCATGGCTCTGATGTCAAAGTAAATCAAAACGGGTGTACGTTACACAATGGGGTACATTGCATTGCCTCGTTGCGGAAAATTACGGAATTAGAGATCATATCTATAAAATATATGACATATGTTTATAATGTCAAAGACGAAGTTATAGAAAATCAATTGATTTAGAAAAGACAGGCATAATGGGCATTCGAATTCATAAATAGAATAGGTGAAATAATCCAAAAATAATGCGAGATATTTCATTTGAAAACTAAATTCTTTAGTGTCAAGTGATAAATTCATTTTACAATTTTAAATATCGCGACTGCAGATAAAACCGCCTGAACTATAAAAAATAAATTTTTATTTTAGAAACAAAAGTTACAGACTTTTCCGGGGTTTTTTGGTTGCACTATAGTACAGTTTTTGCTTCATATATGCGCACTGTCACATTCAGATTTAATGAAAAATGTATTGCATACGTTTTAAAAAATTTCTCATTTCTCTTTCTTAAAAAAATCGTGTTTATCATGAAAATAATCGTTTCGCATTAGTTTCACATATTTTGGTCGGTACACGACAGTATATATCGTATCTGTATCATATTTATAATTGTATCACAATAGATCTCTTTTGGCTAAGTCAATGATGCTCTGTAACATTTCCTTAGAGCTTTTATCAGTAATTCTGCTATATTTTTCAAGATATCACCTCTAACACAAGACTTTAGTGCTAAGGAGTCTGTGAGGCACCTACCTTATCGTATAGCGCATGCCCGTGCTGCAATTTTCAGACACTACAGTCATGACTGTGGCTAACTCGGTTCACCAGTCATTTGAGTTAAAACGAACTTAAGGAGTAACTTTGTTTTTATCTAAACAAACTGGTTTACACTCTTTTGAGTTCATAAATCCTAGCGATGCACACTCTTTAATCTGTGCGTGGGTACAAATTATATTTAATGGAATGCATGTACCCCATTTTGGTTCCATTCTTGCATTCTCTTTAAAGTAATAGTTTCATTAATGTTTTCTCTTCTAGTTCCCTTCTTCTGTGAATTAAGAAAATATCTATTAGAAGAATAATTTGTAGATGCGCAAATTCACACTTTCACTTTATTTAATTTAGTTGATATTTACATTAATTTCTTCTGAAATTGTTTTCAGGAATTTTATAATGCAAGTAGAAAAATGATATTTTAAGACATTGCTCCCAATTCTCCAGTCCATTCTTATTCATTCTGCAAGCCGCTGTTAAAGAAAGATTGTCATTGTCGAAGTTTCAGATATGTTGTGTTATATATACAGTGCGTTGTAAAATGATAGGTGTACAACAATATTTTAAGATTTCTATTGAAATAATTTCATTATATACCATATAATGTATTAGACAACTGTATAACTAATATAACAACATATTATAAAAAACGGTATCGTGAATATATTTACAAAAATGAAAAGAATATATGAATAATAAGTGTTTCAAAAAGGTAAATTTCATAAATTGTTTTCAGCATTGAATTGTGATCTTCCGGCTAGTGATGAAATCTGACAACACGCTACGCAGACAAAATGGCTTGTTTTAGATCATATGTGGAATTGTATTGTTTTTCACCAACATACACAGCTCTTGCTGTTCTTTGAAGCTTATATTAAGACTTAAAACAGGGCAGTCAATAATATGCATACCATAGGAGAGAAACCAATCAAACATATAGTTTGCAGTCTGAGTAGAGACATTGTCTTGTTAAAACGTAAAGCGTGGCCCTCCAAATTCTTCTGAAACTGCTAACAAATGGTCATTAAGTGCCTTTAGATAATCTCCACTATTTATGCGGTTGTTTAAAAGTACCAAATCTGTTTTCTTAGTTTTTAAAAGCCTGTGCAAATAACTCCTTCATTTTTGTCGTTTGAAAAACAATTGTTCTTCACTTCGGAAATTCTTCTCTTATCATGCCAGTGAAATTTCCACTCATCTGGTATATATAAATTAAAACTTTTTTATCACTATATCTTACACATTTCCAATTTTCTTTCTAAAACATTGGAACATGTGGAAATTTTAATCCTTTTTTTGTGATTTTCTTTTTACTTTAAAACATCTTTCCTCTTTATACACTTTAAAAACTTTGTTTTTCCTAGATGATAGACAATGCAGTCTACAGTGTGTTTTTCTCTTTCCTTGGGAACACAAAGACGTTCAGCGATAATTAATCTCCTTCTTGATTGTTCTTATTCGACGGAGATAGTTTTTTTATCCTTCCAGTCTCATAAGATTTTTTATCACAAAAACATATTCAAACTGTTATGTGACAGTTTCAAAATTCATGCTATTTGTTTATTAGATTTACAAGATCCCTTAAAAGCTATATTTTCACATTTTTCTAATCCGTAAGTTGATTTTTGAAACTTAATAAAACCGCGTTTGTATATTTGCCATTTACAAGGACTACTTACTCCATAAGCTAAAAAAAAATCGAAAAAATAGGAATGTTCTTCATATGTGGGCATACCTGCTTATATATATATATATATTCTGTGGACTCATAAGTATACGCCTGTAAAAATTTATGAAAAATATGTTATTTGATGATTTATCGCAGATTGGCGTCAAAATGAAATATTAGAAAGGGCTGTTTTGTGATCATTAAACTTCTTTTCCACGGTTTCAGTAAAATGTACCCAAGAAATGTAACTACACGCTGAAGCTTTTATATTGTAAAAAATCTAGATAACAACTTAATTTTCATATCTAAAAACAAGATCTAAAGTGTTATCTTCACTACACGTTAAGATAAGTATTTGCACCTAGCAAAAAATAATATGTTAAAAGATTTTCAGTGTTTAAAGGAAATCATACACATGAACTGTTTTGTTGTTTAAATTTAAACTCAGTAAGCATTGGAAATTCAATCACGTGCATTTGACGAGCACTGGTGTTCTTCGCAAAATTATTTTTACGATGGAAACAAGACAGTTTATTACTTTTTACAGAATCTTTATTGAGATTCATCCGCTAATTTTCACACATTTATAAAATACACATCAGTATTTTTCCAAATATTCTGAGTATGCGCTGGAGACTTTCCTTGTAAATAGTAAAAGGAACACGTGGTAGAGATCCAACATATGAAAGGAATTGGGCATTAATAAAAAGTGGCGGGCAATTCGTCGAAAGCAGATGGATCCCTGTAGAACGCAATATATTTTTACCACCGTCTATCACTGAAATCATAAAACCATGTTTTATATTCTTTAAGAGACTAATGTTGAACGTAAATATAATAAGAATAAATAAGAATTCTTAGAAAATGCATTTTCAAGTATTTTCACTAAAGTAAAAATCCACTTATATTTATACACTGCATGGCTCTCTGAAGGTATATAAAAAGCGTTTTCCATGATTTTAGTTGAATAAAATATGTTAGACGCTCATCAAAATGTTTTGCAATCGACGGTAATCCATCTGTATTTGAACAAACATGGCGGTCATTTGTCAATGTCCAATCTCTTAAGTAGGATCTCTAACATTTGGAATTGCAGCTTAAAGTCAAGATCATTGTACAGCAATTGACCTTGGAACTAAGAAATATTTCCATAAATAAAAATTAATTGTCTTGCAACACCTTAAAACCAAGAAAATCTTATTTTTAGTTTGCTTAAATGATTTTAAAAATATTTCTTTACTTACATTTACAATTTAAGGTCAGAAAACATAAAATGTCTTATCAAGAAAAGCGTATGCTTCAAAAACTACTCGCAATTTTTTCCGTTTTGCTACTATTAATATTAAATTTAATATTAGGAGTTCAAAATTTAAATCTGCATAATTAACTGAGACTAACTGATTAATGTAGACAGCATGGTTATGGTATCCGAAGGTAAAATTTATTGAAAAAGTCACATATGGTGTCAAAATTGGTTGTTTGTATTGAAAATATTCATTCTTGGTACAATTTCTCTATGTTGACGACAACCTAAAAAAAAATTAAGTATAACATTAATTATTAGATGTTATTACGAATATAATGGTATTAGTCACATTTTTATACGATGATTTGCGGTACATTTAGTATGGGGGTATCCTTTTCTATCCACGACTGTACGTATTTTATTTTAATTATGCGACTTAACCAAGCTTTTGCATTTGGTCGCTATGTATGTGTGTATTTATGTATGTTCTGAACGTTCCTCAACAACAACTGAATGTGTTTTAATGAAACTTTTACACTATAATTCTAGTACACTGGAATTGTTTACAATACAATAGTTTTAAAATGATTCATTGTATCTTGTATAGTTTTCTTTGACAGGGACACGTGAATTATATTAATTCCAAGCGTGAACGATGATCAATAGATTACTTTTATAAATGTATTAGAGGTGGCATACGAGAATTACAATTAGATTGGTCGAAAGGATTTTTAACAAAATCGTGAGCGATGAGCCACTAGATTTCTTTTTGTGTAACATAGTGTCGACATACGATCAATAAAATTTGATAGGTCGAGAGGATTTTGAACTAAACCGTGAGTAACGATTGTATAGTGTTCCTTTATATATAAGACGTAGCGACATACTATCAATAAAATTTTATTGTCTAGAGGATTTTGGACAAACACTTAGCAAACCTACTATTATCTTTATGCTAATGTTTCTTTAGTCTCGTTTAATAGAAATTGTCTAGGCCAGTATTGCAAAGTTCTGGATTATGGGTTGTGGAACAGTTTGGACAAAAACTTCCAACCTGAACATACGCCATATAGGTATGTCGATTCGAAGATAAACAATTACCAAAACAATATATTCTATAATGTTAAATTTTACACACAATGATAAAAAGTTCCGATCTGTTTAGGGCACCTCATCACAATTATGGTAATCATGGAAACGTCTGAAATGCTATTGTCTTGTTTTTTATGATATCGTTTCTAGGAATTTGACATATAACATTCCGTGAAATATGATTTGCTGGAACTTCAAAAGATGTTGGTGTTAAGGGCATAATTCACTGAAACAGATATTCCCCTCTCTGATACAGAAATCCCATATACAAATTTAAACGGATCATTTCTTATTACCTGATATAATTAACAAATTCATCATAAAAAAGTAGCCGTCTGAGGCCAACGCACTCTTAGAAATAAAACACTCAATTTTGACGATTCCGCAATCCTCAGGCCTCATTTCGTTATTTTTGACAATCATTTCGTCACAGAGTCACGTGGTTTTTGACGAAACGCGAATCCTCAAATATCTTGCCGAAATTGTTTCCTCGCTGTCAAAAATAAAACTCTCACTTTTGACGATTCCGCAATTCTTGAGCTATATTTCGTCATTTTTGACAATCATTTCGTCTCAACATTAAGTGATTTTTAATGAAATGGAAAATCTCAAATATTTGACAAAAATGTTTCCCCATTCCCGGCCAGATAATTTTTGTTACAAAATCGTTCAAAAACAAAATTACACGAAAGTATTAAATTTACAATACATTAATGAAAACAGTAACAAAAATATTTCATCCTTGGGGGCCGCTATAACACGAATGTACCAAATTTCTACTTTATTTTTTATATCTGATAATTTGCGTCTATCCTTTTTGTAACGATTTTATGCATTTCTATTGCCTATTCAAAGATAAATTTTTCTGAAGTTACAGAATTTCGTTAAAAATGCTTAAAAAATTCTTCTAAAGTTACAGAATTTCGTTAAAAACGGTTAAAATAGTAAAATGCGAACATCGTTTGGTCCATTTTCGAAAGAAAGCATCAACATTTTCCCAATGGTTAAAAAAAAAAAAGAAAAAAAAAAAAATCCCAATTTTAGGAGTTTTTTTTTTATTTAAGAAATATATTAATATAACAATTAAATTTAAAATATGTATAACTGTTTCCTTTCCCTCTATAAACAGTAATCTTATCCGCATAAATTGATGAACTCGCCTCCAAAATATGCACTTCAAAATTAATTATTTCTGATCCATGTTTCTGATCCATTTCTGGAAATTTCTCTAATAAATTATATTAATCAAGCCATTTTCTAATTATTTATTAACCATAGAAAAGCCATAATAATAATCTAGCCTTATTAATTATAACATGCAGAAGTTATAACAGCACCGATAAAAATACAATCTGCTTTCTAAAAATATAAACACACATCAACATCCTGTAAATACATTTAAAATCAAACAAATCCGAAGTCCCGCTAGTTAAGTGGTCATCGCGTTTGTCTGCTAAGCTAAAAGTCGCGCGTTCGAACCCCGTGAAGAGAAATCTTATTTTTCCCCTAGTCAATTAAAGATGCTTTTAAAAACTCCGATAGATGGAACCACCAACCTTTTTTGGAACTTTCAAAGATTCAATTTGACGAAACTAATTTCTTCGTAAATTTGAGGATGCAAATTTACTCGATTTGACGAAATATTTACTCGGAGCATTTCCCAGGAAACCGTTTCGTCAAAACGAAGACAATTTCTTGAAATCTGAGTATTCATTTTTGAGAGTGCGTAGAGCGATTTCTTTAAATGTCTCCATAAAGTTTACGTATTTTCAAAAACCTATAAATTTTGAATTTCTACTTGATGAAAAGGTTAAAAAATATTCCTCTTCTTTAATATACTTAAAACTTAAGTAGATAATCTATTAAAACGCATTACGTGAGCTCCTAACATCTACTTTCTTATGGAAAAAAACCGTATTTATAAATATATTAGTTAATAAGTAATCATCTAATTAAATTAAAGGTGGGATTTCGCGATCGGAACGGCACAGTGAAGAATCACCTTAAGTGCCCCAGTAATTTGGATCTCGGACTAAATCACGGAACACATCTGTTGTTAGGTACCTCGAAGAATGAGAATTCACGCCTACAGGTTTTTGCATTACTGACGGTTTTACTGTGCACTAGATGGCATTAGCGTACACAGCGATATTTTACTGCGTTGAATTTCGAATTGACAACCTCAAAACACAAGCCCCATTATCTGAAAAGAACCGAAATAGTATTCTGTTTTGTTTCTTTATTATTATATTTTTATAAACACTTTTTCATATATGTTTTTTCTAATTGTCCTTCATTCCACTAAACGAACTTCAGCCAAGATTTTAAATATTTTATTCACCATAAATTATTTACAAAAATTCTTACTCTGTGGCATTTGCTGTACGTTTCTTTCATTTTAAAATGTGTTCTTAAATGAAAAATTTAACCACAAAAAATACCCTGCACATTCTTCTGTTATAAAATGTTTTATCTGTCTATTTTTTAAATAACTAGAAAATATTATACAGAAGCATAAAAAACGGTTCTATTGTAATTGCGTTATTTCTTGTTAAATATTTTTACAGAAATTGTAAAAGAAATGTGATAAAATTTTGATTCTGAAAATAATTTGAAACATTTGAACTTCGTGTCACCTTTGATTGTATTTGCTTGTCTTCGGGGACTCGTTATAACTGCAGAGCTACTGCTTTCAAATCTGATATTCTCTCTAGATTGAAATAGGAACTAAGTTGTTATAAGGTTCGCCGATATTTTTAAGGTTTTTTGCATGATTCAATTAGTTAGTTAAAATGAAACAAATTGACTAAAAAATAAGTTTTTGACTAAAAAATAAGTTTTTCCCTTGCTTAATATCTATTCTCGAATAAAAATTAAACAAGGACAAAAAATCAGGCATTCGGTATTGATTTTGAAAAACTTTTTAACACTAACAAAATATTGTTAAGATACAGAATGTACATAATTAAAGTTCACCTAGTATGTAGCTAAAACTATTCATCAGAAAATTATGAAATATGGAATGTATCTAAATGAAGGGATGAGAAACACATTTAGCAGAAAAATAATTAATTTTCAAAATGGCCACCAGACGGCGTTTTCCGACAAAATATCGGCATATATGCACATTTTAGCAAGCACGTGATGTATCTGCTCATGCACAATGTAAATGATAGGTAAACAGACGCATTAAATCTCTTGTCAGTTTCAGACTTTTCCACGGGAAATGTCGTGCATTTTACAGGATCGTGCTTTACTTGTGAAAATTTTTAAATGAAAAGGCTGATTCCGCACCAGAAGCTTTCGGGAAGTTTTGATCTTTGAAAAACGTTTGCAGAGGTGCATTGACTCCAAACTGATTACGAACAATAGGAAATTTGAGAAAGCGGGATCGTTTGGTGTTCGTCCTGGACGAGGAAGAAATCCTGTTTCTAAAGAGGTAATTGAAGATGTTGCACTCATGGTGGAAGAGGACAGGACTTCAAATTCAATGTGTATCACGAGCGTTCGCCACATTTCAGAAGCGTTAGATCAGCCGACTGCTATTATTCATAAGATTCTTCGGAAAACTCTGTTGCAAACAGATTACCCTGCACGGCTAACATTTTCATGGGAATTCTTTGCTCGCTGTCAGGTAGATGTGGATTGGTTTTGGACCATTCTATGGACCGATGAATCGCAATGTTATCTAGATGGCGCAGTGAATATGCACAATTGCCGCATTTGGATAAAGAAAACCCTCAGTCGATACTTCATATTCCATTGCATTCTTAGAACGTTAACTGTATGGTGCGGATTTATTGCAGAATCTGTGCTCGATCCGCTTTTTAGCACTTTCCAACCTAGTTGAAAAGTGCTTATGACTTCGGTTTGTCTGGCTGTATGGCCGTTTGGCCGTATGGCCGTATGGCCGTCTGGCCGTCTGGCCGTGCTCTAACTCCCGTAAATATGCTCGGATTGCTCTGCAATTTTTATATGTTATTGTCGTTATCTATGGCACGTTCCCTATTTCAACTAAAGTGTGTAGCACTTATAGTTTTCTTACAGGGACACTCAAAAGAATTCCGTTACATTGCGGTCTATGGGGAAAAATCATTTGCGGTTTATTTTAAAAATGTTTCACTATTGTAAACGCATTGAAATTTATATAGATCACTAAGATGCATTAGAAGAAGCTTAATATGGAATAGTAGGTGTATAGCACTTAGAGTTACTTTACAGAGACAGTCAAAATAATTCCGTTACATTACGTCTATGGAGAAAAATCGTCTGCGGCTTATTTAAATAATGTTTAAACGCATTGAAGTTTATATATATTACTAAGGGGCATTACAAGAGGCTTACTACAGAATAGTGTGTGTATAGCAGTCATCGTTCATTTACAGGGACACACAAAAGAATTCTCTACTGTCTGTTAACAATAATTCCTGGAAGTGCGTTTTAAGTTACTAAACGCGATTTTAATCTTAACTAGCTTTTTGTCTATTACGTGGTGTGTATAAATTCTGTAGATCCTATACAGGGCAGCACAAAAGTTCGCGAACACATTTCCGTTTATTGACAGAAACTCCAGAAGGAGAATTTAAACGGTGCTACGCGTTTCCTAACTAAACTAAAATTCAGCATCCTATGTATATATACAAATCTATAGATCCTATACAGGGCTACATAAAAGTGTTCGGATATTTTTCCGAATATTGTATATATTGAAAATTCCTGAAATTACGTTTTTAAATATGTTATGCGTTTTCCAAATTGTTTACTTAGATGTCATTTTTCAGCTTATTAAACGGTAATGATTTGTAAAATTATTTTAGAAGCGTTGGAAAGTGCTACATAATCTATGCTTGACGCATGATTTTTCGTTCTTGTTTAAGAATTAACGCGGAGAGTTCTGGTTATATGCTCCGTAACTGGAAAGAGTTATGCATCGCTTCTAGAGAATATCATTGCTCCGTCTATGCAAGCACACCAGTGTCTCGACTAAGCAATTTTCATGCAGGATGGAACTCCCCCACAAATTGCCTCTAGCGTTAAAAATGTGCTTAGGAGGAATTTTACAGAAGATCATGTCATCAGTCGCCATTTTCATCATGTCAGGCCTGCAAGAACTCGAGACCTGGATCCCTGTGGTTTTTGGCTCTTGTTTTAACGCAAGAACATTGCCAGAAATCAAAGACAGTATCAGCCGTTACATCCTCAATATTTCCAAGCATTTCCATCGCCTGACTGTTGAACATGCTATTTTGCTATTTCAAACCGTACTTGGCATTAATGGTCAACACATTGGACAGTATTTGTCTTGATAAACCAATTCTGCATATAAGCTTGTATTTTGTTAAAGTATTAAAAGGAACACTAGATTATTTTTAACACAATTATTTCAAATTGGTAAAGTAATCAAGTTGTAAATTTCCAACTGGACGAAAAATGTTCGGGCCAGGATTCGAACCTGGGATCGCTTGGCTGAAGCCGCCATGCTCTACCACTGAGCTATCCCGGTCGAATCTGGAGGGCATAATTCATCCAGTTAACCTTATTGATCAAAGCATCTGGTCTGATATTTTAATCAGCTCAACAGAAAAGATCGCAGGTAAAGGAACTCCAGAAAACGCTAAACGCGCGTTTGAACTTTGAAAACGCGTTTTCTGGAGTTCCTTTACCTGCGATCTTTTCTGTTGAGCTGATTAAAATATCAGAGCAGATGCTTTGATCAATAAGGTTAACTGGATGAATTATGCCCTCCAGATTCGACCGGGATAGCTCAGTGGTAGAGCGTGGCGGCTTCAGCCAAGCGATCCCAAGTTCAAATCCTGGCCCGGACATTTTTCGTCCAGTTGGAAATTTACAACTTTATTAAAAGGAAATCAATAATACGCTCTCTGTTGGTCCTTTTTAAACTAAGTATGTTTTGCTAAATGTGTTTTGCATCCTTCATCCCAAATTTCTCATTTTTCCTAATTTCACATTCCAAATTTCGCAAAGGCATTCCAAATTCCATTTTTTTCTGGTGAATAGTTTCGACTACAGACATATCTGAGTAGGTGAACTGTAATTACATGCACCTATTGTTTAATTTTTCATATTGTGAAATGTGATATATAACTAACTTAAAATTCACTTAATGCAGTAAAAATTCATTTTTTGTAATTGTTAATTGCTGTCGATATCTGAAATATGTGCGATTTGTGTCATGCATTCTGGTATGTTAGATATAGAATTTATACACATCACGTAATATACTAAAAAATAGTTAAGTTTAAAGGTTGTTTATAAGTTTAAAACAACATACCACAACTGAAAACGCGCTACAAACAATTTTCGATCATAGTCTGTCCTGTGACAGACTTTTTTAAAAGTCTCTGTAAATGAACGATAAATGCTATGCATTCCCTAATCTATAGAAAACGTGTTGTAGTACACCTCAGTGATCCATATCAATTTAATTATGTTTGAAGTATCGTAGCATCGTTAAAGTACACTGCAGACGCAGATACCTCTCTAGATCCTAATGTAACGGAATGTTCTTGTGCGACCCTATTAACGAACTTTAAGAGCTACTATTTCTATGCTCTACAGAAAGTATATTGTAGTCCGCATCAAACTTGCATATCAATGCCATTATGTTTGAACTATCGTAATATCACTAAATTGCATGGGAAACGATTTTTCCTTATAGACCATGATCTAACGGAAGTTTTTGTGTGCCCCGGTAAACAAAATATTAATGCTATACACTTCATTTTCAATAGGAAAGCTTCTATAATAAACATGAATAAAGTATAAAACTTACATGACAGTCTTATTACATTTACGATAGTTAAAGCACCGACATGCAGATAGGAGATATACTTGTAAATATTTTACAAAAATAGCTATAACTACAGATTTATTAAGTATGTTTTAATGAAAAACTTATTTAAACTGCATGTTATTAATTTATAATTTTTTTAATATATCTTCAAACATTAAGGAAGATATTTAATGAGGTAAATCAATTTTTTAATTTATAATTTGCGACATTAAGGCTTTTGCGGCATTACAAAGTGGCAGACTTCAGATAATGATAGATGTGTATTTTGAGGTGCTGATTTTTTAAACTCTTTATAATCCTGTTCAAATTGTGAAAGTTGTTGAATGTGCGTTGGGCGTGCGACTACCAACAGTTTGGGTGAATTTAAATGATAAACAAATGTATCCATATACTTTTCAAATAGACCAAACACAGAAAACCGGATGGTTATCATCTACGTGTTCACTTTGCCGACTGGTACATACAACACGTATCACACATACCATATCTGCCAACTTTTGCGCTTTTTTCCTACCACTAAAATTTTATAATAAATTTAAACTTATTAAATCGCCGAAATCATGTGATTCAATAAAGCAAAAATTTCTATTAATTTTTAGTGGTAACAAAAAAGCTTAAAAGTTGGCAGCTATGACAAGTATTGACTTCCCTTCAAAAGTTCCATTTACTCATGAGACTACCTTGTCAGGTTCAACTTTCACAATTTTTACTTTCGGTGTATAAGTTAAAATGATATTTTAAAATTTCGCATATTTTCGGATGTTCACATATTTAGATGTAGATTTGGTATAACATATGTTCATATTCAATTTAAAATTTTGGAATTTTCAATTCTTTAAAAACCAAATTGTTTGTGAATGCATATTCCGCCAATAGTTCTAATTCGCACGTATGAGTGCTGATATTAGTATTGCAATTGTAATTTTTTATCACATTCTTTCAGTCATAATTGTTTAAAATATCATAAAATTCTGTTATTCGGAATATTTGTCGATTTTGAATGTAATATAAATAGGTTACAGTTTTTTATATCTAGTTTGCAGTCTTTGAAGTTTTAAAATAATAATGATGAACCGGCATATATTCAGAGAACATTAACTGCTTAGCTTCTTTTAAAAATCATTAACAATTCTTCATAATCTGTGACACAAAATCCCCAACATGTGTTCTGTCATATAAATGATTAGACGGCGACAAGTGTAAAACATTTAAAACATTAAAAAAAATTAAAGGCTGAAAATTATTGCGAAGCAATGTTTATTTACAATCCAATTAAACAAGAATTAGTATTAAAAATTATATAGTTTAAAAATTAAATTTTAATTTTTATGGAGACATAGTTTTTCATATTGTAAAATTTAAAGAGTAAAATGGATTATATTTGTAGATTGTGCAAGGGAATTTATAAATTTCAACATGCTTCATAAAACATCATTTCTTACCACTATTAGTTTGTCAAATAATGCTACATTTATCTTTTTATTTCTGAGATTGCATAATCATGCAAGTACTACAATATTTTAATGTATAACTTCCTGATTATTCATCAAACTTTAATATATCGCAATATCACTTCTTAAGTAAACTTCTCCAACATATCAACGAAAATTTCAAAAGGAAAATTAATTTTCCTACTTACTAAGATAAATATTTTTTTTCATATTATTCTCAATTAACTTTAATGTTTTCGTTTTCTTGTTAATTAGGGTATTTATTATAGTTTTTGCTTGCTTGACCCCGTTTACAAAAGGTTAAAAAAGATAAACAAATAACCATAACCAAAAATCACAAAATGGTTTGGCTAGCGTTGAACTATTTTTGGCTAACTGATGTCCCAGGTGGGCCCACAGTTTGAAATGTCCACCTTGTCATATCTTTGCCTTGGAAGCATTTGCGAGCAAAGGCCCAATAGAGATCCAACCGTTGGCTTTTCAGAATACTGCTCAGATACACTCCAAATAAACGGGTCTCTGAACTTGACACTTCCCAACTCTCTCTTTCCGAACTCTATCATTTCCAACCCTACCAATTGCAAAAGACTTCCAAATACTGCCAACGATGCGCCAATAATCTGTGCTATTTGAGTATGCTGGAATACATGTTCCAGTGCCAGTCCTGGACCACGTACCTAAAGCAGCTTTAATGTTCACCCTTATTGTCAAAATATACATATTGCCAACTTAATAATCACAGAGATAATAGAAAAACAACCTAAAATTTAGATAAAATTACATTTTTTTAATTAAAAGTTCAAAATTCATTTATAGAAAAATAATATATTTGACAAAACTTTATATTGTCAGAAGAATTGCCTATTAAGAAATACTTTAATGCAAAATACAACATAAATAGACTGCTGCACTAATTTCTGTTCTTGTGATTTATATCAATTAGTTTAAATGTCAAATGGTATCAGCTGTACTTTGAAGTTTTAGAAGTTCATAATTAGTATATTGGATTCTCATCTATCTCATTCAGGAAAAGCATAAAATAGTCTAAATTATTAGTGTATACAAACTTAATGACATAGCTTCTGCAGCCTCATTAATTACTCTTAAGAATAATGAAACTAACAAAATATAAAGTAAAGCATAATATATTTTCATTCAAAATTAAGATTCCGTAAATATAAAAATCAAAATCTGAACACTGTATTACTTTATTTTTTAGTAAGTAAAATGTTAATATGTGTGAAGCAATAAATAATATAATTATCATACGTAATTTGGAAGAAAATAATTAAAAACCACTTCATCAGATTGTATTACACCGATTATTACATATTAGACATCAGATGATGTACTTTTTTGAGAGAGATTTGGCGCAACAGGGTGTGTTTTCTGATAATCTTGTAAGGAACCGGCATCCACCGCAACAGAATAAAGAATCTTATAAAGAGATGTAGCAGTGGTGTAGTGGATTAGATTATCGGTAGATAGTGAATTAGTGGATAGTTGGATTATCGATGCACGACAAAAAAAAATTCAAAAGAAATAAATGGTTGTTGACTGGGTACCCTGACTCAGTCAAGAAAGAATCAGGGAGAGGATGGTGTAAGGAGTTGATATCCCCCTACAAGAAAGAGAAGGTTATGAATAAATTGAAGAAATGTTGCAGTGGTTTAGTGCTAGCACATATGTTTGGAAATCAAAGGGTCGTAGATCAAATCCCGGCAGTGACGAGTACCCTTTAATGTTATCCACATTCAATTTAAATACCATTGTTGCTAATATCTTTTGTTTTACTCTTAGTAGACAATCATATACTAAAGTTTTTAACGTACTCCTGAAAATAATACAGGGTACGACGGTTACTTTTAAAACAGAAAAAATAGAGTGTAGATTGTACTGCAACAACAGGTTGAAATTTCACAGCGATTGTCCAATTTGTACAAATGTTACAATCTTAAATGTAAATAAATGACATGATGGAAGAACAGAGAAATATTCCATTTTTTGTTGTAATAAAATGTATAGTGGAATCACCACCGAAAATGAGATCTTAGCACAGAAAAAAGAATGATTAAATTCACAGTATTCGTTCAAAAGGTATTCGCGAACATGCATGGGAAAACATACAAATGAATTGTATAAACTGCTTTGTTGGAAGACAGCCTAAAAATGGAAGGATAAAAGATAAAGCGCATTGCAGTGGATAACTGTGCGTTGCATGTCTTTCAATCTATTTTTCTGTTTTGCTAATAACATATCTGATAAGTATTAACAATATTAGTTGAGAAAGAAAATTAATTTTGAAATATCCACTTCTCTCCCGTTACACTGAATTTCATGAGAACAAGAATTTGACCATGATTCATGAGTCTTTATTTCACAAGTCATAGACATTCCTTTCAGTATTCAGTGTTTTAATGCGATTGTCGCTTTTGCATTTTGTAGGCTAATTTTGGGGGTCATCCTCATGAAATGATATTAATTCAGACGAAATAATGTTATATAATCAGCAGCTAGATAAATAACTTTTTTAATATTTTCTATATATTCTATTATGTGATTACAAAATTCATTTTCAAAAAAGTTACTTTTAATAAATGATCATCTTGAGTTATTTTCAGTCGTTTTTTTTTTTTAATAAACTTTTAGTTTTAACGTTTTTTTTCTTGAACTTTCTAATTTGAAAGACAATAAAGTCCTGCACCTACCGTAATTTCGCGCGTATACGCAGCACCTCAGACAATTCGATTTCCTACCAGAATTTATTTTAAATAAAATGTGATTTTCTTCTGCTTAGCACTTATTTGACTTCTTATTTTCAATACATATCCGGTTTGAAAAAGGCTTAACTAAGGTGCGGTGCATACGCGGGAAATTACGGTATTTAAAATATTGATTTCTATCTTTTAATTTATGTTTGAAATGCTGTGTAAAATCAAAAAGATATCAATGCATAGGTTCCAATTATTACGGATTTTAATTTGAACAATTTACGTATAATAATATTCGCCTTTTTGAATCGCATATTTGTGTAATTTAATAAGACTGAGATTACTATCTGAAAATTGTGGTATTGAAAATCCATAGTCTTTGACACTTATGTGAAAGTATCGCCAATATATCTATATTGAGAAACATGTTAAATTTTATTTGGATTTCATAATTTTTTAATTAATCTTTATGATAAACGTGAATTCTTCAGTTTCGTGACCCAATGTATGCTTCATTCGTTTTAAGTAAAAGAGTTTTTACTTTTGGGAAATATTTAAATAAAATAAAAATAAAAATAATAATAAATAAATATAATATAATATAATAATAATATATATATATAATATAATATAATATATATATATATATAATATAATATAATAATAATAATAAATTAAAAATAAAATTTTTTAACAGAATTTTTTAATTTTGTAACAATAGGAATTTTTTTATACAGCTAATTTTTATTATTAAAAATTTATCCTTTTGATTTTACTTTTCATTATGTTAATAAATTACAAGCTGTTTGGAGTGGCAACAGTAAGCGGGTCAAAAACTCTGATAGTAGCAGAGTAGGGAAGTATCCGATTGCAAAGTAAATAAATTACATATTACCAATAAATTATAATGTCCCCAAAAGCAATCCATTAACATGTTAAAATTCATTAATGCATTACAAGGTAATTCCGATGCCGCTTTTAAAATGTATAATCCATGTAACGTGTAACGGATTACAAATCAATTCTAATTACAGATTTAAAAATATAATTTGATGATTCTGTGATGGTTTACAGATCAATTAAATTACATTTTATAGAATTTAGTTTAGATTAACCTGTATTATGTTACAAATTAATTAAATAACATTCTGAACCAACGTTTATTGACATTAACTTAGTATCTATTCATAAAATAGATCTTATAACCTAAAAAACATGCAATTAGAAAACACTTTAAATCAATTACACATTAAGTGGATAAAGAAAATAAAAGCGTATTCGAAGCTACTTTGTAATGCCTTACATGTTAATTGATGCCTTGTAAAGTGATTATAATTTAATGAAAATCAGTAAATTTATTCTTTTGCAATCATATTCTGCGCAACACTGATGAAAGGTATTTCAATAGCACCAGAAAATTATTCGTGGTTAATTGGGTCAATTTTCTTCCAAATAATGTTTTTATTTTTTTTTAAGTGTGAGGGGGGATCCAATTAAATAAACATTGAATAGAGTTTCCTTTTTAATATTTTTTGAAAAATCTTTAAAATATTGGAGGGTAGTTAATTTGAATATCTATTCAATGAAAATTATTTTAGACTTTTTTTAATAATTATTCATTCTCAAAATTTATTTAAGAATAGCTTTATTATTATACCTAGCAATGATGCGTGTGGCCTTTTATTGTTCACTCAATTTATTTACAATACAAACTGTATATATAATTAAGAAATATATGAAAATGGAAATTGTATATAAAATGAGGCTTGAGCCTTACGTGATATGGTAGAATTGTTGTCAATAGTTTTGCAATAAACGGACCTTTCAATGAAACGGGGAATTTCAGACAACGAACATCAAGAAAGTAAAGGGGTTCATTCTGTTTAAATTCTATAATCAATTTAATATTTGTGTCAAGTTGATTAATTTGATCTAAGAAGGTATTGAGCAAAATAATGCTGTGTAATCAAATGCTTAAAATGACATCTACATATGCATCAAGTTTCCAAGGATCCCAAGGTGATTCAGACAAACGCCCGGATATAGAAGAACCGAATCGGGGTCCCGTATTTTGCGTATAAAACTTACCATTAAAGGTGAATAAATGTTGCTAGTTATGGGGTTAAGGCCACTTTTTAACGTAACTTTCATAATTTGTCACAAATCCGGTTTATATAGTCTATAATACTATTAATACCTTTTACATCTTCCTGAATATCTATTGAGAGGTATGATGAAACTCACCATCAAATAATTATTCAGTAAATGAATATGATCGATCTGTTGAATATTAATTTATTGGTGGAATTGAACGTAAAATTAGATCACTGTAGAATATTTTTCAAAAGGACCAGAAAGATTTTCCATGAAATAAGTAGGAGTACCATTTAGTTACAATGGTACGCAATGGCGTGTATTTTTTATAATCCTTAACCGTTAACTGGTGTTATGGTACCATTTAATTCCCATGTATTTTTCTACTCGTTAGTTTATTTATATATCAGTAAGAATCAGAAGTATATAAGTGGTATATTAAGGCATATATGTGATATTGGTAAGGTATATAAGTAAAGTATATAAGTGATATACTTACTGATTTATTCAAAAGACAAATACTGTCATATAAATATACTATTGTTTTAAAAAATTTCATTTTATTTGTTTTTTTATAATGTTTGTTTTATATTTTTTTTGTATATGTTATAATACTGACTGGGATCAAAATGGAAACATGACACCAGTTGCACATAAAATTTTCACGACGCCAGTTAAGGATTAAATCTAGACAATAATAGTGCGATGTATTGCGGAAATTTATTAACTTTTACGAATTTCTTCATATAATTGGTCAATTTCTCTTCTTGACCAATTCAACAACTCATTAAACTTAAGGGGATCTCATTTAAATTTATCACAGTCCATATTGAAACATAGCATTAAAAGGTTGAACAACTGGTGTGATATAATAAAGGCAAAAAAAAAAACAAAAAAACTTATAAACACTATCAAATTAAGAAATGCGCATTACTTAATTTTATTATGTTATTAAGAAATGTTTTCCTTTATTTACAATTAAGCCTTTTTTTCTCATAATGTTCACTGTTTAAAAAAGCGAATTTACATGATTTTTCAATATGAATTAAGATTATCCCAGAAAAAAAATTAAGATTTTTCAGAATATCCATTTCACTTTTATGTAATAATTAATTAATTGAGCTAAAGAAATGTGATATTGCGTACTTTCTTTTTATGTTTGTCAGCAGTAGATTGTACTATGTTTACGAGTTTAGATTTTAATTTAAGTTTTCTTGAAAATATTGTTTGGGTCCTAAATTCAGCACTCTGGATTCTTCATCATACAATGTTCTGCTAGGTAACTCGGAATAGCTGTTTAAAGGGATTCAAATTATTGTTTTATAAATTGCAAATTTTATCTAGTTGAAGTTGTACAGTTGGTCAAAAAAGATTTTAATTTCCAAAATATCTCATGAAAAAAAACGAAATAGCCATTCCACGGTAAATTATGTCTTCTTTCAATTTATGTAAAAAAAAAAAAAAAAATCTTAGGCAACTTAATAGCTAATTGTACCAAAATTTTTACATTTTCACTAATAACACATAGTTACGCTATATTTGCATTCTTCGATAAGTTTTACTTTTGGATACAAAATGGGAAGTCATTCGGTCAATTAGTTAAGGAATTATGAAGGTTTTAAATTTGGAACTCCAATGTAAAATCCTTTTTAATCGTTTCAAATCAAATCGCAATGCGCGTACTTTTTAAAGCCTAATTTAAAACTTATTTGATAGAATGACCTGTAATTTTTAAATAACATAGTTTATGCTTACATTTCATGTTTTTCTCGAACATTAATTTCAGAATTTGTATATATTAAAAATTAATTTTCAAAAATATGAAATGTCACCTGTAATTTTCTTTAACGCTAATCCATTTCTAACAGGATTAATAAATAAATCCAAATTTACAACTTATTTTGCGAAGAACTTTTTGATTTTGTCTTACAAAAACGAATGAACTAAGCCTAAGTCACCCATCCTAGAATTCTTGACTCCACTGTATTCACACCACGTACTGCCATTTCACTCTTGACCGCGGTCTGCATTCTTGCACCCTGTATGGTTTTATGCACTTTTTGTAATTTTAATTATTGCACTGATGATCGAACTTAAGCACCAAAACTGCCGTCTTCCTTTTTAACATTTATATTTTTATTAGTTCTCGTATCATGTTGAGTTTTCGTTTCTCATTATATCAGCATAAAGTTACATCCTGTCATTTTAACTAATTTATTGCACATTACTTGTTTTATATAAACTTTATAGATCATATACATGTCTGCACAATAGAATTTGTGTGCATTTCCGTTTAATGACGGAAATTGCCGAAACTAAATTTTCAACTGTGTTATATGTTTCCGAACTGAACTAATTTTTAGCATACTACACTGGCCTCCAAAAGTTACAGTACAACCGGTTTTTTGCGTCTAATTTGCAAATGAATGAATATAGAAACAACAAATTTGGAGGAAATGTGCGCTAAACTGTTATTTATTAAATGCGACATAGAAATTTACTTAAGTTAAAAGTATAAATGAAATTACAACAAAAAAGCATTCATGGTGGAAAATTCCATTCTGCAGTATTATGCAGTAAAATGTTACAGAAACATTAAAAAACTGGTTCTAATACGGAATATGTCCACCCCGGACTTGAATGCATTTGCGGCATCGACTTTCCATGCTCTCAATTAAATTGTCGGACACCGAAACAGGTAATGCTGACCAGACTTGGAGTAAGCCTTGTTTCAGCTAATTTAATGATCTTGCAGGAGGACTTAAAGCCGCAACCTGTCTTCCAAGATAGAACCAAATATGTTCTATCGGATTCAAGTCTGGAGAGTGAGCTGGACATTCCATTCTCTCCAAACCGAGATCCTCAAGATAATCCTCAACAACCACAGCTCGGTGTGGTCTCGCATTATCATCCATTAGAATGAAACCATTGCCAATAGCACCGGCATATGGGCGCACATGTGAATCAAGGATCTCATCCCGATATTTCGCACCAGTCACAGTTCCGCCATGGAACACATGCAGGTCAGTGTGGCCTCCGAGTGAGATCCCTGCCCAAACCATGATTCCACCGTTTCTGTACCTGTGTGTTTCGACAGTGTTTGATTGATGGTATCGAGTGCATTGTTCTCTCCAGATCAGAAGACGTCCTGAATCGCTCTCCAGTGTGAATCTGGATTCGTCTGTGAAGCCCACTGTTGTCTGGTCCAGGAAACATGTTCTCTTGCCCAACATAAGCGGGTCCTTCTCTGTCGTCTGTTGAGGGGGACACACACAACTAGTCGCTTTGCATAGAGACCTGCATTGTGAAGACATCTTCGCACCGTAGTAGCGGAGATTCTTCTCGTGGGCGGCCTGAACATGTCTTCTGGACACAGAATCTTCGGATTCATACTGATCCCAGAGTCGTTGGACTAAACTGCGAGACACATTGAGCCGTCTAGCAGTATCGGCCTGGGACAACCCAATTTCCATCCATCCTACTGGCCGTCACCTTAATGATTCGGGCAAAAGACTTCTTCTAGACAATTCTAGACTCTACTGGCTGTTGTGAACAAAACTGACAACAATAGTTTGAATACAACAAAACTTACACGCGAAATTACGAAAGCTTCGTAATTGCATAATTTTCTCTCATTCACAAATACCTATTCTTTTCTATAAAATAAAAGTGGTGGCTGTAATTTTTGCGTAAGTTTTTTTTAAAGCTTATTATTGTCATTCATATAAACTATGAAGTTTAATCTGACTGCCATTTTTTGTCTGGTGAGCTTCGAAAAACATGTTGTACCTTAAATTTTGGAGGCCAGTGTATATAGTATACTAGCCGATCGCTTCTGTGTGGGACCCAAATACATTCTGCAGAATACTGTCTTGACTTCCCTTGGGGCCCAGAAATTGCATTTTACATGCAAACAGAAAAATTTAAATAAAATATTTTATTTTAAACTATACGAAAACAACTAATTAATATACACACACACATATATATATAAGCAAGTAAATAAATATTTCGTGACATTAATAATATTTTTTCCATAATCCCTCTGACAAAATACTACTGACCCTGTGCGTATTTATCTAAGATGAGCGGAGAGCTTCCAGATGAAATAAATAAAAATGGGATTGCCTAAGATAAATAGCGATCATTGTAAATGGGTACTGTCACGCATATAAATTATTAATCAGGAGTTCAAAACCACGGGGTCCTGTGTATTTCTCAGCCATACATCGTTAATGCAGCGATCACTATAACGTGGTTCAGTTATTTTGCGTGCATAAATCATTAAAGTGAAATAATTTTAGCAAGACCAATTCGGTTGAACACTTGTAATCTGACTATACGGTAATCACCATAAGGCATGCTTGTGCATAACCTATCCCATAATTATAGCATACAGTATTTCAATCGCAATTTTTTACTTTCAGAAATTTGTATTTTGCAAAAAGGTGGAAGTGTAATATTTTTTATAACATTTAAAATCCGATCACTAAAAGACGAAAATATAAAAAAAATTACAAAATGGGAAATTAAAAAATATATTCCTTGGGAAAATGTAACACAAAATCTATAATAAAAAAGCAGCAATAGTTATATTTTTCGTCTAATCTTCCGCAATCGGTTCACAGCCGATGTTGCCCGCAAATTTGCTAGCTCCAAAATCGTTGAAATACATGATTCACTACTTTTTTTTTTGTAGATTTGTAAAGCGGAGTTTCATATTCTTACTTAAAACTGCTGTTGTGATATGGCACAATTACCTATAACTTTCGACACACAGTGAGACCTCCTTGATGGATTATTATCTAAAATTGCTAAAATACATATTTAACTGTTTTTTATTAAATTTGTTATCCTAAATTTCACGTTCCAACCTATTATTGACATTAAAAATTCGACCCCCATGTAACTCCTCTTAGTGGCTGAATTTCTAAAATCGCAGAAACAGATCTTTAACTATTTTTTAGTAGATTTGTTATCCTGAATCTGTGATTTCAAGCTCTTAAATAAAAATGCTGCTGAGATATGACGAACATTCGAAATATCCTAAAATATTCTACCCCCATTTAGCCTCCTTAATGGGTGAATTTCTAAAATCGCTGAAATAAGTGTTTAATTAATTTTTATAGCAGATTTGTTATCCTGAATTTCACGCTCTTATCCAAAACTACTGATGAGATATCGTGAAAATGTGAAATCATTGAAAATTAACGACCCCCCCTTTAACCCCATTAGAAGTTGAATTTCTAAAATCGGCTAAAATACATGTTTAACTATTCTTTAATAGATTTGTTATCCCGAATCTTCACGCCGTTACCGATAATTTATATTGAGAAATGGCAAAATGCATAAAAGATTCGACCCACTATTTAACCACCCCTAGTGTCCGAATTTCTAAAATCATTGAAATACTTGTTGAGCTATTTTTTAAAGGAGATTTGCTATCCTGAATTTCACGATTTTTTCTAAAATTGCTGACGAAAGATGGTATAAAGGTAAAAGAAAGCTGCGCCGCCAGGCGCCTGGACCACCGAACAGAAGTCCTGATGGACTTTTAACGCACACGACCGGATTTTTGGTGTAAAGGTAAAGACATCGGAAACTATCGACCCCCCCATTTAATGCACACGACCGGATTTTTGGTGTAAAGGTAAAGACATCGGAAATTAACCCCCCATTTAATCCATTAGCACTTGAATTTCGAAAATCGAATAAAATACATGTTTAACTATTCTTTAGTAGATTTGTTTTTCCGAAATTCACGCTCCTACCTATAACTTCTACTGAGATAAGACAATATGGCGTAAAACATTCGACCCCCATTTAACCCCCCTTAGTGTCTGAATTTCTAAAATCGCTGAAATACGTGTTTAACTATTTTTTTAGTGTATTTGTTATCCTGAGTTTCATGATTCTACCTATAATTTCTACTGAGATATGGCAAAATGACCTAAAATATTTGACCTCCTATTTAAACCCCCTTAGTTGCTGAATTTCTAAAATTGCTGAAATAGATGTTTATCTATATTTTTTGTAGATTTGTTATCCCGAATTCCGAGCTCCTAACTAAAAAGGCTGCTGAGATATGGCGAACAGGCAAAATCATGTAAAACTTTCATCCCCCATTTAACTCTCTTAATGGATGAATTTCTACAATCACTGAAATATGTGTTTAATTATTTTTTTAGTACATTTGTTATCCTGAATCTCACGTTCCTACCTGAAACTGCTGTTGAGATATGGCGAAAACAGAATATATGACTAAAAACTTTCGACTCCCCCATTTAATCCCCTTAGTTTTTGAATTTTTAAAATCGCTGAAATATGTGTTTAACTAACTATAAGTACATTTTTTATCCTGAATTATGCTCTTTTAACTAAAACTCTTGTTGAGATATGGCGAAAAAGCAAAATGACCTAAAACTTTAGACACCCCCCCCCCCCCCCCCCGCATTTAATCCCGTTAGTTTTTGAATTTCTAAAATCGCTGAAATAGGTGTTTAATTATTTTTTTAGTAGACTTGTTATCTTGAATTTCACGCTCTTACCTAAATAGGCTGATGAGATATGGTAAAAATGTGAATTCACCGAAAATTTTCGACCCCCCATTTAACCCACTTAGTGGTTGAATTTCTAAAATCGCCTGACATACATGTTTAACTATTCTTTAGTAGAATTGCTATCCTGATTTTCACGCTCCTACTTAAAACACCTGCTGAGATATGCTCAAAAGACGAAATTATCTAAAACATTCGACCCCGCCCCCCATATAACAACTCACTTAGGTTGTGAATTTCCAACAATCCTTTCTTAGTGGGTGCCTACATTGTGTAAAGAACATGTCTTCCAACTTTCATTGTTCTTGGACATATGGTTTAGGCTCGGCGTTGATTATGAGAAAATCAAGCTACTCTTTTATAAGTATAGATATACAAATCTATAGATCATATACATGGTTGAACAAAAGAATTCGTATAATTTTCCGACTATAGATGGTAATTGACGAAATTGGGTTTTCGGATGTGTTATGCGTTTTGAAAATTGTTTACGTAGACATCATCTTTCATCTTAACAAACGATGATGTTTTTGTACAGTATTCTGAATCTGTTGGAAATTGTTTCATAATCTATTCATAATGCATGATTTTTCTTTCTCCTTTTTTACATTTCTTGTTTACCATTTTTATGTAACTTTCTAAGAAACGTAAATTTCCTTATCAATATTTTTTTTAAATCTTAGATATCTTTCAATAGTCTTAGGAAAAAATCAAGTTTTCAAGCCATGTCCAATGTATATTTCCGAAAAAGCTAAATATTAGTCACAAATATCTCAGTAACATTTAAACTTATGAATTTAGTATTTTAATTACAAAGAAACTTAGTAACCGAATGATTCTGAAAACATGATATCTTAGTCACAATTGCTTATATTAGACATACTGAATGCATATAACTACATATATATGTTTATAATATTTTCCTTATTTTGAATCCGGTGTGAATCTTCGATTTTGTAGAATATATTGGTTAAATATTATATAAATTATTTTTACAAAGAAAAGAATAAATAGTAATGCATACACAATGTATTGTGATTAATAATATCAAAGTAAATTTAACTTGGATTTTATTGAAAGAGCAGAATATTTCAAATGAATGTATTAAAGGTGACAGGTACAAAAGTTTTAGCAGATAATATGATTCAAAGGAAACGCTGTTAGTCTATTTCCGTTAAAAGTTTTGTAATGGCGCAGTTTTCACTACAAATTACACAAAGATGGTATCGGCCGTAAAATGTATCTTCTACACCCCTTTGTCCATAATTAAGAGGAAATGCATTATTTGAAATGTTTTAAATGTTTAATTTACTAAATTATTTAACTTCAAATTAAACAACATATTTAATATAAACGAATGTATTACCAAGTAGCGTTGCGCAGTCTTTTGCATTCTGAAAAGTACAAAATACTTAATAATAATTTAATTTATATCTCTTTACATAAACGTTTTACTATGCTAAGTCATATTGTACAATCACTGGCTAGACATACATTCATATGTATTACTATTGCTTTACGTATGATACTCGTCTGTCACTAGTTTATGTATAGAAAATTGCATTTTAGATTTAAAAAAATAAATAAATCTTATACTTACTATTAAATAACCTCTTTCAAGAGCTACTAATTATAAGATAATACACTCCTTAACAAGTGGCATTTAAAAAACACAAATGGATGTTTAATGATGTTTAAAATGTTTAAAAACCCTCCAAGCTCTTTCGGCCGGCAACAGCAACCATCTTCAAGGCAAAAAAAAACGTCTACTTGGAAGGTACTTGAAAGGTTTTTAAACATATTTTAACATCTATTTGTGTTTTTTAAATGTCGCCTGTTAAGTAACATTGAGATCTATCTAATCACATATTAATAGTTTGTGAATAAAGGGAGGTGAAAATTTGAATTTCACCCTATGTGTTTTGAAAATACACTCCCTCAGATTATAATATAAATTTATTTAAACACGTGAAATTTTTTGGGTATTCATAGCATAGACAAACTGCGCTTCACAATTATATATTGGATTTAATACCTCATTTACAATTCCTTTAGGGTAACCAAAAATTCAAAAAAATATTTAATCCAGAAACAAATGATATTTTATCATTTTAGAGAACTAAATAATACCTACACAAAGTCTTTCGTCAGAAATTATTTTTAAAATTTACTACCGTATCTAAAATAACTATATACCAAAGAGAGAAATATCTAAATAATCTCATTTCTGGTGCCTTGAGCTCTTAGATCTAAAGGAAAGATGAGAGCAATCTTGAAAAGAAGTTGAAAGAACATATCACTCACTCATAAGAAAAGTGACGCACCTCAAAAAATTCATTTTGCGTATTATTGCACTAATAGGTCTCACTTAGGTCTTGCTACAGGAAAAATGCCAGAAGTATACTTATCCGGAAAACTGGTAGATTTCGCTCTATATCACTTTGCTACCACAGAAAAGGAATAAATTGTGTGTGGTAATAAATTTTCTCAGTTCTCCCTAACTCTTCTACATCCAGATTTTTAAGGGTTTTACTCTTTTATGTGCGCTTTTACAGCTGCATTCAGAGCTAAGAACTATATTTTTATGTTAAAGTAAAAAATGCCAAACCTTCTTTGGTTATTCTGTTAAATGTATTATATTTGAGTTGTGTCACTTTTCTTGTGGGTGAGAGATATGTAAAGGCACAAAATGAGCACAAAAACATTTTATTTGAAGCGCAGGGAGTGTGATAAAATCTGTAATATTAATGAGGGGAATTGAAAATTCTGGGGAAATCGACTGTTCTGGACGATGATAAATTTACGCGGTTCTCCCTTTCTTCTGTTCTACGTCTGCATTCTTAAGGGTGTTTTACGCTTTTATATACGCTTTTACAGATGCATGACGAACTAAATGCTACAATTTTATGTTACAGTAAAAAATGCCAAATCTACTTCCTTTGAAAGGCAGGGAGTGTAATTTAAACACATGTAACATGAAAGAAGTGAATTCACAATTCTCGGGAAAAATAGTAACGTGTTGGAAAATCTTACTGTCACAGCCATAACGCAGAAGTGTTTAAAAAAAATAAAGCAATGTTCACGTGAAAAATAAAATTCTCCTAAAGAAAATCAAATTAACATTCATACAGATAATCTGAATATCGTATCAAATAAAGTAAGGTCTTAACTTTGGACTTTATACAAAAATAAACAAATATATATATATATATATATATAAAAGATCATATAGTTACATGGAAACCCTTTATTGCAGATTATAAGAGGGGGCTAAACCAATTATAACTGAACAATGATATCCAATATTTACAATTAAAAAAACTCTCGAACTCTTACCAAAATATTTAAAAAATATATAAACTGTATCAAAAAGTACAATGTTAATAATTTATATTAACATTTCGCCAATGTCGAATATAGCGAGGTGAAGTTTAGTTGCACAATACAAAATGAAAAATGTGTCTGGATCTAGAAAACTTTTGAAAATATAATGTAACCTCTTCCAAGTTATCTACGATTCCGAAAAGCGTTCTTTTATCTTCATAAATTTCATAAACCAAGAGAAACTTTCGAGATTAAAAATAGCATTTCTGAAACAAATTTTTCTTTTCCGACAGCTTAAAAAAAGAAACGTCTCTGCGTAGTTTTTACAGTGCATTAATAAGTTTTTCTCAACACAAAATATCGAATTTTTAGATGATATCAATTCTCAAGTAAACATTTTCATGTTCAAGGAAAACATGCTAATATAATGGCATTAACATTAGTATTAATATTAACATTATTTCCTTATTTCTGCATGTATAAATGCTGTTACGCAGCTAAAAATCATTATTTTAGAATTGGTAACATCCGAATACACAATATTTCCTGTTAAGAAAACTGATTAATGCGCTTTAAAAACTTCTAGAAATTTTTCCTTTTTTTCTTTTAAACAGACAGCAAAAAATTCTTTTATTTCAGCAATGCTTTTAAATCTCGGAGATTTATGAAGATAAAAGAACATTTCTGAAAATCGTGGATATGTCGGAAGAGGGTATGTTATACTTTCATAAAGTTTCGGTAGATACTAAAGTAGTCCTCATTTTTACTGTGTTTTAAAAGTAGCTGAATAGTAAAGGAATTTCCTCAAATTGCATTTTTATTAACTGACAAAAGCGTAAGTACCTAACATATATCCACGCGTATCTTTGAAACAGATGCTTCGATTTTGATAGTAATTTTATTTTGTTGGAATAGTGTTGTTCTCACGATTCTGCCAATCCGGACTAAAGTATCACTTAAAATAATAATAAAAGAGAATGAAAAATGACAATTTGTAGAAAATCCCTTATAATTCAGCAACTTATAAAAAGCAACTGAAATTCCTTTCACTTTATCGCCGATAATTTTCGGAATTTTCCAGACATTCGAAGGGTCTTTTTATATGAGTTGCGATATATACTTAACTACCAAATTATATAAAAAGACTTTTGTTATCGTTAGAGCATGCCCAGTTAAAAGTTATTTCATAAATATTTCCTGTGTCGTCAAATGTTTTAATATATTTATATTCTAACTGTGGTATGTAGTTTCTACTGTACTTTGTCAAATTTTCTGAAACGTCGTTAAATTTGGTTGAAAACCCTGCATGCTTTAAGCAAAAAACATGCGAAAACTTCTTAAACATTTTAAAGGAAGTAGATAGAAATTTCTCCATGAATATACATTCTATTCTTACACAAATGAACACAAATGTGGTATGAGATCCACATAGTTATGTGCAACAGCGACAGATTGTTTTGAGTATTTTATTTTAAAGCATGAATGCAACTTTTTCTTTTTTATTCGATTTTTTGTTGTCCTTTAATTGTTTTTGTCATCAAATCTTCGCTGAAAGATATGAGTCTAAAAATGTTCTTTTATATTTCTGAAGAACCAGTAAATCGGTCTAGTATTTTTCTAGGTATTAGACAAAACGTTTAAAATGAAAATTCTCCGGTGACTTTCGGCAATATAGTACATGTTTCTATTATTAGGGGATTAACAGATAATCGCCATAACCATTTTGAATCACCGTGTATACCTGTAAGGATTGAAAACTTATTATGGGTTATGTAGAGATTTCTGACAGCAAGAGGGGTTGCCATCCAGAATTAATTAATATAATATATTTCTACTATGAATAAAATATATTACTCTTATATTAAGCCAGTTTTTTAATATATACTGATTTAAGAAATAAAACTACAGAATTTGTCGGTTAACACGCTTATAGGATTAATAATTAAAATAAGAAAATTTTAACAATAACATTGTTAAGGAGGAAAGAAAGGATAAACTTAATAAATTAATCATTCTTAACATACCGAATTAATGCATGAAATTGCGATATTACGAACAATAGAAAACTCAACCAACTAAGCTCTAATTTTCTTCGTTCTTACTTTGTAAAATGATTTATCCATACATCAATTAATTCGAGGCAACTAGACAACTGTTAAAGCAAAGTCTTTTCAATTTCTATAATGATAAATTGAATAAGTCAATCATTACTCATTGAGTTTCTTGAAGATATTTTTTATTCTTTATTTTAATAATAGATTTTTCAGTAGCATCAGTTGATGCGGGAATTATGAAAAATGATTAAAACAATGTAGCGACTTGTTGAGAAATGGCGTAAAGATAATCCGTCTTTTAATGGCTTTTAAATAGTGCTCCCTATTAAACGTTTATACGAGTGTACGTATAATACGTATTATACGGGGTGCAGATTTTGGATACGTATGATACGACCAATGTGGTTATACGTATTAAACGAAACAGTCTATACGGTACAGCATAAAGATACAGCATAAGGAAATTACACCAGCGGTTAAACGTATAAACGATTAAACGGTTTTCGTTGATTGCGTGAAAAAAGATGCCTTTCACCTGCAGGTCTGCGGAACAGAGACGTTGAGAAACACCCGCTAGATTGTATTCTCGCGGTTTATAAGGGATATCGTGATCCCTTCCTTGTGCCCCGGGTTAACCTGCCTTGCAGTTCCTGTGCAGGTACTTGAAAAAAAAATCGGAATACTTTTTCCTCAGTTTAGATTTTTGTTGTTTTTTCATCAAAACTAGATAATTAATTCTGAATTTACTATGGCTTAGCGGGTAGCTTCGAAACTATATTTCGCATGTCTGTAACACGGGCACATAGATTAGTTTGATTTATGGCGTGAACATTTCGCGCGAAACATTAATTTTGCATACGGCCGCAGAACACAAACTTATATTAACACAAACATACTGACATTGATCAATCCAACTCCTGGGAAGTTTCATAATCACACTTTTATTTTATTTAAGAATATTTTTTTCTATATTAAAAATATTTTGAAAATATGTTTTACACCAAAAAAGAAAAGAGGAGGCAAGTCATTTTGAGCTTGTGTGATTTTGTTTTAAAACCTGCAGTGACGATTATGTATCAGACTATAACTAATCGAAATTTATAGATACTCACACAAAAAATGAAATTTGTCAAGATAAACTAAAAATCTTAAAACGTAAAATCTTGTAATGCACATACACTTTGTATAAAAAGTACCTTGAGTGTCACAGTTAAAAAAATTAACTTTCGTTTTACATTAATACAGAGTAGAAACCATTAGCACCGTATAAAGAACAACATTTGCGCCGAGACGCAATCTTGAGTATAAGTACACAAAAATAAAGGATTTAAAAAAAAATTATAAACGAAAAAATATACTTAATAAGGATTGACAATAAATCTGAAACGTGTGTATTCTCCTCCTTTGCTGTAAAAGTGTTTTTATTTTAGTTATATATTTACAATAACCGTTTATAGGGGAAAATAACAAGATCCCACGTATGAAACATATTATGCAGATTGCTAAAGTAATACCACCGATTTCCAACTTGTTCTCCATTCAGTGACGTAAGACTGATGAGGTCCATTGGTATTAAAAGTAAAGCGCATAGTTTAAGGTATACGTATTTGTTACATACGTGTTATTTGTATATACGTATATCGGTTAAACGTATGACTGAAATACGTATCGCATCGGGACAACTACTTTTAAAGTGCTAGGATGTAAATCATCAACGTAAATATTGATTTCTTTACAATTAACCCTTGCTTTGTAATTACTTTCTTCCATTTGCATATTTATATACACCTTCTCAAAGTTGAAATATCAATTTTTAACCACGTTGTTTTTCTCAGAAAATAGCTAAACATTCAAAATACACAGTATCTATCGTTCTATCCTACCATCGAATTAAACTAAGAACTTATACCTTTTTTGTTTTATTTATTTTGCACCTAAACTAACACTATAACAGTTATTACCAAAGAAAATAAAATTGCGTAAGCAAAAAAGTTCTTTCTTTCACTTAATAGAACAAATTACGTGATAAACAAAACGTTGAATGATAAATTCAGCCAGTGTTTCACAAATCTAAAATTGAATCCATGACATTAGTATTTCTTTATTTTATCATCTCTTCATATGTTTCTGTGATCAATCAAGATATTTTCAGACATTCAAAGGAGAAATTTAACTTGGTGTTTTCTTATTCAAAGTAATCGATTTACGCAATTGAGTGCAGTTTCTGAAACAATATTATCATTATTTTTTAAGAATTATCTACAGATCAAACAAAATATATTTTTAACATGTATCGAATGCATTGCAAATATCTTTCAAAACAATAGCTATTTTAATCAATACATAACTTATTCATCATCTGTAAACAATTGCACACAGAAAAATACTGCAAGATATTATATTCGTTCGTTTATTCTTATTTTCATAAAAAACACTGGTGACATTTATGAATTAAGTAATTTATACAGCTATAAGTAATTAACCTAATATATATATATACATATAAAATAGCAGTTCAATAAGAATGCAATTATAGTGAAAAGCTTATATATGAAAAGATAAAATGTCATTGAGCGTAACATTTCTTAAAATAAAAAGTTCTAAGTCTTTTGTTATACGAGTTGGTATTCGAAAAAGAGACCTTTAATCAATCAAATTACTACCTGTTAACATCAACTAAAATTGGCTCTGATCTGAAGGTATTAGTTGAAAAAGGCTACACCAAAATACAAAAGTAGCAAATCATATTAATTACAGATTACTTATAGTATTTTATTTCATTAAAGCTTGAAAAACAGAATTTCCTACAACAATAATTCAATTTTCATTGTTCCGTTTAATTATTACTTTCGAAAAAGTAAGTTTTAAAACATATTTATTTAATCAATATTTTCAGGAAAATTAATGTATTTGAAACTTTGCAAATTGTTTCTGTGATGACACAGAAACTTCGAAAGATCTTGATTTTGTTTATTGTTTTATTTCATGATAAATCGCATTACGTTACAAAACATCTTAAAGGAGTTATATAAATTCTAGAATACTGAAGGAATATTTGTGAAATTTACAACTATTTATTCTTTAAGGCTATACTGTATACATTATTTATCTATTATCTATTTTTATTTTTCTTAAATTTCCATACATCTTAATAATATTATATATTTTCCTTATGCGATATAAATTGCAATGGTAAACTGAAAGCTTCGGTACAGCTCTTTATGCTAGAAAAATGTTTTACGGGATAAGGTTTGTGCTATACTCTAACACGAAACGTGTAACAAAAATAAGTAAGAGTAAGAGAAATGAGGAAATATAAATTCTCATGCAATCCATGAAAGAAAACTATTTTCATGTTTAAAAAATCTGAAATCCCAAGCATGATTGTTATGTAAAAAAATCTGAGATATACTTGTAATTTGTGAAGCAATCATTCAGGATTTGAAATATCGTGTTATATGACAAAATGTTTCAATATGAATGTAAATTTTTCCTATTTTTATAGGAATTCACAAAATAAGTTTGAAAAATTTTAAAACCAATTTCAGGAAATATGTAACAAAAACATATGGCTATAAATTATTTATTGAACTAAGTTCAAGATCACAAATTTAAATTTTTGCAATGTGGATTTTAAATTTTAGCATATACATTTCACGAAGGCAATCTATATTGAAACATGTTTAAATCATATGATAAATTCGTATGATTAGAATATTTAGCGGAATTCTTATCTTTTTAATAAAAAGTGAATTCACATACTTGTATATGGGGTGTTCAGAATCAAAGTGGATCAAGTCCATAAAACGTTATTGAAAGGTATTTGAAGGTAATGCTAATGAGATCTCGTGTATTGCAGTAAGAATCACAGGAGACTAGAGGAATTTATTGCTCATATTTTAAAACTAAGACTTTGTTAGTTACATAACCAAAGAAATTATTGATTACAGAGCAGATATATATCTCAAACTTGTTTGAAAGAAAAAATGGACTTGATCAACTTTAACACTGGACGTCTTATATATGTGAGTGTGTGCATGATAAGATTTTTCGTATCAGACTTCTAATGTATATTCAGAGACGTACAAAAAATAAATTCCGTAAGAAGCAAAATATAAACTCATGAACAAAAGAAAACAAGAAATAAAAATCATGCGTCAAACATAGATTACTAAGCACTTTCCAACATATTCAGAATGTGTAAGAAAAGTGCACGTTTAACAAGGTGAACGGTGATGTTTAAGTAAACAGTTTTGAAAACGCATGAAATGTTTGAAAACCCAATTTCAGCAATTACCATCTAAAGCCGGAAAAATATCCGAATACTTTTGTGCAGTCCTGTATATGGTTTATAGGTTTGTACTATATACTGCACAGTATGCTACACAGTATTAGTTACACATTTGAAAATTCCTCTTCAGCAATTTCTGTCCAAAAACGGAAATGCATTTGAGATTATTTGTGCAGACTTGTACAATATCAATAAAATTTATACACACGAAATAACAATATAAAAAACAGTTAAATTTTAAAACGCGTTCCAGGACTGAAAACACACTTCAAGCAATTACTATTCAAAGACTGCAACCAAGTCCCTTTGTGTGTCTTTGTAAATTAACGCTGAATGCTATGCACACCATATTCTATTGTAAGCAGCGTGTAGTGCACCTCAGTGATGTATATTAATTTCCCTATGTGTGAAAGGGCTTAACACTGCAAATGATTTTCCCTCATAGACCGTAATGTAACGGATTTCTTTTGAGTGTCCCTGTAAACGAACTATAAATGCTACGCATTTCATTTTTAATACCGAAAATGCTATAGTAAATCTCAATAACGTATATCAATTGCATGACAATCCGAGTATATTTGCGCAAAATAGAGCGCAGGCAGACGGCAGACAGACAGACAGACATGCTGCAGAGAGACTGCTGCAGAATTCATAAGCACTTTTCAACTATGGTGGAAAATGTTAAAAAAGAAGTACTTCCATCTTATGAAATAGTATGGATATATACTGATTTTATTGACTTTACTGTAAATACACAACACTGTTACACTTCCTAAGTACTGTAAATACACCGACGAGAAAATTTAAAGGAACAATTATAAAAACTCATATAGTTGAAAGATTTTGTACCTAAAAACAAGTAACTTGCACATAATCATTATTTGTTCTTGCGTGACAAATCTTTAAAATGATGAATATCCTAATTATGAGTCGCAGTTTTCGATTACCTTTAATTAAAAAGATTTTTGAAATAAATTTTTTTGCAAATGGATTTTAACTTCTTTTCTACATAGATTTCTACATACAAAGTATAGGTGAAAATCAAAAATGGCGCGGTAAAAAAAAAAGAAAATATTTGAAGAATATCTGTGGAATGACCTATAGCTGTATATTAAATATTCTGTCAGTGTAATCAAAAACAATATATTTATCATATATTTATAATTTTAATTGCATATATGCTTGAAATACATAAAAGTATTGAGTGACTTATTAAATGTCTTGTCAATCTCGTTGAAATTGAGCTTTATATGGAATGATTTTGGATAATGGATACGTACACAAATGAATTTAACACAAAAAATCAAAGCGACTTGAAGTGGCTCTTTCTTAATCTACGACTTACTACTCATGTTCTTAGCATTGCCTTTTTGCTTACGTAGTGTCTGCTAATTAGCGTATTTTAGCTAGAGATTTACCGTGGATTATCATTATTTCAGAAACGTTATATTTGGCTTGTTTTACCCCTTGTCTTAACTACTCATTTATTTTGGAAACTGTAATCATTTATGATAAGATAACTTGCAATATATATACACTGTTTTTGAAGTTTAAAATATAATTTTATCAGGAATTCATTTTATCATTAAAAGAGAAGATGCGAAATCTATTAATCATCTTTTTACCAATTACTTCCTGATTAAACTTTTTAACTAATAATGCATTTCTTTTTAATTTTTTTTTTCATTCGTTTACGTTTTGATATATCAGGTGTAATTAGATATAGTGGTAATCAACTCATACTACATTTTATTAAATCTAGAACTATTTCTAAAGCTTTCTTTGGAAAATAGAAGACACAATTCCTATGTATTGAAACTGAACCACATATCATGAATCTGACATATGTAGGGGTCGCACTGTTCCTATATTTGAATATCACCATTAACGAGTAGTCTTCGGCTGATTCAATGAAAGGCATTCTGCGATTAAATGAAGCAAAGATTATTAGTCGAAACTTGCATCACGCAAAAGAAGGAACCCTGAAAATTCAATAATCGAATTATTCCTCGCCGAAAATTTTTTATAAGTAATTATTAATTTGCTTTAACTTATTTTTATGAAGAACATTGTTGTCATTATTGTAGTTAAAGAACTAACTCGATTTCCCTTTCTAAAAATATATCGTGCATTACCAGAATTTTTACTGCAGTACAAAAGAGCTAGTACATGAAACATTACTTTCAAACGTTTCAACGACTGTAGCAGTGTTTATTTTCAAAATGTATTTAATAATCTTTTCATAAACATTATAAGTTGGGATTCGTGCATTATGATTATTACAATGCAAAATATCGTTGCATAAAATATATTCCCTTTGCAAATAATGCACTTTACTATTTTACTTTTTGTTTTAATAATCGTGTCAGAATTAATAATTTGATCTATCGATTACCATATAAAACTTTTGAAATTGACATCGTGTTTGCATTAATATGTGTTCTGAAATGACATATTATTCCTGCAAAATATCTTGCATTCGTATCAATTAATTCTATGGTTTCAATTTCAATTTTATTTTCTTGAAGAATTTAAAAGATTATTTAACAACTGTTATGAGTTTAAATCCCGTTCTTTGAAAGTCATTACTTCCAATGGTTTTTTAAATGTGAAATTTTTATTCAGTTTGGTGCAGAGAAACTTCCTCTTTTCTGAAGGCGAATAAAAGAAAAGTACTCTCGATAAACAATTTTTTTTGCTAATGATGAACATAATTTAAAATTTCAAATCTTGTAATCATACAGTTTTAAACAAAATATCGTGATGTGTGTCCACCTTTCTCTATGAACTGATGCAACCGATTTCTGAAGACCGGAATCCAGGCTATTTCCTACCGAATAATTATGTTTGTGAGATGATACTTAAAACCATCTGACTTCATACACCCCATAAAAAATATCACAGACCATGTTGCAAGGTGAGACGTCACCTCGAATCGAGATGAACGGCTGTTCTAAATATAGGCTTCAACCGCAAACGCACACTGATGTTTTGTCCCCCCTCATGTTTTTTTTTTCTATTTTTTTTTTTTTTTACTGCGGGATACAAGACAGAAACTGCCGTGATCGTACAGTGTTCATCCCAAGTAGCACAAAATAATTGGGTCTGCGTTTGCTATTTGTTATCAAATTGTTGTGTGACGTTGGCCCGCGGTAAGAAATGTCTACATTGTCGCACCATTGGCCAACCAACCATTTGCCAACAAATGTCCAATAGTGGTCTAACCGTGATCTATTCTGAAAACGTCTCAAATAAGCTTAGAATCTAGCTCGAATAAGATCTAAATTGGAGGGGTCTCTGTATCTACCATTTTCCAACCTTACAATTCCCAACCCTACAATTTTCAATTGGTTTTCACAAGCAGCTAACGATAGTCTAACAATCTGTGTTACTTGGGATCTTCACTTTTCCACAACCTCTTCGCTTTCAAAAAAAGTAAGTCTCTGCGACCTGTATAGTATGATGGAAAATATATTTATAAAATAGGAAATAAGAACAAGCAGAAAGAGAGAAAGAATTATTTTAATTTTTTGGAAACAACTCTACGATTGTTTAATCTGAAACGATTAAATAATTCACAATTATTTACTTATGATTCATAATTTCATAATTAAAATAATTTTATGGAAATTATAAACTCGACTTTAAGGGATTGTTTTTTACATTTTTGTACTGATATTTACAGAATGAACGCAAATTTATGACTTAGTTTTTAAGTTAAAAAGAAAACATACAAACAGACCAACATACTATTTTCATATCCTTATTATATTTATACGGAACCAACAATAAAAGGACATCTTCCCAAGAGAAAAAGAATTATCAAAATCCCATCATATGTTAAAAACGCTATGTGTAGAAATAAAAAAAAACTTACAGTGAACTGTATAACCTCCTTTGTCTTAAGTTTATTAAAAATTAATGTCATTGCTCTCTTCTTTAAACTATGAAATTCTTAAAAATTGAAAATTCTATATTAGTACATAAAAACAAAATATGTGGTCTGTACATTATTATAAATAAATTTTCATTAATGAAAAACAAATAACATTCCTACAGCTTCCAAATCTTTTAACAAAATATTACCAATAATATCTGTGAAAAAATATCACATTCCCACTGAAAGCAATAACACGAACAAGAAAATGCTATTTGAAATCAACACAAAACCCATTTACAGCCCGACAAAAAAAATAGTTCACCTGAAACCCGCCTCAAAGCCAGAAACTACTCAAAATTAGTTCATATTTTAAATCAATGGTATGCTATAAAAATATCCCTAATATCAATTTCATCTTTTATGTAAAAAATAAACATAGAAATATATTTATAATATATGAGTATATAGGCCATATTTTAAGTAATTGTTGAAACATTCTATAAACATATATCTAATAGACAATTTGATCGTTTATGTAGAAAACTTAACATATAGATATACTCCTATAATCGTATCTTAAAATATGTAGTTTTATTTTTCTTCTATAACAATATTGTGGATATTCTTTTAAAAGCTCACTGGTTACCAAAGTCGTTTAGCACCATATCCAAAATTTGTTATGATTACTCAATTTTACGCCTATAAGTGTAAAAATGGGCAAGAATGCATTCAGACAGACAAATATGTCATTTGTACATCCTAATGAAATTGAAACAAGACGATCTGCAGAACAAGACCTATAAAAAAAAGGTATGAAGATCGAAGAAAACGTCCAAAAAGTATCTTGTTGTATCATACATATTTCAAGTATTTAAACTATGATTGATTTAAACTATGGGTATTGTTGAATTTATGCTAAGTAAGTAAATATATTTTGCTTTAAACACGCGTTGCAGTTAATTCTACATATATATATATAAAACTTTCGCACACCACCATTTAATAAAAATGTGATTGATTTGGGATATTTGCCAAGATTGTGTTTTATTATTCAACTCAATAAAAAAACTTGCATATATAATTTAATTAATTCCTTAATGAATTTACAGCAGCTTTAAGACGAACAAAATTTTATAATTTAAAATACTATTGGTAAAATGTGCGAGCTTTTCAAAACAATATTTCTGAAGGAATTTTAAAATTTAGACTGGATTCTGTGTTTAATATATTTCACTAGAATTTTACATTCCTTCTAAAATATGAATACGTTTGAATTTATTTAAATGAAACAGCTGTTTTCTTCAGATTAAATTACTGTTGTACGGTTGAAAATGTAATATATTTTCAAACTGACTATTTAATTAAAAGTTTACTATATAAAATTATACCACTAATATATAATTTTACTATTACAATTATACTACTTACTAACATACAATTATACTAATTAAAATTTAGTTAAGTTATTGAAAAAGAGGAATAAATACATTCAACAGTATTATAAATACCCAGTTCAATCAATTATCTTTTTTCAGCAACTTGTTTCCTATTTTGAGTAAAATCTTACATTTAACCTATAAATAAATTTGGTACTCATGCGAATGAAATAAAATAAAGGATGTTTTACAAATATAATTTAAAGTTAAACATAGTTGGGAACTAGACATTCTCAGACTTTACATGAGATATATGAAATAACTAAAAATTTTAAGAAATTTTACAGAGTGGTATTGTTTTAAAATTGCTGTTTTTTAAGTATGGGAAAGTAGGGTAAATCTGCATACCATATTATTATTATTTGCTTTTTGAAGCCGTAATTTCAAACAGACTTCATGTAACTTTGCGTACATACTCTGCACTTATCCTTGTACCACATTATCCTTTAAAATATATGATGAGTTCATCATATTTTTATTAATAAATGATTGTTTATAAAAAGTAAAAACATTCGGTCTTACCGCACCGCTTGGGTAAAGCGACATATGTATATTAATTCTACAAAAAAAAAAGGAAATGTTTAGACTTTCTTTTGAAAAGTTATCATATACATTTTCCAGCTCTAACTAAAGAACAAAACTAAAAATACTCCATTTAAAGCTCTAGTGGTTTTAAATTTTAAGAAAAAAGAATAATTGATCTCATGACCATTTAAATTGCGAAAAAGCAAGTGACTCTTTAATAAAGTCACTCTTTAAATAAGTCATAACCACTCTTGTATATGTCGTTTGACTGTTTTATCTTTAAAAAAAGTTTTTACGGAATCTTCAATTATTGCTTTCCAATATCATTTGTTTTATCCCGCGTAATGGTTGAACCCCAAGAGAAGGACGTCAGGAAATTTTACTTATAAAAGTTATCAACAGTTTCTTTCTGGAAAAAGTATGTGATACACAAATCAATATAAAAATTTCAGAAATTTTTAAATGAATTCGTATTTATGAATTTGGAAAATTTAGAAACATTAACAGAATAAATGATAAAGTAAACGTTTTTAAACTCCTGTATGGATATACGTAATTTCTGCTTCTTTTTCTTGTCTAAGCTTGAGTATTTCAACCATTATCCAGTAGAGGACTGCTCAAGTTGAGTTAAACTAAAATATACCATCTTGACACCACTGTATGCTTTTACTCTATTTCCCCCTATGTATAGAAAAAAGTTGGAGCAGCAGTTATTTTACCATATTAACTTTTGCGAATTTTTCATTTTTCAATCAATCCAAGAATAAAAGTAGTCATATATCTCTCAAAGGCAAAGTTATATAAAATAAAATAAAGAAATTGCAGAACTACTAACGGAGTTTCGCCAGCATCGTTGGCCTGTTTTCTGCAAAAAACTTGGGAATCTTGGATTCTTTGCCTTAGGCAATGTACATTAGTGCAGGTTACGCCCGTTCCGGTCTCGAATCAAGCGAAGTTTTTTTATTTAGTTCCAGGTTAAATTCAAATTTTCAGCATCGTTGTTCGTGTACTACAGAAACCGATTTGGAATTATTTGAACTTAAATATAACAATGCCAACAGCAATAATTACCTGAGAGTTATTTTTGTTTCAAAGAAAAAAGTCAAAAAGTTGCCAGGGAACCCCCTCCCCCCTAAAAAACACCTAACAATAGCATAAAATTTGGGAAAACATTAAAACATCACAGTGGACAAAATTTATTAAATTAGAATAAAAAATTTAGGCCCAAATTCTGTTTTGCGAATGTCAAAAAAAAAAAAAAGGCGACAGAACGGAAAAACGTTAAAATACGTATAAAAAACCGCTAAGAATTCAAAATTTAAAGACGAAAAAATATAGAATAATGGGTCAAATGATTGAACCTGGAAACCTCACAAAAGTCAAAATCACCACGACACGTTAAAAACGATACAAATTGTTTAAATATCTATACAAAAAATATGAAATCACATTCGACAGTATACCATATTGGGATAAAATTTTGAAACAGAATTGTTTTTCCGAACGTCAAAAAAACTCGACGCAAAACACGAATATTCCGCCAAATTGCTTAAAAAATCGCTGTACAAACTCAGAATAAACTTTAGTGAAAACAGGACACAATTTACTATATTGAGTTAATGATCATTTTTGCTAATGTGGGAAAATATCCGCAGAACTAAGAAAAAGCTAAAAATCGCTAAAATTTGAAAAATCAGAGGAAAAATTTTACCATATTTGGCTGAAAGAATCAACCAGATTTGTTATAAAAATGGCGCAGAAATAAGCATAATGCTATAAATCGCATTAAAAATCGCTAAAAATTCAAAAAATACAAACAGAATTTACAATATATTCAACTGAAAGATTCATACTGGATTCATTTAATGAATTTCAAAATATGCCGCGGAAAGCAAAACACTCTAAAAATCGCATGATATATTTCGCCAAACATTCCAAAAGAGCTTTAGGAATTTCGAATAAAATTTATTGAAAAGAGGAGAAAATTTACTATATCGGGATAATGTTTAAACACGGATTACTGTAACTAATGTGGAAAAATCGCCGTAAAACAGGAAAATTCCCTGAATATCGCAGCCAAAAATTAATTTAAAAAATCTAATCAAAAACACCAAAAACTGGATTCAAACTGCATAAATTTAGACATATTGTCAGAAACCTTAGACCTTCCTGTCAAATATTGTAAACACTTTAATCATGAAAATAATCATCTCATTTCTTAATCACATTAAAATATTTCAAATATTTTCATATTTTTTAAAGTAAAATAAGTTCAGAATTAAAAAATAGTAGTAGAACTTTACTCTACCCTACATAGCTGATTACTAAATTATAACAAAAAATGGTTTCTTATAGTTCGAGCATGTGCAGTTAAACATCACTTCACTTAAAATTTTAACAATTTTTTACTCTATTAATATTTTAATTGCACTGTAAGTTTTTTCCATTATACTTTGTTCCTTTTAAGTGGCTTTAAATTTGATCGATAAACTTGCATACTACAAACATAAAACATGCATAACTTTCTTCAGCTTTTTAAAGAAACCTTCATATTTCCATGCATGTATGTATTATTTTTACACGAATGTCGTACAGGATCCACATGGATATGTATTACTGATATATTTGATTTTGAACGTTTTATTTTACTGTGGGATTGCAAATATTATTATTATTTTTTTATATTGTTCCCCTAATTACCCTCAAGACCAGAAAAATAAGATATTAAACATGTTGGATGTAATCTTCGCAACTGAGCGAAAAAGTCCGGGCCAGGATTCGATCCCGCGATACCTTGGCTGAAAGGACCGATGATCATTAAGGTTAACTGGGTAAATTATTTCAACCATATTCGTCCGGGATTGCTCAGTTGGTAGAACGTTGGCAGCTTCAGATCTCGGGTTTGAATCCTGTCCCGGACTTTTTCGCACAGTTGGGAAGATTACATCTCATATGATTTCTTTACCAATTTCAATGATTGTGTTAAAAATTAATCTAGTATAATCACGTTTCCAGCGTTTACTGGAGGTCCCATTACCTGTGATTTATTTTGTTCTGCTGATTCAGATATTAGACCAGATGCTATGATCATTAATGTTAACTGGGTGAAATAGTTCACCCATATTCGTCAGGGATTGCTCAGTTGGTAGCGCATTGGCAGTTTCAGGCAAGGGATCCCAGTTTCGAATCCTGGCCCGGACTTTTTCGCTCAGTTTGGAAGATTACATATCATATGATTTCTTTACCAATTTAAATAATTGTGTCAAAATTAATCTGGTATCAAGCATGTTCTTTAAATATTAATTTTCAAGAATAATTCGTCAATTATTTATCTAGATGTTCGACGAAACGTCTAAAATCGAGAGATTGCGGTGGTTATATTTGGCCATGTAGATTATATTAATGATTCTGTTTATTAAGTTTTAATAATTTGGATTTTGTCTAAAGATATTTCCCTTTAACATTGATTTGTTTATTTTTCGATGATATGTATGTCACACACCATTCCATATTGGTGCCAATTGAAATGAATTTAGAAAATGTTTCCATATTTACTGCCATGGACAATTTACATATGCAATAAAACTATGACGTTGATATTGGACTTTTAATATTTAGGTTCAAATTTATTACGTAGGGTAGAACGAGGAAACGTGGAGCGAGGCTGTGATATGAACTAGATGATTTACTATGCAACTGTGCTTCGATCTGTCAAAAATTCGACATCTGTCATTAATTTTGTCTAAATAATGTGTCTCTTTATCTTTTATTTGTTTATTTTTCAAAGATTTTTATGTCCCTTACATATCATTTAATACTGATACTAATTTGCATTTCTACATTTTATGGCATGGACAACATAAATATCCAATAAATGTGTGGCGTTAACTTTTAAAATTTAGGTTCAATTTTATTATGAAAGCGGTAATACCTACGTGAGTTGTGATATGAAGCAGATGATTTACTATACAACTGTGTTCCTATCTGTCAACGATTTGGTCTACGCTTGTATTTGGGTTCCACAGAGTTCTCTAGCCCTCTGAGCGTTTTGAAAAAGGGTAAAATTGTAATGTTTTTTTTGTCTGCATTTAGTTTTAAATGCTAAAAAAATATGATTCTTTCAGCATTATAAGTAAAACTTAATTACAAATATGAATGTAACCCTTGAGAGTATTAATCATTCTTCAATGTTTTTGAAAATTCATTAAATCTATAGAATTATTTTATCTTAAACATTGCATATATTGCAGTGAAACCTGGAGCTTAGTGAACGGAATATTACCTTCCACACGCTTAGAGGGCTAGAGTACTCAATAGTCAGTCGTTAGTGTCATTTTATTTTAGTCAAATCTTTAACAATAAATTATTTTAATTTAAATCTAAAGGAACTATCTAATCTATTCATCTTGGTCAAGCACAATTTGTTAACCTCGCTTGTATTTTAATGTATATTAATCATTTTAAAACGGGTATGTTAATTTTGACAGTTATATTTGTCATTTAAAAGCCAATTTCAAAGACTTTTAGAGCTGGTCCGTACTATCACCCGTTTTTTTTAATCGTTTTGTTGTGAGTTTCAAAATAATTATTTATTTTTGCTGTTTTAAGAAAATCTTTTCAAGGTTTGATCCATAGGTGCACTGAGTAATTCTTAATAAAGACATTTGTTCATATTTTAGATTTTAAATAGTCATATTTGCCTACTTCCAAAAGTGCTTAATTTTCCTACCTTCTACGCTATTATGACCAATTACTACAAAATTAACCACATTCTATTTTAAAGACCTCTATACGAATTCCAACAGTTTTTTTATATCATTAAAGAGAAATGGCTTCCATTCAAATTTTTTGACTTATTTAAATTTTTATACTTATACAACATATATATTTTATATAACGTACGAGGTTTACTCGGGTCAATCCACCGTTTAAATTTTGTTAATAATTAAATAGGCTTTTGAATGCCTTAACTTGCGGGTTAATGAGGCATTTAAATTACGGAGTTGAAAACACGGTCTCATTACTTTACTATCGAAGACGAGAAATAGATGGGAGCTGAATTGCTTAATGAATCATTTCTACACGCTCAATTAAATAAATTTTATAGAATGTTCAGAGGAGTATAAGCTATATGATGTCATACAAGATGAATATTATTGCTGATGAGAAATTTTTTATGTTACTTTTTATTTTCTTGTTATATACACAAATTTTAATGGCAAGATAAATTTGTTTTTAGATTCATGTTGGGGAAAAAGGAAAATGAAAGGCTAAAATACTGTGTAACTGCAAATTACGTTCATCTATTGAATATTTCAGATTACAAAAAACTGAAAATCTTTACTTATATTTACTTCATGTCTCATTGTGAAGCTCTGTGAAAATACAGGGTGTTTCAAGAAGGACCCTTAACTTTAAAAATCAATAACCCGGTAACGGTGATAGATGGAAACATGATACCAGTGGTATGTTTATTAAAAAAATCGTAAGAATCTTATACATAAATCTCAAAATTTAAATTAAAATAGCACCGATAGATGGCACTGAGAGCGTTAAGAATCCTTCTAAAGAAAGATCAGAACCATAGAAAGACTAGCCGTCGAATATTTCGCCATTGAAATCTGACCGCTGTTAGCGTATAGTGAAAATAATTCCGAAAGTGATGTATACCGTGGAGGAACGTGTGTTTATTGTGTTGGAGTACCACCTATTAAATCAGTCCTACTGCCACAAGGAGAAGTTTTCAAACGCGATTTCAAGTCGCAAAGGCCCAGATCGGAAAACAATTCGTGAACTTTACAAAAAATTTCAACAGACAGGCAACGTGGCCGATACGTTAATAGGAAATGTGGGTTGGACCCACTACGTCGTTACTCCTGAAAATTCAACGACACTTGCTGCAGTTATTGAGCGTAATCCGAATAAATCTGTCCGCAGACTTGCAGCTGAATCTGGAATCAAGCCATGCATCACCTACAGAATCCTGCGGAAATAATTACACATATTTCCTTACAAGATTCAATGACGGAACGCCATACCAGTTCAAGCTGAACGACAACAAGAGCATTTCGTTAACGAGATGCTCGAGAAGATTGATTGTTCTGCTTTCGATGTCGGCCGAATATGGTTTACGGATGAGGACCATTTTTGTCTGAATGGTGTCGTTAACAGACACAATTGGCGATTTTGGGGTACAGAAAATCCACATTTGACTCACGCACGACCACTCTATAGCCAAAAACTTACAGTTTGGGCTGCAATCTGTCCCAAAGAAATTATTGGGCCCTTTTTCTTGCGAGAAACGGTGACGACTGAGCGGTATATTGCGCCTTTGAAACAATTTGTCGCCACTCAACAAGCGTTAGACGATCGACCAGGCACGGCGTGGTTTATGCAAGATGGGACTCATCCGCATCGTACACACAAGACGTTTTTAACTTTCTGTACGAATACTTCGACGATAGAGTTATTGCGGAACTATTCGACAGTGAAGGGAAAAGGTATGGAGTGGCCTCCGTATTCACCCTACCTCACTCAATGCGATTACTTTTTGTGGGTACATTAAATGACATTGTTTACTAGAACAATCCTTTAACACTCGGCGAGCTCGAAGAGGCTATTTGTCAAGCTTGTGTGTCGATTTCCGGTGACAAACTACAGAGAGTCACTGACAATTTCGTTCTGCGTTTGCGACATGTCTGTTGTGTAAAAGGTGCACATATTGAATCACTTTTAATGTGATACGACTATTCATCGCATCGCCATCTATCGGCTCAATTTTTAATTAAATTTTGAGATTTACGTATAAGAATCTTATGATTTTTTTAATAAGCATACCACTGGTTTCATGTTTCTATCTGTCACCTTTCCTGGGTTATTGATTTTTAAAGTTAGGGGTCCTTTGTGAAACACCTTGTGCATACAAATTTTTTATGTCATAAATGTTAATACTTTATTTTAGTGCATTTAAATAGAAATATAAAATGATTCATGTACATACAGGATGATTAAAAATTCCACTTGCAAACTTTTAGGTCTCGTGGAGCACTTTACAGCAAACAATATTTTTATACTAAACCAATGTAGTAATCTTTCTCTTAACTAAAAAACACAGGCGTACAATGTGTCTAATCCGAACATAACTATTTTCCATAAAATTAAAAAAAATAAGATATATGAAGGATATTTTAACAGATTTATTGTGCTTTATGGTAAATGTAATGATATCGTGAAAAGTGATGGAAATGCGTAGTGTTTTGGTAAGGAAAATAGTATGTACTATCAATTACATTATGAAATTGGGAGCGTCTAGTTCAACGCTGTCTGGATGTGGAAGGTGGCCCCTTCCACCATGTTCTACCTTTCTTTTTCCTCCACATATTCTTGCATTTTACACAAATAAAGGTTAGTCTTTTTTAAAGTCTCATTAAAAATATCATTATTGTTTTAATAAAAAAATCGTGTTCGGATTAGAATGAGTTATCCTGTGCACTTCACTGTAAAAATATAAATTGTAGTCAGACTTTTCTCTTCCAAAATTGTTAGTTTTAGTGCGATTTACGCCATTTTAAAGATTTTATGTGGAGATTTGATTAGCTCTGTGGTATTGAAAAAGAACTTTACACTGTAAAAAAGGCAAATATTTCATTCTCTACGACAGTATAATAAAAGGTTAGCATAAAATGATTCATCGGGCTTTCAAAACACTGATTATTGAGAGGTATATGAACTACAAAGACAGGGAATACATGGCAAGATACATACACTTACCAAGTTTAAAAGCCCGGCTCGTGGCAGGTCTGGGTGCCTTTGTTGCAATGTTTCCTTTGTTGGAATGGCCTCCCAAATCGCCATATCTCACACAATGTGATTTCTTCCTGTGGGGTTAAGTGAAGGACAAAGTTTATGCGTCCCCAATGCCAAAAACGCTGCATGCATTCCAGGAACGCATCACTGCTGCTGTGACGTACATTGGCAGAAACTTGCTATTGAAAGTATGGACGGAACTGAATTACCTTTCGGATGTGTGCCGAGTGACTGAAGGAGACCACATTGAACATTTTTAGTATCTACCAGAAATGCGGTAAGTGTATATATCTTTTCATGTATCACCCTTGTTTGTACGCCGTATACTTGTAAATAAACAGTCCTTTGAACCCCAATGAATAATTTAGGCTAACCCTGTATAACCACGAACGTAAATATACAATCATCTCTTCCGTGTTACCCATGGTACCGAGCGATCTTTATCCTTAGAAACCTCAGAAACCATTCTAATTTTGAGATTTAAAGAAGAATGTACAAAAACAAAGTTAATTTTGCTGCCACTGATTTTCGGAAACATTTCCATGTAGATTTTATAGTGTATTAATCAGTTTTTTTAAACCGAAATATCGGTGTTAAGGATGCAATCCATTCTCGATTAAGTATTTTCAGCTGCGTAATTGAATTTATACGTGCACGAGAAAAAATAATAATATTTTTTGTTAATGGTGTTAATTTATCCAGTACGTCTGTAAATCGTCTTTGAGAAAACTGATTAATACACTACAAAACTACTCAGAAGCGTTTGCGAAAATGAGTGGTAAAATAAAATTTGTTTTTGTAAATGCTTTTTTAAATTTTGAAAATTTATTTGTTTCTGAGGTTTCTAAAGATACAGAATGCTTTTCGCAATCGTGGGCAACCCAGAACATTGGATTATTGTATATTTTAGTTCGTGGTTATGTTATATATTACAGATTAATAAACTTTTTTATTTTTTTAATGTGTACATATAACAATTTAAAGGAAAAATGATTTATTTTGGGAATGATAAACTGCATTTACTGATATATATTCTTGCCTCATTTGTAAAGATTAGCAGGCATTATTACGAAAAATCTACGCAAAGCATAACTTCTGATGACGGTAATGATAAATAATAACTATCATTGACTAATTTGTCTCATAATTTTAAAAACAAAAAACTTTTTTTGGATACACAAAAACCAATAATCTATTTTTTTTATCTATCACCTTCTTAAACTCAAACTTTTGAAGTTATAAATTGTTACCTCATTATAATATGTCTTTATGATTAATCAAAAGTTACAGTTGGGTAACGGTTATTACTTAAGAAGATTACTTTTGAAATGGCAGTTTTCTTTCAAACATTCTGTTCTTTAATAACTGTAATTTGTTACTTTTTTATTAATGATGAAACTTTTTGAGATGTATTACCATATTTTTAGCTAATATAATAAGCAAATATATTTTTCAAGATCAACACAAACGGATCAAGAAAAGCAAAAAGTTTTGCCACTTTATTTAAAATTTACTTTTTTTTAATTTACTAATTTTAAAGATGATATTATGATTATTTCATATAAACTAAAAATCTAAACTCTACATCTCTACATTCGATGTATTTATTTCCACCAGTGGTAACCAATTTCGCTTTTGTGACCATTGGACAGGGACTTCTATAGGACATTTGTGTCAATCATTTGGTCAGTCTGAAGCGGAACTCTCACATCAGTGTTAGTTCTCCAAGCATGCATTCTACGTGTTTTGTTGACCCCAAAGAAAAGAAAGATTTAGTGAAACTCTCTAAAATCCTGAAGTCAACCTCGGACGTGTGGCGTTGCTGTGCATTGCGCTAACCATTGAGCTACCGTGCGTCGAGTGTTTCATGTGCTCCACTAAATGTATGCTTACTTTTATCATATAATGTAGATGTGACAGAGTAAATAATATATATACAATGTGGCCCAAAAAGACCTCATAACATTAATATTTAATGATTCTTTAAGTACATTAATATAATGATTAAATAAATGGTATGTTTATTAGCTGGGCATAAAATGTTTTACAAAAATTTTATAAATAGGTAAAATTGTCATCAATAGATGGTTCCGTATTGTTTAAAACCGGAAGAATGCTCAATCTAACGTGTAAAAATGTGTTAAAGATCACTCAGTTTTAAAATTTCAATCTTTTTAGCTGTTGAATCGCGAAACAATATGCTTGCGATTTGAAATTTCCCCATTTTTAGGCATTATTTCAGGTTGACGCAGCACAGTTATCTGAGTATTTTCTTTTTAAATTTCTGCATACATAATTTTTGAGTTACCTTATGAACATGCAATTTATTGCATCTTTTATATTTTTACAGTTAATGAATTATTAGATTATACAGTTAGAGCGTCCTTTTTGGGATATCATGTATAATCTGTATTCTCGCATACTGCACCAAGACAATATTTTTCGAAAAGTAAGCATTTGAAACATTTTAATGATTAATTTAAAAAATAAAGTATATCTGTTTATCCCGTTAAATATTTAAGAATATATTATTAAGTAATAAATAGGTTTATAATACCCAAACTACAGGAATTCCTGTGCAAACTCTTATTAAATGAAACTTTCTAGTGCAAAGAAATCTTTTAACAGTAACTATAATATGCCAACCGGATCGATATCTGTTAATATATTTCTACGGAGGCACAACAATGTATTCCTACAAAGGTTCAACGACAATAAGCTACAAAGTATCCTAAAAATTTGAATGATTCTGTTAAAATAGGAAATTATACAGGACGTGTTCACGCTTTTGAGTTTAAATGCGTCAAAACCTGAAATTTTTGGGATAAAACTAAGCAATCGCCTTTCCTAATAAAAAGGAAAAATAAGATAATCACATTGATAATAAAAACGATAATGTGTCTAGTGAATTTTCATATATATTAGCTCATACATAATCTTCAAACCCAAGGACATACTTGTAGTATTTTTCTTTTAATCGAAAAAAGTCAAAAGGACTACTTAATTGTATCTCAAACATTTCATATTCTGATACATTCAAAACATAGGAAGCATCATATACTGAAACCTTTTTTTTAAAGACATCATCCGAGTTTATGGAGATATTGTTGGGTAAAAATCCAGCATAAAGTATAAACTGTTATTGATTTGATATCTGAGACTAATCATTTAATACTCCATACATGATTAAATCCTAAAAGAAGAATGATATCAGTGTCGCTATATCGGTGGTTGTTAGAAAAAAAATAATAGATTTTTTAGCACAATATCCAAAATGCAGTTGCTGTGGTACTGAATTTAAAATGCCCTAATGCCCAAATAAATAATTAAACGAATGCTATCATATTCAGATTGTTTACAAAAACAAGTGGAGCACTTTGGTGTATTTGGGATTTAAGACATCTCCAAACACGTTGAAAAGATGATAAATGCAATACAAAATATTGTATTCTATACTGTAAAAGTGGGATATACAGACCAGTATAAAGAAAAGCATAAACAAACAAGTTATGTAGCTTACATATTTTTCAAGACTTCAGAAAAGAAGTCATTCACATGTGTTGATGATTTCTTTTCATGTTTTTTTATATGGATGCATGCTGGATACAGTTTCGTCTTTAAACCATTGAAAAAATGACTCCGCAGTTTTGTTCGTTGACGTGAAAATATGTCTCGCTTATTTTTTCAACCGTAAATTTAGCTACATTTTCGCCTAAATCAAAACAGTCCGAAAAACGTAGTTCAAAGTCTGAACAAGTCTGCCATACTGTCGTTAGTTTTACTATTTTTCAACGGCATTTTAATGCTGTAGAAAACGCTTAAAAAAACGAATTTGCCCACAATACTGTATTGTTAGTTTTATTATTTTTCATAGGCGGATTAATGCCGTAAAACTCGTTTAAAAATGGGAATATGCCCGCAATACTATTTTGTTAGTTTTGTTATTTTTCAGCGGCATTGGAATGCCTTAAAAATGTTTAAAAATAGGGGGAAAAATTAAACACATATATATATATATAACTAGCTTTTTTCAGTGAATTTTCATTTCATTTCATTTATTCTTTTATGTTGGGAATTACAAATAGCAAAAAGTCGTTTAAAGTATAACATAAAACAATTATTAACTAACAATAAAAACTTCTTTTAAACCACTTAATAAATAATATATAATGGGTATTAAAATGTCTTAGTATAAATTTATATTACAGTATAATAATTCATGTATTTACTCTACAGAAATAAAATGATTATCACCACTACAAAAATCCTATTTAGTTATTGATATTCGATTAAAAAAACCTTTTTTTGTTTCTATATATAATCAAAATTCTATTCAATAATTCTTTTCATTTTCGGATATGTTTGGATTGTAATTATTTTCGTCACTTGACTTTTAACAAGCGCATCTTTATTAAATTGAAATTTTTCAAGTTTCAACTTGTGTACTTGCGAAACGGTTATTAATGAATAATGCATGAGTGTATCTGTAAAAAAATAATCTCACACTGACTAGTGAAAAAACATGATTAAATATTTATATTTATCTCTCAAATGAAACAAATTTATTTATTTTGTACACAAACAATTAATTTTTTCATTATAAGCGATTTCATGTTCCAATTAAAATAAATGTTTTATAAATCCTTATATCTTAAACATAAACATATATCAAAATGAAAATGGTACCTTCATTCACTCTTTATGGAAAATGTAAGTAACATGTGAATATCATTAAAAAATAGCAAAAAATGTAAAAATATTCAAGTTTGGCCACCAAAAATTGATCTGTTTAACAATATCAATGAAGCTAAAAGATTTATAATATTGAGTTAAATATAACAAGCAATGCAAAATTATAATACGAAATTTAGAATATGTTTATTTTCACCTTCAAAAAGGGACACTTTTCAATGCTTATTGACCCTCATATTTTTCTGTCATTTAAAATAAAATGTTAAAATTATGGATAACTGTCAAAAAAGTTTTCTTTATTGTTAAAAAATCTTCATTTATAAATTTAACATAACAGTTTTACATCAAAATTTACCTAAAACTTTATATGTTCTATATGTAACCAAACTTTTAAAAAGCATGTAAACATATATAATTAAAAATTCTAAAACGATTACTCAGTAGATGTTATAGAATATTTTCATAAGTAAAAGTTAAAATGTAGGATCGAAACTGCGATTCCATTTGATACTTGCAAGTCTTACTTATCAGTCTTTCATACCATTTTTAATAAATGAAAATATAGAAATTAAAAAATAAATTTTATTTTATTTGCGCAGTTATTTTTGGAGTTATTATAAGGAATCGAATTAAATTCCTGGTTTTCGAGAGGATAAAATATAATGTGAAAAAAATCCTATCCTATGTTTTCCAAAAAAGAAAAATACTTTTTACCCCCACTTTCTTTGATGCATAAGATTTTCTCAAACAAATATCATGTGATAGAAAATATCACAAAATGGATTTTAATTTAAAAACATTTTTGTATGAAATGAAGAGGAAATTGGTACTTGATTATTACTTTCTGTTTATGCGAAAAGTATAAGAGAAATGAAATAAGTACAAGCTTTTCAATTTTGAATGAATAATATATAAAACATTATAAATTTGTATGAATTTGCCATGGATTCTATATTCATCTGAACACTAAAATAAAATTTTTAACAGGATTTAATTGTATCACAAAATCACCTTTATTTTGAATTATTGATCATTAAAGTAAATGTTATTTTTTTCCTTTTTTTATTTTAGAAATTCAAAAGAGGAATAAAACTTGAAAATCAAGTATTAATGAAAAATATATGTGTATATTAATTATGGTGAATACGACATCTATCTACATTCTTTTTTCGTGTTTGAACATTTTCCTCAATAATATGTCATAATATTTAAATTAGAGAAAATAAAGTTTTTGAAGTAATCTTTGAAAGGTTTAATATATCATTTTAAATTATATATATATATATATATATATATATATATATATATATATATATATATATATATATATATATATATATATATATATATATATATATAAATTCTAAAAATTAAAATAAGTGGGAAAAAATACTTAAATATATGTGGAGAAAAGAATCCAATGTGCAGAAGGTTAAAATTATTACAAGAAGCAATTGGAAACTTATACAGTGAAACACTGTCTCAAGGGCAATATTCCACTAATATACGTAAAATGCAATTGATGTCTGTTTGAGTAAATAGGCCTGAGCCGAATTTATTAACTCAAATTATCCGAGCAATTACGTAGTCAAATTTAAAGAACGTTGAATACAAATGGACAAATATTGAATAACGGAACATGATATGTGCAAAAAAAATCAATGAATATAGAACATTATTGAATACTAAAACGTATTGTAAAAATATTTGGAATATATCAATAAAACATACGCAACCAGGACATTTTAACTATAAAAAATCACGCTAATCTTTACAAAAGCACATGGCATAACCGTTACATTGACAGTTAATAACATAAATAAAATATTTTAACAAATAAAAAAAATGATTAAAATACACTTATCAATTATTTTCATCTTATTTTAAACTATATCTAATCTTAATAAGGATGGTAATAAGGAAATCTGTTGAAATTAAAATATTTAAAATATTTACAACACAGAATTAAGAGGAATTGATACGACATACATAATGTTAATTCGATATTGAATGCGATATATCAATGCATATCTTTAGCAACGTTACTGCCATCTATGAGCTAGAAAAAAGAAGCTATATTTACAATCTATTCATTTAACTATCATAAAAAGAGATGATTTTATAAAAAGAATATATTAAATAAAATATTTAATAAACAAATATTTATAAAATTATGAAATAATTACATTTACTACTTTTTTTGAGAAATTATAAATTGCAATCAGTATTAAAACATACTGCAGAGTAATAGTAAGCAAAATCTTTGCATTCAATTTGAGTATTTTTAGATGCGTTTAATTAGTGCCGCCATCTATAGTAAAACATTTATAATATTTACGTTATTTAAACAAATTAAAATGATTAAAAAATGGTTGTATCATTAAAAATAGAGGATATTTAAATAAAATAAATTAACACAGTTAATATTAATATTAAATATTAGTAAATATAAGATTTAAAAAAATTAAAACCATGTGAAAGAAAAAGATATTAAATAAAATTAAGGTTATTCATACCTTTTGAAAAATATATATTATACAATTTACAAGTAATATAACAAATTTTGAATCTAGAAATTAAGTTTATAATGGTAATTTGAGAATGCAACTTAAACATAATACAATTATAATTGATGAAGAATAAAATAAATTAAAATATATATTGCTATATAATCTTTTGTATAAACATATCCCTGTAATAACACTGGCCTTATAATTAAAATGTAATTACACGTAATGTGAGAAAAATATTGTAAATAACTTTATCTAGTAAAAGTTTAGATAATTTATAGATAAAAATATATTGATATATATAAGATAGCAACTTTAAGAGCTAACAACTAATGGATATTCCTATACTATACCATAACCATCGTTACCATAAAATACACCAAATATTATCCACTAGAAACTAATATTTTGCAATTTAACCATACTTTTTGTTTTTTAATAATTAAATAAGGTAAGTATAAAAATTAACCAATACAACACGACCACCCCATCATTATCATTCAAAAGAATGCAGCTCTATTTTAAATAAACTTACATTAAGTCCAGCAGACAACACCACCTTACCTTCATAATCATTGAACAGAATGTTCCTTTCTAGCACTAATCTATCCACCATTTTAGAGAGATATCGATATTTTCTTTGTAATTAAATAAGGTAAGTATACAAATTAACCCATACAACACCACCCCACCTCCATAATCATTCAAGAGAATGCAAATGTACGTAACTAAACTTACCTTAAATCAACCAGACAACACCACCCACCTCCATAATCATTCAAAAAAATGCAACCGTACGTAACTAAACTTACCATGTCAACCAGACAACACCACCCTACCCCCATAATCATTCAACAGAATGTAACTGCCTAACTCTAAATAATTATTCTTTATCGAGCAACTATATATATACTTTCAAGGATAGTAATAATCATATCATTATATTCAATTTAAATCAGTTAAATGCAATTTTACAAAACATCCGCATACATATTTTTCTCCAAAAGATATTAGTGAAAGAATTTTTTAAAGCTGCAGCGTAATTGAATTTCTATTTAAACTATTTGTTTTGTAGGAATATTTTGTATCCAAGTACATTGTTTTAGCAAAACATTAAGATATATTCATTTATTTAACCGATAAGCAAGGCATAATGTTGCGAGAATTAACATTGATTTCAATGGAAATTATAGGAAAACTAACTTTGATAGTCATGTTTTAAGACATGCATTTTGTTTCTCTGAAACAACGTTTATTACAGGAAATGGTTCCTGACTAAATTCGTGGAAATCTGGCTCATTTTACCAGTTAAATCGATTCTCTGAAAGCACTGTCACAATATCTAGAAGATAAATTAAAGTGTGTTTGTTAAAGTGTGTACGTTTTCTTCGGAAGCAATTAAAATTAGCGGGAAAAGATCGAAAATTTAAGCTCATCCTTTGTATTACATCAATTGAATTCTTAATCGTAAGTCAGTATTTGGAAACTTTAATTGACTTCAAATACTTTCTTATTGACAGTTTTAGTCTACATAATTAAGCGTGTATAATTCGAATTATTTTACAACTAAAAAATAATTAAACATTTTCACAGTTTTTTCAAACATACTATTTATCTATCTACATGCACAGGATTACATATGAATATATATTTATAGTTATATATATATACATTTCAAATTCATTTTTACATTAACTACTGTAGATATAAGTAGGAAAAAAAATAACACTTTTTTACAGAAAACTCATAAATTTTGTCTACCATAATTATAAAAAATAGCTTTTATTTTTGTTTGCAATAGATGGAGCTGACCCTGTAGAAGTGCTAACAATAACTTTCAATTTTTTTTCTGCGTTTAAAACGCCCAACAGAATGATCAGTAAACAATGAATAAACTTTCATCCAGAACTACACGTTACATTTTTATAATTTCAAACACCACAAAGCCATCGATTGTAGGTAATTTAATTTAATTTTTAATTTTTGCCAAGTTTAAAGAGAAAAGTAAACAGAAATAAAATTAATGTTTCATCACCTATGATGATACAAAGGTAAACATTGATTCAAGGGCCACGACAATATTTGATTTAAACAAGCACATTAATAAATCCATAAAAAATGTTTACTGAAAGTTTTAAAATTTAAATCCCTCTTATGTATGTCATTGCAAACTGACTGGAAGAAACTGATGGACATAAAATACCCATTGCAGATGGGTAAACACTGTAAAAAAAATCAGAAGCATTTCGGCACAAGGCGAAAAGGTTTCCGGAAATTTATAGTAAACTTTGTGTTCTCCACAGTTACTTGTTATTTCGGAATCGTCACACGTATTTTCGGAAAAATATTCAAAGCGGTGAATACTCTGAAGAAGTCCGAAACGTTACATTCCATAGCGGAAATGTTTTCGAATAGGTAGTCTAAAATGTTGGTTACTGAAACATTCGGAAATGTTACACTCATTCCGTGTACAGTTTAAAAATGGAATTCGAAATGAAGTAATATTTGTGTATGCTCATCTACTCCGACCTACTGCACGTGCACATGTCATTATCACGTGATTTGTATTGTTCTTGAGAGGAAAGACAGCTTAAAACAGATTCAGATGCAACGTATTTATATGAGCTGTAAGTATTCTGTTTTATAATTTCTTTTATTTGAGAGAACAATATGCTTTTTAAAAAAATAATATTATCAGATTCTATTTTATTGCATATTAATATTACATTTGCAGTTAATCTTTTGTTGTATACACAAAGTTAAATAACTCGTTCGATAGTTTCTTTATAATCTTGTTCCATGAATCTATAATAAATATTAGATATTTGATTGATGAATAATAATGTAGTACTAGTATTAATGAAGTACAGATAGCACCGTATATACGTCTTTAACATCTTTTCGTTTTGAGATCGGTTCCGTTTCATAACTTTTCTAATGATGAAATGTATCGTTTATATGACAGAACAAATTCCTAATTTCACTTATACTATACGTTTTTCCTCAGAGTTGCCAAGTCTCCGTCTTTTTGCACACCAGTAATTTTTTAGAGAAAATAATGTTCTTTTAAATCGCAAAATGCTCGGATTAAACAAAACAACATTCTCTGTACTAAATTACTGGTATCCAAAAAGCCGGAGACTTGGCAGGTCTGTTTCCTTCATGTTTTATGAATCAGATATTTATAAATAAATATAATTGAAAATTTGATTTATAAATCTATAACAAATTCTTTTTTTAAAATCCGGTCTCGTGAATTCCATGCTGTAAAGAGATACATACGCATTATGAAAGTGCTTTATTTCCCAAAATAGATGTATTATTTTTAATACCTTTAAATAAATATATTTTTTAATCTTGTAACTATAGATATTATGTCAAAAGATTTCGTATCTGTAAATAATTATTTTATTTTATGAACTGTATACTTATAAAAATATATTTATTTTCTCTGGTTATCTCAGCACTTCTCAAGTTATACGAATAAAATAATACCTTTAAATGAATATATTTAGAAGCATGATAGTTTTAAAACACTATATTAAAAGTATTTACAAACAGACAAAACATTTTTATCAATATATCGATTTATAAGTATACAATTTGTGAAAATAAAACAATTACCACATATATAAAATATTTTCGAATAGTATAACTATTTACAAGATTTAAAAAAATGTTGAAAGGTATTACTAAAATCTATCTATTTATAAGTATAGGGAAATTAAATATTTTCATTGAGTATCTATTTAGAGGATGGCACTCATGAGGCTGCATTTAAAAAAAGAATTATTTATAGATCATAAATCAAATTTTCAACTTTATTTATTTACAAATATCTGATTCATAAAAACTGAGTGAAAAACGTATAGTATAAGTGAAATTGGGAATTTGTTCTGTCATATAAACGATACATTTCATCATTAGAAGAGTTATGAAACGGAACCGATCTCAAAACGAAAAGATCTTAAAGACGTATATACGGTGCTATCTGTACTTCATTAATACTAGTACTACATTATTATTCATCAATCAAATATCTAATATTTATTATATATTCATGGAACAAGAGTATAAAGAAACTATCGAACGAGTTATTTAACTGTGTATACAACAACTTCTAAACTTGTTGTACTTGTAAACTTGTAGTAGGTAAACTAAAGAAGTTCCCAGACGACTGAACTCTGTTCCTACATAGGAAAATTTGGAAGCCTCTCTTCAGTAGAAGGACATACTCTCAAATTTGGAGTTATTTTAAAATGACAAAAGTATTTGTCATAGAATTAAGTTTTTTCAAAGTTTATTTTGCCTGCATAAATAACTTTAAAGTGATATCTTGAGTAGCAATCTAGTAATAAAAGGTGAATAATAAAACGAGTTCAGAAAAATATATGTTTCACACCAGAAATTACAGAAAGTTTATAATATTGCTAATTCTAGAGTATAATTCATATACAAGATCATACTTCATAGGATGAGAGTCATTTCTGTAGTATGATTAGCGAGTTCGCTACCGAACTTCGCAGAAAACCCAACCGCGATGATGTGGAGTGGGGTTTCTCCTCGAGCGAATGTAATATTATTTTTTTTTTTTAAAGAGCATATTGTTCTCTGAAATAGAAGAAATTATAAAACAGAAATACAGAGAAACATTTCCGATGTATACAAAAACATTTCTGATGTATGCAGAAACCTTTCCTATGTATACAAAAACATTTCCGATATTTGCAGAAACCTTTCCGATGTATACAAAAACATTTCCGATATATGTAGAATCGTTAATGAACATCTGACTGAAATATAAAGAAACGTTTCCGAAATGCACATAAATGTTTCCGAAATATGCGAAAACTTTTACGAACATCTGACCGAAATATGCGGTAACTTTTACGAACATTTGACCGAAATATGCTGAAACATAACAGAACCAATGGGCCACATTGCTGCCCCACCAGACGGAGTAACGTTTCCGAGTTTTTTTTTTTACAGTGTATCATATCATACTTCCATTAAATGGATTTTAAAGTGATAATATAATTGGTAACATATATAGTCAGATTAAAATTTTAACCTTTAAATGTAAAAGACACATTTTTAACGTATATGTTCATTACAAAAGATTGAGCGGATTTGCTTCTAATAGGGTTGAAAATGGGCATGTATTTTTTAAAATATATACATTTTATAGATATTTGTTTTGTTTATTCCATGTAATTCACAGAATACATTACAAAGATAAGATTTACTAGATTTACTGGTAAATATTTTGCTTCTTTCATATATTTTTTAAATTTATACAAGCATCAATGCAGTCGAACTCGGTTAATACGTGAAGCAAGTGAATTATAAAAGTCCTCGTATTAAGCGTTACTCGTAATACCCGTGAATATAATAAACACATCAAAATCACACCCACAAATAAAGTAATTACAATTATTAATTGCTCTAATTATCTCAATGCTAAAATTAACAGGATAGCATAAAGTTTAATGTAAAAAGCAACAAATATTGCAGTAGTTACTGAATTATCGAGCAATTTTTTTCCACATTCTGTTTATTTTACTGGTATAAGAGACATGCAAAGGCTGGTTAATGCAGACCAGAGTCGGGATTTAAAGAAAGAAACAAACAAAGGTTTCCCCCTATGCTCCTTCATTTCGATGACTCAGTAGTAAATCTTACAATGGATCAGTAATTGAAACGGCCTCCTCATCTCCCTCTTTTGTCTTTCATTCATAGAAGACCTCAGGACATTCCTTTTCATTTTCTTGGGCTGCGAGTGTGTGTGTGTGTGTGGGGGATATTCTTTGAAGTTTCAAATTATGCTCTGGTAATTTTGATAGATTACTTCATTTTGACAAACATTTGTAATGTAGAAATATTATCGCCGAGGAAAAACAATGTTCTATTAGAAATGGATTTATGTTTTGCTCGTATTAGCATTGATCTTGCTTTTGTAGCTCGTAAAAAGTGTGGACATCTTAATTTACTTTATATGATGAGCCAATTTGAACGCGCAAATTGCTCGCTTTAACCGTGTCCTCCTTTTAGCCATGCTTGTATGGGTTCGAATGTATATAATGCGTTACAAAATGTACCATGACATTGCATGCTAACGTATAATTTCAGATTTTAATTGAAGATATATAAAATAATTAAATTTCGATAAAAATGAAATGCACGCATTTTGTTGTAAACTTTAGTGATATATGTTCTTTTAGGTAAAATGTGTTTAATATGTTAACAAGTGCTATTAAACTCTCTCAGAAAAGTTTGTTAATATTTAGTTTCAAGTATTAAAAATTATTAATATTATTCAAAATATTAAATTTTTATAAGATTAAGTATTAATAAATAATGTCTCACAGACTTTCAATGCTAATTAGATTCTCATTATTTTAGTTTCACCATGTGATATAATATTTCATAACACAATCATCTATATATTATAACAGGTTTTGAGAAAATACAATATAAAATGTTATTCTAATAAGCTCTCCAATTGTAATTTTCATTGAAATAAGAATAATAATAAAAATAAGAATTAAAAATAATAATAATAATTTGACAATTTACAAAATAATTTTACAGTTTCATAAACATTTACCATGAAAGAGTATGTTTTAATACATGAAAAATACGAGTAGCAATTTTCCAACTGGACGAAAAATGTCCGGGCCAGGATTCGAACCTGGGATCGCTTGGCTGAAGCCGCCACGCTCTACCACTGAGCTATCCCGGTCGAATCTGGAGGGCATAATTCATCCAGATAACCTTATTGATCAGAGAATCTGGTCTGATATTTTAATCAGCTCAACAGAAAAGATCACAGGTAAAGGAACTCCAGTAAACGCTGGATACGTGATTACATTAGACCTGTAATTATATATTATTACGTATATATTATTACGTGATTACGTGATTACATGTAATGTAATCACGTATCCAGCGTTTACTGGAGTTCCTTTACCTGCGATCTTTTCTGTTGAGCTGATTAAAATATCAGACCATATTCTCTGATCAATAAGGTTATCTGGATGAATTATGCCCTCCAGATTCGACCGGGATAGCTCAGTGGTAGAGCGTGGCGGCTTCAGCCAAGCGATCCCAGGTTCGAATCCTGGCCCGGACATTTTTCGTCCAGTTGGAAAATTGCTACTCGTATGATTTATTTACCAATTTAAAATAATTGTGTTAAAATTAATCTAACATGAAAAATAGTTCGACAGCAGGAAACAAACGTATTTTTCTTTTGAGAACTTCAGCAATGTCTAAAAAAAAACGTCAGATAATAATATTTACTTCATTAGTGAAGTTAACAAGATCCTGCACATTTTCTAAAAAATGTGCAGGTTAAGTATATCGCAAATTGCTAATAATGGTGCTATTTTGTTAATGACATGTTTATTAATTATAATACTACACATTTTAAATAAAATTGGAAATTTTGAAAATAAAAATTTTAAAAAATATGTACATAATTCATAATTTCCATATATATTTGATCAAATGATTGGTATGTCCCGCAGTTGCGCTAGCGATTAAGCTCGGTTCCCGTCAAGATCGCCGAAAGTGAAGCAGCATGGACCATGGTCACTGCTTGGGAGGGTGACAACCTCTCTCGACTGCAGCTGCTGTGGGACCGTGTCCGTTAAAGAGAGTTGGTGCACGTAAAATCTGTTTGTGGCTCCAATGTCCTCCAATTTTGAAAAAAATACCTCTGGGGGTTCCAATCCAGGTGCAGGTCTCTCATCTGGAATTGGTTAAAAAATTAGGAGACCAGCTTTAAAAGTCCAACCTCTCTTGAGGCTCTGGCACCCCTTCTTTCAGGGAAGTGCCATGGCACTTTCTCTGACACGACAACAACAACAAATGATTGGTACAATAATTTTCTACTTGTTTCATTTTTGTTGTTATCAATAATGAATGTTTAGCAAATCATAATGTCTATTTATATTAAATAGGTATTGATATTCCGTAATATTAAGCAATTTTAGGTAATACATTAAATATGTATATTATAAATTATATATATGTTGAAACTTTAACGTATAATTTAAAAACGAAGCTACTGAGTTTTTATGAACAATCTAACCAAAGCGATTATGGCATCAAGAAATTTCCCAAAAAAAATTTGTTTAGCTCAAATTACTTAAAGCGCAATTTTTCAGAAAAATAGAAAAACTTGATTTTTTGTTCTGTCTAACAATAAAATTACTAAGTGAAAATACGTTGATAATAATGTATCTTCAACAAAATTCTAGAACCTTACTGTGGCTCTCTCGGACTCTCTCAATTCGTATTCGTGTGATATTTTCGAGAAGAATGTGTAAACTATCCCTATAATTTGTTTCTTTAAAATTATTTCAATAATTTAATTTTTAAAAGCTGATGTTTTTCTTGTCTCAAAAAGACCGAAGTTACAAATCAAACACTTTAAGCATTTGTATAGAATTTATTATATTTTTATATAATCATTTTCACATGAATGATTGCATTTTTCAGCTTGCATATAGTACAGAATGTTTAAAGGTATTCATTCTACAGTAATACACATTCAACATAATACAACTTTACTTGTAACTAACAACATTAAATAATTATTTTCTAAAGCTTTAGAGAATTGTATGAAAAATTCGTCTTAAACTCAAAAGTAATAAATCAATGCACACAAGAGAGTGAAAAAGAATAAATATAACAATATATGCGAAAATAACTGCGGTAACCTTTATGAAATTCCAATGATTTTCCCGTGGGATCAAATACATTTCCAACAGAATAATCGCTGTAACGGTTTCATGAAATTTGATGGCCTTTTGTTAGAAATTTAAAAGTTTGACATTAATAAGTAACATTTTAATTGTAATAAAATTTTGGAAATTGTTGTGGAAGCCTTATTGTGTTTTATAGAAACGTTGTTCAGGGCAGTGTGCATTAGTTTTATGAAAAATTATAGTTTGCATATGAGGATGTGCGTTTCAAAACTCGCCTTATCAAGAATAGAAAATTTTGGTGTGGCATATTTGTTCCCAAATTCCTCGTATATAGGGCGAGCGTGCAAATTAAACCAAGATTTCAGAAATACGCGATAAAACAAGTGTTGTTTCATATTTTAGGATGTTTTTGGTGCAGGTTTACTAATAAAATATATGAAAGAGAGAAAAGTTTTATTTGGGATAAGCGAGTATTGAAACTCAAGTCCTCATATATTTTATTTATTGTTGGTTAGTATATGATTTCGAACGCATTTTTCATATTCACTATTTGATTTCCGTGCAGGTATTATCTAGAGTATACATTCAAAATAAGTGTATAAAGTTAGAAGATAATTTAAATAAAAATTTAGAAAATCCTATAATCATTCTTTTCTAAATAATAACTACATATAATATTCCATTATTGCACATATATGTTTTCAGAATGCTTAACAACTTATCAAAGTAATTGTATTTAAATAAATTTACAATTTTATAAACTGTTGTATAATTAAAATTCCCTATAACCAACAGTAAATGACATTTGAATAAACGTATACTTCTTTTTTCCAGTACTTTAAACCAAGGATAATTAAAAATAATAAATTTCCATTTTTCAGTTCAAAATAAGTCGGTGGAGGATGTCTTAGAAACCTAAGTTCGGTATCAAAATCTAAACTTCGACCTCTTAAAGTTCTACTGTTTTACATAGGGTTTTCCAATTTAAACTGTATATCCTCTTAAAAAAAAGGGGGGGGGTTATGCTTTCTCTATTTTAAACCTAAATATGTGAAAAGGTATTCGTTTTCGTTTATATTAATGATAGATATGATCTAATTTAAATATATTTGAATACTTAAATAACTAATCATAAATTCTTAGATACAAATGTATCATTTTTTTCTAATTTATTAAAGGTTATGATAATGGTTTGTCCAGATGAATTTACTTTAAAGAAACATTGCGTACAATTTGTACACATTTGAAAAAGAAAATTCTACATAATTTTGATACAAATTACGAGAATCACAGTGTTTCTGAAATGTTCTATCTTTGTTGCCACAATTTCATAACAATAAGCATTGTGCCAGATTTCTGCAACGAAATAGACTTTTTCAACATCCAATCCACTAATTACAATTAGTTCTAGTGCTCTCAATGTAATACTTTAAAACACCGAATGTATCTGCAAGCTTGCTTCTTGGTTAAAATTTTGTCTAGGCCTGAAAACATATGAGGCTCAATTCTGAATTCAGGCTTTGATTCACATGGCATATCGTTTTCCAATTTAAACACAGGTTCCGCTGTCATAAGTTCTTGTCCCCAAAATATAATCATAGCGACTTTATGTTTCATAATATTAGCAACTTGTTTATTATTTCACATTTTATCAGTTCATTTCAGAACCTACATAAGTTTATTGTTCAACTGAAGCAGTAAAAAAGAAATATCACCATCTTATTCTTGCAGATACTGTAATATCAAAGTACCAAATTTTTGCTAGTGTAGAAATGTATACAAATTATAATATTGTACACAGCATTTAAAATAAATGTACCTTTTGATAATTATTAAATAAATTTCAGATTTAGACACCAAACTTTTAATTTTGTATAACCAAAAACATTTCAATAAACGAAGTGGTGTCGTGGTGTTATTGTCACGTTAGGCTAAATCAGCCACCTTTGAAAAGTTCCCCAAAGTTCTATTGTCCATTTGTATGACAAAAATTGCTTAGAGAAAAATGACATTTGATTGTGAACATTGATACAATATTTTTCTATTTAGTTTTTGGAAAGCAACTAAAATTCCAAAAACTGATGTCGTATTAAATATATTTCGTGGAATTCCCGTAGCGCAGGGGTGAGTCTTCGACGATTGGTCGTGGGATTTGTGACTTGATTACAGCGGTTTTCCTTTAAAGGTGACTTTCTCTGGTTGTCATCTTCCTTTTCTCAGTAATCTGATGGATTAAGTACACGGACTGGATTATAGAAATGCGTATCAATAAATAAATAAATAGCTTTCACCCACAATCGAAGAAAACTTCTTCCATTGGTATGCATTGATATTTCATAATACACATTTTTCTGTAATCTGTGCAAATACTTAAAAAATAATCAAATTTCAAATTAAATCAATTTTTAAAAATATTTTAACACATTTTTAGATGAATGAATCACAACATTTTGCAAGCATAGTTGAATAATGAATCTCTACACTTATGTAATTACACTGATTGGTTTGTTATGAAAGTAATCTAATTTCTATTTTGAAATGTTTTATAAAATTACGATATTACTTCTTAAAATATTCTAAAGCTCTGAACATATAATAGAAGAGCACGGGTTAAAAATTTCAAATCTTCAATAACACATATTGTACGATGATTTTAATCTGTCAAAGAATCAAAAAATGTAAATTTTAAAACCGAACATTTTCGGCTGTCAAAATAAAACATGCTTAAAATATTTTGACTTAAATAATAACGCAAAACTGCATTTTTTACACCGATTTAGGTGATTTTATTTATTTATTTATTTATTTTGATACATTACTTAAAAAAAAACAATAACTTTTCTCTCTATCATATCAAGTTCCTATCATATCAAGTCTTTATCATACCAAGTCTCTATCATATCAAGTGAAAATATATTAAAGTCAAACAGAAGATCTTGTAGAAATAGAAAACGTCACTGAAAAGACCTTTTGCATAAATTGCATTTTACAGTTTATTAATTTGTTGTGTTTATCATAAAAATTTATACATTTTTACAAGACTTTTAATTTGTTCTTTAAACTTTGGATATTTTAAGAGTTAAGTGTGTGTAGATATCTATGAATGTATTAGATGATGCAAGATTTTTACAGTTGATGATGGCATTTTTAAAAATTAAATGTGGAAGACTTATAATGTAGTGGAGGGTAGCCATATTTGGATCGTCACTTTAATGGGACCTCCGCAATACTCCCGTTGTTTTCAGTAAGAAACACCCTCTATCGCTAAAATCCTACTCAACAGACTGACAATATTTTTGGTTAGAAAAAGTACCCACATTACGCGAATTGTTTTCTGACAATTTCGATCAACCTGAATTTAGCCGTTTTGTTGAACCTTTTTGCTTCTAAACATACGAGAATTCTTTAAAAACTGAGGTACGTTTTTATGATTTCATATACATATCTGAATCCATATGTTTATTGAGCATATTGTTGACGCGGATTTGTTTGCGTTTATGTTCTTAGAATTGGGAATATCTTTTAAACAAAATGACGAAGTTGAATTAATTGGAACAATTCGAATTACTTAAATTGGATCATGTATACGACCATACAACAGATCAGCAACTGTTAAAACCGCCATGGTATCTTTTAAAGGAAGCGGTATTTGGCCTCATAATAGGTATATTTTCAAAAGTTACCATTGTGTTTCTGCACTTATTCCTGAGGAGAAGATAGGCAGCGCAAATAAATCCGTTGATTCCACCACTAGTGACATTACGAAATCTGATTTAGTAATAATGGAACCTACTGAAACTAAGGGAATAAAGACGAATGGTGAAATAAGCACAGACAAACAGTTTGAAATAACTATATCAGTGACAGGCGAAGTTGTCAAAAGTATAGGAAACGAGAGAGGAAGAATATGTTGTGAATTAATTGACCGGCAAGAAGGTTGCAGTCATGCTAGCTCAAAATAAGCCAAAGTATCATTACAAGTGTTATCTCCCTTGCCAAAATTAGTTAAGGAAAAATACAAAGGGATCCAAAAAAATAGCTGTGTTAACATATAGGGTAAATTTTGAAAAAAAAAACAATATGAAGAAAGGTCTCGAATCACAACAACAATTAGAACAGCAATTTAAAAGAAATAGGTTCAATGTAATTGTAATAAGAAAGGGAAGAATTGTATCCAAAATATGAAGAAAACATCAGGTGCTAAAAAATGTCAAATGCTTCAGAAGTTAAAAAAAAAAAAAACAGGGGAGTGACGACTGGTTTTTCCTAATTTGCCAGGAGAATAAAATAGCAGAAAGGGTTCAGTGTTTGGTATGCCAAGAATGGGTCTATGTTGTGTGGTCTGGAGTTAAAAATGAACAAAGGAACTCATGCGTAAACCGTGCATCACTTCTTACATGTTATTCAAGTAACTGGGGATTTATTTCCGAATTTATTTCTTAAATACATAAAACTTTGATTAATATTTTGAATACATTTTGAATAAAAAGAATCACTCTTACCCTAATACACTTCCCGTAAGGCATGGTGACGCCACGGCAACGTCGCTGTGAAGTCACACTGTGACTTTGTGACTGTCGTCGTGACGTCAAGTGACGTCGATGTGAAGTCATTGTGACCTAAATGTGAAGTCGTTATAGCTGTTTTCAAGGCTTTCTGTGACATCACAATGTGACTACTTTGTGAAGTCACCGTGCGACATCAATGTGAAAAATGTGACGAATCTGCATCGGATAGGGTGACCAGATTTTACCCGAATCCTATCCGGATTGTTCGGATCAACATTTGTTTATGCTACAAGTTTGCGACGTTTGTGACGACACTGCACCAGATCGGGTGACCAGATTTTACCCGAATCCAATCCAAAAAGTTCTGATCGATCTTTTTGGATTTGTTTGGCTACAGAATAGATTTGGATTAGTTGTCGGGTGACCTGATTTTCCTGAACCCTATCTGACCCGAGGCGGGTATAATGTTTTTACTCGGAATAAAATCTTGCATACGACCGAGTAATCAGATTTTATCTGAAAGTGTGTTACGACACAATTTCTGATGTCGGCTCGGATCTAGAGTCATGCACGAATCCGGTTATATACTTCTTGAACATGATTGAATGTCTACTTGAACATGAATGATGGTTGACTGAAATTATATTTCGATTCAACACGTATTTTTACCCTAACTCAACAACAAATCTGTAGGCCCACAACCCGACCGAACCTGATAAATGATTTCGCATAGATTCCGATAACAAGATTTTACCAAATCCGGTTAAGATCGGCAATAATTTTTATTGATGCAACTCGTATTCAAATTAAAACTTTGCATCTGATTGGGAAACCGGCTAATGTAGCCGTTAAACAAGAAAATTATAAATGTAAAAAACGCATACTAATATAAAAATAATTGATGAATCCATTAAAAATCATAATAAAATTAAATATTTCAATAATATGAAATTCTATTGTGCAAATAACAACTTTTTAAATTAACTCCTACTTCCATTTGTTTTATGTAACCACAAAAATATTGACAATAATTAAAACTATGCTATTTTGCTGTTAAGTATTGAAGTGTTTAAGGGGTCTCAGGAGTCTTACTTTTCCTCCGAAGATGCAAGTTTGCATCATGTCACATTTGATTTTATTTTTGATTTCATATAACACACAATAAAATGATATTTTTACCACTAATAGGTCAATATCAGCTTGATTTAACATAATTATTTCAATGTTGTACAATTCATATTTAATTATTTTAAAAAGTTAAAATTTTTAAAAAAGTAAAAAAAAAAATTTCGCCTGGTATCTACTCTGCGCAAGGTTGTAGAAAAAATATTGCTTCAAAAATAACAAAAAAAACTGATAATGATGTAAAATTGATGTATCTTGAACTTATACTTCAATTTTAAGAAATTAAAAATTTAATTTTTCTTAAATTTAAATTTAAACTGTAAAATGTTTAAAAAATTATTTTTTTTGTTGAAAAAATGCCAATTTTAAAATAAATTAAATTTTAATTGCTCGAAATTGAACTATAAGTTTAAGATACATACATTTTACATCATTATCAGTTTTGTTTGTTATTTTTTAAGCAATATTTTTTCTACAACCTTACGTGCAATGGATACCAGACAAAAAAGTTTTTTTTTACTTTTTTTAAAATTTAAACTTTTTTAAATAATGAAATTTGAATTGTACAACATTGAAATAATTACGTTAAATCAAACAGATATTAACCTATTAGTGGTAAAAATTTCATTTTATTGTGTGTTATATGAAATCAGATATAAAATAAAATGTAACATGATGCAAACTTGCATCTTCAGAGGAAAAGTAAGACGCCTGAGACCCCTTAAGTGTGTATACTTTGCCATATTTCCCCTCGCTCAGTATCACGAAACTTTCTGGCACATTTATGAACACATTTTTAAACGCATGGAACTTGCATGCCTGATTATTAAAGCGATTTGGAATGAATAGCGTTTTCCAATTTTAGATAAATGAAATACTGAAAATCAATTTCGGTCACGTTTTTCCCGTTTCTCACGCTGCGAGTCGGAAATTCGGTTCAAAACCACCGACTTTGATAGTGTTTTCTGAAACATCTTCTGCCGTTACCAAAAAATGGAAAACGCCATTCTATTAAATATATTCTGATTAAGAACACCTGCCAATTTCATGTGTTTCCGAATAAAAATGAATTCAGAAATATGTCAGAAATTAGTTATTTTGGATTTGAGAATAACTTTAATGAAAATATAAGTATAGATTTTAAAATAAGCATTGTGAAAAATTTATATTAGGAATCCATTTAAATTATATATTTACCTATTGTGCAATATTATTAAATAATAAACATTGTATCAAGCAGTAAAACATTTTTCGAAGCAAACGAAATTTGAAACTTAAGATCATAAACGCAAAAAATAATTATATATTTTTTCTTTACAAATTATTTCATTTATAGTTTTTGATAGAATACTAAATGCAGAACTTAAATGTAAATTTTTACTATAAAAAAATTCGATAACACAACTGGAAAAATTACCTAAACTGAATAATTATTTTATTATTTTATCAATATTGATTATTTTTATGCACCTAATATTGACATATCTTGACAAATAAATTTTTAATGGGTTAAATTAAATGTACCAGAAAATTATTTCTTGATTTCTTTCTTCCATTAGCAACGAAATTTTCAAATAGTAAATCCAATATTAATAGTTTTAAAAATTGAAATGTGTTTAATTATAATAAATAACTATGAAAATTGAACTAAGAAAAGCAAAATATAAGTAAATTCCTCATTATAAATACTTTACATTTAAAATACATTTTGTTAGTAAATACTTTAAGTTTTTTTTCCCAAACTGTCTATTTGAAACGATTTAAAACATTAAAGACAAAATTTAATACAAGTGATTTTTTAAAGAAGATTTAAAAACCTTAACTGTTAAATAAGGCACGATTAAATGTACTATTACTAAACATAATAAAACTACGAAGGCATTAAAAGTTACCTGCTGATATATAGGTAAATCCAGTAAAAACCAGGGGTTACCTTTAAAGGTTCGTGTCTGCTTCCCTTTCATTGAAAGAAAGACAGTAAAATCCACTACTTAAATTTTCAAAGTGTTCCAGCTGAGGTGTGTTCATAGATCTGAGATATCAAATATCACACAGACCTTATGAACGCACCCAGCTAGACACAGGGAGAGGTTAAAATGAATTTAAAAAATGGATGGTTCACTTTAAAACGTTAATTCACTTACACAAAATAAATCCACCTACTTAAAAAGAACACAACACACTTTACTCCGAATTTGGAATAACAAAAATCGTCTTCTTTGAATATGTGCGAATATGATCTGCGCAGTATTGTTTAACCACAAAGTAAGAGCAAGAGCATGTGAGATGTTTCCAGACGAAGAAAAGAAAGTCAATTATTTAAAAGCGGACATTCAAATGCTTTATAATTTATATGGCTGACAAATAGAGTTTTGTATTCTCAGAAATAAGCTGTGAAAATTTATATATTTATATATTTTTTAATCAATTACATTCGCTTTAGACGTTCAAAGTAAACATAAATTTAAAAAAAAATGATTTAATAGACTTTTTAAAATAATTCCGATATAAATATATATTCTGCAATCAAATTTCCTAAATATGATTTTTTCATTTTTTACACTCTATTGAAAATTTAATAGAGGCGATATCTTATTAAGCACTGACCAGTTTTGGATAAACTGCTATAGGAATGTCGTATACTTTATGGCATATACTTTATGACATATTTTTAATTCATTTTTGTTCGGAAACGCATCAAATTGGCTGGTGTTTTATTCAGAAACTATGCAATTGAAAGACGTTTTCCATTTTTTTGGTAGATCTTTCAGAAAAGATTGTCAAAGTCGGCGTTTTAAAACGAATACCCCCCTTGACAGAGAAAGAAAGGAGAAAAACCGGTCGTCACAAATTGCTTATAACTCGATAAGTAATTTATTTATCAAAAAATAGAAAACTCATTTTGATTCCAAATTGCTTCCATAGTCAGTCCTGCCCATTTTATGCCTTTACATTTAAAAACGAGTCAGAAATTATGTCAGAAAGCTTCGCGTTGTTGATCAGGTCAGTTGAGAACCACTTTAATTATACCGTACAAAGAAAATCCTGAAAGCGGTCACCCCGACTAGACCGTGTTTGTATCGAACTCGCAAAAATGGTGCCCTCATTTTGTGACTAGAAAGCTGATGATTGGGTTGAGTTGCTCCTCAAATTAATTAAAGATTGGAGATTTTTAAAGATATATTTTTAGTATTACAAAATTAGCAAAGGAGTTCCCTGCGGTAGTAGAAAAAAAAATTAAATGTTTGTATTTAAAATGCTAACAAACCTCTAAATTGCTAACAATTTTATTAGAATGGGAGATTTATTTCTGAATTACTTCCGCCAAAACTTTCATACGTTACTAAATTTCTATTTAAGGATTTTTACCTATGTATTAAATAGTATATTTTGTTAAATTTCTTGAAAATGGTAAAGTAAATTGTAAAAAAGTTATCTGCCTCATACATGTAGACAAATATTTATTTTTATTATTTTATTTTGGAAATACTCAATTTATTTTAATAGTGTGTGACAATGTTTTTATTAATGATTTAGGTACATGACATAATTCAATTCTATATTTTATGAGTTTTTTTTTCCAAATTCACTCTCCGATCTCACCGTGAAGTCAGAGTGTTGGCATTTCGGTACTAGGTGTGACGTGACTTATGTGACTTGCAGAGACGTCATTGCAACGTTACAAAAATTTTTAAAGCTGTCAAAAAGTAATTTTCTTGACCATAAGATGTTCTAAAGTTTATTTTAAGTTTTCTTTAGATCTCCCAAAACTTTCATATTTTGGTCACAGTGTGATGTTACAAAGTGGTGGCATTTTGGTCACAGATGTGACGTGACGTACGTGATTGTTTCATAAATCGTAAATTTTGCTGTTACTACAATTATTTATATTCTGTACTCGTTAAAAAAGACTAATATTCTGAATTAAAAAAATCACTCTTACCCTAACACATTCCATTTCACTCTATTTCATTCATTGTTTTTTTTTATTATTGTTTTATTAATCATAAATTTTGCTGTTAATACAATTATTTATATTCTCTACTTGTTAAAAAAGACTAATATTTTTTGCTCCAAGTTTGGGAACTGCTAGTCGAAGAAAGACGACTAGTTGCTAAATTTGGACCAATTTTAACATTTTTTTTCAAAATCAAATTAAACTTAGGAATTTCAAAAATACCTTGTTCGAAAGACCTAATTAGTTAACAGATGAATTGACCACTATTTTGCGGTGACTCAAAAAATTAACTGAGTTACACATGAAAATAAGTGAAGGGGACCAAATTCGGCTACTCTTAGTCTGAAATCCATTCATTGAAACTTGGAAAACTAGAAATTCTTTTGATAGCTACCATTTTTTAGATTAATGTTTTTCTTCATTTTTAAGTATACCAAAGCATCTAATATCAAGTCTAATTATAGGAAATTCTAATTTTCTGAATGCATGTTCCATTTTAATAAATAGGTCTTGAAAAAAGGCAATAATAACCATTGTATACATACAAGCTTTATGCGCTACATGATAAACACATCACTTATTACTTCTTTATATTTATTATAGTTAAGGCATTATTCCATAATAAAATTAGAAATTTCCATATGAAACACCCTGTATATATATGTGTGTGTGAAAATCATTTCAAAACTATCAAACACCTTGTGCATAAAATCCCAAAACATATTACTCCTGATTTAATAGAATTTATTTTAAATTCTGAAAGATGTTCCGATATTCTAAACATTGAATAAGATTTTTCATTGTTCACAGCACATATACAATAAAATTTATTCATTGAAAAATTCCGCTTTTGTATATTGATTTAACACGAGTTTCAAGTTATATAAGGATGATATACATTTGTATTCTTACATATTACACATATTCTACATATCCATCATTCACGCACATGAATTCATTTCATTTTCTTTATTTCTAGACACTGTCGATATTCTTTACGACGCTCATGTTTTTTTTTTTAACTAGCTGACTCACCCGGCGTTGCTCGGGCCCGTGATAATAACTAATAAACTTAAAATCAATGTTGAACGAATTTATATATTTAAACTAAAATCTTTTAAAACTAATTTAATGCTTTTGGCCCCACTACTTTTGGTAGCATACACCTTCGATATTTTATGCTTTTTTTAAAAAATGAAAATCTTTCCAAGCATACTTGGGGTTGAGGACGAATAGCAATGAAATTTCTTGATGACGACTTTGAGTTCTACTAAGGTATGGGGGATCTTGCGTAGTATAGTGCAAGGTGCCCAGTGGGTAATGTTTGAAAAAAAGGTGTATTGAGGGTGCTACCTAAGAGCTAGATGAATCGTACGAGGTCCACCTGTTCTTTATATTGGTCAATTGTAGAACCGTGCATTTTGTTAGTGGGCGGAGACATTATCCTACCAGCAGTCGCAAATTTTACAACAAAAGTTGTATTTTTTAAACCGTTCTCAAATACGGCGCTAAAACTGTCTGAAGCATATTTCAATTCCCCAGTTGAAATTTTCCCTTACGAGTAAACAGGTTTCTCCAATTTTCAATGCATTTTTGATCATATTTGATGAATTTGTTTCGGGGGGGGGAGGCGCTGTAAAAAGTAATAATAAATCAAGTGAATAAATCAAATATTTCGCGTTATAATTGGTATTTCCTGCTATAAAATAATTGATATTTTTTAAACCTTTTTTTGTTTTGTTTTACATAATCATATGAAAAAATATTTAATAGATTTTTTACCAAAATTGTAAAATTGATAATATATTTAATATATTCTTCACGACGATCCAGAAAAGTAAATTCAAGACCAAAAATTTTATATTTTTAAGGAGAAACAAAATGAAGTAAAATAGAAAAGCTCACGAGGTCCAAAACGAAAAATTCGTACATTATAAATGTTTTTCTCAGGCATAAAAAAGTTTGCCAAAAATAAAGAAGATAAAACTACAAGGTGCGGCCACTAATTTCCAGGACTTACGTAACTGTACGAGAACCATAAATAGTCAGAACACGGTAATGCTTGTATTGGTTGTATGGAAGGTCGTTTATCTGCGCATGTCCAATGAAGTTTACGCCATTCAGAAGCACGTGGTTGTCCTTGAAACACGCATTAAAACGTAGCTGTTAAATTTTTTTGTGGCAGTCAATATGGAGCAGAGAATAAACATTAAATTCTACTTCAAATTGGGCAAAACTGCTACAGAAACCGATGAAATAAAAAAAAGATGAAAATTTTGTTGCTGAAAATTAATAAGTCTTCAGCAAACCGGAGATGACTTAGGTGTTCGCCATTTATTCTCATCCCTTTGTTTTCTCAATACAGTTTCTTGAAAACAACAGTAAATCGCATTGGCGAAATGGTGTCTCCTTGTCTAACACCTGTTACAAGTTTGATCTTTTGCTTTCCTCTTACTAAAACAGATAGTTTCTTTCGCTTTCTTGTAAATCTTCTTTATAATATTGATGTAAGATTTGTCTATACCGATTTCCTTCAAAGATTTCAAATACTAATGAAGCGTAGATAGAATTAAATGTTTTTCTTAATTAACAAAAAAGTAAGATATATCTACACCAGTGACCTTGACAGGTTTTAATACAAATTTTGTGTAGCAGAGTCAAATGTTTTTCCTTATTCAATAAAAGCACGGCAAAGAGGTATATTTTAATTCTTGTGTTTGTCAATGAGTTCCCTTGCTGTTTGAATATGATCCATTGCGCTGAATCCACTTCGAAATCCTACTTGTTTTTTTGGTTGATCGGAGTCCAGGGCTGATTGAAGTCTTCTCTTCTCTTTAAAACATGGAATTTGTTTTATAAATCACTCTAATAAACTGCTCAGTCGGTAATTTTATGTTCTCCTTATCTTCTTTCTTGTAAAGTAGCACGATCATAGCATTATTCTAGTCCTCTGGTACATCTGAGTTCACTAGAGATTTGAAAAAAGTGCGGCTAGCATTTTTGCAAATAATTTTCTGCGTCTTTGAAAAGAACATTTGTGATTCCATTGTTGTCAGGAAATACACTATATTTCCAATGATGATTGGTCACTTGCGATTTTATACATTTTGTTAAATATCTGGAAAGATACATGAGGAATTATCCTGAAACTTCCGGAGTGTAAACAAACATGATTGACGTCATATATTTCCGCGAAGATTTTTTCCCGAGACCCCATAAGGGGCCGTCAACAAATTGAAGAAAAACGAATATATTTTGGATAACCCTGTAAAAACTACTATTGCAAAAGCATTCAAACTGTAGATTATGATTAAGTGGATTATTTTAATAATTTGGGCTCATTTTTATGAAGATAGCATGTATACTCGAAGAGAAATTCAGGTTTTTATAAAAACAGTCCCAAATTTTATCAAGTTTTTTGCCTATAATTTGCAGAGTTTTTAATATAAAAACAAGTTATTTTCAGAAAATATGACAAACAAAATTGTGCACAACACCCTGCAATCAGAATTAAAAAATAATAAAAATTGTATAAAAAATGAGCAGGTTTACTAAATATTGTTTCACTGCGCATGCGCGAATTCAATCAAAATATACTGTGCCTAATATATTAGCTAAATATATAGACCAACTTTTATGAAGGTCTCAAAAACATAGCTTGAAAATTCTGATAGTAATCGTCGATAAAATAAGCTCGAAATTCGCTGTTCCCAAAAGGAAGCAAAAAGATGAGGGGTTGTATCAAATATAGAATGAGAGACACTTCATTCTTATTATGTCAACTTTCATAAGCTAGTATATTTGGATACAACCCCTCATCTTTTTGCTTCCTTTTGGGAACAACGAAATTCGAGCTTATTATAACTCGAGCTCATTATAACTAATCTTGTAACACTGTCAGATGAACTATCATATTCTACGACCTGTTTCTTCAACTGTTTATGAATGTGAAATTGTACTCCACTTGTTTTTAAGTCTCCTGTGCCCCTGTAGTATAATATATGTCGGCTAATTCTTAAAGAGGAGATGCTCCTTTAATTGTTTTGTAATAGGACTTAACGGAATCGACTGGGAGCACAGTTTTAATGTTCAATTGGTACATTACAGCGGTGAATCCTGTTAGTACCCTTGCCTAGTGCATGGCGAACAAACGCAGATGTGCTTCCTCCAACCCGCTTGGCCATTGTAGAAATGTAACCGCACACCCGCCCCTCAACCCTATTTTACCAACAACTCAAAAATCAAATCATTGCGCTCAATTCCCGCCGATCTATGACTCCCTGTTTCTGTATATATATGTATATATATATATATATATATAATGCAAAATTTGTCATCACGATAACATCCGAAAAACGAAACCAATTCGTATCTAATTCGGATAATGTATTGATTCTGCAAATATCTTAGACGAGTTCGTTAATCATTTCTCTTATAGTTCGTTCACCTGGGCGCATAAAGAATTCCTTTAAGGCATGGACTATATAGAAAAATTGTTTACGGTGCATTTTAGTGATGTTACGTTATACAATTTATATGTTTTTGGTTATTTTTAAATATATATATATTGGTTAATTTCGTTAACCAAGAAGATTCGGTAATTTCTTTGAAAATAACTGCGGTTTGAAAATCTGAATAACATTTCGTTCAATGAGGTTACATTTCCAGCTCCTTATTAATGTATGTCGAATTTCTTTGTTTTCGATAAAACGATAAGAGTTGTTTACATTGTTTGGTGAGCCATATTAAAATAATTCGATAGCATTCATTGAATGTTTTAGGTTTGCAACTTATTTGGGCGTCGATATATATTATGATTTCAACAAATTTTTAAAAATTTTCATATAAATTACCTCATATCTAATCAATTACATTTAGAAAGCCAAACTTAAATTTTCCTTACAAATTATCTCTGTCTCCAAAGTATCGAATAAAGAAGAACAATTTGATTAATTTGTACAAATCTAATGCATGTACCTTAGAACAAGAACGAAATAAATCATCCTACTATTCCGACTGAGCCGGAAATATTAGTCTTAATTTTCTTTCATTATATTCTAATAAAAAGTATATATTTATGTCATGAAGGTTTGTGATTTACATTACACGTTTGTTGTAATTTAAACATACGATATCTAAAAAAATTCCTTAAAAAACTGTAAAAAAAACAGTTAGTTGCGAACGTTTAATCTATTGTTATGAACTTCCAATAAATATTAAAATTTGTGCCAAATCATTCTATGAATGATTATCCCACTTATATATCAATAATAGATTTAACAATAATGATGAACTGATAATTCTGTCGCACATGCATAGTTAATATCATTCCGAACAACAGTTAAGCTCCACTATTAATGTGCATGCCACGATTGAAATCATTAATAATGAAACACGCATACATAAGCATTTAAATAAATCACACCACATTCCCTACAGTAGTTAAAACATATTTCTTAATATTTATAGAAAATTTGTTCTTTTATTGTCCAAAGTTTAAATGGGTAATCAAATAACATCATCTATGATTTCATTCCACCAAATTATAAATATTGTTTTCGTAATAATGATGATCAGGAAAATTTTCAGTATTCGAACACTAAAAGTTTAACTTATCTTAGCATATTTCCTTAAAGATTACGCATGACATTCGTAATTGATAATAGCCGGTGTAAATTAAGGCTAATGATGAAATTTTCAAAGTATGATTTATACAAGCTGTCTATAAATCACTATTCATTTTTTAAAATCGTTTCTAAATCCTATTCTTTTGCAGGTTATGTAACGTTTTCAACATGCGAATGAATATATATTTTTTGTGCTCGTTTACCTGGGTTAACACATTAACAAATTCTGAAGATCTTCATCCAAAACAGTGGATGACGGAACAGAGGATGAAGATTTCCTTTGCAGTCCTCTATTAACACGAGATGTTGCGCCCGAATCAGTTTCACGTAGCTCCAAATCATACACGTGAAAACAGCCATGAGCTCAATATTCCCTTTCTGATGTTTGGAAACTCTATCATATTGTTTATACAGACATGTATCAGACAGTCAAACTGTGCATAACTGTGTGAGGACTAAAGCAGCTCATCAAGCTGCGTGCTATGATTTGTTGGATGCTATGCAGGATAAGACCTTAATGCGTATCAAGTGTTCCCGTACCTATTCATACATTAATACACGTATAGAACCACAAACAAAGGTTTTTTTTGTAATCATTTTATCAGATTACCAGCAAAGAAACTACATTTAGAATATTTTTTTCTAATATGTATAGTGACGTTATGGACACCTTTAAACATTACTGATGTAAAAAATAGGGTTTTAAAATCCTAGTTATTTAGTTTTCGTTTTAAGATATAAAGAAAGTTTTCAATTCGCGCACACTCTTCAGATATTTTGTCTATGCCAATAGACATTATTTTTTAATTATGTTGGTCATTTTTATATCTTAAGAGCCTACACTAGTCACGCGGAAGACATTCATAAGCTAATGATGGTAAGCTAATGTCAGTGTTATTTTCAAATTTCTCGTTTGCATTTTGTATTGAAAAATGAATTAGGAATTTTGTGGATAAGTAATGCAATTATGTACAGAGGACATATTTTAATAATTGAGAAAATCACATTTGTCTTGTATTTTTGAATAAGGAATTACAGAAATATATTTATTTTAGAGTTAATTACCTGATGTGAAGGTTTAAAAAAATTGTAAAAGATCAAACATGAATTTAATTAAACTGGACTATTTATTAAGCAAACACATAAATATGAGAAATAAATCGATCAAGTGCGGGTATAACCCGCCCTCAAAGTGTTCTGTACAATGAATTTATCAATTACTATTTATTAATTAATAAGATCCTACTACCCCTAATTTTTTTTCAGTAGATTCGGAAATAGAAGGGGGGTGGCATATTTTTTCAGTATTATTTCTGAAAATATAATACCTAAAATTAAATAAATATATTTTTGAGTTCGATGTTGCGAGATATTTCGAACGATACCATACACGATATATAATTTTTTTTCAAGTAACTTAATTAATATCTCGGATAATTACCGACATTTTTTTCGAAAATCATTATTAAATATCCTTCGATAATTTTGCGTCGATAGATACCTCGAGCGACCGTCAACTACCCGCTGACCACAAGAAAAGTAAAGTTTGTGTGTAACGGAAAATGCGTTTTTCTCAAAAACTATGTTACCTAGAAAAATCTCTATAGTTTTCCTGCAAGGTTTAAATAAACTTCTACTACCACTAATTTTTCAAAATTTTAGTTTCAGAAATTCGGAGATAGAGGGGGGGGGGGGCGATATATTTTTGCAGTGCATTTTCGACGATATCTCTAAAAATATAATACCTAAAATTAAAACAAATATATTTTTGAGTTCCGTATTACGAGATCTTTCACACGATACCCCACACGATATACATAAAGGAAACTTTTTCTTCAAATAAATTAATTACCCCCTAAAGTTTTCCTAAACATATTTGTGAATGGCTAATCATCTGAAAATATGTGGGTAGAAAAACTTTATAACTTTCCCAAGTTGGAAAATTTCACGTCCCATAGTTTACGAAAAAAGGGCTCGGACAGACAGACACAGGAGTGAGGTTCCGTTTTTGCCTTTTAAGTATGGAACCCTAAAAATGAAAATTATAATAAAAATGGCATATTAAATTAAATGAATCAATAAGATATATGAATTGAAATTTCTTGATTATTAAATGATACACTAAATGGCAGTAGTAGGTTTTGCACTAGCATAATAAATATTTTCTTGGATATGTGGCCACGCTGGACCCTATTTTCACATGCGAATTTTTTTAGAGATCATTATTTTCAATCTCAATGCACCTTAATTATTAATAAACACTTTTGGATGAATTTAGATTCTCTTTGCTTAGAGTGGTGATATGTTTACTCTATTTTGTTTAATTTAAATAAATTCACCACTTCACGTGAATCGAAAAAATCTCGATACACGCACATATATTTTACTTTGTTAATGTTTGATACTTAAACTTTGAATTCATGAACAATATTTAGAGGAAACACTGGAAACATTCTATCCTTCTTTAAGACATCAGGAGAAACGAGAATACTGCTGGCTGACGTGATTGTGGATAATTTCATAATTACATTATGTTTATTAATAGGACATCAGGAGACTGCAAGTAATAAAGCTTGTGTGAGACATTTCAATGCCGTCAACTTAAAAAAATATTTTCATTGCAAACACTGGAAACCTACAAAACGAAAGAAATGTCACGATATTCAACTGCGCGTGGCCCCATACACTTATTCTTTCCACTGACGCTCTGACTGAGCGGTTAACTGAGGGACGGCTACACCTTCCCGTAAGTAATAGGCCTACGCCTGACGCAAAAATGGCTGCTGTTGTAAGCGGATTTTTTTTCAGCTTTTGTATGGTCACTTGAATTTTAATACCTGCATTTTATAAAAGTTTTCTTCGCCTACTTTTAATAAGTTTAAATAAGTCGAAGAAAACTTTTATAAAATAATGGTATCAAAATTCAACGGGCCATGCAAAGCTGAAAAAAATCTTTTTACGACAGCCGCAATTTTTGTGTCAGTGCTTTGGCCTAGTATACAGGAGGCGGTGGGCGCTACTTACAACCGTTGGTAATCCCTGAGTGGGATAAAACAAGGATCTTCATTTGGCTTTCGCTTACTGTATGGTGCTTTTGAAGAAGTACGGGAATTCAGAGGGTGATGGAATTCTCGTATCTAGAATGTTTGTTTTGCCGGTAGCTGTGTTTACAGCGTTCTTTTTGTTGTTTTGATGCAAGTGGCGATTTTAGGCGGGTTGGTGAAAAAATGTAGAGAAAATTCTTCTCTACACATTTTAATAGTTTAAGTGAGTTTCATTTTGTTTCTGTTATGTATTTGTTTATATTTGTGTAAATATTTTAAAGATTCTTCGGGGGTTTGGCCGGGCCCTGCTTCTTGGTTAAATTCTTTGGATAATGGATATCCCTGCTGAACGGGGCTTACAGAGTTTTAGCCAATCGGTAGGCCACCCAGCTCAGCTGAACCTGAAGCTAAACCTGGATAGCTGAGATAGATTCGCAACCGGTACGGAAATTAGAAAATGACTTCTTCAAAAGATCTTCAACTAAAATAGAAAAAGTTAAAAAATTACCCTGTTAGAGATTAACCTCAACTTTCCTATCCAAAAAAGTCATGTAAAATATTGAAATGCAAACGAGAAATTTAAAATGAAATCTACCATTGGTTTAGCACTCGCTTGCTATTGTCTTTGCGTGACAAGTGTAGGCTCCAAAGTACCTTGGAACTTACGAAATACCTTTTACAAGACAATGATGTAAAGTGTTAAATTAATTACCGATTTTCTCGTTTCAGCTTCTTAAGCTGGGTGCATGAAAATGCTGGAAACGACCCAGATTAATAAATGCGTATTACTTCTAATAGCTAATAATAATAATAATAATAATATAATATTAGTTATAATGATGTCTCATTAATGTATTTTTTCTGAATATTTTTAAGCGATGAATTTTATAAAAGACAAATAATAAAATCGTGCGAATGATTAGGCAATATTTTCAGAGGTCTCACAAGGATATGGGTTAAATATACAAAGCAAACGAGAATAAATTTTTTATATTGAAATATTACGTTACGATAAATGAACTTACACTAAATTATAAATTGCAGTTGTTAAGTAGTTGAGGAAAGTAGCGTAAAACCAAATACCTCAATTTTATTGCTTCTGGTAGCCAGAATTTTTAGCACAATTTAATGTAACTTTGCTTACCTACTCCGAACTTATCCTTGTACTATAATATAATATTAAATATATGATTTGTTCATAAAATTTTTATTAATAGATGAATTTTTTTAAAAAGTCACATTATCTGGTCAGAACCCACAGGTGAAGTAATAGGGATATGTTAATATTAAAGGAAATAAAAAAAATTAAACTTTTTTGAAAGGGGAACAATTTATTTTATTTTACAACTTTAACTATGAAAATAAACTGATAATATTTCCGTTTTAAGTCTTATAATTTAATATTTAAAACAAAAAAATATAATTAGCTTCATTACAATTTGAGAAATTACAGAAAAGAAGTTCACCTATTTGTCAGCTTTCTAAAAATCATAATCGCTCTTATACATTTAATTTTGACTGCTTTTTTCTTTAAAAAATTATGGTATCTCGAATTGTTGTTTTTCAATATCATTTTCTATCATATGTAGGACTTCGATTTTAATCCATGAGATTCATCGAAAAGAAAGCCGTAAAAATGCTCTTTTAATAGCTAGAAACAGTTCAATTCTGAGAAATAAATCTTTATTAAACATACTACACATAATAATATAAAAAGTTTCAGTAACATCAAATAAGTTCAAATTTAGAAACTTTTAAAACTAGAAAAAGTAAAAACAAGCTTTGAAACACAGAAACTACATAAATGCCAGTGTGGAGATATTGCTATGGCCGCTTCACCGTCTTGATTAAAGCTAAGTATTTCAAAAGTTACCCACTAGAGGACTGAGATATCCTGTTTCAACAGATTATATGATTTTATCCTACTTTCATCTAATTAAGAGACATGCATTTCGTTTCTGTGGTTTGTTGCAATTTAAAAGTCTTTATTATCACACCTGTTTGTTGATAATTTTCAGGAACTTTGCACTTTATCCGATAAACATTCGTTAGACAGAAACATATGGTTAATAGACTAAAAGACAACAAAAAATAGTCAAGGCATTTGATCAATTTATAATGTATAAAACCACATTGCGCGTGGGTGGTTATAGAAGGAAATGCTAATCCGCTTACTAGTCCACTTGACAAACAAGTGTAAAAATTAACACAAGTTTGTAAAATTATAGATGCAAGTGGAGTAATCTGATCAATGTTTGTGCTTTCAAATTAGTAGGTAAGAGGTTGTACAAACGCAAATTCTGAAAACAGACCAGTTGGAAGATACGAAGGGAGTGGCAAAAGTCATTAACCCGTTCGCTACGAACCGCTCAAGACGCCCGACCAAGCAAAATACTGGCAGACCGCCCGAACGCCTCGTAATTATTCCCCTTTGGATAATTACGAGGTTGAGATCACTCGTAAATATCCAACTAATTTATCAGATCAGGGGATTATTAGAATCAAAATGTGTGGAGAATTTGTGCTAGTTTTCTTACGGAGGTTCTAATTTTACCTCTTATTGCTCTGCTGACAAGTAGGCAGGTAGAAAAAAGGGGCAGAAATAATCTCGCAGCATATTTCATGTCTGGGCGTTCTCCGTAGTTTGAAAGCTGTTGAGTTTTCAGACATCAGTATTCAAAGGGTTAAAAATGTAAAAAAACTGGACCCGAGTAAAACCATTAGATCAATATTGTTTTTAATGCCATTCGTTTAAGAACATTTAAAATATGTAAATGAAAAAAGGCAGATCGAAATTCCGTTATGAACAGACATACAAGCCGTGCGTAATATGTTGAAAATTACAAAACTTTGCAGCAGAAAATGCTGAAGGCAGATCATTTGGACATTACGGCAGAGGTGGAAGACGTTATTAAAAGTGCGAAAAGAATGACCCTAATCAAGCAATTGACATAATCTTGATTTTGATGTCAATCTATTCAGGGCTTTCCAAAAGATGTAAACTCAATAAGGCAGACCGATATTTCGTTACGATCATCCCGAAAGACGTACGTAAAATATTGAAAGATTGAAATCTGAATCAAATGATGTCATTTTATTCATGTTTGTGTTTTTACCCTAGTACATTGTAGCTAAGTAATAGTGAGAGAAATGAAAAGGGATTTCAATCATTACAAAAGCGATGTCAGAAGTCAGAGATAGTTTTAAAATAGGTATCAATAAGGAATTTTACTAATATCAAAAATCCTCAACCGCATAGTCATTTTCCAGATGAAGCTCATACGTAAGCTGCAAAGTGTGAAGAGTTTATAAAAATATCTTGGGAATATGAATGGAATATGAAACATTGGAACATGAGCTTTTCCGAATATTCTCTTGTATTCTTTTGTGGAGAAAAATGTAAAGAAACAAATTATGCACAGTTATATACAATGCAAGTGATAACTTGAAAAAAAGGATAAAAACACTTTTAGGTGGATTGCACTGTCATTCTAAAGCGTAAGCTGAGTTTCCTTGGTATGATTTGGCATCCCTGCCACTTATTGTTTAAAACCAAAGTTTATGCAGTATGTGCCAAAATTATTATAATAGGAGCATAAAAATAATTTTTATTACTGTGACACACATTAGAATTTCGATGTCGATATAAATTGAAAGATACCGTATTAAAAAAAGTAAAATATTTTCACGAAAGTTTACACGTATAATACATTGTATATATTGCCCGTATTACATTGTTATAATACATTGTAATATATTACACGTAGATACATTGAACACAAATATATCCCATTTTATAATGCAAAGCTTGAAAGTAATCGGAAATAATACAGTAAAATTTAATTACATTACATTGGAATTACAATGGAGAAAACGCCAAAATATTTAATTATTTATAACATCTCAAATATTAAAAGAAAAGTAGTGTGTGAGGTGCAATTTGTTTTTAGATTGAAACAGAAAAATGTACAGAACATGAGATTTCCTTATCCAATTACAGACAAAATAGCTTCGAAACATGCGTGAACGACCGATGTAAATGGAAACAAGTCTGGAACTATATTTAACTTAAGCACCTTCTGGAGACAAGTGATTTAAACTGAATGAAGTTTTTCAAATTTCAACATTATTCATTCGTATTCCGAGATGTTATATAATCGAATTTCGATTCTGCTTTTTTCCTTTTACGTATTTTAGAGTATCATCAAACGAATGGCGTTGAAATCAAGATTATGCAAATGATTTGACAAGAGTCTTTTCTGCACTTTTGAGATATCTACCACCCCTTTCGTAATGTCTAAATAGTATGCCTTCAGCAATTTTGTTATATGACTACTGTTAGCTATTAGGGTCCAAAACAGGAAAGTAATAGATTCAAAGATTGATTCAAAGGTTTGATTCAAAGATTTCTATTTTTGAATATTTTACGCACGTCTTCAGTGTGCTCGTAATTGAATTTTGGTCTGAATTTTCGCATTTATATTATTTGGAATGTCCTGAAATGAATGCCGTTTAAATAAAAATTGATCAAACGGTTTGACCAGGGTCCATTTTTTCACACTTTTGATGGGGTCTGCACCACTTTTGTAACTTCCAAATGGTCTACATACAGTTTTTTTTCGTAATTAGAAACCTGTTACCTACTAGAGTGCAAAACAGGTACATTGATCAAATTAATAGACTGGCTTTTTACATATTTACATCATTTGTTAGATGTGTTCGTCAAGTGAAAAAGTAAACAAACTAGCATTTCTTAGTATAGAAAATTCAAGCGCAATGTAGTTTTATACTTTATGACTTTCAAAAAATGCCTGGACTATTTTGCCGTTTCCGAAATCTCATGTAAAATCACTAACAATGATGTACATTTTTCTTGCATTTCGAAGTAGCTAAACTAAAAATATTGCAATCCCAAAAAAATAAGATAAACTAAAGCAGCAATTATCATATGTAAAGTATCGGACTTTGATGTACTTTTTTTTCGAGAACTACTGAAGCGATAATAATACTCTTTTCTTATAGTTTTGATAGTAGCTAAACTATGAATTTATCATTCTGTAAGAAATAAAATGACAAAATAAAAGAGTTACGCAATTTTTCTTACAAAAGATTTCTAGGTTTCTTTTAATGACCAAAACACCTCATTTTTCTAACATAATTTATTTATAATTTAGTATCTGCCAAAAGTCTTTCAAATATGGTAATCGCTTCAATAGTTGACTAGAAAATGGTACATTAATGTTAGCTCTTTTACATAAGATTTTCCAACTGCTGTCGCCCCCATCCCTTTACATGAACATAAAAACTAGTTTTTGAAATGTTTATGGAGAATATTTATAAAAAACGTAGATTTTGAAAATTTATTTGCGAAAAATTTGTAATTGTTTTTATAAATTATAAGTTTAATCTCTCGACTAAACTGCATTCAAACTTTATATTTTTACATTAATTTGAGTCAGAATAATATATGAAAGATTTAACTACAGGTTTTTGGAGACTAGAATGCATAAAATAGCTTGATGCAACAGAAACTTTGGAAAATTAAAGATGTCTTGAATAAGATTATTTTGCTTTAATAAAATAAAAAAAAAATATGAAGGAATGCAATATTTCACCTTCCAAAATTTAATACATTTAAGATAAAAGATAAAAATGAAGCAAGACATAAATTCAAATATTATCTATATATTTAGAGTTGATGAATGTCCCTAACTGATAAAGTATTATTATTTTCTTGTGATTTATGATACTAAAGTTTTATTTCAATATGCGTACTATGGATAGATAAAGTAAGTATAGAGTAAAAATGATTGATCTATCTTAGAACGATGGTAAGAGATCTTATATTTTTGCATACCGCTCAATACAAGAAAAACAGAGAACAATGCGACCTTTTTTTCAGTTTTAATATATCTTTTAAATTACACTTAGAAGCAATGGAGTTTTAGACAGGCATTCGAAAGTAACTACATATAGAAACAAATGATTCAGGCTGTATTAAAAACTTGGAAATATTCTAAATATAAATTTCTTTATTTCACAAAAAATATAAATTAACTCAAAAATAAGTATTATTTTTTAAACAGATTTTTAATTGTTTTAGACAGGTAAGTTTAAAACGAAACTGAAAAAATTATTTTCGTGAGCTAAGTTGAGGTGCCATTCATTTTTCGAAATATTAGATGTGTATTTTTAATTACTAAATAAACTTAGAAATCTAAAACTGCTACACAATTATTTTATTGGATTAATTTATTGAATACTCACATTTTTCTGTTTTACGTATCATTTTAGAATATATATTAGTATAGGTTAAATACTTCAGAATAGAATTAAATTAACATTCTGAATTAAAAAGGAATTAACATTCTATGCCTTGAAATATTCTATATTCCTACTTTTATCTCGAAAACATCCCAAAACATTTTACGCTTTACTTGTAATAGCGAAACTTAAGGACATTATTACGCAAGTAAAACATCCTATGTATAGGCCTATGCGAGTAAAAAGGATCTACTTTCCATAAAGTCTATACATGCACTTTTTTTACTGTAGGAAAGATTCTTTAACAAGAAATCTTTCAAAATGGGAGGCAATCGCGAGGGAATTCAAACATTCTACAAAATAGTAAAGTGATTGCATCTGAATTTTAAATTATTTCTTTTTTCTGGCAGCGTACGCAGTAAGACTCATAAATTGTGTAAACAATTTTAAAATAAGGAACAAAACAGTCCGGGAAGCCAATAAAATTTGTTGCTTTAGTGTATAAAGTTTAAACTTTAGAGAGTAACATAAATTGTCTTGATTAATTTAAGCAATGAAATTTATAGAGGGTGAATATGTAATTGCATTTCCATTGGATATTTGTACAGCATCGAGTATGGAAATACAACACGGAATCAAAAATTTATCCAGTTACATTGGTAGCGCAGTAACAAATGTAGCACTAAATATAGCAGTATGTCATAACTAGAGCAATATATCAAAATACATTTCTGTGTTATTAGCTACAGTTGTTTTTATGGTACATTTTGTCAAAAAATATATCTATTTTATCGGCAAATAGACGCTAAGAAAAACGAAAATAGTCATAATATTGAAAATTATATGTTTTATTTCTTGGAAAAGTTTTATATTTATACATAAATAAATTTGTCAAGTGCGACTATAACTTGCCCTCAAAGGGTTCCGTACATTGAAGTTATTAATTAATAAACTCCTAGTACCCCTAATTTTTTCATAATTTAGTTTCAGTAAATTCGAAAATAGGAGGGGGTATATTTTTACAATACTTTCGACGATATCTCTAAAAATATAATACCTTAAATTAAAACAAATATATTTTTGAATTTGATGTTACGAGATCTTTCGAACGATACCCTAACATGATATATAAAAAGAAAAAAATATTTAAGTAACTTAATTAATATCTGTGATAATTACCGACACTTTTTTTTCAAGAATCATTATCAAATATCCTTGGATGATTGTGTATCGATAGATACCTCAAGCGATCGTCAACACCCTCGCTGATCTCCCGAAAAGTAAAGTTTGTGTGTAACGGAAAAATGCTTATTTGTCAAAAACTATGTTATCTAGATAAATCTCTATAGTTTTCCTTCAAGGTTTAAATAAACTTCTACTACCCCTATTTTTGTCAAATTTCTCGTTTCATTAGATTAGGAAATAGAGTGGGAGGGGACATGTTTTTGCAGTACATTTGCTACGATATCTCTGAAAATATAATACCTAAAATTTTAAAAAAATGAGTTCGATAATGCAAGATCTTTTACACAATACCCCACACGATATTCAAAAATAAAACTTTCTCTTTTCAAGTAATTTAATTAGTCCCCTAAATGTTTCCTAAACATATTTGTGAATGACTAATAATCTGAAAATATATGGGTATAATATATATAATTAATATATATAATTATAACTTTCCCAAGATTGAACTTTCCACATCCTACAGTTTACGAGAAAAATCTTAGTGATCTTACAATGGTTCTGTTTTTGGTCTTTTTATGTATGGAACCCTGAAAATATGATTTTTTACAAATACGACGCATAAATACTTATTTATAAATTACAAATTAGAACATGTAAAATAAACTTAATTCTTAAAAGAAATTTTTTTTTTTTTAAGAATTTGAATTTCTTTCGAATAAAATGTTTCCCAGGAAATTTTGTTTGCCCTTTCAGAAACAAGTAATGGATTTGTTTCATGATGAAGTCACACCAGAAATTTCGAAACATTTTATTTTAAATGAAATGAAATGTAATATTACAGATTTTTTCACCAAAGTTATAAAAGTATTATTTTGTTTAAAAGCTCCGATGTAAATTTTGATTGAAATTGATAAGTTGTCATCTAAAAATAGTATTGACATAAAATCATTATCAATCTTCAGTAATCGTAACCACTTCCAATTGACATATTTTAGAGTGACTTGCTTGACACAGGATTATATATATTTTGTTGAAACCAGATTTATTTTTTATGCGAAAATCATTTAATGGTATCCTAAGTGATAATTTCTTTCCTTATCATTGATGCCATCATGGGCTCTGTACACGGTGATTAAATATAATCATTCACTATAAATGATTAAATGTAAGGTGTAACTAATCCAGTTTAAAATTAAAAGTAATAAATTGTAATCTAAATATCGGATCGAGATAATATTATTATCATTCAATCAAAAAGATGATCCGCGCCTAATTGACATACTTTAGATAGCGTGGTTTGGCTTAAAATTAAATGAATTGTTGTAACAAGGGTCTTTTTTTTTTATAAGGCAAATATTTGATGGTATCTAGGTGATTATTACTTCGCTTATCAATGATGCTAACCTTGGCTTTTAACTCAGTTATGAAATATTCACTCTTTATATTTACCAATCCAGATTTTAAATGAAAATATATAAGTAATAAGCTAAACATCGGACTTTTATGTTACTATAATCATTTATAAATTTTAATGTCTTAATAAGACCTTATAATTGCCACAAAATTATTTAAAGTTGTTCTTAAAATTCCTTAGTTTACAATTTTTTAATTATTAAAGTATTTGTTGATTGATGGATTCTCTCAAAAAAGGCTATTTTAGATATTGGAATGCGACAAACTGCAGATAGAATCCAATCAAATTTTCTTTCTTCGCCTTATAAGTTTAGTGTTCGTTATGCAGTTGTTTCTGAACCTATTCCGAACATACATACAGACAGACAAAAAGTTCTTTAAATGTTATTGTGGACTGTAGGTGGTCTAAATAGTCGAATGAACATAGAAATAGATGTTTTTCTGGTAATCACAGACATACATTCCAATTATATATATATATATATATATATATATATATGTGTATACGCTGCGACTCTTAGTAAAGTAAATTGTCCCTTTCATAATGATTTTTTTTTCTGTTCAAAGCCTAATATTAAAAAAAAAATTCAAACCCTAGATTATTTATAGTTTAAATAACAACTAATTCTGGAGAGTTCTTTAATAATTATCTTAATTATTTTGAAAATAAATAGAAATGATTCTGTATTAAAAAAAATATTTTCATCAGCATGATTTAGTTGTTTGTGAGTAACTTTTTAAATGAAATTTTTGTATTAAGTTCTAAATTCAACCTGTACATGTTCATTGCATAATAGGGGAACCCTTGTATTTATTTTATAAAGTATGATTCACACATGACAGTTGTATAAACTTCAGAACTGTTCCAAAAATGATACATCTTACATTCCCTCTTTAAATTAAAATAAAATAATACATCTAAGAGGAAGTTTGAACTTTTCCTCTTTAATTATCAAGTCAAAAATAGGCTTAGAATTAAAGTTGTATTTTATTATTTCTCGAAAAATGGAATTAAAAAAAAGTATGTGAAAAATGGTTCCACTTTCATATTTTTTTAGACATTCTGAATAAGATAGTTTAATAAATGCCGAATATTTATTGTTCTAATAATATTTTTAGATATTTATATCGCCGAATTCTGTCACATAACAAAAGAATTAAAACGAATGTTCTAAAACAGAAATGTATTATAAAAAATTATGTGACTACACTATTTGAAAAAAAGGATATGTTTTCTATTTTCTTAGTTTGATCTGTATAGCAAGTATGTAAGCTGATAAATTTTTAAACTTAAGAAATATTTTTGTTTAGAAATTTTTTCATACCGGGACTCGAAATAAGAAATAAAGTCATATATATTAACTAAAAAATACGAAAATTATGATATATTATAAGTTTTAAATGTGTCCGGCATTGCGTACAATTGATAAAAACACATACGTCAAAGTGCACTTTTTAAAATGATAATGAGATTCTGTTTTTTTTTTTTCAACTGTCTTGTTGAATCGAAAGTAATAGAAAATCTTTAAAAACAAAGTAATGATTTAAAATTAAATTTGGCAATAATTCAACTCGACGATTGATAAAAGAGACATTTTATGAATGAAAAGTGTATTCGTATTTAAGATTTGTGAGGCTTAAGCCTTGTTATTAAAGCTTTGTGATTTTAAGTTTTGTGATTTTTATAATTTTATAAAATTATATAAAAATGTAATAAAAATAATTATATATAAACGCAATAAAATATAATTACATAAAAAAGTATTAAAAACGAGCTTATAAAATGCATCAAATATTTGAAAATATTGTGAAAATTATTCAATAATAAAATACTTTTCTTTTTTTAGAAAAAATTTGTGATAATTTTTTAAATGATATTTCGAAAGTAATGTCAAACTTTCACTTTTAAACCCTGGTTCTAGGAAAATGAATCCGATTCTTATTTTTAATTAAATTAAATATTATTGCACTTAAGACTCGCATCATTTAGTGTTTTGATTTTTAAAAATTGGTCAATCTACATAGTGTAATATAACTTTTTTACATTTATTAAAAGCTAAAAATTAATTTTAGTTACAAAAATAAATAGTTTTACCTCATTATGTGCATGTGAAACTGGGATGCTTGGTCCTTTGATAGTTTTAATATCTCTTTATTTTTATAGCTGCTATACGTTTGTTTATTTTAGATTATCAACAGCGAAAATTATTACTATCTGTAACAGAATTGTCATTTTAATAGCCATACATCCATAATTTCAGTCCAATAAGTTTTTTTTTCTTTTAAGGCATCGTATTATTTTTTTTTAAGATTTTCATTCTTACTTTATTACAAATATTGTCAAATATTTACAAGAATTTTCAGTAAAGTGGCTGAAAAATGGTTCATTGAAATGCATGCATGTTCCCCGACAGTATGGAGTTTTCTACAGTTCCCGAAATTCGATTCCCATGGATTATATTCTTAAAACCCAAAATTCAAATTGAAAATGTGCTTTTTACTTACCCATCATACGTAGTATAGGGTAAGTCTTGTAATCGTTTTGAAAATCGAAAAACAATTTTTGACGGATTTACACGCTTCAGACACTGGGGATTCCGAAAAATATATTTTTAGAAAAGAAAAAATCCCCCTCCGTCTGTCTGTGTGTGTGTCTGTAAACGCTCTATCTCCCGAACAAATTGAGATAGATACTTGAAATTTGGTATGTACTTAGTATGTAATAATGGAAAGAAGCTTATTAAATTTCAGTAACCTCGATTATCCGGAACTATTTTTTTCGACTCTCGAAATATTCGTCTGATAAAAGGCATATAAAAATTTTCGATATTGTTTATTTTAAGGAGTGAATATAAAACAGAATAAAAAAATATAAATTTTGCATAAAAAATTAAGTCGATCGGATAACTAGTTGCCGAGTTATTTGTAATCCTATTTCCCACACTCTTCGATTTTTCATGACCCTGTATTTCATTCAAATTTCAATTCAAAGATATATTTTAATTGGAAATGAGACGCTTAATCCGATGCAGTAAACCGTTAGTTAATAGGATTATAAATTGTGGAGGTATAAGAACGTTTCTTTCACGCAATTCAGTAATAGAGCATTTAAAGTTTATGACGTCATCAAGCCACGATTTTATTCGAATTGCAATGCATTTTATAAATAGTTTACACATGTTTCATTTTCATATTTTATATTATGTTTATCCATGATGGGTAAGTGTTACGGTAGCCCCCAACGACTAGTTTTAACCAGCAGTAACAAGGAGTGAATGACAGTATATATTACACTTATATGCAGATATATTAGTTTATGTATGATAATTGTGGGATTTTAAATGATAGTGTTGTTATTCAACGAAATGTAAACAGAGGAACCATTATACAATTGTGTGAGCCGAGGTCTCTCAAGATTATTCATAATGACATGGACAAAGTTATTTTGTTGGAGTTTGGTATTTCTTTAACATATATATGTATATATATATATATATATATATATATATATATATATATAAAGTAACTAAAATCTGAATTCCAATAAAGACTGTTATACAAAAATTTTAAATATATTTTTTCTTTGAATAAATAGCGATTTTGATATTTTTATTTGAAACTATAAGTACTAGAAAAATGATTTCTATTGAACAGTCTGCACAGATTTCTATTGATAATTCATAGAAAATAATGAAAAATATCAATCTGCAACGTCGAAATATACAACCAGATAAGGTGAAAATTTTCAGTATGAGTAAAATATTTTAGTCTGAATGAGCAATTATTAACAAAAATACTATCAATATTTAAAAATGATAGAATATGAAACAAATGATGACTTGTGTCTACAGTCACAAAAAGTTCCTCACTGGGCAATAATCATAAATTTCCTTTTATCAGCTCTTATTTTATTTTATTTAAAGCATTTTTCAAAAGAGTAATTATTAGATAAAATAAAAAGTATTCTTATCTAATGGGGAATACGGTTTGAAACATTGTAAATTATTTACTCATAACTTTAAGGCACGCAGTAAAAAAAAAAAAAAAAAAAAAAAAAAAAAAAACGTTTATATGCGACTTGATTATGTTATATGTAATTTTAAAATAAAACTAACGGAAATCGTATTCGAAAATATAACGTATATGTATTAAAAATACCATATATATCGATTAAACAACAGAACAAATGGAAGTTGGTGACGGAGGATTCATGAATACAAAAAAACACAATATCTGCCCCTATTTATATTATTTAATATTAAGTGATGTTGTAGAAAATAATGATCAGAAATTCATAATATAGTCTTAAAAATTAAACAAATCTTCTAAAATCGGAATCTATAGTTTTTTAATAAAACCCTCTTCGACATCTTGCATTACTGAAATATTAATAAAATGAAATCAATACTCTTGGAATATGAATAGTTTTAAAACTGTTGTATAATAGTGATAGTAAAAGAGTATGTACATAAAAAAAGAAATTTTTGGAAATTATGTGTTGTATTCTATAAAAGTTATGATTTATTTCATGGAAAAACTTTCGTTTGTCTTAATAGATATTTGATTTATACTTCAACATTACATCTGCAGATGGCTCATGTAAAACTTTATTTTGAAGTTAATTTATACTTCAACATTACATCTGCAGATGGCTCATGTGAATAATTTGAAGTTAATTTATACTTCAACTTTACATCTGCAGATGGCCCATGTAAAACTTTATTTTGAAGTTAATTTATACTTCAACATTACATCTGCAGATGGCTCATGTAAAACTTTATTTTGAAGTTAATTTATACTTCAACATTACATCTGCAGATGGCTCATGTAAAACTTTAATTTGAAGTTAATTTATACTTCAACTTTACATCTGCAGATGGCCCATGTAAAACTTTAATTTGAAGTTGATTTTAAATCTTATTTTCAATTCTAAGCGAATACATTTTCTGAAATGTTCGAGGATTGTAGAACGTTATCTAAAAAATTTCATTTACATTATTTCGCCTTCTTTTTTTTCATTTCCACAAAAATTGACAAACATCACATAAAGCAGCGTCTTGAAGATTAGTGATATATGTGCTTTACTTTTGTAAGCAAATGATAATTATTAATTATGTGTGTAATATATTGTAATTTGAAAGGCATAAATCTATATTTTATATTCAGTTGGTATATTTTGCTCTTGTTGACTATGTATGCAAATCTTTAAAGCATTTTACTGCATCTAACAATACATCTGTCGTAGTGTTCCACGCATCAATAGGAAAATTAAACCTTAAGTATACAAACAAAAAGACAATATGTTTCATAACATTCCTGCATTTGTGAATTAGTCAGTTTAGTAAATGATTCCCATAGGTAGATTATTACAAACACAATATCACAAAGTTTACTAGAAATGTTTTAATCAAATAATTTAAATTATCTCGAAATCCATTATAACACAGTTCAGTCATTTATGGTGTATGGCATAAAGATTCTGTCAAACATTTGTCTGGATATCACTTCGTAGTTCATTTATTTGATGTGGTTATATTCAATTGAAAATGCCTCATTTTAACTGAATAAATTGCAGTTATTTTACTTTTTTTTTCATATCATAAAAGATTAACAATGTAAAAAAAGATATAATTATGCGTAAACTTACTTTAAAATTTTTAATGTTTCCACATTTTTTTAATTCTTACTTTCTTAAACGAGTTACTTCTCACTACCGTTTGTAATCATTATTAAAACTATACCTTCTTTTAGGTAGATTTCGTAAGAAATACTACCTATTACATTCTCTCCTAATTTGGAGTTTTTGAAAATTTTTGCAGATCTACGCCTATCACGACTCCCAGAACCCAAAATCACCCTCAGTTCAAAACTTTATCTATCTATCTATCTATCTATCTATCTATATATCGATGTCACTTTATTATGGACACGATAACTCGAATAATTCTTCATAAATCTCTTCCGAACTGATACATAAAATCAAGGGGCATAAAATCTCGGTCAAGTTCGTTAATGGGCAAAATCGAACCAAGGGGGGAGAAATGGGGGGGCTTTTTGTGAAAACAGAAAAACCCCATAACGTTTTGATTATAATACGTATCGAATCCGTTTAAAGTTATTATTACTTCTAGGAAAAGTGCCGAAAATTTATGTATAACAGATTTTTGATATCATTAAAAATGGCCTCAACTTGGAAAGGGGGGTTTTAGAAGAAAAAAATTCATAACTTCGTCAATTTACAAGATATCAAATACGCTTAATTTTTTTATAAATCCTCTTACTATTATCTAAAACTTTTATACTGACAAGTTTTTTATAGGACCAACCCTTATAGCAAAAAAAAAATTAAAATTAAAAAAATCCCTGCCGGCTCCGCCTGCGAACAAGTTAGATTTCGAAAGGGGCTGTCCCTTATGGAACCCAACTGCGGCATCATGGCAAAAAGGTCATTTCTTCCGCATTTCCCAACAAACAGGCGCCCCATGGTCTGCGTCTTCGAAATCTACCTGTGCCTGTAGGCCGAGCCGTCAGGGAGGTTTTTTATCATATAATTGTCCAATAATATGAAGAAAAGACTAAATCAGAAATTTCAAAGTAAAATACTCTGTATTCCATTTTATATGCTTGAAATTTAATTAAATGACTAATTACTTTAGTTATTCCTGCATGTATGGTATTTTGTTTAGTTAAATTATTACTGAATGGTAACTTTGAATGAGATCTGCGTTTTGAGACAATGGAAGCCCTGCCCTTTACTAAAAGACATTGGAAAATATGTCGCCTAGATAGGTTTTTCGAGCTTATGCACCAGTAAATATTTTACATTGCATACTGACATACTGATTTTATTTAAAATTTCTTGCAGTCTAATTCAAACACAAAGACATGAACAGACATTGACACAAAGACACATTCAAAGACAAAACATGGCCAAAACGATGTTGACTGTATGATGAACTCTCGACTTCCACGGGTCATAATTTTTAAACCGCATTAACCGAAGTCCTCGTTAAACAATGTATGAATTTGAATAGTGCAAAAATACTCCCTTTCTTTGTTTAATTCAGTTATTGACAGAAATTAAATAGGTTACCAAATTTATGCTAAATAAAACACCTTTTTCTTCAATTTAATAAATTTAGTAAAATAACAAGTTGAAGATAATTGTTTAATACTCATTACTCAAAACAATTACTCAAATTACTCAAAACAACTCGTATTAATTACTCAAAACAAAAATAAATATAGAATGAACTAACATTACCTTCATAATTTAACTTTATTTAAAGTAATATATCACTTTTCATTGAGATATTGAAACAAATTATCCTTTCACTACATGATTTTCTAATTTTTAGACACACTCGATAATTTGGCCTATTACATCACATATATATTGATATTATGGACAAACAACCGACAACATTGTCTAAATTTCTCAAGTTATCGATAGTGAAATATTTATTTCCTCACCATTACTGACAATTTCTTAATCTATCAACAACAAAAGTTACACCAAATTTTCTTCTGAATAAATACTGTGCAAAACCTTTTTCCTTTCTGGTCCGTCAGTTTGCAAAATAATTGCTTGCCTTATCTGAAGAGTACTACGGATGAAGCGATGTCTATGATAGGGAAAATTAAGTTTTCCTTATTAACCGAAGATACGTCTTAGAGAAGACGCATTAAAGATAATCCACTGTACGCCTTTATTTAATAATTTTTGGTTTTATAAACACTAATGTACTCGTTACCGGTCAAGAATGTGTTAAGTAGGCACATGATGATATAAGTAAAACTAGTTTGTTGTGGCCATTAAAAAACTTTCTTCCATATTTCGAACAAATAATCCAATTTCGGGACCCCCTCTTAAATGACTACATCCAAATTGAAGGGCCATTTATTCCTATTGTGAGGATTTTAAATTTCATGTTTCGATGAATTCTGCGCGCATAAACTGGAGATATAAGCTTTACATAAATCGAACAAATCATAGATTAGAGCCCCCCCCCCCCTCTCTCCCAACACGCACACACACACGCACTTGCGGGTTTTTCTCAAAAACTAATCAGCACCAGTTTGCATAAGGATAGAAATGCATATGCAGTTTCATTCTATTGTACGATCTACTTCGTGTGTTAGAAAGCTTACAAAATTTCTCTCACATACAGACATTTTATAACTTGATTTATACGAACTATGACAGCATACAACTTTACTGACAGATTTTACTGACAGAATTCGAACACTGTCAAACAGTTTTAACAGAAATGAAATAATTGGTTAAAGTTTCATAAGATTTTTAATATTTTTTGTGTTTCGCATAAATGAATGCACTGGCGATTTTTTACCATAATAAAATTCCGAACTTCAATTTTACAGTTTCTATAGTATATTTATGTATATTGTATGTGATTGATGCTAATAATTGAAAAGGTAAAAAAGTGTTTTTGAAAATTATGATGTGAATTTGCGTGTAATAAAATTGCAATTGGTGACCCAATATTTTGAAAATTCATGAACTAGTTATTTTGTAAATTATCATACAACAAAATAGAAAAAAAAAGTTTTAACAAAACTGAAACAAAATGTATTTTTCTGATGTTTTTAGTTTATTATTTTATGAAAATACAAAATTCTGCATTACAGGCTCTTTTGATTGTGCTTATTTTTTAGTAAAATTAAGTACTACATGGTCATAAAATCAACTGGTAATGACAGGATGTAATACACATTAAGATAACGACAGCAGTTTCACGCCTCAGTAACTCAATGGTTAAATCATTTCTGTGGAGAGCAAGATATATCCCTCATTCAAAGGGCTGAAATGTTACACAGTATACATATTATTTTATGAAAACTTTGCTTTTCAATAAATTTTGATTTTTCATTTATTTTAAACCTGTATGAAATGTAGACACCAAGTCTTGTTAATTGCATTTTAATTCCAGGTAGTAATTGTTTTAAGCAATAATGGTTAAAACATTACTCGGAAAACCCTAGAAATTATCTAAAATTTGTCCCCTACGTACATTCTTTTCAAAATAAAGTATCATAATTTATTTTAAAAAATGCATAACTAACTGGTGCATATATTTTACAATCAAAAATATGTTATAAATAATGATTTATTACAAATCCACCTGAATGAGATGAATATTCTGCTATTGAAATGTTTGTATACAAATATGACTATTGTTATAAATGTTTAAGAGGAATATATGCGTATCTATATTAATTTTTAAAAGTTTTTGTCTGTCTGTGTGTCTGTTCGTCTGTTGGCAATGACTATGGAAATCTACTGCAGGTAGAATTCCGAAAATTTAAATGAGGATATGCAGATTGAAATTCACCTGAGGATAACATTTTTTGTTTTTTTATAATTAACCGAGTTATAATTAAAAATGAAAAAGAAATTTCCAAAATGGTGCGCTGTCGCAGTTGTCTTATCCAAAACATCATTGCCGAGGTTCTTGCAGTATAAGTAAGCTACGCGCAGAACAACATTCCATTATCTTCGCAGTTTTAAACTGCCGCATCCCCATTCAGTATTAAAATACAGAGAAATAAAAAAAGTACATACTTTTTCGTGGTACCTTTCCGGTTATAACGGCGTTATTTAACGAAAAAATATTAATATTTATTAGTTAAATATTAATATATATATATATATATATATATATATATATATATATATGAAGCATATTTATAACTCCACATCCGATTTCTTGATTAAAAAAAATATTCACTTATTTCTGGTACTTTTTCGGTTCTAATATGTCTTTGTTAATAAAAAATATCACTATTTACTGTTTCAAAAAATATTTCCTGAAAGCCGATTTCCTATGCTTTATTTTCTCAGCAGATTTAAAATTCTCCATCCGTTTTCCAAATCAAAATAAACAAGAACGAAAAATCATGCGTCAAGCATAGATTATGTAACACTTCCCGACACTTACAAAATATTTTTACAAATATTTACCGTTTAATAAGGAGAAAGTTTATATCTAAGTATATAATTTTGAAAACTCATAACATATTAAAAACACAATTTCAGGAATTACCAACAATATTCGATTAAATATACAAACTCTTATGAGCATCCCTGTATATGATCTATAGATTTGTATATATATACTACATAGAATGCTAAATTTTAGTTAAGTTAGGAAACGTGTAGCACAGTTTAAAAAATTATTATTACATTTCTTATTAATTTTCTGTCAATAAACGGAAATGTGCTCGAGTACTTTTGTGCTGTCCTGTATACGATCTATACAATTTATAAACACCAAGTAACAGAAAAAAATGAGTTGAATTTAAAAACAGCAGCTGAAAAAGTACTTTTAGCAATTATTAACAAGCAGTACTACTTTAACCGAATTCTTTTGTGTGTCCCTGTAAATGAACGATGAATGCTATACACACAATATTCTATAGTAAGCCTCTTGTAATCCACCTTAGTGATATATATCAATTTAATATGTTTGAAATAGTGAAACGTTATTAAAAAAACCGCAAGCGATTTTTCTTCATAGACCGTAATGTAACAGAATTATTTTGAGTGAACCTGTAAAGGAACTATAAGTGCTATGCACACCATATTCTATAATAAGCCAATTGTAGTGCACCTCAGTGATATATATCAATTTCAATATGTTTAAAAATGTGTAACATCATTCAAATAAACCGCAAAGGATTTTTCTTCATATACCTTAATGTAACATGATTTTTTGAGTGTCCCTACAAATGAACTATAAGTTCTATGCACACCACATCCCATAGTAAGCCTCTTATGGTGCACTTCAGTGATATCTATCACTTTCAACATGATTAAAATCGCGTAACATCATTTAAATAAACCGCAAATGTTTTTTCCCCATAGACCGTAATGTAACGGAATTCTTTTGAGTGTCCCTGTAAAAAAACTATAAGTGCTACACACTTCATATCCAATACCAAACATGCCATAGTAAACCTCAATATATATTTATACGAGTTAGAGCACGAACAGACAGACAGACAAACCGAGTTCATAAACACTTTTCAACGATGTTGGAAAATGATAAAAAGACAAAAAATATCCACATATTTGTAAAAACTTTTCTGTTTGAACGATAAATTGGCTTAAAAAATATTAATATTTACTATTGAAAAACTATTTTCTGAAGTAATTTGATGAATTCGCCTGACTTACATTTTTCTTTCAGTGCCTTTAACCTTTTGCTTACGGGGGGATTACCGTAATCCCAAGAAAAAGAATGCTGAAAAATACGGGGTTGGGATAACCGTTATCCCGAAAATTTCCACCCCTCAAGCATAGCGTGCGGGAAGTAATCAAGAGCGTTTAGCTCTACAGGGGGGTTGACTGCGTATTGGAGAAGGGGAATTACATAGGGAAGATGTTACCTATCTTAAGGAAACGCGGGGAAATTTATGCAATAAAGAAAGTAAACATTCTGTACTCATTGACGTCTTGAAGCTATTTTTATCCCCACTTTTTCCACATTGGTTGAAGTTGGTTCATGTTTGTAACATAATAATAAATACATTACTTTCAATAAATGTTTTTGGTATTGATGATTTGATTAAGTTTTGCTCTTAGAATGTTAAGTGTCCCGTTTTAATTTTTTTTATAGACAATAACATACTAGATATCTTAAAATTACTTAGGAAACTTTATTTATTGAACTGAAAAAAAATCAAAGATTATATATATTAATATTTAAATAAATAAACAATTAATTTTGAAACATTTCTTAGTTTAAAATTAATCATTATAAAAATAATTGTTTTTGCGCAGTACAAAAATATTATCGTCCTTCTGACATTTGTAAGCGTTTTTCCGCCCTAGGTGGTAACTAAAAAATGGCACGACATTTTTTTTTTTTTTTTTTTGTTTTTTTTTTTGTTTATTACAATGTCTTTTTTCACATCCAGATTCGGCCACAGAAACTGCGCGGTCGGGCGGTTGCCCGAGACACGAAGTACTAAAGGGTGGGAAATTCACTAAATAATACGTAAAGTTTTCACATTCCCTGCCGAACAACGTGAAACTTTCTGACTCATTTTTAAACGTAAAGGCAAAAAATCGGAAGACCTCAGTTGAAATCGAATAGCATTTTCCATTTTTTTAAAATAAATTACTTATCGATTTATAAACAATTGTTGTCTCTTGACGACCACATTTTCTCCTTTCCTGCGATGTCTCGTCCGGAAATTCGGTTCAAAATACCAACTTTGACAGTATTTTCTAAAAAATATATCTATCTTCACCAAAAAATGGAAAATGGCATTCGATTACAAAGTTTCTGAATAAGAACACCTGACAATTTGATGCGTTTCCGAACGAAAATGAATTCAGAAATGTGTCAGAAAGTAGCTCATTTGGATTTGAGAATAGCCTTCATAGTCTTTTTTTTATTTTTATTTTTATTTATTTATTTTTTATTTTGTAAGTCACACATAATTTAGAAAATTAGAGTTAAGTTCAGGAAAGTATCTAGACATCTCAATCTATAAATAGGAAGAATGGTATAAGTCATAGTTCTAAGAAATAGTTGTTAGCACAAGGACATATTTTAAGGAATTGAAATTCATTATATTTCTATAACATATCCTGGTTTTTGAGTTCTTAAGACAATGTGAGTCATATCACTATGACTTTAAATGCCTGAATTGTATTAATTTGTAATACTACAACTAAAGTAAAACCTGGGAAAATGAAATATTTATTTAATGTAATCTTGTGTTAAATGAAAAAAGTATGTGGTGTCAACAGAGAGATAATTATACCGGTTAAGACGGAAACCCGTATAAACCACTTTTTTTTTTTCATTTCGATTCCATTTTCACAGGTTTTAATGATAAATGTTTGACAAAGCTGATTACGTATTTCAATATTATGTATTTTGTAATTACATATTTTAAATTTTAAAATAAGTCGGTTATTAGAAACTTAGCATAATTCACTTCTCAGAGAAAAAGAGAGGAGGGCGTCAAAATCCATGTTTGCTCGGGTTTAAAAAAAGTTGTGTCAACCAATTGGTGTTTTGCTGTTTAAAACTATGTAAGCTAAAGGATTCCGCTTTTGCAGGTATTTCTCTCTCTCTCTCTCTCTCTCTATATATATATATATATATATATACAGTGGAACCCCGATTTTACGTAACCCGTTTCGTACGTTATCCCGCTTCCTACGTTATTTTTTGTCGGTCCCAGAAAATTCCTATTCCGATAATGTTAAAAGTACTTCGATTCTACGTTATTTACTCCTAGCGTTTCCCGCATGGTACGTCATTTTAGGCGAGGTACCTCAGGAAATTTTTTTTTTCACTCATAGAAAAAATTTTAAAAGAACAAAAATGCTTTCCAATTGGTCAACTGGTTGTTTGTTACCAAAAACTGTTCAAAGTAATGAAGAACTATTATTCGTCTATCAGTATTTGACCAAACCTGCGTCATGTGTTATCGGAGGGGTGGGGGGGCTTTCTTTTACAATCTCTTAGTGATTGCCAGTAAAAAGTAGGATGTCTAAAAGAAAATGTTTCTCTGTAACCAAAAAGGCAGAAATTATCGAAAAATCCAAAGTTTCCATAGGAATTAAAGTGGATCGCGTAAAATCGTTCGGTATCGCTTATTCCACGTTACAAACCATCCTAAAACAAGAGGTCTCTGTGAAATTTAAATCAGAAAAACTGGGATAACTGTCAAAGAAAAGAAAAACCTTGAAAACCTCTCCTTTTAAGGAACTGGAAAAGATTTTATACGAGTGGTATAAACAAGCCCGTGCTACCAAGATTCCAATCAATGGCTCAACTTTGTAAAAAAAAGGCTGTTGAAATTTCTTTTCGACTTGAAATGCTGAATTTTATGGCATCCAACGGTTAGATCGACAGATTCAAGAAGAGGTATAATTTGTTTTGCAAGTTTATTTGTAGTGAGGCAGATAGAGTAAATACTGCGGTCGCTGAGGAATGGATGGATAAAAATTTTGCCTTCTCTTGTGTGTAATTAGACTCAAAACAGCCATCTTTAAAGCAGATGAGATCGGATTGTTTTTTTTTTTTTTTTATCTCTTCCCTGATAGAACATACAACGTGAAAGGAGAAACGTGGCACAGTTGGAAGCTATCAAAAGTGCGATTAATAGTTTTGTTATTACGGAATTGAGAAGCTAACACTCTTTGTGATTGGTAAATCTAAGAAGCCCCGATGCTTCAAAAACATTAAAAGTTTGCCGACAGATTACAATGCCAACCACAATGCTTCGCTGACCCTAAATCTTTTTGAAGATTTTGTAAGAATATAAAAATGAATATATTTGATTTCGCAATATTGAAGTAAGGATGATATTGATGAAGATCCAGAAGATATCGTGCCCTCATCGGTAGAGGCCATTGCGAGTTTAAAAAATTTAAAGAAATTTTAACTGGACATGAAAATTACGAAAAAAAATAGCAAAAACTTGCATGTATTGCAAATAGAGTATATTTGAAATTACACTTAAAAAGAAAACGCAATAAAGAATAACAGACTTTTAAAAATACTAATATGATATTGGTAAGTTTATTTTTGTATAATTTGTTTTCTTAAAGTGTTTTTCTCTATTTGACCCCGATTTTACGTTTTCCCGTTTCGTACGTTTTTTTCTGGTGTGTAAAAAACGTAAAATCGGGGTTCCACTGTATATATATATATACAGTGGAACCCCGATTTTACGTTTTTTACGGGGACACCAGAAAAAAACGTACGAAACGGGAAAACGTAAAATCGGGGTCAAATAGAGAAAAACACTTTAAGAAAACAAATTATACAAAAATAAACTTACCAATATCATATTAGTATTTTTAAAAGTCTGTTATTCTTTATTGCGTTTTCTTTTTAAGTGTAATTTCAAATATACTCTATTTGCAATACATGCAAGTTTTTGCTATTTTTTTTCGTAATTTTCATGTCCAGTTAAAATTTCTTTAAATTTTTTAAACTCGCAATGGCCTCTACCGATGAGGGCACGATATCTTCTGGATCTTCATCAATATCATCCTTACTTCAATATTGCGAAATCAAATATATTCATTTTTATATTCTTACAAAATCTTCAAAAAGATTTAGGGTCAGCGAAGCATTGTGGTTGGCATTGTAATCTGTCGGCAAACTTTTAATGTTTTTGAAGCATCGGGGCTTCTTAGATTTACCAATCACAAAGAGTGTTAGCTTCTCAATTCCGTAATAACAAAACTATTAATCGCACTTTTGATAGCTTCCAACTGTGCCACGTTTCTCCTTTCACGTTGTATGTTCTATCAGGGAAGAGATAAAAAAAAACAAAAAACAATCCGATCTCATCTGCTTTAAAGATGGCTGTTTTGAGTCTAATTACACACAAGAGAAGGCAAAATTTTTATCCATCCATTCCTCAGCGACCGCAGTATTTACTCTATCTGCCTCACTACAAATAAACTTGCAAAACAAATTATACCTCTTCTTGAATCTGTCGATCTAACCGTTGGATGCCATAAAATTCAGCATTTCAAGTCGAAAAGAAATTTCAACAGCCTTTTTTTTACAAAGTTGAGCCATTGATTGGAATCTTGGTAGCACGGGCTTGTTTATACCACTCGTATAAAATCTTTTCCAGTTCCTTAAAAGGAGAGGTTTTCAAGGTTTTTCTTTTCTTTGACAGTTATCCCAGTTTTTCTGATTTAAATTTCACAGAGACCTCTTGTTTTAGGATGGTTTGTAACGTGGAATAAGCGATACCGAACGATTTTACGCGATCCACTTTAATTCCTATGGAAACTTTGGATTTTTCGATAATTTCTGCCTTTTTGGTTACAGAGAAACATTTTCTTTTAGACATCCTACTTTTTACTGGCAATCACTAAGAGATTGTAAAAGAAAGCCCCCCCACCCCTCCGATAACACATGACGCAGGTTTGGTCAAATACTGATAGACGAATAATAGTTCTTCATTACTTTGAACAGTTTTTGGTAACAAACAACCAGTTGACCAATTGGAAAGCATTTTTGTTCTTTTAAAATTTTTTCTATGAGTGAAAAAAAAAATTTCCTGAGGTACCTCGCCTAAAATGACGTACCATGCGGGAAACGCTAGGAGTAAATAACGTAGAATCGAAGTACTTTTAACATTATCGGAATAGGAATTTTCTGGGACCGACAAAAAATAACGTAGGAAGCGGGATAACGTACGAAACGGGTTACGTAAAATCGGGGTTCCACTGTATATATATATATATATATATATATATATATAACTTATGAATTTAAAACAAATAAAGGTGTAATGGCAAAGAAACGAAATAAATTGCGATTTAGAAAGTCTTTCGTCTTAGCAGATATGCTTCACTTTTACTTAAATGTATATGTAAAATGTATTAGTAAAACCTGTGAAAAAAAAAAGAAAGTTAAAAGAAAGTAATAAGTTATAAACATAACTATACATAATCAATAGCTATGAACAAAATTTGCTGAATTTTATTATACATATTTCTTTCAGTCATGCCAATTGGACGCGTTTTTATATTCAACTGATTAATTTACAGATTAAATTATAATCCTATTCATAAATACTACGTGTAATTATATTTAAAAAAAAGCAGGCCCAACTGATAACACTGATTCCATTAGGTATCAGTTTATCATTCGCTACTATAATGTTTATCGATTCCTATATATTTATTTCTACAATTTTCTTCTATTGAAATTTCTGTTTTTGTTGTTATTAATATCTAAATCGCGATAATAATAATAATAATAATAATAATAATAATAATAATAAATGCTTATTTAAAGAAATCAATTTTTTATTACTTATTTAATTATCTGAAAATTCAACGTTCTTCTATAAAGGTTTATAATGGCATACGATTTTAGTTATTTTGATAGATAATTTTTCTGGTTATTTTTAAAAGATATTTTAAAATTCTGAAATAAAGGTTTATATTAGCATGGAATTTTACGTATTAAAAAAGATCGATATTTTATTATACGATTTACACTCAATTACTACAAAACGTATTAACTCGAATTTAATTACTTTTACTTCACCAAAAAGTATCATTTACATCACCGTATTTTTAAATAAGATTTATATTAGCATACTAAAAAAGATCGATTTACGCTCAAATACTGCGAAGTGTAATCAGTTGAATTTAATGACATTTACTTCACAGAAAAAGATAATTTTGATCGCAGTATACCCCTTAAAACTTATTTACAAACAAAGAAATACTTCTGTCCGGTAAACAGCTTCTTTTTAGGGAAACGAAAATTTCCCCAGCTCTCCCACGACCTCTAATGATTAGCAGATGTGCAACTGTACGCCCATCACCTGCCGTGCAGAATCATTAAAGAAGGGGGTGAAATGTTCAGCTTTCTCCCGTAGTGAAAGGCTATATAAGGATTTATTTTCCCGTAAGCTAAACGTTAAAGATATTGTTTCAAGTTTTAATTGTACTTTCAACATTTTCGCAGAAGTTTTCGTTTCTGCGCATGTGTGAGGAAATCTATATATTTCCAACACTCATAGATGATATTTCACGTTTTAATAGATATTGAGGGGGCGGTTATATTATTTAGGTTTTCTCAGAAACTGTTGGTCAGAATTGAAAGTATAATATTTGTAAATGTCAAACATTAAATCGTCAATCACTATAACGCAGGCCCCTTAGTTCATTTGGATAGATTTTTGTTTAAAAATTTTGTTTAAAGATTTTTGTTTAAGTTCCACAAATTTGAAGGTGTTCACTGACACAGAGTTGCGGCTAACAACATTAGGTAAGTTTGGAAAGATTTTCGTTTAAAAACATATAATCAAAACAGCCCAGAGCGTGGCACGCTCTATGTACGGCGACAAATGCAGTCGGGGGCCCCCAATTCTAGGATCGTTTGGATAGATTTTCATTAAAAAATATAAAATCTTACAAATTAGAGGCTGTACGTTGCCAAAGACTGTGGGGCACCCAACATTTGGTCCGTTAGAAAGATTTTTGTTATCATTCAAGATGGATTTTAGGTATATTAAGGTTATTATCACGGGCCCGGGCATTGCCTGTCGGGTCAGTTAATAATTCATATAAAATCTGTGGAATGAGATATTTTAACGTATGCCGCTTTGCATTTGAAATTTGATTAAAATGACTGTAGAATTTCTTTTAGATTTCATACTAAAATATCCAGTTTTTAGTCTATCCACGAACAGTGGTTTATTACATAAAAAATGCAGTGATTATATAAAACCAACTATCGGTACATTTCAATTGGACATTGTTTGATGAATAAATATTTTCCTGTTATGTATAAAATATATAGTTCATCATTTTCTCTTGAAAACAAGACCAATTTTTAAAGGAGTTTAAAAAGTTTAATTAAAAATAAATTTATTAAAATTTTTCAAGACATCATAATCCGCATTTCAGGATTGTGTGTATGAATAATTTTGAATTTCTCATGTTAAAATAATTTCGCAAGTTTTCCTTGAAAGAAATCAAACTCTCAAGGACTGAATATTTCACCACAATCCGTGCTGGCGATGCAAAGTGTCCAACCTGTGCCTCTCAGGAAACCAAGCCACCACTATTTTAGAACATACTAATTTGTCTTATTTAATAACAGACGCATGGGGATTAAATAAGTCGAAGATTACCTTGAGAAATTGCGATAGCAAGCGACTTTAAAGACTGTGCAGCCCTAACTTAATAGTGTGAAAAACCCTTTTTTACGCATTTTTCTAGCTGAAATTTTGACGATCTCTTATGATCAAACAAATTACATTTGTTTTAAATTAAACTATTTATTACATTATATTTACATATAAGAGTAACTACTTACGCACAGTTGACGTGCTCAGAGTCGAAGTTTTTGTTCAACTATTTAATTCTATGTTAGATGATACTGGATAGGAGGAGCTCGCATAGTCAAATTAGTTGAATAAACCACTATCAAACTTCTTATAATAGGAGGCTGGCCAAGACAGGTTTGTGCTAAATCCTATCGACCAATCAAATTTTTCTTCCCATTGTATCTTATCTGATATATAAAAGTACTCTGATATTCCCAAACCTGTTGCCATTTCTTTTGTAATAGCTCCAATATTACTTATTTCTTATCATCTTAATTACATTAATTTAGAAAGACTTAATAAGATAGCATACAATATATAAAACTAATCCGTTCTGTTTTCGTTTGCTCTTGTCTGTATAAATCCTATTGGTTCTTTTCATAGACTTTCAGTAAAATTTATGTAATACCCTAACCAAAAAAATACAATGCAGCATCTTTTCTTTAACAAGCAATAATAATTTTATCTAAAATGACGTGCATAGCTGTATGACGTAACTTTACAAATACTAAAATGATATTTATGATTCAAGTTTAATATAAAGTGTTTTACTTTCATTTAAATAACAGCACTCAAATACTTAATGATTGACTCCAACAATTCTTCATAATGTTAAAGGCAATAGTAAATTTAAAAGATTAAAAGATTAAGAATCTGATTTTAAGATTTGCTAAAGAATAAATACTACAGGTGAGTTTTGCAACTAAGGTAATGAATTTCAATCTGCTCGTTAATTCGTTAAGTTCACTAGAGGTCAATTAAATACAGTATTTATAAATGCTACTCAGTAAGATATGCCTGTAATTCGAATGTTAAAACATACTTTATTTCCACAGTTTAGATATCTAACAACCGGCGATCTAAATAAGTATCATTCTTTAACAGTCGTAGGGGATTTACTCCGATGTCTTTGATAATCTCTCTGCACAATGTCTACTAGGGCTAAAAATCTACAGAAGACATTCACAAGCCAGCAGGCGTCGATTCATAATCTAAAATAGTGTATTAATATTTTTGGAATGCTCGAAACATGTGCCTATGTCTTAGAAAGGGAATGACATATATTGCTACTGCTAATAGTCCAAATAACAGCATCACCTAGATAATTTTAATAAATAGTTTTTCGTTTACACTTGGTACACAATGCGTCTTTGCTCCGAAAGATTGCAGGACAGAGACACAAAAAATATACTTGATTAGTCAAAACAAAAAGATAAAGAAAACCCCTATGTTGGGGGGAATTCGTTAATTCCCGACCTAACATTTGAGAAAAGGAAATTCGTAAGATGGAAGATTAGACTAAATTAGACTGGCTAATTGCAAATTTAAAAATAATCTATAAGTCGTGGTAGTGCCAGTGGATAAAGATACAACCATCCCTCATTGTGAAAGGGTAAAGACCCTCATGCATTTATTCCTATTTTTTGCCATATTACACAATTTACATCTTACAAGTTTCAGCATTAACTTACCCACTAACAAACCCATTATTTAAAACTTTTTATCTTTTAAACATAACAAATTTATTTTAACTAAAATTGATCTTGCGCATTTATAAACATGATGAATAGAAAAAAAGAATAAGTACTAATTTAAATAAATAAAAGAGAAATTTTAATCCTAAAAAAACTAATTAATGTCTAGTTAAATATACATATGTATCATACTCAAATTCAGAGCAATATTTTTATAGAGTTATATTTTTATCATCTTTCTTAATCTTAAGTGTATCTTAAGTGAATCTTTTCTCATCTTAAGTGTGCTGTCCTAATGAGTTTAAATTCTTTTTACACCATTTTTACTTATGTATCTTCACGACACAGATACATTATAAAATACAACATACACTTAATCAATATATATAATAAATGTAAGAGTGATTTGTCTGCGCGTGCCGCTATAACTCAGCAACCCATACCCGCAGCCCTATGGGGCTATATGACATCGTAGTCCTCCATCCCCCATCCATGGAGAATCTTTTGCTTTGCAAATTCAAAAGTTAGGTTTGGAGATATGGGTGTCAAAAGAGGGCATTGCAGCAATAATGGACTTCTTATGGGTAGTCTGTGAAACAGCTGGGAATCGAGTGTCGAAAAGATCGAAACTGGCCAGAATGTTCTGGAATGTTGTAGAATGTTTCAAAATTATCCAGTCAGATTGTTCTAGAATATCTAGAATGTTTTAGAATGTTCGAGAATACTGGAGGATTACGATCTTCCAGAAGGTTCCAGAATGTTCCAGAGTGTTCCAGAATGTTCTAGAATGTTTCAAAATGTTTCCGAATGTTCTAGAATATCCCAAAAGGTTCTGAATCTTAGAAGGGACTTCTGGTTCTGGAATGTTTAAGCATGTTCTAGACGATTCATGACCATCGAAGGGACTTCCTGATCCGGAACGTTCGAGAACGTTCTAAAATGTTATAGAAACCGAAAAAAGAAGTCCCGAATCTTCTGGAGCTTTCTCAAATGTTCCATTATCCTTTTGTGGTGGGGATACGTAACAGTTCAGAAGGGTAAATATAGGCGATGGCGAGACTCATGCGTCAGTATACTTTTGGAAATGTATTAGAGCGGATCAAGGACAAGTGAAACTGATAGAAAGTTAAATAACTTTCAGTGAAAATTTTAAATCGGAATAAGTGAAAGTGAATTGGTTAAAGTAGTGAACAGTGTATTAAGTGGAATTTTAGTGTGTTTATTTGGAGATTCGTATAGGGGTAGCTAAATTTTTTTCGAATTTTTGATGAGACTTTTAGGGTTTCTAATATTTTGGGACGATTTTTTGACATAAGTAAAAAAATAATAATTCAATATTTTAATCCAAAATAGTAATTTTTCTGCTCGGCTAATTCTGAAATTTTAGCGATTTTGAGCTTTTTTTCGCATTTTGCGGCGAAATTTGACATTCGTAGAAGAAGTACAGTTTCAATCTCAGCTCAAATTTGTACATTTTGATGTGTGAGCTTTTTCAATTTTTCGCGAATTTAATATGCAAACTTTAGTGTTTTTTCGCGTTTCGTGGCAATTATTTCACATTCATAAAAGTATTCATTTTTAATCTTTAAGCTCAACGTAAAAAATTTTCTTCTACGCAATTTTTCAATTCTTCGAGAAATTTTTAATGCAATTTTTAGTGTTTTTTCGAGTTTCGTGGAGTTTTTTTAATGTTCGTAAAAGGAATCCGGTTTCAATCTTTAGCCCAATATAGTAAATTTTATTGTATGCGATTTTTTAATTTTTGCTGATATTTTATGTGATTTTTAGTGCTTTTACCCGTTTTACTCCGATTTTTCTAAATCTTTTTTTCTTAAACGTAAACAAGCCTAAGCAATTTTTGCTACTACCGTGATTAAATAAAAGTTGGAAGAATGCCAAATCCGTTCTTATATAAACGTGAAAGACGAGGCTGAGAATTTGTATTTAATCTTAGTTGAAGTAATAATCAAAGTAATTCGAAGTTAGCTTGATTCTTAGCTGGGGTTAGCGTAGTCTTCACGAATGCACTCTGCTGAAGGCAGTGGAGCCCCAACCTTAGGTTTCTTTAAGAAAAACCGACCAGCAAAGCGAGCGCAATTCAGCGTATAAATAATTCAATAATACATATTTCTTACAACAGTTCTAATACACTTTTAAGCATCAAATCATAACTATCACCCATTTTATAGAAAAAAAAATTCCTGGCATAATCTTCACATAGTAGTTAACATCCCTTTTATCAAAACATTCATGAAGACGATTCAGATAATATATTCAAAACTTGCTTAACATAAACATAATTATTTTTTTCATTTTCTAATAAAAGAGCATTATTGATATAATTTAATTTAATATTCAAAACCACAAAATAATATTAACCCCATATTGGCAGCATAAACAATTTATAAAGAGGACCAGAAAAAGGGCACGTAAAAAGCTCACCCATGCATTCGGCGTCATCTACAGGAGCACTAAGTAGCTATGGTAAAGGGATGACAAGGAATTGAAAGCATCCTAGGTCGCCATTTCATTGACACCAACGTTGGCGGTTAACGGTGTATTAGCTTTATTTATTTATTAATTAAGTTTTAAAATTGAAATCGATAAGCTGTAATCTAAAAATAGGATTGACATAAAAGCACTATCAATCTTCAATAATCGTAACCATTTCCAATTGACATATTTTAGAGTGACTTGCTTGACACAGGATTATATATATTTTGTTGAAACCAGATTTATTTTTTTTATGCGAAAATCATTTAATAGTATCCTAAGTGATCATTTATTACCTTACCATTGAACTTTGAAAAGGTTTAATATAAATATGTATTTCGGTTCTTCCATTAAAATAGCAATTTAAAATCTTTAATATTAAATCTATATTCGAAGTTATTATTTCATTTTCTTCACTAGAATATTGAAAGTATTTTCTGTCATTCTTTTTATTAATATCTTTATTAAAATTTGTTAATATGCTCATTTATTAACGTGAAATCAAATGCTGAACTATTCTCTAAATACACATTTAATCTTAAATTTGTAATATCTTATATATGTGTGGAAACATGTTAACTTTACTTTATATTTGATTAAAATTAATTTCCTTAATATCAGGACTAATTGATGAGGTTGAACAAACTTTGTCATTAAACTCGTATACAATAATAATTTAATCTCATTAATGTCATTCATGAAAGAGATAGATGAGAATCCAATATACTAATTATAAGCTTCAGAAACTTCAGAGCCGATTCTATTTGATATATAAACAAGCTGATATCAGACACAAGAACAGAAATTAAAGGAAAGAGCCAGTTATATTTGCTAACATTAAATATTTTGTAATATAGGAATGCGGATAATTTGTTATATTAATTCTAGTTTATAGAACATTCCTGTAAAGTGAGGTTTCAAAATTTCAAGCTTCCACGTTTCAAATATATTTAGTGACAGAAAGAAATTACTTTTAAAGCTTCGTTTTTTATTTGAATAATACAAGAGTTGGAATTTTTTTTTTTTTTTACAGAAAAAAAAGCTATATGTTAAATATAATGTAACACACATTATACCTGTTTATTGGAACAAATCCAGCTAAAGAAATATTTTAATTAAATATAATTATAAGTAATGAGAGAATAATAATAAGTTCAGACGAAGAACGTTACTTAGTATATATTATCCAAATTACCAAATTACTTATATTATCCAAAATTACCAAAGCCTTTTATCATGACACACTGATGTGATTTGAGTAAACTTGAACAATGACTACGAACAAAATTTATCAGGGAGACACTTTATTTGGTCGTATAGGAAAAATATTTCTCCTTGATACTAAAAGATAAAAAAATATCGTAATTAAAATCTCATAATCCACTAATATTATCGCAAGCTGAAGAAAGTTGCTACGAATGTTGTTAATGTGAATTAAAAGAGACACTACTTAAATCATTTAATTCAGCTAATTATATTTAAAATACAATTCAACAGGCTATTTTGATACATATAACACATATGCTCTTTTTAAATAAAAAACAACCTTTATTTGCTATTCCGTTGTTACAGTATTATTTTGTACTTTATTCAGTAAATACAGAATAATTCTTGAGAAACTCAATGGGAACATGTTACTTTTATTTTACAATTGATTCAAGTTCTCTTTCTTTGGTCTCTTTTTCTTTTTTTTCAATAAATAATATTTTTCCCCGGACAAATATGTTATTGAGGGTTCGTCTCAATTCCTTTCTGTTCAAGTTAATCTCATCACATAAATTCTAGTACATCAATATTTCTTCAATCATGCACTTCCAAATCATACTCGGTCTACGCCGCTTTCGTCTACCTGTGGGGGTTCTAGTTCATAAGTACATTTCTTAGGTGCTGGCACTCATCCTTCGAACATGCCTATACACCATTTTAGTTCATTCTTTTCGCTCGTTTATAAAATACTGTGTTTTACCTCCATGATCTAAAATAATGTGGTATTTATAATTTCTTTAACTTTGATTTTTTTGCCGTTGTTCGCAAGAAGTCCATTTCAGTAGAAATAAGCGTTTTTATAAGAGGTATCTAAAATCTGTATCTCAGAACCATACTTCGTATAATTGCACTGTGAATTAGTCGTTTAGGACTAAAGAAGGATATTACTGCTCTGCAGAACAGAATAGTATTTGCTTTTCCGCTTTGTCCAATTCTCTTCAATTTACCAAAAAACATCCTGAAAAAGGATTGATCCAATGTATTTAATTTCTTCAACAGTTTTTATATCTATATCATAAAATATTATATCTGTAATCAAAAATGTTATTAAGTGCTCAGTTTTGCTCATATTTATCATTTAACCCCATTCTTCATAAGTTTCTTTTAATTTAAGAATAATTTACTTATCACCTTCTCCTTTATCTTCAGCTGCGATATCTTGATCGTCCATGAATAAGAGATGGATATATTTATAATTAGTCAGTTGCAAACTCAGCTTATGTCATTTTCTCGTCCTTTCTTTGAGCAAGACATCATTGTGTAAGGTAAAGCTAAGATAGTCTGCGCACAAATCAAAAGAATGGCAATAAAAAATCTAAATATTAATTTTTTTGCTAAACTATTCATGAATAATTTTTACTTCATTTGTTTTTTATGCATTTCCATTTCTATTTTGTTGTACGTTGCAATGTAATAGAACAATCGTAATAAAACCAAGAAAGTTATTTTGCACAATCTCTCCTTACAGGGTTGGTGCGATTGCGCACATGGGTAGGAGAGATTGTTACTAATAATAACTACAATTAAATTGTTAACAATAATAATTACACTTAATTGACATTGCTGTAAGGTTTTTGTGAACAAATTTTATTGTATTGGGAGTGAATATTTCGACCAAATGCTTAAAGAATCAGAAAAAGGAAATAATTTTAAAAACGATTAAAAAATTTTAATTAAAGGAAAAAAATTAAAGAATCAGAAAAAGCAAGTCCAGATAAGATTACAAAATAAAATTATGTAACTTAATAACACGTTTAACATAAAATTAGTCCATTTTCATTTTTCATTTTTCATTTTTTATGCAAATTTACCAATAAGCTGCATAATCTCTACTAGCATGGAAACTAATGGAAAAAATGCGCCATCTCTCCTAAGTAGCAGATGCGCAAACTCTCCAATTTCGGTAGGAGAAATTGCGCGGCCTTATATTTAAACATGGTCGCAACTAAAATGAACCTTTGATGTTCACATTGTTAGTCTAGATTAGTAGCTTATGAGAAATCGTTGAAGTTTAAAATATTTTGAACTACTGACATTGTATAGAAATTCTGATGAATAGCTATGAAAATTCAAGCACTTACTTTGGTAAACAACACAAAATAACATTGCTTTATCTTAGACGCTCAAAACAATCAACGTGCACTTTCAAGTAGACATTCCACTACTGCTGTTGCACAACTACCTGGAGTTGCTGCGCACTCACTCTACTCCTTCTCCTCGAAACTCTATGTGCGCAATCTCTCCGACTGCGCCATCTCTCCTGGCTGTACCTTATGTTTGGTATCAGTTTTCATTCTTCAAAAACATTCCAGAACGCTGAAGCTTTTGAAATCCTACATGTCTGTTTATTCTAGCATATGTTCTAACAGATTCTTAATTTTTGCGTCGTCTAATATCTTTGAAGATGTGTTTTTTCTTTTCTATATATATAAATTATATTTATAATTTTTGTTTATCCAGTTTAAAACTGCTTCTTTCATTTCTTGAATTTTGCCATTATTTACATTTCTTCATTTCTACTTTTTGTACCCAATATCGCAAGACCTACACAGCTAGTATTTTCTTTTATATGGTTATAAAGCATCTTACCTAACTTTTCGTTCTTCTGACAGTCTGTCGCACAATATTTAATGCTCTATCTTGTAGTAGTTCCACATTAAATGCTGGATTACAGTATTTCGCTTCGGTTTGTTAACTACCCTATATGGCCATTTGTCACCGGACACTTTGAATGTTAGACAATTTGTCGAATATTTTAAGATATAATGGTCGGAAACTTCTGGAACTTCAGGATTATAAAGAATGTGTTTGACCTCATATTTATCAACAACGAATTGATCAGGAGGTCAACAAAATTAGAAGGTCAACAAAAATCGAAACAAAATAATAATATTTGGGATCACCCTGTAAAATAAAATGCACGAAATAATCTATCGCTACAACACACGAATATGTGGATATTGTACAATGTGTGTATACATATGCGTATGAATAGCACGTGTATTGATGGAGATATAGCAAATGTTTTTAAAAAAATCAAAAAACTCTTGCATGGTTTTTGTTTATATAATGCATGATTTTCAACCAAATTTAACACCAATTTCTGAACATTTGACAAAATGTAGTAGAAACAATATAGTGCAGTTATAATATAAAAATACTAAACATTTGATGAAAATATTTTTTATCTGGGCATGCTATAAAAATAACAAAGATTTCATGATTTAATAACTAACTCTATGGAGCAACTCATATAAAAAAATCAGTCAAACATCGTGAAAAGTCAGAAAGGTATCGGCGATAGAGTGAGCTGATATTTAGTTGCTCTCTAGAAGTAACTGAATGATAAGTGATCGTTTTTAATTTTTATACTATTTTTAATTTTTTATTGATACATTAGTTCTCTATGAAAACTATCATAACGAGCCTTTTCGTATCCCGGTCACAAAAAATTCAACCATGGCAGTAGCTAGTTACTTTATCAGGAGATAGTTACTTGATTACTTTTTAGCACTTTCCAACCTAGTTGAAAAGTGCTTATGACTTCGGTTTGTCTGGCCGTATGGCCGTCTGCCGTCTGCCGTCTGCCGTCTGCCGTCTGTCCGTGCTCTAACTCCCGTAAATATGCTCGGATTGCTCTGCAATTTTTATATGTTATTGTCTTTATCTATAGCACGTTCCCTATTTCAACGGAAGTGTGTAGCACTGATAGTTTTTTTACAGGGACACTCAAAAGAATTCCGTTACATTGCGGTCTATGGGGAAAAATCATTTGCGGTTTATTTAAATAATGTTTCACTATTTTAAACGCATTGAAATTTATATATATCACTAAGGTGCAATAGAAGAAGCTTAATATGGAATAGGGTGTCCGTAGCACTTATAGTTACTTTACAGGGACAGTCAAAAGAATTCCGTTAGATTACGTCTATGGAGAAAAATCGTCTGCGGTTTATTTAAATAATGTTTCATTATTTTAAACGCATTGAAATTTATATATATTACTAAGGTGCATTACAAGAGGCTTACTACAGAATAGTGTGTGTATAGCAGTCATCGTTCATTTACAGGGACACACAAAAGAATTCTCTACTGCCTGTTAACAATAATTCCTGGAAGTGCGTTTTAAGCTACTGAACGCGATTTTAATTTTAACTCGCTTTTTGTCTATTATGTGGTGTGTATAAATTCTGTAGATCCTATACAGGGCAGCACAAAAGTTCGCGAACACATTTCCGTTTACTGACAGAAACTCCAAAAGGATAATTTTAAACTGTGCTACGCGTTTCCTAACTAAACTAAAATTTAGCATCCTATGTAGTATATATACAAATCTATAGATCCTATACAGGGCTGAATAAAAGTATTCGGATATTTTTCCGAATATTGTATCTGTTGGAAATTCCTGAAATTATGTTTTTAAATATGTTATGCGTTTTCCAAATTGTTTACTTAGATGTTATCTTTTAGCTTATTAAACTGTATGTTTTGTAAAATTATTTTGGAAGCGTTGGAAAGTGCTACATAATCTATGCTTGAAGCATGATTTTTCGTTCTTGTTTTAGAAGAGATAGATTCTTTATAAATAGAAAACAAGTTTAAGAAATTCCATTGAAGTTAACATGAATATTGAAATCTAGAATTAAATATTGTTCTTTCTGTTTAATAAGATAGTTTTTCAGCAGAATAACACCAAAGAGAGAATAAGCATTGTAAAAACAAATGCTTTTTCTCCAAGATGTTATGTCATGTATGTTTAATATTTAAAGTTAAAATAAATTCCTAAATTAGTTTTCCTCATATGACATACCTTTTTGCCCCAAGTTTGCAGTAATGTACAACGAAGCGCCATTGATTCTGTTTTTGTTCGAATAGGCTTGTTATGGTAGTTTTCGAAAGATAACTAAAATATCAATAATAAATGAAAAATAGTATAAAACTTGAAAAAAGACAATTTGTGAAAAACCCTTATCAGTCAGCTACTTTTAGAGAACAACTAAAAATCAGCTCCCTCTATCGCCGATATCTTTTTGAGTTTTCACGATATTTTACTGGCTTTTCTATATGAGTTGCTGCATAGGGTTGACTATTAAAACACAAAAAAAAAAATATATTTTATCGTTCGCGCATGCGCAGATTAAAAATATTTCATACAACTGCTCATATTTCATCAAATATTTAATATATTCGTATTTCAATTGCGCTATATTGTTTCGATTACGTTAAGTCAAATTGTCTCAAACTTGCATTAAATTTGGTTGAAAACCCTGCATATATAAACAAAAAACTAGCAATAAATGTTTGTGCTTTTTAAACAAATCACTATATCTCCATGAATATACGTGCTGTTCTTACACAAATTAATACACATATTGTACAATATCCACATATTCGTGTGCTGTAGCGATAGATTATTTTGTGCATTTTATTTTACAGGGTGATCTCAAATATTATTATTATTCTACGATTTTTCGTTGGCTCCATAATTGTCCTTCTGATCAAATCGTCGTTGATAAATATGAGGTCAAACATATTTTTTATAATTCTGAAGTTCCAGAAGAATCCAAAGTATATATTTAAATATTCGACAAAATGTGTCCGGTGACGAATGGCCATATAGGGTATATTTTCTGCTTTACTCTTTAATTCCATCACTTTTTTGCTTTGACTAAATAATGGTCTAATACAAAGTCTATGCCTCTAAGTACATAAACATACTTAATTGTATCTGAGGTATGTTGTCTAGTTATAATCAGGTCAATAACTGATTTACTTTTTTTCCGCTCATGGTGTCATGTGTAACAGTGGATACCCTTATGTTGTAACAAAGTATACTGTATCTTAAGGTCTGATTGCTCACAAATTACAATCAAACTTTTCCCGTTGTGAACAGGAAATTCTTCATCAAATCTTCTAACAACATTATCGACTTTTCTTTTTCATATTCTTGCATTAAAGCTTCCAAAAAGTATTTTATTTTATTTGGTGTATTATCGATGGTGTTACACAATACATCCAGGCATACATTTTATTCGTCCTCACTGGCATTATTTGTTATTGCATAAGTTCCTAAACTACATATTTCATTTGCAACAATTTTCTGCGCACTGACAAAATCCTTTCACTGTAAACATTCAAATTTGTAATTTTACAAGTTTTATAGTTGTAATTATGACCGTTATTTCTATTTTAGCATGTTTGTTTTTCTATTCCACTTCTAAAATTAAGTTATTCAAAATATTCTTCTTCTGCCTATCCTTTTTTCTTTGTCTGAGAGAGCGCTGCTGCATCAATTTTAGCTTAATTTAGTTGTTTTAGTAAAAGGTCGATTTAGTGTTTTATCCAATTAACATTCCAACATCCAAATACCTATTCCTATTCTTAGATCGTTCAACACGTTGTTCCAAAACTAATCATGTTTTTCATTTTACCAGTGAGAGAATTTTTATTTTGAACTTGGAAGTAGCCCGTTTCAACAACCCCCAAGCCGGAGTACCATTGTAGCGTTCTTCGTATGGACACTCACCCCGAACCTGTTTGAATTGGATGGCCCTACTAGGAGTAAAGTTTATGTCTTTAATATCAAATTAAATGATGAGGTTGAAGAAACTCAGTCATTAACCTCTACACGGCGGCCAGTTTTAGTCATTTGAATGATTATATGAACTTGAGATGCGCGAAATTTGCTTTACACGTTCTTTGTCTTTCATTTAAAAGTAGCTGTGTGTTAAACAATAGGCAATCATTTTCTTTTCCATTTAGTAAAGTGACTCTTTCTGTAAATTTCCCCAGGAGTTATACCCTCTATCCCGCCCTCTAATACACACAAACAATAACTGTTTTGAAAAGGCGTTTCGAAAAATTTAAAACCTTTCCCATATTTAAAAGGCGATATGTTATCTTCTATATTTTAACCAACCGTGTTTTAAAGGTTACATTCGTATACTAATTTAATCTTATTAATTGCATTTCTGAAAGAAAGAGATGAGAATTCGTTAAACCAGCAATAGAAAGCAGGAATCAGCTCAAAGCTGAAAACCGATTTCAACCACGCCAGCACATGCTTATACATTGAAGAACCTACCGGAAAGCCTATTAAACTTGCACAAGTAACTAACTAAAGTAATATCTGTCGTCGGTTTGTATTCATATATAAAAACTTATAACAAGTCTAGAAAAGAATAATTGTATCTGAAATGCGTTAAAATAACTAAAATTTAACAAAACATATCCATTACGCTTCAAAGCTACAATGTTTACTACATTTAGTAAATAACCCTAAGTATCCCCAAAACATCGTATTTTCACTATCAGAAATCAGGAAAAGTTCCCATCACTACTATCGATGTGTAAAAATATATTGCATCTCTATTATTACTGAATAAAAAGTTTGTACATTTTACTATTTACAAGTAACAGACTTCGTAACTTCAGTAACGACTAGTAAAGATTTTGCAATATCCTAAACTTTCAACTTTACTAAAAACAAATATTCCCTACAAGACTACTTTTTTATGATAAAAGTAAAATTGCATATAAGAATTGCACTTAAAATTTTAGTGTATCTGTAATGCCTACTAAAACTTGTTCGAAGACGTGTAAAATAGTCACATGGGGATATTTGTATTAGTCTAACAAAGTGAGTAGTTTTACTTTTGGAAGGGCGTACAAAAATTATTCTCTGAGGAAGGTTTTTCATAATTGTCTGGATTATACTAACAAGGAAGGTCTCCATAAAGCGCATACTCAGAAATTTTAAAAAAAATGCTAATGAAGCTACACATGTGTGTAATAAATGAACAATAAAATTTAGCTGCAGAATCCCAGTACAAAATCTGCAAAAAAATAAGCTACTTTCGAGTATTTGGCTAGCAACATTTTTCCTTCGCCAAACGCAAACGATTTTAATGCATTTTAAATTGCTTGTAAAATGATTATTCGAATGCGCAATATTTAATGAATTTAAACTTAAACTACGAAATATTTACTATTTTTTGTATAATATATACAAGCTGCTTGTTGTTGCAGTTATTTATTTTTACCACTGAAAAAATATGTTCTATGTTTTGGAAACTGCAAATATCTATTTTATGTTATAGCGAAGCTGACATTTAAGTTATGTGTATTATTGAATTATTGAATCTGTATGTTTATTTTCACTTTTAGTTAATAATCGAAATTTAAAAAATATATGAATCTGAAAGGCATATTAAAGTAAGCGAAGAGTTTGAAGAAATTCTTGTTATGAGACCTGTCTATGAGATTTTTGTAAAATTTGAAAGAGTAAAGTTGTCATAAGCTTAAAACATTATCCGAATGGGTTAATTCTATGGCTCATGATACCAGAGTCAGAATCGTTTGCATTTTGCGTTCAACATTTTCAACTCTCTGTACGTTTTCATTAATATTAATTTAAAATATTTTTTAAATCAGATAAAATAAATCACTGACGTTATTTTCTCTATTTCTTACCGATTTAAGGAAATTGTTTTATCCTCCATTCTACGACTTTTTCTGATTTAAAAGGCTTCAACGGTTGTACAAGTAATTTTTAATTGTATTTTAAAAGGAAAAACCCGATGACAAACGGATTCGTTATACACTTCTATATCGAAGAAGTCGTTGTTTCATAGCAACAAAAACTTTCTTGAATTGACAATGTTCAGAATCGGGATTATTTTTTAACTTGAAACAATTTTAATCAATTTAATTTTTTTTAAATCGTAAAATACAATCGATAAATTCCATTATATATACATATAAATGTGTACACAAATTTATAGTTATAAAAAAATTATTTATTATGTAAGTTAAACATGCATAAACATGTTCAGTATGAAAAAACCTTCCGGCCTGTACCGGGAGGAAAAAGTAGCTTTCCTATATCTTCGTTTTAAAATTTTAGCTAATGTTACATGAAAACAGCAAGCTAAAATGCAAAGAAAACCTTTACAAAAGATTCGTTAATACTAAATTAGAATAAGAAATTCGCCAAATTATTGAGCTATAGCCAAATTGGCTTAATTTATGAAGACTTATTTTGGTTGGTTGGTTGGTTGGTTGTATAGGGTTTTATGGCGCAAGGTCCCATTGGGGACAAGCTGCGCCAAAGAATGAACTAAAAAAATCACAAAAGTAACGTTAACAAAATCTAAAAAAGAAACAAAGTTTAATGAAACAATTATCTGGATGGGGCACCCATCCAGATACAGTCATACAGTGTATAAAACAAATATAAAGTCTTTAAAAAAAAAGTAAAGTACAAAAAATACTACATTAAGAAATGTTATCTGGATGGGGTTACCCCATCCAGATGTCAAGTTAAACAAGTATAAACTAGCAATGTTATATATAAAACATGATGGGTAAATAAAAACTATATCTCAAAATAAAAGCCAGTTTGTTTTAAAAAATGAAAGAGTGCCCCATGAGGAGTTTCCCCAATGAGGTTTGTCAAGATTGGTGATGATGAATTAAAATAAATTCTGTACAAGTGCCGGAGACCCGGACAGTCAGTTAAAATATGATAAATAGTCAAGGTATCAAAATGACAGTGTGGACACATGGGTGCATCCTCCCGTAGTAAGATGTGTTTATGAGTCATCCTTGCATGTCCAATTCTCAGACGAGTCAGAAGAACATCTGTTTTCCTTGGATAACTTGGAAGCCAGGTCATGATTATAGGTTTGATATGGTGCAGTTTATTATTGTGTTCTAAATCCCAACTTTCTTGCCATTTATTATGAATGAAATGTTTTATAAGGAGTTTAATGTCTGAGAATGGAATTTTATGGTGTAATGGATTAAGAGCAAGTTTTGCCGCCTCATCTGCTTTTTCATTGCCAGGAATACCCATGTGTCCAGGTACCCAACAAAATAAAATATTATATCCACGTCTAGTCAATTTATTATAAAATTCAAGGATGGCTGATACATAAGGATGTTTTTTAAAAGATTTCATTGCATCAATAGAACTATTTGAGTCAGTATATATGATGAAGGATGTGTTATGATGATGAGATATGTGCGACATGGCTCTCTCTATTGCAATCAACTCCGCCGTAAAGATGGAAATAGAAGCATGAAGCCGATAACTCAAACTACTTTTATCAATAAAAACACCGCAACCAACAATATCCCCGCTCTTGGAACCATCTGTATAAACATCAGTGTAGTTATTAAATTTCGCACGATGAGCAGCAAATAATTGTTGGAAAACAGCAGGTGCCAAGTTGTTTTTGTTATAACCTTTGAAAGGATGGAGAGATGTAATCTTAGGAGGACTCCATGGAGGGAACACATGTGAGGGACATGGACTCACCTCAATATTAATCAAAGGGCTATTATTAATAATGTTTCTGATTCTGACTGCAAAAGATGGGATGCAAGATGGTCGATGCTGATAAAGAATATCATTGTCGGTATTTAAAATATATGTGTGAAGAGGATGGCCAGGATGAGAAAGGACACGGTAATATAATTCTAATGAAAGTTTCTCACGAGTCTGGTGTAATGCTTGTTCATTACAGTCAACATAAAGACTTAAAATTGGAGACGTACGAAATGCACCAGAGCAGACACGGAGTGCGCTGTGGTGCACAGTGTCAAGTTTTTTAAGAATGGATTTACTCGCGGAACCGTAAACCTGGCAGGCATAGTCAATTTTAGTACGGATCACAGCTCTATAGATTTTTAGGAGAGAAGTGCAGTCAGCTCCCCAAGAAGTATTTGAGAGTACTTTCAGTAAGTTAAGGGATTTTTCGCATTTTAACCGTAACTGTAAAATATGTGGTGAGAAAGAAAGTCTATTGTCAAAATGTACGCCAAGATACCGAACTTTGTCCACAACAGGAATTTGAGATGAACTGATAAAAATTTCAGGATCTGGATGCAGACCCCTTCGTCTACAGAAATGCACACAAGAAGTTTTGTCATGAGAAATTATAAAGCCATTTTTGTTAGTCCAGCTAAGAATACTTTTAATTGCAATTTGCAGTTGTCTCTCAATAAAACGTATATCCTGTCCCATACACATAATATGGAAGTCATCAACATAAAGATCTCCCTTCACAGAAGGAGGAAGTTGTTTGATGATGTCATTTATTTTAATAGCAAAGAGGGTGACACTCAGGACACTGCCCTGAGGTACACCCTCTTCTTGTACATAAAAACTAGACAGAGTTCCCCCAATTCGGACTTGAAATAGTCGAATGGCAAGAAAGTTTTTAATAAAAATTGGAAGGTTCCCACGAAAGTCCATATTAAAAAGATCGCGCAGGATACCATATCGCCAAGTCTTATCATATGCTTTCATCATGTCGAAAAACACAGAGACCAGATGATTGCGTTTTAAAATAGCAGTGCGTATGTGAGTTTCTAAAAAAATGAGGTTATCAATAGTGGACCTACCACGTCTGAATCCGCTTTGAAAGGCTGCAAGGCACCTGTTAGATTCTAAAACATGCACCAGGCGACAATTGACCATTTTTTCCAGAAGCTTGCAAAGACTGCTAGAGAGTGCGATAGGTCTGTAATTATTTGGGTTACTAGAATCCTTTCCTGGCTTGGGAAAAGGAATAATAATAGCTTTGTGCCAGGCGTCAGGGAAAATGTGATCTGTCCAAATCCTATTATAGAAAACGAGAAGATTATTGAGAGAGGATATGCTTAGATGTTTCAGCATGATATAAGTGACCCCATCATGACCTGGAGCAGATAAACAACTTTGTTCCAAACATTTTAAGAGCTCTGATATAGTAAAAGGTCGATTGTATGTATCAGAGTGACAGGAATTAAAATTGATTCTGGTAGTTTCCATTTGTCTTTTGTAGGATAAAAAAGGTTCTGGATATGAGTCAGAGCTAGAATTAGATGCAAGAGTACTTGCTATAGTTTCAGCTATGTTTTTAGGGGATGCTATTGTTTGACCATTGTGTTTTAATATTGAAATGTGACTTTCAGAATACAGGCCCATAGAATTTTTCACTCTTTTCCAGAGATCTCTACTTGAAGTATTAGAATTTATGCTAGAAACATATTTTATCCAGGAATCACGTTGGCTTTTACGTCGCACTCTTCTAGCCTCAGCCTTTGCTTTTTTAAATGCAATATAGTTCGCATTGTTGGGATACCTCCGGAAGATGCCCCACGCCTTCTGTTGATTTTTTTTTGGCTTTTTGGCAGTCACTATTCCACCAAGGTTTTCTACGTCTTTGTGTGCAAGATGTTTTTGGAATACTAATGTCTGCAGCATTGATAATACACTGAGTGATATTATCAAGCGCATCGTCAATATCACCATCTATCATATCATTTGAAATTTTAGCAAGATCTGTAAAAGCTCGCCAATTGGCTTTGTCATAGATATAGCGTTTAAAGTAGTTATTAGAATCCCTAATAGGAGTAGTCTGCGAAATAAACGTTGGAAAATGATCACTGCCGTGCAAGTCATTTGAAACCCAGAAATTCCAATAAGGATATAATGATGGAGAGCAGATTGTAAGATCTATTGCATGAAAGGTATGTGTTGGCTCATGAAAGTAGGTATGATCTCCATTATTGAGCAAGCATAGGCCATTGTCAGAAATAAATTTTTCTATTATATCACCACGTTGATTAGAGTCACGGTTGCCCCACATTTGACTGTGTGCATTAAAATCTCCAACAATGATATAGGGAGTAGGGAGTTGGAGAAGGAGATTATCAAGATGTGCTGACTGAATAGTTTGGTTTGGAGGTAGATAAATGGTACATATTGTTATGAGTCTTTTTATAAATACCCGGATTGCAACAGTTTGTAGATTTGCATTTAAAGTGATATGTGTGTGTGGTAAACTGCGAGAAACGAAAAGAGCCACACCACCAGTGGCCCTATCATTCCCTGTAAAATCTTTTCTATAGGTCTCGTAGCAGCGTAATTTGGCTTTGTCACTGGGTTTTAAATGTGTTTCCTGTAAGGCTAAACATAGAGGTTGGTGGTCATGGAGAATACCACGGATTTCATCATATTTGTTACGATAGCCACGGCAGTTCCAAGAAATTATATTAGTCATTATTTTATTTTTTAATTATTAATTAGATGGAAACATCAACACCATTTTCATCTGTTTCAGATGACGTGGACATTCCTTCCTCATCAGAAGGAGTTGGGTGAAGATCAATTTCGAGATCTTCATATATTAATTTTCCTGTTTTAGTTGGTGTGGGATTTGTTGGTGTTTTATCATTAGACAGTCTTTTATCTGGTGGAGTGATTTTTGCTAAGCTTTTTCTCCTTTTTCTTAAGCTGTTGCGAGTGGACTTTACAGATAATTTATTAATTTCATCTTCTGAATGGTGAATATTTGCAGATTGTGAGTTTTTGTTGCAAGAGATGTAGGAGTTAATTTTCTGAGAATTGTCATTTTGTTTAGTTTTTTGTGCATCTTTTTCTCCTTTATTTTTACTATTATTTGTTGCTAGAGATATAGACTGAGAGTTACTATTAACCAGCAAGGATTTCGTTGTAGAAGTATCTTTTTGATTTACAATGTTTTCCTGAACAGTTGTTTCGGTTTGAGTGGCAATTGATTGATATTTTTTATTACCAGTTAAAGCAGCAGAGTAAGTTATACCTGTGTTTGGTGTGCGAGACTTGACTAATTTCCTTGCTTCTGGATATGAAATGTTCTGTTTTGTGCGTACTGTTTGGATTTCTTTCTCAACTTTCCAGATTTCACATGATTTATAGTATGATGGATGATCTTTTTCGCAGTTCACACAATGAGCAGAAGCTGTGCAGCTTTCACTTTCATGTCCTTTTACTCTACATCGAGCACATGTTAGGGTTCCACGGCAGTTATTTTTGGAGTGACCAAATTTCTGGCATTTGAAACAGCGTAATGGGTTTGGTATGTATGGTCGAATTGGGCAGCTTAAGTATCCGGCTTTTATGTTGGTAGGTAAGTTAGGTATATCAAATGTAAGTATTAAATGTTTTGTTGGGATGATTTTACTATCTCTTTTAATTGTTATTCTTCGAACTTCTGTAACATGCTGTTCTTTAAGATTTTCAAGTATTTCTGATTCTGAGACAAATGTGAGGTCTTGTTCTGAGATGACACCACGTGAGCTATTTAAGTAATTATGAGCAGATACAGTAACTGGTATATTTCCAAAGAATTTACATTTCATTATATTTTCAGCTTGAATGGAATTTTTAACTTCAATCAGTAAGTCACCAGATCTTAGTTTTTTAATACACTTTGGTTCACCAACAAGTCCTTGTATAGCTTTTTGTATTAGAAAAGGTGATTTGAGGGCAAAATTGCCTTCAGCACATTTTACGATAAAGAAACGTGCATTTCTATATGACAATTCTAAGTGGCTACAAGCTTTGGTTGCATCAGAGGATGCACCTTTATTTTCCACATTGGAAGAAATATTTTCCTCGACTAAATTAGCCCAGGATGTGGGGCCTCCACATCGCATGTCTTATTTCCTTTAGTTGTATCCATAGTTTAGATTTTTTTTTTAACGCCAGGCGTCGGGCCTGGTCACCGACCCTTCTTCTTAACCTTACTTCTGGGCGCAGGTTTCAAAAGGGTGAAAACTATCAACAAACCTCCACGTTTTTCGAACATTGGATTAAACTCGATAGCACTTCCTAATATCTAGTTCTTTCACATTGGAATCAGGTAGTCAGTAGGTAAGCCTTTACAGCTCTGTCCAACCTACAACCCCTTTCACCGAAAGGCACCAGTCTCCCGGTGTTGGTCCTAACAGCCACCATACAATGTATGGCGTCCTCCGATCACGGAACCGGAATTCGGAAAATGCCCTGCACTCTGGGACTCAAGATCAGCCTAAAAAGGTAGAACCGAGTCGAAGAGATTAAAAAACCTCAGCACCCAGAGTGTCTCACGTGAAAATAAAAAAATCCACTATTGTATAAAAAAGAAGCTATGTGAGAGAAAACTTAGAAACAAGGTGTATTTTTTGTCTTTTTCACTCTTTTTAAATTTTTTTTTTCTTTTTTTTTTTAAACTCAAGAACAAAAACAATGTTAGTGGAACAAAGTGAACAAAAAAGTTAGTAAAACAATCAAACATGAACAAGAACAAAGAGGTATAACAAACTGAAAAGAGAAGATTAAAAAGTGTGAAACAAAGAAAAAAGGATAGGCAACTAAAAAGAGAAGAAGGCAAGAAAGGAGAAAGATCGCTCAGGAATCCGGGGTCGCGAAACCCGTAAATACCTAAAGAAGGTATTCCCCTGGGGGAGACTTATTTTGGTCGCCAAATTTGGCCATAATTCGCCAAATGTCGCCAAGTTTGGCGAGAATTGGGCGCTAACGGATATGAATATATAGTTTTATGCGTATGATTGGGAAAATGATTACAACAATGAAAATTTTTGCAATGTGCTGTCTTGCTTCAATATGTCAGCCACCCTAGAATTTCAAACTGCTCTATCTCAGCCATTTTTTAAGATAGAGGTAAAACAAAAAATGCTCTGGAATCCTTGTATCAAAGACTAACACTTAATTAAAAAGTAATTTTGAATTTTTAACACTTTTTTGTATATTTATTTTAGTTTTAAATCTTTAAGTGGCCGCCATCTTGTTTCAAGATGGCGGACCAAGCTGGCCAACGAACTCGGTCGAGGCATTGGTGAGCTTAATACACACACACACAATTAATTTCATCGAAATCGATTTAGAAATACGGGTGTTATCGTATGACATAGGTCAGATATATATATATATATATATATATATATATATATATATATATATATATGGATATATATATATATATATATATATATATATATATATATATATATATATATATATATATATATAAATCAACATTTCAACTGAGGGTGGTTTTGGGGTCTGGGGTCATGATCGGTGAAAATATATCAAAATTTTCCGGAAATGCTTTCCTCCGAATGGCTGCAATGGGTAGCTTTATACTTTTTTGTATTGAATGCTACCTAAAAGTTTTTCTTTAAGGAGTATTTGTCATAAAAGCGAATTATTTTAACCCCTTGAAGGACGGTGAGATATAATATATCCCACTTAATTTTAATTCCCAAATGCTACAATGACACAGGAATTTCGGAATCAAATTTTACTTTTATAATATACGCGAAGAAAATATTTTACTTATTTGGAAATAAATTTTTTGTTAAATCCCGGTGGGACTCAATGCAGCATTTTAAAAACATAATTTCAGCATTTTAGAAACATAAGTACTTTGCCTCTGAAAGGGTTAATTTCATTCCGTCGCCAACCGGTGATAAATCACCAAATAAACGAAATTGTCATATTTTTTACAGACGTTATATCGAGGTTCCACAGAAATTTTTTTTATAGATGTATATATCCTCATGAGAAGAACATTCTGTAATTTTTTCAAAAATTTCTGAGTATGCGCTTATGGAGACCTTCCTTTTAAGTGGAATTTTGCCCCATTTCTCCTGCAAACCAATGCCAGATGCCCACCAGATCTCGTATATGAAGGTATGTTTATAAATCGTCGTTCCAATTAATCTCACAGCAGGTTGAATTGGTTAAGGTCGGGACTCCGAACGGAACACGAAAATCGGTTTTACATATGTCTTTGGGCCATTGCATAGCAACTGCATTTCTGTACAATGTCATCCTGGTAAACACCAGGCCTTTTGCCACCATGTCATAGTACAAACAAGTCAAAACCGGTGTAAGACATTAATAAACTTATACCCCGTCACGAAAACAATAACCTCCTGAAATATGATTAGACTTGCAAAAGATCCAAATTATACCCGTATTTATTCCTAAGAAACCGTGTTTATTACCCAAAAAAGGGAGTTTTATTCCTGTTCATGGTTTATTCCTAGGTTAATACGGGTTCTTTACATCTTTTGCAGCCATAAATTGGAACAATAAATTTTAGTCAAAGACCGTATCTAATAAAAAAGTTACTGAAGCCTAAGCTCTTGGGAATTTTGCAGTTTGTACTATACGCACCTGTAATAGGCGTTCTGCAAGCTGTCTCCAAACCCATACTTGACCATAAAATTTAAAACATATCAATGTCGATTCGTCAATATTTAAAACTATATTCAAATATTCATATCGTTCAATTTTCATGTGTTAGTACCAGGTTAATTTGAACCTATGCCTTATTTAGTATTACCGAAAGACGGGGTGTGACTGTAGAGGTTATTTTGTGACACATGGTCTAGTTTTCATATTTCAAATCTCACGCCCTGCTCGCGATAACAGGAAAGAAAAAAACAGTTCCACCGTATAGTACGGTGTGCAGTATCGCCTAACGACCATTGTCCGAATCCCCAACACCTCGTTTTTTCTCTCTGGCCGGTGTATTGTTCAAACCTACTTCTGCGTTGTTGTCACGGAATCCGTACACTTTGTATGCTGAAGTCTAACTCCTAGAAGAACCATCTAAAACAGGTAAATATTCTTTATTGTTAATACATCAGTTAACCTGTGGAAAGATATAACCTTTGTAAAGTTATATTTATTCGAGATAGGATAATATAAGCAAAATATTGATACTTGATGGCGTTACTTTGTGACACATCGATATTGTCACAAACCAATTCTCACTCAACGAGCGTCAAAAATATAAGCTACGGTTGAGCAAGACCGATCATGAACTAATTTACTTGTGCTTTACTAACTAGGAAAAGAGGATAGAGGGTGTCTCGCTGAACCACCAAAGGAATAATGACGAGTCGAATTTGGTGGACGACTGTGGAAGTGAAAATGTGAACACACGAAGAGGAGAAAAATATCCTGAACTGATTCAAAACTAGTCTAAGGCTGATACTTCAATCATGGTATGTGGTAGCGATAAGGGGACCTAACACCAATTTATGTCAACTAGCAAAACAGATAAATTATGGTCCACTTGCACCGAGAATGGGCAGAAGGGAGGGCAAGATACAATCGAACATCCACCAAGTTTGGAACAATCACCAAATTGGTTCAACCACCAAGTTTTTAAGGACTGATGTATACCACTTATAATTCCTATCCTGAAAAGGAAAGCCGGTCCAAAGGCAATCATCGGGAACGGAATGAAATTTTATATGAAAGGAACGAGGTTTTATTTATTCATCAACGGCCCACCAACGACAGTGGGAAATCGCGGGCTGTTTTCGATCAATGACGTAGATTATGTAGCTGCGAAGCATTTTTAAACATTGTTTAAATAAAAGTTTTAATAAACGTGTATTGTCTAACTTTGTGAAAGTAACTTTTAATCTCGGATTTAAAGGCGAAATCACAATTCTCACAAAGTAACCCCAGCGGATTGGGTAACTTTGTGACATCTTTAAAACTGAATTTCTCAGTTGACATTAAAGATTTAGATTGACGCAGTGCGTCGTTAAGTAGGAAAAGGATTATTCAATTTTGAACATCAGTCTGTTTTAGGTTACTTATAAAAAACAGATCAGCTGATGTCAGAAAATCCCCAAAAGGTGTCAAAAATTAAATCTTACGGAATAATAGAATTAAAATATGCATTAAGTTTTCGAAAGTGGGTGGACAAAATGAAGAATAGCACAAAACTTGTGTCTGCCACATCTTTAAGTTTTGTTAGCTTTGCTTAAATAAAAAATATAGTTCTGCATTATTAACCATTTCCCTCGTTTCGACATTATGATTTATGATGCCTTTTACATAGTAAAAAGCAACCTGTTCAACCAGATTATAAAAAATATGAAATTTCTAAGTAATTCTATCAAAATTCACTTCCGCAGAGGTGAAAAGTACCTCTCATTTGTTTGATATAGTGTTCGAATAACATCCCTATCCCTTCTTGATAGTGGAAAACACCCTTCGTTGAAAGTTGAAAAACGTAAGATATTGCAATAGAGCATTCTTTTTAAAAATGATTTGGAATTTCCCAAGCTTTAAATTTTATAGTAAAAATTCCCGTTAGAAAAAAATTATTATTATTATTATTATTATTATTTTACTACGTAGGATTTACTTGTATCACAAAACAATTCACACAAGTAATAGAATAAAGTATGATATTTAAAGGATTTCAAAATGATTTATAGCGAAAAAGATGTGTGGTTGCTTGCCCTGTCTTGTTGAAAAGCCTTCCGTTAACTATCGATGTCTATTAGAGATGGAACAAAAATAATTTCATTGAGTAGAACCCGTTTCGTTGGGCATAATACGTATAATTTTGGAGGTTTATATTAAATGCCTCCAAGACATTTTTGTCATGAGAATGTCATGCTTCCAATTAGATGAGGTGATTCAGGGGTTAAACATTGTCCTGGGTGTTTGCAGATAAAAACTACAATTGAGTGGTGAAAAATAAAGTAATGCTGAGTAAGTATACATTATTTATCAGTTTTGACTGGCACTTTCTAACTATCTTACTCAGATTTTTCTAGAACTCATTCACTTGAATAATTTTTTTATTGTATTTTTACCTTATCTTTTAACCCTTTCACGGGCAAAGCACTTTCATTGCTAAAATGTTGAAATGAATGAATAACACCGGAATTTATGAACATATTTACTTGGAAATAAGAAAAAGTTATATTTCACGTACATAACAAACGGAAAATTTTATAACAAAATTCTGGTGTCATTGTCGCATAAAATTAAGTGGTTTCATAAACATATATCCGCCCTTGAAAGGTTTAAATTTATGCTGTTATTGTTTCCCTTTTTCTAACTGTTTTTATAACACCTTTTAAATATTCTGCTAACCACCATTTTTGGATTTTATTTTATAATATATTGTTTCATGTATGTTTGACTTTTACTGCTCTACAAAATAATAAAACAGGGGCATTTTGACACCTGATTTTGCATTTTACACCTTAATACCACCTTAATACACTATTCAATCTGTTATCCAAAATACTTTTTTATTTTCGTTACTAGTGTCCCTAACATTAAAATTAACTTTAATTTTTTCGCTAAAATATAACTTTAACACCACAAAAAATATAAAATTTTTGTATTAATATTTTGACACTAAAAAGCTGTCGGTATTTTCGATAGAAAGAGAGAAGAAGTTCAAGAGAAAGCTATTTCAAATGGCTTTTGTTATGATAATATAGACTTTGACAGTTCGCCGAATGTTAGAGTAATTAGAGTTCCCTAATATTTACCCCTTAATCTTGGCAAAAAAAAACAACTTTTGATTATTTATACTTCTATCTGATCTTCTGACAAACCACATATTGCACGATCTTGAGCCTGGTCGCCCTGATTCAACATTCTATTACTTATTTTTCACTAGATTTATTTGATTCTGTAAAGTGTTTATGCTAATCTTTTTTAGCCAGAAATGTTACTATTAATATAAATGGTCCGGACATCAAGCAAAAAATCATAATTTAGACAATAGTAACGTTAAAATAAAATTTTTAATTTCGTGCATATTAGGTACATATTTAAAATTATATATTAAATGTTGCCAGTCATACTTTTTAATTTTTCCTAACACACACCGAAAGCCACACGATATGTGATCGGGGACTTGTAGGACATTCAGTACAGGTGCTCTGAGTGCCTGCAACGAAAGTTGCGAACTAAAACCTGAAATAGGTCTAATAATAGAATTAAAATATGCATTATATTTTTGAAGGGGGGAGGGACAAAATGAAGAGTGGCACACAAACTTGTGTACATCACAGCTTTAAGTTTTGTTTGTTTTGCTTAAATAATAAATATAGTTCTGCAATAATACACATTTCCCTCGTTTCGATATTATGTTTTATGAAGCCTTTTACATATAAAAAACAACCTGTTCAACCAGGTTATAAAAAATATTAAATTTCTAAATACTTCTTTCGAAATTCACATCCGCAGAGGTGAAAGATATCTCACATTTGTTTGATATATTCTTCGAATAAGATCCCGATCCCTTCTCCATTTTGAAAAAAACACCCTTCGTTGAAAGTGGAAAACCGTAAGATATTGCAATACAGCTTTCTTTCTTCAAAATGATTTGGGATTTTCCGGAGATTCAAATTTTATAGTAAATATTCCCGTTAGAAAAAAGTATTATTAATAATATTATTATTCTTTTACTACGCAGGATTTATTTGTGTCGCGAAAAACTTTTACACACGTAATAGAACACAGTATAGTGTTTAAAGAATTTCGAAGTGATTTTTAGCGAAAAAGATGTGTTGTTGCTTGCCCTGTCTCGTTGAAAAACCTCCGATAACTATCAGTAGCTTTTAGAGATGGAAAAAAAATGAATTCATTGAGTAGAACCCGTTTCATTGGGCCCGATACGTAAAATTTTGGAGGTTTATAATAAGTGTCTCCAAGACATTTTTGTCATGATAATGTCATGCTTCCAATGAGATTATGTAGGAGTTTGCAGATAAGAGATACAAATGAGTGAAAAATGAAGCAGTGCTGACTAAGTATCCCTTATTTATCACTTTTGACTAGCACTTTCTAACTATCTTACTCATATTTTTCTTGAACTCATTTACTTGAATAAATTTGTTTACTGTTTTTTTTTACCTTATTTTTTAAACTTATTCGCTTATTGTGTCCTTTTTTCTGACTGTTTTTATAACACCTTTAAAATATTCTACTATCCACCATCTTAAGTTTTTATTTTATAATACATTGTTTCATTTATGTTTGACTTTTACTGCTCTACAAAATAATAAAACAGAGGCTTTTTTACACGTTTTTGCATTTACAACTTAGTCTCTATTCAATCTGTTATACAAAATGCTGTTTTATTTTTTCACTAGTGTCCCCAACATTAAAATTACTTTTATTTGATTCGCTAAAATATAACTTTCACACCACAAAATATATACATTTTTTTATCAATATTTTTCCCTAAAATTCAGTCAGTATTTTCGAAAGAAAGGGAGCAGAAATTTAAGAAAAAAGCTGTTTGAAATGGCTTTTGTTATAAAAATATAGAATTCGACAGTTCGACAAATGTCAGCATAACTAGAGGTCCTTAATCATTACTCCTAAGCTGTTTATAAGCCGCCACTCTGCCTCGATATCCAGTTAGAAGCTTTTTTCGGCAGTATTAAGAGAAGTATCAGCGCTGCTTTAAAGCTCTTTGCTAGATATTTTCAGAATTTAGACTTTTATTGTTATGCTATCCTTCAATTTACACTTTCTTCTTGCATGTTTTTAGGCATTCGTAATGACACAACCATTGTGCAACTACCCTCTCAAAATCACTGAGCTCACATTCAGTTCCTTAAGTTCTACACTTTTATATTAATATAGATTTATTTAAAATAACAGCGAATCCAAAGTATGAAAATATGGCGGAAAGTGCAGCTGTGTGGACAATTATTGGTAGGCAGTATATTATTGAATAACTTCTACAATTATCACATTCATACACATATTACGAAAAGAAAATTTTATATACAAAAATTGCCTTTAGCGTTAATATTTAAAAATTCTACTAGTTAACTGCATCGGTGATTGTTTCACGACCAAAATTTATCGAGGTATGATACTTTGATATTTGAAAATTTTCAGATTTTTGGCAATAACACCATTTTTGCAATTGGAAGTACACCACGAAATTTAACGATTTATGAATTAACTATAAATCAGCTATAAGATAACATTTAGATTTTTAGTAATATCTTTAAATATTTTCTGATTTTAAAATGTGTAAATTTCTTCGTAATTATTTTAACTTGTCCTGTCTGTAATCCTAATTTTTGTAATCTAATTTCACTTTAAATTCTCTTTCATATTTAAAAATTTTCAGATTTTTGGCAATAACACCATTTTTGGAATTGGAAGTACACCACGAAATTTAACGATTTATGAATTAGCTATAGATCAGCTATAAGATAACATTTATATTTTTAGTAATATCTTTAAATATTTTCTGAATTTAAAATGCATAAATTTCTTCGTAATTATTTTAACTTGTCCTGTCTGTAATCCTAATTTTGTAATCTAATTTCACTTACTAGGTATAAAGTATAATGTAACTATAAATGTTAAATGTCAACATGTCCGCTAGGTTAATTAGTTTATAAGGTTGATTTTTTAAAGTAGCTAATTGAATATTTTTAATTACATCTGCAGTATTGTTAAAATAAAGCAATTATTTGTCATTGTAACATATTCATATATGACAATGCGATAACTGAATAAGTTTGCAATTCTGTTACAAAGTAGTCATTCTCATAAAATTTAAATATATTACACTTGAACTCATTAGTGAATTTAATTATTTCTTTAAATTTTACAACTCTCAATTATATCACCTACGCACCTGATGCTACTCAATGTATTACATTTTAATTGTAATTTTTGTTTGGAATTTTTATAAGAATATAAATCAAATTAAATTTATCAATACAATTTTTGGATTCTAGAAATCTTTGGAAAGGCAAAAAATTTGTTCAGCCTACGAAAAGGTCAAACAATGCAAGGAATATTTAAGTATAAAAGAATAAAATAACTAAGATAACATCAAATTGAAATATAAATGTCAAAAATTTTGCATTAACTTTATATATATTTTTTTTCAATCCTTTTACCGTATACCACTTAAATATTTAGAATTACATATCTTTAAATTTTTCAAAAATAATTTATCACCGATTAATAGTCAATGTTTCTGTTGCTCTTTTTAACACTTTGCATTATAGTTTATAGGTGCTTATGACTTCCACTTATCTGTTTGTTTGTTAGTCCATGTGCTTGCTAGTCTTTTCGGCCCTAATTTTAGAAAACAAATTTGGATTCTGTTAAATTCTGTGCATGTATGATTGAGCTGGACCGTTACACCATCAAAACATTATTGTATAAAAAAAAATTCATATAGTAAACCACAGGCTTTTACTGAATGGTGTATAAATGTTTATGAAAAATTATACATTAAAATTACATCAAATTGACGTTTCGGTCAACTTCTATGACCATCTTCAGAATATGATGTTAAGTAACAATTACACTTATAAACAAAAGGCTTCCATCTTGAAATATTATTCACAAAACTAACTCATGCTTATGACATGAGCAAGGTCAAACCACAGACCGTGTAGTGGCGCCACCTACAAGAAAAAATTCGAGTTACAGAAGAACAATACGGGATCCCGAAATAGTAACATGAAATTACAGTTTAAAAAATAAATAGTTGTACCTTCACAGAAGGCATAAAAACATAAATTGTATAAAAATCCGGCGATGTGTGATTATTTCAAAATTTTCAACCAAAGAAAAATATATATATATATATACAATACTGTGCATGTAATTAAGCAGTGCTGTCCAACATGGCGCCCGCTATTCACCAGAAAATTCTTACAGAAATATTTGCTTTATTTAATCGGAGATTGAATAAGGGAAAATATTTCTGTATTAATTTTCTGGGGAATAGAAGACGCTAGGATGGACAGCCCTGTAATAGAGGGTTAAGAGTACATGCTAGTAACGCGAAGACACTGCCACGCTAATGTGAGACCAATGTGAGCGTTCTTTTCAAATTTCTCGTTTACATTTTAATATATTTAAATGGTGCGTTTCATAGGATATCTGAGGTTGATGTCTGACCAGGTATTTTTGTAATGTATAAAATTTTGCTTGAAGTTTTCTTTTCTCAGGACACGTTTAATTCTGAAAATGGTTTCGAGAGTGAAATTGTCCTCAGAAAAAACTGCAACAAAAAAAGTACGTAAACACTCAGTTGGACATCGATAAAAAAATCATTTAAAAATATTAACAAGGAAGAAAAATCATGCGTCAAGCATAGCTTATGAAACACTTTGCAACACTTCCAGAATACTGAAAAGGAACTTCAGCGCGTAAACATGTGAAACTAGAGTTCAGTAATGTGAAACCAATTATTCTATAGTCGGAAAGGTACTCGAATTATTTTTATATCTCTGTATATGAGCTATAGATCTGTATATACACAACTTATTGTACTAAAATTTAGCTTTCTTACAATATGTATATGACAGTCGGAAATTTACCTTTAACAATTTCCTCCAATAAATGGACGAAAATGTATTCAAAGAATTTTAGAAATTTGTAAAAATTATTCATATAAAACCAAAGTTTAATTCAAGAAAAAACGCCCAAAACAACTGAAAATATGCTTTCAGAAATTATTCTCCATAGACTGCAATGTATCCGGTTTTTAGAGTAGTCCTCTGTATTAATTTATTTATATTTAGAATACATTATGTGAATTATTTTGTGTAGCTTTGTATTTGATCTACAGAATTTATGCACACCCTGTTGTATGAAAAAATTAGTTAAATGCAAAAACGATATATTGGAAAACTCATCTCCACATTTTATCGTTCATACACAGTGTTTTAACAGAAATCTTTTGCGTGACCGTGTAAAATAACGATAGCTGTTACGTCCTTATATTCTACAATAAATATCGTGTAGTGAAACTCAGTAATGTATAAAAAATCATTATGCTTGAAATAGTGTAAGATTATTAAAATGCGCTGCAGAAGATTTTTTTCGCGTAGACCATTATGTAAATTTTTTTTTTGAGTGACCCTGTAAATGAATGATAAATGAGATACACACTATAATAGACAGAAAGCATGTTTTAGTGCAGTTCATAAAATCACATCAATTTCTTTATGTTTGAAATAGTGTAAACATTTAAAATACACCGCAAACGATTTTTCACCCGTAGACCATAATGTAACGGGATTCTTTTGAAACTTCCTGTAAACGAACTATAAACGCGACACTGTCCATTTTTAATAGCGCACATTCCATAATAAAGTTAAATAACATATATTACATATCAATCCGAATATATGTATGAGATATATAGCACGGACAGGCAACAGACAGAGGTCAAACGGCAGACGGCAGACATAAAAACTAAAATCATAAGCATTTCTCAAATATGTTGGAAGTATTAAAATGCAATACAAATAAGAATTTTGTATAGAACACTACAATTCTCTTAACATTATTTTGGGAGTGTCTTCGCATTACTAGCGCAGGCTATTAAGGGGACTTAGTACCCATTAAACTATTTTTTATTATTGGAGTATTTTATAATATTTTTTGACACATTATTAAATGGTTTTATGAATGTAAAGGATTTAATCAAAACAAAATGCAATGTTTGTGGTGAAATTTGATTTTTTTTTTAATATTAAGAAAATTTTAAACTTTAGTTCTTGTACACTTTTGATCTGTTTTAAACATACTTTTTGCATTCTTTTCTTACAAGTGAGATCTGTAAAAATAGGGAACGAATTTCCAAAAATATAGTTAGTTTTAAAATAAGTCAAAACATATTATTTGAAAAAAAAAAAGCTATATATATTACTGAAAATCTGATTCCTTATTTTATGAAATGCATCTTAAGGATTGCAAAAAAGAAATTAGTGAGTCAAATGAAAAATATGTAGAATTTTTGCCGTTTTGATAATGCTCATAAATTGAAGAATTACAAACAGAGAAATATGATTTTACAGATTGCAACTCTAAATCTTTAAGAAGGAAATAGAAGTAAAATGAAGTACTTTATACATATTTAATATCATCCAATAATTCAGAATATACTATGGTTACATATATTTAAAGAAAATATTTGGAATTTTATATTTTCTTCATTTTTCGCCAAATGAAATCCCAGTAATATATCATGCTCACACACCATATTGAAGTGTATAGCATTTACAGATCGTTTACTGGGGTGCCAAAAGTAATTCGAATATACAGGGTGTCCCAAAAGTCTTTGACACATTTTAAAATTCAATGAAAAATTAAGCAATTGGCGTACGAGAGGGCGGTTTGGACGAAAATGCTTCTTATAATAGAAAATTTTCTTTAAAAAAATTAACAAAATAGTTCCAAAAATTTCTCATAAATGGCGATACTTCTGTAAAACTACCAAAGAGGTAGAATGCCTTTATACATAAAAGTGGCAAAAGACGCACAGTGCGCATGCACAGTTTGCGCGTATGCAGTGCTCGGCAAGTTGCTTGGCGATTCGTTTTTTTAAAAAACCGTATCGACCAAACGAATTTTTTTGACCATATGTCACTATTATCTTAGAGAGGCATCCCATAAATCTTGGCGAGTTTCCGATTATCGCCAATCTATTGTTTCTTGACTTGTCTCACTCGTCTAATAGATTCATGAAGGGGATTTCTTTTAAGTTCTGGAATGTGGATTGCCATAGTTTGGACAAAAACTGTGCATAAGCACTGTATGGTGCGTCTTTCGTCAATGTTAGGCAATCTACCTCTTTCCTCCTACCGTTTCAGTGTTTTTTGGCTGAATGAAAATTAATATACTATGTGGTGTAAGCATAATAAAATATTTTCCTATTCGGGGCCGCATAAAAGTATATGGGTACATGTCCATGTAAGAAAATGCAGAATAGTGTGTTCATCAGTGAAGAGTTTCTTAAGTGTTCATGAGAGTTTCTTGAAGTTCCCATGTGGTATGTATTTATAAATCATATAAACTACAGCTCAAAATATTTCACCCACATTACCTCCTAACGTCAGTAGCTGCTAAATTGTGATTTAACTGTATTATCTGCGTTCAAAACTCTTTATTTACACGTCGCATTTATCGCTTCAAGTAAAATTTCTTACCAATATTTTGACGTTGTAGGAAAATGAATCTGTGAGTACAGCATGAATTGTTGTCTCTTTTTTGTTTTGTTTTAAATACAAATTGAAAAGGAAAAAATATTATAGTTATTGTTGTTTACAAATATGATTGAAGCTAGTGTATAAAATTAAGCATAAATACCTTGCGTATTTTGGGCAATTTTAAACTTAATGGGCTGCATTAATTCACAAAAGTTTAACTGCAAAAAAAATCCCAAAATAAGTTTTTCTAATGCATTATTTTGTCAAATACTAAGAATGAAACATTTTCGGTTCTGTTTTTCATAGAACATATTTATCTAAGCTTTTCGGAGATTTAAGATTTACTTACCATTATTTTCCCCGAAGAAAGATAACAAGTGTTGACAATTACAGATTTTAAATTTAAAAAGCGCACATACTGTTTGTCACACACATACAGAATATTGTGAAATGCTATATTTCGTCGCCAATGTAAAATATTTTAAAAAGTCTATTGTCGAATAATATGGTGGTGGTATTTGTTAAATATCTTCTAGTTTTGGCCATATTTTGGATCACGCCTTCAGGGAGGAGTTTTGGTGAAAAAGTACAAAAAAATGCCAGCCCGCCTGTGCCGAGCTGGTTCGGAACCTCGAACATCAGCCAAAGGTACTTACGTTGCGGTCGCAGACATTTAGCCGAAAACCAAATAGCCGACAAGACATTTAGCAGACAGCAATTAGCCGACAGGACATTTAGCCGACAAGTACATTTAGCAGACATGTACATTTAGCCGACAAGACTATTAGCCGACAGCGACATTTAGACGACAGGACAATTAGCCGACAGAGACAAATAGCCGACAGGACAATTAGCCGAAACGGACATTTAGCCGACAGACAATTAGCCGACAGTCAATTAACCGACAGGGACAATTAGCCGACAGGACAAATAGCCGACTGGACAAATAGCCGACCGGACAATTATCCGACAGGACATTTAGCCGACAGGACATTTAGCCGACAGGACAATTAGCCGACAAGACATTTAGACGACAGGACCGAAATAAAAGACATGACATAAGCTTACGGGACATTTAGTCGACATTAAGCATGTGTCACGTGGCTTTTGATACTCGCATTTTTAAAAGGGGCCCCCATCTCAGAATCTAAGGGGCATAAATATTCAAAGCTTGCACAAGGCGACGCAAAAAAAAAAAAAAAAAAAAAAAAAATCATCTTTCAGAAATTCTAAAAATTATTCGTATATCTTAATTACAAGCTGAGATATTATTAATTATTATTTCACTAAATAGTTTATTTCTATTATATGCTTATTTTAAAAGGCAGTCACGTTCTGTTGTGGAATGTGGAGCTAACAAACCGCACTTTCATTTAAAGTAGGAAGTCTAACAATGCGACCTGTTTAAAACTTTAAGGTAGTTTATAACACATGATAAAAATTATAAAAAATAATGGTGCGTCACATTTCGGGGGGGAGGGGGAGGGAGGGGCGCGAAAAAAATTAGGAAATATAATAAGGCGATCTGTTTGAAACTTTACGATATTTTATAACACATAACATAAATTTTAAAAATGAGGCCGCGTCAAAAATTATGGAGAGGAGGGGAGCACGTTTTACCCACACGGGAGGGGGGGCATTTTTCTAAATTTTAACGATACCCGTCATGTCACATATCGTTACAAAGAGCTGTGGCCACTTTTTCATGCTATGCATCACAGGTGTCATTCCCCCTCACCAACTTGCCTCCCAAGTGGGGGGGGAGGGGGCGAATTTTCTAAATTTTGTGGACATCACTCATCTGATATATCGTTCGAAAGGCCTGTGACCGCTTAACCATTTTATGCATCTCCGGGGTCCATCCCCCCCCTTTCCCCTTAAGGTGGATACTTTTCTAATTTTTGCCGACACCCCTCATGTTATATATCGTTGAAAAGGTCTGTGAACGCTTAATCATATTAAGCATCTGAGGTGTCAATCCCCCCACTTTGCCCCCCCCCCAAGTGGGGTACTTTTCTAAATTTTGCACACAACCCTCATGTGATATATCGTTGGAAAGGTCTGTGACAGCTTAATCATATTATGCCTCTCCGTTGTCAATCCCCCCACTTTGACCCTACGGGGGGTCTAAATTTTTCACACACCCCTTATGAGATATATCGTTGGAAAGGTCTGTGACCGCTTAATCGTATTATGCATCTCAGGTGTTCATACACGTACTTTGCCCCCCAAACGCGATTTTTTAAAAGTATTCTGGACATGTTGGAAAGCATTTCGTAATCTATTTTGAATGCATGTTTTTTTTGTTTTTGTTTATTATAAAGTAGATTTTTTAAATGTCTAATTGGAAATGGAATAAAAGATATGCAAGCATAAAAAAATAATATTTACTGCACAAATTTCTCATGATGAATATGGAATAACATGCGTTTGTCACTTGGAATGTGGAAGATGAGTTTAAATTTACTTTAAAAGCTTTATATATATAAAGCTGGGTTGGGAGGGGGGGTGTCGATTAAATGATTATTTATCTTTACTATAGAGTTACAAGTAGGGCAGGAAATTAATTAAATGTTGAAGAGCTTCGAGATTTTTCAACTTTGTGTACTTTGTACTGGGAAGAGAAAAGGAAAAAGCCAAAAATTTCGGGACGGGGGGGGTGGGGAGAAATTTAAATGAGCAATTATATATTGTTGCAATAAAGAAATAAACAGAACACAAGAGTTTTAAAAATAAAAAAAAAGTTTTTAAGATTTTAAACCTTGGAAACTGGGGAGGGAAGAGGGAGGGGGTCAAAATGAAAGACGCCGAATTTTTTTGGGGAGAAAGAGGTTTATAAAATGATTGCCTAGTTATTTATCATTGCTAAAGATTTATAATTGGGACAGAAAAAAAAGAAGTGAAAGTTTCAAAGAGTAAAAACATTTTGTAGTAGAAAAGAGGAGGGCAGAGGGCAGTGGTAATTTTTGGTGGGTGTGGGGGGGGGCAATATTTTTTTTTATATTTTAAATGATTATTCATTGTTATTTTTAAAATAAAGTAACAAATAGAGCAAAGAAACTTAAAGAAAAATAAAGACACTTGAAGATTTTTTACTTTAAGGGTGTATTCAAATCCAAACTGCTTACTTTGAGACACATTTGTAAATTTATTTTTGCTCTAAAATGCATCCAATTGGCAGGCTCTCTTATTCAGAAACTTTATAATGTCCGTATTGTCTCGATTTTTTGAAAAAGGCAGAGTATATTTTTAAAAAGGCTGTCAAAATGGACATTTTGAACTGAATTTCCCGAAGTGATAGCGCTGGAAACAAAAAAAAAATATCGTACTGTGAAAATAATTGTTTGTAAATCAATTTCTAATTAATTGAACGAAAAATCAAAACATGGGGCCCTTGTAAATGTCTTCATAAATCACGTCGCCAAGTTTCATGTTTTTATTTTAAAAAATGAGTCTGAAAATGTGTCTCAAAATTTTGAGTTGTTAAGCGTGGAAAAATATTTCTTTTGAATACCGCCTTAAGAGCTTCGGGGTGGGGTGGGTTGGGGGTGGGGGTGAATGAGGTGAAGCAGAAACTGAATGGGGCATTGTAGAAAGCTTCTTAGATGATTAACTCTTCATTATTTTTCGTGTTAATAAAAAATTCAAATGAGACAGAAAATAAAATCTGTAAATTTTGTATGCTAAGGTGGAAGATTCGAAAGGGGTGGACATTTAGATGGTTAATTATTGATTGTTACAATAAAGTAACAAATAGAGCAGAATTTTTAAAAAAGAATGCAGACTTTTAAAGATTTTAAATTTTGTGAGCTGAAGGGAAGAGAAGAAGCAGATTTTTTTTTTTTTTTTTTTTTTTTTTTTTTTTGAGGTGGAAGGGGAGTTTATTCGATAACTGTTTTTTTACTTTACTAAAAATATTTACAAATCGAACAAAATAAAAATAAATTAGGAAACGTCAATTTCAGTGGGGGGAGAAGAATATTATATGATCGATTACTTATTGCTACTTTAAAATAACAGAGAGAACAGAAAAAGTTTCATGAAAAATAACGAATTTTAAAAGTTTTAAACTTTATGAGTTGATGGGGTAAAAGGGGAAAAGCAGATTCTTTTGGCGTGGGGGAGTTTATTAGAAGACTTATTATTTATTTACCTTACTAATAGGACAAAAAATTTAAACTAGGGATTTTAAATACTTTATTTTTTTCTGCTTTGTAAGAGGGGAGGGGGGATAAAGGGCAAACGACAATTTAGGATGGCGTGGAAGGGAAAATTTTATGATCGACTATTTAATTGTTTAAATAATGTAACAAATAGAGCATAAAATGTTTTGAAAATTTAGAGAATTTTAAAGATTACCGCAGATCATTATGTAGCGGATTTCTTTTGTGTGGCCCTGTAAATAAATAATAAATGCTTTGCACAACATGTGGTACATACTACATGTTTTAGTAAACATCAATAATACGTATCAATTTCATTATGTCTGAAGTGGTATAACATCATTAAAATGCACTTGAAACGATTTTTTCTCATTGTTCGTAATGTTCCGGAATACTTTTGACTATCCTTGTAAAAAAACTATAAATGGAGGGGGGGGTATCGGTTTTGAAACAAGATGGTGCATGAAGCTAGCCAACAAACTATACGCCGAGAACTTACTTAAAATTTAAAATTAAAAGAAATAATTGTTATGCAATAAAATATATAAATGTTGTATCATATCAAGGTATAGATTGCATCCCTACATGTTTGATGCATGCATGTATTTTGATACTTCTCATATGAAATAAAGTGGCCTAAGTAAATATATATGCACGTTTTCCTGATTTTTATGAGGAAATCTGTCTCACTTCTATCTTTTTCATTTCATATTTTCTTTTATTTTTCGGTCTATAAATGTGAAACAGCCCAAATCTGGTATTATTTTAGCTTATTATAGCTTGTGCAAGAATGAAATATTATTTTTTGTGGAATCTATAGTAATTTGGGCCCAACGATTCTGCTACGAAGTTCCACAAATATTTCATTAATTCATTTTTTTTTCCAATTTGATTTATATTATTTAGGTCATAAATTTTATATTTTTTCTTCTTCCTCTTTTGGATATTATTCAAACAGGAATGTGTTCCCATTTAATTTTTTTTTTTTTATTTCCCCATTTGTGTATGATGTTTCTGTGTTGTCTTTTAACTGTTATATCCATACATACATATATCTATTTATTTATTTATTTACACATACACATATATATTAGAGATGGGACGAATATTCGGCCACTATTCGGTATTCGGTCTTTTTGCCGAATATTGAAGGCTAGTTGTTCGAATGTTTCAGCCGAATATTGTAACATATCTCGCCGAATAAATTTCGGATTTAAAAAAAAAAAATCATTTTTTGCATTTTGTCTCTCTAATTCAAATTGTCTATTTTCTGACATATTCATGAAGTTTTATTCCTTCTTAATTGCACAAAATTACAGTAATTCGTATACTACCATTATTATATGTATATATTTTACATCTTCTTTAATTCATATTGTTGCTATTAGTTTATGAGCATGCTTTTAATGTATGTTGAGTAAGTTGTAGAACTTTTGTGTTGTTGTACATTGTATATGCTGGTTCTATTGTCAAAAATTTTGTTAAACAAATATATATTACTACTTTAACCAAACCTCTTGCTTTAATTTGATTTGTAATATAAGATAGAAAGTCAAGTTTCAGAAAATACTCATTCTTACAAATTTGTTGATCACTATAGGGACACAAATATCTTCGCAAAAAAATTTACTTCGCATTAAATGTTATTCCAGGAAGAATCTCACTATGAATTATAAGAGAGAGTACGTATTATAATTCATTTTGTATGTAAGAGAGGATAAAAGTATCAAAGGTGAAGTACATTCTTCACATTTTAATGGAAATAACTTAAAGCTGTTATCAAATCCAAACTGACTACTTTATGACATATTTTTTAATTCATTTTTGTTCGGAAACGCATGACATTGTCAGATGTCCTTATTTAGAAACTTTGTAATCAGAAGACGATTTCTATTTTATTTATATAATTTTATTTTTAATAAAGGCAAAAAATCTTTTGGCAAATACTTTCAAAGTTGACATTTTGAACCGAATTTCCGACGCTGCAGCACAAGAAAGGGGAAAAACGTTTCGTTAAATGACGCGAATCGCTTATAAAAAGTAATTTATTTATCAAAAAATGGAAAAATCATCTCGATTCCAAATCGCTTCAATAATCAAGCCTGCCAATTTTATCAATTTGAGCTTAAGAATGAGGGCGAAAATGTGTCAGAAAGTGTCGCATTGTTGAGCAGGTCATTTAAGAGTCAAATTTACATACCATCCTAATTTACAGAATATCACTTTGATTTATCTAAGAACAAAATAAGTTAATGCAATTTCTTAATTTTTTGTGCCAAAACAAAATTTCTAAATAAAAAATGCGTTAACAGTGATAATGACTAATGAGTTCTTTTTTCAGATAAAATGTTTATGAATTTCTTTCCTGTAGATAAACTTACACTGTTATAATTTATATGTTTTAAATTTGTTTTATTATTACCATTAAGCTCTTTGAAGTATTACAAGAAATACATCAAGCTATTGGAAATTTAAATGACATAAATTAAAAAAAAACATAAATTTCTGTTTAATTAATTTTGTATTTTAAAACTGTATATAATCAAAAATTATTTTCATTTTAGGAAAAAAAAAGGTTGGTATTCGGCCAAAAATTGTGACCGAATATTCAATATTCGGCCAGATCACTATTCGTCACATCCCTTGATATATATAAATAATTTGCCCTGAAAATAGGTTACAAAGTTGAACTTTTATATTTTAAAATGTATATACTTATATTAATTCAGTAACTAAATCGAAAATTACTTCAGCTACTCTAACGTAAAGGATTTGTACAGTTGGAAGTTTATTTTCACGTTTGAAAAAATATATACATATTGCATATATGTGGCACACAATATATATTTAATTGCATGAAAATTGAGAATCATTGTAAGTAATTTATTTTGATGTAACAACGACTTAAAGATGGTAGTGACCATTTGAAAATCAACTGTTTACATTCCTTCAATTTTGTTTGATATTTTTAATATCATTGAAAAATAACCAATCACATTTAAAATTGATATCAAGTTATTGCATAGACTTGTTGCTTTTTAAATGTAAATATATTATATTCATATTATTGAAAATTCTAAATATACATTTAATTTGTACGTAAAATATTTTTAATTAACTGGAAAAACAGTTCACATTGAAACATTTTCTTTACTTTATTTGGAAAATTTATTTTAAATTAAGATACCATCTTTCATTTTGTATTGTCCCTTACGCTCTGTTTTGAAATTTTATTCGTCGGTTAAATGAAGCATTTAACGCTATTTTACGTTCTCGAAAAAAAAAAAAAAAAAGAAAAGAAAAGAAACGAAATACAAAAAAGTAAAAAGAAAAGAAAAGAAACCGTATTTGAATTTTTGATTTACAAATGAATGTAAACAAAGAATTTTAATTAAAAAAAAATAATTCTTCAATGAATGTGTATATTCAATTTACTGCATGATCAAAGACCATTAAACTTCTAAAATATATACATTTCTGTGCGAATTGGCTGCTTATTTTCTTGGAAATGTGGAATTTTTAGGATAAACAAGAGAACAGTTGTCATTTCCTCTCTGCTCAATCCAAAAGTTTATGGTCATTACCTCATTCACACAGCATATACGTCTCCCATACATTATTCAGCGTCAAACACCCCCCCCCCCCCTAAAAGACATCCTAATCTGCTTCCCCTTTTATCTTACTGATTAAGGCGGAGCTTACAACGTGGTGCGGGCAAGCCCTGGATGTTCGCTCCCCTATATTCGTTACTTCCTAGTGCAACTGAATATCGCCAGATACTTCACTGTGTTATCTAAATATACATGTCGGCTAAATGCCCTGTCGGCTAAATATCCTGTCGGCTAAATCTACGTGTCAGCTAAATATTCTGTCGGCTAAATGTCGTGTCGGCTAAATGTCCTGTCGGCTAATTGTCCTGTCGGCTAATTGTCCTGTCGGCTAATTGTCTCTGTCGGCTAACTTTCCTGTAGGCTAACTGACTCTGTCGGTTAATTGTCCTGTTGGCTAAATGTACGTATCGGCTAAATGTACTTGTCGGCTAAACGTCCTGTCGGCTAATTGCTGTCTGCTAAATGTCTTGTCGGCTAAATGGTTGTCGGCTAAATGTCATAGACCCCTTACGTTGTGGTCACCATGCTGACCACTGGGATCATTTGGCCTTTCGAATAACGTAAAAATAATATTTTGTTGCATTGTTCCGGGTAAGAATTCAGGATGCAAACTTATAATTAAGCAAAACAGAAATTGTCAAAGAAAATAAATAAATACGTATTCTACAATAGTATGTTACTTGTAAAGTGAAAATCTGTTTTTCTTTTTAATATTTACAATGGAATTTAAATATCTCAAAAGTCTCTACTTTCCTTTGTCCTCAACCCATAATTTGATCAATAAAATCAACAACAAACAATATTTAATAAAAAATTTTGAAAAACCAATGCATTTATTCTAAATATGAATATTTTGAAGCTTAATAATATAATTTTTATATGAGTGAAATATGTAATATTTGTTTTTGTTGTGTTTAAAGTTGTGTTCTTCACTTTATTGCATACTACAGTCCCGATGTCTGAATTTACTCATATTTCCTTGTAGATCACAGTATGCAGCCATTTACTGTATTGTTTCCAGTAGGACAGCACATGTTCTGCTTAAAATGTCGCCATTGCTTGATATTTGTTCATGATGAAGATTTTCTGGATTGAAAAGAATGGAGAAAGGTAAGCGTAAATTTATTAAATCTCACTACTGTATACATTGTTAATTTAAATATTGATATTTATAGATTAACCAATATCTAGCTATTTAATTTTAGTTTTAGTATGTTTTTGAAAATAGTGCATACAACATTCGAAAATGCTCTTTTTAAAAGTAAAGTGACAAAATTGTAAAAAAAAAAAAAACGTCACCACTGTCCCTGTCACTTCTGCCCTTACAATTAGTGTTTTGCATGAAAAAACTGTCATATTATATTTATTTTTCAATAAAGTTTGTGCCGATCTACTAATTATTATTCTGCAATCTATCCGTGGTTATTAAAAAATCAAATTGAGCATAGTATGAGACTTTTAAAAATCAGATATCAGCAGAAAATAAACAGCAAAAAATCACAGTTATGAAATTTTGGGCCATATGTCACTGATTTGTGCCAAAAATCTAGAAAAATTAAACAAGAACAAAAAATCATGCGTCAAGCATAGATTATGAAACACTTTCCAACACATCCAGAAAAGTGCAACGAAACTTCACCGTTAAGTAAGGTGAAAGAAAATATGTCAGTAAATAGTTTAGAAAACATATAACATATTTAAAAATCAGTTTTAGCAATTATCTTCCATAGTCAAAAAGTAGTTGAATTATTTTGTGCAGCCCTGTGTATGAGCTATAGGTTTTGTTATATACTGCATAGCATGAAAACAATTAGTTCGGTTAGAAAATTCCTATTTAGCAATATTCGCTAATCGATGGAAATGCATTTGGACAGCCCTTATATTATCTAAAGACTTTTGTACACGCCAGATATTGAGCTAAATTTTAATTCAGGTAAAAACACATAAGGCTACTTAAAACTCACTTCCAGCAATTATCAACCATAAACAGCAATGCATCTTGTACTTTACGTAGCCGTGTATATGAATTTATTTATATTCCACAAACTTCCCTTAGTCTACTAAATATACAATATAATAAAAATACAATTGTAGTTCAGCAGGAAAATGCGTAACACTGTTAAAAACAACTGTTAAGCAATTCACTGCCATAGTCAGTGATACTTATGAATTCCTTTGTGTAGCCCTGTATATGATGAACAAAAGTTATACATGCAATATGTGAAAATTTAATTAAAAACGCAAACCAAAGTAGAAAACGCACTTATCACACATACACTGCAATTTTTGCACGTAGACTGTAAGAGAATTATTTTGTGTGTCCCTGTAAATGAATTGTAAACGCAATGTACACCATACTTTACAGTGAGCAACGTATAGTGCACCTCAGTAATTCAAGTAAATTTGATTATGTTTCAAATAATGAAACATCATTAAATTACACTGCAAACGATTTTCCTCTGTAGAACATTGTGTAGCAAAATGATTTTGTGTGACCCTGTAAATGAATAATAAATACTTAGCAGTCCATATTTTACAAAAAGCATGTTTAGTGCACTTCACAATTGTATATCCATTTCTTCCTGTTTCAAATGGTATAACATAATCAAAAAGTATTTGACACGATTTTTTCCCATTGACTCTAATATAACGGAATACGTTTGACTGTCCCTGTAAATGAATTATAAACACAATGTACACCATACTTTTCAGTAAGCAATCTATAGTGCACCTAAGTAATGCATATAAATCTCATTATGTTTAACATAGTAAAACTTCATTAAATTACTCTACAAAATTTTTCCCCCGTAGAACATTGTGTAACGGAATACTTCTGACTGTCCCTCTAAATGAAAAATAAATCTTTTGCAGCCCATATTTTGCAAAACGCATGTTTTAGTGATCTTCATAATTGTATATCGATTTCACCATGTTCAAATGGTATAATATCATCAAAATGCACTTGAAACAATTTTTTCCCATTGACTAAAATGTAACGGAATGATTTGGCAGTGCTTGTATACAGACTTTAAATGCTACACACTTCATTTTCAAAAGGGATCATGCGTAAACGTAAATAACAATAAAAAATTTCAGGGCAATCCAGGTATATTTACGAGAGTTAGAGCACGGACGGACAGACGGACAGACAAACCGAAGTCATGAACAATTCTCAACTATGTTGGAAAGTGTTGAAAAATGAGTGCTGAAATGTAGATATTTTTCATCAGCATAATAATATACAATACATAAAATTAACTCATCCTCCGAACGATTGTCATTATTCCACTACACTCTAAATGTAAATGCCTGAAATCCACGCAAAAAGGGGCTTGAAAGGGATGGTTCAATTTTCAGACACGAAAAGTGTCTAACTTTTTTCAAAAACTTTTTGCCTCTGCAAATTTCGTTTTAAACCCATGAAACTTCTGACCCACTGCCATTCTTTACCTTTCATTGTTCAGTAATAGCCAAATATTTTTACCACATATTTGCAGCATGATACACAGCCATGGTTAAAAACATTAAAACTTCCTTAATCCTAAGGCATAGAAAATGTTTAATTTTCTGTGACAGTGTTGGAAATGGACCCTAAATCATATTCCAGGCCCAAAACCTAGTATTCATTCACTTTCCACCTCCCTTCATATATTGTTACAAAACATTATGTCCTAAAATACATATAAGATATTTTAAATATATATTTAGATAAATATAGTCGCTTGTTTGAAGAGAATTTATCCCTTCCTGTTTTTCATACATCATCCTTACGACTGACGAAAAGTCCTCTTACGTAGACTTTCAAACATTCATGTCACAGCAGAGAATGCTGCTATAAGAATAATTTTTGTTTTAAATATTATGAATGATGAGTACTATATATGTACAAATTTGTATAATAACAGAATTATTATGTATACATGTTGTATATATGTTTTTGTTTCTCTATGGGAACTCAATGTACAGGTAAAAAAAAATTTTCTTTTTATTATTCGTAGATTTTCCAGGCCTTTTGGCTGTGGACGCAATAGACGTTAGGGGAGACCGGGGTATATTGGCCATAGGGGCACGTTGGCCCATCCACGATATTTTTCAAACTATCTGGTGAATAGTGTTACTAGCTAACTGGCATGTATCTTATCACCCATAAAAGCGTCAACAGTTCAGAAGCAATCAAACGAAACCCACTTCAAATTTGCACTCAGGTCAGTTTTTTTTTCACTTGAAATAATCTTTTCTGATTTGTTTCTAATTTAAAGTTTCACTTTGGTGAATAACTGTCTAAAAGACCGTTATTCAAATAATATTTTCTACCTACTTATCTTTAAAAATATGAACAGAATATTTTGAAACGATGACCAAAACCCAAAATGGCGATGCGGGGCAAGTTTGCCGATTTAATCCGCCTCCCAGATTGCTTTCTACATTCATAAGCCTATGACAGACAATAAAATTCTTAATTAAGTGTTTTACTGGGCAGTGCGTTATTAATTAATAGGCAAATAAGACAAATGTCTAGGCCAGTAAATCGGGTTGCGTTGGGTTGATTATTGACGGCCAATTATCTACACTAGGGATATAGGCCCCGCCAGTAAATCAGAGAAGCCTGGCTTTATAAATAGAAATTAATATTAATAAAATTAATATTAAAATTCCAAAAAAATGTCATTTTTACCTATACTAATAATAGAAAGTTTCAGTATGTGTGTGTGCGATCGCTAGAAAAATCTAGAGTACCTAGAAATCTGAAAATTTAGGTAAGGATAGTCCAAAACCTGATCTGATGCACCTGGTACTCAGAAGTGTAATATTTTGATAATTACCTAAGATATTAATTAGAAACTTATTAAACATCGCGTCGAAAATGGAACCTTTTTATCTGAAAAATGACGAAGTTCTATTCTGTTTAGAATTGTACCCTGATGCGAGGGTCGCAACCGACTAATGGAATGTCTTCTTTCTCCGGGACCAGCAGTAAAATTGCGGAATGTCTACTTTTCGTGCTTTTCCGAAAAAAATCGTAATAATCACTCTATCTACAGGAAAATTTGCAAACGGATTTTTAAAAAAAATCTTCTTCTCAGAGAAGCAAAATTCATAAAATCCCTCAATTAGAACCCAAGATATCAATTAAAAAATTTTAATTTTTCGAGCGATTTTATCTGGCACGTGTTTGATAAATCGTTTGAGATGAGGCATAGACGGGAGACTCTGCGTCGCTTATCCGTGGACATAAAATAATGCATTTGAAATGGAGTGGGATTTCTATAGGCTATATAATCTTTTTTTTAATATTGGATTTTTGGATCTGAAAATTATGCATTTCTGCTTAAAATGGGCTGTGAATTCAGATTTTCTAAATATTTTCAAATTCGGTCGGTAACTAATAATTTTAGCAAAATCCTGAATTTTGTATAGAAAAAGAAATAAAACGCTAATGATTTTCCTATTTCATTTCAATGTGTCTCGGTTTCTATTGGTCCGATCACAACGCGGTCTGGCTCATTCGACTTGATACGATAGAACTTACTGATTTTAGTTCCAAGTTTCACCACCAGGGGAGCTGTCTTATATCGTGTTCTATGGGCCCCGATTACTACGGGGTTTGGCTCATTCTACTGGATTTTGATAGCCTTACAGATTTCAATTATGATCGTATAAAACACATTGCGCCTCCCAGTGATGGAAGATAGAACTAATGGATCTTGCAGTGCGTGCGCAGTACTCCTGCTATACGGTGCTGCAGATAGTGAGGAGGCTTGCCTGCAGTTCGTTTAAGGTGACAATAAAGGATTTTCGGGTGCGTGTGCAGCATTCTCCTTTTTACAACTAGATTTTTCATGTAATTTTTATGCGGCTGTAAAACCGTTATACTTATAACCGATAAAAATTTCAAAGAGTTCGGACAACAAGATATTTTTAAAAAACTAAGAAACAGCCCTACGTGAAAAAACAAGAAAATGTCTTCCTACGAGCGCTTTAACCACTGCATATCAATATTTTTTCGCGAATTTTTAATAAAAAATATACGTTCATACAAAATCGGGTTAAAGATATAAAATCATACAAATTTGGGGATTATTTAAATTTATTATTATGGGCACGCGCGAAGCCGGGTGGATCAGCTATTATAATCTAAAATTTACTATGTTTCTTCATATAATATTATTTGTTAAAAAAATTAAAAATCACAAAGCAAATTTCATGCACAGTTTTAACAAACACATAACAAAGAATATGTACAGAAATTTTAAAGATCAATCTTAAATAAAAAACTTTAGCACTTTTTAAGTACGAAAAGGAATAAAAATATTAATGTTGATAAAAAGCCATTTAAAGTTTTCTTTTGTGAAAAAGAACCCCTTTAAAAGGTCTTCCACTGGTCCCTTTTTTTCAATACCAGTATTTGTGCTAGGTTTTCACAAGATTTACAGGAAAAATTACGTTCCGTGTTGGTTTTTACAAAATTTATAAGAAAAATCTAAAACAAAGATTTATCTAAAAAAAGCGGTATTCAAAAAACGGACCGAGTAGGAGGCTTGCTTGATCTGCAATCCTGTACATATTATTAAACATATAGTAATATTAAACTGGCACATTTGACAATTTAACCACATACAAAAATGAGAGGTATATAAATTGAGTTCATGAATTAAAAAAACCGATACTTTCACCATTTTTTAGGGGAGAATACTGTCTCTTCTTAAGCATTGAAATTAACTTAGGTACCTTTTATTAAATATTTCAATAGGTTTTAATCACTATCTGATATATTTAATAAATGAAATCATTAGTACATTATATTCTATCAAATCATTCATATCTTGGGACTAAGGTATTAGATAAAAGAAATAGCTTTACGCTTTAATTTATTAAATGGTTTTCTGAAAAATATTTTAAGAAATTACCACTTACAAAAGAGAAAAGCAAAAATATAACCTACAGAATGTAGTATGAGTATGTAGTATGTAGTACAGAATGGTATGAATTTTGCATGAAACCTCTATTTTATAGCTATGCATTTCAATCACGTTTACTGATGTTAATTTAAGTATAAATCATACTTAGGGACAATATTTTGCTTTTTTCTAAATTTATTAATTGATTTGAAAATTACATTTTTATTTATGAAATTGTTATATTTTATTAAATATTAAATTTTGCCATATATCATTTTTTGCAACACCGATCTTTTTTTGTTGATAACATACTGCGCCGCAGCTACTCTATTTATCATCTGATGTAAAAAAGAAATTGCAATTTTCTTATGTTTTACGATTTATTAATAGTGATGCATAATGACGCCGATGACATGATGTCTATCTGGCTTGATTTCTGATTCCGTGGCAAGAACCACAATAACATTTGCTGTTATTCTGATACCATAAAACATAGCATAACTGGAGTACAACCGGATTTGTGATTTACTTTTTAAATTTAGAAACTAGTATGGTAAACGTTTTGCATTAAGAGTCTTTTAGCAATACAGATAATCATATTTATTTGAAACAATTAAAATAATTGTAATATCAAACATTGAACGATCTTTTAATGTGAATAAAGGAGAGGCATGCAGACTATAACCACAAAGCGTAACAAGATATTAGTTCGTTACTATTATTAATATTTTATTTACTTGTTTAGATGGTAATTATAACTAACGAGCTCATTTTAATCATACTCATTACACTAAACCTACTTTAATTTTGTATAAAGAATAGATATTAAATGCATACTTTGAAATTTATCAAAATCATTTAGGAATTCAAATAGTGAGTAGTGTAATCCACAGTAAAAAATAAAAAATTAAATTATTATATTATAGCTTCATTCCTTCAAGAATATGTATCATTATTATTATTTGGATAATTAAAATCTTTTAGCAATATCATATTTAAATTCTTCTGTTTTTTCAAGATTTGTTATTGAAGTTCTTTCTATGTCTAAACATTTTAATTATATAGATCGAAAAAATAATCTTTTTACATACCATTGTCATTCTTTATGGCATCAACATTTTGTAGTATTACGAGTAATACAAGTGTCTTTCGCGAAAATTAAATACAAAAACATTACAATGACATTGACGTATACATATCATAACACGCCAACGCTATTGTAATTATTTTCGGAGTGATAAGAAACTTCGGACCAATCTGAAGTCCTTAATCCAGAACACAAATCCTTATAAAACGACAGTTTATTGTCTAGAGCAGCGTTTCTTAAACTGTGATCCGCGGACCCCTGGGGGTCCATGAGCTTACAGCTGGGGGTCCTCAAGCCCAGTGTTGAATTCAGGCATTTTCTTCGAAAGGAATTTCTGTAGTTCCGGGAAGGATTAGGAGTATTTTAGTATAAAACATTAATAAGCAAAAAAAGTCAAATCTGTCGGCGGAGACATTTCAATGCTCCGAAGGCAGAATCTGTGAGAAAATATTAAGAACCTATTGATTCAGCATGTAAATAGCCAGTCCTTTTTTCGCATGGCATCTAGATGAAAGTTTAGACATTTGTAATACAGTAAGTTAATTGTTTTTGTTCATTATTTATTTGGTGGTAAGATATGTGACAATTCCTTCTTTTGCAAATCCTTGAAACTCACACAACAAGTGTAGCGCTATTCACACGTTTAAACAGTTTCATACAAGAAAAATAATTTAGGCCTTCAAGACGTGTTGGGAAAAAGTACAGATGAGGCTCGAACTATGAGTGAAACTTTTAATGCTTTGAACAGCTTGGTTAAAGTTAAAGCACCACATGTTGTTTGGACACACTGTTGTACTCACCATGAGTTGCTGGTTGTCAAACAATGTATGGAGATTTGAAGACTACATTCAATGAAATTGTTTCAGTAGTAAATTATATCAAGAATTTTTAAAATAATGTGCGAAGAAATTGGAGTATGAGTAAACAGGTATTTTTGCATACAGAAATTAGGTGGCTGTCACGATGGTTAAATTTAAATTTTTGCACTTACGTATTTTAATGGACTCCAAATTTCATTTGAATGATCGTTTCAATGAATTCTCCTGGCATTTGATGGTTATTTTTAATTTTTTGAATGAGCTGAATTTAAACTTACAAAGAACTTTGGTACACGTTTTCAAAGTACAGAACAAAGTAAAATCAACAAAAAAAAGTATTTGTGGGCAAATGAAAGTAATATTTGAATCCTTCCCAACATTATTCGATTTCTTTTAAATGTCTAGCAATACAATTTCCCCTGCTGTTATCGAAAATGAGTTGAGTTTAAGTTAGGAATACCTGAAACTAATGAAAAAATCTTTCGGAGTTTATTTTCCTCACTCCAAGTCAGAAAGTGAGTGGATGACGCAATTAATTCACTAATTTCCAAGAAATTAGTGAAATAAAAACCTTGATTTGGAACAAGAATACGATGCGGAATTATCATGCGATGGTTCCATGAAAATTGCTTTCAAGCCATTGAAGAATTACTTCCCTTCTGCACCACATATTTGTGTGAATAGAATTTTCTTCAACCTTGTACACATGAAAAACAACTTTAGAAATCGACAGAATGTCGAACAAGACTTACTTAAACATTGAACGACATGCTGCACATATAATAGCAAAAGATAAGCAGCATACTTCTCATAGAAAATAGTAGTACGTATATTTTACCTGTCTTAAAATGTATATTGCAATTATTTTTCTTATTAATGTAATTGATTTTTCCAACACCTTTAATTAAATAAAGAATGCCTGTAATGAAATACAAATAAGGTGTATACCCATTAAAATAATTTCTTATCTTATATTAAGAAAAAAATTGTTGGGGGTCCCCGAAATGCATATCACATAAAAAGGGGTCCGCGAGATCACAAAGTTTAAGAAACGCTGGTCTAGAGAATATTCCTCGTCTCATCCAACAATTATATGTAGTGTTTTAGTGGTCTACGCAGTCTGCATTAGCACTCAACAAAACCACAAAACCAAACGATACAGGTGTTTTCTCTTCATACATTACAGCTGTTCCTTAATTATTACTATGATTCGGAAGTTAATAGTATAATATTTTATGACACTGCTGCTTAATTCAAATTTGAAGAATAATTTTTCACAATGATTTTTATAAAAATATCTCTCTTCGGAAAGCGCAAAATTGTATCCTTCGACACACAATTCGTTTATTTTCGCCATTTTGGAAGAATAATGAAACTGAAAATATCAGACGATAATTTAAATTTCAAATAATATAATAGTCTATTACCTTTTTTTCCCCTCACAATATTTGCATTTTTTAATATTTTATGAAATTGTTCTAAAAATGTACAAACACCCTCTGTTGCTGAAAAAGAAAGAAAGAAAGAAAAAAGACACTTTATGAAGAGAAAGAAGGTTTTTTTCCCTTGTCATTCTTTAAATTTTTCTACTTTTATTTACTGTGGAATAAGCTACTGGGAAAATAATAGTTCTTTTTCGCTTCTGTAAAACTAAAACTGAAAATATGAATAAGTATCTCCTGTGTTTTTCATACTTTTTGTACATTTTATTTTTTATTCTGAAAATAATACATTTCATTTAATAGCCCTGAAACAAGTAGCAGTAATGAATGCACATGCGAGCAAAGTAAATGCATGTCACTTTTCTGGCTTTTGATAATTTAACTGAACATTTTATATTTCATGATTTAAAATAATAATAATAATAATAATAATATATCTATATATCACGAATTACTTTAACTAATTAAACACTAACAGGAAACAAATGATTATTGAAGTTAAACAAGTGTTCCAAGTAATTTTTATAAAGCATCTGTTTATTTCATTCCACAAACACACAAACAGAACTCTGCTTCCATCCTATTTTTATATTATTTTCTGCTGTTTCCGATGGTACGAGTAATTTATAATTAATAAACTATTATTTTTTTCATATAATATATTACGCAAATGAAAAACCCAAATAAAAACATTTGTCCTCTTGGAGTACAAGCAGGATTATTTTTTGTATCATAATTTCCAATTAAAAATAAATTGAAATTGATCTATATAAAGATCATTCTCCTGTAGGTCAGAAAATAAATTACTGAATAAAAATTAAATTAAAAGAGACCCAGAAAATGAAACGGATCCAAACTTCTGAAATGCATTGTTGTCCCTAGTTCTCCTCATATTCAAAGATTATTGAAATTCACATTTTGGTCTCAACGTTGATTCATAATATGGTGGGGTAGGTATTTTGTTTATGCATGTGACGTCACAAAAAAAAAAATGCCAAAAAATTTTTCACAATGAATAACAAGTTTTGAATCGTTCTTGTATATTTTTGTTAAGTTTTCTAAGCAGTTCACATTTTAGTCACACTGTGACGTCACTACGTGGTCATATTTTGGTCATAGATGTGACATGACCAATGTGACTTGCAGTGACATCACTGCGACCATATATGCTATACGGGAAGCTAATATTCCTTGTAGTGTAGGTCTTGGTCCAAAACATTATTTTTATTGCCTTATTATATTAATCCATTTAGTACATCGTGAATTTTTCCAATATGATGAAAAGATTAACTCATGAGAATATTGAAAATTTAAAAAAAAAAAAAAAACATAATATCTTTCTAGATTGCTTGTGAAGGAAGTTTTAATCTAATGAAGTACTATATTCAAAATTAAAACGCTACCACCGCCTTATACAAATTTAGAAGATATTATTTCGTCAGTTTTTGTTGTTTTGATTGTGTGTAACTGTTTCATGTAAATAAACTTTTTTTTATTTTGAAATTTTTCTTAATCTCTTTGTTTCTGCACCATGTGTTAATTATTTTATTTAATGGCTTATTTTACTGCTTAGAATTTTTTAAATAATATTAATCCTTAAAGGGATTTTTTTTTTAATTATTAACTCTTATCAGTTACAATTTCTTCGGAAAGAGCAATACGCTTTGTAATCTTTTAAGTTTTTATGTTTAGGGTAACCATTATCTGTATTATCTTATAAACTTGAATTAGAGGGTTATTAGCTTTATTAATTCATGAAAATTGCAGTAACAAAGTATGCAGTAGGGTGGGCCGAAAAAAACTTTTTTTTTTTTTTTTTTGATTCGCTATACCGCAGAAAACTTTGCTTTATGGTTGCTTAGTAAAATAAAATGAAAAAAGAAAATTATTAAATTTTAATTTTAGTGGCAGAGCTGCTCAAACTAATTTTTTGGAAAGCAATAGTTTTCTTTATTTTTTAAAAGCTATAAAAGAAAAAAACCGCTATAGTGAAAAATCTTTAAAGGAAGGATATAAAAACACATTTTAATAAAAAAAGAAGCAAAATTACTTCATTTGAGGTAGCACAAAGCATTTAAAAAATCCTTAAGTTAACGCAATCAAGTTTTATTCACTCAGTGAATGTTGGCCGGGTCTTTTCTTTCTGTTTTGATTCGCTATACCGAAAAAAACTTGTGTCTAGGGTTGCTAAGTAAAATGCAAAAACAAAATAAATAAAATTTTACTTCTGGGGGTAGCGCAAAAGGCCTAAAATTTGAGAAAAAACGCGTTTTAGGCCTAATTTTAGGCCTTTTGCGCTACCACCAGAAGTAAAATTTTATTTATTTTGTTTTTGCATTTTACTTAGCTACCCTAGACTAAAGTTTTTTTTCGGTATAGCGAATCAAACCAGAAAAAAAGACCCGGCCCACAACCCGGCCAACATTCACTGAGTGAATACAACTTGATTGCGTTAACTTAAGCATTTTTTAAATGCTTTGCGCTACCTCAAATGAAGTAATTTTGCTTCTTTTTTTATTAAAATGTGTTTTTATATCTTTCTTTTAAAGATTTTTTACTATAGCGGTTTTTTTTCTTTTATAGCTTTTAAAAAATAAAGAAAACTATTGCTTTCCAAAAAATTTGTTTGAGCCGCTCTGCCGCTAAAATTAAAATTTAATAATGTTTTTTTTTTTCATTTTATTTTACTAAGCAACCCTAAAGCAAAGTTTTGCGCGGTATCGCGAATCAACAAAAAAAAGTTTTTTTCGGCCCACCCTAGTATGCATATATACTCTAGATGTTTGGGGATAGACGTGTAATTTTGTAGCAATTTTTTTAGAAGTGTCTAGTTCGCTAAAGCAGTATTTAACATCTTCCTTCATTCAAAGTAAAAAATATTGATTATAATTAATACAAGGTCAAAACTTTTTATAAATTTCAGGTCTAAGAAATTTTCATACCAAAATTTGGGCCCAGGCATAAATCCGTAGCAAATTATTCGGCTAAATCTTTATGCGTTACATCACTAATAATTATAATTTTGATGCAAAACAACAGTAAGTAGTGAAATCTCTATCTCTATAAAACAGTATGTGTCTGTCTGCCTGCCCGAGCATTTTACCGTAATTATAACACCTAGGATTCTGAAATTTTTGTCATGTGTAGATACTATCAGCGGAAAGTGTACCTCGCCGCCGGATTTTTAAATTTTATTTTAGATTTTTTTAAAATTAAAACGTGTATATGGAATTTTGGGTTCGAGGTTATTTCAAGCTCTCCGCATGAAATAGCCTCGGCAACGCCATCCGTGGCAACGAAGCAGCCAGCCAATGAGAGCAGGTGTGATTATGTCAGGATCCAGGATCTAGCGACGACAGTTTAGTTCGTAGCTTACGCGGCTGTTTAGCTACAAATTCCATTGTTTTGTTTATTTTTTAGATTTATTTTAAAGAAAAGGAATATATTTTTGGCTAATTGAGGTTAAAGTAAGTTAGTTTTGATTGTATTCATTATTTGTATGTTTAGTTGCCCGCATATATTATGTGTTTGGTAAGAATATAACTTGCATTTTACTGAATGTTTTCAAAACGTTCACATATCTGCTCATGTTCTGAAATGAAACAAACTGTTTTCAATAACAGATCTTAATTAATCAAATTAATCTTACACTTTACTATAAAATGTACAGTTCTACAATTTATCGCATGTTACAACGTTCACGGAAACTAAAAATGTAGTCAAAAACTGTAACAGAAAGATTGCAAATTAACAAATTCATATATATAAGATATAACTTTAAACTGATAGGCCTCATCAACTGTTGTCGAAATCAATGTAATGTAAATATTTCTTAAATATTATGATTTTGTTTAAGAATTGGAAGCATTCAATGAAGTGTAGGATGTATTTTTTCATCAAAACAATTTGATTTGTAAGTATGAGGTAAAAAAAAAAATCACCGTTTTTTCACATGATGAGTTTCATCAGAAAGTAAAACAATAAATAAATATGAATGATTTGCGGAGCTGTTTCAAAATAATTATAAAGAATAAGTCTTTAAAAATGTAAAACCAATGTTATTTCTGGCCAAGTTTTTTTTTAAATAATTATAAACCATTTTAATTTGTAAGCATGTTGTAAAAAAATCACCATTTTGTGACAAATTTTGTGTTTTATAAGAATTGCCCAAGAACGGTCATGCAATGTGGTATAAAATTTATGTTGTCATCGCACTCTTTATAATTATTTTTGTTGAGGGTTTTTAGGTGATGTTATTGAATTAGTGATAGAAACAGCTCCGCAAATCATTCATACTTACTTATTGTTTAACTTGCTGATAAAACTCATAATATGTGAGAAAACGGTGACTTTTTTTTTTACTTCATATTTACAAATTAAATTGTTTTGAGGATTGTAAGTATGAGGTAAAAAAAAATCACCGTTTTCTCACATAATGAGTTTCATCAGAAAGTAAAACAATAAATAAATCTGAATGATTTGCGGAGCTGTTTCAAAATAATTATAAAGAATAAGTCTTTAAAAATGTAAAATCAATGTTAATTCTGGCCAAGTTTTTTTTTAAATAATTATAAACCATTTTAATTTGTAAGCATGTTGTAAAAAAATCACCATTTTGTGACAAATTTTGTGTTTTATAAGAATTGCCCAAGAACGGTCATGCAATGTGGTATAAAATTTATGTTGTCATCGCACTCTTTATAATTATTTTTGTTGAGGGTTTTTAGGTGATGTTATTGAATTAGTGATAGAAACAGCTCCGCAAATCATTCATACTTACTTATTGTTTAACTTGCTGATAAAACTCATAATATGTGAGAAAACGGTGACTTTTTTTTTTACTTCATATTTACAAATTAAATTGTTTTGAGGATTGTAAGTATGAGGTAAAAAAAAATCACCGTTTTCTCACATAATGAGTTTCATCAGAAAGTAAAACAATAAATAAATCTGAATGATTTGCGGAGCTGTTTCAAAATAATTATAAAGAATAAGTCTTTAAAAATGTAAAATCAATGTTAATTCTGGCCGAGTTTTTTTTAAATAATTATAAACCATTTTAATTTGTAAGCATGTTGTAAAAAAATCACCATTTTGTGACAAATTTTGAGTTTTATAAGAATCGCCCAAGAACGGACATGCAATGTGGTATAAAATTTATGTTGTCATCGCACTCTTTATAATTATTTTTGTTGAGGGTTTTTGGGCGATGTGATTGAATTTTTTTTAAAGAAACAGCTCCGCAAATCATTCATATTTTCTTAATGTTTAACTTGCTGATAAAACTCATAATATGTGAGAAAACGGTGATTTTTTTTTTACTTCATATTTAAAAATTAAATTGTTTTGAGGATTGTAAGTATGAGGTAAAAAAAATAATCACCGTTTTCTCACATAATGAGTTTCACCAGAAAGTAAAACAATAAATAAATATGAATGATTTTCGGAGCGGTTTCAAAATAATTATAAAGAATAAGTCTTTAAAAATGTAAAGTCAATGTTATTTCTGGCCGAGTTTTTTTTTTAAATAATTATAAACCATTTTAATTTGTAAGCATGTTGAAAAAAAAAAAATCACCATTTTGTGACAAATTTTGAGTTTTATAAGAATCGCCCAAGAACGGACATGCAATGTGGTATAAAATTTATGTTCTCATCACACTCTTTATAATTATTTTTGTTGAGGGTTTTTGGGCGATGTGATTGAATTTTTGATAGAAACAGCTCCGCAAATCATTCATATTTATTTAATGTTTTAACTTGCTGATAAAACTCATAATATGTGAGAAAACGGTGATTTTTTTTTTCTTCTTATTTACAAATTAAATTGTTTTGAGGAAAAAATACATCCTACACTGCACTGAATGTTTTAATTTCTTAGCAAACTCATAATGTTTAAGAATTATTTACATTATATTGAGTTCGACAACAGTTGATGAGGCATATCAGTTTAAAGATGTATCTTATATATGAGTTTGTTAATTCAATGATGTGAGGTTTATGATTATTTATTTATTGTTAATTACAATTTTTTTTCTGTTACTGTTATTGGACTACATTTTTAGTTCCCAAGAACGTTGTAATATGCGATAAATTGTAGAACATTACATTTTATAGTAAAGTGTAAGATTAATTTGATTCATTAAAATTTGTTATTGAAAACAGTTTGTTTCATTTAAGAACATGAGCTGATATGTCTAGCGCTATGAAAACATTCAGTAAAGTGCAAAATATATTCTTACCAAACACATAATATATGGGGAAAACTACGCATAAAAGAATGAATACAATTGAAACTAACTTATGTGAACCTCAATTAGCCAAAAATATATACCTTTTCTTTAAAATAAAACTCAAACATAAACAATACAATGAAATCTGTGGCTAGCTGTGAACATGAACTGCCGTCGCTGGATCATCCCATATTCACACCTGCTCTCATTGGCTGTCTGCTTTGTTGCTGTGGATTGGCAGAGAGCATGGAAAAGCCTCGAATCCAGAATTCCGTATGCACGTTTTAATAAAAAAAAATCTAAATTGAAATTAAAAAATCAGGCCTAGGTGTTATAATTACGGTGTTTTCCTCAAGCAGGAAGACAGAATAGGTTTGTTTGTATAGAGGTTTGTGTGTTGTGCTGTTTTTAATAAAGACAGTTGCATTTTTTCCGCGACCTTTTCACGAAAGTTTTTTCTGCGAACCTTTCACAAAATTTTCATAAAAATAATTTTTTCCACAATCCTTTGACTACATTCAAGTTTTTCCTGCAATTATTTGACGAAATTTGCTTTTTTGTGATCCTTTAACGAAATTAGTGTTTTTTCCACATACTTTTGTCGAGATTCATGTTTTTTCAGTGATCCTACGACGTAATTCGTGTTTTTTTCAGCGATCCTTTAACGAAATTCACATTTTTCCTGTAATCCTTTGGCAAAATTTGCGTTTTCCCCGCAATCCTTGGATGAAATTCGCATTTTTCCGTGATCCTTTGATGAAATTTGCTTTTTTAATGATCGTTTGACAATATTCGTGTTTTCTCTGCTGCCTTTTGACGAGATTCATGTTTTTTTAGCGATCCTTTTACAAAATTCATGTTTTTTCAGCGATCATTTGATGAAATTCGTGTTTTTCTTGCGAACCTTTGTCGAAATTCGCGTTTGCCAGCGATTCTTTGATAAAATATGCTTTTTTAGCACTTTCCAACCTAGTTGAAAAGTGCTTATGACTTCGGTTTGTCTGGCCGTCTGCCGTCTGCCGTCTGTCCGTGCTCTAACTCCCGTAAATACGCTCGGATTGCTCTGCAATTTTTATATGTTATTGTCGTTATCTATAGCATGTTCCCTATTTCAACGGAAGTGTGTAGCACTTATAGTTTTATTACAGGGACACTCAAAAGAATTACGTTACATTGCGGTCTATGGGGAAAAATCATTTGCGGTTTATTTAAATAATGTTTCACTATTTTAAACGCATTGAAGTTTATATATATCACTAAGGTGCATTCGAAGAAGCTTAATATGGAATAGGGTGTGCATAGCACTTATAGTTACTTTACAGGGACAGTCAAAAGAATTCCGTTACATGACGTCTATGGAGAAAAATCGTCTGCGGTTTATTTAAATAATGTTTCACTATTTTAAACGCATTGAAATTTATATATATATATATATCTAAGGTGCATTACAAGAGGCTTACTACAGAATAGTGTGTGTATAGCAGTCATCATTCATTTACAGGGACACACAAAAGAATTCTCTACTGTCTATTAACACTAATTCCTGGAAGTGCGTTTTAAGTTACTGAACGCGAATTTAATTTTAACTCGCTTTTTGTCTATTACGTGGTGTGTATAAATTCTGTAGATCCTATACAGGGCAGCACAAAAGTTCGCGAACACATTTCCGTTTATTGACAGAAACTCCAGAAAGATAATTTTAAACTGTGCTACGCGTTTCCTAACTAAACTAAAATTTAGCATCCTAGCATATACAAATCTATAGATCATATACAGGGCTGAATAAAAGTATTCGGATATTTTTCCGAATATTGTATCTGTTGGAAATTCCTGAAATTATGTTTTTAAATATGTTATGCGTTTTCCAAATTGTTTACTTAGATGTTATCTTTTAGCTTATTAAACGGTATGTTTTGTAAAATTATTTTGGAAGCGTTGGAAAGTGCTACATAATCTATGCTTGACGCATGATTTTTCGTTCTTGTTCTATTATGATAGGGAAAAGCGGATTAGGATAGGTAGATAGGGAAACCCCATTATCAGATCGGGACATTAGATGTAATTAAGAAACATTTCCCAGGTAAAAAAAAATCAGCAAGAAACCTTTAAAATATATATGATTTTGAAGGTATTTTGAAGGTTTCTGCAGGTATTTTGAAGGAAAATGAAAACTGCAGGTTTCTTTCAGGAAATATTACAGGTTTTTTAAAGGTTTTATTCAGGGTTATTTCAGCACGCTTATAACCTTCAAATTACCTTCAAAAGTCATTACAGGTATTTTGAAGAAAAACGGGAACAGCTTTTCATGCAGGAAATACGAAGGCTTTTTTAAAGTTTTTGTGCAGGTTTATTTCAGCAAGCTAATGGCCTACAAATTACCTTCAGTGACTTAGCAAATCTTCCCTAAAATCACTACAGGCATTTTGAAGGAAAAGAAAAACTGCGTTACATGCAGAAAATTTTAAAGGTTTTTCTAAATGTTTTGTTATAGACGATATGGTTAAGTATCTAACTCATATTCAAATAGCTTTTTACTGGAAAAGGCCAGAGCCACATAGAGCGGGGTGAGGGGGGGGGGAGATAATTAAAAAATATTATGTTGGTTATATCCTCCTTCTCTCAGTGTTTAATAATTTTATAATATTCGAAAATAATAAATTTAAAAAAGAAAATTAGTTAAAATTTAAATTAATTGTTCAAAATTCTTCGAGAGGTGTCCCCCCCCCCCCCCCGTCTGAAATCAACACTGCCCTGAAATACCCAATTTTAAGATTATTTATTAGCACTATTACATAAAAGTTAAAAGAAAAACAGGACAAATATTAACTGCCATGAGTGATTAAGGGCAGTACCCCCCTCTCCCTCCCACACACTACGAGATGAATATTCATAATTTATCTTTCTCTGAATGTTTAATTATTTTAAGTTACTCAAAAAATAAATTTTACTATCTCTAAAAATTGAAGAAAAAAAATGTCAATTAAATTACAAAACCTGGGGGGAAAAAAGAGCCCCCCTCCGCTCTTTTCTGACTTCATCACTTCCCTGATTCTCAATTTAGGGTCCTTTTTAAACACGCACTCGAAAAGAATAAATTTTACTATCTCTTTCAAATTCGGCGAAAAAGAAAATTACATTAATTAAATTTTAAAATCCGGGGGGGGGGTTCCCTCTGCCCCCCCCCCTCTTAGCGAAAATTTTGTAGTTCCTCTTTCTTTTAGTGTTTAATTACTCATAAAGAATAAATTTTACAATGTCTTTCAAAGAAAAAGAAATTTTTTTTTATTAAGTTTCAAATCCTCCGGGGGGGGGGGGTCGATCCCGCGGGCCACCGATGCCCTAATTCAACACTGCTTTGAACTACCCCTTTGAGATAAATTTTTAACACATAAATATAAAAAAATAATGAATAAATGACTTTTATGGGGAATTTAAGGGGGAAAGCCCCCCCCCACTTCCCCCCAACGGGAAATTTGTACTTTCTCTTAGTGTTTAATTATTTTTAATTACTCGAAGAAAGAATAAATTTACCGTTTTACAAAATCGGTCAAATAAGAAATGAAATAAATTAGAAAATAAATTTCAAACAAAATAAGAAATTAAATTTCCTTTCCCTTTCCACTTTTTGAAGCCCCCCTCCCCCCCCCTCCCAGGATTAAAGCTAGTGGGATAATACAGGTGGTATTATTAACTTCAGACATGACTTCCAGTTTTTATGAAAATTACTTCAAAAACAAATGAAAACATTTGATTTTTTTTCGCAACAGACACGGCATTTCTGACTCCATAGTGATGTTCTAATGGAGGAAGCAACACTTCTTCTCAACTCAGCTCTGAGCTGAGCCGAAGCTGTTTACATTTTCTTTTGAGTCGCGGCGTTGATAACGTTTGTGTATTATTTTCCGTAATTCGCTACCGCTAGCTTTGTTAATGTAATAAGTAACGCCTTAATTAATTTTTTGAATGTTTATACATAGCCATAAGATGGCTAAAAATATGTACTGACGCATTTCTACAAAACTAGGCTCTCATTTAAAAAATTAGATAGATTCATGTATTTATAAAAAATACCACGAGGCCTACCAAAAAAATATTTTTAAGTATTTTTAATGTGTCGTTCACATTATCTTATTTTAGCCCTTTTTTTATATACTTTAATAGCGATGGAGTTAATTTAAAGTTTGTTGCCCCCACAATTATGATTATGCCAAGGTTGCAGCTATGATTTTACCGAAATCATCGCCAAGCTCACATATGCATCGTACATATGCCAGGGGTCGATGCAGGTTTTTTTTCTTGGGGCCCATTTTGTGAAAAATAAAGTTTATTTTTGTGAAATTTATTATATTTTTGTGAAAACATTTGTAACGAAAGTTGAAATCCAGTTATACTCAAATTCGAACCAAGCATTTATAAACAAAAACTTCTTAAAATCCTTTTGCTGAGGTTTTCTGCTCTGGTGAACTTGTTTGTTTACAAATTACACATTTTAAAACATCATAAAATAATAAATAAATAATAAATGGTAAGTTTTTATGGAACAGAATTTTGTGAAAGGACCTATTTTAGTAAAAGTAATTTTGTGAAGGACCCCATTTTATTAAATTTATTTTTGTGACAAGGCCTTAAATAGGCCCCAAATTTTGTCTGGATCGACCCTTGTATGCACATATATACCAAACACACATGCCATATACGTCATTATATACATATTTACATCTTGTATGTCAATATATATATATATATATATATGCATCATATGTGACTATAACTTTCGGCCATATCAATCACAAAATGTTAAACACATCATATAGTATTATTATAATGTCATATTTGATTTATAATTTGGTGAGAAATCTTGGTCGCTGGATGATTTTTTAAAAAATATTAATTTTACATTATCTTATAATAAAAAAAATGCAGAAAATGAATCCTGAAAAAGTGTTTTATGGTGTTCAATGGATAAATAAGCTAATTTTTTTTTCTTTAAATCCAAAGTTCTTCCTTATTAAAAACAAGTAACATCATCCAAAATTTTAAAATATGCTATCAAGCAGGGGTGTAAAAATCTAGGCGCCAATGGGTCGATTCCAAGGGGGCTCTCAATAGAAAAATTGTGTACGAGATTACGGAATCGCAATGATTACAGCTGATTACTGTGATATAGATTACGGTTGATTACACTCAGAAATACGTAATTACAGTTGATTACACTTTGATTACACTGCTACAAGTTGTGATTTAACAGTTTTACTCGATTTTACTGCATTCCAAAAGCTGTTAAACTTCTAGAGACAACTGTAGGAGGTTGTCAAACTGATTTAATAACAAACAAGGAAAAAAATAAAACAACCGTACAAAATACTCAAAAAACAATAGAAAAATTTTCAAACATACACATACATGTATGAATAAGTGATTCATTTACCATTTTCCAAAACGTTGAAAATGTGTACTTTTTCTTCTTTTATTAAGCATGCATTAAATACGAAACTGGATCCGTTCGAATCCGAGTTTGGGCGCGAAACGGATTCGGTCTATAAATTTTATGCCAGTCTTCGGGCTCGGGTGGGTTCAAGATAAAATATTTTAATTTATTTTTTCACAAATTGAAAAGAGCGGAAAGAAAAAAACTTGCTATTTGAGAAACAAGCACATACTCTAAGTTTCTTAAAGTGTTTTAAATTCATTTTAAAAATTGTTTGAAATAGAATTGAGTTGTTATTGATAGAACAAAAGTACAAATATTCTACCTGATTTTAAAGCCTGTGCATGGTCAGTGTTAATAATATTAAAAAAAAAACCCTGACGGCTCGGCCTACAGGCACAGGTAGATTTCAAAGACGCAGACCGTGGGGCGCCTGTTTGTCGGGAATTGCGAAAGAAATGACTTTTTTGCGGTGATGCGGCAGTTGGAACCGCCTACTTCGAAACCTAACTTGTTTGCAGGTGGAACCAGCAGGGATTTTTTTATTTTTATTTATTTATTTATTTATTTATTTATTTTTGCTATAAGAGTTGGTCCTATAAAAAACTTGTCAATATAAAAGTTTTAGATAATATTAAGAGGATTTATAATAAATTTAAGCAGATTTGAAATCTTGGGATTTGACGAAGTTATGAATTTTTTTCTTCACCCCCCCCCCGCTCCACATGCCTTTAAGGCAATTTTTAATTATATCAAAAATCTGTCGTACATAAATTTTCGGCCCTTCTCCTAAAAACAATAATAACTTCAAACGGATTCGATACATATCATAGTTAAAAAATTATGGGGCTTTTTCTGTTTTAACAAAAAGCCCCCCATCCCCCCCCCCCTTGGTTCGATTTTGCCCATTAACGAACTTGACCGAGATTTTATGCCCCTTGATTTTAAGTATCAGTTTCGACAAGATGCGGGAGTTGGAACCACCTACTTCGAAAAATAACTTGTTTGCAGGCGGAACCGGCAGGGATTTTTTTGTTTTTATTTATTTTTTTTTTTTTTTTGCTATAACTGTAGGTCTTATAAGAAACTTCTCAATATAAAAGTTTTAGATAATATTAAGAGGATTTATAATAAATTTAAGCAGATTTGAAACCTTGGGATTTGACGAAGTAATGAATTTCTTTCTTCTACCCCCCCCCCTCCCCTTGCCCTTAAGGCAATTTTTAATTATATCAAAAATCTGTCATACATAAATTTTCGGCCCTTCTCCTAAAAATAATAATATCTTCAAACGGATTCGATACGTATCATAATTAAGAAATTATGGGTTTTTTCTGCTTTCACAAAAAGTCCCCCCCCCCTGGTTTGATTGTGCCCATTAACGAACTTGACCGAGATTTTACGCCCCTTGATTTTATGTATCAGTTTCGAAAAAATGCGGGAGTTGGAACCGCCTACTTCGAAAAATAACTTTTTTGCAGGCGGAGCCGGCAGGAATTTTTTTTTTTTTTAATTTTTTTTTTTTATTTGCTATAACGGTTGGTCCCATAAAAAACTTGTCAATATAAAAGTTTTAGATAATATTAAGAGGATTAATAATAAATTTACAAGGATTTAATATCTTGTGAATTGACGAAGCTATGATTTTTTTTCTTCTAACCCCCCCCCCCTTGGGGCCATTTTTAATTATATAAAAAATCTATCATACATAAATTTTCTGCCCTTTTCCTATAAGTAATAATAACTTTTAAAAGATTCGATACGTATAATAATTTAAAAATTATGGGGTTTTTTCTGTTTTCACAAAAAGCCCCCCATTTCCCCACTCCTCCCTTGGTTCGATTTTGTCTATTAACGAACTTGACCGAGATTTTATGCCCCTTGATTTTATGTATCAGTTTGGAAAAGATTTATGCAGAATTTTTCCAGTTATCGTGTCCATAAAAAAGTGACATAGATAGATAGATAGATAGATATAAACTTTTGAACTGGGGGTGGTTTTGGGTTCTGGGAGTCATGGTTGTCGTAGATCTGCAAAAATTTTTCAAAATTTCCCACTTAGGTGAAAATGTAATAGGTAGTATTTCTTACGAAATCTACCTAAAACAGTGGGATATCCTTTGTCTATTATCCCTTTCTAAAGGCTTTTTGCGGGGCTTTTTGCGAAAACAGAAAAAACCCATAATTTCTTAATTATGATACGTATCGAATCCGTTTAAAGTTATTATTACTTCTAGGGAAAAGGGCCGAAAAGTTAAGTATGACAGATTTTTGATATCATTAAAATGACCCCAAGGGGGGGGGGAGGGGGGGTTTAGAAGAAAAAATTCATAACTCCGTCAATTCCCGAGATATCAAATCCGCTTAAATTTATTTTAAATCTTCTTAATATTATCTACAACTTTTATACTGACAGTTTTTTATAAGACCAACTCTTACGGTAAAATAAATAAATAAATAAAAAAATCCCTGCCGGCTCCGCCTGCAAACAAGTTAGGTTTCGAAGTGAGCGGTTCCAACTGCCGCATCATTTGATGAAGGTAATTTCTTCTGCAATTTCCAAAAAACAGGCGCCCCACGGTCTGCGTCTTCGAAAACTAGCTGTGCCTGTCGGCCGAGCCGTCAGGGATTTTTTTTTTGTTGTGGTTGCTGTTGGATTCGGGTCGGGTTCACTGTAATTGTTTCGGGTTGAGTTTTGATACTTTTGCGTCGTGTTCGGGTTAGTCTGATTCTGCAATAAAGCTCTAACGTTGTTGTTTCAAATGAAAAACTAAATATTTAAATAAGAAAGTCTTTTTACATGTTTATTTCTCTACATAAAAGGTAGAATTGATATTCGAAAAATGATTGTAAATTATTTTTTCTTAATTGTATTAAACTATAGACCTTTTTTTTTGGGGGGGGGGGGGTCGGATCAGGGTAGAAGTATTTCGAATTTCGGGTAGACAAAAAAATTTGTCGTTAAAATTTAATTTCTGCATTGGAAAATATTTTGATTTCGGAGTAGAGTTGAGTCGGGTAACCAATTTTACGCCCACCACTCGACAGTCGGGTGGTGGTTAGTTTTTAAAAAATGACTTGAGGTTAGTGTTTTTAAAATAAACGACTTGTTTGTTATGTTTGCGCTAAACCGACCCGAACGAGTTTTCGGGTTCGGATTGGGTTACGATTCGATAGATTTTTTTGTCGGGTTCGGTTTGAGTTTCGAGTTAGCTTCAATTTTCAGGTTCGGGTCGGGTTGCATGACGACGGAAATTATTTTGTCAGGTTCGGATCGGGATAAGGATCGGTGGATTTTTTTGTCTGGTTCCGGTCGGGATTCGGATTAACTTCAATTTTCTGGTTCTGATCGGGTTCCGTGATGACTAAAATTATTTTGTCGGGTTCGGAACGGATTACGTATAGATCGATTTGTATTTGTTTAGTTCGGGTGGGCTTTTGGGTTAATTTCAATTTTCAGGTTCGGGTCGGGTTGCGAGACGAAGGAATTTATTTTGTCGGTTTCGGATTGGATTACGGTCCGATGGATTAATTTTTTCGGGTTCGGGCGGGTTTCGGGTTTACTTAAATTTTTATATTTGGGTCGGGTTTCGGGTTAGCATAAATTTTCGGGTTCGGTCGGGTTTCAGGTTAACTTCAATTTTCAGGTTCGAGTCGGGTTACGAGACGAAGGAATTTATTTTTTTGGGTTCGGATTGGGTTACGGTTCGTTGTATTTCTTAGTCTGGTTCGGGTCGGGTTTCGGGTTAACTTATATTTTCTGGTTTGGATCGGATTGTGACACGAAGGAATGTATTTTATCGGATTCGGATCGGGTTACGGTTCGATGGACTTTTTTTTTGTCGGGTTGGGGTCGGGTTTCGGGTTAACTTCAATTTTCTGGTTCGGATCGGGTTGCGTGACGACGAAAATTATTTTGTCGAGTTCTGATCGGGTTACGTATGGATGGATTTTTATTTTTCTGGTTCGGATCGGCTTTCGGGTTAACTTCAATTTTCAGGTTCGGATCGGGTTGCGAGACGAAGAATTTATTTTGTCGGGTTCGGATCGGGTTACTGTTCAATGGATTTTATTGTCTGTTTCGGGTGAATTTCAGGGGGATGGTAATTTTTTGTCGGGATTGCGTCGGGTTTAGGGTTAAGTTAAATTTTCAGGTTCAGGTTGGATTTCGGGTTAACTTGAAATTTCAGCTTCGGATCGGGTTGCGTTGCGACGAATTTATTCTGTCGGGTTCGGATGGGGGTTACGATTCGATGGCTTTTTTCTCGGGTTATGGTCGGATTTCGAGTTAACTTCAATTTTCAGGCTCTGGTCGGATTGCATGACGACGGAAATTATTTTGTCGTGTTCGGATCGGGTTACGGTTCGATGGAAATTTTTTCCTGTTTCGGGTCGGGTTTCGGATTAACTTCGATTTTTAGGTTCGGGTCGGGTTGCGACACGAAGGAATTTATTTTTTCTTGTTCAGATCGGGTTACGCTTCGATGTAATTATTATATCATGTTCGGGTTGGGTTACTGGTTAACTTCGAATTTTTAGGTTTCGGGTCGTGTTGCGATATGAAGAAATTTATTTTGTCGGTTTCGGATCGGGTTACGGTTCAATGGATTTTTTTGTCGGGTTTTGCTCAGGTTTCTGGTTAACTTCAGTTTTCTGGTTCGGGTCGGGTTGCGACTCGAAAGAATTTATTTTGTCCTTCAAAGATCGGGTTTGGGTTCGATGGAATTTTTCTGTCGTGTTCCGGTCGACTTCGAATCGAATTTCCAGGTTCGAGTTGTGTACAACACTATATATTGACAAAGAACTGGTCATTTTCTAAATAGGCATGGCCATTTTTCAATAAACCTAACTCTATCTAGGCTCTTTGCAATAAGCCTAAAAATCATCAGGCTGATTGAGAAATAAATGACCATATTCCAATTAGCCTAACGTTGTCTAGGCTCTTTGCAATCGGCCTGAAAAATAACAGGCTGATTGGGAAAAGGGAGATGATTCTCCAAATTCTCCAATTAGCCTACGACATATATATATATATACAAGTACATCCATCCTTCCATATTAAAGTCCTACATCGAGTCGGGTGACCCTATTTTACCTACTGAAACCGACACGGGGCTAATTTTTTTCATTGTGAAGTGGGTTGACTTTAATTACACTTACGGTTGGGATTGTGGCTGACCAAAATTCTTAAAAAAAAGTTTAAAATATATTTTCAGAGGAATAATTATTTATTTGAATATTAATGAGTGTATGTATGCTTATTTTTATATTTAAAAACTAAAATTTAAACTAGAGATATAATTGTAGACTACTTTTCCATAATTATATTAAAATATGTATTATTTTTTTATCATTTCAAGTTGAGGTCGATGAAAATGTTTTTGTGGGGTTCGAGTCGGGTTCAATTATAATTTTCGTATATAATACGACCTGAGCAGGACTCTAATCCACACACACACACACACACACATATATATATAACCAATTTGCCCTCCACCCCCCCCGTCGGGCAAATCTTGGCGCCTCCCTTTTACTGGTATCTTTGAAATTTAAATTTTCGATAGTGGGGGGGGGGGGGCAAGTTAACATAACTGGATGAATCTCCTCTTCAACAATCAGAATGGATGATGCAGAAAAGAAAAATTCAGCGTGTGTTGCACTTGCAATCTCTAACGAAGCAGAAACCACAAAAACAAATAATAAAACCAAAACACTCTCACTTGAAAAATTCTGTGTTTCCAAGTTCCGTCTTAATAGGGGCAACTCATGAGAAGCGCCGCGTAATGGTACAAACTAGATTTTCAATTCGAGATTACACTTGATTATACTAAGATTATATAGATTACAATTGATTACATGTGATTACACTAAGATTTCTTCGATTACCACCGATTATATGTGATGACGTGATTAAGAATTGATTACAGTACGATTATACTGATTACAGAAGGGGTTGTACGCGATTACACTCTATTGAGAGACCCCTTGGTCGATTCTCACCACTAAATTTTATTAGTATTCTTTGGCTAAATTTTATTGGTTACTTCACCTAAATTTTATCAGTATTCTTATTAGTCGAAGAATACTAAAAATTTAGTGGTAATTTGCCCATTGACGACGGCATTTTTACACCCCTGCGATCAAGTATAAAAATATAGCAACAAATATTTTGTTATTAATCGAAAAATGATATCTGACACCTGTAACAAACCAATTTGGCAAACTGTCTTGGAAATAGAAGAAAAAGCTTTTAATCGCATATTTTATTTTGGACTACCATTTCATCGGTAAGTAATTTATTTTATGTTTTAGAATGTAAATGCAATACAGAGCAATTATTAAAAAGGATTGCTATGTTTATGGGTGAGAATCTTCTATGTTTTAAGCCGATAGCAGATTCATGTGTTTTGTTATGTGTTGGTAATATTTGTTTTGTTTCTCATTTCCAAAATAATTTTCATCAATATTTACTTATTATAAACATGTTATTTAATTTTATTGACTAATTTATTTATATTTAATAATAAAAGTTAAAATGTTTTGATTTAAAAAATGAGATGGCTGACCGCGGGCGATAAATCAAAACATTTGTTTTGTTTCTGACATAATCAAAATGCTTCGATTTAAAAAATGAGATGGCTGACCGCGGGCGATAAATCAAAACATTTGTTTCGTTTCTGACATAATCAAGTTAAAACATTTGAACTTTTATTATTAAATATAAATAAATTAGTCGATAAAATTAAATAATGTTTTTATAATAAGTAAATATGGATGAAAATTATTTTGGAAATTAGAAACAAAACAAATATTTCAGGGCTTGAATTTGAGGGTGGGATTCGCGGCGAAAATTTTGAAATCCCGCCCAAACAAATGTCACCTTTTCCCGGAGAAATTTGCGTTATTTAATTTACCTGCAACCTAACGATAAATTTCGTGATTTTGTTCCCGCAACTGATCGACAAACTTTGCGGTTTTTTCCAAGACTTATTGACGGAGTTTGCTTTTTTTCCATGACCGATCAACAAAATTCGCGTTTTTTAAGCGACCGATCGACGAACTTTGCATTTTTTCCGCAACTGATCAATGAACTTTGCGTTTTTCCCGCGAGTGATTGACGAACGTTGCTTTCTTTAAGGTCTTTTGACAAAATTCACATTTTTCCACGGCCCTTTGATTAATTTTTTTTTCGCAATCTGTCAACGAAGTTAGACATTTTTCGTGATCCTTGATGAATTTCGCATTTTTTTCTTGGCCTTCGGACGAAATTCACGTTTTTTCTGCGATCCTTTGACTAATTCACCTTTTTCCGAGATCCTTCGACAGAATTCGCTGTTTTTTTTTTCACGATCCTTCGACAGAATTCGCTGTGTTTTTCACGATCCTGCGACTAATTCGCCTTTTCCGAGATCCTTCGACAGAATTCGCTGTTTTTTTGGATTCTTCGACGAAATTGCCTGTGTTTCCGTGATCCTTCAACGAAATTAGCTGTTTTTTCCACGATCCTTCGACGAAATTGGTGTTTTTTCAGCAGCCATTTGACAAAATTTGCATTTTTTCGTGATCTGTCAACGAAATTAGCCATTTTTTGCGATCCTTTAATGAATTTCCCATTTTTTCCTCGGCTTGTGGACAAAATTCGCATGTTTTCCGTGATTCTTCGACGAAATTTGTCGTTTTTTCGAGATCCTTCGACGAAATTTGCTGTTTTTTCGAGATCTTTCCACGAATTTTGTCATTTTTCGAGATTCTTCGACGAATTTTACATTTTTTTCGAGATCCTTCGACGAATTTTGTTGTTCTCTCAAGATCCTTCGGCAAATTTTGCCGTTTTCTCGAGATCCTTCGACGATTTGTGCCGTTTTTCCGAGATCCTTCGACGTTTTGTCTACGTGGACATGGTGTGTGCATTGTGCATTTGGAGAGGAGGTCTGGGTGGAGAACTCAAAATATTTTCAGTCTTTGCCACATCTCAAAGTCAAAACATGCATTGTGTGTGCACATGTGTGCGCTTGGAGGGGGGGGGGGCAAGTCAAAATATTTTCAGTCCTGGTCACATTTTAAACTTGCACCCCTGCACTGGATGAAGCTGGAAAATATGTCGGTCGCTTGCAAAGAAAAATCTCAAAATGCATCAGTCTGTTGCAGAAAAAAAAAACAATGAATTTTTTCAGTTACACGAGGAGTCGGGTATTTTGTCATTTTGCTTCAGCAGGAAACTTCAAAATTTGTCGATCCGTAGTGAAGAAAGATCTTAAATTTTATCTGTCAGTCGCAGAAAAGACTTCTTTTAGTTCCACAAAAGGGAGGGGGAATTGGGTATTTCATCAATTTGTCGCAGAATAAGAACTTCAAAAGTTGCCGATCGGTTGCAAAGAAAAATGTCAAAATTTTCCAACTGGTTGCAGGAAAAACCATTCTTTTCAGTCGCACAAGGGAATTCTGATATTTTGTTAATTTGTCACAAAATAAAACTGCAAAATTTGTCAATCCGTAGTGAAGAAAGATCTTAAATTTTATCTGTCAGTCACAGACGAAAACTATTTTTTTTAGTTGCACAAGGACAGTAAGAGGAAAGAACTCGGGCATTTTGTCAATTTGTGGGGGTTTTTTTGGTTAATGTATGTGAAATTTACATATATATATATAAGTTACTAACCGCTGTTTGAATAATTTAATTGATTCTAGAGATTGCTGCACTGTGAGTTTCGTACATCCAGGGGTGTTTTTTGTTTGGGGGGTGGGGTAATGTAGGCGAAGCATACATATATATGTTACTAACTGCTGTTTGAATGAATTTTATGCATTCTAGAGATTGTTGCATGGTGAGTTTCATGCATCCAGGGGTTTTTTTTCGGTTAATGTACCCGCTTAATCCGGTAACAGATAATTGCATACCCCGCTTATATAAGTGTTTTCACAGTGGTCTCCTCTGATAATGGGATCCACAGAGTATCGCAATGACCTACGTCCTCAATATATGGATTTATTCGGGGTGATGCACAGGTGGCGGTGCCCCGACTGGTCACAGCGCATACGGAAGGCAGATCCTGGTTGTGCACGTTATATGTCCCTCAGTACATGGGTGCGACGGTCAGGTTTGCCGGCTTTTAGGCAGGCCAAAAAAAGCCGGCCGGCTTTTTTTGGTTTTAATCACTTAAAAAAAGCCGGCTTTAATTGAAAAAGGCCGACTTTTATTTAAAAAATGGTTTACAGTACAGCTAATTCACATTAAATTTGCATTAATTTATTTTTAATGCAATAAAAAATATTTCCTTCTAAAAAAATTATGTACTCGTTGAAAAGAATATATTAAATTAGACTGCAAGGTGATGTTTTGAAATTCTGTATTACATAGCTCGACATATACTATACATTTTAAAGATTATATTTAATTAAACAATAACAAAACATCACCATCAAAAATGAAAAATTCTTACATATACTGCTTTTTACTTTTAAGCTTGTTGTGGTTTAAAACTTTTTAATAAATGAAATTAGCATATATAATACTTGAGAGCATCCATATTTAGTTAGCAATCAATATTCGAATGTCTTATAAAAATATATTTTAATAAGTTTTTTTTTCTACTAAGCAATTACAAAACTCATGCCAGATAAATCCATATGATGAGATTAATTTATGGAATGATCAATGTTGAAAGAGGAATTAGGAAGAATATATAACATTTGAGGAGGTTTTAGTAGATTTAAGTGTATAAAAAATGAGAGGACAGTTAAAAAATAAATAAATAAAACATGTTGAAATGAAAAGCAAATGTTATTCATATTACTGTTTTTAACAGTGGAAAATGGTGTTTTTATTAAATTGCTGTATGTATGATTTTAAAGATATGAGAAATGTTAAAACTTGCATATCAATATCCCCAGTAACTAATTTGTGTATGTGTGTGCATCAATCTGCAGCAAAACAAAATTTATCTATGACACAACAATGTCTACTACTGCAAGAAATAATAGTAACCCATTAAATAAGCAAGATTTTCAATTACAAAGAAAATACAGTAAGAAGATTACAGTAATCCAGAGACAAAGTAAAATTTAGCCTTTTTTATTTTAAGTACAGTATTTTTTAAGCTATTAGATTAATCTTCTAAAATCTGCAGTGCCCACTGTCATGTTGTATTTTTCTACTAGTGGGTTAATAGCCTTTAAAATTAGTTGATTAATAAAATATGTAATTAAACAACTGTTGTCCTATTTAATTATTTAAAGAAGTAAAACTGAAAAAAAAAATTAAATTAAATTAATAATAATGAAAGAAAGCTTTTATTTAAAAAATATAGCAACAGTTAAGCACTGAGTATGCCTTGTTAAAATTTAGGTAACATATTTACAATTCTGACTCAAATCACCAGTCTGCTATGTGTTATTCCAATATTAATGTCTTCATTATTGAAAAATTAAGTTATTAAATTTTAACTCAATAAAATGTCTTTTAAATTAGTTAAAAAATACTTAAAAATCTACAGTTTATAAATAAATTGCTTCAATATATAAAAGCCAATTTTGACCAAAAAAGGCCAATTTCGGCCAAAAAAAGCCGGTTAAAACCAATAAAAGCCGCTGGCCTGGCTTTTATTAATTTTAGCCAGCTTTTTTGCAACCCTGGCGACGACGGTTGAGCCGCTGACGGACACCCCAGCTCAGTTTTATACCCCGCTTATATGCATAGGATACCGTGAAATTTAAACAGTTCCCAGAGGGTTCATTTTAAATGTACTCATTTAATCACATAAAATACAACTCCCATCAAATATCTGTGTATTGCTCATTGATATTTTGTAGTACATGGTGGAGTTTATATATTAGAAAACGGAGTAAAGAAATGCAGTCTCCGAAGTCTGAAAAAACAAACTTCTAAGAAGAATTTTGTTTTTTATGAGAAACAAAGTATATTTTGCAATGAAAGGTAAAAGGATTTTGCGTAGAAATAAATTTATTTCAAATTTATTTTAATTTTACTTAAATTACATAGTTTTACTGAAAAATCAAACCCCATTAATGTAAATAGTGTTTGTAAGAATGTACACTATATGCTTTGCTTTAGTACATACTTATGTATGAATGTGTATGATGGAATGCTACAGAGTGATCAATTAAATTATTTGAATTTAAGTCTGACTGCATAGGATTTACCACTATATTGCTGTTAATTGATTAATATGAGTATTTTAAATTATCCGAGACGTATAGTATTTATTTTGCACCTATGACTCTAAGGATCTGATATGATAATTTATACTTAGAAAATTTTATTAGACAAATTATCAATTAATTATAGAAAAGAAAAAGTTGCGTTGTGAATTATTTTTGAAGTTCGGATCCTCTTTGAGCCAATTACAATCATCAAAGGTTACCTGCAGAGAGTTATGTAACATTAAATATATAATGGCTTATTTTAAAACCTAGATTGTAATATTAAAGAAAACATTTCCTAAAATAAAAGACTTAATATTAATTCAATAAATTAAGTAAACAAAAGGAAAACTGACTAAAATTAATTGAATATAAAATTGAGTTTATTTACAAGGTAATTATAAGCATATGATTAAAAACAAACATAAATGTTTAAAAAAAAATAAAAATATTCAATCCTAGTTGAGAACTGTATTCTCAACATTTATTTTCTGAGAATTACAGTTTATCTTACTGAATTAAAAAATTCGATTTTGAAAGGCAGAGTTCCATACCCTAGAAGTATTTATTTGATTAGCCTTTTTATGTTTAGATCGGGGTAGGATCTTCATACACACTTAAATTCGTATTATTAAAAGAATATAGCTTAATTAAATAAAATGGAACAATGGTGAAGGAAGATTGTTTGTTACCTTATATTACTAGATAACGTTGACAGCAGGAGGTAATGGCTGACGCGTTTTCGCTTTTTCTTAGCGCGTACATTTCCATCTATTGGCACACACACTCAAAATCTGTTTTTTTAGTTAGAGAGCAGTCAACCTTCTACTTTTCCATCTTTTTTTGTCTGAACTCTCAAGAAAAATCACATTCTTTTCGTGGAGCAAAAAAAAAAGGGATGGAACCATTTTTCCCTTTTCACATAAAATTAAGGCCTTATACGTTTTAACTTCTTGAAAATTTGCATGTTTCGGCCATACCTCTGATTTTAGAGAGATGACCATTGGCATGCGGGAATAATTTGGTACTCCCCTTGAGTGTTTTATAGGTCCGTCGGTACAATAGCGATTCCTCTTGACGCCGTGCTGTGTCTGGGAGGTAAAGATGCTTTGACTTGTGAGGTCTTCGTGCCTATTTAAGCTCTCATAAATAAATGTGTCATATTATTGTTCTGACAATTTTCTCCATGACATTTTTATTAGGTGTAGTTAAATCATTCGTGGGAACGGAAAACCAAATATTTCCTTGACTGCCGTGGTTCACTTTGTTCCATAATTATCTATCTGTATGCGCTGATCCTAAAATGGATCATTAATTTGTATTGTTCACTGTTCACTGATTAAAATGATACCAAATACTCTGTTAATATGCAGAAAAAAAACCAAATACTTTTTTTTTTTATAGTGTGTGCTAGTTTAGATCTAGATGGTGGTATTTCTCACCATCATCTCTTCCCCCGACATTAGAAAAAAAAAAAAGGTCCACAGTATCTTTTTTTTTATATATATATATAGCCACAAAGTACTCGATGAAAGTCCATCGTCGTATTATATTGAAGATCAAAACTGAAAATGTTCACATGGAAAAGTCTAGGAACTTGGGATAAGCTGGGGTGTCACTAGGTTTGGAGTGTAAGTAGGTTTGCAACACCAGAAAAAAGTTTTACACATTGGTGAAATAAAGCGTAATCAAAAGTTCACTGTTGAAAAATCTGATGAAAGACATGACTTCTTCAGCAAGTTATCATGTGTAGTTGGTTTCAATTTCCATTGTTCCAAAAACATTTATTAAAATTTTGAGTTTTAATAGGTCCAAATCCAAATAAAGCAGGAAAATTTGAATAAGCCAAATAATAAAATAAAATGCCCGAGAGAAGAAAGAAAAAAAAATTAATTTTCTTTTCCACTCTTATATTTTTAGTTATTACATACATATAAATTGGCAAATCTTTTATTTTAATTATTACAGGCTAATTAGGTACCCATGAATGGAAACACAATATACAGAATCATTTAAAACAAATACTCAATATAATCAGTAAGCTGTATGCATTGATAATGAATACCATACAATTAAAAAAAAAATTATATAATATATGAAAAACATTGAGAGAAAACACATCTATATAATCACATGTCTGTTGTACTACAATCTGTATTATAAACATTATAATCTAATTCTCACATGAATTATTTTCTCTTGAGCAGAAAGGAAAACTTCTTTATTTTTTTTATATATATATAAAGAAAATGTTATGTTAAAAAAAAAATCTTATCATTCTTACTAAAACAATTGTTTTGGAATATGTGAAAAGGCTACTTTTCTGAATGAAAGATATTCTCAATAATAATATATTTTCATAAAAGAAACAGATCGAAAAAATGAAAATTTGTTTTCTTCTTTCGATACCAAAAATGTAAATATCCATCTATAAAGTCAAACACAATACCCTTTTAAACTGCCTGCCTTGGAATGGACGGGGTTGGGAAAAAAAAAAACAAGGCAGAAGAAGAAAAAGAAAAAAAAAACAGTAATCTTTTCTCCCTCTAATCCATCACCGCTAAGCGGAAGGATAGAGAATGACAGCTAGATGACCCTACCTGTGGACAATGACTCATCTCCCTACCTTCGGATTCAGTTGTACCCAGGGGACGATTTGCGAAATGATAAGCCGTGTATTAGGTATCTTTCCTCACCTGTGGGTGACGTTTACTAAATTCCTGGATTACTGACAGTGGAGAAAAAAAAAATCAGTGAAACGATTTGATTGCACGTGTGTCTGTGCAGATTTTGGATTACTCGCCAAAATCCAGCTATCTGTATTTTATTGTTGAAATAAGATTACATGTGTGATTAAAATTAAAAAAAGTCGTGTATACCCGGCTTGGATTTAAAAAAAAAGGGGGTATGTTTAAATCTGTATATCTGCTTAATATTTTCTATAAAAAAAAATCGGTACACGTGTAACGTGGTCAAATCCGTTTGCATCGCACTATCTTCTCGTCAATTTATATATTTACTTATTTATTTATATTGTGTATAAAAACGTAATGTATTATAATATATATATTTTTTTAATATAATATTGATTTTCTAGTTACAATTTAAGTTAGCGAGAACAAGCGAGCGTTGCTTTGCACAAACGAAAATGTGCATGCAATTGTAAAATATTTATTTAATTATTTATTCTTCTTATTATTATTATTTTAAAATATATTAACGTGTAAATATACATATTTAAGGAATCGAAAGCGAGCGTTCGCTTTTCTTTTCTCTTATTATTTTTTGTTTTATAAAATATTACATATAATAGTTAGAAAAAAAAAAAGATTAAACAAATTCTTTTTTTTTGTAAAGTTTGGAAATTTAGTTAATTAGAAATATCTCAGCTAAATGCATTATTAGATGCTCTGCGCAGATAGTCTCAATTTCGCCTGCAAAAACGAGACTTTAACATCCAATAAATTGCTGAAATGATCATTGACATGTATCCAACACCTTTTTATTATTATTATTTTTTAAGTATGAAATAATTTACCTAAATATTTAAGGTATAAATTAAACATCCAATTTATGTTTTGTAATAATTGAAACGTTCAATGGTATTTTTTTTTTTTTTTTTTTTTTTATTTATTTTTTTTTTTAATTATCTGAAATGTTAATCCTTAGGGACAACTAATAATTTTTTTTTTTACTTGTTTGTTTTATAATATGAAATCGTACGATTATTCTAAAATTAAAATTGAAACGCGTGGTTCTAACCAAGTTATAGATTATATCAAATATTAAACTAAAATAATTTTGTAAAATCTGACCGATTTTTTTTTGTTATAATAATTCAAGTGGATTCGTCAATCCGTGGCTTTAAGCAAAGGATGAATTATTATAAATATTGGTCAATATAAAATGTTGTATTATTATTATTTATATTTGTGTCGCCGAGTGAATAGATGTTGACTTGTAATTTTAAATCGATTAGTTATATGTTTTGTGCTACATATAAAGACTTTTATTTTCACTTTTAGTAGAGGGGGTAAGGTTATATATTAATTTTTTTTTTTGTTTTGTTATATAAATTAGTATAAAATGGGTTTGAAAGGGTGATACCCTGGCAAGGCTGCCTCTGTTTTTATTTTTACCGTAATTATTATTATTTTTTATTTAACGTGCATGTTTGTTCATAACTCCCTCTGACGAGCCAAATCCCTCAGTAGTACACTGTGTAGCAAAGAAAAAAAAACTTGCAGTATCCTCCCTAAATGATCTTTTTTTTTTTTTTTTTTTTTTTTTTTAAATAGTAACCTGTCCTCAATGTACTGTAAATAAACAATAATGGAAAATTATAAAATGTGTACTAAACTAAAGAAAAATAAGACATCTATAAACGATAAAAATTTAAAATAAATATATACATATTGCCTCGACAGCAATAAAAGAGAAAAAAAATTTCTCGCTTCCCTATCTAGGAATTTATGTGTATAGTCTGTGATTCCACTTTCGTTGGTGAGAATAATTTATTTATGTGGCGTTTAATAGTCGCTTTATCTGGGAATGCAATTTCCTTTAATAGGTAATTGTTATTCCTAAGCTTCCTTACCACCTCGAATGGTCCCAAGAATTTTGGCTGAAGTACACCTGGTTTACCCACGACTTTTAAGTAGCATTCTTGTCCCGTTTGTAGAAATTTTACTTTTTGGACTGGAGTACTGTCGATGTACTCCGCCATCATTTTTTTTTGGTTTTGTAAGGCTAATTTCTTTATTTCCTCAATATGTTGGACTCTATTTTTAACGTAGGTTTTGACAATTATGTCTTGGTCAGGCAAGTGTATGGAAAAAGGAGTTCTTATTTCTCTACCGAAAAATAGAAGTGCCGGAGAAAATCCCGTAGCTCTGTGCGGCGTACTGTTATAATTAATTTTAAAAAAATCAATCCTGGTATCCCATTCTAAAGAGTTTTTATACATAACCACAATTGAATTTTTTAATATTTTATTACTGATTTCACAGAGCCCATTACTGCGTGGATTATTCACGGACGTAAAATCTAGGTCTATGTTAAGAGAATCCATGTATTCTTTGAATAAATCAGAGTGAAAATACCGGCCATTATCCAATTTTATGGATCGCGCCAATCCGAAATTACTAAAATAGCGATTCAATACATTTAGAAGTGTTTGTGATTCACAATTGCGAACCGGTACAGCCTCCAAGAATCTTGATGTGGAATCAATAATCATAAATACAAATTTATTTTTGCGTAGCGTCATTGGAAGCAAACCAATTAAATCTATATGCAAAACTGATCCGATTTCTTTATCTTTGATTATTTTTTGTGTGGGAACTTTAATAGTTTGATGTTGTTTAGTCGTGTTACATGGTATACATTTAGTACAATAATTCTTTACATCCCTGTACATCCCGTACCAGTAGAATCTAGCTTTTATTATTTGATAAGTTTTAAAAAATCCGAAATGTGGTTTATGAGCTTCCTGTATTATTTCAGCTTTAAGTTTATCCGGAGCAATTAACAGTTCATTTGTATCAGAGCCTGGCTTTAATATTAATATTTCTTTTTGATTGAGAGTGAATTTTTTTGTGGTTTTGTTTTGTTTGTCAGTTTTAATTTTGTTTATTATTTTATTTAATTTTTCGTCTTCTAATTGTTGTAGTTTAATGTTTTCATCTGATAGAGCTTTGTTTACCGTAAACAATGAATTTTGCAATTTTTCTCTTGAAATTATATTATTAATGTTCCTCGAAACATAATCAGCAGGATTTTTAGATCCCTCGATATGCTGAAAAGAGTAGTTAAAAGGGGACAAATTGTCCAACCACCTTGCTACAATGTCTGGTTGCTTTTCCAAATTTAAAAAATACGTTAGCGCTTTGGAGTCTGTATAAATATTAAATTTTCTCCCTGCGAGAATATGCTTGAAATACATCACCGCTTCATGAACCGCCAGTAGTTCGAGTTTGAAACTGGGGTAGTTCTTTTCGGGATCCCTTAATTTTCGCCCAAAATGTTCAATTGGCAGCTGTTCTCCGTCGTATTCTTGTGCTAAAATTCCAGAAATAGCTGTTTTAGAAGCGTCTGTGATTAAAATGAAATCTTTTGAGAAATCCGGGGGTTTTAATGTGGGATTTTTAACTATCGCTGCTTGGATTTCTTTGAAAGCATTTTCTTCTATGTCAGACCATTTAAATTTCACTTTGTCTTTAGTAAGATTAATTAATGGGTCAACTATTTTAGAATAGTCTTTAATAAGCGATCTAAAATAATTCGAAAGACCAAGTAGAGATTTAACTCCCTTCTTATTTTTAGGTTTAACTAAATTTTGAATTTTATCTATGTTTCTTTTTGAAGGAGAGTATCCTTCGCTGTTTAGGGTGAAACCGAGAAATTCGATTTCTGACATACAGACTTGTATTTTAGTAGGCTCAATAGTTAAATTATTTTCAATAAAAGCTTTAAGGACTTTGTCTAACAGATCTAACATTTCTTCGAGTGAGTCGGCTGCTAGGATCACATCGTCAATAAAATAAGCGACTTGATCTTCATTAAAGTGGCCCAACACTTTATCAATTAATTCTGCAAACACCGCAGTACTGAGTCGCGTTCCGAAAGGCAATCTTAAAAAGGAGAATTTACCGTGCTCCGTTATGAAAGCTAATTTTTCAGTGTCTTCTTCACGTAAATTTATTTGGAAAAACGCACTGTGTAGATCCAGTACTGTATAATATTTTTTTCCACTCATTCTCCGCAGAATCTCTTTAATTTCGGGTATGGGGTACGCATAATTTTGAAGTATTTCATTTAAAAGTCTATAATCGACCGCCATACGATATTTAACTTCATTAGCCTGTTCGTTTTTCTGCAAAGATTTTTTTTTAACGAAAATAACAGGGAAAGCGTAATCAGAGTTGGATTTACGAATGATATTTGCTCTCAAAAGTTTTTCAATTTCTTTTTTAGCATACTCCTTAACATTGTGTGCAGTTTTGTATGGTTTAGTCTGCAGAGGATAATTATGTATTAAATTAAATCTTGGGACGACTAATGAAGATTGTCCGAGTGTATCGTAATTCTTAGAAAAGGCATGTGCATTATTTAGAAGTATTTTTTTTAATTTTTCTGCTGTGTCCGAGTCTAGATGTTGTAAATTAAAGTCGTCTGATCTAAGTTCTGCTTTTCTCCGTTCACGAACTTGCTCTAAATTCAGATTATTAATGTGCACTACCTGCTTCGTTACTTCTTGACCCTCAGTGTCAACTGATTTTATTTCAAAATGTTTAGAAATTTTGCCAATGTTCATTCCCTCTGTTAAGATTAATTTTTGTTGTGATTTGTTAGTGATTATTATATGAATTTTATTATCCTTGGCAATTTCGTGAATTGATGTTTTATAATAAATTTTCATATTATGTTTAATCGGTTCCAAGAGTATTGTATTTGTAGTTGCGAATTTATCTGGATCTAATAGTAATGCAACAATTTTTTTTTCGCCTGGTAGTAACTCCGTTGTCTGTGTTAGTTTTGCTGTAACAAAATTTTTGTGCGAGATACGTTTTTTTTTCTTTTTGCGTATTGTTTCTTTATTTTGATTCTCATTAGAGTTAGCAGTTAAGTTACTTATCAGACTTTGAGGTTCATTTTCTAGAAATTGAAGTGCAATGTTTTTGTTTTTTAATTTCATGGTTTTATCTTCAAAATCTAGGATAATATTATTTGTTTTGAGGAAATCGAATCCCAATAGCATATTGTAGTTCCGACCAAAATCTTGAGTTGTAACATAGAATGCCCCCGATACAAAAACGTTTTCCAATTTGAAAGTTAATTTAATGCATTGCTTAAAAGAGATTGTCGAATTTGTTAATGTTTGAATTTTTACCTGGTTACAGAGATTTTTATATTTTACGTGTGCATTCTTTAATTGTTCGAACAATATAGGTGATGCCAAAGTTACTGCCGCCCCACTGTCTGTCAAAGCATTAATCTTAACACCATTAATTTCAAAAGTAATAATCGGAAGTTGAGAATTGTCATTACTTTTGACACTAGCAATAATTTTGTTATTTTTTTTAGACCCGCAGTGAGACTTACGCGGGTGCCTTGTATTTGAGAATGTAAGTCCCGAGTTTAGTTTCCCTTATTGTTACTAGAATTCTGATCATGATCTTTATCTTGTTTATTGTTTTCAAATTTCTGCTGTGAATTATTTTTTTTTGTATAATCATGTTTTTTATAATTATTTTGCTTGTAGCCCCCTCTATGCCCTCTATAATTTCTTCGCTGGTCATATGATCTCTGTTCGTTGAAATTGCCTCCATAATTTCCGAAACTGGGATATGATATCGGCATAAATTGTTGGTGGGGTGGGGGTGGTGCATAGTACATGTACTGAGGAGCAGAATATTGCATAGGGTTGAAGTTTTGGTGCGTGTAATTTGGGGTTTGCTGAAAGTTTCCCTGAGCTTGTTGGTTTCCCCCTTGATAAAAATTTGGTTTTTCGATTTGAATATTCTCAGGAATTTTTTTATTTTCGTCCACGTAATTACTGCTGTTTTGTTCGTTGCCCTTGTAAAACCAACAATGTGGGTTCGTATGGGATGTGGATTTACAGTACTTGCAAAACCTAGTTGTATCATTGTTAGTGGCATTTACCTTTAATTTTATGTTATTTAGTTCCGCGGTTAATAATTTTATATTCTCTGCACTTTCTACATTGAGTTTAAGCAGTTCATTTAACAAATCAGAATCTTTAGTTTTGGAAATGTTGTTGATGTCCTTTAAATTGACATGTGAATAAGCCTCCTCTAATTTTAAGGCTATGTTGCACGCTGTTTTAAAGTCCGGCGGAGAGTTTTTTCTTACTTCCAGCCTTAAATCACTACGAATTGATTCCAAAAACTGAGATAATTTGATCATTTCCATGAATGTAGAGCTGTTGTTAGCTCCTATATCTTGCCCACTTTTTTTTAGATAAAGGTCTGCTGCCGCATTAAATTCTGATATAAATTCGTTCATGTTTTGTTCCGGTTTTTGTTTGAGATTGCAAAATTTCTTTTGCGCTTCTAGAAATGTGGTTTTGGGTTCGAATAATTGTTTTAACTTTGTTTTAAAGGTTTCTAAGTTCTGTTCCACGAACAAATTTTGATCCCTCATCAATTTATCTTTAGCAGGTCCTACAATTTTCGCCTTTAATATAGTTAATTTAGAATCATTATTCAATTCAGTTTTATTGATGAGATTGTCAAATTGTAAGAAAAAATGGTTAATATTTGCTTCCTTTTTTCCATCATAGTATGGAATCAGATTAATTAGGCTATCTGCATTTGGGGTGTCCATTGTAGTAATTTTAGGAGTAGCTTTTTCAGAATTTATAATTTTCTTCTCTTTCTTTTTTTTCTTCTTATTATTATTACTATTATTACAAATAATATTAGTGTCTACAGTTTGATTATTTAATTCGCGTAATTGTTGTCTAGTTTTGACACCAGTATCTATTCTACTAATTCTTTGACTTTTACGCTTATTCATCCAATTAAAGTACAAAAATCATAAAATAGAGAGAGAGCAAAAAAAAAATTGTTTAACATAAAATAAAAGATACCCAATGGTGAATTGTTATGCACTGTTCGAGAAATTAATTATATATAATATATATCATTTCAATATTTGAGCATTATTATGTATTTATTTTATATTTGCTGCTGTTGCAGTATATGTAACACAAGTCATATTTTCAATTCTTTGTTAATACAAATCAATCCAATAACACTTATTATTATTTAATATATCATTATATATTTAGTGAGGTACCCAAAAAGAATTGCCAGGTATATGCATGTTACAGAGTGTATGAAGATTCCCCAATGAATGCTTAAAATTTTTTTTTATTAGTTGTTGAAAAGAGGAAAAAAATTTTTTTTAAAAGAATTAGAATTAAGAACATTTATGTTAGCAAAAAAAAATTTTTTTTTTTTTTTTAGTCTTAATATTGCATATATATTTTTATATTTAAAAAATTATACAATAACCTAAAGTTCTATTTCTAAAATTAAATTAATATATTAAAATAATTTAGAAAGAGGTAACGGTACCACTTCTAATTCGGTAAACCCTATGATGGAATGCTACAGAGTGATCAATTAAATTATTTGAATTTAAGTCTGACTGCATAGGATTTACCACTATATTGCTGTTAATTGATTAATATGAGTATTTTAAATTATCCGAGACGTATAGTATTTATTTTGCACCTATGACTCTAAGGATCTGATATGATAATTTATACTTAGAAAATTTTATTAGACAAATTATCAATTAATTATAGAAAAGAAAAAGTTGCGTTGTGAATTATTTTTGAAGTTCGGATCCTCTTTGAGCCAATTACAATCATCAAAGGTTACCTGCAGAGAGTTATGTAACATTAAATATATAATGGCTTATTTTAAAACCTAGATTGTAATATTAAAGAAAACATTTCCTAAAATAAAAGACTTAATATTAATTCAATAAATTAAGTAAACAAAAGGAAAACTGACTAAAATTAATTGAATATAAAATTGAGTTTATTTACAAGGTAATTATAAGCATATGATTAAAAACAAACATAAATGTTTAAAAAAAATAAAAATATTCAATCCTAGTTGAGAACTGTATTCTCAACATTTATTTTCTGAGAATTACAGTTTATCTTACTGAATTAAAAAATTCGATTTTGAAAGGCAGAGTTCCATACCCTAGAAGAATTTATTTGATTAGCCTTTTTATGTTTAGATCGGGGTAGGATCTTCATACACACTTAAATTCGTATTATTAAAAGAATATAGCTTAATTAAATAAAATGGAACAATGGTGAAGGAAGATTGTTTGTTACCTTATATTACTAGATAACGTTGACAGCAGGAGGTAATGGCTGACGCGTTTTCGCTTTTTCTTAGCGCGTACATTTCCATCTATTGGCACACACACTCAAAATCTGTTTTTTTAGTTAGAGAGCAGTCAACCTTCTACTTTTCCATCTTTTTTTTGTCTGAACTCTCAAGAAAAATCACATTCTTTTCGTGGAGCAAAAAAAAAAAGGGATGGAACCATTTTTCCCTTTTCACATAAAATTAAGGCCTTATACGTTTTAACTTCTTGAAAATTTGCATGTTTCGGCCATACCTCTGATTTTAGAGAGATGACCATTGGCATGCGGGGGAAATTTGGTACTCCCCTTGAGTGTTTTATAGGTCCGTCGGTACAATAGCGATTCCTCTTGACGCCGTGCTGTGTCTGGGAGGTAAAGATGCTTTGACTTGTGAGGTCTTCGTGCCTATTTAAGCTCTCATAAATAAATGTGTCATATTATTGTTCTGACAATTTTCTCCATGACATTTTTATTAGGTGTAGTTAAATCATTCGTGGGAACGGAAAACCAAATATTTCCTTGACTGCCGTGGTTCACTTTGTTCCATAATTATCTATCTGTATGCGCTGATCCTAAAATGGATCATTAATTTGTATTGTTCACTGTTCACTGATTAAAATGATACCAAATACTCTGTTAATATGCAGAAAAAAAACCAAATACTTTTTTTTTTATAGTGTGTGCTAGTTTAGATCTAGATGGTGGTATTTCTCACCATCAGTGTATAACAAAATAAATTATTAATTGAAACCATTACTACAATAATTAATTTTCAAACTATTTTGTAAATATCTATTGTTTATTAATATTTACCATGCCTGTGTTATGATTCAGATGATAACGTATGTAGTAACTGAACATTAATGGTGTCTTCGCTTAAATGCATATCCCACTTAATTGCCCCTATATAATGTCATATATGCTTTATAATTTAGCAACAAATCTTGATCATTTGGCGATTCATGCTTGGGGGCTGCTATTAATAACACGAAAGTACACATTTTTGTTAATTTCTCATTTGCATTTCAATATTATTATTATTATTATTGCATATCTGCAAGATCAATCTATAACTGGTTACATTTCCGATTTTGGTTGCAATGTTTTTTTTAAATTCCTTTTTTTAAATGGAAATTGACCTTATCAAAATTGAAAAAATACTCTATCCTCAGCTGCTGTCCTCCAGAAAAAAAAGCTCCCGTTGACTATAGGACAAAATTAGCAATCGCCAATCGGCGAGTAATACTTACTGAAAATTTGGCGATTGACTTTATTGCCACCACTGGTCAAACTTAATAGTCACACTCACCAATTGCGATGATTGAATGGAAAAAGATTTTTTCCTCTGCTGTCGCTCGACAAATTTCGCAACTATTTGGCGAATTTCAAGATTTTTTCCCCGAAATCATTTGACGGATTGTAATATTTTTTTTTTCTCGAAGCCATTCGACAATAAATTTTTTCACGACAGTCTGACAAAATTATTTTTTTCCCGCAATAATTTTGCGAAAGTCACTATAGTTTATGCGATCGATTGATAAAATCTGCTATTTATTTAAAAGATTCCTTGATAAAATTAGCTTTTTTTTTTTGTGGTCATTTAACGAATTTCGTGATTTTTCTGCAATTGATTGACAGATTTTGCGATTTATTAACCATGACGATTTGCCGAATTTCCTGATTTCTTTCCTGAGACCATTTGATGAATGTCGTGATTTATTAACCGTGACAATTTGCTGAATTTTTTGATTTCTTTCCCGAGATCATTTGACGAATGTCGCAATTTCTTTCCCGACACTATTTGATAAATTTCGCTGTTTATTCCACTATTGTTTGACAAATTTCGCTGTTTATTCCACAATCGTTTGACAAATTTCGCTGTTTATTCCACAATCGTTTGACAAATTTGTTATTGGCCAGTGCTGAAAAACACTGGCGAGTAAAAAAAAATCCATGTACTGGTCAGTGGCCAGTGAGTAAAAAAGTTAATTTTTACCTATACCATTGACATTAGCTACCAAGTGTTACTGCGGGAGCCATCATTGGCTCTTAAGCTTAGAGTAACAAGTTGGAAATTGTACGTCAAACGTGACTAACGAGGTGCTTTCGTACTGTAGATAGTTATATAAATATTCAGATCTTGATGATTTTTAATTCTGTGAAATGAATTATATCGTCTGCAGATTAATTTCTGTCATATCTCGGTCGCTTGACGATTAAACTTCGGAATCTCCTATAACAAAAAAGCACCGATTTAAAAAAAAAAATTCAAATTTCTTAATAAATGTTTTTATTAATATCTCATAAAGTTTTGATTCGATTTTAATAAAATTTCAAATGTCTCGACAAAATTCTGCAAAGATAATATATCTTAAATCTCAAACCATTCGGTTGGGTAGTTTTTGCGTTGTTATATGCGGACGAACGGACGGACAAACAGACGGACGGACAGACGGACGGACCAAGCGACGACAATAGGTGCTACGTATTTATATAATTACGAACGCACCTAAAAATGTCAGGGGGGGTATATTTTGGAGGAAAAAAGTGCAGTGTTGATTCAGATTTTTTTTATCAGGAAAAACCAGATGTATTTTTCAGACTAAAACATCCAGTTATAATACAAGTTTTTTTTTATGTAAAAGGAAGATATAAATTTTTTACCTAAGTGAAGCCCTATACCTAATGAATGGAGTTATTTTGGACAAAATGGGAAGGGAAGTACAATTTTTTTGCTTAAAGGAAAACGAGGTATTTCAGACAAAAATAATGAAAAGAAAATAGTTTTTTGCCTGAAGGAAAAGTGAAGGTATTTCGGACAAAAAAATGAAGGAAAAATAGTTTTTTGCCTGAAGGTAAAGCGCAGGTATTTGGGACAAAAAAGTGAAGGGAAATTGCAGGTTTTTGCCTAAAGGGATAGCGAAGGTATTTGGGACAAAAAGTAAAGGCAAAATACAGGCTTTTGCCTGAAGGGAAAGCGAAGGTATTTGGGACAAAAAAGTGAAGGGAAAATTCAGGTTTTTGCCTAAAGGAAAGCGAAGGTATTTGGGACAAAAAGTAAAGGGAAAATACAGGTTTTTGCCTAAAGGGAAAGCGAAGGTATTTGGGACAAAAAGTAAAGGGAAAATACAGGTTTTTGCCTAAAGGGAAAGCGAAGGTATTTGGGACAAAAAAGTGAAGGGAAATTGCAGGTTTTTGCCTAAAGGGAAAGCGAAGGTATTTGGGGAAAAAAGTAAAGGGAAAATACTGGTTTTTGCCTAAAGGGAAAGCGAAGGTATTTGGGACAAAAAAGTGAAGGGAAATTGCAGGTTTTTTTACCTTCATGAAACCTTAGTCCCAAATACCTGCAAATTACCTGAAGTTTATTTTAAAGGTTCTTTGCTGATTTTTTTACCTGGGTGTATATTTGTAATAATTAGCGGGAATGGGATGTTTGTGTGTGTGCTGTTTTTAATAAAGACAGTTGCATTTCACGAAAGTTTTTTCTGCGAACCTTTCACAAAATTAGCATTTTTTCCACAATCCTTTGACGAATTTCGTATTTTTTCTGCAATCCTTTGACTAAATGCAAGTTTTTCCTGAAATCATTAAACGAAATTTGCTTTTTTGTGATCCTTTAACGAAATTCGTGTTTTTTTCCAAATACTTTTGTCGAGATTCATGTTTTTTCAGTGATCCTACGACGTAATTCGTGTTTTTTTCAGCAATCCTTTAACGAAATTCACATTTTTCCTGTGATCCTTTGCCGAAATTTGCGTTTTCCCCGCGATCCTTTGATGAAATTCGCATTTTTCCGTGATCCTTTGATGAAATTTGCTTTTTTAATGATCGTTTGACAATATTCGTGTTTTCTCTGCTGCCTTTTGCAAAATTCATGTTTTTTTAGCGATCCTAAAAAGCGATCCTAAAGACAGTTGCATTTTTCCCGCGACCCTTTCACGAAAGTTTTTTCTGTGAACCTTTCACAAAATCTGCATTTTTTCCACAATCCTTTGACGAATTTCGTATTTTTTCTGCGATCCTTCGATGAAATTCAAGTTTTTCCTGCAATCATTTGACGAAATTTGCTTTTTTTGTGATCCTTTAACGAAATTCGTGTTTTTCCACATACTTATGTCGAGATTCATGTTTTTTCAGTGATCCTACGACGTAATTCGTGTTTTTTTTTTCAGCGATCCTTTGACGAAATTCACATTTTTCCTGTGATCCTTTGCCGAAATTTGCGTTTTCCTCGCGATCCTTTGATGAAATTCGCATTTTTCCGTGATCCTTTGATGAAATTTGCTTTTTTAATGATCGTTTGACAATATTCGTGTTTTCTCTGCTGCCTTTTGCAAAATTCATGTTTTTTTAGCGATCCTTTTACAAAATTAATGTTTTTTCAGCGATTATGTGATGAAATTCGTGTTTTTCTTGCGAACCTTTGACGAAATTCGCGTTTGCCAGCGATTCTTTGATAAAATATGCTTTTTTCTATTATGATAGGGAAAAGCGGATTAGGATAGGTAGATAGGGAAACCCCATTATCAGATCGGGACATTAGATGTAATTAAGAAACATTTGTATATTTGTAATAATTAGCGAAAATGGCGAGATAAAGGGGGTGAGGAGGCAACGACTTTTTATTAAATATCGCATTTATTCTACATCAACTTCCTCTCACCACCAGGGGTGCTTTGTTATATCTGTTTCTATGGGCTGGATCACGACGGGGTATGGCTCTTTCCACTCGACATCAATAGAGCTTACTGATTTTAGTTCGGATTTTCACCACAGGGGGCGCTTTCGTATCTTTGGTTCTATGGGCTGGATCATGACGGGGTATGCCTCATTCGACTCGACATCGATAAACTTAATGATTTCAGTTATGTTCGTATAGAACATATTGTGCCCCCTGGCGGTGGAAGGTGTAACTAAAGGATTTTGCAGCTAACTCGGGTTCTATGGGTCACATTACGACATGGTTTGGCTCATTCTACACAACATCAATAGAGCTTACCGATTTCAGTTCTGAGTTTCCCCACCAGTTGGCACTTTCCTATCTCTGGTTCTATGGGCTGGATCATGACAGGGTTTGGCTCATTCGACTCGACATACATAGAGCTTATCGATTTTCACCACCAGGGGTGCTTTTCTATATCTGGTTCTATGGGCTGGATCACGAAGGGGTATGGCTCTTTCGACTCTACCTACGGTAATATATGGGAGTGTGCATGGCACGCCCAGTGTTTGCTGTCTAAGGTAGTGGGGCCCCCAACATTAGATTTGTTTAAAAATAAAAAAATGTTCAACATTGATTTCAGGTACATTTAAGGTTGTTGGCACGGGCAACGCCGGGCGGGTAAGCTAGTATATTTATACATTTAAGAAAAATGTCGCCTTTTCTAAGCTACACATGAGGCAAGCAACAGAGCTCTTTTCTTATTCCTTTTTTTGTAGTATTTTCTTCATCGTCTTTTAATCAACCAAAACTGACAAATCTAAAAACCTCCATTAAATAATTTCTAATTCTATAACTATGTCTAATCGGTAAATCTTAATTTACATATCATACATTTCATTTGACAAGAAATTTGGGAAATATCAACTAAGTCTAAATCGAGTGACATTTTAACGTAGAATATTCATTCGGTGAAATAGTTTTAAAATAATGCAGGCATAACATTTGGAATCGCTAATGTTAAGTTCATTTTTAATCATTGCGAATCAGATCGCAATGAGGTTAGTGTTTTAAACATAACTCAAAAGCAACTTGGCGGATTGAGCTATAAGTTTGGATTTTCATGTTTGAAGCTCCTATATATATATATATATATATATATATATATATATATATATAGGTTACAATTCGTACTTTCTTTCGATAAAATATATTTTTTGAAATTATTTTCGAATAAAATGTAAATAAAAGATAAATTGCAATCAATGATTTTTTAACAAAAATCGATTTCTAGAGGTTTTAAATATGTGAAATTTAAAATTACAGCTTAGCTTAATTTAAACCAAAGGTCTTGTGTTCGTCTCCCGGCCTGGACACTTAGTTGGACACTCAGTTGGAAAAATGTCAATTCGTATGATATCTTTACCAATCAGTTAGATTGACATAAAAATAATAAAGTGTATCTACGTATCCACCATTTAATGGATTTCCGATATTTGCTGTATATTCTGTTCAGCTGTCTACATTGCAGACCAGGCGCTATAGACAAAAATGTTGTCTGAGTGAATTGTGTAGTATTGATGTCAGTCCACATCGCTCAATATGCAGAGCATTGGAAATTTAAACCAAAGGTCATGGGTTCGTCTCTCGGCCTGGAGAAATTTTTTAGTCAATTGGAAAAATGGCAATTCGTATGATATCTTTACCAATTAGTAAGATAGAGATAAAAATAATAAAGTTAATTAATTGTCTATTTCGTGTTTTGCTATATGCAACGTTAGTCCATAATTGTATAATATACAATGCTTCCATCCCTACTAAAATTATACAATAACCTATATTTAACTTCAAGAGCTCTAGCTTTTGACAAATACAAAAAAACATTAGTGGAAGAAAAACGATATTAAAAAATTAGAAGGTACCATTTTAGAATAAATATGTAAAATATAACACGTTTGTTGTATACGCGGAACATCAAGAAAGTAACATATGTTGGTTTATGAAAACAAAAACACAAAATGCAATGAAACAAAATGTTTTATTGTATACTAGCTAACCCGCCCGGCGCTGCGCGGGCCCGAGATAATTACAATCTCAGAGAAAGGCGTTAACACCCTCCCTCCTCATACCCGCAAATATAATGATTAATTTGTTCAAGAGAACCACCGTCACTTACATTAACGCGATCATTAAAAAATGAATTACATTTTTCTGATAATTAGAACATAACGAAGACACTACGCTAAAATAGCCGGCAGATGACACCCCTTCCCGACCTCAATTTCAAATCTATATCTTAATTAGTTACCTAAATTTTTGTTCATTAGTAAAAATTGGCAATTATTTCCTTTTATTTTCGCAAACTAAATGGAGGGATTTTCCCGAGAAACAGATCCCTTTGTAGTTCAGTTTTTAATGAAAGCCGATCCCTGTCTGAAACACAGACACACACACAGACAGACACAGACACACACAGAGCGAAACTTTCTTTTATTAATATAGATTTAGACAATCCTTATAGACACGTCTAATACTTCGTATCCCCACATCGAAGAATGATACCGACTGCTGTAATGTAATAGCCTTTCTAATTCTCACCACTGCTGGTGTTTCTGCTTTTTTCTAAGACTGCTTTGTTTCTGCTTTCGTAATGAGTCCCACTACACAACGCTCCTGTGTACACTTGTGATTTCAGAACAATAAATTGCAAATGGAACTTGCTTTCAGGAAGCCCCATATAATTCAAACATCTACTAACCAGAGTGACACCACGATAAAAATCATATTTCCCAGTTTCATTTTTTAAACAGAAATACCGTTGTTTTGTTACCCTGTTTGAATTAAAAATTTAAATATAAATATTTTGTAGAAATGCGAATTCCCCTTAACTTTAAACTTTTACAATGGATAACATTTTATTTCTATTCATCGCAACGATTCGAATTTCTTATATTTACTTTCAAAAAGAAGTCCCTATACGTCAATTATAAGAAAAAGTAATTTGAGTTATTACAAATAATTCAGCTCAAGATATCATGTCGATTTGAGCTTTTCAAAAAACGTTTTAATATTTGTCTTCTCTTGTAAAATATTTGACAAGCAAAGCAGTAACACTATTTCAAATTTTATTGCGATATTCTATCCCTAGCCAGAAGCGATATGATATAAATATTGGCAATTATTTTATTGTATGCGTTTTACAGAATCCTTCAACAACCCTGTAAAATAAATCGCTAGATATGTGCATTAAATAAATTTTGTCATAATCATTACATTTTTCATTAAAAATCGATTGAAATGTGATTAGATTAAGTGCACGATTTGATTTAATTAAAAACAAAACTATGTAAGAATCCAATTATATTCTCATATAATTATACAATACATTGTACAGAAAAGCATAAAAATATAAAATTGCAAATTATGTTTATTTCCACTCTTTGTTAGTGCTTTTATCCAAGTATATATTTATGTACACTTATGTGTTATAATGAAACAATTACCATGCCTAATGGCGATAATATTTTAGATTTTGAAAATTAAATAATTATATCTAACTTTTCCAAATTATTCGTGGTATAATTGTTTCAATAAAAATGCATATCGACACATTGAATTTCCATCTCTCAGTAATTCTGGCGTATTATATTTCATCCTGGGAATTACATATCATTCTCATTCCTCATAAATACTTTCTACCATATATTTCTTTAATGTATCTTTCCCAATAAATATCTTTCGTAATACCTATCTAAAAAAAAGAATTTGAATGTTTCGCTCCATAATGTTTAATCTAAATTATTCCCTCAAAGACAATATGTATAAATGCAGTTAATGCCTAATAATATATCTCCCTGCCTATTTAAGTGTTTTCTGTAATCACCTTAAAAACTTATTTTGTAAATTTTTTCACCCCTTCTTCTGTTTTGTCTTCAATATTATTATTTTTGTGAAAATATTACATAAAGTAGAAAATTATCACTCACTTGTACGATACTGTATAGAAAATACGACATTTTCTACAATCAGAAAGCATCCCTTACAAAAATAGTCCATAGAGCTGTGTAGAACTCTGTAGAATTCTTTACAAGTTTTATAGCATACTATTCATGTAGAGTTTTGAAGAGTTATAGAACACTTTTTCTAAAGAAAATGTTTCAATAGAATTTTTAGAAGTTCTCTAGATTTTTTTTTCTATAGAACAGTTTTTCTATAGAGTACTATAACCTTATAGAATTAAGTTCTCTAGACTAATGAGTCTGCAGATTTTTGTTGTTGTTGTTTTTGATATATATATATATATGTATATATTTGGTTTTTAAAAATGTATGTGTATTAATTTATTTTTTACTATATACTAAAATTTAAAAATAATAATTAATTTTATAATATATAATAGTACTCCATAGATTTAATATGATTATATGTATATAATGTAATTCAATTTTTTGTCAATGTAATAATATATCAGTCGAACTACAAATTTAAATGATGATTAATTAATTTGTTTGTTTATAATTATTCATTTGTTGGTTAATTTTATAATTAAAAAACCATCTATCTAATTTAATAAACTTTATTCACTTTAAAAATATTGTAATTTTTATTCAATTATTTTAATCTGAAGTATAAATATTTAAACAATTGTTTCAGGTTTAACAAATAATAATTTATTAGACTTTTAACTATTTTTGAAGACAATATATAATTGGTAATGTAAATCAAAAAAGAAACAAAGTTGAAATAGGGTACTGAGAGTTTTGAAACTCTCAATGTTTGCATCAAGATGAAAGTACTGGTTCTTCGTCCGGTCACTGAAGTCAAGCAGCATTGGATGCGGTTACTATTTGGGAGGGTTCCCACATGTGTTTCATATCAAATTCTATACATATTTTTATAGAAGCTCTATATTATTTCTATAGATATTTTTATACAAGGTCTACAGACATTTCTATTGCACGTCTACACACATTTCTATTGAACTTCTACAGATATTTTTATAGCTTTTGGTTAAAAAAGCTTATAGGAAAACTGGCCATAATTCTATAGGATTCTATAATACGTTTTTATAAACATTTTTTTAAATAGAATTCTATAAGAAATTTTTGAAAAGGGATAGTTGAGCGCGTTAATTGTGTACAGTTTCGACAATGAACCTAATTGATAAAAAAATGTTTGTTTCAATGGATTGAGGTAATTGTGACTAAATGTGACGACTGATATATGCAATAACGTTCTTGTACTTAAAATCTTAACGTAAGAATTGTATACAAATGCTATAAAATGAAACATCCGAATTTCAGGAACAAAACGCGAAACATTTCACTGCATATGCTTTTTTCCCATTAAAATACACATCGTTCATTATCAAGCTCTACTCCTTAATTTCGAAGAATAACCCGAAAATGGATCACGATTTAGCTTTTTTAACTTTGAACATCAAATAACTTCATCAAAGTCAAGGCGTTGAACGTCTGTTTCATTTACCAGAAGTGGAAAATGTGTCTCCGGAAAAAGGCAACAAATTTTCAAATTACAGTGCTATAATAATATCCAATGCATTTTGGTGACTGTTTTTTTTCAGAGCTCTATTAGCAACGAACTGAATACCTTCAATGCGGAGAGACTTTTAGGGGATTTACTGGGGTACGTTTATATGGTAATTTCATATATTGTATTTAAATGATGTTTAAAGAAGAAATTGTGTTAAATTAAACTTTGTTGAGTTTATAAATTAGAAATTTCTACATGCATTTTGGTGACTGATTTTTTTCAGAGCTCTATTAGCAACGAACTGAATACCTTCAATGCGGAGAGACTTTTAGGGGATTTACTGGGGTACGTTTATATGGTAGTTTCATATATTGTATTTAAATGATGTTTAAAGAAGAAATTGTGTTAAATTAAACTTTGTTGAGTTTATAAATTAGAAATTTCTACATGATCACGTAATAGTGATTTTCTTTGACCAGCTACATGAAAATGTGTTTCAATTGTTCAAAATAGAAACATACGTGTATTTAAAACTTTAATAAAATATAAAACGTACCAATAGTATGCTTCGCGTATATTCAAGCAAATAATAAAGTAATATGACCCCTGCATATTCGATACTCTTACATGACTGAAACTCTGAAAATTCTTCTTGTATAGATTGAAAAAATCAGACGTTTTCTATTCAATCTCGGTGTGCTGTTCCAGAAACATCTTTTAGTCCAATGCCGTTAATTTTTTTTAAAAGCGCAAATGTAGAAAGATGAATTAAATAACTATTTTTAGAATAGATATACTCACCAACGATTTTTGATGATTACAGTTTAGCTATTAGCGAAGCTTTGTGCTTTGACATGTTTCCTATCAATAAATCGATTTCTACCGATGGTTTTCATGTTAATGAATCAACTATTAACACTTTAACTACGGGTCAGGCCATACACGTCCCAGCGGATTATTTTTTATTTTCTTCGTAGCACGTTTTGAAAAATGATATCTACCATAGGCTTATATTAAGATACTTTCAATAGAAAAGTACCACAATACTTTTTTGTAAATTGTGTTACAATTGAATATAAAAATACCACTCCGATCCCGTAATCAAAAGGTTAATAATGATCTTCGTACTAAGCGGAACAATATTTCTCCTGATTTTGATGTTCACAATGATTTATTAACGATCGCTATTGATAATTTATTTATCACTGTATTGCCAGCACAAGTTTGCAAATTGAGCACCATGAAGGTAGTTTCTCCAATAATGTTTGATGTGCCTCTCAAATCAAATTTAACTTTGTACAGTATATATGTGATGAAAATATTTAAGTTTTGCAAACAATAAATTCATATTTAAAAACTAATGGTCAAAATAGGTGAAATTCTATTCAAGAATTGCCTGAATAGCAAACGGAATCACACTCAGAAATATCTCTTCTTGAAACTAATCCATTTCATGCTTTTGAAAGCTATTTGTTAAAAACAATTTCACGAACAAACTAAAATTGAAAAAAAATTGAAAAAATAAAAATTGAAAAAACAAAAAAACCTGACGTCAGTCCCTAAAACAATCTGGAAGTAAAGGTACAGCAGAAATAGAAGTTATGAAGAAGCATAAATTTTAAAATAATCTAGATCAAATTCCATAACTTGCAGAAACCAAAAAGAATATATTGAGATTTACACGGAAGAGAAAAAGTAAAAATATGTTAAGGCAAACTTAAAAGCAAACTTTTTATTTAAAATATACTGTAATAATTATTGCTTTGATAAAATTTATGTTGTATTGGTCATTCTTTAGTTATCTCTTGTTTTATACATGGTCAAAGATAAAAGTGTTTAAAGTATGTTGAAGTACCTATTATTTAATTATAATATATTAAATATTATGTATATCAAAGTTATTTTTTAATTATTTAACACATTATTAAATTACGTTTTTAATATATTAAGTAGTTCAATAGTAAATGTTTCAACTTTCATTTTTATGTATTTAAAGTCTTTATTAAGTATATCAAAATTTGATAACAATAAATGAATATTTTAAGATGAACTGACATGCATAAAATATATAGTCACATACACGTACTTTGGATGACACATTTAGATAAAACTGTACAGTAAATGCGACAAAAATGACCCAAATGTGATAATCGTATATCGTTTGTTCATATTACATGCTAATATGATCCTAAGATTGATCCCTATATGAATCCTGAGATTAATTTTATACAAAACAAGTTAGTTTTTAATTAAAGTCACGGTATTCAAACATTTTTTGCTGAATAAAATATATATTATTTTAATAAAATTCAAAATATACCCTAAATATGACAAATATATGGGGAATGGCGTCTCATATAGGCACAATGACTTTATATAACTCCTTCTGGAGCGTGCAGCGTGCGTCCTATATTTTTTATAAATTTGCTACCATCTTTTCAAACGGTAATCCTCGTGGTAGATTTCTACTGCACTTGTCAATTACACCTTCTATGAAGGTTATTGTTTTGAAGTACTGATAGCAAATATATATAAAAAAATATAGAACGCTGCGGTCTCTACACGCCTAAATGTTTGCTCTATTAATTATAAAACAATCTCTCTCTCTCTCTCTATATATATATACATAGATGCAGCGATTTTTTTATGTTTTGAAAATCACTTACTCATTGTAATTTTAAAGAATTCGGTTTAATTTTAAAATATCTTAGTGTGTGGGAATTCGTCTTATAGCAGGACAAGACCAGTGAGAAACCTTTACCAAGAACAGCTAAATATAATTAAACACAATGTAACGATTCCGGTGCTAACCCAACAATCTTAACATCCGAGATAAGATGAAGTCCTGTTAGGCTTAATTTCAATTTGAAATGCATATGAGAAAACATACCAGTCTAAATACAAATCTCTTCTACCTCAACTCACTCCTGTTCAGCATATTTTTCTATAATATATTCAAAATTTCAATGATTTTCGTAATCGACAAACCATTTCCGAAATCATTTGTAATTTTGGTAATGTAAACAAACCATCAAACAGAAGCTGATAGAAATGAACAATGACTTTCATAGGATTATTTTACAAAACAATTTTTTTAGAATAATATAACTTTTGCAATGTATTATTGTTATAATAAATTAATAAGTTTAAATGTTTCATTTATGAATAATAATGTTTAAAAATAAATAAAAAAAGACAGCGACATTTTTATCGTTAATACGGCCTTGAACAAAATTCTAGATAGCACATGTCTGGTGTCGCCCTCTATTATTACAAATGAGTATTAAAGTTTTTATTTGTAATACTGAATGCTATGAAAATAATCCTTATAAAATTATTAATAGAATTATTTAAAACGTTTTCAAATTTCTAATCCTAATTTAATAAGAGTTAGGGCTAGAAATTAAAAGCATTAGTAAATTTTAGATTAAACAGTCTGTTTTTGTTAACAAAACAATCGGGAAATTTTAACTAACCCGTCCTAGAACGGGTATTTACACTAGCTGCAAGAATATTTTCCAGCGTCTCTGTTTTTTAAAGTGATGACAATCCAGAAGTTCTTTTTGTGCTGAAAAAAGTTTTCGAACGCTGTGGTTAGAAAATCACCTTCATGAAATTGGCAGTGCAACTTCATGTTCCCCCCCTTAGGAACCAATAATGAGCTTAGTTAAAGGTTTTCTGCTACCTACGTGAATGAGTTAAACCCCTCCCGGATTTAATAGCCATGAAAAAGAGGAGAATCTGGGAGATTCGGTTCCTGATTTTTTATGAAAGGTGTCGTAGCTCAGTTTTGAATTGTGATGAATACAGGATAGGTATCTTGTGCGTACGCTAAGTACCAGTGCGACTATTCGTATGAAGTCGAGTGACTCGTCATGAGTGGTGACTTGAATTTGCAATAACACTAAGTATAGCGTGTTATACAGGCGTATACTATGTAGTTACAATTCAGTGAAGGATCTTTAATTCTCAATGACTGTCTGCAACTGAGAACTTTATATAAGCACTATTATAAGAGCAACAAAAAAGAAGATTACTGATTTTTAGATGTTTTTGAGAGCTGTTAGACAGGGATTTAATCACTTCTCTCAAGACCATAAATTCACTTTTGTTAATCTACCGGTAGAATGTTGAAGAACCCAAATTATTATGTTTTGTTATCTAAAGCCTTTCTTAATATAATCAAGAAGTTTAGATTTAATCTATAAACTGGAACTTTTGTTTTAAAAGAAAAATAAGGTGTGTCTGTCGCTACTATAATTCTTTTGATGGACACTCCTGAAACTTTTACATCGTTTATAGAGTTCTTTAAATTACTCATTTCTTTTATGTGAATAGCGTTATAAAAAAGAACCCGATATATTGTCACATTTATTCTCAAAATGCCTTGTTCATTTTCAGGCTTATACATTGTTTTATCAATCTTTATAACGCTACATGTCAAAAGTGAAAACAGAGAAAGCATCATCCATAAGTATCATCCAAGCTTTCAATTTTGTAAAAAAAAACAGAGATACTTCTGATTTACCAATTCGCCAAGTTCAAATATTTACTAAAGTATTATACTATTATTATAATAGTATAATGCTTTAGCCTCATCGCATTAAAATATTTTAAAAATAATTCTTCAAAAATAACTGCTTGTTAAAGTGTTTTGAATGGAAAAGGGATGGACCTTTTTTTCCCACTTTAGCATTTAAATTTAATGATTACGAATAGGAAAATTCAAAATTAATTTGAAATAAATGATAGAAATATTTAATTTATGGGACTTAAAAACATGAATATAATTTTAAAAAGAATAAAAAGTTAGTGCTTTATAAGCATTGAAGAGTTAGTGTAAGTTTTTAAAGCTAAAAATACATTCAAAGCTGGAGGCAATTTGAATTTACATGTATATTGAAATATCCTATTTCAATACATCTAGAACGTTTAGTATATTAAGTTATTGAGACTTTTAACCTAAGCAATAGCTTTTGCAAGTAACGTCCTAGGAAGAAAAAATGTATACACATGCGGTAGTCTCTTAATAAAACGAATCAACCATCACATATCCTGTCAAGGGAGCAATAAAACTTCTACTTTTCCAATCTATTTGGAATTTTTTATATTGAGTGTATGTCAAGTAGAGCCTCATTGATATGCATTAGGCTTCAATGATGTTTTAAGAAAATACATTTCTCCTGTGTCTAATAAGTGTCTTAAAATATAAATTTGTAAAAGACATTTTTACGTAAAAAGAGATTTAAAATAGTTTGAAATACAAAAAATAAACGCATTCTTTACCATACTACATCAAAATGTTATTAAACTAGAAAAATACATTGTAATTTTATCCTTCATGTGAAATTATCTTGGTCATAATCAACATTACAAAATGCCCTGGAATTTCTTATTTAATTAAAGACAAATAGTATAAGCTTAATGTACTACGTGAAAAAACATCCCTCTCCCCCCCCCCAATCCATAATCATAACTCCATTTCTAAACAACTCAGAATAAAACTGTTTACACCAAAGTTCCTTGTTTATGGTTTCCTGCAATTATAGTGCAATTTTTTTACATGGCCGTAAATATATACATATTTATATGAAGTTTAAAAATCTCAATACGAACTATTATATATTATTTTTGTATTCGAATTTTCATGCCACAGTTACTATAAATACAAAATTACATTGCACTATTTTGAAACATACGCTAAATAAGAGTTAAAATGTGTTTGGAGACTGTCAACATTGAGAAAAGTAATATTTCGGCTAAAGATTTTAAAATAATGATGTAACAACAATTTGTAAACGAGAGTAAAAATACCCATCCGGAAATGTATAAATGATTCATATTAAACACACACACACACACACACACACACACACACACATATATATATATATATATATATATATGTATATTATTCTAAATCGAACGGCACAGCAAAACGACTGAAAATATTCAAATTGTAACCAGCTCAATTTAATATTGTGTACTTTTACACATACTGGAACTGATATAAAACTTTTCATTCTTAAAAATGTGTTTTCTACTTACACACAGTGTAAAAGAAAAATCTTTGAAAAAATATTTAAAAAGACGTGAGAATACTCCATTTTGTTCCTTCTACAAAAGCTAAACTAAACGGAATACTATTTAATCTTGAAAAATCGTTTGGAAACAATTGACGTGAATTTACTTATTTCGTTGTATATTGAGTTGTTGTGCTTGGCGACAAACTCAGTGGAGTTTTTATAATAATCTGAATAATTGAATAAAGTTGTTACTGTTATCGAAAATGTGTTAATATTAGGGTAGTCAAATGAAAACGAGTCACCATGCGTAACTCTCATGACGCGCATGTTGGTACCGCTGGAATGTGATAGCTTAACAGGTGACTCGCGAAAGCACAGTTACAACGCCGCTTACGCACGAGTCGTTAGTTAATTGCGCTCGAAATGAGGTTAGAGATACGCGTGATATCGGTGATGGAGGCACGTAAAGAAGTACAGTGAGATGTAGTGAGATTGACGACTTCTGAACGTGTATGAGGACGACAAATCCATCGTCGCAAGTTTGCTCTTTACAGAGAACAGAGCATGTCCTGTTCGCGTGCACTGAATGGCACAAGAGATTCCGAGAGGGGCGTGTGTCACTGAAAGACGATGCTCGCCAGGGACGGGTTCATCGTATCATCACTCATGCTGTTATTGCCTAAATTGATGGTCTCATACGGAGAAATCGAAGGATAACTGTTCAAGAAAGACATTCGTGGACATCGTTTTGCAATGGACGAAGACACGTGTGCCTGGGTAAAGAACTGGCTCAGTAGAGAGCCCAGAAGCTTTTTCATGAATGGGATTGACCGGATTCTCTCTCAGTGGGATAAATGTATAAACAATTTTAGAGATTAATTTTGAGGTGATAATAATAAAAAAATATATAAAAATGGAGGCGGTTCGGAATGGTTCGGAAATGACTGTATTTACTTATACAGATACATAACAACAACTGACCAAACATAGAATTTTAGATGTATTTAAAAAATTAGGTGGCGGACCTCTCAGAAAAAAGCCGGAGCCGACAGAAATCTAGATGAAAGAACCAATCATAGTTGCACGAAAAAATTGTATAAAACTGAAAACGGAAATAATAACAAATCCGTGTAATGCTATGATAACAATATTTTAACGTGATGTAAAAAAATTTCGAATATACAGGGTGCAAAATGTTATCTACCGCCGACCTTTAATTTCTCCACCGTTGGTTGTAGACATATAGTTCCAATTACAAAAGCGTTTAAATGAGGTAAATATTCATGTTGTGGCGTTAATTAAAGTAAAAAATTAATTTTATAAAAATTACGAAATCTAACATTTATACGGTCCCCCGGTCCCTACAGTTATATTTAGTAAATGTTTGCACGTATCATAACAGACACAACACAAAAAGTTTGACTTCTGTACGACAAAAATTGACACAATTATTAAATTTTAATGTTTGGTATTTTTGCACATGATTTTGTCTTTCATTCAGGGATCAGTTAAAAAATCAATTCGAGATCGAAATCAGGGTGCAATGTCCTTTTTACGGCAAAGCTCTCTTTAGCCGGTATCGCTAAATCGGTGTATCACCAAAGAGGTTATTTCATCTAAAAATTTGAGCTGACTTTGAAGGATCGTATACAAAGCGAAGAATGAAATATTGACATTAAACAGGAAAATAAATATCAATTTATTATCATAATAGAAAACGGTCTACTATAAAAAATGAATACATCAAATACTGAAATCTACTAGAGATACCGCTCAAAGTGTTCTCCATTGGTGGCAATGCACAATTGAATGCATGACAGTACTGAGTCCTGGACACGTTGGAGCGTAGCAGGCGCAACCACCTTTAACCGGTATCGATAAAACCGGGTATCACCAAAGGGGTTTTTTTCATCTAAAAATTTAAGCTAACTTTTAGGGGTCAAACAACATTCGAAAGTCAAATTAGGCAGTGTTGAATTCAGGGGCTGGCCCGGGACGGACATTCCCCCCCCCCCTTCCTCCCTCAGCACTGTCCCTCCCGGAAAATGTGAGATTTTGTGTTTTCAATGGTCAAAAAGTGCAATTTTCCCCCGAAACTCTATAATGTCTCCCCGCCGGAGAACAGTGTCCGAATTCAACACTGAAAGGAGGTATTGTTTGTTATAGGAAAATAAAAACTTCCGCTCTTTTGCGAATGCGTCCAGTCTGTTTTGATTTTATCAAAATAAGGTTGAGTCGAGTTTGTTTAGCTGCGTTTTGCTGAGTGCCAATCTTAGTGACCGCCTACAAGAGAACGCAAACAAGAACTTCAAAAAATACTCATATAACCCCTTTCGATTGTAGAATCGTCAGAGAGTGCTAGGCGCGATTTTCAAAAACGAACAATAGAATCGACATCAGTATAATAAAATATACTCACTAAAAACTTGATAAATGACAGCGGAATGCAAACGACCAACCGAAATATAACGAGCATGAAATTCAAGATTATACAAATTACAATAGTACTGCAGCACATCGCGTTCGGGATAAAAAACGAGCCACTGGCAGTGGACATGCTAGTCAGCGCAGAGTTTGTGATGGCAGGCTATACGTATACGCAATATACCGAAATTATACTTATTTATGGTGAATGTCAAAGAAATGCCCGAGCGGCTGAGAGGCAGAGCGTTTTTCTAGAGATTAACATCCAACGCATGAAACAATAACTGATGCATTGCAACATCTTAGAGAGATCGGCTTTGTTGCACCACGGCCCAGAACAAGTAGGCGCGCAAGGTGTAATGTTCGAGTGACACCGGAGGAAGTGCTGGCACACAAACGTTCCTTCAATTTTATGTACTATCTAGAGGGGTTAAGATAAAATAAGAATCCATTAAATTTTAATTTTAAATTATGTATTTTGATCAGAAGTGAGTCAATTAAATCTATAGATAATTAATCTATAATTCTATCAATTCAATTATTATAATTCTATAAATTCAATTAAATCTATAGATTAAACATTACTAACTGTATGAGTATATGTAAGATTTTTGCTATAAGGGAGGGTAAAGCTCCTATAACACGATCTGATTCATGACGCGATTTAATTGCCCAAACGGACACCTGACTTGGCCTCTTATCCCGTTAGGTGGCAAGTTAATTTAGTTACTTAATCACATGGAAAAATATAAGAATAAATATCTAAGACATTTAATAGTGTCACATATTAAAAGGTAAAAAAAATAACATGTCATTTGTACAAGTTGTCCAAAAAGGTCTGGAAACGGTCGAATAACTCGATAAATATACATCGGAATTAAAAACGGAAAAATGCATGTTCAATAGTTTTGAAAAACCTATTCAGGGATATTAAAGTTTCCCCAACTCTGCCCCCTTTCGTGAAAGGCGGGTTATAATTTAATATTTCAAAGTTTTCTCCCCAGGGGGCAGAGTTGGGGGGGCACCTTTAATATGCCTGAATATATTTTTCAGACCTATTGAACATGCATTTTTCCGTTTTTTAATCCGATGTATATTTATCAAGTTATTCGACCATTTCTAGACTTTTCAGACACCCGTATATGTTTTTGTGTTATGTCATATTAAAAATAAAAATTCATTTTCATCAGTTAATATTTATTGATATGTTTTACATAAATAATTAAGAACAACAATATAAATTGCAGTAACACTAAATTTGATTTAATGTGAGTTTTTTATATTTACTCCTAAACTTTTACGACTTAACTATGAAGTTATGTACAGGGTGATTATAAAAAAAACTATCCAGATATATGAGTCCTTAACTATCACACCGTTCACAGAAACTCACTGAAATTTTGTTTTTAAGTATTTTGAGGTATGCGCTCAAGAATCGTATGAAAAACAACAGTTAAACTCTAACAGTTACAGTTACAGTGACACAATTTTGAAAATTTCAAATGGCAACACCTATTTTTTTATTGAAATGTGATCTTCATAGTGATAAACCATAAAAAGCGTTGAAACGGTCCTGTAACACGAAAATTGCCGGCGCTAGAGAGACTAAGAAGAAAAGTGAAAATAACCAATAAAGGACAGAGAAGCAACAGAAAGTAAAACATTTTATTATTCAGTGCTATCCACCATGTGCCGCATGCAACGTGTCTTCGTGTGTGACGTGGAAAATTTGTGAAACACAATAAAATGTTTTGTTTTCTGTTGATTCTCTGTCCTTATTCGTTGTTTTCACTTTTCTTCTTAGTCTGTCTAGCGCCGGCAATTTTCGTGCTACTGGTACCTTTCCAACGCTTTTTATGGTTTTTCACTATGAAGATCACATTCCAATAAAAAAAATAGGTGTTGCCATTTGAAATTTTCAAAATTTTGTCACTGTATTCGTAACTGTTAGAGTTTAACTGTTGTTTTTCATACGATTCTTGAGCGCATACCTCAAAATACTTAAAACCAAACTTTCAGTCAGTTTCTGTGAACGGTGTGATAGTTAAGGACTCATATATCGGGATAGTTTCCTTATAATCACGCTGTATATAAAGAATTAATATAAAAAATCTTCAAATGCTATCCTTAGTAGTAATATTCTGTGGAATAAATTTTGTAAGACAAATTTCCATTTTTACGATAAAATCGCATGCAAAATAAACCCTTATTAAAAATTTAGAAAAAAAAACATTTAATAGAGAAGAATGAGAACCTTACACGTGTTGACTGATTCCCGTTTTATTTTCATTTCATCTTATCCCCTCCCCCTTTACAGCATAAAAAATTCATCCCAACAACACGTACAGTTTAAAATTTGTAAAACGTATTTTTTTTTTCTTTGCTGCTAAATTATTACTTTATTGTAACAATTAATAATCGATTATTCAAATTTCCCCTTCCGAAATTAATGATTGTCTCCCCACCTTCCATGTTGACAAGTATTTGTCACAAACATAGATATTTATTTCTAATACGGTTGCTACATGTTAAACAGGTATTAAACAGGTATTTGACAGGTATTTGACAGGTATTTAACCATATTTAACTGTTGAAATTTGCAATGAAATAAAGCGAAATGTTACTGGTAGTCAAACTTTCTGACCCGTAGCAACAATGTTCTAAACTTAAAGTTAGGCGAAACATTAGACAATGTACATTTTAAAAATATAATGAATGATTTTAAAAATAGAATAGGAAAATATTTTACGTAAAAATGTGTTATATCTTAAAAAAACTACCAAATCAATCGTATCCTTCAAACATATCTTAAAATAATTTTTACAATGTTTTTACTACACGTCCCTACTTAATTACTTTTGTAACAAACATTGACGTTTTGGAAAATCTGAATGATTTTATGACTTTGTAATATATTACGTTAACAATTATGTAGGTTTATTATATTTATCTTTCAATCAATAATGAATGATTTGTTGTTTCATATTTTAATCATCATCTAACAAATTTATGTTTTAAAAATATTCCTACGAGAAAGTTGATAATACCTGAATGACTGAGTATTATCACACTCAGTCATCGAGATAAAAAATGAAACCAGAAATAAAATTTTTACAAACGATGACCGCAAATAGTGACTCTTACGGTAAAGAAAATTGTGCATTTTCAAGAAGTGAGATGTCACTCGAATGCAAAAACCAGGATTTTCCCAAGTTCATTTCTCCAAAATATATATTATTTTTAAAAGGCTGGGTTTTTTTCCCAGGGATAAATGTAAAACTTTTTACTTTTTAAGCACTGTAGTTATTAGAATACATAGTTAAGAATACATTCAAGCAACAGGACTCTATCTGTTCCAAAACACACCATAGTTTCATAAAATGCATCAAACGGAAAATCTTTCCAGAATTACAATTCTTTCAATTTCTAATTGGATGTATCAGAGTTATAGTCAAAATTTCTTTTAAAAGATTAATATATAAAGAGCGAATGTATGATTCATTAATAGAAAAAACAGAGATAACAAAAAACAAGTTTAAAAATGAAAATACAATTGTTAGCTTATTGATTCTTTTGAAATTTCTATAAAACATGCAGTAGTTATTTTACTTAACTCGAACAGTTACTTTGATATTATATTTTCGGGATATATTTAAATTTCCAGAGGTTTTTTTTTCATATTTAACTTCGTAAAAATCCAAAATGCAAAAGACCTTGAATTTTCTATGAGAAACTTTTTAAAGACAAACTTAATGAAATCACATCCTTTCCGCCCCCACCACCGAAAGAAAAAAAAAACGAAAAAAAAAAACCGAAAGTATTATTTCCTAACAGCTGACCCGCCTGGCGTTGCCCGAGCCCGTGATAATAAATTTTAACAAACCTCAAGTTTGTATTATTTTATATCTTTAATCCGATTTTGCAAAAAATTATATTTTTAAAAGAAAAAAATTCGAAACGATATTGATATTTAGTGATAAAAGCCATCGTAAGAAGACGTTTTCTTGTTTTTTCACGTAGGGTAGTTTCATAGTTTAAAAAAAATTATTATTGCCCAATCTGTTTGAAATTTTATCGATTATAACTATAACGGTTTTACAATCTATGTAAAAAATTCGTGAAAAACTATTGTTGTCTAGCTATAAACGATATATTTTTTTCTAGCTTTTTGTTTTTGTGTTCGCGTCGGCTTCTTTAACATAACAATAAAAAACTAGTTCTCATCTTCTGAACATTCTTAAATTTTAATCGGTTATAAATATAACTGTATCCAGACCTCTCTTTAACATTTCGTGAAAAAATATGCATATTCAGCTGTAAAAATAGTAGTAAAATCAGTAGTAAAAAATCAGTAGCGAATTCGCTTTTTCGCGTTTTTTTTTATGTCTCAGATTTTATATTTTTGTATATTTCTACACGTCCGAATGTCTCGCAAATTTTGTAGGTAATGTAAATTTTGTTTTCCGAGATGCTCTAAAAATTTTGTATCGAAATACGGACGTTTAGTTACTTTTACAGTATAAAAAATATCGTATCAGTGAGGCGCGAAGTGACCTGCGTTCGCCGGTGTTTCTGAAAGAGTTAAAATTCCTATTTTTAAAAACCAATTGCACCGTCAATTAGAAGAAGGTTTCTGCTTCAAATAAAAATCTTTTTAGTTTGTCGGTACCTTTAAAATTGAGCCCTAAACAGGCGTTGCCATAAGGGAAAAACGTCCTTCGATAAAACGACTCTTTTTGATTTTTTTTTCAAAGGGTTAACAATGATATATTTTCAAATTGATTGCGGAATTTGAGACATAAAAATACGATCGTGTTAATATGCTTTCCAATTTTAACTGTACCGAACGGTTTGGTTTATTTAGGTCGATTTAAAACTACGAACTAACACAAAAAACGCTCTTCGGTTCTTTATTCCTTCCCGATCCATAAATCGGTTTCTGGGCATGCACGAGCAATTTTGCCGGCTCGCAAAGAAAGAGACGATTTTTTGAAGAGATTTTAATTTTATATCTCAGCTAATTATCAAAATATTAAAAATATGAACCACAGGTGCTCAAGGACTATCCTTATCGAAATTTTCAGATATCTAGGTGCGCTACATTTCGCTAGCTCACACTGACACAGATACAGACACACAGAGCAAAACTTTCTTTTATTAGCGTAGATTAGTATAAATACTGTAATGACTAATAACACAAATTCTTCAATATATATATATATATATTAATCTGGCTATTTTGAAATGTATCTTATTGGCAATGAAGATTAGAATATTATGATATAGTAAAAGATCTATTCCTAATTTGTACATTTTCTTTGCTTACGATAAAATTTTGAATTTTATTATATTATTTTTCTTTTCTGATCCAGTATCAATATTTAATTTTATACAATAAATTATTCACTTAAATACTTCTTTAGCCAAAAATATGGAAGTATTTACACAAGCGATAAGTATAGTTGTATATAAACAGATTTTATTTGACTTAACAGAAAAATCATGTTCTTCAAAATGAATAAATTAAATTAATGATGACTTACCTAAATGTATTAGAAATTTATGAATGAAAAAACTCTGAGTGTCTATTTGAGGAATTACTCTTATGCTGCAAAAGATTTCTAAAGCTTCTATTACAAATTATGTTCTGCATATTTTCGTTTTTACTAAATATTACTAAATATAACTCAAGTTAAAAGTTCAAAAGTATTAAGATAAAAATTCAAAATGACTTATTTTAGGAGCAACCAGACGTTCAAGAGAGTGTTTGGGGTTCAGGGAATGTGACGCGAAATTGGACGGTGCTTTTCCTTGGCCGGTAGTAAGTAAGACTCTTATAAGGGTACTATAGGAGCTCTAGTAGTACGTACCTCTCTGGTGTCCTGGGTCAATCGGAACTACCTGGCTCTTGCTGATAAGGGCTCCGAGAGCTTAAACTAGCGGTCGACTTGCCGTAAGGCATGCTCATTTTACCGAATTAAGTGTCTTTTAATAAAACAACATATTTACGGAGTGCACATGAAATTAATAGTGATATAAAAGTAGTCTTATCATAGGTAACATGTACCCATGTGATTTAACGCTACGATTGTCACCCGAACTGAAAAAAAAACAATTTTGTTTATGTTTTGTTAATTAACATCGCTTAGTAACTTTTAGTTTACGTTATTTTTAACTACTGAAGAAATAATAAGCGATGACCGATTTTTACATCGAGTTTCTACAACGGAGGCGGTGCGGCGCTTTGTGGTGTGTTTGTGCACCGATTCGGTGGTCGTGAACTCATATGCTTATTAATTATTACAAAACAGGCACTATTTTTATTTATTTTTTTCATTGCAATTGAGCTTATTAGAAGAATTAAAAAATGCCAGCGTTACTGTTTTATGAAATAGTTTCCGTTAATACTATTTTTTTCTATATAAAAGCAAAATTTTAAGATTTAGATTAAATTTTTCTACGCATAAGATTCTTACGTATATCATCTAAAACTGGAGACATAAGAAGAAAGTCATATTGGAAATTTATTGAACATGGGAAATATTTAAAATATAGTGCAGTATTGGCAAACTCTAAAACTAAGTCGTATGCCAAAAATAACACCAATATCTGGTGTGTGATTTTTATAAGCTGGTTAAAAATTGCAACCAATAGTTGTAATTGCGAAAACATTTTTTGTTTGTATTGTATTTACTTTTGAAAAATATTAAAAAGCTATAATAATGCCTTAAATCGTGTATAAATGTAATTTTTATGTAAAGGAATTCAATATTTGCAAGCAGTACAATTAAAATGAATTACATTTGAAAGGAAACACACAGAAAATTGAGACAACTTTAACATATCGAAAATTGTCAACCAAATTTTAAATGCTTTTTATATAATTTCACAACAGTTTGGATTAATTTATGGTGATTAGGTCTGGATAAACAATACAAAGGAAACAATTTAACTGGGTCTCTACTAAAGCGCCTTGTATCGAACTTCAATTATCTTGTTCTTTATAATACATTAATTTGTACATGAAAAAACCAAATAAGGAGAAATATTTTCTGCCGAGATTGTTTTATTGGAACCTAATTACATATATATATATAATTTTATCGGAAGAATATGCAACATACCATGCGTATTATTCGTATGAAAGGCCTGTGCCAAAAAGACGGACAAAGCTTAGTATATAATCCAAGAAGCGTGCAGTAAGTTCTAATTATAATTACTTTTTTCCATTCGTAACTATTGCTACATAAAATATAGCATCGAAAATTTGTGTTTTCGTTTATTTTTCTGTTTTCATGGATATGGTAGTGAAACGAATAACTTAAGTACTCCACACAACGAAAAGTATTTATTCTAAAACTGTGTCTAAAAAGAAACTTTTAGCTATCTGAAAAAGCAAAATAATTTAATCATTCGAAAAAAAATCTATAAAAAAAAAACCTTGTTAGAGTATCCACATGGAATAAATTTCCTAAATATTCTATACTAGAACTTACATGGGAGATGGCAAAGAGAATTAACACAATCGAATTACTACCTGTTACTCCCACATTAAATTGCTGATAACCTGAGGCATTTTAACTGTTCCAAGAACACAGAAAAAAGCACTGTAAAAGGACGCAGCAGCAAGTGTTTTTTTTGTAATGTACTTATGACATCTTATTTCACATAAAAGAAGGAAAAAAATCTAACAGCAAATTTTTGAGCAAATTTCTTTTACACTGGTTAATCATTAAATATGGGAAAATAATGTTTAAACAACTGATGGTATATGTAGGCATATTTCCTAAGAAAATTAAAATACGTCAAACTTTCCAATTTATGACACCAACATAAAAGAGCCGCTGAAGTGTTACTCATGATATTTATTGTTTCCATATGAATACTGTTATTAATACTGTTATTAATAAGATAATCATAATCTCTGAAAACTATTATAGATGATGAGATAAATTATAGATAGTAAAGTGATACACTACGGAAATTCGTAACAGATTTATAAATGTGTGGTATATAGTATGTGTGTATAAGTTATGTTATAAATATACGTATTTATCCTTCACTAATTTTCTTGTGCAATACAAATCAAGTGTTTTACATATTTATAATAAATTATTATCGCAATGGAAATAACAGCGGCAATGATAAATTATTTCTCTGGCAAAAATTGTGTTTCTATACATGTGAGATATATTTTGCGTTTTATTCTGGAATAAAAGTATCCCATAAAAGTAGTAACTCAAACAGAAATGCGTACATTTTTATTATAAAATAACTAATGATAAAGAAGTAGTTGCTTCCTAAAATTACATTTTCAAATATTCGCTGAGTGAACAGATATACTTTAAGCAGCATTCAAAAAGCGCTGCAATTTTTTACTAAAAGTTTTTCCGTGTGGAAATTTTCGCTTTGCATAATCGCAAATTTCTGTTATTAAATAAAGCGAATATTTCTATTATTAATTAGTGTATAATTAAAAATACCAAGTGTGCTTTAGGATATATTCGGAAACAAGAAAGCAGAATATAATGGCAGAATTGAAACACAACGTAAAGCAGCCAAATGCTTCAATATGAATTTATAATTCTCTCATTTTTTCTAGGATTTATTGAAACTGACTTTACAAAACAAGAAAGATTTCGAAGAAAGATTGGACAAAGAAATATTTAAATTAAAATTATTATTTTATTTCGTTTAAGTAGATCAAGATCACATGTTTTAAACTCTTATGAAGTGTCTGATTAGTTTTATAATATATATGTTCCAACGATAAATCTATAGTAGAATATTTTTACATCTTTAGAAAAAAAATGAGAAATGAATATCTGATACATTTAATGCTATGTATCTCAAATATGTCTGTTAATACCATGCACAACACTTATTATATATTTGAAATATTCGTAAAAAAGGTCCATTCTTCGAGAATTCTTCGTACAATAATTCGTATAATAATTCTTCGTATAATAACATTATTCGTACAATAATTGAATCAGTTTGTGAAAAATAGGAAACATTTTGTTCAACACTAATTTTTAGGAAGCGAAAAAAAAATCCCTTTGAAACAATTCTTAATAAAGGCAATGATTATTATTTGTTGGAAAAAGAGGTTATGTAAATTGTTCCCATGATCTTAAAAATGTTTATTTGTTTGGATATATATTTCGCAATCGCAATAAAACCCTCATCTCACAATCACACTGTCAAAAAAAAAATCTCTCGAATTGACAGAAAAAACTGTCGATTATGGCGGCAGTGGAAAACCGTTTAATTTACAGAAAATATCTATATATTTTCATTAAAGCAGTTTTTTTCTGTGAAAAAAAATATTTTTTTTTGTAAAAATTACAAAATTAAAATGTTTTACAGGAATAAACTGTTTTTCTTTTAAATAGTATTTTCTGTAAAAAATGCAATATTTTTCTGTCAAAATTACATTTTTGTTTTCTTTTTACAGTGCAGAAGTAAAGCTTTTAAATAAGTTATTACTATCAACAAATTCAAAAGATAACAATCAATTCGTTGTGCTTTCAAATTTTTTCCACAATTCTTAAATAAATATTTTAAACAGTAAACTATGATTGTTTGATATCGGAAATTTTAATTAAAATCACATAATAAGGAATACATATATCATAAATACGATTTCATTTTTCTTATTTTATTCTTACCTGCGTCATCGGAAACAATAATGTGACATATTTAATGATAGAGAAATCTAGAAATATTTTAAAATGTTGTTAGTGTTTGCATTCAAATCTGTTTTAAATGATATCTTATTCATTTAAAATCACAATCCTGAAAAAGATAAGAGAAATCAGAGATTTTAATTACAACTATAAAATTTTCTGGCAACTGTCTAAAGATTAAAATATTTCGTATGCAAATAAATTTCACTCGATGAAAGAACTTTCTTAATATGTCCAATTAAAATGGAAGTAGTATCATATTTATCATCATCATATTTTCCATATATATCATCACATTTTTCACGATAATAAACACTATTTCAATAATATCTCTTAGCAAATGTCAGTAATATTTCGTATCTTGTTACATTTTTACTTAACTATAAACAGTGCAAAATTATTATAGGTTCTTTATTAGCGAAGAACTTTTATGCTTTTTAATTGCTCTTTTGTTTTTCACATAACAAAACACCGAAATAATTACTATTTTGCTCATCAAAGCTTACATTGTATAGTTCGTAAAATTCTAAAATGTGTTGAAAAAGTTCGTTAAGAAAGAACAACTCTTTTCGCTGTATAAAAGAATAGAGAGTCAAGTGATCAATCATGAGTGATAAAACAAGGTCACTATTTTATTGCATTAGTTTATGTAATGAGATTTTAACGTCCATTTTATACGGCGCGTTATAACATTTATCACTTATTTTTGGAATAATTTCAGATGTCGTAATATTAAATAGTGTTATGATCAGATATATTTTCATTTAAACATATATTTATTTAAATAAGTCAATATAACCTGCCTGTTGCGGATTGAAATTAGAGTCTTGAGCGGGTCGGGTTACACCCGATCTGACCGTGAAATTTTCTTTAAAGTCAACTCAAAACAAGATCCGAACCCGTACAAAAATTTCGTTGACCTCGAATCCCGCCCTGAACACGACAAAATATTTTCATTGGCCCTAATCCCGAACCGATCCCGACCCGAAACCCTAAATCAAAGAGCGTTGATCTATAATTTAATACAATTATGAAAAAGTAGTCTACAATCATTTCTCTAATGTAAATTTTATCTTTTATGTATAAAAATGAACATATAAGACTTATCCATTTTTAAATATATAGTTTTTCATCTGAAACAATATTATAGACTTACTTTAGAAAAAATCAAGTGAACCCGAACACAACCCATAGGTATCAAAACTCAACACAAAACCAACACGAACACAAAACTACTGAGTAAACCCGACACGAACCCGAACAGCAACGAAAACGCCTACACGACTAGACATCGGAACCGCGTGTTAGGTCAGATTCAGAGAATATCGGGTTATCCGAGCTGATGCAGGAACCTACTTTAAATACATTTTCAAAATTATATCGTCTTAAATCACGAGCGACTACGTATAGCGATTCCTCCGTTAAACAGTGCATGCGTTACAGTTAAGCGATAATCTCATCTCTGTAAAGTCGACTAGTTTGGCAATTTATCTCTTGTTTCAGCGAATTAACTTTTACTTTCTAGTCAAAAAATTATCAAAAATTCCAAAACAATATAATATATGATATGACTTAATGAATGAGATTGATATTACAAGATGCTTAAATTTTTTTAATTGTTTTCACAGATGTATACAATAAATACTAAGTTTCTAGCAGTGTAACTAAAAATAAGTTTTTGAGGCTTTTATATGAAAATAGTTTTCTATATCAGTTTAAGAGATACCATTACTGCATTTAAATGGATATTTTATTTTAATTATTTAACAATATCTCATAAATAGTACTAAATATTAAATTTTTTTTACAAAGATTTGATTTTAAATACAAATTACAAGACAACTGATAACAAATTAATAAATAAAGATAGAAACAAAAATCTTCATAATAATAATAATAGTGATAATAATCAAGGATAACTTTAAAAGATGGACACTTTTTTCAGTAATTCTGCAAATTTTATATTTTTCTGTACTAAACTTCTGCCATAAAAAGTTTTAACGTATGCTTAGGAGACTTATTATTGCAATTTAATAAATGTTTATTTTAATTATCGAAAAATAGCTTAAATGTATTTTAAAATTTAATTACTGAAATTTATTTAAAATTAAATTATATTTAATTTAACACAATTTAAATTTAATAAAAAAAAATTTAAAAAATTAAACGTAATTATAATTTAAATTTAATGTAATTACCTAATTGACAATAAAAGTAATAAAGATCGACTAATCTTTATTAACTGACTTAATAAAAATCAAAACAAAACATTAAACGCGTCAGCGAGTACAGAACGCGAAACCTTAGGATTACAACCCGAAAACCCTAAGCATCGCTTTCTTTAACCACTAATCCAGATGGCCCACAAGCAGTTTCTATCAACAAAACTTGTGCTTGCTATACACAGCACTTTCCCAAAAGGCTTGGCATTTCATCGCCAAGTCAACGACAGAAAGCAACCCAAGAATCAGTTGACGCATGCGCTGTTTAACGGAGGAATCGCCATACCTAGCCGCTCCTTCTTAAATCTAATCAGTTACCGTAATAATCTTACTTAATAGTTACGCTTATTTTTCCACTCCAGAAAATTTTCTTGGCGTAACAGAAGTATTTACGAAAATTCAATGTATCATCCTAATTGGCTACAATTCCAAAGTCCTATTTTTTTTTTCCAGAAATCAAACGGAGACGGAATAAACAGAAAACCTAAAAAATAACTATAAGTTTACGGGATTTACGAAATCTTAAGAAAATTGCTCCTCTCCTTTACTTCTCGAAAATTTTGAAATACACATTTCGATTAATTTTATAAACCTATTAATAACAGAGATTTCTTACATACCAGTATTTTATGATTCCAAAATCCTATCTCTTTTTCCAGAAACCAATAGAAAACGGAACAAACTGAAACCTTTAAGGAACCTTTAACGTTAATACGTTTACGACTTTTAAGGAAATTAATTTTAAGTAAAGTGCCCTCCCCCCCCCCACACACACACAAAAAAAAAAGAATAAGAATGTTCTTCCAACCATGCAATTGGAAAATCCGCTGTTGGAGATATATTGCAAATATCAGAATTAAATATTAAGAAAAATTAAATTAAACTAAAATGATACATTTCCTTATTTTTTTTCTTTACAATCGTCAAAGGACAAATGATGATACCAGACAGACAAATGAGCATGAAGATAAATGTATTTTTCATTTTTATTCTAAACTTCTAAAACAATCAAGAAACTCGAAATTTTCTCAGTCAAAAATATTTTATTTCCAGAATTTTCAAAAGATACACATAATTGTTTGTGCATGTTGTCATTTAAATCCATATGGAAAATTCAACGAAATATAAATTTATGAATGAAATATAAGTTTCAAAACCATGACCATATATTTTTAGCTCACAGCCCATCAAAGCCTGTGAGCAAATGTCTCCGCAAGTTCTGTATGTACGTATGTATACGTATGTATGTACGTAACGCGATAACTCTTGATTGAAATATCTTGATTGAGGGAGAACGGGGGCTACCCCCCTCCCTTTTCTGATTTTGTATATAGGTTCATTGAGATAAGGCACTTCCATGATTAGTTTTGGGGGTTAATTGCTTAAGAATAAAAGGGAGAAACGTGGGACTAATCCCCCCTCTGAATTTAGATAAATTGGTTTTTCATGCAGACTTATCCGATTTGCTTCAAATTTGGTATACAGATTTATTCTGATAAGGCGCTTCCCTGATTACTTTTTGGGGCTAATTCCCCTTCTTAGTTTAGATAAATGGGTTTTTCATGCAAAAGTATCCGATTTGCTTCAAATTTTGTATATAGGTTTGTTGTGATAAAGAGCTTCCCTGATTAGTTTTGGGGGTTCATTGGTTAAGTATAAAGGGGGAACGGGGGGCTAATCCCCCTTAATGTATTGCCGATTTCTTTATTTTTCGAGGGGCGTTATTCTTTGAAATAAGAGTATAATATGCAATTAGTGTGAATAGCCTGTGAGCTCAATGCCATCAGTTTAAGTGGGTACTTTTATTTTTTATTAAGATATACTTTTAAAATAAACACGTTCTTACGGAGTTATGCTTTGGTCTTAGAAGAATGGATTTTTTACTGTTTTCTGATTAGAGCGTAGAGAAAGTTTCTCTAAATACAAATTTTTGGAACTAGAGACCGTATAAAAAAAATAAATTTCGTTCAGTTGTTAAAAAATAAGTATTTCAGCATAAATGGCTTTTGAAATGATGAAAAGTAGCATTTGAAACATTTTTGCAACTGGGACTATACTTCTAAAACTGATGACTTTAACCCTAAAATGCATGATTTTTTTATTTTCTTGCGAAATCTAATATAGTAGTTTGTTTTCTTTTTTTGACCTATGCCGTGGGAATATAATAAATAAAAAATTCAAAAATAAATATTATAGTAGAATGATACTTATGTTAATGCGTTTCCATGTGTTCCTATTGCATTCGTCTAGGCATAATTCTTAATATTTCGCATAAAAGCAAAAAACACTTACATGTCTTTAGTACAAAGATTTTCCAACATATAACAATTTTTCTTTTTCTTTTTTTTCTTTTTTTGTATACATTTGAAATTTAGACGTATGTTTTTTTTTTATTATTATTTGAATTATTTTATACAAACACTACACAGCGATGAAAATATTTGAACAAATTATCCAGTGGGTGCAGCAAGTCTTATATCTAGCAATTTTTTTTTTGTACTAAAAGTTTTCCATATGGTTTCACGTTCCCACGATATATGTTAGATATATCTGGCTTTTGCTTACTGTATATTCCATGTTTGATTCAATAGGTGGGACTATGTGTAATGAATGTATAATATACGCTATTGGATAAAAATAAGAGAAAATACCTTGTATGTTAAAATTAATACTGTGTATAAATAAAATATACGGAAAAAGAGTTCCATATGGAATATCAGGTCATTTTTTAATTTGAGAAAAAAATTATACGATAAAATTATTTTTTTTTTGTCGTGGCTGGATAAATCGGTTTTCAAATATTCAAAGATTTATTTGTTGTTAAGGAAGCAAAAATCATGGAGTGCGGAAAATATTTTTAAATCATACATATATACGCATCTCTTTATTTAAAAGTATTCTAAATTTAAATTTTAAACTTCTTTTCAAAAACTGGTTTAAAACTTTTCCACGAGGCTTAACTTAAATCTAATGCATATCAATGTGTCTTCAAATAAGTCACATTGAAAAAGCTTGTCGTCTTAAAAGTAACAAAATATCAGCATTTTTTATTGCAACCATGACAAGTAAAACTTTTCAGTGATTCGTTTTATTGACAGAATGCGGAGTATATTTCGCTAGTTTAAAATTATATTTACGGGATTCTATTCTTTATCGTGACGATTTCAGTACCTCAATATTTTCCGTACAGATAGAAGAAAACCTTTCAAAAATACATAAAATTTCAATTGTCGTATAATGGAAACTTGTATAGGGTGCTAAATTACATTCTACATTTTGCCTCTAATATTTGAAAGTTTTAATATGGATTTTTCGTCAGTGAAATTTACATTATAATGACTGCAGAAGTATTATTATTTAAAGGATTTAAATTTATTTTCTTATAATAAAAATATCTTCAAATTTGTATAGAACCTTGAAATTATTTAAGTTTTACATTTTGTATCTCCATTTTAGACTACAGTCGTTATTTATAAAGAGAGAAATTATGCATCAAAGAAATTACCAATGAGGATGTTAATCGTATATATAGGCTTAGAAATGAGAGGTAGGGGAATGCCATTTTCTACAAGTGACATTTGAAACAAAACTCAATTAACAACCATGTAATTTAGTTCTTTCTCTTTTCGATTGATAACTTAGTATACATTTTAGAATCTCTGCATGGGAACTGTTGCAACAGAACAAATGTGTTTACTTAATCGAAGCGTTGTATCAGCAGCAGGGGATGAACTATTGATGCAGAATTTATATCAATTTCGCAAATTTGTTAAGAATGCTAGGCAATTTTGATAAAGAAATGTAAATATTGTTCTTAAAAGCTACAAATGGAAAGTGTTAATGAAAGCACAATCAAATCTATATAAATTTCACAGCCGATAAATATCTCTACTTATTTACGTGCGTGAAATTTAAATAAGTCACGGTAAAATTCTAAACAGAATCTAATGGTTAATGAACAGATGATAAAAATTCTCAATCTTATTTCAAAACCTGATATTTCAAAGCTTTATTAAAATAATCGTTGCTTTTATAGAAAATGGAAAAATCTAATCGACCTTTCATAACCAGAATGTATATGTATGTTTTATCACTTTTCATATAAAAATGAATTCGTGAATGATTTAGGAAAGAGTTTGATTACTGGAAAGGATTGGCGACTATTTTTATATTCAATCGTACCATACTTCTCATTTTTGTCCCTTCTGATAGTTTCTCGTGAAAATATCCAAGTATAAGTATATGGCAGAATTATTTTTCAAAATTTGGTACAAATAGAAAAAAAATAGTCCACTGGGACGGACATGTCCCAACCCGTAATGAAAGGGATAAGAGAATAATTAATTTTTATAGGGAGATTAGAAAATTATTAGTAAGACCTGGAATAAAGAAATGAAATTAGTATTGTATGTTCTGACATAAAGCTAAATTTTGTGTTATTAATGGAAATACAGGCTGATTCTCTGATCCATAAATTACGTAAGGCAAATTTTATTTGTTTTTACCCTCCCTTCCCCTATGACACAAGCTGTTACGCTCGAACAGCGTTTAAAAGTAGCGCCCTACAAAAGGCAAAACTACGTTAGTCGCTACTTTTTCAAGTAGTTTGTAGTGTAGCGCACTACATTTTGAAAATTGTAATGTAGCGAGTAGCACGATACAGAAATCAGTAGTTTGTAGTACGCACTGACGCCATTTTAACCGCTATTTTGGTAGGGGGAGGAGGATGCGCCATTTTACAAATCACGTGATTGTAACTTGCTCCTTTGGTGTAAAAAAATCGTGAATCTCAGAGGCAAATCTCAGAGGCAAATCTCAATGGCAGTGTTTAGTAACGCAATGTAGGTTGTCAGAGATTTTAACATTGACACTTGCTGGTAAATCCAAGTACTGATCCACCAAAAAAGTAATTTTCTTGCTGGCAACAGTTAGCTACATACTCGGTGTTACATCTTCATGTTTTAATGACAGGTTTCTTCTTTTGGAATTGCTTTATTTATAGATTTCTTATTTTTTACTATTATGACAGGTAAAATTAATATTGAATTGCCCTGTTCAGCATATAACGAGTATGTTAAATTTATCGAACAACAATTCAATGGTAAATAACTTGTAAATTGCAAACCTTTCTCATTTAACAAGTAAGTAGATATGCATGCATTATGCAGGTACTGTACATGACTATTTTCACAGCAACATGCATCCCCACAAAATGCACTTTAAAACTTGGGGGTGGAAAGACTATTAGTAACCTGGTAGTTGTACGTATTCAAGCAAGTAAGGCCATTTTACGGCTTTCTACAGAAAACTAAAGAAAGCCTAACGAAATAAAAGAGATCTTTCTATCATACAATTATATTAGATGATAAAAAGTGCAAAGTAGCCTTACCTGCTTGTATAGGTACCACTACAGGGGTGCAGACAAACGTTCCGGTACAATTTTGCTGGCGGCTTTTCATGTTTTTCCAACATTTTCTTGTATTTAACATTTACAAAATTCTTAACACTTATATCGCACTTATTTGATTGTATTCCAATAAATGCGATATAACGAGGGACTGTTCCATTGTATTACTTAATCCATGTCTCATATTTCGAGAGTAGACGAAATCTGAATGTAGTGAAGTAGTGACTACTTTTGGAAAGTATTTTTAGTCGCTACTTTTAAAACAAGTAGTTGTAGTTAACTATATTTTAGATATAGTAGTTGTAGTTCTCTACAAAACAGAAGTAGTTTTAGTTAAACTCCGCCCTGTTGTGACGTCAAATGTTTTAACACTTATTAAATTTAGAGCTAAATTTATCGGGGAAAATGTTATGCATGACCATTTAGCTATTGGTATAAATACTATAAAATTATTAAGACCTTCTGTGCGTTTATTTAAAGTTGTTGCACTTCAAAGAAAAATTAAAATATATTTTGTTCTAGGATAATAAAAATACATAAATTTTTAAATAACTTTGTTATGTTTCTGGTAAATAATACCATTTAATTGTTTTCATATTTTATATGCGATATCACAGCGTGTTAACCCACTTTCCCCCCTGTCACACTGTGTCACAATTTTTTTTAATTCCTCCACTTCCTCTAGAAATATGGTGCCATTAAGGGATTACCACTAATCTCCCTTCTGTCGCTCTCTCAAATCAAAATCAACTGCGAATAAAAGGAATTCCTAACCTTTTTTATAAACAAGTAAACTTATTTGAAACTATGCACTTTAGGTTTCAGCCTATAGTTCAGCCTTAGGTTCAGCCTTTCTTCCTGCAAATCTTCATCAAGTTTTACTAAAAAAATTAAATATTTGCATATTTACCAATTTTGGAAATAATTACCTTTTTTATAGAAAAAAAACTATGTTTAAGTTTCAAACATTTAAAAATAAAACTACTTTTTTTAACCTAAATAGTTTCATGTGAAAAAGTATTCAACGGTTAATTAAAAGTAAACAATTTTTAACAATAAAAGAACAAACAATAAAATTCAGTATAAAATCTTCTATTTCAAAGTATACGACTTTTTAAAAACTATAAAACGATAAATAGAATTATAATTAATTAAATCATTTTTAGAACCACCAGAAACACAATAAAATAAAATTTGGAAGTTTAAAAAGAAAAAAATTTATACTTATGTCAATATTATCTTTTCCCCAATATTTAGATAAAAAAGGTTTTTTTAAGCGTTTCGCTATTTGTTTAACCTGTTTATGTTTTCTTTTGATTTTTTTATCTCTGGAAAATTTATTTTGCTTATTTTTTGGGTTTTACAATTAATTTTCGTGTAACCTTGGATTAAAAATATTTTCAAACTCATAATACTCACACACTCACACTTCTTTTAAAATTAATACATATAATTATATTCTTTTTTTTTTTTTTTTTTTTTTTTTTTTGTAGATTGAATAAAATAAAAAACAATAAAGAAATGATATTTAAAAAAATAATTTTTAAAGGAAACATATTTAAAAGTAATTTACTGACTTTCTCTGAAACATCATCGTACTTGTTTTCGAATGTTCGATTTTATTCTTATTGATTCCAGTGAACAGAAAATAGTCAACACACAAATCTATGATAAAGGGAAAAAATATACAAGGTGCCATCTTATCGTTGTCTAATAGCTAATTCCTAAACTGCGAGTTTTAGATATGTATTTCTAAATAAAATATTTACAATATTATTCGACATCATCCTAGTGGTCATTTAAGTCAAAATAATTATTTTGTAAAAGTTTTGAAAATTATATACATATCGATATATATGTGTGTGTGTGTGAGAGAGAGAGAGAGAGAGAGAGAGTGTGTGTGTGATTGGAAAGTTTTAAGACAGTTGTCGCCACTTTTCAGAACAATTATTTTAATTCAATGGCTACTGTGCATCGTGCATATGTCCGTGGGGGGCAAAAAGTCAATTATAAAAGTGTCCTTGTGGATTTGCGCAAAAATTTGCGGAAGAAAAGGCTTGCACTCTGGCACTTCAAGACAAGCATAGGATTCTCCTCCACCATAAAGAAAGCGGCTCAAAGTGAGTTTTCCATCACGTAATTTTTGACAGAGTTTCAAATACCTGTGCCCCCCTCTTCAGCTCTAACACCCGCCGATTTCTAACTGTTTACTAAATTGAAAATGTCAATCTTATTCAATCTTGAACACATCCCTCCCAATGCTTCCCACGTGTGTGTTTACGTGTTGGTGTTTTTTAACCCTGATGATGAGCTAAGGTTGCTCAAAAGCGCTACGTTGTTTATCAATGTGAAATACAGTTATGTATATATTTTTAAAAACACCTTAAGTAAAGTTTTTTATTAAATGATGCATTTGTGTTTTGTGACATTTGTGTTGTTTTTAAATAATTATTATAGTACAAAGGTGAATTGATTCAAATGAGTGTTGTTTTTCATGACTCAAGTTTATTTTGAAAAGAAGTTTTTGCATAATTTAGTAGTCTAACTATATAGGGCAACTCATATAAAAAATCCTCTCGAATATCGCGAACATTCGGAAAGATATTCGCAATATAGTGGGCTGAATGTCTGTTTACTTTTTAAATGTAACTGGATGATAAGGGAATTTAACCAAATTGACATTTTGTATAAACTCACTTCCAACAAAGGTTTACAGGAAGTTGTAGCACCTAGATACGATTTTTTTACAGATGAGAAAAGGAAGGAAAATTGACAATAACATTTAAACGTCCATTCGGATGTGTTCAATGTCTATCTAAGTAATTTATTTAGAACATATTTCGACTCTTAATTATTAAAAAAATGGATTCAACTTTCTTTTGTTAAATTGGAATCCGTGTCGAAATATTCGTGACCCACATACGGTGCACGTTGATATATACACGGAGCACATTGATTCATAATCTGAAACACGCCAATATTAACAAATTTTATAATTATTTGTAACATTTATTAACATAAATATCTATTATAGCATTTGATAAGGTAAGTGCACTTATGCGTAATCTAGCTTTATGAAGTGAGCCTCTTTTTATATTTTTTTATATAAATTATTTTTAATATTAATTTTTTTAAGTTTACAAATATATTATCAAGTCTTAATCTCTCAAAATACGAAATTTAGTAAACTTTAAGGGTGGGAGGGGGGAAACGGTTTTTCATGGGTATACTATTGAGATCTAATGATAATCAGATTTCTACTTCATATTTTTAAAGAAAATAACATGGAATAAGTTAATGATAGTTATTATAACTGGTTAGCCTAACTTTTTAATTAAAAGAGAGAAGTAGTTGTAATAATTTTTGTATAGAAAACGAGTGCCTAAATCCATTTATTCAATTAAAAATTAAGGGTATCAAATTCAAGCCGGACACGGATTATTCATATGGTTAACAATTATGAAGTTATTTTAACAAAATATTCAAGAACGGAAGTCTTCTATTTTTTGTGTAAAACATGATATCACGAAAAGACCTAGAAGTGCAAAGTAATTTGGTCAGTGACGCCATACATAATACAACTATATACTATGTATGCATCACCTAATTCAGCGCTGTTTGAACACGGCCGATGATAACTTCAACCAGTCCTCGTTATATTGTTATATTTGACACAAAGAAAGGTAAGTCTTGAAAATTTCGTCGCAATTACTTAATTATAATTAAGGATATGAAGAAAACTCGGACACGACTTGGAATAAAATACTCTGTATTTTTGATAGAACAGATGGTTTACGATTTCTTGTTTCATATAAAAATTGTTGTCTGATGTGTCCTCTTTCACCTCTTAACGTTTGTCTCATACTTCTTGAAACGCTTGGTATAACTTTATTGTAAGTTCATATTATTTCATCTGTGAATTGATGCTTTGTAACTCTAGTACAGTAAACACTGCTTAAATGAATCATGTCCAGCAAAGCTGCCGATTCTAATATATGGAAAAATAGAATTCTGATTTCGTTCATTAAAAAGACTAATTCGATTAACAAGTGATTCAACTAAGCGATGACCACTGGACTAACTATCGACGACTTTCCTGTCCATCCAAGGCCACTTAGGAGGTGCGGGGCCCGATTGAGTACAATTTTAGGTATGCACATATGCAGTGTGTGTAAAAGTGCATATTTGAGGGTACCACTACTTTTGAATAGCGATTTTCGCCTTATTTAATTAAAGAATTCAGCGAAGTCTTTGTAAGTACAGATACTCGAAAATGAGTATGCATCCTGATGTCCACAGCCAGCCTGCGCTAAACTAAGTAGAATCATAAAATTACAAATTAATTATATTATAGAGTATGTGATAGAATAGAAATCAATCAAAATAAGAGCTTAAATATGCATGCAACCTATTAAACAAAACGGATGTAAGCTACGTCGTAAAGTGAAATTGTATACATGTAAATCTACAAATAACGAAAAAAATTTTTATATCACTTTTGAAAAGTTAGAAAGTTTTAATACCACTTGTTCTAGTGGCTGTAAAATGAATTAAACATATAAATTTATTTTTGTTTAGAAAAAAGTCAGATTTTAATATTATTTTCGAAATAAATTATCATTTTTAGACTTCTGAAAAACATAATAAATGAAAATCAGTCTTGCTTTTTTATCTGCAGAGTCTTTTAGAATTTTGTTTAAACTCCAGCTAATTTGAGACGATCATAAATGCTGAGCTCTTTATTCTTACTGAATTGATAATATCAACTAATTTGTAATGATTTTCTGCTTTGAAAAATTCATTTCTTCATATGTCACAATCACTAATATTGTAGATAAAATCTGGATACGAAAAAGGTAAATTTGGACATACGGTAGACCTATTAGTGTAAGCAATGAATTTAAGCAAATGCATGGGGTATTGAATCTTTGAAGGTAGAATTGTCTTTAGTGTTTCCATTTGCTCACAAAGCATGTATCTAGATCAGCCATTTTTATTGTTTTTAACTTTATGTGATTTCTTTTGTCTGTGTCAGCTCCATTATATGAATCGTACTTCCAGATTTGTCGTACATATTTTTATGGTGTCCTTTAAATTTTCAGAAGAATCTAAACAATTGTTTATAGTTTTTCAAGATCTTCCAGAAGAAACTCAATATTTTGCAATGCTTTATCTACCCTTTTTTCAACATTGCACCCTGAAGGCTGTTTATAAATTTGCAAATATTCATTTAAAAATTTATAATGCAATAGTTTTCTTTTTGCATAAGCGCTTACTTCGAATCGTGAATACAGGCTAAACATCTTAGGTATTTGGCAAGTTCACTATCGTCAAGCAAGCCTTCATTAAATCTTTTAGCCTGTTTGTCCGTCACCAGTTAAAAAGTTTTTGGAATAAAAAAAAAACCCTGTAGCAAGATTCTGGATGTCACTCTGAAATTTCTTATCCGCATAATTTATTTAAAAGTGTAAGGAGCGTCAGAAAACTAGTGTGGCTAGAAACTTGTAATGTATCATTTGATTGACTAACGATTCAGCAACTTTTTTTCCCTTAAGCCATTCCCTGCCGCAATTACTTCGGATAAAAATTTCACAAAGATATGATTTTTCTAAATCAAATGCGTGCAAAATAAGACAAAAATGCAAACAAAAAAATGTTTACTATTTTTTTAAGTTACAAAATGTTCCGAAAACGCAACACTGGCATAAAGCATTAGCATTTATTTCCGCGTTGTATGGCATAGTTTAAAACATTTGGCATGCGGACGGAACATTTTGCAAATTGTAAAAGCTTGACTTGTGCAATGCTTACACCGCATTCTTTTAGTACCAGGGTTTTCGCAATCCTTTGATTTGAACTGTGTAATTTTGTTTTTTCAAACAAAATTTTTGGAAAGTTGAAGGACATGCAGGATTCTGGAATTTTGCTGCTGAGTTCTGAGTTTTTTTGCTGCTTTCAGATTCACATGTTGTTTTTAGCAAAGAAATAAATAATGATCGTTGAAAATCTAATAAATATTAGAATCAATGCAGGTTCTGTATAATTTCTATGTATTTACTTTTGCTAGATCTGTAAAATTGGTAAAGATTGGCCACCACCATTTTTTTCCTTTGACTTGGAATCTGTATGATGCAATAAAATTATACAGAAAATCAACTCCTCCAATATTGGAATTATAATTTGATATTAGTTTTGCTTGCTTCAGATGAATGTATTTTATCTTTTCTGGAACATTTTTTGGCACATGTTGGGGGGATCATTAACATCTCACTTACTAGCAATGTTATCTACTGAGTTGTCGTTCCATCTGGTAACGAAAACTCCCCTTTTTTCATCGAAACCCGTGTCATATGTTCCTCTGTCAGTTTTCTTCATATTTTCATAGGTGTTAAAGAACATTTTCCAATCCATTATCTCTGATTGTTCACGTTGCACAAAATTCTATGCGATATAGATCAGATAAAAGATTATGCTATGAAAAAAATATCAAAATAGACCGCATGGTTGCATGGATTTTTTACTACTTTCAAAATATTCATCAGTACATGTCCACCATGTCCTCGGTCCGTATTGATATTCCAGTATAAATATCACTTTGATATAAGTAACCTGTTGATGAACATAGGCACCCTACATTATAACTAAACCTAACTAGTTTACTCTCTATAAACATTTTGCTTTGCTAGAATGTTTTCCAAAGTACCCAGATAACAATTTTTGATTTTTAAAACATTTTTATAACCCCAACATGTAAATGACTAGATGATTTTTAAAGGCTTTGACTGAAAGGTTTGCCAACATTTTAAAAAGCATTATAAAAGGTTGCTAGTTGACACAATCTGAGGTACTTTGTAAGTGTTTTAGGACAAGCATACCAAAATGTAGAAACGTAAGGCTAGTTACAGGATTTCATATTAAACATTGTAACAAGAATTACAATCAAAGGCAGATAATAATGCTTTTATTATAAGCATCTATAAAAGAAATTAAAAATGTTTTGATAACCTGTTAGTTTTAAATCTTAATTGCATTAGATTTTCATCAAAATTATCTGACTTAGAAATTTTCTTTGTTTCTGTGGGACACTAAATTTTAGCTTAATTTCTATATACTGAAGAAAAAAAAATGGAAAATAGGAATTTTTATTAGCTGATATTATATTTAAGAACTCATAGTAAGTTATATATTTTAATTAATATATTTCTTTTTTCCTTTGCTAAAATTCCTTTCCTATGTAATTGCTAAAATTTGAATATATTTGATTTTTTATATTTTAATTAATGTATTGCTTCTTAAAAAAATATTAATTGTTGATTACATTAATTTTTTTAAAATCTAATATGCATTTTGTTAGAATGAACTATAAGAATTAATTTACAGAAGTTTTCTAACTTTTGTTTGAATTTGACAGAACTAATTAAAGTAGATAACTTTTTTGTATCTTCTACCATTCAGTTTTAAAAATAAAGTCTAAATTATACCGGGGATAATATTTTCCTTTTAAAGTGAATTCGGGCAACAAGAAAATTTGTATATTATATTTTTTCTTAAGCCCTGTACTACATTATCCTGAAAGTTTCACAATAGTTTAAATTTCTGAGTTGGGAATTGTTTATGTCTTGGTTTATATGTTGCCTTCACTTTTGTGTTTTTATATTTGGAAAGTGATAATGGTTACCCACAATCAATTACTCTTATTTATTAGTTGATTGGCAAACTAAAGTAAGTTAAACATTACTGCATAATTTAATTTCATAAAGATTTAAGAACTATATAAAACCAAATTTTGGTGTTTAAATAATTACTAGAAAAAAAAAATGCAGTTTCCATATATAATATTTTTATATCATAAGCATATTACCTATTTGTTTATTTTTAGTCTACTTTAAGCATGTTTTCATTCTACTTAATACAGAAGAACAATAATTTTTCAGAATGATTTATCTCTGAATTAAATCTATTGATGCTCCGTAATTAAAAATAAATAATAATAATCGGTTAACATTATTTAGACTTTTTTTATTTTCCCCTTTTCTTTAAAATATAAACCTTCATTTTTAAAATCTTTCATAACTATTAGTATGTACATTGAAATGTCAAAAATTTAAATAGTTTGATTTCATTAAAACTCATTTTTTTAACTTCATGAAAATAAAATGTATTAAACAAAGTAATAAAATAACAATACTTTAAAATATTGTAGCGACGCATACAATAAAAATTTTATATCTTAAACGTACATAATATGAAAGCAATTGTCATTGAATGATATTTTTAAATGAAATTTTATACAACATAAATTACTAAAATATAAGAAAATAAAACGTATGCGCAAAAATAATTAACTTTGACTAAATTATAAACTGTATGCAGTTTAAATACTAGTACAAAATCTATTATTATTATTATTACGCAATATTTCAAACTTTTGACGGTAATTTTTAAGCACATGAACTATAAGATGAATATTTTAAAATTGGGGAGCATCAATAGATAATAACATAAACGATAATAATATATTTTAAAAGATAAACATAAACAAATGCTATTCTCTATTGTATTTTGTAATGAAAATATGTGTAAAGAACTCGCATTAATTCGTTAAGAATAAAAACATATTATAAATGGACATTTCAAGAACTACAACAGAAATATGCATGTGTATATAGTTCTTACAACGAGGTAAATCTTTATGAAATGAAATTAATACAAAATAGTTTAACATACCTTAGATGGAGCATGATTGCAAATGCAAAGCCGGCACTTTCAGACCGGTGGGTGCTACGACGTGACCTGCTCGCACATCATATCACCTTCAATGAGTCATGAAACGCAAGCACAAGGACAATTTGCAGCGCGAAATAAGTTGCGCATGCGCGGAAAATGAATGTGCAAAGGATGATTTTAGACCGTAGGTTTTCTGACGGTTATTCCAAAAATCTAATATTGAAAATATTACTGTGACCGTGGTATACGGTAAAGATAATATACCTTTGCAGAAAAATCGAAAGAAAAGGAAAAAAGACCGTTTTCGGAACCTTGCTTGCTATCTGGGTAGGGTCTCATCTGCTCGTCAATCGACATACTTGTCGTAAAACTGCCAAACTGCATAATTTTTTATTTAAATTTTTCAGGTACGGCTGAACTTTAGCTAATTTGTCGTTTTTATCCAGTGAAGTGTTGTCCGCCATTTGGATAATTTGTTTTACAGACAAATATATTGCACGGGTCATGCTTACTCTTACAATAGAACAATTCACATCCTCAGTAACTGACTAGTATAATTGCTCTTACGGTAAAGCTGAATAAACTGTATACGTTATATAACCAATAAAACGCTTGAGTACAGTAAAAGTCAAAGGGAATTTTAGTCTATTTTTCGGGTAGGTATATTTTATAGATTCTAATACAATATGGTTCAAAATTGTTTCATTAAAAAATTTTAAGAAAATATCAACAGGTTGTAGATTTTACAGTTCAGCTTATATCAATTCTACACTTTTGTCCTCATTAGGGACTGGATTCAAATTGTTAGTTGGAGGCTATTTTTCTAAGTGTTTACTCTCTGGATATTTTTTTCCTGCATCAACATTGGTAGAAAAAGACTTGATATGATGAAATTAAATTTCACCAGAATTATGTGTTGGATACGGTATTTTATCAGGCAGGATATCATCGTCTACATTTTCTTCATCTGTGAGTTTGTCATCATCTGAAGGAATAAAAACCAGATTCCACTGCTGAATTTTATTATCAGTTTCTAGCAAACTATCAAATAAATCATCATCTTCTAATTAAATGAAATATTTTAGAGCTTTATTCAACGTCAAATATTGCTTTTTTTAACGGAACTGGTAGAGAAAGAAGAAATCCTCTAAAATCCTTACTATCAGCATAAAATCAAATATATATTGTATTATTCTAGTGTTGCATTATCATAACATTTTTTTAAATGAATAATTATAAGCAAACAAAAACAGAAATTAGCTTACCTGATTGCACAATTTTCATGTGAGGAAATTCTACTTTTGATCTATAAACAGTTTTTTGAGCTAAATATGTGCTGCCATCTATGAGAATTAGCTGAAGTTAACAATAATTAGTTATTAAAAATGAATAATGTTTATCAACGGATTTAACTGCTAAAAAATGATAAATATTCATTTACAAAATTTATCCTAAAAATTCAAGCTTTTAGAAAAATATTCTATATTTGTTTACACAAAATTGATAAAATTTATATTGAAGAACATATTATATACATTGTTACGAAAACGCAACACTAGCATGTAATAAGTTAGTATCATCAGTCTTTTCTGCAACATTTATAGTATATTAGAAAGTTCATTAATTTGGTACCGTACATCTTTCAAAGTTTACGTTCAACCTTCCCGGCATGTTTCAGAGAGAGTTGTGTACATAGGTCGGTGACATGTTTTCAAATCCGTGTATGTTTTAGTACATGATGCATAAAATGTTGTAAATTTCTTGCAGAATTCTAAAGAAAGTAATTGCATGTGCGCATGTCGAGGTCATGTCTTTCAAAATTAGTTTGTAGTTGTAACATGCTTAAGTGGTGTAAGTAAATTTTTTATATTTTTTTATCCTTTCTATCCTTTTTATCTATGTTTTTATATTTTTCAGTTTTTGCACTCCTGATGTATCCGTTATCATGCTTTTCTCTATTGATAATATAAACATCCAATCTTAATGTGTCTTCATGCTGAGTTATGAAATTCATGTTGAAGAAATATTCATCTGTGCTACTTCCGACCTTTCAAAACTTGATATTTCATATATACGTTCTGGAGCATTTCATTATACACCATCAGCTACATATCTAATTACAATCAAAATTTGCTCCTGTTGACTGATGCTGAGAATAAAATCGATAAATACTGCAAAATACATAAAATATTTCTTGTAGAATTGAGTGATTCATTATAATGATTCATTATTAAAAATTTAAATTGTTATTTTTTTATAATGACTGTGTATTTCCTTATTCTGTTTTTTGCAGATGGACTTGCATTAATGAACCGATCTTTCCTTGCAAGTCAACAATCCCAAGTGAATTTGTATTTTGAAGTGTTCCTATCTGTTTCTAATAATTCTTATTAGGTTAAGAAATGATTCACTTCAGAAAATAACTTAATAAAAGAAAACTGCCCAGTTAAACTGACGGCATTGAGCTCACAGGCTATTCACACTAACTGTAAAGTATATTCTTATTTCAAAGAATTTGAAATAAGCCCTCGAAAAATGAAGAAATCGACAATATATTAAGAGGGGGGAACCATCAACCGTTTCTCCTTCTTATAATTAACCAATGAACCCATAAAACTAATCAGAGAAGCGCCTTACCACAATGAACCTATATACAAAATTTGAAAAAATCAGATAATTCTGCATGAAAAATCCATTTATCTAAATTAAGGGGGGGGGTTAGCCCCCCGTCCCCCTTTATACTTAACCAGAGAACCCCCAAAACTAATCAGAGAAGCGCCTTATCACAATGAACATATATATAAAATTTGAAGAAAATCGGATAATTCTGCTTAAAAAACCCATTTATCTATATCAAGGGGGGTTAGTCCCCCCCGTTCCCCCCTTTATACTTTACCAGTGAACTCCCAAAACTAATCAGGGAAGTGCCTTACCACAATGAGCCTATATACAAAATTTGGAGTAAATTTGATAATTCTGCATGAAAAACCCTTTTATCAAAATTAAGGGGGGGGGGTAGCCCCCGTTTGCCTCCCTTACACTTCACCAATGAACCCCCAAAACTAATCAGGGAAGCCCCTTACCACAATGAGCCCATATAAAAAGTTTGAAGAAAATCGGATAACTCTGCATGAAAAAAATCATTTATCTAAAATAAGGGGGGAGGATTAACCCCCCCGTTACCCCCTTTATAGTTAAACTATGAACCCCCAAAACTAATCAGGAAAGAACCTTATCACAATGAACCTATATACAAAATTTGAAGAAAATTGGATAATTCTGCATGAAAAAACCATTTATCCAAATTAAGGGGGGTTAGCCCCCCGTTCCCCCCCCCCTTTATAGTTAACCAATCAATCCCCAAAACTAATCAGGGAAGCGCCTTATCACAAGGAACCTATAAACAAAAGTGGAAGAAAATCGGATAACTCTGCATGAAAAATTCATTTATCTAAATTAAGGGGGTGGATTTCCCCCCCCCCCCCACGTTAGCCCCTTTATACTTAACCTATGAACTCCCAAAACTAATCAGGAAAGAAGCTTATCACAATGAACCTATATACAAAATTTGAAGAAAATTGGACAATTCTGCATGAAAAAACCATTTATCTTAATTAAGGGGGTTAGCCCCCCCGTTCCCCCCTTTATAGTTAAACAATCAGTCCCCAAAACTAATCAGGGAAGCGCCTTATCACAAGGAACCTATAAACAAAATTGGAAGCAAAACGGTTATTTCTTTCAAGAGTTATCGCGTTACGTACGTACATACCTACATACATACATACAGAACGGGCGGGCACATAAGCTCTCAGGCTTTGATAGCCTGTGAGCTAAAAAGAAAACTGCCCAGTTAAACTGACGGCATTGAGCTCACAGGCTATTCACACTAACTGTAAATTATATTCTTATTTCAAAGAATTTGAAATAAGCCCTCGAAAAATGAAGAAATCGACAATATATTAAGAGGGGGGAACCATCCCCTGTTTCTCCTTCTTATAATTAACCAATGAACCCATAAAACTAATCAGAGAAGCGCCTTACCACAATGAACTTATATACAAAATTTGAAAAAATCGGATAATTCTGCATGAAAAAAAATAATTTATCTAAAATAAGGGGGGAGGATTAACCCCCGCGTTACCCCCTTTATACTTAACCTATGAACCCCCAAAACTAATCAGGAAAGAGCCTTATCACAAGGAACCTATAAACAAAAGTGGAAGAAAATCGGATAACTCTGCATGAAAAATTCATTTATCTAAATTAAGGGGGAGGATTCCCCCCCTCCCCCGTTAGCCCCTTTATACTTAACCTATGAACCCCCAAAACTAATCAGGAAAGAACCTTATCACAATGAACCTATATACAAAATTTGAAGAAAATTGGACAATTCTGCATGAAAAAACCATTTATCTTAATTAAGGGGGTTAGCCCCCCCGTTCCCCCCTTTATAGTTAAACAATCAGTCCCCAAAACTAAACAGGGAAGCACCTTATCACAAGGAACCTATAAACAAAATTGGAAGCAAAACGGTTATTTCTTTCAAGAGTTATCGCGTTACGTACGTACATACGTACATACATACATACAGAACGGGCGGGCACATAAGCTCTCAGGCTTTGATAGCCTGTGAGCTAAAAAGAAAACTGCCCAGTTAAACTGACGGCATTGAGCTCACAGGCTATTCACACTAACTGTAAATTATATTCTTATTTCAAAGAATTTGAAATAAGTCCTCGAAAAATGAAGAAATCGACAATATATTAAGAGGGGGGAACCATCCCCCGTTTCTCCTTCTTATAGTTAACCAATGAACCCATAAAACTAATCTGAGAAGCGCCTTACCACAATGAACTTATATACAAAATTTGAAAAAATCGGATAATTCTGCATGAAAAATCCATTTATCTAAATTAAGGGGGGGGTAGCCCCCCGTCCCCCCTTTATACTTAACCAGAGAACCCGCAAAACTAATCAGAGAAGTGCCTTATCACAATGAACATATATATAAAATTTGAAGAAAATCGGATAATTCTACTTAAGAAACCCATTTATCTATATCAAGGGGGGTTAGTCCCCCGCGTTCCCCCCTTTATACTTTACCAGTGAACCCCCAAAACTAATCAGGGAAGTGCCTTACCACAATGAGCCTATATACAAAATTTGGAGTAAATTGGATAATTCTGCATGAAAAACCCATTTATTAAAATTAAGGGGGGGGGGTAGCCCCCGTTTCCCACCTTTACACTTCACCAATGAACCCCCAAAACTAATCAGGGAAGCCCCTTACCACAATGAGCCCATATAGAAAGTTTGAAGGAAATCGGATAACTCTGCAGGAAAAAAATAATTTATCTAAAATAAGGGGGGAGGATTAACCCCCCGTTACCCCCTTTATACTTAACCTATGAACCCCCAAAACTAATCAGGAAAGAACCTTATCACAATGAACCTATATACAAAATTTGAAGAAAATCGGATAACTCTGCATGAAAAAAATAATTTATCTAAAATAAGGGGGGAGGATTAACCCCCGCGTTACCCCCTTTATACTTAACCTATGAACCCCCAAAACTAATCAGGAATGAACCTTATCACAATGAACCTATATACAAAATTTGAAGAAAATTGGATAATTCTGCATGAAAAAACCATTTATCCAAATTAAGGGGGGTTAGCCCCCCCGTTCCCCCCCCCTTTATAGTTAACCAATCAATCACCAAAACTAATCAGGGAAGCGCCTTATCACAAGGAACCTATAAACAAAAGTGGAAGAAAATCGGATAACTCTGCATGAAAAATTCATTTATCTAAATTAAGGGGGAGGATTCTACCCCCCCCCCGTTAGCCCCTTTATACTTAACCAATGAACCCCCAAAACTAATCAGGAAAGAACCTTATCACAATGAACCTATATACAAAATTTGAAGAAAATTGGACAGTTCTGCATGAAAAAACCATTTATCTTAATTAAGGGGGTTAGCCCCCCCGTTCCCCCCTGTATAGTTAAACAATCAATCCCCAAAACTAATGAGGGAAGCGCCTTATCACAAGGAACCTATAAACAAAATTGGAAGCAAAACGGTTATTTCTTTCAAGAGTTATCGCGTTACGTACGTACATACGTACATACATACATACATACATACAGAAGGGGCGGGCACATAAGCTCTCAGGCTTTGATAGCCTGTGAGCTAAAAACTAGTTATACAGTAAAATAACAAAATCTTGCTTTGTGAAATTTTATTAAAATAAACATGGCTGTTCTTTATAAAACATGAAATGTGGTATTGTACATATTATTTATTGCACTGTGTTAGTCAGTACTTAACAATTCAAGAATAGACTACACTCTAGCACGGGGCCAAATGGAAGTAATCGACCCAATTGGCCTAAAGCTGTCACTGCCCCTCCAACCTCCCTAGAGATGAATTATGGCTGCGCCACTGAAGTTACGAATCATACAGATGACAGGGGAAATTGATACATATCTATGTGCCCCAAGTTACATTTTTTTAAATAATACAAATTTAAATTTGAATATCAAACAACGCATTAAATATGTAACTGTTGCTAAAATAGGAAATATATGTATGTATCATATAATGATTTTTACAATTTTCGACACGGAATTTGTTATAGAAAATTGCAGATGAAGACAATATTTTAGTTTAGAGCATTTAAAACAAGTGTATGCTTGTTGAGCACGACACGGTGACTGACAGCAGCGGTCGCAATTCTGGCATATGATTGTTTCAGACGACACCTACTTATGTTGGTGAAACTGACTTGTCACTGCATGCTGTCTTGATTTAACGACCAACGTGTCTGTGTTCCCTGTTTATCAACGTATCCCTTCTTCTCCTACCTTTTTAACGTATATCCACGCATAGAAATTGAACGGATGCTCCAATTTTTATAAATTATATTTTTGTCAGGATAGTCTGGTTCTAATGATTGTCCCAAAGATAACTAAAAGATCGATAAAAATAAAATAAAATAACAATCAAAGAAATGTGACAATTTGCGGAAAACCTCTGATCTATCTATCTATCTATCAATATATATATATATATATATATATGTATGTAGTATATATCTATGTATACATATATGTATATACAGGGTGATTATAAAAAAACTATCCCGATATATGAGTTCTTAACTATCACCACAGAAACTGACTGAAATTTTGGTTTTAAGTATTTTGAGGTATGCGCTCAAGAATCGCATGAAAAACAACAGTTGAACTCTAACAGTTACGGTTACAGTGACAAAATTTTTAAATTTCAAATGGCAACACCTATTTTTTTTTTATTGGAATGTGATCTTCAAAGTGAAAAACCATAAAAGGCGTTGAAACGGTACCTGTAACACGAAAATTGCCGGCGCTAGAGAGACTAAGAAGAAAAGTGAAAACAACCAATAAAGGAAAGAGAAGCAACAGAAAGTAAAACATTTTATTATTCAGTGCTATCCACCATGTGCCGCATGCAACGTGTCTTCGTGTGTGACGTGGAAAATTTGTGAAACACAATAAAATGTTTTGTTTTCTGTTGATTTTTTTTAGATTTTTTGATTTTTTTTAGTTAGTATTTTTTAGAATTACCTGAGTATTTCTTTAAACGTGTATTTCTTTATCCTTCAAATTATTTTGAAATTTTCTGCGACATATGAGACATTTAAACGCAAAGTGGTTAAGTCATTGATTTTGTAAAAATGAGTTTAAAGCATGCTGGACATCTAGATATATCAATCTACTCAAAAGAATCTCAGTACAAAAGATAGATCCACGATTGTTTCCTATAAATAACACGTGAAGATTTTTTATCCCATAGGAACTGATTATAACTCGTCCTGAAAATTCTCTTTATTTTACCATTTTAGAAAATGCGAGTTACACCATCCTGCCTTTAAATGCTTCACATAATTCAGCATATGTTTTAACGCTGTCTGACAATCAATGTCAGTATGATCCAAGTTCATGTTAATACAAAAAAATATTATTTAAAAATGCGTGTAAAAATTTCTTCAAAGTTTTCTCCTTTTCATTGAAAAATTGTTTTTGATGAAAACTTGTCAAAAAAGCAGTTTATTTTTTTAGGCAATGATTTATTAAGACTGATGATTTATATGAAAACTATTTCAATTCCCCATTCCTTTCATATGGGCATAAAAATCGCGATAGTTGCTTGTGAGAAAAGAGGAAACTATTTTAAATAATTTGGTGATCAATGATTTTTGGTCATTTCTAATAAAATGCAACATTTTGATTATTTTATTTAAAATAAGTAATTGTATTTGGGAAATATCTTTTTATATAAAAGACCTTTTTTTTATAACTCCTAAATATGTAACCAGGCATGATTGAAAGGATTTTTCTTGGTATATTCATACTTGTTGTTCTTGTGATAAGATGAAAAAATTTAACATTCTTATCATGATCAAGAGATAACAGTGTCATTGTGTCTGATATCTTATTTTATATTAAGCCGCTAAAACTTTTAAGTGTTGATAACAATTTTCATTTCATTTAGAAAATTATATTTTGTTTTTATTTTTATTTTTTCAAGTGGTCACACGATTACTATAATTAAAAAACAAATCATGGTTTTCGATACTCGTTTCGTTTCTATTGTGGAAAGCATATACAGGGTGATTATTTTTAAAGCTGTGAAAGTAAAACCCTATAACAAAAGAACCATTGATCCAAATGACCAGAAATTCCACCAGTATGCTTCCAAAGCAATGGGATTTTTTTAGGCACACTTAAAAAATACTTAAAATTGCACCGACAGATGGCGCTGTAAGTTAACGTCAACTGGTTTCCTTCCTCTACCGGGTTTTACACCAAGTGAACCAGTCTATTCAAATTTCAAAACAATCTTCCGTAGGTATTGTGTCGTCATCGAACCTTTTCATCAATTCTGAAATGCCCTAAATGTCCTAAGAGCAATTGCTGCGCTGTCATTATTCTGATAATACAGTTTAACTAACAACGCACGGTCCGTCAATGCCACAGTCATTGCGAGGGTATCCGTGAAATAATGAACACGAGGTGTGCGTGCTTCACGTTTTAAACGCCACTGTGCTTGTGTCATGCACAAACTCGTCTACCGACTTTACTGCATATACAGCGCCATCTGTCGGTGGGATTTTAAGTTTTTTTTTTTAACCACGCATAAAAAAATTCCCATTGCTTTGGAAGTACACTAGCGAAATTTCAGGTCATTTGGATCAGTGGTGCTTTTGTTATAGGGTTTTACTTTCACAACTTTAAAAAAAATCACCCTGTACTTTAAAACCACATCAATAAAATAAGGTGCCTGTTTTAAATAGATCATTTTTTGAGTTTAGAATATAACAAGAACGAAAAATCATGCGTCAAGCATAGATTATGTAACACTTTCTAACGCTTCCAAAATAATTTTACAAATCATACCGTTTAATAAGCTAAAAGATAACATCTAAGTAATCCGAATACTTTTATTCCGCCCTGTATAGTATCTATAGATTTGTATATATACTACATAGGATGCTAAAATTTATTTCAGTTAGGAAACGCGTAGCACAGTTTAAAATTCTCCGTCTGGAGTTAAATAATACGGAAATGTGTTCGCGAACTTTTGTGCTTCCCTGTATAGGATCTATAGAATTTATACATACTACGTAATAGACAAAAAGCGAGTTAAATTTAAAATCGCTTTCAGTAACTTAAAACGCACTTCCAGGAATTATTGTTAACATACAGTAGAGAATTCTTTTGTGTGTCCCTGTAAATGAACGATGACTGCTATACACACAATATTCTGTAGTAAGCCTCTTGTAATGCACCTTATATAAATTCCAATGCGTTTAAAATAGGGAAACATTATTTAAATAAACCGCAGACGATTTTTCTCCATAGACGTAATGTAACGGAATTCTTTTGACTGTCCCTGTAAAGTAACTATAAGTGCTATGCACACCTTATTCCATATTAAGCTTCTTGTAATGCAGCTTAGTGATATATATAAATTTCAATGCGTTTAAAATAGTGAAACATTATTAAAATAAACCGCAAATGATTTTTCCCCATAAACCGCAATGTAACGGAATTCTTTTGAGTGTCCCCGTAAAAAAACTATAAGTGCTACACACTTCCGTTGAAATAGGGAACATGCTATAGATAACGACTATAACATATAAAAATTGCAGAGCAATCCGAGCATATTTACGGGAGTTAGAGCACGGACAGACGGCCAGGCGGCAGACGGCAGACGGCAGACGGCCAGACAAACCGAAGACATAAACACTTTTCAACTAGGTTGGACACAGAGTTTAACACAATTACTATTTTTTTTTTACAATTATGTGGAATCATGGGTGCATGATTACTCAAAATATTTTTAATTAAAAAAAATATGCTTTATCAATATGCTACAGACATACCACTACCTTCTAAACCTAAATTTCTATATATTTAAGAAAATTGCTCTTTTTAAATAAAGCAAAAATTACTGCACATTTTTTCAAAAAATGCAGAGTATATCTATACATAAATATTTTTTGTGAGTGAAACAGTAAAACGTATTATAATGAGTCTTCATATTAATATAATCTATAAGGTAAAAATAGATAAAATCAGTAATAAATGTAATTAGGAATCTATATATAGCTATAAAATAGATATGATGTCTAAATGTAGATAAAATCTAGAAACTGTGAAAAGTTCAAATAAAAATATTTATTAGTTCAAATGTTTTCTTGCGTGCTACCAAAAAATACATTTTGAGATCAAACCTTATAAATAATTCCTTTTTATTTATTATTATTTGCAAAGAACACAATAATACATTTGTATTTATAACTAGTGTAATTATAGGTATTTTTAACGACTATATTTAAAAAGTTTGAAACATATTGTTGAGTTCATGTACTTGTAGTTTGTCAAAGAATCGTTTTTTTAAGTCAGTCAGATATTTGCCAATCTCCAACTACTCTTCCGTAAAATGTGCGTTTAATTGATAGAGATTAACTGCATTTCTAACCATAAAATAAATTTCACATATCCTTATTTATTTAATTTATGTTTCTACTTGCAACTTATTTCATATTATTTCATATAAAAAAAATCTGTTTCGAAACGTGTCACCACTTCAACGGTTGCCCCGAGTTAAGTCGGGGGTAATAACACTGTTTCCCTATCTATGTGTCGTTGAAGTGGTTAACACAAAGAGGTTAACACACACCTAGATCAAATTAACACGTAATTTACGAATGATTATTGGTAGGTTGGCTGATATGAAGTCATATAATCTCTTATAATAAATTATCTTCTATGCAAAGTGTGCACAAGGGGCTGGGTTTAGGGGTTTAAGCCCTCCCATTCATTTATTTTGTTGTTCATAAGTAAAATTTTCGACATCCTAAAACATTTTAATCCTAACCGAATTTGACAAAAATAAATAAAGAAAAAGGTTTAAAGGTTTCATTTATTCTTTTTTCTTTGACGAATATTGATTATTGTTAAAATAGGTTTGATTTTTTTTATCAAGATTCAGTTTTACTTTTATTTTGTTTACTTTCTTGAGATTAATGGTCATAAAATTAGTTTGCTGTTTACGTAAGAAAATTTTCAAAGAAAGACGAACTATATCACTTCCTTATATGCTATTTACAAAGTTGAACGAACACAGGATAATTTCGACTAGGTTTTACCTTTTAGCGTGTTTAAGCGGTAAATTTGGTTTTCTGCTCATTATTAACAATAAGTCTTCTGTTATAGATATACAGATATTTTAATAATATCAAGGTAATGTTAATTAAGATGTGATAAGTGAGATTCTGAATTGCTTGAGACAATTAACTTGTACAGAAATTTCAGTATAAATTACTTAACACTACAAAATAGCTATGTAAGAAAATTACGGTTATAAATTTTAAGGGGACATGGGAGTTTTTTGGATTGATAAATAAGCATATTTATGAGGTGTTTTTTTATGTCTAGGAACGAGAAAGACATATATGTATTGGGCCATCTGGAAAGTTCTGCAGTTACTGCGATTTCGTCTAGTTATTTTGTTGCTGCTGATAAGCAGTGACCTTGAATGAGCCAGATATGTAAATTCGGTCTTTTTATATTGCGTTGAATTATTCTTGCTTGGATTGTAGCATATTTTTTGTTTCAGTGCAGTGCTAAGAATGGAGAACCAAAAAGTTCATTTTTGTCATATTATGCTTTTTTATTTCAAGAAAGGTAAAAATGCTTTTCAGACTTCTCGTATAATTTGCGTTGTATATGGAATAAGTGGTGTTTCAGATGACATTGTTCGAAGGTGGTTTGAGAAGTTTTCAGCCTCTAAGATTATGTCCGATCTGGACGACAATCATCTGTAAAGGAGGAACTATTAAAATAATCTGTTGCTGAAAATTCACGTTACCAGTTCAGGAGCTTGTGTATGTAAGGCGCTATGATGTGCGGGTATCCAAACTTTAAACATAACAAACCGCAGAATATGTTTGCTCAAATTTCTGTATGTGATTTTATGCTGAAACGAAATGAAGGAGCTCCTTTTTTGAAACGGCTCATTACTTGAGATGAGAAATGGATAATATACAATAATGTTACAAGGAAAAGATCATGGGGTAAGTCAAATGAGCTTCCCAAAGTAACATCGATAGGGCAGCTGCGTCCCAAAAATGTCATGCTTTGTGTATGGTACAAATCAATTATTTATTCTGAATTGTTGCCACGAAATTAAACAATAAATTCAAAAACATACTGTTCCAAATGTCAGTTTTGAAAGCAAAAATCGAAGAAAAGTAGCCAGAATTGACCAATCGTATAGGTGTTGTCTTCCAGCATGACAATGCCCGGGACCACATTTTGCTGAATGTCAGGCAACGACATATTGAGTATGACTGGGATGATTTGTGTCAACCCAAAATATCCACCAGACCTGCCACCCTCAGTTTTTTTTTATCTGTTCAGGTCACTTCAAAATTCTTTGGATGGCCAGGAGTTCACTTCTTTGGTGACAGTACCTTGATAACTTATTTGCGAATAAATCTAATGACTTTTTTAAAATAAGAATTTTTCATCTGCCGGAACGATGGCAAAAAGACATAGAACAAAATGGTACGTACCTGATTTAAAAAAAAAAAAATCTTATGTTTTTGTACTCCTTTATTGATATTTATCAGGAAAAATACGCAAAACTTTCCGGATAACACTAGATTTCTACATTAAAAAAATATTTTTTTTTAACTTTCAAACAGAAAATCTTTATTAACTTATACAAAAATTAAGCATTTGAGCACTCTTTTTATTGATGCTGCGCGGAGTATATCATCCCGCAATACCCCAAATTTACGAGGTATATCCACAAAGTAAGTTCCGTTTCTATTTCTATCCGCAGCAGCGCTGCGATCGCAGTTCCGAGCATGCGCGGCAGTTACTCTGACTGAAGGAGAAGAAATGTACGCCATTTTCAGATCGCTGCTGCCGACGTGTTATTTGTAGTGCTTCTTTAGAATGTCAGCCTTAATTGAAAATGCCGCACTTGTGAAATCAGATCTGTGATTCGTTTTCTCAATGCAAAGAAAGTTAAACCAAGTGAAATGTATCGGCAAATATGTGAGGTTTACGGACAAAATGCTATGAGTGATTCAATGGTTAGAAGATGGGTTAGACTGTTTAATGAAGGACATGATCAAGTGTACGGTGAAGAACGAAGTGGACGCCCGTCTTTGGTTACTCATGAACTCGTTCACGCAATTGAAGAGAAGGTTAAGCAAAACCGTAAGTTTACAATTAGTGCTCTTTCTATGAAATTTCCGCAAATATCACGATCACTAATTCATGAAATTGGTTGAAAACACAGGCGGCAACCTTCTATGAAGAACGCAATCAAAACATTGTGGCACGCTACGACAACAGCCTACAAAATTTCGGAAGCTATGTAGAAAAGTAGTTTTACAGTTGTAGATTTTTGTACAATAAATATTTTTTTTGTATCTGTACACGTTTTTTTTATATAACCAAACGGAACTTACTTTGTGGATATACCTCGTATCTAAGCGGTTTCATCTGAAACCAATAAAACTAAAAGCACCTGAAAAAATATAATTGTATAGTTCTTTACCGACGATATTTTGAATTATTGCATATTTATCAAATTGGCGGATTATCAAATTTAATGTATCAATTTTCAACAAAAAATGTGTTGTTTTGTTTATAACAGGTGATCGAATAATAAAAAAAAATTAAATAATCATCAGTCAATAACTATGAAAATATATGTTTTCATTTTAAAAAAGCGAAAGGAAAACGGTATATTCATTATTCGGATACTTTAGGTGAGGATTGAAAAAGCATTGTTTCAAAAAATTGCATTTAAAGTATCATTTTAATCATTCTCTGCATAAGAAACACCTGACAAGTATTTAGTCATAACTACTGTAATTATATGAATTGTTTTGAAACTAACCGCTCAAAGAAATTCCTTGCCCAAAATATATTGCTCTTTCATGCATTGTTTTTTTAGAAAGAGCAAGTAGTTTGAAGATTTAATAGTTCCATGCCGCCTTAAGTATATCATTGGCGACGTTTCAAAATACATAAATTACAACTTAATACATGGACATTTGTAAAATATTCCCTTTTAAGTAGGATATTTAGCATATAATTGTTGCATCAGACAAGAAATGGCATTTCACTCAAACAATTTTTAACAAACAAGTTGCCAAATTGTTATTTGATTTTTTTATTTATTCCGGTGTTTACTCCTGACAAAAAAAATAAACTTCATAAAGAATGTTTTGCCCTGCAGTTAGCTAAGCAAACTGAAACTCTTAGAAAACATCATTGTGTCTACAGTGTGAGTTCAAAAGTTATGAAAGCTTGGCTTTGTGAATTTTTCTGCAAATAAATTCAAGTCCCTTTATCTTAACAAACATGTTCATTGTAACTAGTAAATATTGTATTTGAATAAGAACCTATACTGGCAATTCTACAGGAAATTCTTATTAATAATAATATATAGAGAGCAAAGCAGGACGGTTTGCTCTTTACATATGGTTTTTAACATTTTATTTTTTTTACATTTCAGATACCATAAAATGCTTTAGAAAAAAGCAACGAATTGAAATCTATTTCATGGCCTAACTCATTCTAACTTCCTAACTTCATTTTGAAACTTATATCTCACCTTGTATTAAAAGGAGCTAAAGTTTTTTCCTCGTCAGTTACACCTTTTCAATGATTTTACTTAATAATATGTGCTCCTAAATTGCAATACGTGATGGTTGGACAATCTAATTTAAATCACTTGATTTAAAAAGACGTTTGCAGCACATTATGCTCTTGGCTTAACACATTCCTTGTTGATTGAAGTTAATGTCCAGATTCAACATCTAAATATAATTTTGAAATAGCGTCACACAAATAGGAAGTATTGTATCATACTTATTGACCTCCTGCTTTACAAAACAAAAAAACAAACATAGTTTGAACTTGAAATTGTATTTATTGAATGATATCAAATATAATTTCAGATGACTACCACACAGAAGAATGATTTACAGGTCATTGATTACAGGTTAACTCGTCAACTCATAGATTGTGCGTTATGGCGAATATTATTTGGTTCCAGAAGACAGGAAGGGCTTTTTTGTTCAAGCAATCTGAGGGCAAAATTTAAAAATAGCGCAAGAGGCGGAAAAAGTTGCAATTCTTGTTGTTGAGGAGTCCAAATTATATTCAGCGGAATATGCAATACTTGAGGTATAGCGAGAAATTTCGATTATCCGTTTACAAGAGTTAAGAGTGTTTTCTGAAAGAGAAAGAACCACAGCAAAATAAGCCACATAAGGTATCCCACACGTAGCATCGTGTTTGATCAGTTAGAGCAGATGTGGATAATGTTCTGAAACAGTATCATTTGTTGCCCCTTACAGTACGGTAGGCTATTCAACACAGTGAAATCATTTTGACGCAACTCCTAGAAGCATTTATTCCCTTTTATGTTACTCACATGTATTTTTGTTGATGGTGTTATTCATATTGTGATCGAGAATTTGTGTGTGTATAATGTGAATTGATAAATTTACATGATGGCACATTGTATAATTGTCTTTATGGGTCGTGCCGTTTTACATCCATTACATGACAATCTTACATATCCACATTTCCCCTATTCGACATTTTTAAAATCATTTTTATTGCATTAGTTATTTCCACATGATGTGAAATATATATCCTTTTAATATCGATCGTTCTGTCCATTGATTATCTCTTCAGAGCGTTCTAAACAGGGATACTTTAATTTAAATCAATTGGTATAATAATCAACAAAGAGGTCCTTAACCCATTTTAGGCCAAGCATGGAAATTTTATAAAATGTGGTATTATTTGCATTGAAATTTGCTTAAATTACATTCATTAAGACACCAAAAAAGTTTCGTACATGAAAAGTAATATTTTATTTTATTTGATGTTACCATTCTTAATTTAGCATTAATAATTTACCATTAAATTTAAATAAAAAATTTTAAGTTTTCTTATGGCATTTGTTTTGTTTTTATTTTATTTACAGAATTTGCAACTTTACTCCATTATAAAAACATATGATTAATCTCAAGTGGAATAATTATACATTTTTAAAAAGTCGAATTTGTCAATAACCGTTTTAAGTAAAAAACCAGAGTATTTTGAAAATTTCTCAACAGAAAGTGATTACTTCAATTGAATTACTAATTTTTATAGATGTCTTCAGAACCCTTAAAAATAGCAGAAAAATAAAATTAGTGAAAAATATACGTCAGTGTTAACAAAAATACTATATCTATTGAAATGGTGCGTTTACGCACCTTTGGCCGAAAATGGGTTAAATAATAGAAAAATGTATTTCAGATATTTTTCGTTTCCGATAATTCTGCTCTTTTTCTTTCTATTTTTACAAAAAAATTTCTTTTATCGCTCCTTTGCTTTTATTATCAAACGTATACTGAATCATTTACAATAGTTCGTTCATTATTTAAGTGAAAATGTCTCTAAAAGTTAAATTAAATCTGTTAAATGATTCAATCTCTAACCCCAACACCAGTCGTAGTCTGCAACGGTTGCTTGAAAAATGCAATGCGATAAGGTTTTAGTGCATGCACCTTTACCTGCAACTTTATTCACCAAGCATGGAGAAATCTTCACTGCATGACATAGCAGACCAATAGCGACAACTGCCGATAGTAGAAAATCATGGTGGGCTGTCATAGTTCTTAAACTTTTGTGCCTTTCTCCGCTCTAATGTGCCTTTTACCAACTTACATGGAGATTTTTATGTAATACATGCAAACTCTTCATTACATGATTTCTGTCATCTTGTATCAAGAAAACATTCATGCAATGTGTAAAGTTTCCTTTGCCTTTCTAGTATGTTTGGGCTTTTAGGTGAAGTTTAAATAAAATAATATAATTCAGTATTTACATTATCATTTAAATGTTAATATTCTCATTACTTGAACTTCACTTTCCAATATTGCTTATAACATTTTGCTATTCATATTTAATTTATATTTGTTAAAAGTATTTGAATCAATATTAATAATTATTCATACATTTCCAGAACTTTGAACTTAAATATTGAAATTAACTTTATAATAGAAAGTACATACAATGAAAATTTAATATAAATTTTAATTTATATATTTTACTACAGCGTTTGTGACATTCACAATAAAGGTTTACTATTTTCATTCTATTTCCGTGTAGAAACTTCTAGTTATACAATTTAAATCTCATATGTCTGTCATGAAAATTAATTTAAATACAAATTTGAGAATGAAGACAGCATTCAGATAATGATAACTAATAAATGTAATCAAAACTTTATTAAGCTTTTAGAATTACATTCGTATTTTAATTCCATTAAATATTAAAAAAAATAACAATTATTAGTTCAAAAGCCATTTCCATTATCCCGCTGTATTTCAATTAATTCATTAATATTTATCAGGAATTAATAAACTAATCAATCAGGCATAAATATAATTTGTTCATGCGAAATAAAAGCAACATTTCCTGGGACAAGATAATTAACCCAAACAAATTTTTTAAATATTATTTTCAACAAATTGTATTCAGTTGCAATTATTTTAAATTTGAGTTAATGTACACGGTGATGATTTCATTATAAATTGAAAGACAAGGTACACTAAACAATGTAATAGATAACGGATTACAAATAATTAGGAAGTAAGGTATTGTGAGATGGTCCTAAGAAAAAATAATTATGATTAAAATGGGATCTAAGCATTTTTGTTTCAACGGATTTATATCAAAAAGTATTTAGCATTTCATCTTATAATGACAATTCAGTGTAACGTAAATAATGAAATGATACTTGACATTTTCATCGGCTCATACGATGATATAAAAGAAAGGTTCAAGCAATAGTCAGAATTTTGTTCGCTAAATTCATCGTTTAGTACTGCAGCTCAATATCATAAATGAAAAAATAACGATTTTTTCCTAGTCTTACATTGACACAGATTTGTTTTTGAAATTGTAATGATCACAGATTATAACACTCTGGTCCAAATGCGGCCCGCATGAAATCATTATTTTGTACAGAATATTTCTCCTTATTAAATCACAGACAGAGTGGAACAACTGTTATATTACATAATGTTTTACCTTATTTAATCGCATGGTCCACAGATGGACAATTCTGTGCTATAAAGTAAAAGTTATAAAGTTTTCAATTAAAAAAAAATAATTCCAATTAACGTTTATGTTGGTGACGAGATTTATCAAAAATTATTTCAATGCAGCATGATAAATAAATTAAGCCGTAGAACCAATTTTCAAAATTTTAGCAAATGTGCGTTTTATGAAATTTACGTTACAGAAGAAGATGTTATGCAACAAAAATTAAAGTTTGAGAAATTTGAATTTAAAGCTTTTTGTTGTATATTTTATGATTTAACTTCTTCTTATTAGTATAAGATTGAGACATTTACGGGTGGTACTAAAACCTCTCAAAAATAATATTAACGTTTAATTTTTAATATTAAAAAATGTTAATATTATTTAAAATGTTAAATAAAAAATATAAAAAGTACTTTTTCATATATTTTATATAAAAGAAAATCTCAGTTTTTTAGCTTCATTTATGAATACTTCATATAGTTACTATAAATATTTACTTTTTAATATTTAAAAAAATATTGAACATTAAAAAGTGTTCTTTCATATATTCTAAATTAAAGATAATCTCAGTGCTTCAGCTTTACTTACCTTTAGTTATATGACAGAATACCTAATAAATTCTTCATCCAGCAAATGAAATAACTTTGAGAAAAATGGGTCGTAATATCTTCCACAATGGTCTTCATTTGTGTTTTATTTTTTTAATTAAATAATGGATCATATTTTTTAAAATTAAATAATCAATCTTTACGGATTAAAATAAAATAGCAACATAGATTTTATCAACGAAAAAACAAAGACATTGCGAGTAGAGAGAGGGTGATAAAAATACATATTTAAAAGTACTTTTAAAATACAAATTCATAAAGTGATTGCTTTTGGTAATTTTTCCATGGATATTATCCATTACTCTTCATATAGTTTAGTAGTTTGATAAAGTGTTGTAGTAATCATGAGATAATATATTTTTTGATTTTCAAAAAGAAAATTAAAATTATGTCATCAATCTTTACGGATTAAAACAAAATATCAGAATAGATTTTATTAATGAGAAAACGAAGATGTTATGAGTACAGAGAAAGCTAAAAATACAGATTAAAAAGTCCTTTAACACTCGATTACTATCCTCAAAAATCTTACATTATTGTTGTCGTTGTATTGGTGAGATCACATGACGTAATTTCCATATTTATGCACTTTATACAGCAATATTTCGGTGTAAGGTAGTAATTAATTAAAAATGTATGTTCCTTTGCCTTTAATCACAAAAACTAAAAAACAAATATACCAAATTTGCATCTCCAAAGATGCATTTACATTGAGCAAAAATTAAGTCACTCTATCTTACAGAGAGAATGCTAGTAATCGAGTGTAAAAAAAAGTGTCAAATACCATACGACTGTTGGTGAGTGTTGATATGGAAATTAAAATTTAAAACAGTATTTTTACTCGCGAATTTTTTTAACTCTTTTGCTCATTTATTCAATACATAGGATAGGGAGCACGGAAAATATTCAAAGGAAAGAAGTTTCAAGAAAACAGATTGGTGTTATTGTTTCCTGGATGAAAACGTGGAGCAAAAGAAATGCCAGTTTTTAAGATATATATTATATTTTATAAATAAAAACTAATAAATACATTAAAACCTCCCTAAAGCAACCATGCTCTGGTAAATTAAACATCGGTCACTCAGAGAGGTGGTCTCTTAATGGAGGTCACGTTCAAATCTAGTTTTTGACTGTCGAAAGTACGGTAACAGGTAGTGTTATGAATATTTATCTTTCACATTAGAAAATAAATAGAAAAAATTAAATACCAAACGTAAAATTTAATTTAAATTCATAAGTTAATTAGTACAAGGGTTTAAAAATATATAAATTGATGTTTTATTTTCACAATGCACGGATTTTGCAATGATTTTTAGGGGGGTGCCCATTCCATTCCAGGTGGCTGAATATATACAAATCGGTCAAGCTAAAGGTCAAACGACCAGGAAAAAACGGAAGTTCTTTCCGTTTCTTAAAACAAATCTGTCGCTCATGAAGGGAGTTCCACTGGAAATGACCTCGGAATGGAATTAAAATTAGCATTCAGCAATGGGAATAAATTCCGTTCCACGAAAAAGTGGTCGTTGAAGGAGGTGATCGCTTAATGGAGGTGGTCGCACAGGGAGGTTTTACTGTAATAATAATTAAATCCTTCACATTTTTATCAATTTACAGTTGACGTTTAAATGCTGAATGAAAAATGTATGAAAACTTTCAGTTAGTGAGAAAAAAATATATTACTTAGTTTAGAATGTAGTAAAATGTTTTGACTTACCAGAGGGATGTAAGTTAAATCTGTGTTTTTTATCCTGCGTGCGTTCTCATTTTCTGTCTTATGTCCTTATTGTCGGTTAGTATATTTACTTCAACAAAATATTGCTTTAATAGTTTATTTATATATATTTTAAACAAAATAAATTTTTAGAACATACATTAGTTTAGGTGTTTTATATCCAATTAAAATTCAAATTTTTCCAGCACAAAGATGTACTGGCTCGCACGACCGACCATAAGAGATCATGAGAGAAAATAACATCTGCATACACTTTCCATGCAGAGGATGAGACAAAAATAAAAGAAAAACTTAGATAGTTTTTACATTATTATTATTATTTACATAACAATACCTAAACATGATTTTAGATTATCGCATAATCTTTGTGGGGAAATTACTCAACACTTTTGCTTTAATTAAAATTTCTTCTTAAATAAGATTGAGGAAAATGCGCGGAAGCCAACATTACACGGATATATTGTATAAATCTACCAGTGTGCTGGCATTTTACATTAGGTACATGCATGAAAAAAAGCATGAGGAATTTTGTTTTATTTTTAAAAGTAACAGATGTACAGATGGATTTTTAAATTGATGATTTTTACACAGACAGATAATGATTTTTAAAAGTAGCTATCTTTCCTTTCCTCTCACTTTTTGTATGCAAGTAAATTGTCATGATATGCAGTAAAAAGAAATATTACCTCGTCACTAACTGATTATATTCTTACTAGGAGGCTCTGTCCCCAGTGTCGTTAGTGCACCCCCCCCCCCCCGGAACATACAGCAGACTTACGCGTTGTGAAAATTATTCGTAATACATCCATTGGTGGAAACACACTGTAAACTACCGTAATAATAACTTTAAAATTCTTGAAATTAAGAACATTTCATTAAATTTAAATTGTGTATCGATGAACAATCTGGCAGACAGATAAAATGCATATACCTTGCATTTGAATGTTTTGTTTAACATCTTAGTTAGTAGTTTAGTATCAGGAAAAAATTGCTAACTTGTAGTTATTTCTATATTAACAATATAAAATTTTGATTGCATTATGAAATGAGTTTCAAATCAAAGTAATCACCGTAAAAGTATTCATACAATAAAACATTTAATCAATTTTATTTAAATGTAGATAGCATACTTCCCACTAGGAAACGCTGTAAACTCAAAAGAAAATTGTGTCAGATCAGTACTACCTACTTTTATCTGAATGCTGGCATAGAGTGATACATAAATAAAACCATTGTTGTTTAACTTCCATTAATCTTTTCCTTGGCTAAAGGGTGGTATCAGCATAAAAGATTGTCGAGTTGAACCTTCCTGTCTAATTTTAACCTAGAGTATTGTTTCCACATCAGAAAACTTAAAAAAAAAATCATTTTAAATTTTTAGTTCTGCAAATTCCCTACCAACTAGAAAAAAACCATATCATATGAAAACAAATTATCAAAACATAATTTTTACCGTGGAAGAAACTTATATTAAAGATTTATTAAAACAGCATACAAAATCAATTATATTTAAATTTTGTTAAGCTTATGTCTCGGCAGGGAACGCTATAAACACAAAAGAGTATTGAGTTGTATCTGTGCCACCTATTTTTAACTTCAATATAGCAAACATACAGTGAAACATAAGAAAATTAATTTTACTTAAATTTGGTTGCCCTATTTCCTAACAAGGTGAGAGCTAAACGCAAAAGAAATTTTTATTGAATCTGTTTCCCCTAACTTTAACTTGAAGATATTTTCCATATCAAATAACATAAAAATTCATTCATTTTAAAGTCTTAGTTATGCAATTTCCCACCAGGGCGCTACCAGTGTAAAAAATCCTAACATGTGAAAAATTTTATCAAACATCAATTTTTACCGTGTCAGAAGCTTATTCTAAAGATTTATTAAAAAAACTAATTTTATTTAAATTTAATTACCCTATATCCCGGCAGGGGCGCCAAGATGTTGCCAGTGGGCTACTTTTTTTTAAATTCAGATTGCTCGATTGCCACCAGTTTTTTAAAATGGTTTAATTCGCTTTAATTTCGCATTATTTCACCGGTCATTAGATAAGGCATATTATACTATTTTTAAAAAATTGGTAGCAATCCAAGCAATCTGAATTTTTAAAAAAGTAGTAAATTTTAAAAAAGTAAAAGTAAACAAAGTGTTTCAAAAAAAGTAAAGAAAGTAAAAAAGTTTGTAAAGGTATGAAAAAGGGAATAAAAGTAGCCCATTGGGGCGCCATACACAAAAAAGAAAATTGTTTTGCATCTCAGCCACCTATTTTTTATATGAGTATAGCTGTCACATTGTGAAACACAAAAATTCAATTTTGCTTAAATCTCGTTTCCCTATTTCTCCCAGGAGCCACTATAACCGCAAAAAAAACAGTGTTGAATTAGTACTACATATTTTTATATTGCGTACGACCGTCATACAGTGAAACATAAAAAAAAATATTTAAAATGTTAAATATATTTCTTGTTAAGGGGCGTTATCAGGGTAAAAAAAAGTTGAATTTAAATTAACCAATCTAATTCTAACATGAGGTATGGTTTCTATATGACAAACATAAACAAAATCCATTTTAAAATTGTACTTTCCTCCCGCTAATGCTATTTTCCACCCGCGGCGCTCAAAGCCTAAAAAAAGTAATGAGAAAAATTTTATCAATATATAAATTTGGTAATGGCGGAATCTTTTTCTGAAGATTTGAGGGCAATTTGTTCGTGGTAAGTAAGATTAAAATGCTCGAAAATTTAGTTGACGACACAGTTATTCACATAGATACATCAACTATCATAAGTTAAATAAAGAAAATAGAAAACAACTCTTCCAACAGTAATTAGCGATAATTAGTAATGCATCTGAATTCTTTTGTGATGTTCTGTAAAAGAAATATAAATGTCACACCCCATGTTTTCAATGGAGAACATGTTGCAGTAAGCATTTGTAAACTATAGACATTTCGTAGAGTTCCAAATAACATAAGACCACCAAAATGAATTTTTAATAAATTACAAGCCAGAGACTGTATTGTAATCGAATACTATTTTGCGGCAGTGTAAAATAAATATAAATGCTATATACACCCTCTTCAACAAGAAAAATTCTGAAAATTACTTTAACAATGTACAAAAATTAGATTACCGTCAGCGTTCTACAAACCCCACATTTAAGCTAAAAAAAGTTTCATGAAATAGCAACATAAACTCGTACCGTTTCATTAAATCGTTACATAAAATCGTTACATTAGGATTTTATATTAAGATTAGGGTAAGGTAGATTTAGATTCGAAGAATCAAGGAAACTGTAATAAGACTTGAAGCAGAGAATTACAGAATGCTGTAATAATATATCTTCAGCAACATTTAAGGCAGTCTTTAAAGAATTTGAGTGGCATCTTTATTACAGCCAAGAAATGGAAAGCAATCAGTTCGAATATATTTTGTGTAAAAATATGTTAGTTTGAAAAAAAATTCAATGATGCTTCTTTTGCATAACATTAGAGTTAAAATTTAAATTACAAAATTTGCAAACTTTTGCATTACAAATTGCAAACTTTTGCTGCAAGTAAATTGGAAATGTAAACCTGTACATTATCGGAATTTACAGGTATAATTTATAAGCCGATTGTAAAAGTTAAATATTTATAAAATAAAAGATGATCATAAGAATTGACATTTCTGTACGGATTAGCATAATATTTTTTACACAAAATAATGTTCTGTATCAGATTACATGAAAAGTCTGATCAGATTACATGAATATATGATAATCATATCTTTAAGAAACATCATATGGTAAAAATTCTGTAATATACATTCTTTTTGTCCTGCAGAAAATTTATCTGTGATAGGTCACTTCACATAAATCTCACCTAGGTTCTACTTCGAAATTTCAAAACCAAAACCCACAGTCCCCTTCCATAGTCCCCTCCCGAAAACCAGATGATTTACCTTTCTAATTTATTCAGCACATTATTTATCTTATTCCAAATTTTCAACAATTTTTCAAGATAAGCTTGTGTAGAATAGGACTTTTGGCGGAAACTCTATAAATACATACATACGCGCACACCGTAGTAGTTCTGCCGTAGTCCGTGCCCCACCTTAAAGATGATCCGGGCATTACGGTGGTTATTTGTGGCAATCAAGACAATCCTAATTCCCCAGTCGCCGCCGTATATATTAAACGCCCCAGACTTACCTGGATTCCTCCCCGCTTTTATGTTTTTTACTTAACGTATACTTCTTACAAACATTTCCGGTGGCTATTCCATAGATGGTATTCTCCGGCACATTCTGCCATATTCGGTGTCTCACCTCGAACACGGACGTTCCGTGGTGTTCATACATACATTACAAAAGAGAGTCATTCATTCTTAATCATTACTGTATTATGCAATATTTGTATCCCTCTAGCATATAACATTTTTTTAGTCCCCTTAGATATTTTTGAAAGAAATTATTTACAAAATTCTTCAACTGAAATTATATCGAAAATAAAAATGTGTTTTATGATTCAAAATTCCTGCTTCCTAGTAAATGAAAATACTTCCAAAGATACCGTAATGAAAATACTTTCCATGGCTAAATTTATTTTAAATTACAATTTCACGATATGCGTTTTCAATAAACTGTTGAATAAATGTGACATCACTGCAATTTCACTTAGATGAAGTCAGATATTTATCATATTGTGGTGATGTATTGCAAGTCCCAAAGCTATCATTTAAAGTAATATTGTTGTAAATCATATGACTCATGCAGTCGATACGATCCCATGCGTAATTTAGAATACATCTGCTTGTAAAACAACAGAGAAAATGATTTGACTCCATGAATAGTTTTCCGCAATATTATTTTGCGGATGAAATGTGAAGTATAAGCAGTAAATATAGGAATATGTTTCTATTAATCTGAAAAGACTAAACGTTTATTGTAAACTGGACTAACGTTAAAATCATAAAAATGCATTTTATTTTGTGAAAATTGCAATGAATGGCTTTAAGATTAAAAGAGTTTGTGATAAGAGTACCTCTCTGAACATTTTTCACAATGAACGCAAAGAGTATTTTTCTTTCTATCTAAAACGAACTAGGTAAAGAATAAAAATAAAATTTAAATTTAAAAAAAAGCAATTTATTTTGTGAAAAATGCATTAAAATTTCTCGTCTCTTGATAGATTTTAATAAAAAGAAAACTCACTTTTTTATTCTTTCAATACTATATTAATATCTGTTCTAGATGTAGTAGATATATTGTTATTTCTGACTTACTGTCCAACTTAAAAAGTACAATTATTTTCATTAAAAAACAAACCCACAATATTACGTTTAATCCATATTTGAGCAATAGAAGACGCCAATATTAAAGAGGCCTGAAGATAAAAGCTTTGAAAACTATCTAAACTTAATTAGATATTATTTTCTTTCAAGACAAACACATATTTAAATACAAGGTGACAAAAAAATAACCCGGACAAAGTTAAAATTGAAATAAAAATTAGTATTAAACTCCACTACGTCCATCACTAAAATTTAATTATCTCTACGTGATAAATAAACCTCAGACCTCATTGAAACTGGTTGTTAAATCTTTGTGACAATCGTCTCCCAGAAAATTACGATTTTCATATTACACTTTGATTGCATGCATACGGCATTAGCAATTTGTTCGGTTGCTGAAACTTCCAAGATAAACTGTATTGGTGAAATGGTTCCAATAGCTTGGCCATAAAAGCTTTAGAGCAGGTCAAGGTAAAAAAAGAACAGTCAACATTGCCAAAAAAACACAAATTGATCGCGAAAATGATTTGAGCATACCGGACGTTTCTATGAAAATGCTTCAAACAATGATGAAAATTAACAGGGAGACGGTTTGACAACTTTTAGCACAGTTTCTTGGATGCTGCACTAACGAAATAAAACAGTGTCATAATCTTACGGTGGCAAACAATAAAGTAAGACTTCAAAAGTGGATTACAGCAATAAAGTGGGCCGCTCATAATCAACTGCAAAAAATTATTTAAAATTTTTGCAATGGAATTTGTCCACAATCGAAACAACAATTCAATTGGTTTGAAGTATTCTCTCAGTCAATCGGCCTTTAAGTAAATCTGTAAGGAAACAGCCCCAGTCGGTTATGGTTTGGGGTGGGATTTGTTTAACTGGCAAAACACCGCTTTCATTCGTTTATAAAGGCGTCGAAATGGACCATCAAATGTACCACTAAAGTATTTTAGAGTGTGTTTTGCTTCTCTAGTCCAACAGCTCTTTGGAAATGAAAAATGGGCTCTCCAGTAACATTATTTTTCATCACACAGTAACAAGAAGAATACAGGCATGGTACAAGTCACATCTACAAACTTTTTAAAGGCAGGTTCTTCCGGAAAACATTCATCTACAAATATTTTTCTTTGCATTTGTTTCAACTCTTAAAACATTAGAATATGACTCCAAAATCATTTTTGTTCCACCCAAGATTTTAGTCGTAGTATAACGGGCTGGTGTCGCAGATGACAACATACATGCCAAAGTAATTTTTTTTCCCAACAAGTTTATGAATCGGTGTGTCTTCTCACGTAAAAACCGTTCAAGCGATAAAGATTTAGATTTTTTTTTTTTGCAAATTTACAATTGGACTATAAACCTTAAAACAATTATAATTTTTAATAATTTCGATTTTTAAGCAGCTTTGAAAATGCAAAATTAGTTCCGAAAATGGACCTCAAATTTCAAACAGCCGACATTTTTTGAATTTTTTTTTTATAAATTTGCAGTTTGTCATCTAATTGTTTATTAGGATTATTAATTTATCACATATGAGACTTATTTATTAAAATTGACAAAATTTGCACACAAACGTGGTATCTACACAATACACTGTTGTATTTTTTCTTAAATTACTTCAAGCCAAAAAACAATTTTACTTCCTTAATAAATTTAACCAAATGAGAAAATTTAAAATATAGATTTTTATATAATTTTTAAAAATTTCGATTTTTAAGCAGCTTCGAAAATGAAAAATTAGTTCGGAAAATGGACCTCAAATTTCAAACAGCCGACATTTTTTGATTTTTTTTTTAATTTGTGGTTTGTCATCTAATTGTTATATTCTAAGAATCCGTGTAAATGTTTTGTTTAAAAAATTATGAAGGGCGCAATCAGGCACACCGATTTACTAAGCACACCGTGTGTAGCCTTTAGAAAATGTTAGACCGATTAAAATATCAATATATTTTTTTTAACAATAATAGACGAAACACGCTTAGACACACTTAGGCAAAAATACAATAAGTACAACGCCTAAAATCTTTTTCACTATGATTATATTAATTAAACAAAAAAGAAATTACTGGAAATACTCTAATAATTAAACCGTATCGAGAGAATCTTCCTTAGACCACAAAAAATCCCCTCTACATCCTACAAACTAAGCAAATGGGTTAACTCACAAAGAAGAATTTGTTCTAAGCCTCACATACATTTGGAGACTGAATAAACGCCCCCCCCCCCCCCAAGGAGGGAGGAATGGCCAAAATATTGGGAGATGTGTTTCAGCCTATTTTTGAAAATATTATTGAAATATATCACTTCTATTATACATAAAAGCGAAAGGTGACTACTACGAAAACGTGTAGTTTTTCTGTAAGTCTATCTAAGCTTTTGCAATCTAATTTACATTTTTGTGGTTATTAAAATAATTATAATCTAAAACGTTTGTCGGGGTAATGTTTTATGAATTTATAGAGATAGGTGTATAAAATAGTGTAGTACATGGTAATTGGAAGTTAAGATTATTAATTTATCATATATGAGAGTTATTTATTAAAATTGACAAAATTTGCACACAAACGTGGTATCTACACAATACACTGTTGTATTTTTTCTTAAATTACTTCAAGCCTAAAAACATTTTTACTTCCTTAATAAATTTAACCAAATGAAAAAATTTAAAATATAGATTTATTTATTCTCAAATGATTTTTTTCAATTATTTTCTGCTGAGTAGATGTGTTAAATGGGTAGTAACGTAACTTTAAAGTACATTTTGCAGTTTTGTTTAATATTTCATAATACATTTACATAATTTCACAAATAATGAAAAAATCGGGTAATTTTACAGATTTTTCTTAAACTTTGAAAAATTAAACTATTTCAATAATAAACTTGATTTTAACTTTACACTACTGGTGGCATACATGTTGAAGAACAAAACATTAATTTGTTTTCTTTTTTTTTTTTTTTTTTTTTTTTTTTTTTTTGCAAAAAACATTTTATAAACACACAAAGTTTCCCAAAAATTGGTATCTTCATACGCATATTATTCAATAATCATTCAATAACATCATTTCCTCATTAATTTAATTCCATGCCTCTATCAGATAACTTTGTGTATAAAATTGTTATCCTAATTATATGCAGAAAAAAATCTTACTTGCAATATAATTAAATAAGGCAACGTAAAAAATGAATCCGAGACAATAGTAACTGTCATATATCAATGAAAGATTTGCATTAATTTGTATTTAGAGATAGCGCCACTGAACAGGTTCATTTGTAAACTCTTGCATACGAGTGAAAATACGAAATACGTCAATGTAAAAATGGATGTTGTATGAAGAGGTTCGCTTTACTGCGATTTGTAAATATGTGTAATAAATATCTATATAGTTAAATATAGATGCCTCCTTGCAATAGTAAATTAACTAACATATAAAGTCATATTAGTGGCGACGAAGGCAGATGCGAATCCAACATTTTTAAAAGTGATGAAAAATTGCTGAAAAAAAATATCGGAAAAAGTAATGATCTCTTTGGGAAGATTGGAAGAATATACTACGACTGTTCCATGTGCGATTTATGGTGAGAAAATAGATTTTCATTTTTCTGCTAACAATATAAAGGATGATGAAAAGAAGAAAAACATCTTATTAAGATCCGTTGTCCAACGTTTTCGTCGACGCTTTCGATTTTAAGAGATATTATTGTGCCGAATACGCTGAAAGAAATCAGTTATGAGGATCAGTTAAAGATCGCTAAAGAACATTTTTCACCGCGCATTAGTGAAATGTTTGAATGATTTAAGTTTAAAAAAAGATTACGCAAGCAAGGAGAAAGTATATCTGATCTTGTAGGGGATCTACTTCGTTAATCGGAATATTGATTTTTTCTAATACTTTAAATGACAGCCTACGTGACAAAGCTGGTCACGTAGGCGGTCATTTAACTCGGCGGTTATAAACAACGTTGTTTGGAATCAAACAAAAATTGTTAGATACTAAAAATATAACATTTCAAACAGCAGTAGAAGTTGCTGAATCATTTAAATCAGCCGAAGCCGGTGTTAAATTGCTACATATCGGTGAAGAAACAACCATAAACAAAGTTTGAGATGTCAGAACGGAAAAATCGAAAGTATAGAAGTACACTAATATGACATTTAACTTGCACATTACAATCAATATTTATCTATTTATTTAGTTACAAAATTGTTCAACTAATTTGTGACCATCATGTTGAACGGGATATGGTGGGATATAGTGATGGGTTGCATTGTAATTTTCCTTAAACAAGTGCAACTTTAGATATCTTCGAAAATTTGTGCTATGTAATGATTTTTCTTTAAATCGTTTAAAATCGTTGTCGAATATGGTGATAGATCATGTCCGAAAGAAAATAAACTAATGTTACTGCATTTCAATAAAACACCTAATGAAATGTTAATTTCGGATACAATTAAATAAGGCAAATCAGTCATACTTAGACTCTTATTTTAACGTAATGATTATATATTTTTTTAGTTCATTAAATGTTTACGATATTTACGAAGAATATTTCTTTTTAATACCTACAATTTATTAAATGGATATAAAATTTTAATTTGACATAATAAATTAATTTCTTATTTATACTGGTCCGTTAGTCGTATAATTAAAAGGTCACGGTATACTTTTTGAAAAAAGACATAATAACGTACTCAACTAATATACGTAAAACTTTTTGCGTTTACATTTTGATTTTAACATTGGATGAAAAATGGAAATTTAAATATTAAATACTTCCTAGTTACCCCTCACTCTCTATTCCTCTCCCTCTAACTTAACCCTTTCCGGCACAGACAAAGTCTGTTCGTAAAATGAGAAATTGTTGACTGACACCGGAATTCACAAAAAAAATTTTATTCAATACGAACTCCTTTTTTTAAACTTTCATTATAGAATCAAAATTTTATTAAAATATTCTTGGTGCCGAATGCAAGTTTGGAATTAAAATTAGGTGTGGCCGGAGTGGGACTACTGTGCCGGAAAGGGTTAAACACAACATTCAAAGAAATGTAAATAAATATACTCCTCTTATTTGCACCTCATGCACAGATATATCTTTCAATTTATTATTAAATATATTTCCTCATTCAGATCTATATTGCCTTTATGAACGTTGTTTCTTTTCCAATTAAAACTAATAAATTATGAAACAGATGATATTTAGATTTTCCAATTATCTGCACAAATAAGGTGTCCAATTTAATTTTATATGAAATAGTCTAGACACGTTCTTTTGCTTCTAATTTGGTAAAATGAAATCTTATTGTCACCTGTTTGATAATTTACGCCCACTTATTGGTAATTTCATCAATTAACTTTGAAATGGTTTTCCTCTGTTTGTAAGGGGATTCTTCTACAATAGAGTAATTTGAAACAATCTTTTCCATCCCCATTAGAGTATAAAAAGAGATATTCTAGAAAGAATAAAAAGTGCGCTTCTTTTTACGTCAAACTAATTTATTTTATCTGCCCATCAAATTAGAGTTAATTTAAAACTTTTGGACTAAAAGCAATTTAACAAATGTTAATACATTTTTTATGTCAAACGTTCCTTATGCTCAAGGTAATAATTAATTTCAATATATGTTAAAAAAAGTTTTTATAAGTCGAAAAAATTGTATTTGTTTCAATACATTCCTAAAACAATGAAAATGCATGTCCTTCTAAAAATTAAAATACTCTTTAACAAAAACAGTACAAATATTTCTGTAAATTCCCTTTTTTACATTCCTTTTCTGTGTTAAACGCATTATCCACATTCAATTTAAATCTTATTGTTGCCTCCCCGAGGGGATACTTTCTTTAGGTATTCATGGGCTTCGCAACCCCGGTACCTGAGCGATCTTTCTAATTTTCATTTTTCCACTATTTTATATTGTCTATTTTTTCACTTTGTTTCACTCTCGTCGTGGTTTCCTCTTTGCAGGTGAGGGCAATTCTGCGTAAGCCGATATCATCCTGTCTATGTCGACTATAGAAAATTGTAAACTACCCACGTGTTTGCCGTGTATGGCGACCCGTGTCCCTGGAATGTGGATCCTGGCAGTTGAGGGAAACCAACACACTGCTTTAGGTAGACAGGAGGTGCATATTGGTTCTGTATGCATCAGTCGTCTAGTCAGCTGACTTGTCACTGGGTAGGGATCAAGTGAGTGGTCATATATTTGTCATCTCGTTAAGGATAGAGTCTGTCATAGGAGTGTCTTGTGAACGTATGGACCCTGGTTAACACTGGTGCATGAATATGCATCCCTTGTTGGGCTCTGTAGTGGGTGATGCGGTAGGAGTCTGAATTGATTTTTCTTTTTACTATGGATGGAAGTACTTCACTTTCTTCTGTTTCCCTCCCATGTGGAGAGCAACAAATTGTACAGATCAACTCATACGCTCACTTTTTTGTAATTAAACGTACTGATAGTCTTTCTGATAGCTCTTTTAAGAGATCATCACCATTTCTCATAGTAAAAGCATTTCAGTCTGTTTTCGGAGATGGTACTTTACTTTAAAAAACTACAGTCTGGGGATTTGCTTGTTGAGGTTTCTTCAGCTAAACAGTCACAATTTCTCTCAAATTGCACAACAATAGGTTCTTTCTCTGTTTCTGTTCAGGTACATGAAACTCTTAATACAAGCCGCGGTGTAATATCTGAACGAGAAATTCTATTCTCTACTAAGGAAGAAATTCTAGAAAATTTATAAGATCAAAATGTCATAGATGTAAGCCGTATTAGTATCCGTCGGAATGGACAAGTGCTTTCTACGAATCACAACATTATGACTTTTAACAGCATTACTTTACAAATCAGAATTATAGCTGCCTACCTTAGCTGTCCTGTCTTGCCTTATATTCCTAAAACTCTCCGAAGTTTTAAATACCAGAATTATGGCCTTACTACAACTACCTATTGTGGTTCCGTTACCTGCGCACGTTGTGCTGAAGTCGGCCACGACGGTAAGTCTTGCGAAAAATCCGAACGCTGCTTAAACTGTCAAGGTGACCACACAGCATACTCTCGCTCTTGTGCTAACTGGATCCATAAAAAAGAAGTACTTGCTGTTAAAATTACTCAGAAACTTTCTTACCCCGAAGCTAGAAAACTTGTTCAATCCAGAACAACATCTGAAGGGGATTCTTACTCTACTCTACTCAAGAAACAACCAAAATCCTTAAGGCATGTAAGCACCAAAACGGAATTATCTTTTCTACTGAATAATTCACCTATGGCACTTTCCAGGAATATAAAGAAAAGAACCCGTAATGTGTTCTCTACCGCTAGTACAAGACTTATGCCTGCACGAGAACTTTGGCCACCATCATTAAAACCACCATCATTAAAAAATAGAATACCTTAATCACAAGTCACAAAACCAGTCAAAAAAACCATATGAACATGAAGCCTCTTCACAGTGGAAAACTGTGAAGAAAAAAAAACAAGAAATCCTGTCTTAGCCAATCGCATGCTATTATGAAAGATTCTAAAAGCTGCTCCACTATTTTGGAACAGGCTATGGAGTCGGACTGTAACAGTTACGACTATGGATGCAGACGAAGAAAATGCTGTTTTTGAGGAGTTTGAGTCTATGTGATTGTACATTGGTTTTTTAATAATCTGTGTTTTAAATTAACCTGTTTTTATGCCGCATTATTTGGACATTTTAAACTTTATTTTTAATCATTACTTTACAGATCGTACAGATTTTAACTGCAAAGATTTCCTTTGTGTTTTTATAACATTATTATGTGTTCATTAAATGATTTTAATTACATATATCATCGCATCACTTTTTCAACTAAACTATGTTGTTTTATTCATCTAGTTCTTTTGACAAGGTTTAGATATTTTTTAAATGTAATTTTATGTTCTTATTTCACTTTTTCTTTGCGCAGCATGTCCCAGAAGGGACTTTGTGCCATTAAAACCCTTTCAACACACCAACCAACCCATTATTTCCAATATTACTCATTTTGATGTACAAGTAGACAAAGTTAGATTAAATATTTTACGTGTACCTGTAAAAAAATATGCACGATTTTAGAAGCATAGAGTAGTCTTTTGTATACAGGGTGATTATAAAAAAACTATCTGCATATTTGAGCCTCTAGCCATCATACCGTGCACAGAAACTGAATGAAATTTTGGATTAAAGTATTTTGAGATATGCGCTCCAGAATCATATGAAAAACAACTGTTATACTGTAACAGTTACTGTTACAGCGACAAAATTTCAAAAATTTCAAATGGCAACACCTACATTTTTTACTGGAATCATATCTTTATATTGAAAAACCATAGAGAGCGTTGGAACGGTACCTGTAGCACGAAAATCGCCGGCGCTAGATTGACTAAGATAAAAAGTGAAAACAACCAATAACGACGGAGAAGCAACTAAAAGCAAAACCTTTTTATTATGTTTCACAAATTTTCCACGTGACCTCCTTCACACAGGAGGACACTTTACATGCGGTAGATGGTGAATAGCACTGAAGCATGTACCATGGGAAAAGGAATCTGAGCCTGACGTCTGCTGGTATCTTTCAAATCAGATGCAGGTTGCGGATTAAATGTGGATGTGCAACCAGTTTCTTCAAATTTGCGTATCAAGACCCGTACAGCTTTTACAGTACACGGACCTTGGCGTAGCTCATGGTTTCTGCGGTTGACACGCAATGCTTCGGCGGTATTTTGTCCGTTCAGGTAATAATTCTTTACAATTTCTCCACGTTCTTTCCCTGTAAGCGGCATGTTGTTCAGAGTGCAAGAAAGCAAGATACACGGCACGCATTTCATAGTTCCTTTTCTTTCATTTATTGCGATGATGTCAATCATCATGGTGTCTTACGCCGAACCAGGAAATCTACGTACCTTGGACTCTTCTTCTCGTTTCGAGAGAGATTCAGTAGGTTGAGATCATGGCCGAAGATACAGTGTGAAATGTGACGTCATGAAACAAAATTCGTGCTCTGATGAGGTCCACAGTTGTTTTCTCATTTTTTCTTAATCTGTCTAGCAAAGGTGGTTTTCGTCATACAGGTACTGTTCTAACGCTTTTTATGGTTTTTCACTATAAAGATCACATTCCAATAAAAAAGTAGGTATTGACATATGCAGTTTTCGAATTATTGTTACTATAACCGTAACTATTACAGTGTAGCTGTTGCTATTCATACAATTCTATAGCGCATACCTCAAAATATTTTAAACCAAAATTGCATTCAGTTTCTGTGAACGGTATGATAGCTAGTCGCTCATATTTCGGGATAGATTTTTTTATAATTACCCTGAATTTACACTATCTTTAAACTTTGTGACGATTGGCCAATTTTTTTTTAAAGTAAGAGACTACAAAGGAAACTAAAAAGAGAAGAAAACAGGAAAAAGACAAACGAACCATTCTCGGTTCCTAATGAAATTGATACGTGGTCACTTTCAGACCGAACCCTTTCCAACAACAACAACAAAAAAGAGAAAATCTGAACAGTTTTTCAAATGGTATGCGTAGGCATATATAAAAAACTTGCAAACGAATTATATAACTTCCTTCTTAAAAAAAAATACAAAAAAATATAATTAAATGTCGAAAATCCTCTATCTCTTTTCTCTTATGCTATCGCACTGGAAGGTGGCTGCCCATCTGCTTGTATAGTGGTTAGGGAGCTGGCAGCTGGATAAAGTCCCGGATCCGAATCCCGGCTTAGGCATGGATGTTTTTTAATGTGTCGGATGTCACTTTAAACGGAGGTCACGGTATTCTTAGCCCTTGTGTGCAAAATATTACCGCATCACTCGAAACAAACTAACTAACCTTGAAAGTGGCTTTTTTTTAATATAGGAGTACTACATAGTTAAGCACATTAAGGTATTTAGATCGGACAGAAATTATGATCTATAGATTTAAATGATTCTTGGTGCATTACTTTCCAAAAAACGAGTACTAGAAAGTTACCTTGATTGAAAATTCAATTGCTTATAATAAAAATATGAACATATTATGAAATTATATTTCCTAGTTCAGGAAACTCTTACAATTTTCAAGACCATAACGTTTGGATGCCATCACCGATAGTGACAAAAATAATGTCAAATTATAATAGAGATGACTATAAATATCGATAAAATTCCTTATACTACTCCTTGAGGTAATAATAGAAGTTAGCGTGCCGATCTCAAAAGTATATGAGATAGGTGAAAATAGAAGTCACAATATTGTAGAGAAACATCAATTTAATACAAAAAAACAACCTTCGCATATAAATCACATGAATAGAACTCGTAAAATCCACATTTGTAAAAATTACGAATTCGCGGAGGAGGTGGCGCACGACCAATCAACGTCTCTACGCCTTTTCCCGACACTTACACTCTGACTTCAATACTGGTAAAATCCACAAGTTTAATACAGAAAAAAGCGGGAAGGGTTGGGATCGGAGCTCTGAGATCATCGGACGACCGCAGCGGATTCGAGCTTATTGTTCGTCTCTATTTACAACATGTAACGAACAGCAATTATCTTTTTACGCGTTCTACTGTTAGCATGTTTTCTTCCATATGGAAATAATTTTCATTATTTAATACCTTTATGTAGACTTATAAAAATTAGCAAATTAAAAAGTTATTTTGAGAATATAATTACTCTATTACATTATGTAGCTTTTTAAACCAGAGTATTAATATGCACGTTTATTTATTTATTTTTTATTTTCTAAATAGTGTGATCATATCTCATTACTAAATGGAACTCGGTGTCTCCTGAAAGTTTTAAATGAGATTATGATTCCTTTAAAAATTTCACAATAATTGCATTTTTTTTCAGTCTTAGATTAAGAGTAATCTTTATTTCCAATACATTCGTAAAAACCGAAAAATATGCACTTCTTAAAAATGATTGCCATAAAATTAGTACCCTCTAACAATTAGAAAAATAAGAAATTATTTTGGGAATTCAATTACTTTATTACATGATCTAGCTTTCAAATCAGCGATTTAATAATTTCCCTTTATTTTCTTCATAACGGGTGCAGATTCCAACGCTATATGGATCTTAATCTCATGAAAGTTTTACTTGATATTATGGTTCCTTAAAAAATTGTATTTTCCGTTGAATACAATATTTCAGTCCTACATTGAGAGTAATCTTTATTTCCAGTACTTTCGTAAATACAGAATAGTATATGCTGTGGCAGGTTTATAAATTGATAAAATTTATTGCCATTTTTTAATATTAATTCTCACAAAATATGACAACGGTGTGTAATTTGAAGTAATAACCTCAAAAAGGGGAAAAAAGGAGAAAGAACACCCTCATAATTATTTTATCACTAAATTGTCGCAGAAAGATGCGAATTGATAAAAAGTCCCGTTTGATGGGAAATTTCTACCAACGTTCCTAATAAGAATGCAGTTTTTTCAAATAGGAATCGTCTACTTATTTTAATTGTTACCATTTGAAAAATAAAAGTTGATACAATTTTTAATCTGTAGACCATTCCTGTTTCAAAAACTGCATTCATATTCGGAAAAAATACACAATTACCAGTCCAATGCTACCTCTCGAATTTTCCTGCGATAATTTGATGATTAAATAGTATAGGTTTCTTTCATTTATGACTTTACCTCACTCTCTCTTTCATTTTTTTTTTCATTTTTTTAACGAAATTGTCTTTTTAAGCATCCTAAAATCCCTTTTCAGAAAATTAAATATGTTAGTACTTGAAAAGAAAGAAAGAAAATAAAATAAATAAAGGCTCTTTGTTTTTATGATTCTTACAAAAGTAAGCTTTCTTTCTTTTTTTTTTTTTTTTGTTAAATGTATATATATATATATATATATATATTCTGCTATATTATTTAAGAAAAATCACAACAATCATACTGTTTTTTATCTATCTGAGAAGACGCTATCTTCAGAAATTTTATTTGGTGCTGCCATCTAGTAGATTTAAGGAGAAATTAAAATTTAAAAAGTTTAAAACTGCATAAAACTACCGTAATTTCCAGTCTATAATCCGCGGATCAAACAATTATGTTTTAACCCAAAATTTTATTTTATATAATGTGACTTACTAAATCGCTGTATATATTTGACTTTAATTAGTATATAAAATTTCTGGGTCCAAACATAATTGTTTTATCCGCGGATTATAGGCCAAAAATTACGATAATAATCCACCAACTTCAATATTTTTTTAAAAATAAAATTAAATGCCATGAAATATTTTTTGTTTAAAATTTTTTTGATATTTATCATGAAAAAATATGTCACTCTAATCTCATAATATAAAAATTATCTCGATTTTCCATTAAATTTGTCTAAATAAAGCATTCTTATTCCACTGTATTGATGAAAAGAGACTTAGTGATTTAAACTCTTCCTAATGACTTTGAAAAGCTAAAATTTAGCGCAGTCACCCCCCCCCCCCGTACGTCCCGTATTTTTTAATGGCCTATTTTCCCAAAGAGACGTAAAATACCATTCAATGGGCAATTGTGTTTCTATAAATATTTATGAATAAAGTAAACCTAAGGAGTATTTTTTGTTTGACATTTAACACTTTCAATAGCTGATTTTCTCTCAGTGTTACCAGTATTGTGTATCGTAAGTATACTTGTTTGATTTTAATGCAATTTTATAATTTTTATGTGTGTAATACGAATTATGAAATCAATATTAGAGAAAAATAAGGAATTTATTTAAACAAGAATAAATTTCTATAATTTTCTAATATGCGTATACAAAATTGTATCCATTCCTTGAAATGTTATTTTAATTATGTTTTAAAAATAACACCAGCTCTACAATTCTAGTTTAAAGTGTCGTCATTAAAAAGGCGATTAATTTCATAAGATCTATTAATATATGTAAGGGTGGTTCCAAACTAAGAAATTCTTGGTATGTCTAAACAATTCATTTAGAGATTTTAAAACACTATTGATACATTCTATTTAAAAGTATTACTCAAAACTTTATGAAATCTTGAATAGTATACAAATAGATTCCCAAATTTTCACACTGAATATGTTTAGCGATAATTTGAGAAATTTCGTCAAAATTTCAAGATTTAAATTCACATTCTGGTATCAAATTGAGATGTTATTATTGGAAATTTTAGAGATTATTCACCTTTCACAGGTATGCAGAAGTGTTTTTTTTTCTGTAATACTACTTTTGAACAACAATTTTCGCCTTATTTAATCGTAGAATTATTCGATTATATAAGTCGACGATTACTATAAAAAAATATAGGTATTCCAAAATAAGCACAACTACTTTTTCATTATGGGGATGGCTTCTTATATATATATTTTCATACATTTAAAGAAAACAAAAGTCACTGTGCCTTTACATCTTTCTGCGGAAATTTGCTGATTTAAGACATTTGAGATATTATGTTTTATTTTTCGGTTTACTGTACATACAGGGTGGTTCCCAAAGAATTCCGTAACTTTAAAAGTAAATAATTTGTTGGTAAATATAACGATGGAAGAAGTGACATAAGTTAGGTCATAATTTTGTGTACACTAACTATTAAAATAAATTATATTTTCGTCAACAGATAGCGCTGTGCTGTGTTATTGTAAGAATATTCACACTAATTTGTAAAACTGCATCAATAGTGCATACCTGCCAACTTTCAACTAAACTTCTGTACTATGTGAGTCAATTCGATCCAGGTTAACCCCTTGAGGGGCACCGGTATATAATATATACCACTTTCTAATATATAACTTTGCCACCAGTATTATTAAATAGAAATATTTATTTTTATTTTTTGCAGATTGAGAAGGTAAAAATTCATTATTTAAAATTACTGGTGTCAAAACATCGTAAAATGTAACATTTTTAGACTATGTGCTTGCCCTCCAAGGTGTTAAAGATGTTTCTAACCAGGTAATATATCTGAAAAAATAATACATATTTAGTTTCATGTTCTTACGTGGAACTTATTTGATTGCATTTGTTTAAAAAAAATTCTGGTTTGAAACGTGTTTAACCTCCCTTAAATTAATCTGCATTGCACGGGAGTTTAGTGCGAGGTTGGCACGTATGATAGTTTGGCAATTTTTATTTTTTTGCTATTTTGCTATTTAAACAAAACAAGCTGGAAATTGTCCGTTAAACGTGACAATTGAGGTGCGTTCGTTTCGTGCTATAACTAGTTTTACAATGTAAAAAAAAATCATTGGTATTATTTCAGTGAAATAAATTATATCGTCTGCTATGAGCAAAATGAAGAAGCCTTTTTTTTCTTATTACATATGTCACGTTTACAGATGCGAATTCATTTTTCGACAGCAGGCAGCGCTGTAAAATTCACCATGAAGGTCTTTCTTTGCGAATGATTACCTCCATAGTCTAATATTTCTATGACTCACGATTAATGAATATTTTGTTTATTTAATTTAATGGATTGAGATATTTAGCTGTTAACCAAATTTTCACTGACGTTATCTTAAAATCTATACATTTTTTAATGTAACTCATTCCCGAAGAAAATATATTTTTTGAACGATCTTTCTAAAAATGTAACTTTTATGCAATTTTATACGAAAAAATAATTTTGAATAAAAATGGCCGCTTGGCATAGGGAAAAAGATGTGGTTAGCCCGTATTTGTTTTCCTCAGTCACATGACTTGCGCTTTCACTATAAAGATTTACGCATGATAGGATTTAATAGAATAACTACAACTTTTATTAATATCTTTTTAAGTTTTGATTCGATTTTCATAAAATTTGAAATGACTCGACAAAATTCTGCAACGATTATATATATTAAATTTCAAACCATTCGGTTGGGTAGTTTTTGCGCTGTTATATGCAGATGAACGGACAGATGGACAGACGGACGGACCAGACGACGACTATAGGTGCTACGTATTTATATAATTACAAACGTGCCTAGAAAAAAAAATTGCATTTTGAAATTGTGAATGTAATATGCGAATAATTCTTACAGTGTGACACAATCTATTGATAGAATTTTGAATTGTTATTTTAAGTAATTTTTTGTCCCACTTTTAAAAAACCTGCAACACATGTCCGTCATTTCGCCTTTATATATATTATTGTTAAAATATTAAAAAATTTAAAGTTAGGTAGTCTTTTATGAAACATTCTGAGTCAAGCATTTAAATTGTCAAAACCCCTCTGATTCATTGTTTCCTCCCTTTCATGTCTTCCTTACTGCATCAAAGTAATATTATTTTCTTACTTGTTAAGAAAATGTCAAACTCTTATGAACTATTTTACGTTTAGGACCAAATGTACATGTTAAAAAGATATAACGTATCTACTTGATCATTGTAACCATTGAAATTTAGACAAAACAAGCAAACATAAGGACTGGTATCAAGTACATTCAAAATTTCTTATTTCAGTCTTAACAAAAAAGTTTGATCGTCTTTTTTAGGTGCGTTCGTAATTATATAAATACGTAGCACCTATAGTCGTCGTTTGGTCCGTCCGTCTGTCCGCATATAACAGCGCAAAAACAACCCAACCGAATGGTTTGAAATTTAATATATATCATCGCAGCAGAATTTTGTCGAGTCATTTCAAATTTTATGAAAGTAGAATCAAACCTTAGAAAGATATTAATAAAAGTTTTTTTTTTCATTCTATAAAATCCTATCAAACGTAATTAATTCAACGATATCCCATGATAGGTAATGATTCTAGGTTGCCATAGTGATTGCGTCCTATTTAAGATGGAGTCATATTATTTCTGTATTACTGAATTTAAAAACCGAATTTGTGTACTAAAATTGTTTAATTATACCAATCATATAATCTACCGACAGTTTTTTGAATCGATGTTTACGGAGAAATAGATATTAAATAAAAACAGAGTCTAAATATGGATTTCAAGTTCTGAAATTTTCAAAGCTAGGTTTAACTTTCCCACTGGAATTTTCAGTAAATGTCAACAAAAGATAAAATGTTGCCAACTTAAAGTGTACTTATTTTATTACGGAAATTAATAATATCATAATAACAGGCGATATAATTCATTTTTTCAGTGAAATAATAAGGATGATTATTTTACATTATCTTGTATTGGATATTTGCCCATAGTATAATTTTAATGTAACATAATTGTAATTAATTATTTGGCTATTGAAACTTAATTTCATAAAATAAAATTAATATCTATAATATGAAAATATGCACATAAAATTAATTTTGAATTCCTGCATTTTTGCATAAGAGTGCAAGAGCTTTTGTACCAAGATCTGAATATTTATAAATTTAATTATTGTACGAACGTCATTTGTTGTGTTTGACGTACAATTTCCAACTTGTTGTATTCTGGTTTCCAGGATAGTTGAAAAGTGTTTATGAATTCAGTTTGTCTAGCCATAAATTGTCTAGCCTCCCGTAGTCTAACTCGCACAAATATAGTCGAATTACCATGTAGTTAATATATGTTATTGCGGTTTAATATGGCATGTTCGATATTGAAAATTAAATGTGTCGCATTTTTACTAAGTTTACAGGAGAACTCTAAACAATTCCGTTACATTATGGTCTATAGGGAAAAATGGTTTGCAGGGTATTTTAATGAAGTTATACTATTTCAAATATATTGAAAGTGATATACATCACTGAGGTGCGCTGCAAGAAGCTTACGTTAAAATTTGGTGTCCACAGCAGTTATAGTACATTTACAGGGTCTCACAAAACAATTCGGTTACAAATAAAACAATTTCTATGAGTAACAACTGCTGAAGGTGTATTTTGAATTTTGATATTCGCTTTTAAATGTAAATAATTTTTCCATATTACATGATGTGTATAAATTGCAAAATTTATTACAGGCCTGTAAAAAAGAATTCGAGTACATTTCCGCTTATTGAAGATAAATTACTGAAGGGAAATTTTCAACTGTGTTATACGTTTTCTAAGTGAACTAAATTTTTGCATCCAATGAAGTATATATACAAATTATGACATAGATGATATACAGGGCTGCATAAAAGAATTTAGATATTTTTCCGACTATCGATGGAAATTTCTGAAATCGGGTTTGTAAATTGAACTGGAATTGATACCCAACTGAATTCGCAACCCACTTTTCCGGAAATTGGATTGCAAATATAATTCTTCTGGCTAGTAAATTTTATTTATTAAAAAAATGTATACATTTCTGCACATTTCAGTTAAAATCGCATCGTGTTACTGTCTATAATTTTTGAATTATTAAATTTTATTTTTTTGTGGCTTTTAGATCATCCGAATAAGATGAAAAAACTAATTAAATTAAATTAATGTGATTATAAATATTTTATATTGCCAATTTAATATTGTTATTCATGATGACATTTAACATTAACAAACTGGAACTTTTTCAGATATGCACTTTCAGAATATTTTTCAACTGAGATACTTAAAAGAAAAAGTTAGTTTCAAATTTAGTTTTCTTTTATATGCTACAATTTTTTTTTCGACTGGTTTTTACTTAACTAATCTTAACCACTAATGACACTTAAGGAACTTAACACACTTGAAACATATTGTTGTATAATATTAACACTTCTAAAATTCATATTTCATTAATTACTCAGCTTATTAAATGAAATTAATTTCAATAGTTTAATGAAAAGAAATAAATAACACAAAATTTTTGGATTCTCAATTTATGAAAATGTGTTTCCAAAATATTATAAAATATTTTGTGTGTTAAATGACACTCGCTTCGAGCTGAAACTATCGACATATTACTAAAACTAGAGCAACTTTTGTGGAAGATTGATATTTTTGCACTTTCAGAAGAAAGTCCACTTAAAGTAGTATCGGTTAATGGTCCCTCCAACAAGCTTCCATGTTAAAATCTCCGGCTTAATGAATATTAATTGTAAAAGAAATAAAAATCAATAAATAGTTTTAATTGAGTAGCAGTCAAGAGTGTTTCCTTTTTGACACCCAGATTTAATCAATTTTGATTGCGCAATTTGAAATCTGTTAATATATATTTTGAACGGGAAGGTGAATCCACAGATTATTCAGTAAGAGACAGGGCATTTCTAATGTCAATAATTTCTTTTTCAAAAGTTTATCTACAGAATCTTTTGTACTTTTAAAATATGTTACTGTAACCTAGCGTTATTTGCAGCCAAAATTGAAATATTTTGTATATATACAGTGGTGGCCAAAAGTGTGGACATTTTTTGAAAGTTTCATGTTTTTCAACTTTGTGTGCTTGTAGAATATATTAATTTTCCCTTAAATACAAACATTTATATATCAAATTTAAGGTAATTTAATGTAGAATTTAATAATAAAAACAGTATTACAATATCTGTATTACAAAAAAAGGTATGCAACTAATAGTAAGATATATCTTAGATTTGCATTTTTTTTAAGTGATACTTACACAATCAATACTTAGTAGGATAACCCTTATTTTTTAAGACAGCTTCACAGCGTCTTTTCATCGAGTGAATGAGTGTTTGGAGTTCATCTTTCGTAATCACATGGTGCCGATATTTTACTCTCATCGCTCCAGATTACTTGCTTCCATTGATTTTCTGACCATTTAATGTGTTATTTTGCCCACTTAACTTGTTTTTCGCGTTGCTTTTGATTTAAATATGGTTTTTTCCTTGGAATTCTAGCTTGTTGTCCAAATCCTGATAAACTTCTTCTTATTGTTCTTGAACTTACTGCAATACCCGCTGCATTCATTTCACGTCTAATGGCATCTGATGAAATTTTTCTATCTTGAAGGCATAACCGTTTAATTTTTCTATCGGCAGTAGCACTTGTGCATTTTTTTCGGCCTGATTTGGCCTTATTTTCCACTGATTTCGTTTTTTCATAACGTAAACAGAACTTTCGTACACCAGAACAAGTCACTGAACCGCCAACTTGTCTTGCAATTTCAGCATAAGAGAGGCTATTTTCTCTCAATATGACAATTCGGCTTCTTTTTGTAGATGTCCAATTAGTTCTTCTTGTTGATGACATTGTTTAAAATTAGTTTAATTTAAAAAAGAACTTTAAATATTCAAAAACAGCAATACTCTAATTGTACTAGTATGCATCATTCCGCAAAATATTTCTACAACAATAACACTTTTACCATCCAAATAACCTAACCTATAGTTACAGATATTTAATTGGTCCTCAGAACAGTGTTTGTGATGGCTAGTACGCTTTTATTACAAAACACGTCCTTATTCAAAACGATTTGTGTTTGTTTGTTCTACTAAAATGAGAATAACTTTTTTTTGTAATACAGATATTGTAATACTGTTTTTATTATTAAATTTTACATTAAATTACCTTCAATTTGATATATACACGTTTGTATTTAAGTGAAAATTAATATATTTTTCAAGCACACAAAGCTGAAAAACATGAAACTTTCAAAAAAGTCCAAACTTTTGGCCACCACTGTATATATATACCAAACTATAGTCTAAAAAACATTGATTGGACTTATAAACCTAATTTAAAATATTGTGGTATTTTTCTAAGAATTTCAGCCTATTTCAAAACACAATTTAAAATGTTTATATGCGCAATAAATTATTGAATTTGGGGCTTAAGTAACCATTGGTGTTTGGGTTACTTAGACATATTTTTATTCCATTAAAAATGTCAAAAGGCGAAGGTCTCAAGCTGAACCTGGGATCTAGGAATAACATATATAATTTCATTTTAATTATACAAATTGAAAAAAAAACACGATGTTTAAATCAAACAATATATCAAGTTCAGGAAAGAGGGTGGCAGAGCAATTAAAATAACAGTTTTTTAGACATCACATTCACATAAAGTTATTTAATTCATCACGGATTTCAAGAAATATAAACCTGAGATGAATTATACAGCTTCCACATTAATTACAATCTAGAGTAATTTTCAGTATTCTCATATATATTCGAGTTCATTTTAATGAGAATTCTGGAGTTTGAGGTAATTAGCAAGATAAATATATTTTAACTAAAATACTACGAGGGTCGATCCAGAAATAAGGTTCCCATCCAATTTACAAATAGACAACATTGTTTATTCTCATAGAAATTTACATCGTTGGAAAGAAGAAAGTTTACTCTATTTTTCTACATAATCGCCATTTTTTTCTACACATTTTTGTAGACGGTGCTCCAATTTCTGTATCCAATGTCGTAAAACTCCACCGTCAACCCGCTGAGGAAGCGTTTCACCCCTTCTTTGACGTCATCGTCGCTCCGGAAGCATTGGACACCCAAATGTTCCTTTATCTTGGGATTATTACAAGTGATAATTACTTGTTCCTCAAGATAAAGGAACATTTGAGTGTCGCTTCAGCGAATCCCATCATTTTTAAATTACTGCGCCACTGCGTGTTGTCCGTATTCAGCCATAAAAGCTTATTTTATTACTAAGGAGCTTGCGAAAAAAAAAATCTGTTGAGGATGCAAAAAGTAATATCTATTCCAAAACATTTTTGCATATTTGAAATTTTAATTTACTGAACGATTTGTTCCTTTTACAATATATATATATATATATTATCAATATTATCAGGATTGAATTGTCAAAAGTTATGAAAATGTTATCCACATAATCGAAAATTATGATTTATAGAATGATTTATTATATCCAAATAGATATTTTAAAATGCGAGAGCGGCGGAAGTCATGTACTCAGGTAGTAGTTACCATGTTTTTGTGAAAATATGCTTTGCATTTCATATATATCTTGTAAAATTATAATAATAGTTTTGTATATGAGTTAAACTGGAAATATCTACAGTTTGGACGCAAATTAGATGGGCAATTTTGTAACCGAATAATTCGCAAAATACTATTTTTAAAGTACCAGTTCAGAGACAGATTACTAGTATTGTATCATTAGTTTGCGGATATACATTTTATCTCAGTGCTCAATATCTCAGTTTAGATTGGTCAAGGTGTTATTATTCCATAACCACCACCACCACCACTTGTCCTTTCTGGATATGAGTTTTTTTTTTTTTTTTTTTCAGGGCGCAAAACCCGACATCGAAATTACGCAGTAGAAAATTGTTAATAATATTTTAAAATTGTTTCAAGAAAAATTATTTAATTTTAAAATCTCTTATTTTACATAGATACGTATTAATCCTAATTATGCACTCATGAGAATGTTTCGTGACGGTCAAGTACCTGAAATTCTATTTAAAATAGCAATTTGTTCATTTGTAATCACTGGCAGAAATCTGGAAAAGTCATAATTCTTATTCTTTTTAAAATATCATTCCACAACTACAGCGGAAGGACATGATGTCTGTTTTCCAGTAATTCTGGAAAAGGACTTCAAACTGAAAGCGAGGATTGGCAGCGTATAGCCCACGGTTTCTTTATGTTACTAATACTGACAGTGCAAATTCTTCAGAATCAGATTTAATATTATTCCTTATATCCCATCAATAAAATTTCAATTCCTTTTCAAACTGTCAGATCATAAAACAAATTAAAAATCTTAGACTACATTCGCGTTTCACAAATGACAATTTTCTTTTCCAATATGTGAATAAATGCATTTTTCTTTTTGTGCCCGATACCGAAGGCAAGTATAACAATTCAAACCTCGTCCTGGGTCTCGGGTTCACGAAATCGGACTCCTCCCGTCTCATCTGTAGTCCATTTTCCCCTTGATTTTAGTATATGGGGATATTAAAGATCAGGTTTACTGTCAACCGCTTTGAATATTGCTTCTTCAATTGAAATCACGATTCAGCACTGCATAAGTGTTGATAGCCTTGAACATGCTCACAAAGAAAAGGGAAGAACGTATTTACAAAAGGGACATTTGCAGAGTAACGAAGGACAGTCAAATCGAGCATTATTCTAAAAATTAACCTTTTCAGTTTATCTATCTTACAAGAATTTGTACTCTCATGTTTAGCTGTATAACTGCGTATAATGAAGCATTATTTTTGTCCGAACCATTTGTGTCTACCCTGTTTATCTTTTAAATATTAATACATCCACAATTGTACTATTTCATTGAGGATGTCTTCAATATAAAGGAAATAAATATAATTCCAATCTAATATTTAAACAATATTTATTCGCTGCAGTAAAATGCATGCCGGAGATTAGTTAATTAAAATTATTTGCTTATACCTTGACAAATAGAAAATTAACATAGTTTAAATAACTTCTGAGTTATAATTAAATTCTGTTTATCTTTCACTGACTGTTCTGGTAATCAGACATTGTTGCAATGCCAATGAATAAGCAATGTTATTTATTTCAGCACTGCCTATTATAAATACTTATCATTAATCATGAATCTAAATGAAACAACTTTAAATTTCAAATCAGGTAAATTGTGACACAGACTTAATTACAGGTTCAGTAATATTGCATTTGTCTCTAAATGCTAGAATCTCACGTCTGACACACACAGTTAAATATGTCACTAAATAATCCGCAATATAGAGTGAAACAAACTGATAGATGATTAAATGAGATAGAGTACACAGAGTTGTTCAACAGTAGCAACAACATAATCAGAAATATGTCTAACACAAATTTAGATAATATTCCGTAATCACAAAAGCATAAGGTAAATTAAGATGTACTTTAATGAAAAATTATTTATAGTAGTAATAAATAATTAAAACTAATAAAAAAAGAAAAAGAAATAATTACACATAACTATTTTTAAAATCTCTGAAAAATTGCATTATAAAAGGGGTAACATTAGTTTGTCAGGTGACGTTTTTCCCCTAAAATACGATTTATAAACATGAAAATTTTATTAATTAGAAATATATATATAAAAAAATCCCTGACGGCTCGGCCTACAGGCACATACATATTTCAAAGACGCAGACCACGGGGCGCCTGTTTGTTGGGAATTGCAGAAGAAATTACCTTTTTGCCATGATGCGGTAGTCGGAACCACCAACTTTGAAACCTAACTTGTTTGCAAGAGGAGCCGGAAGGGATGATTTTTTTTTATTATTATTTTTTTTTTTTGCTATAAGGGTTGGTCCTATAAAAAACTTGTCAATATAAAAGTTTTAGATAATATTAAGGGTATTTATAATAAATTTAATCGGATTTTATATATTTTGAATTGACGAAGCTATGATTTTGTTTCTTCTAAAACCCCATTTTTTCGCCCCCCTTAGGACCATTTTTAATGATATCAAAAATCTGTCCTACATAAATTTTCGACCCTTTTTCTAGAAGTAATAATAACTTTAAACGGATTCGATATGTATCATAATATAGAAATTATGGCTTTTTTTCTGTTTTCACAAAAAGCCCCCCCTCATTCCCCCCCCCCTTGTTTCGATTTTGTCCATTAACGAACTTGACCTAGATGTTATGCCCCTTGATTTTATGTATCAGTTTGGAAGAGATTTGTGCAGAAGTATTGCAGTTATCATGTCCATAAAAAAGTTATATATATATATATATACAGGGTGTCTACGTATAACCTGACCGACCTTTATATTCGCAACCGTTGGTCCTAGATGCATACTTCCAATTACAGAAATGGTTTAAATAAGGTAAAGAATTATTTTTAAAGCGATTTGGGTCAAGAAAAACATTTAGTAAAAAATTACGAAATTTAAATTTTTATACGGTCCCCCGGTCCTATAAGTGATATTTAGTAAAAATTTACTGTGACACTAACAAGTAAGATAAAAAAAAGTGCCATTCATCTACGATTAAAACTGACCGAGTAATAACTGTTTAAAGTTGGAGTATATTTTTTGTTGCGAAATAGGGGTCATTCACAAATGTAGTAGAAATATAAATAATCGTCAGATATATCAAAAAAATAGTTGAGAGCAAAATTAACATAGCAATCTAATATAAATATGAAATCTATAATCATTCTGACATATTAATGCAAAATATGCAATTTGTACTGAACATATAAGAGAATAAAAATAACAGAATTTTTGTTAAATAAAAGGATGAAAAACAACAGCCTCAATTACGATTTTATAATGCTGTTAGATTACACTGTCTTTCAAATTTTGGGATATGCCATGTTTTTTAGCTTTTGAAAATTGATTCTAATGTATTTTTTAGCGCTGAATCCGAAAATGACCTTCATTTTAAACCATAACGTCAGGATTTTCTCAAATCGAAAATTTCAAAGTTAAAAAGCTCAAAGTTATAATTGATCCCCCCTCCCCTCGCAACCTCATCGGACCCCTGAGCTATTTAGTTGTAAAAAACCCAATATAAGCCAAAAAATTGAATAAATTATTGAATTAAATAAAATTAAACTGAATAAAAAAGCCTTACATCTATTTTATAGTATCAGACTTTTGGTTATTTTTTAACCTTGAAATTTACGATTTGCGAAAAATCTTGACATGATGGTTAAAAGTGAAGGTAATTTTTTCATTCAGCGTTAAAAAATACATAAAACGTAATTATAAAAGTTAAAAAACACAACCATCGCAGGTTTATGTTATCTAATCTAAAACTTTTTCTTAAACCTGTTGACGGTAATCTATCCGAATTTTTTTGTTATCCTCTACCATGAGTATTATTAAGATGGTAAGCGTCGAAAATCATAATAATATTACATTGTCATCGGATTTAAGTCAGTATGTAAAATTTAACTTCGATCGAACATTTGAAAGTGAGTTAAAGTTCGAGTACAAATTTTAAACTGGAAAGACGATCGTTGCAAGTTAAAAAAAAACCTTATGAAAATAATATAATTTTTGTTAAAATAAATCATAGCCTCAAATCCTTACAAAATAAAACATATGATAAAATACAATTATTTTAACTAATCTGAAACTTAACTAATAAAATTTAAGTCAATCGTAATAGTTGTAAATTTTTTTTTCAAAGCGCAGATACCTTGAAATAAGTACTTTATATACGAGCCCTGAAAGCATGGCCGAAATCATCTGTTTTGATATGCAAAAAAGTGGTATAAGTCATGCATTTCAAAGTTTCATAATTCGGTCAATTTTAATTTTAGATGAGTGGGACTTTTTTTTATCTTACTTGTTAGTGTCACAGTAAATTTTTACTAAATATCACTTATAGGACCGGGGGACCGTATAAAAATTTAAATTTCGTAATTTTTTAATAAATGTTTTTCTTGACCCAAATCGCTTTAAAAATAATTCTTTACCTTATTTAAACCATTTTTGTAATTGGAAGTATGCATCTAGGACCAACGTTTGCGAAAATAAAGGTCGGTCAGGTTATACGTGGCAAAAATTTTTCAAAAATTCCAACTTAGGTGAGAATGTAATAGGTGGTATTTCTTACGAAATCTACCTAAAATGAAAGTGCAATTTTGGGGTTAAAATTTTCGAGCGCGCCAGAGTAACAAAATAGCAACGAAACGCTTTTTCTCTCACAACAGCACTTTCAAAATCGATGGGTAGCCTAGCTCTGGCAACTTATCAATCAATCAATTGAATATTTTTGAAAATTGAATGCCACGTATTTTTCTAGGGAAGTACGTAAGATTTTTTCAAAATATTGATACCTCATTTCTCTGTGCAACTTTAAGTAACGGCATTGTTTGATTGAAAATATAAAATTAACTTTGAATCGGTGGCATTAAAAAAAAAAAAAAAAAAAAAAAAGCATACTTTTGAAAACGGCTGCTATTTAATTAGCTTTGGAGCTAAACAAACTATTTTTTTTTCTGTCAATATTCAAGGTTAAGTCTACAGTGACTAATCCTGTTGACCACTTGGCTCTCTTTTTAGGCTTTCGCTAATCTCAGGAAACTTTATTCGTCTTATTTATCTGTCTGCCTGTCTGTCCGTTCGTTACAGCGTTCGTATTCGGAAACTGTACAAGTTAGAGACTTGAAATTTTGTGCTCTTACAGATGAATAACTTCTGTCACACGACAAATAATGAAATTTTGAATACGATGTTAATTACGACGGTAATTGAGATATTAATTAAAAAATCATTACAAATTGTGCAGAGGCGTAAAAACACACATTCTCGCTTATACCCACCGTCAAGACTACCTAGATATCTTCTTTCACCGCGACCTTGATTGAGGCTATCAATTTCACCCTCAAAGTGATAAAAATACCGCAAAAAAGTTCGGTTAATTCGGGTTCTATAAAATTGTTAAAAAGTATTACATTCACCGAAATGAAATTTGCACATCTATTCATAGATTTAAACGCTGGATACAAATACCAAATTTTTATAAAAATAGAACTGTATTACCAAAGATATTAATTTAAAATTATTATTATTTCAAGGAAAAAATTATTTCTATTTTCGTGTGCAGGTTGCAGACAATGGATAACAGATTGGACGGAACAAAGATTTTTACCACATATAACATTTTTAGTATTGAAACATTTTAAGGTATATACATATATGTAAATCTTTAAAACTTTATAAGATACGGATTTGAAATTTGGTATTTGTACGCAAAATCACATGCCGATTAAGAATTTCCAAAAATCGAAAACATCGTCCTGTAACTTTTTATTTTATAAAAAAAAATTATAATTATTTCTGTCTTTTACTTTTGGATGCGAAAGACAAATAAAAAAATAAACAATGCTGATGATAATTAAATACCTCACTCACAAATTTTAACTCATGTTCAAATTTTTAAAACTGTATAATGTAGGGATTTGAAAATTGGTATATATATGGAAAATCATATTCTATTTAAGAAATACGAAAATCGAAAAAAAAATCGATCGGAAATTTTTTATTTTATAATAAACGCGATTTATTTATTTATTTTTTTAAATTGAAAATGAAATTTATTTGGTTTTATTAATTACAGGATAAGGTGTTTTGAAAGGAATATTTAACGAAACCCTTTGTGCGACCTTCGATCACACTTACCCACTTATTTCGAAGTGCTCCAGCCTATTAGATGTCAAGCCACCATTTTTTAATACATCAACTAAAAAACAAACAGGTCCTAGTAGTTTGAAGTTAGTGGGCGCTGCAAGGTTTCTTATCGTGAAACGCATACGTGAAGCGCATATCGTGAATCGCAAGCAAATTTTAATATACCAAAACACCACATTTATGACTATAGGCTATCTCTGTTCGCCAGTTATTTGAGGCAAAATGGAATTAAGACGTGCCAGGGGTCAAAATTTTATTTTCTTTATTTATAAGCTTTTATGCTTTTATTATCCTGAAATTCGTCTTTATATAAAGATTACTTTTTAATAAAGAAATTTTGAACACTTTAAATTTTTTTTCAAAAATTTTTTAAATCTTTAACTTACCGTATATACTCGAGTATCAGCCTAACCCCAAATTCGAGAGACGCAGCTTGTCCCCAATGGGACCTTGCGCCATTAAATCTTATACCGTAATTTCGCGCGTATGCGCCGCACCTTAGTTAAGTCTTTTTCCAACCGTAAATTTTATTGAAAATAAGAAGTCAAAAAAGTGCTAAGCAGAATTAAGTCACATTTTATTTAAAATAAATTCTGGTAGGCAATCGAATTGTCTGAGATGCGGCGTATACGCGCGAAATTACGGTACAACCAACCCCAAATTCGAGACAAAAACAGATTTAAAGCCAATATTTTGCAATAGTTTTCTTCGCCTTAAATAATTTAAAATTAAATGAGATTAAATAAGGCTTAGAAAATCATTCTCACTTATTGGTATTAAACCTATTTTCATATCGAATTTGGGTTTGGTTTATACGCGAATTTACATTTGGTACTTAAATTTTAATAAAACTCATGAACCACCTGTCCGATTTCATTACTTTTTTTACTATTGTGTACGCAAAAAAATCTTGCTAATTTGTCTTCAGAATTTGTAAAAATATTGCTTATAAAATTTACAAAAAATTTAAAAATAAAAAAAAGGGTTTTTGAGAGTGATTTTTACTTTGAAGAATATATTTTCAAAATTTCCACACGAAATTAAAAATCTTGAAGTCAATTTATTAAAAATACACTGCTCAAAACAATTAAAGGATATTTGAAGTTTTATATAAAATAAAGATATAAACGAATTTTTTTTTTTGCCGAAAATAGAAGAAGAGAATCACAAATGCAAATTTTTCTGGTTTTCAAACTGTGGAGTATGCAAATTTTGAGTTCGACGTCAAAAACGTTGCTTCAGCGGCAGCGAATGAAATTTGACTTTCAACTGGATAAAAGAGAATGAAGACAAGGATGATCGGCATTCAGTGATTGCTCTGTTTCGATGAGTACGATGTCTCAGCGAAGTCATTTGACAGATTCAGAAGCTTGGAGAATTGTTGGTAGGTTAGAAGGGGGCCAAACTCAAGCCGAAGTAGCGCAAGCCATTGGAGTGTCACAAAGTGTCATTTCCAGGATCTGGAACCGTTTTTTGGAGAGTGGATGTGCAGGCCGAAGACCAGGGCAAGGTCGTAGACGGGCAACAACGCCCAATGAAGATCGGTATTTAGCGTTAACAGCTCGGAGACACCGAAACATGAACGCTACTCTTCTCCAACAACACCTTCGCTCGGCTACAGGCACCACGATTTCAACGATGAAATCGTGAGCCAAATGCCATCGGAGATGCCACGATGGTGGCATCTCCATTGACGGGCGCACTGACCTCTACATCATTCGAGATGGAGCTCTGACTGGTCGCCGATATAGGGATGAGATCCTCAGACCTATTGTAGTCCCTTACGCTGCAGCAATCGGAGATAACTTCATTTTAATGGACGATAACTGCAGGCCACATCGTGCAAACCTGGTGGAGGATTTCCTTTTCGAGGAAGGAATCGTTCGAATGGAATGGTCAGCGTGTTCTCCAGACATGAATCCAATCTAGCACGTTTGGGACGCTCTAGGAAGACGAGTTTCTGGCCGCCAACAACCCCCACAAACTCTCCAAGAACTGGAAAGAGCTCTTCTGGAAGAGTGGGGCAGAATACCCCAACTCGTCATTAATAGCCTCATTGAGTCCATGCCTCAAAGGTGTTCAACGTTGCTGGCCGCCCGTGGAAACCATACCCCCTACTGAAAATGATTTTCTTTGAAGAAAACACCTTTTCTTATTTTTTTTTTCTCATATGCACAAATTGTGTTTTTTTCCTTTTGTTCACAAATGCGCAATAAAATGCATTTTTTTCTGCCAAACATGTGTAATTTATTCTCATATAACCTACTATGTCTGTCGACCATGTATCAATCAGCTAAAAAGTTTCCCAGATACAAAATCCACCTAAAACTGCAATATCCTTTAATTGTTTTGAGCAGTGTATAACATGAAAACTCTGTACAAAATATCATGCACATATCTTTGAAGAATGTTTAGATATGTACTTTTAAAAATCTATTTGATGATAAAAATCTGTAGATTGATAAATAAAGGTATTAAGGATAATGGGATATCAAAATTGAAATTCCAATAAAATTTCAATTACGCATTTTTTCTTTTAATAGAATGATCGGAGTAAAAAAATGACTAATATTTGTCAAATTATATTGTGTTAAATTTTGTTTCCTTGAATTTCTCACGTATATACTTTAGAAAAGGGGGTTATTTTCTGGATCTCCTTGCAATGTACTATTAAAAATACAGGATTTCTCTTGATACTACGTATGGGATACATGATCAAGTAAAAAACATTTTTATTGGGAAGTTTGTACTCTGTTCGGTTCTTAAAATATTATTTTTTAACAAAAAATAAGTTTTTTTTTTTTTAAATTAAAAACGCTTTAAATGTGTCTTAAGCGCTCAAAAGACAGATGCTATAAACCTACAAATACAAATTTAGTCAGAGCTTAGTATTATGTAAAAGTATGTTAAATGGCAAGAATATACTCCAAACGAATTGTTATAAGAAGCTCGGAATACATCAAAAATGCTATTTTAAGAAAATTGATTTTAAAATTTAAAACACACATAGGCATGCTTCGCAAAGATTTTAAAAAATGTACTTTTTGAGATGAAAAAAATTTTGTTCGGTAAATGGCACTTACTAAAAGACGAAGTTTTAAAAGTCAAAATTTAAATGTACTAATATCAATTTAAAAAAATTATACCTTTTTTTAAAATGTAATGATATAAATTTTAGAAATTATTATATTTTAAAATTTAATATAATATAAATTTTGAAAATTTTGTCCAAAATCTTCTTTTTTTTTTTTACCTGTCCTACCCCACAAGTATTAACATGGCTAGAAATGAATTTATAGCTCACAAAATTTAAAAAAATGGAAAATTTCAATAAATAAAATATTATAAATACTTGGATATACTACACTTTGATTTTAGCCAAAAGCGTTCCTAGTCTCAGAAGTCCCTCACGGGTAGTAAGGTACTTGGATATAGTTTATTAGTTTACATAAAAAAGAAATAAACTGTATAGCAGTTACATTGAAATTCATAAGTAATTGCAAATGTAAACCTCAGAGAGGGGGGGGGGGATTTCAGTCCACATTTTCGTGAAATGGAATTTTTGGTGCATGTTTGGTTCTCCTGGAAAAACAGTATACAATCTTTTTCTGTGAAAAACAACGTTAATTTATTATATATATATATATATATATATATATATATATATATATATATAGTGGATTTTTCTTACTTGATTTTTGTGTACTGAAGTTTTTTCTTTTCCCTGGACTCTTCAAACTCCCGGAATTTATGCAAGAATTGTTTACCTTGCTAGGAAAGAAGTTTCAAAAATCCTAGATAAGCATTTTACAACTAGGAGTATGTAGTGCTGTTTAATTCTTGCGGTAAGTGACAGGTTTTTAGTGATAAAAACTATTCGTTTTCAATTTGTTAATCATTGTTTACCGCGAATTTACTTCGTTAAAGAATTAGGGTCGATAAGACTTTGAATGTAGCCCCTGGAGAATTCATGGAACATTTAGTGCAGTGATAGAAAAATTATTATCTAACAATACCTAATTAAAATTACCGTTTTTCCTGGTATGTAAGTCGACTTTTTAAACCACTAAGAAGCAAAGTAAATTCAGGGACCGATTTATACAGCAGATATATAATGTCACATATCCGATTATCGTGGTTTGTAGTTGCAGCGAAACTAACAAGATAAGCTTTGATCTTTTCCTTACTATTTTGAACCACAATATTTATCGCTTCCGAAATATTTTACACAATAACTGAAAATTATTGCTGTCATTTTCTAAATTTATTTTTATGAAAAAATAATTTATTTTAAGAAAAAAAATAGCAGTTAACTTAACAAGTTTAAATCGTGACAATTTGAAATATTTTAAGCAAAACATAGCAATACACACATGGATTTAGTTCTAAAATAACATTGATCTAGCAAATTATTCATCTGAAAAATCTAATTTTTCTACATAACTGCTAGATTCAAAAAGTTCTGAAATATCTATATTTAGAGAATTGTCGTACAGATCACAAAAATATCATTTCTTTCAAGAATAAATAAAGGGGTCCATTTATATACCGAATACATCCAAAATACGCCATTTTAATGATAAACAAATAACTGAATACACTGAAACACTACACATTTATACACTGACGAGCTATACACTGAACGCTTATGCACTGAAAAATATAGTATTTATAAAACAGGAGTATTTAATATATAATGTATGTTAAGAAGCGCTTAATATGAATCGATAATATAGTAAATAATTTATTTATGGACACTAGAGAAATGCAATTAATTTATTGATATTACAGAAATATAATTTTACAAAAATATAGTATAAAAATTTACATGTAAATATATAAAATTTACATAGAAACTATATAACAGTGTAATAAACTTTTTTCTTATCATGTAAACAAAAAAAATTGTTAAAGTGTGATCTAACATAATTACCAATTTAATTTCAATGTTTTATAAATAATTATACTTTAAATATAACCACACATGAAACTAAAAATGGTAACTTCGTTTGCTCTGCATAGAACAAATAGATAAAATGTTTTCTGCACAATGTATGCACGGTATACGGAAGGTTTAGAGCTATATCTGCTATAGTAAGGTGTCTGTCATAAGACTTTATAGAAGTAACTGCTTTGATAAGAGGGTGATACCTCGCAGATAAAAGCAATATAGGCTCGTAAAAGAGGAAATGATCATTTTTAGGTTCTTATGCTACCTTAAAAAGTATAAAAAAGCACGAAATTGTTAAGTTTCTCCACCAATAATGTTCTGTTTAAGAATTTAAGTAAATTTATATATTATATAATATTGCATATATGTCGAAATTATTAGATAACTACAAAAACTTGTCTACAAAATGCTTGAATTGACTACGCTGGATTCAGATGGTCACAAACATTTAATTAAACATAAGGTATATAAACAAAAGAAAAGTAGTATATTGTTAAGCAATAATCTAAATAACTCATAATGGCCGTTTGCGAAATTTACAATGACAACATACCAGTGAAGTACTTATACATTCTCCATTGAAACACAAGCTAGAAACGTAGAATAAAACTTTCATTAAAATAATACTGTTGTAATAATGACGTTATTCACTTTTGTAACAGCTCGCATATTTTACTTCAACAGAGTAATGTTGTAAGTTTCTTTACAACAGTGTTTACAACAGTGTTGCAAGTTTCTTGATCTCACATTATTGGCCTGCCTAACAAGATGTTTGTCCTCGACAGAAATTATGCGATCTTACATAATTTGGATATTGCAATGAACCTGAAAAAAAATGTCAGCTCTCTTACAGACTGCGTTGTGTCCAGTTATATAATATAAAAAACAAAATAAAAATCAGCTGTCTTAGAGACTACGTAGAGTCTTGTTGTATAATGTTCCTCGTATGTCTCTGATACTATATTGTGTTCTTTCGATCACAACAAGATAAGTTATTTTACACGGATTAGATTTTTTTGTATTTTTTCTAAACTGTATTTTTTTCTTTTTTTTTTTTTCAAAATATCCTTATTTGCTTCGTCTTTCGTATAATCAAGATCTTTTATGATGTAGTTCATTTGGTTTTCATCTCTTCCCTGATTTGTCATACCTAAATAATTTATATTTCTTCTGTGAAATGAATCATGTTCACGTTTGGCTCTATCATCAAATCTATCACCCCTTCTGACAAATAGAGTTTCATATCTTCCATAACCACTGAATCTATTACCAAGATCTGACTAATGTCATCTCGTCCAAGCTTTCTACCGTACCAGAAGTGTAGATTTTTACGGGGCCACTAAAAATTCTTTTGTGCTCTTTCTCTTCTAATTTTATTTGTTTCTTTTTACGCAATACAGTCTTTTCTCTTTCATATATATTTTTTCTAATCTTTGCTCTTCTCTTTAAAGTTCCTACCGTTTATTTCTTAGATCTTCTCGTTTCCGCTTTTGTTCTAAAGATTCTTCTCTGTTTTCACTTTCTATTTCTCTCTGCCATATACATGAAAAAATCTTCTTAAATCCGTACAATTTCTATACTGTTCACAATATTTGTGATGTCTATCAATAAAATTGCTTCTCAGATAATGTGGTATAATTTCACTTCAAGGAGCGTAGTCACACCTCATAAAGCTTCCACAAAATGTTATTTTTTCACATTTGGTGATTTTTGCTTTCTCTGTTTTTTCACTTTAACCTGTTTTTTCAGATGGAATGATAAATACTTCCTCTCTCGTGTTTTTCGGTAGATATTATTTTATTAATTTATTTCATTTTTTTTCAATCTGATTATATCACGTGATTTGTGCGGACATTATCAACATTCACAATACGGGCTATATTAAAAATATATATGAGTTCTTTTTATTTATGTCTCCAACATCTATTTTTGTCCTTGTCAATTATTCTTTTCTAATATTTTTTCCATTACTGCAATTGGAAATGCAATTTATTTTTTAATTTGCATTTTCAACATTTTCCCCCCAAATTGAAATTTTATTTTCGTGTATCATGAAATTCAGAATATTAAGCACATTCATTCTGAATACCATATCATATGCTGGATGCCTCAAAAAATTTTCGGAAAAGGGAAAAGTACCAATACACAATTCATACAAAAAATATCCTAGTGAGCGCACTATTTCTTTACTGATATCAGATAATGAAATATGAAAATATATTTTTTTCAACCCAATGTTTACATAACATTCATAACATATTAGTATTAATTCACTGCCCATTTTAAATAAAATATTTACTTTTTCACCATTAAACTGAAATATTTTTCCATTTTATTTTTGTTAGACGTATCTTTAAATACAGATGCATTAAAGTTAATTTCTTTCTGTGAAGGAAAATGGATTGACTATGAGTGGGAAAATGAATAGTTATAATTCCGATAACTTTGACCGAAGTATTGATCATTGGATTAAATTTCAGTCATCGGATTACTTCCAGACCGTCTCGTTTTCGAGTTGGCATGGTTTGAAGACAAAGAAAGATTTTGAGTTTTCTAATTCTCTTAATTGGGATATTTTATTTCCGAAATTCTTTGAATTCCTATTAATCTCTTTTTTAACATTGCGTCTAGAAGCTTTATAATTATCTAATTTATTTAGTAACACATTCATATTTTTAATTTTCGATAGATCATCAATAAAGATTTATCTCAACTCTATGGGTAATTTTTGGTTTATTTTGATAAGATACTATTAATTATTTTAACTCATAAAATATATTTTCCTTTAATCAAGACATTTTATACAATCTTTAAAGAAATTTGTTAACCCAAAAGGAAAATCACACCGAGAGGCTGAAGATTCTGTCTTATGCGGGGCTCCCAAATGGTCCCAAGAAACTCTTTAGTTCATTAATACATTCATAAAACATATAAAAATTCACATATCATTTTTGTTTCTAAATAGGTCAATGTTGTTATTAATCAAAGTCTTAAAACCGTTCTACAAAATTTAAAAAAAATGTTGCAATAAACATTAATTAACAAAATTTACTTTTAATTAAACTTAACAGTAATGTGGTAATGAATAGTGGACATGACACAAAATAATTGAAAAAAATAATTGCTGCCTTGTTTTACACAAACTTTAAAAAATAGTAAACAGAATTATGTTACATCACAGGATTTGTCTCCTGTTTATGTTGCTAAGAAACGGATTGTGATCAGCATGATCGTCTTATTTGATTAAATAACTTTCGTTTTATAATAAGTGTTATCGGTACGATTGTCGCTGAAGCAGTGAAATACTACAGCCGGAATTCAATTATAAGAATTCGGTTACCATGAACGACAATCTGTTCTAATGCATGTAATGAATGTCAATTCAAATTTATCTTTTAATTTAACTCTCATATAATGTTTAAAATGAAAACTAATGGTAATAAACTAAGTTTAATTAAAGCCCATTCTGTTGAAATTATATATGAAAGGTAGTGAGTAGATAGGGATCATTTTTGGGTTAACTTTTTTCTTTTTAACACTTTCCAACATTGTTGAAAAGTGCTTATGAATTCGGTTTGTCGATTAAATATACTCGGATTGCCATATAATTGATATATGTTATTGTTGTATGACATGGAATGTGTGGTATTGAAAATAAAAATTGTATCATTTATAGTTCGTTCACAGGTCACTCAAAATAATCCCGTTACATTATGGATTATAGTGAAAACTCTTTTATAGGGTATTTTAATGATGTTATACGATTTCAAACATATTAAAATTGGTATAATCACTGATGTTCACTGCATGATGCTTACTATAGAATATGGTGTTAATAGCATTCATCGTTCAATTACAGGGTCATAGAAATCAATTTCGTTGCAGTACTGTCTATGAGCAATAATTGCTGGATGTGAATTTTCAAAATTAACTAATTTTTAACACTTTACAACCTAGTAGAAAAGTGTTTATGACTTCGGTTTGTCTTCCGTCTGTCCGTGCTTTAACTCACGTAAATATGCTTCTATTGTTATTGTCGTCTACTACAGCATGTTCCCTATTTCAAATGAAGGGTGCAGTACTAGTTTTTTACAGGGATAGTCAAAAGTATTCCGTTACATTGCAGTCAATGGGAAATAATTGTTTCAAATGCATTTTGATGACGCTATGCCATTTGAAACATGATGATATATATATATATATATATATATATATATATATATATATATGAAGCGCTTTAAAACATGCTCGTTGTAGAATATGCAATACAAAACATTTATTATTCATTTACAGGGTCAAACAAACGCATTATGTTACACATTGTTCGACGGTGAGGAATCGTCTGCAGTGTAATTTAATGATGTTTCACAATTTCAAAGATAATGAAAATTATACGCATCACTGAGGTGCACTATAAATTGCTCCCTTAAAAGCATGGTGTGCATTGCGTTTATCGTTCATTTACAGGGACACACAAAAGAATTCGGTTACAGTATACGTGCGATAATTACAGTCTATGTGTGATAAGTTCGTTTTCAACTTTGGTTTGCGTTTTTAAGTTTAGCTAATTTTTTTCATATTACGTGGTGTGTATAAATTCGGTTGATCATATACAGGGCAACACAAGGAAATTCATAAGTATTACGCTCTGTGGAAGTGAATTGCTTAAGGGTAGTTTTAATTGTATTACGCATTTTCTTGCTAAACTGTAGTTAGTAGACTAATATAAGTTTGTGGAATATAAATAAATTCATATACAGGGCTATGCAAAGAACAAAATACATTGTCGTTTATGGTTGGTAATTGCTGGAAGTGAGTGTTAAGTTGTTTTATGCGTTTTTTACCTGAATTAAATTTTAGCTTAATACGTGGTGTGAACAAAACTGTTTAGATAATATACAGGGCTGTACAAAAGATTTCGAGAGCATTTCCATTGATTGGCGAAAATTCTTAAATGTGAGTTTTCAAACTGAACTAAATTTTATCATGCTATGTATTATATATCCAAATCTACAGATCATATACAGGGCTGCACAAAATAATTCGACTGCATCTTTTGCAATGGAAGGTAATTTCGAAAACGGTATTTTTCAATGTGGTATTTGTTTTCTAAACTGTTTACTTACATATCTTCTTTTACCTTATTTAACGGTGAATTTTTGTTACAGTTTTCTGGATGTGTTGGAAAGTGTTTCATAATGTATGCTGGATGCATGATTTTTCGTTCTTGTTTGCATATTATTTGGTGTGTATAAATTCTAAAAATCCTATATAGAGCTGCGCAAATATGTTCGAATACATTTCCGCTTATTGACGAAATTAATGAATGGGAAATGTGTTATGCCTTTCCTAACTGAACTAATTTTTTTGCATACTGTGTAGTGTATATACAAAACCATTGAGCATATACAGGGCAGAATTAAAAAATTAGAATATTGTTTTTACTATAGATGGCAATTCCCGAAATTCGGTTTTCAAATGTGTTAAGCATTTTCCAAAATGTTTACTTAAACATCATCTTTTACTTTATTAAACGGTGAAGATTTGTTACAGTATTCTGAATATGTGGGAAAGTGTATCATAGTCTATGCTTGACGCATGATTTTTTTGTACTAAAATGTTTTCACTCATTTATTATTATTTAGGTCCTGAATTTACTGCCTGTCTGATTGATGATTTTTTGAAGATTATTTAAATGTGCTATACAAGATCAGACACATATCATTATATGGAAAACTTTATTGTAATTCAATTTTTCGAATTGATTTTTGTTTTCGATAAGAAGTTCTCATAATACCATCGTACCTTTTAGAAGCGTTCTACGTTTTATACATACTATATTAAGATAAAAAAAACAGATATAATTCAAACATATATTTAAATTTTCTGAACTTATATAAAACATTTAAAAACAGCTTAGACGCGTACAGAACATCTAAAAAAAACAATCAGAGTTGCATTGAATTCTGATCCTAAATTATACGAAAACAGTCAAAACATCTTAGAAAAAGGGGAAATGACTCTATCAAGAAGAGGAGCAAAACACACTGCATATAAAAGCGTGTTAAATTCAGACACATATGTGTCAGAAAAAGCAATTCAGACACTTAAGTGTCTGAATGTGAAATTTCAGACATTATTCGGACATCTTTCAGACAGAAATTTCCGACATGTTTTGAGTGATTGTGATGCTTTCTTGAAGATATATTAATCCACTTCCAAGTTATTCTATTTGTAATTTTGTACATTTTTTTCTTTATGTTGAGAAAGAATATTCTCTTTTCAGAAATTTTAACTATGTTCATTTTTTTCAGTAAGTAACATATTGTTTTCCTCACTAATATAGATTTAATTTAGTCATCGACCAAAAAAATAGGTTTCGTTTAGGTTTTTAGCGAGTTTCGGCGAACATTCGGTATTGCCGAGCAACACGACAAACATTCGGTGCATGCCAAAACTGGATCTTATAACAACCTGTCTAAAGAAGAAATTACACAGCTTATAATGTAATCGGGTATTTTTCATGCATACTATTATTGTTTGGCGATTCTAACGGTATTGATGATAATAAAGGACTTATTAATAAGAAAAACTGTTCCTTATTTATACGAACACTTATTGTTATTACTAAGCTCATTTGACGGAAGTTGCACTGTATCCGAATTCCAAACAATCTATAAAACTTTATTATTATTATTATTTTTAATTCACAATCATTTTGATACTTTTATTTATTTCTGTAACAATAAAAAATAATTTTCTTTCGAAGAATGTTGGTATAACTTTATGATTCTTTTCGTGCCTTATTGAAGATATAGATATTTATAATAATTTTTTCTTAAAAAATACCCTTTTCTACTTAAATATTTTTGATTGCAGTTTATAGTCAACCACTTATGCAGAGACGTCGACATTTAAAATTTTCAGGAGGGAGGAATGGGGGTGTACATTAGATCATGGAAGTCGCTCAAGTCAATCAAAAATACGAAGGGTCAGACCTCCCATTATTTATTTTATTTTTTCAAGGAAGGAGGGGAGTACGCCCACCTCTGAAAGTTTCCAGAGGGTACATATGACCCTTTTCCCTCGTCTATACACTTATGATAATTATTGTTTGTACTGCTATATTTACGATTGGCTAACAGTAAAATGCGACTTCACTTCTTTTAAATAGTAAGTTTAATGAGTTATACATTTTTATTGTTTTCTATTGATTTTTTTAAAAGTAAAAATAATAATTTTTATGATATATTAATGTAAAATTTAATGCTGCAGTGAACTCTAACTATTACATTTCTCGATTATACGCATCTGTCAGTAATATGCACCTCTTTCAATGTCCCGTCATGAGAAATGGGTAAAAAGCGCATTTTATTTATGACATTCTGATCTACCCCCATGTGTTATGCGCGTAAAAATTTGGAGACAAGATAAAATTTTCAGAGTTTTTCTTACAATAGAAAAAAAAATTAAACACTTTATGCCTAAAAAAAAAAATGTTTTTAATTGCGTTTTTTTTATAAATGTTTTAAGTTTTAATTCAATTTACTCTTTAAAATTTTGGAAACGCTGAAGTATTATCCAATGCAATTATCATTTTAATGAATTAGAATATGTCTTCGTGTAAACATGGTTTGAGAAAAACAAATTATTACTGACAATTATTTTCTATGGGATTAGTTAGCTTAATTAAGTGCAACAAATAATGACTCTTCCGGATAAAATATATCAGTGGTGCAGTCGAAAGAAAATAAGTGGGTATAATCTATAGGCAGGAATTTTCGCTAGATAGTATACTATATAGCTTTATTTGAGAAACAAAAGTTAGATGGAGTTCGTTAAAAAAATCCAGAAGGCATATGGCGTATACCACCTTATACCCTCCACTACGTCCTTGAAGTGAATAATATAATTTAATCTTTTTTTGTTTAAACATTTCAACCTAATAGCTAAATGTTAGTTTATTATTACACTATTATAAGCAAGATATATTGTGCATATAATTTTATTCTAAAAATGTTCCTTTTATTATTTTTTTTATATAATTTATATGCGTTATATGCTTTCTTTGAAAACGCTTTCTTTGAAGTGTTACTCTCACTTATGATCTGAATTTATTTTAAATCACTTCAATCGTGCATAAGTGACAGATCACTGTACTAAAATTAGTTGAAACATCGATAACAAATTAATTTTCTTTATCATATATAATATAAAATATTATTTAAATATATAGCTATATTTTTAATTTTCTAATGAAAATTAATATATTTTTAAAATTTTCCAACATAACACTATAATAAATTATAACACCTTATAATAATGTATTTATTTTAAATGCTAAAAGATGTAAATTAACAACATAATATACAGTAAAATAACTTTTATTAGGTTGTTGACATGTTTCGGCTCACTCCGAGCCTTTTTCAAATACAAATGAGAATATTCTATAATTGCACGGTCTTGGAAGTTATTATTTGAAGTGCTATCATTTAATTTTTTTGTACTTTTTAAAAATTACGCACGTTTTCTTTTCTTTTTACTTGGTATTTTATTTTCATATTTGTAACCATGGAGTAACGTGAGCCGCAATTTCGGTAAGTTAAAAAATGCTGCATCGTTCACATAATGTATTTTTGCGTGTTACTATCTCTACCGTTTCTGTTATTATAGATTGATAGACTAGATCTTATAAAGACTGGAGGGAAAAATTATTTTACTTTCATTGAAATTTATTTGGATGATAGATAAAAGACAAATGTGTCGGTGCGTAACGCTGACGTCATTTTGATGTTGGCAACACCAGAAGATTAAAATTCTCTTTTACTGCTTCTAAACACCGCACATTTTTAATTTTTACACCGTTGAATAGGAAAAAAATACTTTCAAACGCAATTTGTTTAAAAATTGTATCGCAATTTGTTTGAAAACTATCTCAATTTAATCTTTTTTTTAATTATTTTTTTTATATATCTATATCGCAGGCAGACGATTACGAAAGATCAATACGTTTGTACTTGAAATAATATAAATTGTTCAGCATTTGCTTCCGGCTTATATACCACGAAAGTATCGCTTTTAATAAATTTCAATACTATATTTGAATACATAATCGCTATTTTTCATGTAAAAATGGTTTTTGGTATTGTTAATGGGCAATCTAAAAAAATATTCTAAATGTAAAAAATCTATGTCAATAATAATAATAATAAAAGGTTTTCACCTATAGTCTCTAACCCGGGAATCCCGGGCTGGATGCCCTAGTTAAGTATAAGAAAAAACACAGTCCTGGCAAGATTATATTAAGAATAAACCATCCAAATAAATTTCAATGAAAGTAAAATAATCCCCCCCCAATCTATACTATCTATCCATAATAAGAGAAACCGTAGAGAAAGTAACACGCAAAAATACAATATGTAACGATGCAGCACCTTTTAACTTACCGAAATTGTGGCTCCAGTTACTCCATGGTTACAAATATGAAAAAAAAAACAACCAAGTAAGAATAAAAGATAACGTGCGTAATTTTAAAGAAGTACATAAAATTAAGTGATAGCATTTCAAATAATAACTTCCAAAACCGTGCAATTTTAGAATAGTCTCATTTGTTTTTGAAAATTGCTCGGAGTGAGCCAAAACATGTCACCATCCTAACAAAGTTATTTTACTGTATATTATGTTGTTAATTTACACCTTTAGCCTTTAAAAGAAATATACTTTCCAACATAGTTTAAAAGTGTTTAAACGGTGAGGTTTTCGTACACTATTGGAAAGTGTTTAATAACCTAAGCTTGACGCATGTTTTTTTCTTTCTTATTATTTTTACTTTCAGTCTTTCTAGAAAGGTATATGCTGTTATTATCCCTTGCTATCTGAAGCATTGTATTTTAAATACTACTTTTTAATTAAATTAAAGCATAAAAATAAACATTTTGAAATATTTTTTCAATGTTTTACTATATAAATCAGTATAAAGTTAATAATAAATAGATTCCTGAGATTTATTTTGTTATAAAAAGTAAAAAATAATTATTAAATAATGTTTTTGGTATTGTTGTAAACAAACATGTGCACACCGACGTACTTGCATAAGTAAAATTGTCTCTGAAGATACGTATACGTGAATGTGAATAATTAATTAATATTTTTTTACGTATGTTTATACTAGTAACATATTAAAAAGTTTATTTAGCAGAATCTCGTTTTCATTTTCAGCCAAAACTCGATAAGGAACCGAAATTCAGTTTTGGTTCGCCTGCGGCTTGAAACTCTCCGTTTTACATTAGTTTAAATGAAGAAATATTATAAATAAAATAATGATCGTAGTACCGCATTATCTGAACTTCGCCAAATTTGATCACTGAATTGTATAAAGCAACTAGAAACTTTATTCAACATTGCCAGTTCTCTGAAGTATAAAGAACATTTACGGAATAAATTCAAAAAATTATTTCAAAACAAAATAGCTAAATTGCCAAATATTTAAAATGTGAGGTAAAATGAGATAACATTATTCCCATTAATATACAACTCTGTATTAGTGTTTTTTCTATGGAAAACTTAAATGAAACAATATACACTGCTCAAAACAATTAAACGATATTTGAAGTTTTATATAAAATAAAGATATAAACGAACTTTTTTTTGCCGAAAATAGAAGAAGAGAATCACAAATGCAAATTTTTCTGGTTTTCAAACTGTGGAGTATGCAAATTTTGAGTTCGACGTCAAAAACGTCGCTTCAGCGGCAGCGAATGAAATTTGACTTTCAACTGGATAAAAGAGAATGAAGACAAGGATGATCGGCATTCAGTGATTGCTTTGTTTCGATGAGTACGATGTCTCAGCGAAGTCATTTGACAGATTCAGAAGCTTGGAGAATTGTTGTTAGTTTAGAAGGGGGCCAAACTCAAGCCGAAGTAGCGCAAGCCATTGGAGTGTCACAAAGTGTCATTTCCAGGATCTGGAACCGTTTTTTGGAGAGTGGATGTGCAGGCCGAAGACCAGGGCAAGGTCGTAGACGGGCAACAACGCCCAATGAAGATCGGTATTTAGCGTTAACAGCTCGGAGACACCGAAACATGAACGCTACTCTTCTCCAACAACACCTTCGCTCGGCTACAGGCACCACGATTTCAACTCAGACTGTCCGAAACCGGCTCCATGCTGTAGGTCTGTATGCTCGCCGACCGATGGTATGTGTTAGATTAACATCAAGGCATCGCCGCGACCGCAGGGAGTGGGCAACCGAGCATGTCAACTGGAGGAGAAATGAATGGAGCAATATTCTGTTTTCTGACGAGTCCCGTTTTTCTGTGCATCCGGATAATAGGCGTATTTTCATCTGGAGGGACCGTGGCAGTAGGAATAATCCTGCGTTCGTGCACGAAAGTGTCAGATTTGGCGGTGGAGGAGTGTTGGTGTATGGTGGCATCTCCACTGACGTGCGCACTGACCTCTACATCATTCGAGATGGAGCTCTGACTGGTCGCCGATATAGGGATGAGATCCTCAGACCTATTGTAGTCCCTTACGCTGCAGCAATCGGAGATAACTTCATTTTAATGGACGATAACTGCAGGCCACATCGTGCAAACCTGGTGGAGGATTTCCTTTTCGAGGAAGGAATCGTTCGAATGGAATGACCAGCGTGTTCTCCAGACATGAATCCAATCGAGCACGTTTGGGACGCTCTAGGAAGACGAGTTTCTGGCCGCCAACAACCCCCACAAACTCTCCAAGAACTGGAAAGAGCTCTTCTGGAAGAGTGGGGCAGAATACCCCAACTCGTCATTAATAGCCTCATTGAGTCCATGCCTCAAAGGTGTTCAACGTTGCTGGCCGCCCGTGGAAAACACCTTTTCTTATTCTTTTTTTCTCATATGCACAAATTGTGTTTTTTTCTTTTTGTACACAAATGCGCAATAAAATGCATTTTTTCTGCCAAACATGTGTAATTTATTCTCATATAACCTACTATGTCTGTCGACCATGTATCAATCAGCTAAAAAGTTTCCCAGATACAAAATCCACCTAAAACTGCAATATGCTTTAATTGTTTTGAGCAGTGTATTTCGCAAAATGTTTACGGTTTTATATCAGAATAATTTTCACAGTGCTTCTTATATAAACTAGGCAGACCTGCCAAGTCTCCGGCTTTTTGGATACCAGTAATTTAGTACAAAAAATATTGTTTTATTGAATCGGAGCATTTTGCGATTTAAAAGAACAACATTTTGCCAAAAAAATTACTGGTGTTCAAAAAGCCGGAGCCATGGCAACTCTGAATAGGTAATAAATAAAAACAAAAGTTATCGAATATTACACACAAACTTATTTGTGCACTTATGCATCTCATAGATATTTATATAAATATTCAATCAATCAATGGCATCTTAAAAGAATCTATCATAAATCATATTTAATAATAAAGTAAAATTTCAATTTAAAACTTTTTAACAAGACGAAAATCTTAAAAAATTGTCCTTCAAAGTAACGATAACGCCCTGTGACATTCACTGAAAGCGTGCGCGAGATTCATGGAAATAATTTTCATTAAAGTGTTAGAATTACAAGCATTTTATGCATTAAGATATCAAAATATATTTAAATACCGTGTTGATGACATGTGCCTCATTCATTTCATTGATATTAAATGCTTTAGAGATATTTTCACAAAAAATTATCTTCATGTATTTATTATGATTAAATTGGTTTACTTAAATGAATTTTTCATCATTATTTATAAAATAAGCTTTGCTATATATAAGTGAAGTAAAGTGCAGTGGATTTGTTGCAAGGAGTCTGCGTAATGTTAAAACCATTAGAGAAAGTTGGATATAATGAGGTGCGATTTTAATTATTTTGACTCTTAAACGTGTGGAATTTCTACCTTCAACTTCGTGTTCTGAAGTCTTCGATAGAGACAATTTATATTACTTATGCAAGTACGTCGGTGTGCACATGTTTGTTTACGAGTTTGTGTGTCAAAAAGGCGAAAATTTCCGTACAACAGAGAATGTCTACTTGGACAATGACATCTTCTGAAGCAGTCAGTCGTGAAATCAACGCTTTTGCAGATTGACTAAGAATAGAAATATGCTTCCGAATTAAAAGAACGTAAAAAATATATTGCCGGCCAATTAAGGGGGTCGGGGTAAAAAAGTGCCAAACGACATTTTTGGTGAAATAAATCTAACACTATCCAACATATAATTTGTTTCTAATGTCACTTGGTGGTAGCATGTATGACAGATTTCGTTTTTGCCCCAAATGTTTATACCCCCCAATGAATATAGCTAATTTACAAAAAACGTAATAGTAATATCATTAAAGTAATGCCATATTGTTACTCAGAATATCTCAAAGGTTACTAAGACATTGGCGGAAAAACTTTAAGTTATATATCTTGATTTGAGTATTTTGTCAAATTTTCAAATTGAAATATCTCAGAGGTGCAAAAATGTGGCTTGGCGCTCTCTTGCCCCGACCCCCTCAATTTATCTTGTTGCATACATATTGGATCTACTCTGTGAGCAAAAAACGTTAAATTATAAAAATAAGGCCGGATTTGCACATTTTTTCGCCCTAAGCCAAAACAGATAATTCTGCACACCTCCTTCCCAAAAATAGATTATTTAAAATTTTAAATAATACTTATTAGTGTATTTTTGAAATATATACAGATTTAATACAATCTTTATAATTTTTGAACCAGATTATAGATTCTAATTCAAAACTACACAACTTATGAAATTGCATAATAATAACACCTACAGAAAATTACGTCGAACTTATTCTAATCGTCTTAAATACTTTCTGGAATTTATTTCTTTGCACTTTTTTCTATGAAAAAGCTGCCACTGTTTCATTAAAGCCGACAGATTTTGTTAAATCGGCTTTAAGTCAAAGTGAAAGGGCATTCAGCTTATTTTGATGCACCATAGATTATAAATAAGTTTTGATTCTTTTCAGGGAAGAAAATGACCTTTCATCCAATAAATTTTTCATTGGTGTTCAGAAAAAATTTCTTAATAAAATGCCAAGTTTGAATATGGTGTTTTTAATCACTTTTCTGTTATTCTCTCGCAAACTGCTAAAGGGATCTTAGTATAAAAGTTTGCAAACAGCTATCTTTCATATCAAATTAGCATGTTTATTTGATATAGCGAGTTTTAGGCCATCTTTAAAAATCAAAATCAAGTTTTTTAGTGTATTATCATGTTCAAGAGAAGTCTGCGATAAGAATTTTGTATATAAAATTATACCACTTATCTATTGCGTCGTAATAGCGCCAAATTTTTTACTATACTCTTTGTAAACAACTGACCTTTTTCAAGTTCTGTTTCATGAACGTCAACTCTCATTAGAAATGTATTCATGCATGCGCGCTTAAAATAACTTTACCATTACACAACTCATAAGATTGAAATTTCCTCATAATCGAATTTTTTTAATCTTACTAATACTCTTTCTTTTCTGAAATGTTTAGTGTTTTTCCTGAGATAAATCAAACTGTTCTCGCAGTTTGTCAAGAACTTTACTACTTATTAATTGTTGGAGAACTTCGGCAACTTCCGTTTTCCACGCCTTGTACGTACTTGTTCACTTGGTGTAATCAGAGTAGCATCGTTCGCAAGTGCGGGTTCGAGGCTGAAATTTAGCGTCTAAACTTCTCAAACCACCTTCGAACCGTGTCATCTGAAACAGCACTTTGTACATATACAGCACAAATTGTACGAGCAGTCCGACTAGCATTTTTACCTTTCTTGAAATAAAAGAAAATAATATGACGAAAATGAACTTTTTGGTTCTCCATTCTCAGCACTGCACGGAAACAAACATTATGCCACAAAACCAACGAGAATTAGACAGAAAAGACATATTGTACATGTCTGGCTCATTCAAGGTCTCTCCTAATAAGCAGTAGTAAAATAACTAAACAAAACTATGCTTTTCTTTGGAAAACCACAGAACTTTCTGGATGACCCAATAAATTAATATTTTCAGTTATGTTGTAATAAAATTTCCCTTTTTTTAAACTGTCATTTTTATTCAGTCAATTGTAATTCATGTTAATTGCTTAATTTATTAAGGTACCAAGTTTTTCAGTGATGAACTCTGATAAATATTTGAAATTGCCTTTTTGTGGTTGTGTTTTTATATTTATAAAATGTTGTGAAAATAAATCATGCTTTTAAAATAATGAAAAATAAATGAGCAATTTAAATGAGAAATTTCTTATTAGATAAAATAGCATGTTTTATTTGAAATTGGATTACCAATTAATTAATTTTCCTTATTAAGATCGGTATTATAATAAGTACTAAAATGAAATTAATCACGCTAATTATTTTAATGAGTTATTAGTGTAGCTCAATTTTTTGATTACAACAATTAAAAATTATGTAATTATGTGCAATCATGTGCTGGCCAAGAATTTCGGTTTTTTATATAAATTAGCTTTTCTGATTTTGAAAAACTGTGTAATTATGTGCAATCATGTGTTGGTCAAGAATTTCCGTTTTTTATATAAATTATCTTTTAGGATTTTGAAAAGAGTAGTGAAGCTTTTTTTTTCATGGTGATTTAAAGTAAATACTATGCAAAGAAGGTTTTGATTGAATGTTTACTTTTTTTTTATTGTAATGGTGCATCATTAGGGTGTGAAGATATCGATGAACTTTGTACAACGAAAATTTTAGAAAGCTTAATAAAATATTTTTTTATTTTTTTTTCATTTACTTGCACGAAGTCTGAAAGTATTTCTAGGTAATCATAAAATCAATATTTTTCTAAGGTAGTCGATATTCATTTTGCTTAAAGTGGTTGCATTATTAATAATTTTACAAATTTTAAATTAGTAGCAAAAGCTGATAGATAAAAACAATTTTTTCTGTTAGTGGATTTATTACTTTTTGCAAAATCAGAATTATTTTAATACATTGCAAATGCTCCCTTAATAAATTTATAAAATTGTGCGTGTATGCCAAATTTGCAGAAAAGTTTTTTAGAAATAGTAATTTCTGTTTGCAGACAGTTTAAAATTTCATACAACTATGGCTATTGGCATACCTCAAAGTCCCCCCCCCCCCCCTCTAAAAAAAGTCCGGCATCTAGTATTGATGTGTGCAAAAAATATATATAAAATCAAGTTTGGTTCAATTTATAAGGTTTTATCAATAAACAGTTACTAATTTCACTTTTGAGGTAAGTTTCCTCATTAGTCAGATGTCAAAGTAATAAGAGTAAATGTTTATGTTACAAGCTAGAATCTTTAAATTTGTCATAGGTTTCAATTTGAGATTTTGACATATTCTTAATGTTTCATGCATGAAACAATTTAAACTTTTTCAAAGCAGGGGAGACCGGGGCATGTTGCCCATTGGAGCAATTCGGAAGATCCGCGATATTTTTCAAACTACCCTGTGGATAGCGTTACTATCTAAATGACATGTGTCTTATTACGTCTTCTTTTACCCACAACAGCGTCAACAGTGAAGAAGCAATCAAACGAAAGCCACTAAAAATTTTCAAATTTTCACTGAGGTAATTTTTTTTCCGCTTATAAATAATCGTTTCTGATTTGTTTCTAAATAAAATTTCAGTTTGGCGAAAAGACCGACGTGTAGAGCTTATTCTCTACCTTCTGATTTTTAAAAATATTAACAGAATATTTTGATAAGACGATCAAAACCCAAATGGCGACATGGTAAAAATTGGCCCATTTAATCCAGTCCACAGCCTAAGAGTTTTTTCTACATTCGTAAGCCTATAAAAGTCAATAAAATTCGTTAATTAAGTGTGTTACTGGGCAGGGAGGTATTAACTAATAGGCAAATAACACAAATGTACAGGGCCGTAAATCGGAGGAGCTCCTCTTTATAAAGAGAAATTAATAATACTAAAAGTATTATTAAAATTCCATAAAAATCAAATTTTTATATAATCTAAAATTTATAACTTATATGAATTCATAAAATAATTTATTTTATTGCTTAAATAACTGACGAAAAAACGGTGTAATATAATAGAGACTCGAGGGATAGATGTATCTTGAAAGATAGGAAGTTTCCGAAAGTTTATTTAGAGAAACTTTATTATAAAATTATTGTATTAGTTTATTGTATTCTCTATTATTAATAAAAACTGTAAGTGGCATTATTTAAGATTTCTTTAAAAACAACTTGCATTAATATGGTTCCCAATTTAAATTTTGTTTATTGCCTGCTAGAGCTACTGCATCATCTCTAGATGCCAAGATAATTATGTTAAAAAATCAGACTTAGGAAAGGTTCCAAAGGAGAGAATGAAAGTGGCTGTTCTCGAAGTGAAATTGAACAAGAGATCAATCAAAGAAGCAGTAGATCTATCCAGTGAAAAAGAACAAAAAGACAAAGAGGATATGAGTATGATAAAAATTATCCCAGTCAACAAACGAAAATTATGCAGCGCAAGCAGAAAAGACTGTTTGTATATATCAAAGACTTCGCTGTTTTAAATGTATCAAAGACTTCGCTGTCTTCGCTGTTTTAAATCATCCAAAAATAGTAAATCAGGAGTAGGTTCAATGTACCAGATACAAATGTTAGGCACACAAAACATATGTCACTGTGTATATCATATTTTATGTTGCAGTCTTTGTGATGATGTAAAATCTATTTAGTCGGACAACCTACCCCATTCGACGGGGTAGATTGGCCCAGTGACTTGATGTTCTTCTGAGCTTCATATAGAAACCATTAATTAATATTTCTCAAATTATTTCGCACGTAGTTATGCTTTGAGGTGCGCTGACTGTCCAAACTAAAAATAATTAAAATTTTAATAAAATAAAATAAATAAAAAATATTGAAAAAAAATGGGCCAACAACCCCGGTCTCACCTACTTCTTCCTGACATTGCAGAAGCTTGGCGTTACTAGAAATGTGCATCTCCGGCAACCACTGATATATTGCATGGAAGAACAAAATGCGATTTACCATTTAATGTAATCTATTTGTAATGTCATGTCTTTTTTATTTTAGTTTTTAGCCATTGTGACCAATAATCTAAAGAAAAAATGCATTTCGAATTGCTACATATTGCGACACTTATGTATTATTTGTGCTAGGCAGGTTGATCGCCAAAAACGGTTGTTAGTCCTCAAATATGTTTACTGATGCTAATTGCCACTAGTGTTCAAAACAGTAATTTCATAAGCATTTTATAAACACGTAGCATCGTTAAAAATAGCAAATGATGTTCAAGCAAACTAAAATAATATTAAACAAAATACAAACAGTATACTTTTATTAAGTAAATAACGTCAGGTTAGGCTTTTAATGATAATTGCCTGCCAGGCCCCCTGGAATGAATATAATACACACACACACACACACACACACACACACATATATATATATATATTAGGGTGGAGTGAAAAAACGAAAGTTGGAATTTTAATTTTGGATAGCAGCCAAAAGTTGCCTTTTAGTACCTATAATATGCGTGCAAAATTTTATGAATTTTGAAAAACTCCTTCAGGGCTCTACCTGGACCTTTATATTTTCATTGTTTCACACAATAGGTTTTTACCATAAATTGTACATTTACAGTGTTTGTTGGTAATCTCGTTTTACATTCTTATATTTAAAATGTTTAGTCTAGCTTCCTTTATCATTTCTAAATCTTAATGCTTTACTTTAAAAAAAATTAAACATTTTATTGAGTTTTATAAAAGTTTTTCTCATTTTTGGGGCAAAAATGAGTGCGAGTGACGGCAAACTGAAGTTTACTATTACTAGAAGTGCAGTGGAATTTCCCATATTTTGTGCTCCTTCAAAAATAAATGAAGTTGTTTTGCGAACAATAGCAGATGTTATAAAATGTTATTTAAATACAAGACAAGAATTAAAACAGAGTAGGAATGGTAAAAATCCATCGTCATAGATAATTCAAAACGTAAGATAGAAGATCGAAGAAATTTGGAAGAAAGCATTAATTCTTGTAGTTGAGCAGATGATATACAACGATATTTCAGAATACCAGAACCTTATTCGATTCCCCAAATCCAAGAAAAAAAATGATAATTACATGAAGAAAGTTTGGTTTTTTGAAGGTGAAGCTGTAAGTAAACTTCTAGACATTTTGGCGTGCAAATGCAAGCCAATTCCAAAGTGTACTCGTGAAAAATCAAAGTAAGGGGCCTCTAAAACAACAGGAATTTCTTCTTGACCAAAGGTCAACAAGAAAGATGGTTATTGGCACACTCGATAAAACCGAGACACGTAAATTGATATAAAGGGAATACAGGAAAACAAGAAACTCTATGAGGTCTGAAAAGCAGAGTTTGAAATCTGCAGATAATCAGGATAGTACAGTTTTTATTTATCGTGACAGTGGCTATGAAGAAAGAAGTAGTAGCTCTTCATCAGGGTGTGAAGAATCCGCATCGCAAGCATCTGCTTCTAGAGAAGAGCCACAAAGACAAGTGAGAACACATATATCTACGGTTTCAAGGGTCTCATATAGGGTTTCTGATAGATGCGTAGCAGCAATAGTTTCTACAACTCTACAAGATGTTGGAATCGTAACAGAAAAAGATTCATCACATATAATTGTCAGAAGCAAAGTACGCAGAGAACAAAAGAAAACTAGAGAATGTGCTGAAAAAGATGGTCTGAAAGCTTTAGAAGCAGGAGTCGAAAGTAAATTTTTTGATGGAAGAAAAGGTAAAACACTACATCAAGAGAAAATTGGACATAGGTTACATCGAAGAACTATAAGTTAAGAACATGTATCTCTGATTGATGAGCCAAATTTAATGTAGCTGGGACACATTGTACACTATTCTGGATCAGGAAAGCATATTGTAGAAAGCATTTTCAAATACTGCACTGAAAATAACTTAAACCTTGACAAACTTGTAGCTATAGGTTGTGACGAAACAGCTGTAAACATTGGGAGAAAGGATGGTGATATAAGATATTTTTAAACACAGATTGCCAAAAGATCGAAAGATGAAAAGATTGAAAATTTGATTTTGAAAGATGCGTGAAATTAGTTACTGAAGCATCATTAGAAGTTGTAGGAATAGATGCAAGGGACGGATATAAACGAGCAAAAATGAAATCACGAAAGATAATGCCTTTGATGCCAAAGGCCAAAGTTTTGATACCAAAGACCAATATCAATTAGAGTGAAATGTGAGATCGTTTTACAGTACATCGTATCTATTCCTTTTATTGTATTCCTATATATTCAGAAAACTGTCTTTCCTATATATTCAGAGAACTATCTCGAATGTATATTCAAAAAATAAAAGTGAGCTCTATATAAAATTATTTGCTTTTACTTTATCATCTTTGTGAACAATTCACATTTTAAGGTTATATTTACCTTCAAGTTTTCAAAACATGACGACACTTGAATTGATCACAATTAATACTTTAATTAGTCATGTTTTATGGGTTATTTTACTAAAATCAGGGAAATTCTGTAAATAAAAATTATTTGAATACTTTACACTACATAGTGCATATCTTGGATTCTCATATATAAGGGCATAATTTTTAAGAGGTGGTAGTGCCCTAAAGATGAATTCCAAATTAAATGCAAAATTTAACCTATATTCAGTGTGCCAATAGACTAATTTTGAGACCTATCCGAAGAAAAAAATCCAAAAAGAAAATTTCATGATTATTTACACTCCTTTGGTTTTTCACGTATAAAGTGCATAATCTTTAAGAGCTGGTAGAGCCCTAAAGATGAATTCCAAATGAAATAAAAATTTAACCTAATATTCAGTGTGCCAAAAGGCAAATTTTGAGACCTATCCAAAGAAAAAATTCCAAAAAAAAAAAAATTATGGTCATTTTCACTCCACCCTAATATATATACGATAATTAAAAGTAACAATGAAAAGTAAAAGCCAACAATTGCATCCAGACTAATGTATGATCACAATGAAATAATAATAATCACGAGCCGCGATAAAGGCGAGCACGAATGTGAGTATACGCTACACAAGAATGAAAGCGCGCAATGATGAATGAGAGTTCCATACATTTGAGCCAAAGCAGTTGGTTGGTTTTTGAAGAAACTAGCTTTCAGAAAAGCTTGCAAAATACATATTTATTGAAATACAGAAGTTGTTATTGTTCATTAATAATAATCTAGTTATATGTTGAATCTTCAGTTGTATATATTATTGTCACAATTGAGTGTTGTGTTTTTCATGACTCAAGTTTATTTTGTATTATTGTTTTATTAAACTTTTTTATTCATACTTATATTTGAAGAATATTTTGTTGTGTTGAAACTACATATTAATCATAATAGTCCCACATATATTACATTCATATAGCGCATTCTTAGCTGTTTTATAACTTTTAGAATACCACACGAATTGTTCAACAAAATTTTATTAAAACACCGGCCATAAAACTATTAAAATTCTTAACAGCTTGCAGCCTTAAAAAATTGCAAAACACACAAAAACGTGAATTTTTAACTATTTCTAAATGTTAAGACTAAATCAAGCAACGTCACATAAGTTGATGAAAATATTTCAAGGGAATGTTTTCTCAAGTCTCTCGATTTCTATTCCAATATTTATCTTTTAAGAAAATTGACAGGAAAGATAAATATTGATTTTACATTTCTTGTGAAATTATATATTGAATATGGATAGTAGGTTACGGAATTCAAAAATTCATGTAAATTTAAACATCCGTGTGTTCTGCAAATTTTAATAAAATTAAAAGTTAGAATGTTGACTTTCCTTTTTAAAAAATCTTGCATTTTCCTTATTTTGTACAGTTTTAAATTGTAAACTGATTGATTACTTAAGTTTTCTTCAAAAATAAGTTTAATTACTTTTTTGAATATTCGATTTCCTAAATTTATGTTTGTTTTTACTTATTAATTATTATAGGCTTAATTAACGCTTTTAATTAATTAAAAATACATTTAAGAACTAAACTGTTCCATGAAAAGACGAAATAAACAGTGACATATTGGAAAAAAAATTACTTATGCTTGATATATAGGGTGGCCCAGAAGATAACGTCTGAAAAAAACCCCTTATATATGGTGCTAGAAATGAATAAGGAAAGTCAAACGTACTATGCACGTGATATTTATAGTGAATCATTGTTGATACATGATTTTTTTAAATTTGTAGTAATTTTAAATTTGTTGCAATGAACAAATACATTTGCCGCGACTGAAGCACAGAAGTCTTACAATCACTTGTTTAAAGCCCCCATATAAGGAAGCTTCTACAGCGTGTTTAAAAAATGACCGGTATATTTGAAAAATCAATAAAAACAGAACGGGCAGCGATAGAAATACACCGTTTGTTGCAATATGCTTGGGACAACAGTAAATTTTCTTGCAGACAAACTTTCGAAATTAGTTAAATTTTCAACAACAGATGGCGCTGCAGTCTGGAAAAATCTAAACCACGATATTTTCCACATATCCACCATACGCAGCAATAATATGGCGTAGTCTCTGAACGAAATTACCAGAAACCTTTGTAAACCTGTGACTTCTTTCTGTGGGGACACTTGAAAGACCAGGTGTAACGCCACAATCCAGAAACAATTGAACAACTGAAGCAGTACATCTCTTCTGCATGTGAAGCCATCCCGCCTGACACGTTTACAAAGGTTTCTGGTAATTTCGTTCAGAGACTACGCCATATTATTGCTGCGCATTGTGGATATGTGGAAAATATCGTGGTTTAGATTTTTCCAGACTGTCGCGCCATCTGTTGTTGAAAATTGTAACTAATTTCGAAAGTTTATCTGCCTGAAAATTTACTGTTGTCCCAAGCATATTGCAACAAACGGTGTATTTCTATCGCTGCCCGTTTAGTTTTTATTGATTTTTCAAATATTACGGTCATTTTTTAAACACCCTGTAATATGGCATGCAATATCATCTGATGGCGTTGTTAGAAAATTTTGATTGACCTTGCGATGATATTGCATGTCACATGCGAAGATTACTCATACAGAAGGTTTAAACTAGATTTTAATTTTTAGCAAATTTTAAAAGTCACGTCCATGTCAGTTCCTTTACATGGGATTTCGCTACTGTTGTCGCTCCTTTATATTCATATTCTTACCAAGTTCGCTAATATTTTCTCTCCTTAATTATCGGTGGTAGTCACTGAATAAGTGTAATGTCACCGAATGATAACATTATCATCCATGAAACAGAACCCAAGCACCTACAGAATAACAGTTGCATATTACAAATTAAAATCCCTGTGCAATGAAGGTCACTAGAGGTTGGATCTCCTCGAAAAGTGTGGAACTCCATTCCAAAGTTAAGCATTAAACCCACTAAGCTCCACCATCGCAAAACCAATATCTTTCGACTATTTGAAGGAATGGGGAATTTTCTCTTCGTACTTCAGACGAATACACATCCGGAATCAGTATAGTTGATGATAATGTTGTCGATGTCTTTGAAAGATGTTGTAATGCTCCAGGGAAAGAAAGTTGTCAGTTAATTAAAAACTAGATTTTGTTACATGTTGGTAGCGATTGACGTCTTAACTAACGAAACAATCCACCTACATTTGTGTTACCCATCAGTCAAGTCATCTTGGCGGGCTCTGGTGAGATTAATTCGACTCTCATTAAGGAAGTCCAATGCTTAAACTGATTAGTATTGTATTCTCACAAGAGAAAATATACCATCTCAGATAAATATACCCAACACATGTTCTAAAGTGATGCCCATTATAGTGGTTGTCAAACGCTCAAATCAATACTGGTAGTTGATTACAGATAAGCGATATACCGGTTATCCCGTAGTGCATTAAACAGGTCATACCCGTCTTTGATCACCATTGCTGCTCGTGGACAACCACTACGAAATATTTGAACAGCAGTTTCTTCCGAAATAGTTACATGATGCTATGGTTGATTAAGAATGCTTCCATTGCACTAGCAAAACTTCAGCAGTCTACAAATTTTTCAGCGAATTGACTTTGTGTAAAGTCGTTGAAATTCTGCCTAGTCGAATGTCTCCTCACAATTTAACACCGTTATTTAACACTATTTGTTCAAACTGATAATTAAAACGGAATATATTTTAATGAAATACTAAGCACACGTCTCACTGGTAGTCTATACTATTCCCATACTCCAACTTAATCTCATATAGATCAGATATCAATCTACTCATATGGCTTTCTGGTTTTTTTTTTCGTTCAGATTTCGTTTTCTTGTATTTCCACTTCATCGCTATTTTTTGAAAAATAATGTAATTTCAATTTGAAAACAAATACATGAAAATTATCTTATTTTATCTTTAAATATGAAATTTTGAAATGCTTTTAATTTCTTTCTGCTAACTGATTTCATAACTTTAGCTCAGAAAATCTTCAAAATCCGCACAACTAGAGAAAACAATCTCACAAATCCCTTTTCCTTAATCCGTTAATGTACCCATTAACACCAATTCTTTAGAAAACTAAACGAATGAAATTTGAAAATCCTGTAACATAACATGGAATATTTAATAAAATCAAAACATCGAATGCCGAAGAAGAAAAACACGGTGAAAATGGAACTCAATTCTTTAATCATATTAGTTAATTTGACTTGAGGATATCTTTCACTGTTCTGAGAATAGTTGTGGGATTACGATTCAGAAAATAATTCCTCGATTTCTTTGAGAACAAAAGTTCTAGAAACTGTTAGAGGAGAAAATGTTTAGTAAAAAAAAATCCTGTGAATTGTTATTGTATAACATACGAGTGAATTTTTCGTGTCAGAAATTCCTTCGAACAAAAAAAAGAAAAACATTGCAGCCTAATATATGTAATTAAAATTCATTTAAATATACCAAAACTGCTATGATGTGATCCACAAAGATAACAGATTATTAAGCGTACAAAAATACTTAAATTAGTGGCGTTTAAATTTAAAAATAAATTATAAATGATAATTTATTTTGTTTTGTTTGTTGATTTATTTTAAAATGTTTTGTCAAGCAATAAAAGAAAACATTAGAACCTAAGTAAACAAATATATAATTTACTTTAACTTTTCAGAAGGGCGCGCAAATTTTACAACGAGCGTTATATTTCTTAAATTGTTCTTGAAATTACTGCACCCAAACTACCAGAATGTCATATCTATTTCTGAATTCATTAATTACGCTTAGAATAAAACCAGTTTCACTGATTTCCAATGCTGTTTTTTTACTGTCAGAAAATTTTTATCGCACGCCGCTTATACAAGTAGATGTATCATTTAATTTTTTCATGTTTTAAAGATTTATTTGAGTAATAATATGAATATGTGCCACGATAAGTTATAATTTTGGTTTAAAAAGTCAAATAAAAAGTATTTAAATGTTTTATGTTATTATAGCCCAAAATTGAAAAAAAAGGAAGATATTTATATATGACAAAGATCTAGAATAATGTGTTGAAGATAAAATTTTTATATTTTTAAAGATAAAACTACAAAATAGAGTAAAATAGAATATGGCATGACGTCTAAAATGGATTTTTTGTTGCAAAAATAATCTTGCGAAAAATATAGAAGATAAAATTGGATCATTTTTTAAAGATAACAGATCTTTTAAAAAAATAATAGATTTTCTTATATTTGCCACTTTGCATTAAATAATGGTTGATATTTTTATTGAATAATTTTATTGTTTCATCATAATTAATTGGTACGTACCGTCTTTAAATGTATATTTCTGAGAATGTTTTCCTGCATGTAAATATTTCTAATATTTAATTTGATCTATTGATCTGTATAACCGTTTATCTAATTTACTTATTTTACTAGCATTATGAAGTATATTGCATTTATAACAGCTCAATAAAACGAAACACTCGTGTCGCACAAATTACGATGCGCGCCCAATCCTGAGAAAATACGTAGCGCCCTCGCTGAAATGTTCATTAAAAATAGCTAACTCAAATGTTTCATGTTACGTAAATTTAGGAATGTGGAGTTTAATTTATTCCGTCAGATTTGTTTCAGAATACTATCTATAGAATTATATTTTTGGCAGGAACAATCTCGAGACGTGCTGGTTTCGGCTAAAGTGACCATTTAAAGTTGGTCAATGAACAATGTTCATGTAATGGACTGAAACGGAGATCCATTTGAATACTAGAAGCTCTCCCGTCTAAAGCAGAAGTCGTTTGATGATTACTGGTCTGATGGGATCTGATCACCTAATCTGGAGACGCATTGTAACGATAAAGTAAAAGCCGCAAATGTAGGGCGAAAATTACCACCACCCGATTTGAATATTGCTAAGTCCCGGACAAGGATTTTTTTTCAGAAATTCAAATGCATTGAAAAGTTTTAGCTTATACAGGGTGATTCATAAAAGATGGGCAGAACTTTAAGGGGTTATAGTACACTTAAAGACAAATAATATTAAATAGGAGACTAAGGGTCCCAGACGTATTCCCAAGGAGATAGGGGGCATTAAAGTTTAGGGTCCGAAATTTCAAATGATTATAAAACATGGAAAAATTGGTCGATTCGTTTGCGGTTTTTGCAAAAAATTTTCTTTATGCCAGTATTTTCTTGAAATAAAATTTTAAAGTTCAATTTCAAAAAATGCCGATAGGGGGCGCTTTAGACTTTGGAGTAACAAACAACTATTTTTTAACGTTATTTTTTGTATTTCTTTAAATGATTTCGAAAGCTTAGACTTAAACTTAAATTTTGATCTAAAAATCTGAGTCCTAACGAATAGTTAAGTAGCGTAAACTGAAATTTGAAATTTGAAACCCTTCTCCCCCCAGAACAAAAATCAGTTATTCCCGATCTTTGTGTCGTAGATTAGGCTCTAACTACTGCCGCGTTTTGCTAAAATTATTCTTTATGTCAGTATTTTCTTGAAAATAAATTTTAAAGAAAATTTTCAAAAAATTCCGATAGAGGGCGCTTTAGACTTTGGAGTAACGAACAACTATTTTATACCGTTATTTTTTGTGTCTCATTAAATGCTTTCTAAAGCTTAGACTTAAACTTAAATTTTCAGCTCAAAATCTGAATCGCTGAGCGTGGTTCAGTAGCGAGGGGAGGGGGTTCAAATTTCAACTTCTGAACATAGTTCAGTTTGCACTACTTAACCATGCCCAACGATTCTGTGCTGTGATACGAGGCAAAAATACAACTTTCGTCAAGGACTGCATAGTCGGAATTCACTCATAAAGGCACTGGCACAGTTGGAAACGTCGCTCATGCAAACGTTAAAGCTCCATTCCTGACGCTAGTCACCGGATGAAGAAGGAAACAGAAAGTATGCAAATGTCAAATGGGGAAGAAGAAGAACACGTATGCAAAATTTCGACACGATTCAGGCATAAAAACCACTGAACGGTGAGTCAAGTGTAAGTCGCTGTAGTAATGAATCGGAAGATGGTGCCCTTCACGAATAAGGAAAAGGCTGAGATGCATTTAATTTACGGAGCGGCAGATGGAAATGGTGCAGAGGCACAACGAATGTACGGAGAGCGATTTCCTAACAGGCGGTTGCCTAACCGCAAAACTTTCGAGCGCTTGCACAGACAGTTGTGTGAGACGGGATCATTTCTCGCTTCCCGGTCGAATGCAGGTCGTGCAAAAAAGGACGAATCAGTAGTTGTTGCAGAAGCCATTCTGGATGTAGTAGCGGCGCAGCCAAGTACAAGTACACGAACAGTGGCTAGCCAGGTGGATACCTCACAGTCCACGACTTGGAGGGTACTGAAGGATGAACATTTGCTCCCGTTTCATGTGCAACGAGTCCAGAAACTGTCTCCAGGGGATTATCCAAATCGTATTGAATTCGCCCGCTGGTTTCTGCAGCAGAACGCGCTAAATCCACATTTTGGACGAACTGTGCTTTTCACCGATGAATGTACCTTCACACGTGAAGGTACATTTAACACACACAATGCACATGTATGGGCGGATGTCAATCCACATGCTACGTATCCACATGCTCATCAGAGACGCTTTTCCATCAATGTTTGGGCAGGAATCCTCGGAGACCACCTAATCGGACCGTACCTTCTTCCTGAACGCCTCAACGGTAAAACATACCTCACATTTCTGCAACATGTGCTGCCAGACCTGTTAAACGTTGTTCCTCCACGCATCCGGCGGGTCATGTGGTTCCAGCACGATGGAGCGCCAGCCCATTACGTACGAGACGTCCGCAACTATCTGGACATCACATTTCCGAACAGATGGATTGGTCGAGGTGGTCCTGTTGCTTGGCCTGCTCGCTCGCCAGATCTTTCACCCCTCGATTTCTTTTTTTGGGGACGATTGAAGGCTCTTATGTATGAGACACCCATTGAATCCCCCGAGGAACTGGTCGCCAGACTTTCCGCCGCTGTAGGGGAAGTGCTCGAAAAGCCTGATGTTTTCGCGAATGTTCGCCGTTCCATTCGTCGCCGTTGTTCTGCGTGCATAACCTCTGGTGGTCACAATTTTGAACATTTATTGTGATTACATGTTAATAAATATGCTTTGGTAACATAATCCTAATTTGTGTCTTTTTACCTCGTATCACAGCACACAATGTGTGGACATGGTAAACTGAACTGTGCTCAGGAGTAGAAATTTCAAACCCCTCTCCCCAGAAACTTAACCACGTCTAACGATTCAGATTTTGGGCTGAAAATTTAAGTCTAAGCTTTAGAAAGCATTTAATGAGACACAAAAAATAACGGTATAAAATAGTTGTTCGTTACTTCAAAGTCTAAAGCGCCCTCTATCGGAATTTTTTGAAAATTTTCTTTAAAATTTATTTTCAAGAAAATACTGACATAAAGAATAATTTTAGCAAAACGCGGCAGTAGTTAGAGCCTAATCTACGACACAAAGATCGGGAATAACTGATTTTTGTTCTGGGGGGAGAAGGGTTTCAAATTTCAAATTTCAGTTTACGCTACTTAAATACTCGTTAGGACTCAGATTTTTAGATCAAAATTTAAGTTTAAGTCTAAGCTTTCGAAATCATTTAAAGAAATACAAAAAATAACGTTAAAAAATAGTTGTTTGTTACTCCAAAGTCTAAAGCGCCCCCTATCGGCATTTTTTGAAATTGAACTTTAAAATTTTATTTCAAGAAAATACTGGCATAAAGAAAATTTTTTGCAAAAACCGCAAACGAATCGACCAATTTTTCCATGTTTTATAATCATTTGAAATTTCGGACCCTAAACTTTAATGCCCCCTATCTCCTTGGGAATACGTCTGGGACCCTTAGTCTCCTATTTAATATTATTTGTCTTTAAGTGTACTATAACCCCTTAAAGTTCTGCCCATCTTTTATGAATCACCCTGTATTTATTACATTTCAAGTCATACTTTGATTACAGTTTATAAATTATTGTTTACCAGAGGCGGATTAAAGATAAAAAACCATTTTTAATAGCTGTTTATTTCAGGGTATAAGATCAATATTTGTAAATTGCATATTTAAAATGTATAAGACATTATACTACTACATATGCTGGAAAAATGCATACCTATAAACAATTAAAGCATTACGTAGAGAGTGGGCCATTAAGTTTTTTCTTAATAACATTTTAACAAATGCCTTCAAATCTACAAAATTTGTGCAAAATTTAAATATGTGAACATGTTTTTACAAATATCATATTAAATAGAATAATAAGTAAGTGTTTTCTTAATGGGTATTAAGAAATGTTTGTGGTTTTTAATATTTTCATTTTGCTTTTGTAAAAAAAGTTTAATAAAGAGAATGAAAATATCACTTGCATTATTTTCAAGCTTTCAAATAACGAGTTCCAGTGTTATGTAATATTTTACTTTTATTTCAGTTTTAACACTTTCCAACCTAGATGAAAGGTGTTTATGACTTCAGTTTGTCTGTCTGATTGTCCGTCCGTCTGTCCGTCCGTACTCTAACTCTCGCAAATATACTTGAATTTCCCTTAAATTTTGGTTGCCATTGACACTTACTATAGCGTGATCTTTATTAAAAATGAAGTGTGTAGCACTTACAGTTTATTTACAATGCCAGTCAAAAGTATTCTATTACATTACAGTCACTGGAAAAAATCGTTTCAAGTGCATTTTGATGAGGCAACGTGAAGGAATTGATAAACAATTATGAAGCGCACTAAAACATGCTTCTTGTAAAATATGAGATGCAAATTATTTATTATTCATTTACAGGATCATACAAAATAATTCTGTTACACAATGTTGTGTGGGGAATAATCATTTGTAGCGTAATTTAAATATTTTTCACTCTTTCAAACAAAGAAATTTATATGCATTAATGAGGTGCACTATAAATTGCTCTCTTAAAAGTATGTGCATTTCATTTATTTTTCTTTTACAGGGGTATACAAAAGAATTCATTTACAGTCTTAGTACTATAATTACAGTTTATTTATGATAAGTTCTTTTGTAATTTTGGTTTGCGTTTTTAAGATTAACTAAAATTTTGCATTGTACGTGGCGTGTATAAATTTTGTTGATTATATACCTACACGAAGGAATTCATAAAGGAATTTGTAAGTATTATTGGCTATATGTGAGTGAATTGCTTAAGGGTATTTTTAATTGTGTTACGCATTTTCCTGCTGAACTATGTTTGGTGGACTGATAGAAGTTTGTGGAATGTAAATAAATCCACAACTTTCTTAAATTACGCCTCCAGGAGATTCAATACTCACAATTAAAATTGATGAATTATTACAACTTACTTACAGTTGTCTATCGCAAAGCTCGTTCCTTTTTAACGGTGATTTTTATCGCGTGACTGATGGCTTGTCTATGGGCTCGCCCTGAGTCCAATCCTCAGTGATTTTTCTATGCATTATTTCGAGTCAAACCTTTTCAATAAGATAAATTTTCCATTTTACACCCACTATATCGATGACTGCTTTGCTTTACTGGATTCTAGTGATATAGATATCCCCCATATTCTTTCTGTTATGAACTCTGTAGATGAACATATACAGTTTACATCTGAATTTTAAAATAATAACCAACTACATTTCCTTGATGTTATAGTTTATCGCGAAAATGACTCATTCCAAACCACTGATTATCGTAAACCATTCGTAGTTTCTTTACCACCACACCGTCTTTTATCTCACCCCCTTAATCAAAAAATGGCTGCTTTTAATACCTATGTTCATCCCGTCTTAAAAATTTGTTCATCTGCGAGATTACTCAAAGCAGAGTTAGACCACATTAAATCAATAGACATTGACCGGGGTTATCGTGTTGAAATCGTTGATTCAATTCATAATAAACTAATTAAACGTACACATTCCAACGTTAACAATGTTCGCAGTGAAAATTTAATTATACTTCCATATTTTCTGAGAATAACGCATTAAATATCTAGAATTTTGAAAAGATGCGATTTTAAAGTAATTTATGCACAATTTAACAAAATCAAATTTACAGATCTCAAACATCCAATTCACAGATTTTCACATTGGGGAATTTATAGGATATCTTGCGAGTGTAATAGAATATACATACGTCAAACTAAGCGACTCCATAAGGTCCACTTGGGAGAACACAAAAACTATGTTAAAAATTGTGACACTAAACGATCTGCGATTCCTAACCATTGTTGGTCTAACAATCACAGTTTCAATTTTCCAAAGGGTTCAATAATTCAGGTTGGTTGGTTAGGTTGATTATTGAAGGCCAATTATCTACACTAGGGATATAGGCCCGGGGGGAGTGCCCTTCGTGGGGGTCTTTATAAGGGAACCTAATCCGTATTTACGCATGGATAAATCCACGGCTCGAAGAAAACCACGAAAACTCCGAACGATTAGGCCGACGGGCGTGATAGGGATCGAACCCAGCACCTCCCGTCTACCAGCTTCGAGAGCACAACCTCTCAGCTACTGGTGGGGCCATTCAATAATTCAGAAATGCTCATCGACTTACTACCTTGATTTTTGGGAAGCTTATCATACATGGAAGAATCCAGGCAACTTAGTTAATGATATGTCCAATACACCAAATTTTTCAAATGTCTGGCTACCTTTCATTTAATTCATTCTCTTCGTTCCTCCTCCTTTTTTCTCCTCCCTACTTAAACTCGTCCAGTCTGGCCGGGCGCTTCTATTGGTCTCCTATGTTACATGTGTTTCCTGACTCCGCTGTTGTTTTTTAAAAACTCACCGCCATTCAATCTTGGGCTCGTGCAGAGACGCAAGCATATTTACATGTCTTAAACGTTTGAATCGGTTGTTAACCTTTTAAATTTGGCACTGATTATGGAGCTTTAGGGGCTCTGAAACAGCTGTTTGCCACTTTATATATTTTATTTGTACTATTTTACGTTGATAATTTATTTTTAATATAACGGCACAAAGTTCAATCCACCTATTTAAAATAAATTTTTAACATATGCAGGGTTACGCAAAGAACAAAATACATTGTCGTTTATGGTTGGTAATTGCTACAAGTGCGTTTTAAGTTGTTTTATGTGTTTTTTGCTTGAATTATATTTTAGCTCAATATGTCGTGTGTACAAAAGTCTTTAGGTAAAACACAGAGTTGTACTAAAGATTTCGAATGCGTTTTCATTGATTGGCGAAAATTGCTAGATGTGAATTTTCTAACTGAACTAAATTTTATCACCCTATGCAGTATATATTCAAATGTATAGATCACTATACATTTCACTTTACATTACTTTTTTCACTACGAACGGTTGTTGCTAAAACTAGATTTTTAAATATGTTATGTTTCCTAAATTGTTTACTACATATCTTCTTTCAACTTATTTATCAGCGAACTTTCGCTAAATTTTTCTGGATGTGTTGGAAAGTGTTTCATAATCTATACTTGATGCATGATTTTTCGGTCTTGTTAATTTTTTTAAAGTGATGAATCAAATATTTGAAAGGTGACCAAAATTAGTAAAAAAGGCTCCATGACGAGTACTATGAAAAGTCACAATAAATTATAATTCATGCCATCACTCACCATTCGAAAAGCGCAAAGTGCACGATAAATAGTGCTCGAATCGTATCGAAAAAATTTTATTGCTCCTACCACTATTTAAAAACAATTATCTTTATGTTATTTTTCTATTGCATATGTTACAGATATTCACTCAGAAGATTATTGATTGGGGATCCAAGCATGAATAGCAAAATTTCTTTTATACACTTCGATTCCTTAATAAAGTAATTTAAACGATCACAGAGCCACAGAAGAATGCAATAAATATCTTTCTATCCAAGTTTAAGATCACTGGAATTGTAACATATGCATACGTTGCATAGTGTGCCGAAGCGATGAATTTCCACGACATAGGTTAAAACTCTATTTATTTTCAGAAGGATTGTCAACTATGTAGAGTTTTTCTATAAGACCCACGGCATGATAAACCATATATGTTTTTTCAATTACATACCGTCTACCCCCGTTTTTAGAAGGAAATTTATCGAAAAAGTATACAAAAACAGGTGAAAATCGAAAATGAGTAATTGATGAAACAAAAATTATGTAAGTCAAAATTTTTGATATTGTTTTTTTTTATTTCCTCTTTTGAGCAATATTCTGAAAGTAAAAATGATTTTTAATTAAGTTGGTTTTGATACCTATGTATGGTTTTAAAATTTTTATGATTTTCAACATTTTCGTCTTGTAAAGTCAATATCCCAATATACCCCGCAAAATCGTTAGTGCATTCCTCTTCTGTAAGAATTTCAGGAGTGAGAAACGTTAGAATTACCTGCGCTCTGGTGACACTTTGACAGCCAGCTGTGTTTGATTGAAGGAGAGTCAACGTAAAAAAACATGTTTGGCGCCAATCTCATTAAAAAATAGCGATACTTTTTTGATTAACTAAAATTTGAGATTTTTGTAATTAAAAATATATAGAATTAACACTTTGTATAAAAATACCAAAACTTTCCGTGATTGTGATTTGTGAATCGACTAGAACAATACTGAAAATCGCTTTGTCAATGTCGGCAAAATAGTCACTTCGTCACATTGTGCGTCATCAAGAATGTGAGAAAGCCAAATATTTTTGCGTTGAATAAAATATTCCTAATGATATGAATGACTAAAAAAAGAAAACACTATTACAATCATCATTGTTTAAATCACGTCTATCGCAGCAGTTTTAAAAATGTCAAATACAATTTCCTAAATACAAAATTCTAAAAAAAAATGAGCCATTATCTGTTGTAATTTTCGAATTACATAATACTGTTTACTAATTATATATTATGATTTCAATGCAGGTTAATAATGGTTGATATAGATTTCATTTCTCTAATGATGATATCTTGGTTATGGCACATAGGTAAACACACAGGTATACCCAGACTCTCTTGCAAATAAGATGTGATGTGCGTGTTTCTCAAAAATTGGTGTGCGTCTTTCTCAGCACATCACAAATGAGAACCTGTCTTTCATAGATATGGGCGCATAGATATGGGCGCAAACCAAGAATCGTACCAGATTTGGCATAATATAGGATAAGACCTGTTGTGTGTGTCCTACACACAGAAAAAAGTTTTGTTGAATCAACAAAAATTTGTTTGCCCCAACGAAACTTTTTGTTTAAATATGGGTCAATGGAAATTTCGTTTGAATCAACAAAAAAAATATTGTTGATTTTTTTTGCAATTCCAAAAAAAAAATTTGTATCGTCAGCAAAAAAATGTTTTGTTAATTCAAGTAAAATGGTTCAATGTTACTTGAATTAACAAAATTATTTTTGTTACATAGATATATGATATGTGTTATTTTAACAATCTATTTTCTTTTTTCAACTAACTATATTTTGTTTGTTTAATCAATAAAATATGTTATATTACGAACTTGTTTTGTTTATACTACAAAAACATTTGTTAAATGAACCAACCTACATATGCAATTTTAACTAATTTTTAATTCATTTTCAACAGTGAATTACGCCTGTAAACCTTGAACAATAACAAGTGAATTTTATCCGACTTTTTTTCAAACGCAAACCGAGAGAGAGAGAACGAAAATTGCCCATGCCGGAAGTCGATCCCGGGTCATCAGAACAGCAGCCTGACGCTTTACCACTGCGCTACCAGGAACGATATCTGAGTTCGGCATTTCTCACTCTTATATATGTCGGAACGGCTGCAATCGCAGCACAAGATGGAATGTCATAAGGAGCACGCAAATTTCTGCGGCAAACATGAGACGACAGTACAAAGCACAGCATACGGCAACAAATTTTTTATTCATTTTCAGCAGTGAATTACGCCTGTAAAAAGCAGGATAAAAATTTCCTTGTTATTATTCAAAGATTACAGGAGTATTTGACTGCTGAAAATGAGATAGAGCTATTGCAGAAATCACGAAAAATGCAACATAGTAGCGCCACCTGTTGCGCGATTTAAAGTAAAAAGTAATCAGCAACAATTTATATTAGAAAGTAACTGAATAAAAGGTTTTATTAAATTCCGTGCATTAGTTCTTGAGATAAAAACAGCGAAATCGCGTTCAGGACAACTCGGAAATCGAAAATTTTCATGAATCCAATTCTTTCTTCTTGCAAAGATAGAAGACGGTAATAAATGGGACATGGGAATTTTTAAAACTACCTTTGTCCGTCCCAGTGGAAAAAAGTTTTAATTACCCCAAAATTATGTTAATCATGTAATTATATAGCTATATAAGTCAAATAAATCAAGTTACGTAAGAAGATATGACTACTACACAAGAATTTAAATTTTTCAAAAATAACAAAATTTTGCTGGAATTACAAAAATATTGTAAAATTAAAAGAAACAAATTTTGTTAGTTCAAGTATAATTGGTGAAATTTTTTAAAATTTTGTACGAGTGTTAACAATATTTTTTTGTCCAAGCAACAAAACCAATTTTTTTACTTGAACTAAAAATTTGACTAAAACAACCAAAATGTACTCAACAAAACAGGTTTTGTTGTTTTAATCAATTCTTTTTTCTGGGTGTAGAGGGACCAGAATTTTGTATGTTAGTATTATAACCTAGTGCGTAGGTAAGACCCCGAAAGTGTAACTTAATATAGTTCAGGATCCTCTATATCTGTGTCTGTAATCTTAAATATTTTGTGTTTGAAATTTGTCGTCAATAAATGTTAATTTAATATTTATTTGAAATCTCCTGGTGAACTGATTTGTGGATTTACATCGAGTCCGGTATCACGCATATCTATACCGGTGGTGGTATCATATCAATCAACGATAAAGAAGAAAATATTTCTCTTAACATGTGGCGGATTCAAACGCGAAGTAAAATATATCACAATATTGAAATATAATCAAATGTGTATATAACCAAACGAGTGAATGGAATATTGATTTGGTTGTACAAAAGAAATCAAGATCTCATAACAGTGAGACATATTGATAATGAAACAAAATAATACCAAAGGCGCTTCAATCTTGCTATTATTCCTTTAAAATATACTCAGTATACTTTTATCTCAGAAACTAAAATATTTTCGTTTTTCATTATTCATTTTTTTTTATCTCTGGCACATAAAATACAAGACTTCCTAAGCTAAAAGCATATACTTAATTTTTAAATACAAGAGTATAAACTTTCTTTACATTTTTGCACTCAAAATGAGGTCAAAAGTGTAAATTTATTCAAGTAAAACGCGTAAGTAAAACACATTTCTTATCTTGTTATTTACAAAAATACAACAAACTTTTAAAACGCATTTAACGTTATTGTCTGTTTCTTAAAGGAAAGTACTAGAATAGCTTCCAGTCATACATTCAAAATAACTGATGAATTTTCTCCTTTAATAAAATATGTTAGATATTTGTAAAAGATAATATTTTCGCAACAGACATTTAACTGAATGCGCTACTTTACAAATGTACAAAAAAAAAACAATAAAAAAAACAGCATTTACTAGGTGTGCAACTGAGTTTCGGGGTTTCACACATAGATGGCGCTATTGGCCCATGTAGTTGACATGCATGTCTAAAGTTGTGTTTTTTGAATAGCTTGGATATCTATTAACAATAACCAGTCGTATTCGAACCAGTCGAAATCGTATTTTTGTAACACCACATATCGAAACCCAAATTTTTTTTTCCAACAACGAAAGTTTTGTACCAAATAAACAGCATTTGCGGGAAGCTCCGCTTTTCTACTTTAGCTTGAAAAAAATGCAGCTGAAGCACGTAGTTTGCTTCAGGAGGCCTGTGGCAAACATGCACCATAGAAAACTACCTGCGAAAATTTGTTTAAATGCTTCAGAAATGACGATTTCGACACTAAGGACAAGGAGCGCTCCGGAAGAGCAAAAACAATTGAGGACGCCGATCTGCAAGCATTATTGGATGAAGATGATACGCAAACATGCGAACAACTTGCAGAGGCATTAAACATGACTCGCCAAGGTATTTCCAAACGTTTACATGCCATGGGAAAAATTCAAAAGGAAGGAAAATAGGTGCGGCATGAGTTGACTGAGAGACAGATGGAAAATCGAAGAGCCGCTTCCAAAATTTTGCTTTTGCGGCATAAAAGAAAGATTTTTATGCATCGAATTGTTACTGGCAATGAGGAGTGGATATATTTCGAGAATCCCAAACGCAAAAAATCGTGGCTTTCATCTGGCGAAGCATCAACATCAAACGCACGGCCAAATCGCTTCGGAAAGAAGGTCCGCGGAAACACAGAGGTCCCACCTCTGCGTTTGGTGGGACCAGAAAGGAATCGTGTATTACGAGCTGCTGAAATTGGATGAAATTGTTAATGTGAATCGCTACCAACAACAAATGAATAATTTGAACCACGCATTGCTCGAAAAACGGCTAGAATGGGACACGAGACACGAACGAATGATATTGCAGCACGACAATCCTCCATGCCATCGCACTTCCATCGTACAGGACACCATCAAAACACTGAAATGGGATCTGCTACCACACCCGCTGTGTTCACCAGACCTGGCCCCTTCCGATTATCACTTGTTACGGTTGATGGCGCATGGCTTGGCTGGGCTACACTTGGCCAATTTCGAAGAAGTGCAAAATTGTTTGATGAATTGTTTCGGTCCAAAGACCCGTCTTTTTATCGTCGCGGTAATCATGCATTGCCAGAGAGATGGCACAAATGTGTAGCTAGCGAGGGACGATACTTTGAATATATCATTTTTTGTATTTCTCGTAAATTTTTCCATTTTTTATAGATAAAAAAACCCGGAAACTTAGTTGCGCACCTAGTACATTTACAAAGTGAAATACGCATGTGCGCTTGTAAAAGATTGTACTAAGTATCCTATCTTATCATTACTTCATTACTACAAAAATGTTTCAAAAATACAATTGAAATCAAGTATTCAGATCGCTAACTATTTTTTAAAACGTTGCGAATTGAAATTTGTATACTCTCTAAGGAAAGCTTTTGCCATGTTCTTGCAAGTAAAACAGTTATAATTCCATTTTTGAGCGACCAAAACATATCTAGTCATGATACATTGAATTGTATGAATTTCCGAAGATTTCTGGAAATGAAAGCAAAACACTGCTAAAAATTCCTGAAATTCAATGTATCATAACTCGACACGTTCTGGTCACAAAAAAAAATAATTTTTTATTGTTTGTCTTGTTAAAGCATGGAGAAATCTTTTCTATATATATATAACTTGTAGAACATAGGGATCGTAAGAAAAATTAAATTTCATAACTATACGTATATATATATATATATATATAGAATTTTTCTTTTTATGCGATGGGAAACAACATTTGAAACATTTTGTAATTGCAACGCTACTTCTAAAACTAACTGTTTAGAAATTATCTATTGTCCAACAACAAGGAAGGATATATAATTTTTGAATTTCTCTATTGTATACAGTCACTTAAATAGGTTAAAAGACTAATGAAAGACGGCAGAAATTAATAAACGAGGAAGGATCCAATATAAAGAAGACTGTTCTAGTACGAATAGAATTTTTTTTATCATGGTAAATATGATCTGTTTTTTACGCTCTAAAAATATTTTTGGTATCGTTTTATTCTTCATAAATTCTATATTTAGCCTATTCCATTTGAATACACACAAAGTATCTAGTGCGGTTGCACAAAGTATATTTAGAGAACTTTCAACAAATTGGAAATGTAACACCTGTTGAAATTTGGCACTGATTGAATGTAAATTTTAAACTTAAAAATTACACCCTCTTGAGGGATCAAGTACGTAGATGTCATAAGTTTGTTTTTTTAAATGGTCGTGAAGTAGGTGGAACAGTGCGATCTAGTATGAAATACCGCACAAAAAAGAAAACTGCTCCACTGAAACAATAACTGACAAAGTTACCACACATTACTTTGGGATTTACGGGGTATATGTATATCAATTTTCTTCATGAATGACGTACATATAATGCAGTATAGTTATGTTAATCTTTGGAGAAGATTATAGCTGTACATTAGTCCTAAAAATGTCCTATTCCGATCCGAATGTTTATCTTATCCGGGACAATACGATGTCTCACACAGCATGTTTAACAAAACAAAAATTTCATTGAAAATCATTCGATCACCTCCTTATAAGCAAAAAATAACATTTACGTTAGGAGGAGGAAGATATTCATTAGATAAAAAGCATTTAAAAAACATTGCGCGGCATGATTCATACACTTTCTAGTTATTTTCATTATACATGAATAAAAAACTCCCACTATGCTGAAGAAACTGTATAGATGTTAACAAAATCTATCTAGAAAAATAACATCGTTACAATTTTGGTAAATAATATTTAATTTTTTAAAAAAGTCTTTATTATACACCCAGAAAAAAGTTTTGTTTAATCAACAACAATTTGGTTGACCCAACAAAACTTTTCGTTTAAATATGGGTCAATGGAAATTTTGTTTGAATCAACAAAAAAAAAATATTGTTGATTTTTTTTGCAATTCCAAAAAAAAAAAAATTGTATCGTCAGCAAAAAATGTTTTGTTAATTCAAGTAAAATGGTTCAATTTTATTTGAATTAACAATTTTTTTTTTGTTGCATAGATATATGCTATGTGTTATTTTAACAATCTATTTTCTTTTTTCAACAAAATACATTTTGTTTGTTTAAATAATAAAATATGTTAAATTACGAACTTGTTTTGTTTATACTACAAAAACTGTGCTTAAATGAACCAATCTAAATACGCAATTTTAATTATTTTTAGCAGTGAATTACGCCTGTAAACTTTGAATAACAACAAGTGAATCTTAATCCTGCTTTTTTTCAAGCGCATATATATAGAGCGAAAATTGCCCAAGCCGGGAGTCGATCCCGGGTCCCCAGAACAGCGCTCTGGGGCTCTACCAGTGAACTACAAGGAACGATATCTGAGGTCGGAATTTCTCACTCATATATGTCGAAACGGCTGCACAAGATGGAAATGTAATCAGGAGCACGCAAATTTCTGCGGCAAACATGAGACGACAATACAAATCCCAGCATACGGCAACACATAGTTAATTTTTAATTCATTTTCAACAATGAATTACGCCTGCAAAAAGCAGGATAAAAATTCATTGGTTATTATTAAAAGATTACGGGTGTAATTCGCTGCTGAAAATGAGATAGAGCTGTTGCAGAAATCGCGAAAAATGCAACATAGCAGCGCCACCTGTTGTGCGATTTACACCAAAAACTAATCAGCAAAATTTATAATAGGAAGTAATTGAATATAAAGTTTTATTAAATTCCGTGCATTAGTTCTTGAGATAGAGCGCCCACAAAATTTTTGCCACGTACAGGCAGATAGAGTCATTGACAGTCATTTTCTAAAAACAGTCAAATCGTGTTCAGGACCTTCTAAAATCGTATCGGAAACCGGAAGTCGAAAATTTTCATGATTTCAATACTTTTTTCTTGTAAAGATAGAAGAAAGTAATAAATGGGACAGGGGGATTTTTAAAACGGTCTTGGTCCGTCCCAATGAAAAAAAGTTTTAATTATCCAAAACTTATGTTAATCCTATAATTATATAGCTATATAAGTCAAATAAATCGAGTTACGTGAGAAAGTTATGGCTACTACACAACAATTTAAATTTTGTAAAAACAATAAAATTTTACTGGAATTACAAAATTATTGTAAAATTAAAAAAAAAGATTTCGTTAATTCAAGTAAAATTGATGAAATTTTGTTAAAATTTTGTAAGAGTGTTAATAATATTTTTCTGTCCAAGCAACAAAACCAATTTTTTTTTTTTACTTCAACTAAAAATTTTGCTAAAGCAACCAAGATGTACTCAACAAAACATGTTTAGTTGTTTTAATCAATTCCTTTTTCTGGGTGTATTTGATTCACTTTCGTATATATCTATTTTTAATGAATAATATCAATTCATTATTACAAAACGAAAAATTACAAATAAAAATACAATCAAATACTCAAGTTACTATTGAAGTTACCAGAATAATTCCACGCCATTTCACTGTTACGTGATTAAAATGGCTGCTGTCCACCAACTGTTATGTAATCAATGTAGGCTAAGGCTTCTATATTAATGTATTTAGTATATTTAGTAGCTCTAATGTAGGCTAAAAAGCAGCCCAGATCACCGGAGTACGTCATTATGACTTTTACATTGGCTACAGAAGGAGTCCATTTGTGATGAAGTAAGTGTTAATTTTATAGGAAAACAAGGATAAATAAAGATCCTGCTTGTTTCAAAATTGCATTTAAACTCACTGAAATTTATTGAAAAAGCATGTTTTAAACCATAATGTAAATATAATGAGAACTGCGATATAAAAATATTAAGTAAACTTTTGTATCTATAGATTTATGTACATGTCAGATATATGATTAAACACCATCGTGAAGATAAACATTAATTTTTTTTTATTCCACAAAAATGAAAATTTCACATTTGCAAACGTCTGTAGGCTATTTTTAAATAAAAGTCAATATATATTAAGGAAAACTCGTGCTGCAATATACCCAGAAGCTAGATTAAAAATTTTGTAATATACTGAAATATTATCAACGAAAACAGTAAAATAATATAAATGCAAAAGAAAAAACACTGACTGAATTTGTTTAATATGTTACAAAATATAATTTTTATATGAAAGATTTATTTATAGAATAAAGAGTTGCTCGTTTAACTTTATTTAATATCTCACAAAAAATTCACTATACTTATTGTGCGCTTTATTTCTCATAATTTATAATACGTTTTTAACTATAAATATCAGTAAAAAGAAACTTTGAAAAAACTCTTTGAAAAAAAAAATCCATTCTATTATCTACAATAATATTTTTATAGCATATGTCAGTAACTTTGAAGCGTTTCATTATTGCATATTCTCTGTATGCATTCTATTTTTACCAGACACAGTCGTCGCAAAATATTTGAAGTTTCAAGACTTTGAGTACACTCAACGTTGTTATTGCAAAGTAATTTTAATATCTGCACTTGAAATGACCCTTTTTCTTTAGATGAGAAATATTTTCTTTTACGTAGGTGGTTCATTATCATTTCAAAACTGAAATATATTTTTTTTACATTTCCTGTGTTTAAAATATACAAGAATAAATACACAATTAAAAAACACAGAATTTCTCTTCTTTTAGTTCACAAATAAGTAATTCCGATACCGATACTTTTATAATTTCAGTTGCAAAAGTGCTTCAAATGTTGTTCTTTATCATACAAAAATCCATTTACAAAAAATTATATATTTTTTAAATTGATAATTTAAAAATTTTATACTCTCCCTGGGTATGAACTTTACATTTAGAAAAACGTCCTCCATGCTCTAACAAGTAAAGAAGTAAAAAATCCTATCTTCTACGACCAAAACATATATTGAGTTATAATGCTATCAATTTATGAATTATGAGGTTTTTCTGGCACTAAAAGGGCGTCTTTCCGTTTATTTCATCGTTTTTTTGCGCTGAAAGTTCGTATAGTTCAATATAACTTAACTCTGTAATTTTTGGTTGTAGCATAATAAAGCTTTTACTGTGTTCCTAGTTAAAGCAAAGGGGATCGTTTTTCTATGCATAATTTATGGAACCGAAAAACCGTAAAATTTAAAATTTTGTATTTTTGTAATAACTCTTTTGATTTAAATGCATTTAGAAGAACAACTTTTGAAATCTTTTTTTTTTTTCTTTCAGTTTGAAGTATGCATCAATACTAACGATTTATGTCAATAATAAAAGAGACAATTTCTATACCCGTATATCGATTAAGGCAGTGATGTCACTGGAATTCGCGGTGCAAACATTCAGTGATGACACACTGTGAATAAAATGTGAACTTCTTCGAAAACTTAAAAAAATATATACAAGACTTCTTCAAAACTAGTTTTTCATTGTAAAAAATACTTTTCAGGCCAATTTCGAAATGTTCGCCATATCACTGGATGTTGGTTGGTTGATTTTAAGACGGCCGATTATCTACATGAGGGTTATAGGCTCTAGGGGGAGTGCCCTCCGTGGGGGGTCTTTCTAAGGAATCCTAAGCCGTATTTACCGCAAGGTTAGAAGAAAACCACAGAAAACTCCGAACGGTTAGGTGGACGAGCGCGACAGGGGTTTGAATCCAGCATCTCCCGTCTACCAGCTTTGAGAGCAGAACCTCTCAGCCATTGGGGCTCAATATCACTGAAAGTCACGTACGTCACGTCACGAGTGGAACCAAAGAGAGATATTTTCGTGTAATCACATTGTGACCAAAATGTGAAATATAAAAATATTTCAAAATGGGAATAAACATTTTAAGTAGGCCATCTTTATGGCATTTGAGAGCCTGGACCTTATTGACTCTTGTTAGACTCTTACAAATTAACGTATATTCATTAATCGAAGTACAAGAAAATTATTTGAAAATAGATTAATATTTGGTTATATGCAACGGGAAATTATCATACAAACATAATTAAGTGCGAAAACGAGAAAATGCTTTATTATTTTTTTTAATTTAAAATAGTTTTTTTTTTTATGAAAGATTAATAAATTGTGTAACTGCAAAAAGATTTATCAATTATAAATCATTGTTTCCATCGATCTGACAGAAAAAATACAACGGGGAGATATTTCTTTTTTCAGTGTAAAACGCCATTACAATGTGATGTCAAATTGTAGACAAAGTGTGAATATAGATAATCCGATAACTTTCCCTATACAAGTGCTTTATTTAAAATAATGAACATAATTTTTTACATTCCTTCTTTGATGAAGTAGCCCTAAATAACTTAAACGTATATAATAAATAATTTGCTCCTGTTAGATGAAAAAAATATTTTATTTTTTTTCTCTAGAAATCACACTGATAAAAGACAAAATAGCTCTGTCTGTGTGTCTATCTGTGTGTCTGTCTGCGATGGCTAATGAAATCTATCACATCTAGAAGTCTGACAATTTATATTAAGATAGTTCAAAACCTCTCCTGGTGCAACTGAGAATCAGAATTTTAATATTAAGAAAATAAGCCAAAATATTAATATCCACTACAAACTCTCATCAAAAATATGCTTTTTTTCCTTCGGTTGGTTGGTTGTATAGACTATCCACAGAAGTAATTAAATAAACCAGGTTAGGAATCATTGGGGGTCGAGTGTTTAAAATCGATGGATAAAGAGATTATATGACATGTAGACAATTAACTTAATTATTAACTAAGCAAATTCTAAAAACTTAACTTTAAAGGATTAACTATGACCCGTTTACATAACTCAGCAACTGTCTTTGCGATTTCAACGCAACTGATTCCAAACATTATAATTAACTGAATAGTCACCCTCTATAACATTAAAGTAAATTTATGAGTAGTGGTTACCACTATTTCCGATTTAATATCTTAATAATATTTTAAGCCAAATTTATAATTAAGTTCCTAGCTTAACCAAACTAACGAATTTTTAAAGTTGCATAGTGGTCCCCTTACTTAGTCATTTGCTGAAGGACACTTGAACATTCTCTTTATAAAACTTAATCTTGAAGTCTGAAAAAATCAAGAGATAAATATTCAATGACATAGGAGGAGAGAAGTTGAAAGCGTTTCTTTATGGGTGAATTAGAAGACTCGGAAAATTGGCCACCTGCGTATTTTCAATATGGAATCATCTGCAGTCTCATAATTTGAAAACTTATTAAATTTGCTACTATCAAAAACAAAATGTTGCAAAGAGAAAATGGAACCATGTTTTTTTTTATATTTAACTTTCCATTTTAATGACCGCTAGCATGAGATTTCATGGTAGCTGTTTAGTTAAATAGAAAATTCAGTTTTCTGAAACTTTTTGCTCTAATAGATTCCATATAAAATGGCATAATTAACCCTTTGGTGGAAATAGACAAAGGAATACATAAGGATTTATTATAGGAATATATAAAAGATTTTGGAGACAAAGTGTAAGTCAGTACAAAATTTTATAGTAATTATTTGAATTTAGCTGTATTTTAGAGCTACAAATTACATTGCGTTAAGGGGACAGGTAACCTTTAAAGTGTCAAAAATTCTAATTTTCTTTTATTAGCTTATAGTTAAATATGATTCTTTAGGAACATTTTAAAATAAACCCCATGCAAAAAATCACTCTAGAAGAGGAGTTATGTCTTAAAAAGTCTGAGCTCTTTTTTATATGATCAAGGGGTAGTTTGATCTTTAAAGTCAATTTTCTAAAAACGGCAATTTTGGTCATTGCGCGCACGATTTCTGAAAAATGGTAGGTTAGAATTTCATGAAATTTTGATTGAATGTCTTAACCATACAGATGCACAAAATGAACTATTATTATGTTTCTCACGTAATAAGTTTAGAATTCATGACTACTTTTGCATTAAAAAAACTTGATATTTCGAATTTCTATAAAATAAAAAAAAAATTTCAGGATTTCTTTATTTTTTTCATCGTAGGTCATTCTGAGAACACATTATATCTTTACTCATTAAAAATATTTTGGCTGATTTTAGCAATTAAAATGTGAAAAATCGTGCGCGCAAAGCATTCAAGAATAATTCTTTCGTATAAATTTTATTTTTTAAAAATAAATTTAAATGCTTTATATGAGTGTATACATTTTTGGAGAATTTAAATTTATAAAATAAACCTTTTTTAATATGTGTTTTATATTTATTATTCACAGTCAACTATCTACGGAGTTACTGTAATTCTTATAGAGGTATTTTGTGAGTTCAAAGGTTACCTGACCCCCTTAAATGATAAAAAAAAATATTTGCAGTATATTAAATTCATAATATAAAATAATAAATTCAGATTTCAAGTTGTATTTCGAACTCAATAAATTTTGATACATAAATCCTATTTGAGATTTTGTAAAATTCCATAGATTTTGTTTATGGATATTTCATTTTCAGAATGTATGTGCAATTTAGTAAAATTTTATCAAAATTAAAAATAATAATATATCAAAGTCTTGTGCAAAACATGTGATTTATTATTAACCACGTGAAATTAATTTCTATCCAATGTAGAATTTTAGAAAATTGCAGTATTATGAAAATAGCAAACTGTCTGCTACATAATTGATTATTGGATATTTTTTTAAATATTTTATTGAGAAATTTAATGTGTTAGGGATTAATGAAAAATAATTTTATTTATATTATAGTAATAAACATTCCAATATAATATACACCTTTAAGGAATTTCATTAAAAATTATTTTTTTAAATACTAGTTATAATTATTCAAGTTTATTTAATGTTATATTAATTTATCAACAATATTTAACCAATCTCAATTTCAAATTTATCATTGTTAATTAAACATGTATTGCAATAATAAAAATAAATCAAAACACCAGAAATTCTAGTAATGGACACCCACTAGTGTAGTCCCAGTAATGGATGTCGTACAAATTGTAATAGATAATTGTTTTTTTTTTATTGTAGTTAGATTTAGAACTTAATGAATGCCTACAAACAAAGATAATAGCCATTTTCAAATACAATTTGCAATTAAGATAACAATAATTAATAAAATCTTTATGATAATAATTCATTGTCAAAATCAATTATTGTGTTTTTTACAAGATCAATATTTTAATTTTTATTGATAAAAGAATTAAAATGCTAAATTTCAGAGAATTACAGGTATCATACTATTTAGATAATGGGAGATTTAAGCAGTGCAGTAAAAAAAAAAAAAACAGAAAAAAAAAATGTCTTTGATCTTTTGTGATCTAAATGTCTTGGACACTACATGGAATCATATTTCCCGTAACAATTCTTAAGATTTAAATTTCCTGAAACTATTTGATACATTACTTGTAGTAGTTAGTAAATCTAATATGAAAGAAATGGAATTGCGATTTGTATGTATAAATAATAAATAAAATGATTTCAAAATAAAGCTACATAACTTACACTTAAGGACACTGATCTGCGTATTTACTAGCTTCATTACTACTATAAATTTTATTACTAATTATAGTATTTTTTATGTACAGAGTTGTTTTGTCAGAGATGAATAATCAAATAGTGAAGACAGAAAATAATAGATTTTTAACAACTCGTGTGACTTTAAAAATTGTCTTTTTTTTAATGGAGATGGTTTGATACACATGAGCTCCTCTTTTTCGTATGCTCTTGAACATTATTCCCTGCTTCCTGATTTGTTTGATTGGTTGCTAGATTATAAAGTATGCAAGACAGAGTTATTAAAAGAAAATATTGTTTAATTAAAAAAAATTATTAACAACATGAAATTAAATAAAAGCATGGCCATATGGGATTACATTATGGGCCTGTACATTATTAGAAATTGACTAATTGAGCATGTCAGTAATGCACACTGGTTCTAAAATCTTAAAAGAATGTGAAAGTTTGCAGGTAGCCATTAGTATACAAAATGCAAAGTTTTCTATTTCTATCAAAACAAAAACACGCAATTTTTGCAAGGAAAATAAAGAAAATATAAATTAATTGAGTAAAACCAGCTTGCTCAGTATAATTTTCACTGAGAGTCAGTGGAACTATGAAAAATTATCTGACTGGTTTGAGTTAGATTGTCTACAATAAACCAGATTGTAAAACATGCAAGGAAAAGCTATGAAAAATAAATAAAATCTGAATTTTTATTAATTACCTTTTTTCATAAACCAAATACTTTGGGAGATGTCCATTACTAGAAGGGTTCTATTACAAGCATATTTACCGTACTTTAATTATGCTTATGTTTATTGATATGTTTTTAGAAAATGCAAAACATTTTATTTTAAGCCTTTCTTGTAAACAATATATGGCTTTTGTGAGATTCTGTGTCAGGTCGGGTGACTATATTTTACACGAACCCGACCCGAACACATTGAGTCGTATGTTTCTTTTTCTCTTTTTCTGCAGGTCGGATTTGAAGAGAATTTTGAATAGAATCGAGTAACCAAATTTTTTCAAAATCAATCCGAGTCGGGTTCGTGTAAAACTTGGATACCCGACCCGATGTAAGATTCTAATAATAATCTCATCTACAGACAAATAGGAAACAGAAATTAAACCAGCCGACACAGTAAGGTTGCGCCGGTTTCTGGCAAAATGTAGTCTTCCGACCCGATGCAGGATCCGTAATCTGCATACAGAAAAAAAACAGCCGACCTAATAAGGTCAAGTCGGGTTCGGGTAAAAGCTAGTAATCCGACCCGATGCAGAATCGTCAGAAATGACACAATCTGTATGTGAAGTCCTTATGGTCGTCTTAGAGCTTGTTTGTGACGACATATTGCGACAACTTTGTGAAGTCAAGTGTGTGACAAATGCGTGGAAAGTTTGTCATTTGTGACAATTTTACCATTTACTTTGTGACGAATCTTTGACGATAACAACAATGTTTTGAAATCGTAGAGTGACTAACTTTTGAAAATTGTGACATTCGTGACGCTTTTGCATCGGGGTGGTGTACCACATTTTACCCGAACCCGACTCGACCTGATTGGGTCGGTTTTTTCTCAGTAGGCAAGATTTTCATCCCGCATCGGGTCGGGAGACCAGATTTTACCAGAAACCAGTCCCGATCTTATTGTGCCGGCTGGTGATAGATTATCGTTTCCGAATAAGTGGGCGATATTGAACGACTTTTTAAAACCTTTTTATAATATTTGCAATAGTTTTCAAGATAGAATACCTGAGTTCCACATTTTGCCACTAGGAAAACTGCGAGATGTCCCACTGTGTAGCGCATATTCACTTTTCTATGTGTAGATTCTATTTTTTATAGATGTAGCAATATTCACAAATTAGATGCCAGCATAATTATGTTTCCGCCCTGTTTTGTTTAACAACTTATAGCTCCAGTAAAACAAATTATTCGATGTATTTTTATTTACCGACGCGACATAAGATATTATGGAGATAATTAAGAAACAATATTTTTAAAAAAATGTATTAGGTTCCCTATGATTTCCTAGTAAACTTTATATTTTGCCCGTAACCAACAAAACAATAACGTAGGATCACTTCGAATTAAATTTTTCATATTTTTTAATGACATGGCTTCATATATGATGTTTTGTAAAAGAAGATGAGTTTCCTAGACAGATGTTATGTAAAGTTCAAAGAAGTTTTCAAAAATTTCTTCGGTGTTTCGGAAGTAAATTTTATATAAATAATGAATTTTATATAAGCGCAGTCTTTGGTGTATATACATTGTTTCCATCGGCTGTGAATTTATATTTCGTAGAACACAGTGACGCATTCCACCAACAATAAAAAAATTCTGATTGAAAACATTCCAATATTTCGTTTAATAATAATATAAAGTAAATAATATATTTATATATTCATAAATGAAGTGTTTACTGTATATTTTATATAAAATATCATAGATATTAAACTTCCTTTTTTTCTTTAAAAATATATAGAGACCAAGAAAATTGACTTAATAAAATTATTTAATATTTGTGTCTTCTTTTTATCTGGGATTAATTTAATTTCATTTATTAGTAACTATTTCTGGTTTATAGTAAGTATTTTTCATTTAAAATAAAGGAAATTTGAGGGGTATGTAGTATTCGTTATAGTATCATACTTTATATTTTTTATGTAATCATTCCTTTTCTATGTGCCCATACAAATCGCGCAAAGATGAATGAGGTATCATACGAAAGGTTTATGAACAGCTTTTTGACATAGTACTATCACATTTTCTTAAAATGCGTTGTTGGATTAAAAATTGTTCTTAATTAAAAATTAATGAAAAGGATATCAGCAAACAATATCAAATATTACAAAGCGAAAGCCTCGTCCGGGTGCGCTGGTTCCCTTATGAAAGGTGAGACCAATAATTAAGCTGAATCACCCTTCCTTTCGAAAGTGTGAACAGTCCGACCCACTGACACATGCGCATTACGTTCTATCCTGTTTACGTTCTATCCTGTCTTATGTAAATTTTGCTCTTAGTTTTCAAAAATTCTCAGTAGGTGTTTTTCCATTCGCTAGATGCAACATAACAGTTGTTAGTACATTGCGTCATGGAGCAAAAAGTCAATTGTATAGCTGGAATGTTTGCAAGTCTGTGTCTTTTTAGTGCCGATAGCAGTGTTGGAAACACGAAAAGGTCTGGTGGCAAAGGATCAGGGCAGTATGGAGGGTGGGACAACTCAGTAATTTGATTCTGGGCGAGCAATCGTTTCAGACACGTAGCAGTATGATACAATGTATTATCGTGCAAAAAGTACCTGTTGCATGTTATCGCAGCTATTTTGGAATTTAAAATGTATAAAATTAACACTTTGTATACAATAACAAAAATTTCCGTTATTGAGAATTGCGAACCCACTATATAAGCATTGAGAACCGCGGTCAATGTTTGCAAAAAGCCACTTCGTCAGAGTATGCAAAACAACCGTGTGTCGAGGCACAGCGGTTGCTCTATGGTACCGCTTAAACAAACTAGTTACCATATTCAAACCTTACATAAGCTTTAAGCTGCGATTATGCACCACGACAAGCTATATGTTTCGATTTTTAGAAAGCTCTAAATAATTAGAATTTAAAGCGAGTGAAACTCTCCTGCACCTGTTCATATGTTAATCCCCGCAGACGAACTGACATAATGGTTAAACTTTCTTATGTTGAAAGCACGCTATCAGATCACCTTTAAAAATTAGAATTTAGAACCCATTTTTCGTAAATGTATAGAGACTTTATAGACACCCTGTGTAACATATAAGTATTATTGTAAACGCAATGAAATCAAAAAGTCTATAAGGATCGTGGTATCTGTTTCGAGCATAACCAAATTATAGTATACCAAATTGAAACAAAAAGAAATGTTAAGATTTTTCAATTTAATGGATTTTTTTTTAATGTAAAGAATATATTTTATTCTTTGTTTTGAATCATTTTGTGACAAATATTACGAGCACGAAGCACAATTTCGATCTACAAATCAACTTTATTTGAATTGTTCTTCAATACAAAGCTAATGCTACATTTCCATCCTTAAAATATATGATTATGTTTATATTTTTAAAAAAAATGAAAAGCGAAACCGTTTTATTCTGTTAAATGTATGACACTTTTCCATCAGAATAGCAGAAAGTATCATTCTCTATTTTTAAATTTTTTTCTTCATTACTGCGATTATTTCAAAGTTTCTTTTTTTTTTACCTTCAATCTCTATTATAAGTAAGTATTATTTAAATGTTCTTAATAACAGCAATTTGTCAAGATAAGTCTCCGATAATTTACGCTAGCCGTAGACAATATAAATGCATTATCACAGAAGATACTGTTTCCCTTATGGGGCAAAAACAATTTGATTTATTGAAATATCAATCAATAACAATGTTTCGGTTTCAGACGTACATTAGCAATACTTTCTTTGTCTCGAGCGCATATATATTTTCGACATTTATTACTAACATTCGACAGAGCATTAAAGGAAGAAGAGAGCATAAATTTGACGCTTGATATATATGTTAACCTGAAAAGGTACAATGTTTTTTCAATATTAAATCCAAAACGTGTATAATATATAAAATAAATAATTTTTTTGTCACTTTAACCCAAGTTTTTACTGAAAACTGCTATCTATATTATAAAGGACAAACGTGTCCGTGCGTAACGTTGACGACATTTTGCGAATGACAACACTTGACGATGAAACTTCTGTTTCGCGATTTTTGCTACCGCAATTTTTTTTTTAATTTCTAAACATCGCAATTTTTTTATTTTTACACCGTTTTATAGGGAAAAAATCTACTTTCAATTGATTGCAATTTGTAGGGAAACTGTATCTTAATTTACTGATTTTTATAGCATTTAAATTAAATTTCAGGCATGATTTTTTTTAAATCTATCCCTATCACTTGCAGACAATTACAAAAAAATATTAATCAGTTTGCACTTAAATAATATAAAGAGTTCAGCATTTTTTTCCAGCTCATATGAAATAACGAAATTAAAATTTCATTAAGCAATAAATAGAATAGCATAAATAAAACACAAATTTAACAGACATGTAATTGAAAGAAGCGCTTAAAATAACTGAAATTATCAGAATAAAAAAAAAAACTGCTGTAGATAACAAAACTTGTAACGATATCTTCGGCTATTAACTTCTGGCACGAGACCAGTACGAAATTACCGCTTTTAATAAATTTAAAATTTTTTATTTGGATATATAATTGACATATTTCATATAAAATTGCTCTTTGATTTTGTTAGGGGGCAATCTAAAAAAATATTAAAGTTTTCAATTAAAAAAAATGGTTTTCACATATATTCTCTATCTCTGGAAGCCCGGGTTGGATGCTCTAGTTTTAGTAAAATCCTTAAGGTTTGGTCAGATCAACGATTACCGTTTTCCATAAAAACGGCATGCTCGAAAGTGCATAAAAACTAATTGTTTTTCCTTTTTAATTGATCAAGAAAAATCCTCAATAAATGAATAAATTCATTGCCTCTTTCCATTCATTGAACTGTATTAGAACACATAAATATTGATAAAACTTCACTTAAAAAGGGAAAGAGAATGTTGTATTTGCTGTCTTTGTATAAAACGTTTGCTTTTAATTGTATATGATATAAAATTTGATATTACAAATAATCTTTGGCAGCAATCTTTATAGAATTACGTCGTCAGATTTTAAATGAAACTTTAAGTAAGGAAATATATAGTTTTTATTTTTTTTTAATTTCATGAACATTGCACATGTTCTAATTTTTTTAGAATAAAAGTACTGAAACCTTTAGAAGTTAAAGTGGAATTTATTTAAAGTTATTATTTTTTTTTTACTATTAAAAAGTAATAACTTTAACAGGTAATAATTTCCAAGTAAATTTTGTTGTTTATTCACAATGTTTAATTGTACACTGCTGGAAAAAATTATAAAGCCGATAGAAAAATTTACAAAATTCAAAAAGTAATGGAATTGTTGATAACGCAAATTCTATTTTCATTTGCATGATCAACATTGCAATAATACACATAAACTTTATTTGGAAAAACGGAAGGGGGAACATAAATTAAGCTAATTTCTTACAACCAATGAAAAACAACTTGGAAAAAAGTATAAAGCCGATGGTTCTAGCCTCATTTGGCATAATGCCAGACTTAAGAAAATAGGTCGCCATGAAAGTTTAGGTAAATGTAAACGCGTTACGTGCATTCATTTTGTATTTGGTTTGTTTAATACAATGCCAAGAGGAAAAAAGTTATCCGATGGTCAACAAATAAAATATTAACATTAAATGAAGTTGGAATGTCTGGCTCTAATATTGCAAGAAAAATAGGAAGGTCCAAGGCTGCAGTAAACAGTTTTCTCAGAAATCCCGAAGATTACGGTAGTAAGAAGCATACAGGAAGACCGAAATCCTTGACTGTAAGGCAATCAAGACAAATCCGGAAGCTAGTTTGCGGACAAAAAATGTCGTCTGCCCAAATTCAAGAACAGTTACAATTACCATGTACAAGCCGAACGGTAAGAAATGTTTTAAGTAACAATCCCATTGTTCAATTTAAAAAAAATAAAGGAAAACCACCTCTTTCTAAGTACCACAAAAATGCTTGCTTAGACTTTGCACCAAAACATGTTACCGAAGGCACAAATTGTAGAGATGTTGTCTTTTCCGATGAAAAGAAATTTAATTTCGATGGACCCGACGGCTATAAATATTTTTGGCATGATTTACGACAGGAACCTGATATTTTTTCAAAGCGTCAATTTGGAGGTGGCTTGGTTATGGTTTGGGCTGCATTAGCTGTCTGTGGAACCACTCCAATTGTTTTCATGCATAACAAAAAGAATTGGGTTATGTATCAAGAAATATTAGGAGATAATTTATTACCCATTTACTCCTCTTATAACTTCAGGAGACTGGACATTTCAGCAGGACAACGCTTCCGTTCATGTTTCGAAGTCAACTAAATCTTGGCTGGAAGCTAATCAAGTGAAATTCCTTTAATGGCCAGCTCATAGACCCGATCTGAATGTAATAGAAAATCATTGGGGAATTTTAGCTCGAAATGTTTACAAAAATGGACGAAAATTCAATTTAAAGTTAGATTTTATTAATGCTTTTAAAAACTGCTGGAATAATACTGATGCAAGTACTTTGTGTGGTCTGATAGATTCAATGAACAAAAGACTAGTCAAAGTCATCGAAAAAAATGGGTCTCACATCGATTATTGATGAAATACATGTATCGACTTTATAATTATTTCCAACTTTCTTTGAACAGAAAATTTTCTTCAGTCTATTAATCTTTTATTAATGCAGTTATTAATGAATTTATTTTTTTCTTTACTTCCTTGTAGCATATAATATATATGTATGAAATTTCATAAATGTTCAATATTTTGTTTTTTAATTATATCATATTTTCAAGTGGCTTTATAATTTTTTCCACCACTGTATTTAAATACTTGAACGTAAAGGAAACCTACATTTAGTTAACGTAAACATTTTGTTTCTGAAATTATTTCTTACTTATGGAGAAAAAAACCCTTCTATCTCTAAGATATATATTCTATCTATACTATGCTGAAACTTATAGAGCATAACAAAAATATTTGATATCATGAAGCTTTTGATTGCTTTTTTCGCACCATTGAAACGATTTCTTTAGATAAAGTATTGTTCAAACATAAAGAAATTCTCATATGAAATATGAATCGATTTGAAGGAGATATTCCTTAAATAATAAAAAAAAAAACTTTTCTTTTCACATGACAATATTTGTACAAGTATAAAAATTCTGGTGGCATTCTTAAATCATATCAATATAAAAAAAAGTTATTTAGTGCACTTTCCAGTTTCGGATTTGTTTGAGGAAAAAAATATTAAAGGTTAAGCTAAAGACATTAAAAATTTATGTTTAATGAATGTTAATGTAGTATTTATGTCGTCAAGCAAATGATATGTGTGAAAATATTTAGTAGAAACAATATCACAAACATAGCTTTTTATATATTTTTTTCGTCTATAAATAAATGAATTATTTTAATTACTCTTTTAGGATTAAAAATAATAATAAACGCTTGTGTAAAGCATTTTTTAAAAATATTAAGTTAAAAATTTTAAGTTATTTTTTACAATATTTTAAATATATATACAGGGCGATTACAAATGAATATCCCAACTTTGAAGGGCTATTAAAAGAAAAAAAATACAACCTTATTGTTAATCAGAAATCAAAACTATCAGGTGAAATATACAATAAAATTCAACGTTTAACACAAAATATCGAACTGTAGCACAATAAACAGACGTACGTTTCGGGAGTAATGTGGACTCACATCATCAGTGTCAATAAAAATAAAAATTATTATATCCCCCAAAGACATGAAACAGAATCAAAAACCCAAATGACTGACAATAACACATCGAAAGCTCATCACACACAAGCAACCAAAAAGATTAAGCCGGAAGTGATGCACTATGACACAGTAAATCCACCCAGAAAGGTGAAATGTAAGGTTAGCTTGAAAAATCGTTGACCAAGGAGTTACTTGATCTATGAATATAAACTGCTTCAAAAATCTAAATCTAAAGGAGTATTGCATTTCTTAATAATAGTGGCTGAATCAAAATTGAAATCATGTCCCTCCCTCCAACAATGACAAGCAATAGCGGATTTTTGTAATTTCTTTTTCTTGACGTAGTTTCCGTCTTTATTGATTCTGAAACGGAGTTGTCGTTTAGTCTGTCCTATAAAGGCCAAACCACATTGACACTGGATACTGTAAATACCCCAGAAGTTTTGACGTGGAATTTTATCCTTTAACGGTGAAAAAGTTAGTTTATTAACTTGCTTAAAAACAACTTTAAAATCATAATTTCTTAAAATATTAGCTATTTTGATTGAAACCAACAATGATGAATATAATTCAAAATAGCTAATATTTTAAGAAATTATGATTTTAAAGTTGTTTTTAAGCCAGTGAATAAACTAACTTTTTCACCGTTAAAGGATAAAATTCCACATCAAAACTTCTGGGGTATTTACAATATCCAATGTCAATGTCGTTTGTCCTATATAGGACAGACTAAACGACAAGTCCGTTTCAGAATCATTGAACACAGAAACTCCCTTAAGAAAAGGGAATTACAAAAATCCTCTATTGCTTGTCATTGTTGGAGGGAGGGACATAATTTCAATTTTGATTCAGCCACTATTATTAAGAAATGCAATTCTCCTTTAGATTAAATTTTTTTTAAGATGTTTATATTCATAGATTTGGTAACTCCTTGGTCAACGCTTTTTCAAGCGTACCTTACATCTCACCTTTCTGGGTTGATTTACTGTGTCATAGTGCATTACATCCGGCTTAATCTTATTGGTTACTCGTGCGTGATGAGCTTATGGTGAGATATTGTCTGTCATTTCGGTCTCTGATTCTGTTTCATGTTTTTGGTGGATAAAATAATTTTTCTTTTTACTAACACTGATGATGTGAGTCCAAGTTACTCACGATACGTACGTCTGTTTATTGTGCTACAGTTCGATATTGTGTGTTAAACGTTGAATTTTATCGTATATTTATACACACAAGATTTTCTTCATAACAGGTGAACGTTTAAATTCAACACAGTTATAAGTGTTCAATGTGAGCCCCTCTAAAAACACGAACGATATCGAGGTGGTACGATAACGCATCACTGATATCACTCAATGTGATTTTTTTGATGGGGCCTCATCAAAGATCAGATGTTTGTTCCACCGCTACTAACTGACGTTGACGAACTTAGGACACGCATATCTGCAGCCATTCGAAGAGTCACACCAGACATACTGAAAAAAAATTGGAGGGATGAGTTATCGTACCCCCTCGATATAGTTCGTATTCCTGGAGGGGTTCACATTTAACACTTATAACTGATCTGTGTTGAATTTAAACTTTCAACTGTTATATTTGATTTCCGATGAATAACACAAGGTTGTACGTTTTTTTGTTTTCTTTTAATAAACCTGTAAAGTTGGGATATTCATTTCTAATCACCCTGCATATATATATATATATATATATATATATTATAATCAGTCTGCTATTCTTTAAATGCGTAAAGCGATATCTGACGACTCTATTTAACGGCTCTTTTACAAACAAAATTCTATGCGAATGTACTATGTTTTATAAAAGAGATGTGTGTAGTTCCGTTGCAAAATTAAAGTTTTTAATTCTAAATAACTACTTAATTCCTTTTCCGTTACCTTCATAAAACACAAACTACAAACATCTAATTTTAAACATAAAAACTGCCGTACAAAGCATCATTTAAATGTTTGTATAGTAGTCTAGAACGTATAACAGTAAAGAATGTTAAAATATTAATTTCTCTATTTGGTGACGGAATATTTTGTCATAGTATTCAGACAGATTACCTATTAATAAGGCCAAATACATATAAAAATATTCACAATAATTCAACTCGTTTAGCCCCACAAAGTCCTTACAGATGTCATTAATAATTTTCTTCAATATTATTAAAAGCTTACTATTTATTCTTTCTATTTATAGAAGTATAGACTATCTCTTATTAATAAACTAATCAGCTAATCACATTGTTGTACGAAAGTTTAATTCAATAATTTGAGGTACTACAACCTTGAAAATAGAAGTGAAGTAGATCACCACCTACTTCTTCTTCTGCATATAATCGTATGAGAAAAATGTTGATACCAATCGACTGGGGATCGACACAGAGTCCGCCAAAAGTCCTACTCGCCCCCTCTATATCGGTAATGCCCCAGAATTTCAGAAAACTGTACAACACGTGTCTAACAAATTTGGTGGGTACATCATTTGGTTAATACAATTTGGGAGATGGGGTATATGAGCATAGGGGGAAGCGGAAGGTTCCAAAATTAAAATTTCAATGCCAACACATAATTTTGACATCATATATGTATTACTCGGTAACATTTACCTTAGAATACAAAATGGGAATTCATTTGTTCAATTCGTTTAGAATATATGCAGAATTAAATTTGAAAATCCTACTATTGAATTCATTTTTAACCATTTTAGAACAGATTGCAATGCGGGTACTTTTTTAAGCATAACTGGAAAAATACTTTGCGGAATGAGCTGAAATTTTGGAGTTGGTATGTTTGAAGCTTCCATAAACCAATTTCTGTTAAAAACTTCATAAATTACAATTCAATTTTTTTTTCCAAAATGTATATATTTTTTTTGCAATTTTAAAATTTACGACTTTTTACATAATTTTAGGAATTTGATTATCAAAATTTTTTTGCATTCCATCGTTTTACGGTTAATAAGTTGAAACAAAACGTTTAGGATGAAGTGTTGTTACATATACATTCAAAAAATATAGTCCTTACGTAATAGTTTATTTCATTAGCAATAACAACGATATGCATTTTTCTATTATAATCCGTGTATTCTGAAAAAAGATAGAAATTTATATGATCATATAACGCATAATGCACATGTTCTGTACGAATTTCATATCCTCTATTCGGTAACCTAATATAGAATATAAAAAAATATATATAAAGGTTTGGGAGATGGAATGTGTGCTTATTCATTCTTACTTATCTATATTCATGCAACAAAACCAATTTCTGCATTTCATTATGGATTAATATATAATACGATTTGTATTTCTTACGTTTCTTATATTTTATATCCCAGGAAAGAGAATCCTATCTCTGGTATACCAAAGTCAGCTGCAGCTTTTTTACGAATCCTTTCCATAGAGAATTTCTTGCAATATGTAAAGAAGTAGTAAACATTGATTTAATACTTTTCATTATTTAATTCAGATATAGTGAAAGTAAAAAAAAAAACAATCTCATTGACTTACAAATAATCAATAACCGTATTAATCTTTGCAGCGTATTGAAAATATATATACGAAATTCTTTTCTCGAATTTTTCCTTATCATGTAAAATTTAGACATGTCTGCAATTTGCTGAATCTAATAATAGTGTTTTTGTTTATCCCCTTCACAATGATCTTGCTCTGCCGTTGGAGAATACACCCTGCATTTTTCCATGATTTATCTGAGCTGCATGCAGTTAGTATTTTCAAGCAAAAACATTGCCTATTTATATGACACACTATTATATGTTTATAATATCAAGTGCAAATAGAATATAACAGTTTCTAGATATTAATATGTTCGACTGATATTTAAAATAAAAGTAATTCCTTAATGTAGGATCACACGAATAAATTTCCTTGTTTAAAAACAGACTTCGAAATTTATCTCTCCAATGAAATTAAACAATTATTTTTATCATTTAACACACAATGCAACTTTAATTGCTACAATGGTTTTCGATTAGATATATTACAATAAATGTTTTCTCAAATATCAATTAGATTAATTCTCAAATATGAAATAAAGTTAAAAATGCTATTTATATTAATAATTTTTTTTCCAAATATAATTACAAAATTATAATTTTTTTTGGAAGTTTGTATCAAGTTTATCTATTCTAAGTATCTTATTATTTATCAAATAATTATCCTGAATTTAGATTTTACTCAAACATAGTATTTTTCTAACACGAATGTAACTGGTTACTAAATATAATTTTCAAATTCATGTTTTAAAATATGATACAAAATAAATTCTATTTCTTTGTATGAAGGAAATATGATGCGCTGTCGGTCTTTAGTACTGAGCTTTTAAACAGATAATTTAAACAAGTAAGTTTGAAACTAATGACGAAGTAAAACACATAATGGTTGCTGCATTAAACTGTGATATAATTTTGTAACATTTAGTGGTTAAAAACGCAACACATGTCTTTTGTAGCATAGTAATAATAAATACATAGTATGTTTTATTCTGTCTCATTTTTGAACATAAAAGATATAAATTTAAATACTTTTACTAGGTTGGTTAGTTTAAAACAGGATATATTTTATTTTCAATACTTGAATTAGGAATAGACAACTATTTTCAGCATATCATGACTTAATGTTTCTGACGATGTATCAAGGAAAATTTCTTTCTGATGACTATTTTAGTATAGATGTTTGATATATTATGATATGATATATGGTATTACAAGCAGGATTTTATAATTTATTACTTTCATATTAATTAATACGTAATAGTTTAAACATTGAATATTTTTGTTTTACTGTGTACTTTAATTTTATTAAAGAAAAAGCATATTAAAAGGTTTGGACATCTTAAAAGGGTTAAGAAATAAAATATTTTATGTTGAAACACATAAACACTAGGAATATTTCGGCACACTTTTAATATATGCTATTTTAGACATTTCCTAATGAATTCCTTATACTTATAGTACTATCTGTAAAACTGATACTCTGAACAATCGCAAATATTTTCGTATGTAATATAGCATTGATCAGAAGTGAGAACAAACAGCCAAAGTGCAAGAGAAATAAAACTCTACTTATTTATTTACCGTTTCTTCTAGATTATCAAAGTAGTTGAAACATGATACTTTTAAAATAATTAATAAATAGTAAATATAAAAGTAAATAGTGTATGTAGAGTAATAGTTGATACCATTAACTCATTAATTTATGTTTATCAATTTACATATTTCCAAACAATCTGCGTCTTTAGTTAAAGACATATTTAAACATATTGCGGTTTTTAAACGTTTTTATAAATATATTTTTTATTGACTAGATGTCAAAAAAACCTTTTTCATATTATCACATTTGCATTTCTTTTACACTTTGACTGCAGATGATTAGCCTTTCATATCTATTTCGTTTTTTTCTTTCATGATTTGTAAATGAGCATTAAATTCTTTTCAATATTTTTTTCTCGTCAGCTTTTATAGAAAAGGTAAATAAAAGAAAAGAGAGAACGAGAACGATAAAAAAAGTAAACTTCCAGAAAGCGAAAAATAATGAATCCGAAGAAGTTTTGAGGCTGAACAATAAAAATGGTTCTGAAAAAATTATTAAAATTTTAGCATAAAATATGCGAAAAAAAATTCATAAAAATATTATCTGAACAAAAAGTTATAAAATTTAGATTATCTTTTAAATAAATAAATAATGGCATTTTATGGTAAATTAATTAACATAGAAAGATAAAATAAATCATTGTTTTAATAATTTCCGACTTATTAAATAGTTTTCATAAACATGTGTTTTCACCATTTCACCATATACTTTCTGTATATTTTATATTCTCTATAATTGTATAACAAAATTATTTAGATACTGGCAAACGTCTTTTCAATTATTGAAATATATATATATATATATATATATATATATATATATATATATATATATATATATATATATATATATATATATATATATATATATATATATATATATATATATATATATATTGCTACATTGCTTTGTGAGTTTAGATGAAACTCATAAATATTATTGTTGCAGAATAAAACAATAGCAAAGTTTAAAAAAAAACAAATTCTGAAGTTTTTGCCAGTATATCTTAATACACCATTTGCATCATCTTTCAGGAAAATATTTTCATCTTCAGTCAATTAACACCATTTTCGAGTTTTTTAGTATTATTTTCTATTGTATTATCTGATTTAGGCGACATTTTAGGACCAAAGTAAGATTAAATTACCCACAAATTTCCTTTAGGTATATTAAAAGCGTAACAAAGAATTTTTAAAATTAAACCAAAAGTTAGTAGACCAAATGATTAGATTCATTTTTTTGTCGATATCTAATTAAAAACTTTTCCAAATAACCACAGAAAGCTGTAAATTCAAAAATGTTTTTTATCGGTGGGTGAAAATACTGTTTCCCTCGTAAAACAAAAACAAAAAAGCAATTGTGATTTTTGTATCATTAGGAATGCATTGTCAACACAGGTGTCTTAAAAAGTAATTTTGTTATAATTAATTTCTGCGCTCCTACGAATGATAAGATCTAAAAGGAACAATTAGCAAGCATTCTAAGTATTTTTATGCATATAGTGTTAAGTACCGTGTGTGATATATCTATCCTATCTATTGCCCTCTCTGCATGTCCACGTCAGCACTTTTCAGTCAGAGGGAAAATGAGTTTGGATCTTTCTTTTTTGAGACATTACATGTATATCATCCAAAGATTACGGGATACTAATTCCTTCAGTAATAAATTGTCACATTACCCATAAGCTGTTGTATATGTTTTAAACAACAGAAACAAGTATATGATCTACGGACTTTTTCTTCCCAAAATAGTTACTTATTGTATGATTAGTGAAAAAATTCCCAGAGAATAATCATTTTCTGTGATAAAAAATAAATATCTTGATTATAAATTTAAACTTATATAAGACTTAATTAGAAAAATAAAACAGAAGGCTTTCTCTATCTCTATTGTATTAACTCGCCAACTTTTACTAATTGTATCAATGTTACTTATTGCATGATTAGTAAATAATGTTTTCCCAGAATAATTACGTAATTTGTGTGGGAAATTTCAGCCTACTGACAAAGATGTGATAAAATTAAATCTTTTGAATATAAATGAAAATTTATATAAAGCATAAACAAAATAGGAGTTGAAAATTTCAAACTGGATGAAAAAAGTCCGGTCCAGGGTTCGAACCTGGGATCTCTTCGCTGAAGCTGCCATGCTCTATCAACTGAGCTATCCCGGTCGAATCTGGAGGGCATAATTCATCCAGTTGGATATTTTCAACTCGTATGATTTCTTTACCAATTTGAATAATTGTGTTAAAATTAATCTAGAATAAACAAAATACTTTAGCTTCGCATCCTGCAATAACTCTTGACAACCGCGCCCCTCCCTCCCTTTGGCCATGGAACTGACCTAAGAAACAAAAAGAAAAATATTTATAAATTAATACTCTCAAGCTTTATTAACATTTCCGCTACTAATTAATCTATATTGGTATTTACTTATAATTACTGAAATTAAATATTTTTAATTTTAAATATATTTAATTTTAAATTGTACGTTAGATTTATTATTTTTGTTCAATTTTATTATTCATGCTAGAATTGTAATATACAAAGAATATTGAAAACTGTCTACAGCGATACATTATATGTGGAACCAAGTGCAACGCATCACGTTTCATTGAGTAATGACGTATCATTCAATTAATTAAAATAATTTCCTTTTGTTACCTTTCAAGTCCATCTCAGAAATTAGTATCAATGAAAAATGGCGTTATCAAGTTATAAATTATCATTATTATGCTTTCAACAATGCTTATATTGTATTCAGCCGCATACATGCTTCTAAAAAATTAAATTCGCAAAATAGTTATCATTTCGAAAATTAAATTTCAAATTTCAAACTCATGATTACAGTACTTCAAAAATAACCAATCTACAATCTTACCACATATCAAATAGTATCTATTCCAATATTTAAAGTGGAAATGTTAAGCCAAAAAATAGTAAATTCTTCGCATACATTTCGGATATTAAATTCATATATTACAGATTTCGAAATAAAATAAATATGACAATAACCCATGAATGTTTTAATAAACATCGATTTCTAGAAACTTCAAATATGCGAATCCAAAATTACATCTCTTTCCGCCACGTATTTTTTGAGTTATGCTTAAAAAACTACGGGCGTTGCAACTATTAAAAAAATTTAACATTATGAGCTCAAACTTTTAAATCGCCATAATTCATAAAACTGATTCACTGAAGGATTTTTCGTTTGGTATCTTAAAGTACCGAAAAAAAAAAGAAATATACCTAAATAATACCTAAGTCATATAAGGTCATGTGATGAACTATAAATGCGAAAAAATCATTGTATCTAATATCCAACGTACATAAAGGTGGCATAATCGAACATTCGCATTTCAGGAACAAAACTCGAAACATACTGCATTTAAATTTTTCTCTAGGGAAATTATTTATTACAGTATTGCAGTGTGCATCGTTAACCTCTTCGGGACTATGTAAGCGTATATGCAGCTTTAAAAGGTGCATACAGGATTTGTTTTTGGCACGAGTAAAAAAAAGTAATAAATGCCTTATTTAGTTAGGGCATTTTCGTGATTAAAGAATTAAAGGTAACTGTTTAAAAAATGGTGGTCATTGAATAAAATTCGTAGGACTCTGGTGCCAAAGGGATTAATTACCAAATACCGATAACAATTCCTAAATGCGAGGAATAATCACGAAATTTGATTATTATTTCGTTTTTTATTTTTGAATGTTAACCCTTTCAGGGGCAAAGCACTTCTATTCGTTTAATGCTGAAATGATGAAATGACACCAGTTTAAAAATAAATTTATTTGAAAATAAGTAAAAACTTTTCTTCACGCACAAAGAACTGTTTTCATTCGAAAATTCTGGTGCCAATGTGGTATTTTGTGCTTAAAATTAAGTGATTTATAAATGAACCACCGCCATTCAGTGGGTTAAAGAAGCCCATTGACGTCACGGTATTGGAGATCTCTTGCATCTATCGGAAGTGAAAGCGGAAAAAGATGACATGTTTTTAACTAGAGCTGCTTGAAAATTTTCATCGTAATTTGGGTGTCTGATATTTGCATGGACCTGTTAGCGACGAATTGGGTCCTTTAAGACAGGGAGGGTTTTCAGAAGTTGTACTAAGGCTTTAATGATTTTTAAAAGAAGAAATTGCTAATAATTACATTTTGTTGATTTAATAAATTTAGGAATTTTCATACAATGGTATATTAGGGTTTTTATTTAGCTATTACGTATTTAAAATGATCTACCTTGGAGAACACTATATGACTTTATGTATTTAAAAAAAAATTGGCATAATAATAGCGGTGTATAGTTCCGAAAAGAATATTGAAATATGATTAATAGATCAAGTTTTGAATCCAAGGTGTAAGAATAACTCTAAAGTGTCATTTCTCAATTTACGTAGAAACATGGGACTCAAACGAAATGCTCAAAATTATTGTCTTTAGTTATATTTCATTTAATTTTTGAAATATATTTTCTGATAGAATAAACATAGATTATTCAATAGAATTCTATTGCTATTTTTACTTTTCTTTCCCGTTTTAGTTTTTAGCTAACATAATGCTTAAGGGAACGTCTAAAAAATCCTAAAAGAGCTGTCGATGATGTTACAGTTTCTCGATTGACATCATGACAGGCCTATCGGGAATATCATATTCCTCACTTAACAGAGAAGTAAAAGGATACACGTTTTGGAGAAGTCAAGTTGCTTATCTAATAAAATGCTAACTAAAGTGTCCAATGATAATATTAAGTTCAGAAGCTTGTTGAGTATAATTGTTGAGTATGAGGTAGATTTTCCAGGTTCTATTGTTACTATTATGACAGATAACGAAGTCCAACAAGAATGATTGTAAAGCGTTGATCCTAAAAGTTGGAAGTGACCAGAACGGTCTGGTTAAATATTTCACGAACGGAATAAAATTAAAGAAATCATGTCAACAAGTGTAAATAAAGCAAGAAATTTTATAAAATAAAATAAGTTAAGAAATAGTCACGTAGACACCAGAAACATTTAATTAAGAATAAAATTCTGTTTGAAATTACGTTACTTTGAATGAAAATCCGATTGGCCATAAAAGTAAAATTGCAGGCATAACAACAGCGCTCTAGGAATATCTAAATATAAAAAAATGTAGTTTATTAAATAGTTGTGTAGAACATATAGTAATTAACAATAATAAACAATGCAATGTATGTCATTTATTTATTTGTTCCTGTTTATAAATTGTCAAAGTTAAAAGTGTTTAAAGTTTTAATGGAAAATCATTAATTATTTACTTATAACGCTGTATTAAATATTTAAAACACTAATAACATTTAAATTAATAAAATAAAGATGAGACATTTTTAAGCAATTAAATGAATATTTTAAGATAAACTGTCGTTGGCATAAAATGTACACTGCTCAAAACAATTAAATTATATTGCAGTTTTAGGTGGATTTTGTATCTGGGAAACTTTTTAGCTGATTGATACATGGTCGACAGACATAGTAGGTTATATGAGAATAAATTACACATGTTTGGCAGAAAAAAATGCATTTTATTGCGCATTTGTGTACAAAAGGAAAAAAACACAATTTGTGCATATGAGAAAAAAAGAATAAGAAAAGGTGTTTTCTTCAAAGAAAATCATTTTCAGTAGGGGGTATGGTTTCCACGGGCGGCCAGCAACGTTGAACACCATTGAGGCATGGACTCAATGAGGCTATTAATGACGAGTTGGGGTATTCTGCCCCACTCTTCCAGAAGAGCTCTTTCCAGTTCTTGGAGAGTTTGTGGGTGTTGTTGGCGGCCAGAAACTCGTCTTCCTAGAGCGTCCCAAACGCGCTCGATTGGATTCATGTCTGGAGAACACGCTGGCCATTCCATTCGAACGGTTCCTTCCTCGAAAATGAAGATCTCCACCAGGTTTGCACGATGTGGCCTGCAGTTATCGTCCATTAAAATGAAGTTATCTCCGATTGCTGCAGCGTAAGGGACTACAATAGGTCTGAGGATCTCATCCCTATATCGGCGACCAGTCAGAGCTCCATCTCGAATGATGTAGAGGTCAGTGCGCCCGTCAATGGAGATGCCACCATACACCAACACTCCTCCACCGCCAAATCTGACACTTTCGTGCACGAACGCAGGATTATTCCTACTGCCACGGTCCCTCCAGATGAAAATACGCCTATTATCCGGATGCACAGAAAAACGGGACTCGTCAGAAAACAGAATATTGCTCCATTCATTTCTCCTCCAGTTGACATGCTCGGTTGCCCACTCCCTGCGGTCGCGACGATGCCTTGATGTTTATCTAACACATACCATCGGTCGGCGAGCATACAGACCTACAGCATGGAGCCGGTTTCGGACAGTCTGAGTTGAAATCGTGGTGCCTGTAGCCGAGCGAAGGTGTTGTTGGAGAAGAGTAGCGTTCATGTTTCGGTGTCTCCGAGCTGTTAACGCTAAATACCGATCTTCATTGGGCGTTGTTGCCCGTCTACGACCTTGCCCTGGTCTTCGGCCTGCACATCCACTCTCCAAAAAACGGTTCCAGATCCTGGAAATGACACTTTGTGACACTCCAATGGCTTGCGCTACTTCGGCTTGAGTTTGACCCCCTTCTAACCTACCAACAATTCTCCAAGCTTCTGAATCTGTCAAATGACTTCGCTGAGACATCGTACTCATCGAAACAAAGCAATCACTGAATGCCGATCATCTTTGTCTTCATTCTCTTTTATCCAGTTGAAAGTCAAATTTCATTCGCTGCCGCTGAAGCGACGTTTTTGACGTCGAACTCAAAATTTGCATACTCCACAGTTTGAAAACCAGAAAAATTTGAATTTGTGATTCTCTTCTTCTATTTTCGGCAAAAAAAATTTCGTTTATATCTTTATTTTATATAAAACTTCAAATATCCTTTAATTGTTTTGAGCAGTGTATTATCACAGTTAAGTGCTTGGACATCTAATTGTCGTATTAAATCCTGTAAATGTGAAAAAAATGACATAAATGTGACAATGGTATACGTTTGGTTAGCTTAAAGTTAAAAATTCAATTTCTTTAAATCAAATTAGTTTTCACTTAAAAAACATAATAATAAATATTTTTTTGCTTATATTTAGGATTTTATATTTGATGAAATGTGAAATATATTCTAAATGTGACAAACTGATAATAAATCGCATCGAACTTAGTTACAATGATTATATACCAGACTGTCACTAAATATCCCACGTCAACATTCTATATAATCCTGTTCCTAAAGACATCGATTAAATGAGGTCCAACGATTATGTGATTTTTTTTTTTTTTAGTTTAATATATAATTAGTTTCAGACATAAAACAAACACAATTTTTTTTCAGAAACATCCCTATGAAGAAATCTGTCTTGGTTTAAAACGGCTTCATATTCAGCATCAGTGGAGTGAAATTGGCTTACTTTATTTGTCTTTTCTACACCAGCTGTTGAAAGGATCAACATTTATTTCCACCTCCATTAATCCTTTCTTGGCACTACTTGTAACGATTTAGAAGCTATGTTCATTTTCAGACGTATTAATGTTTTACAGCAATTATGCATTGTTGAAATATGCAGATAAATATCAGAATTAAAATACAACTAACTTAATGCATAGTGATATTTTGCAATTTTATTCGCCTGAAATAAAAGCGTTTTAACTTATTTTTTATATTGTTCCTGGTTCATTTTTTATATTAGTAATTGAACTTATTAAGATTTGTTTTTTAGCTAAAACATTTCACTAAAAGTAATATAGAGAATATGTATAAAAAAATTTGCTTTTCGTTACTGAATAGTTGGTAATAAAATTGTTAATTATCTTTTCTGTTTATCGTTTAACCATTACAGTCTGAATAAGCAACTACAAAATTTAAAAAATTAAAAAATAAAACATGATTTTAAGCGCCAAAAAAATTTACTAATTTTTTTTTCTTTTAAATTGCTAGACTGTGACCGACACACTTGAAATGTTACAGTTTGAAAGTGAATATTAGTCCCTTGGCTCCTCTTCTAGATATTTTATTAGTCGTAAAATATTAAATAAGAAGATGAAAGAAATAAAGATTTTATCTTTTCTTCTTTTATTATTTAAAGGGATAAATAGATATTTATTATATCTTAAACTATTTTTAGTGCATTCAGTTTTAATGCATAATGCGATTTGACGGCATACAAATCACACATTATTGGAGGAGTTGAATCAATACCTTCGTGGTTCTCAATTTTAAAACATGTTCTGGCAACAGTCAGCATTAGATGTTAACTCCTTATTAGCCATTTTTATTGAATTAATGTTAATTTCAAAATCAGGAGAAATATTGTCTTCCTTAGCAGGAAAATCATCCTTATTAGTTTACACATTAAAAAGTTAGTTTTATTAGTTTACACATTATTGATAAAATTAATTTATCGGCAGGGAACATGTCAATGCAAAAGTCATCGCCAATAGCTAAACTGTCATCTGCCAATCATTGGTAGGTATGCTTCGTATATAGGTTATTATTAATTCATTTAATTCATCTTTCTGGATTTATATTTTCTTTATATCACTGAAGGGCTTCGGGATCCCAAGTGTATTCTGGAACTGAACAACGATTGATTGGGAAAATGCTTTGGGAAAAGTTTTTTTAATTTAAATGCTTTCAATCTACAGGATAATTTTCAGAACTGCTGTCATTTTAAAGTATTGAATAATGTTGTGATCATATGTCTTTATTCTTTGCTTATACACCCAGAGAAAAGTTTTGTTGAATCAACAAAAATTTGGTTGGCCCAACAAAACTTTCCGCTTAAATATAGGTCAATAGAAAATTCTTTTGAATCAACAAGAAAAATAGTGTTGATTTTTTTTTTTTTTTTTTGCAATTCCAACAAAAAATTTTGTATCATCAGCAAAAAAATGTTCTGTTAATTCAAGTAAAAAATTTCAATTTTACTTGAATTAACAAAATTACTTTGTTGAAACTTTTCTCAAAATAAATATAATTATCTGTTACTTTAAGAGTTCTTTTCAGTTTCGGCAACAAAAACTTTTGTTTAAAGAACAATTGTTTTGTGTAATTTTAAGAATTTTTTTTGTTTTAACAACAAAAGATTTTTGTTACATAAACAATTATAATATTTACTTTAAAATTATTTTTTGTATTAGAATCAATCTAAACTTAACTATTTTTTTAGATAATTTTTAATTCATTTTCAGCAGTGAATTACGCCTGTAATCCTTGAATGATAATAAGCGAATTTTTATCCTGCATATTTTTCAAGCGTAAATCTACAGTTTTAACAATGTCCCCAGCTGGGAATCGAAACCGGGTCCTCATAATAACGATCTGAGTCTAACCCCTGAGCCAGAAGGAACGATATCCAAACTCGAAATTTCTCACTCTTATATATGTCGGACCGGCTACAAACGCAGCACAAGATGGAAATGTCATCATGAACACAGCGCCCGCTTAAGACATAAAAGTAGGGGAAGCCCGACGTTACTCTGGCAGCCCCCTCTACCAATTGCTTTGTTATTTACTAAATCCATTTTTGGTATGCTGCAATAATTTGAAATTTGATCATCATAATTTCGAGTAAACAACAATTTAGAAAGAGCGAGCTTCTTAGATAAAAATTTCGTAAATGCATTTCTTACCCTGTTTGATTTTTTTTAAAGTTATTCTGAAAAGTAAATTTAGGGAGCACCTTTGTATTTCTTTGGGTAAGCACGGGCTTCCCGGGACTATTCGGTAAACAGGCAGGGCCTGTTTACCGAATCACGTCAGCATGCAAATTTTTGCGGCAAACTTGAGACGAAAATACAAAGCCCAGCAATACGGCAACATATAGTTAATTTTTAATTCATTTTCAGCAGTGAATTACGCCTGTAAAAAGCAGGATAAAAATTCACTGGTTATTATTCAAGGATTACAGGCATAATTCACTGCAGAAAAAATAATTAAAAATTAACTGTGTTGCCGTATGCTGGGGCCTCAGAGCGCTATTCTGAGGATAGTAGTGCCACCTGTTGGGCTATTGACACCAATACGTAATCAGCTTCTATTTATGTCAAGGTCTAACTCAATCTGTATTTTGATGTAAATCAGTACATTAGTTCTTGAGCGCTAATCTATTGCAGAAATCACGAATCTATTGCAGAAATCACGAAAATTGCAACATAGCAGCACCACCTGTTGCGCGATTTGCGCTAAAAACCAATCAGCACCAATTTATATCAGGAAGTAACTAAATATAAAGTTTTATTAAATTCCGTGCATTAGTTCTTGAAATACATCGTCCACAAAGTTTTTGTCACATACAGACAGACAGAGTCATAGACAGTCATTTTCTAAAAACAGTCAAATCATGTTCAAGACCTTCCAAAATCCGTCGAAAACCAGAAGTTGATAATTTTCATGTCTCCAGTACTTTCTTCTTGTAAAGATAGAAGAAAGTAATAAATGGGATAGGGGGATTTTTAAAATTACCTTGGTCCGTCCCAATTAAAAATTTTTTAATTATTCAAAAATTATGTTAATCCTTTAATTATACAGCTATATAAGTCAAATAAACCAAGTTACGTGAGAGAGTTATGGTTACTACACAACAATTTAAATTTTGAAAAAAAAAACAATGTTTTGCTGGAATTACAAAATTACAAAATTACAAAATAATGCTAAAATTAAAAAAACAGATTTTGTTAATTCAAGTAAAATTGATGAAATTTTGTTAAAATTTTGTAAGAGTGTTAACAATATTTTTCCTTTCAATGCAACAAAACCAAATTTTTACTTCAACTAAATTTTTGCTTGAAGCAACCAAAATGTACTCAACAAAACATGTTTTGTTGTTTTAATCCATTCCTTTTTGTGGGTGTATATAGGCCGGTTTTATTATGTGATATTTTTTACTTTTTTTAAGGACGTGTATTTTTCTATTTTGATCATTTGAAACACATGTTTAAGTACCCAGCCAACACAAACAAAAAAAAGGTACTGGTGCATGATGACGTAGAAATTCTTATTTTTTTTAATTAAAAAAAGCTTAATTAATCGCAATTTCTGCTTTAAAGATCATTTTCATATAATGTATGAAAATATCACATAAACGTACCTTAGTAAATCTCCTAATAGCCTCTCCGCACTTATCGGATTCAATAATAAATCTCTAATAAATCTCTGAAAATAAAAATCCCCAAAATGCGCAGAAGAATCTCGAACAACTCTAATCTAAAAACATGTCCCCTTTTCTTGGATTAACTCCAGGTAGATGAAACAGACGTTTGAGGGCTTGACATCGATGGGGGTTAATTGAACTTCAAATTTTAAAAAAGCGAAACCGTGATACCCGTTTCCGTATTATTCGCCGCATTTAATGAGTTATGGATGCGCTTGATATTGAACGATGTGTATTCTAATAGGGAATTCTTACAAAGAAAACGTTTTAAATGCAGTGGATTTTTTCAGATTTTGTTCTTGAAGTTCGATTGTGTTATTATATAGGATTTATATACAATTTTTGCGTTGAAAATTTAGGAAAAAGGACATTTTCGCATTTATGGGTCATTACATTTAGGCACGATGATCTTAATGTAGAAAACAAAGCATAATGGATTGCAACATCTATTAAAAATAATTAGAAATAATTACCATTACTTTTATTTTTTGCTTACCGCATATAATGCTTTTCATTGAATTATATATTCCTAATTATTGCAACAGATAAAATTTTTCCCCACAGAAAATTAACAAGGAACACATCTCTGGAAGTATAATTAATAATTACATTTAAAACATTATTATCGTAAGCACGTAAATACACACTGTAAGGAAGCATAAAATATCACACAACTTCATTAAACACATAAAGTATCCATGAAAGAAGAAAAAGGGGAAAATTTTGAAACTCGAAACATTTTTCCGAGTATTTGTAAAAGAATAAAGGAAAATCTTTTCGACTACAAATATCTCTATTTACAATGCAACACTCTTACGGATTCTTTAATTGTAAAAAAAGTAATTTCTGGTGTAATGATTTAAATATGTTTGATTCACATTATTTTTTCTGATCTGTTAAATAACAATTTTTATGTTAAATATTTATATTTAATTTATTTATTTGCATTTGCGGCGCTCTCTTTGCTACTTTAAGTATATTCAATGTAGTAAGTACAATAACTTTGTGCGTGTGAAGAGAAATTATTCTTTTTAAATAGCAATCTTCTAAAATAAATAAATAAAAATTTATTAATTGTTTTAATAAATACAAATATATCTTCATTGGTCAGGAAGGAACCGTAACTTGTAATTTATTATTAAACAAACTGTTGTTAAATAGGAGTGAGGTGTTTTTATTTGCCTGGTTTAATTCTTCTAGTCACAAAAATCGCATTCAAGTGTAAACACTAACATACATTATGCCACAGTGAATTTCATTTTCTTAATAAAGCTGCGTTAAAGCAATTTGCTATTTCGAATTGCCAAAAATGATGTATTTACTTTTATAAATTATAATAAAATGTGTTCATGTATGAAACGAATATTTACTTTAAAATATGCATTAATTTTTGTAAGAGAAACTTATGGGTAAGTTTTCCGCAGTACGTATCTTCCAATCGACATTTTCCGGGGTTAATATTTAATGGGCATCTATGAAATCAATTTGAAAAGTGTTGAATATTAGTAAAACATAAAACAATGTGCACGGGACGAGAAAAATATTATTGATTATTTTATGACATAAAAATTAATTCAGAAATAAAAATAAGTAAATAAAACAAATACTTCAACTAGCGTCTCACCTACTGTTCGCTTCACCTACTTACATGTAAAGCGCTCCAAAATATATGTACTCCAATATATATTGTACCAGAAAAAAATATGTATGAAAAATAATTTTCGATACCTAGATTAAATGAAAATTTATTTTTTGTAATAGGAGTTTAATTTCTGTTAGACGTCTAGCAAGCGTTCCTTATTAATCTTGAATAATTCATGTATTTTTATCAGGAATTATAAATATGCATGACAATTAAAATTTAGTGTTGTAAAGAAATAAACATTTCGCGGCATTTGCCTATATTATGAAACCAGTGTACTCACAATTTTCAGTATTTCTTAACTTTTTATATTCAATTCAATATACGGAAAAGCGAGCAGTGGAAGGCTAAGAACTTTATGTACTAAAGATCTAGTTCGTGATTTTTCATAAAGAGCAAAAATTATTTTCAGATATAAAATTTTTATAATCCTAATATATTTATTAAAATATAATATTTCATTAGCGTGCAGAAACAAAAACTATAGCTTTTCAGTCATTTAATACTAAACATACCGGGAAATATACTCATTTTTTATAATAAAACTATTTAACACCAGAATTTCTATTTAAAACTATTTACATTTTATATTATGTGATTTATGTGATTTTTTAACGTGTGTGATTTTTATGTGATTTATATTTATTTATATAAAAAATTCTTTGTCGAATCGAAATGTATCTGTCAAATGACCGTTTTTTTTCGGTATATTTAGTGTAAAAAACATTTTTTATTTAATTATTTTCTTATTTCGTATCATCTTTCAGCTCTTTTATTAATATTAAACATCTAGAAGGAATCGTAATTCCAGGGATTCAATTAGGCTTAGCAATGAAATTTGCAAAATATATTCAATATGGCCGATTTCAAATTGACATATTTCCTTAAACAGATACATTTTCTATAACTTTTTTTTTTAAACTGACATGAAATACTGTTTGCTTTTTTATATAATGAAAAAAATATAGCGACTTTTTATAAACTATTTTTCATAATAAATAAATGTTTTTTTAATACTGCAGAATGCAAATATTGCAAAATGCAAATTGTTCAAAACTGCGTTAAAGAACAAAATAAAAATCTAAAAAATAATGAAAACAAATATTTTTAAGTACTTGAACGTTGGATGCATTTAACAACATAATATATTATGTTGTGCTTCACAATTAATATAGGCCAAGATGGGTTTTCTGATCTGAGACAAATAATGTAAATACAGAGTTATACGATAATAATTATGAAAAATCAAGCCACATGAAGCAATTTATTTAATTTTTTAACCCGGGAGCAGTCGCACAGGGTATAACATACCTAGGGTGCGTACGGTTTCTACAAATCCCACCACTAATTTTTGAAAAGTAAAATTCAACTTACTTTACAGCATAATTTGTAACAATTGTCTCTGACTAAATAAGTTGACTATTATTATTTGTATTTATTGGTAACAAAGTAAAAAAGATTTATACCCTGAGTAAGAGCGATTTCTCTCGGGTTATACATGTTTCAAGGTATTCAATTCACCAAAAAAATTGCGACTTAAATGTAAATTTTATAAACACATAATAATGTCATCATGTTCTTCACTGCCTTAAGAAACAACACAAAGAAGAAAAATCCATATTTATAGTGTTACATAAAAAGTTATGTGAATAAAATGGTCCAGGTGAGTTCGGCCTTCATTTTCATTGAATCAAAGAGTTTAAAACAAGAAACAAAAATAATTAAAAGTATTGAATAAAAATATAGTGTTGGCAAAAAGTCCTCTTATAACTTTAAAAATTAATAAACGGTTATAAAATAATCGTATTAATGAAATTAAAGTAATTTGCTATTGGTGACGGTGTCATTTTTGTATAGAATTTTGATAGGGTGTCTCTTCTTATTGTTGACCAATACCTAATTTGAAACTGCTAGTTTTATAGGTGTAATACAAATTGCAAACAAGTTTCAAATGCTCTTCTTCCTAAAAAGAAAATCCATTTACTTTATAATAGTTGTTTCTTAAAAATGTTATGAAATATAAGGTAAAGCCAGGAGAGATGGCGCAGTCGGAGAGATTCGGCACATAGTGGTTGAGGGGGAAGGAGTAGAGTGAGCGCGCAGCGACTCCAGGTACTTGTACAACAGCAGTAGTGGAGTGTCTACTTGAAAGTACACGTTGATTATTTTGAGCGTCTAAGATAAAATATTGGTATTTTGTTTTGTTTTTCCAAAGTTAGTGCTTGAATTTTCATAGCTATTCATCAGAATTTCTATACAATGTCAGTAGTACAAAATATTTTTAACTTAAACGATTTCTTATAAACTACTAATCTAGACTAACAATGTGAACATCAGCGGTTCGTTTTAGTAGCGGCCATGTTTAAATAAAAGGCTGCGCAATCTCTTCTACCGAAATTGAAGAGTTTACGCATCTGCCACTTAGGAGAGAGGACGCCTTGTTCCCATTAGTTTCCATGCTAGGAGAGATTACGCAGCTTATTGGTAAATTTGCTTTAAAAAATGAAAAATGAAAATGGACTAATTTTAAGTTAAATGTGTTATCAAGTAACTTAATGTTATTTTGTAATCTTATTTGGACTTGCTTTTTCTGATTCTTTAATTTTTTTTTCCTTTAACTAAAATTTTTTAATCATTTTTTAAATCATTTCCTTTTTCTGATTATTTAATCATTAGGTTGAAATATTCACTCCTAATACAATAAGATTTGTTCACAAAAAACCTTGCAACAATGTCATTTAAGTGTAATTATTATTGTTAACAATTTAATTGTAGTTATTGTTAGTAACAATCTCTCCTACCCATGTGCGCAATCACACCAACCCTGAACGGACAGATTACGCAAAATAAATTTCTTGGTTTTATTACAACTGTTCTATTAAATTGCAACATAACAACAAAATAGCAATGGAATTGCATAAAAAACAAATGAAATAAAAATTATTCTTGGATACTTTGGCAAAAAAATTAACATTTAGACTTTTTATTGTTATTCTTTTGAATTGTGCGCACACTATCCTAGCTTTACCTTACAATTTTAGACGGTCCCTGGTTCCTATAAAATATATTTAAAAAAATCTTTTCTATGATCTAACAATGAAAGCAGTAAACAATTCATAATTATATGACAGAAACATATCGAGTAACGACACTTTGATTTTTATTAATTTGCAGCGTTTTCTGGCATTAAATATCATTTTGTCCGGTTTTAGTGCCATATAATCCCGACAATTAATAAATTTTAAAGTACTATATTTTGGTTAATACTAAGCTTTGTTTATACAAAATGGAATTTTTATTTTATACTTGTTAGAGTATGGACATTTTTTTTTCTAAATACAACTTAGAAGAAAGAAGACCAAGGGACCGTATAAAATTGTTAATTTGATAACTTTTTAAAAAATAACTATTTTGACACAAAAAGATTTTCTTTTGATGTGTGAAGAACGACAATGAGACATTTTTGTAATAGGAACTGTACCTCAAAAACTGATTGTTCAGGATTTAGCTATTAGTCAACTGGAAGGAAAGATATCCTGTACAATCTACAACATATTAAAAAAAATAATTACGTAATTCATGGGAAGGTATTCATTGGAAATGTATGTGCGATTCGAATAAGAGCTAAATTAAATTTTCGAATACATTTATGAGAAAATATATATGAAATACAAGTAGATACAAGTAATTTTTAGTATTTTAAATGTCAAAATTTTAAAACAGATTTTAGTGAAATGTTATCTGCCCTTCACTTATTTTTATGAACATTACCCGATCAGAAGAAGCAAAATATCTGTATGTTTGTTTTAGCTGATAAAAGAAACTCATATTTATTTGAATTCTTTATTTTATGAGACATTTTTAATAACTATAAATTTTCTTAACATACAATATTCTACACGAAATTACGCATTATAATAATGTTAGCAGTAATTCAAAAATCTTATCGAATATTTTCTTTATGCAATAAAATATTACAAAATAGCGTATAAACGTGATAAACCTAATTAATTGAATATTTCAGAAGCTATGCAGCATACTCATCATAATTTTTATTTTAAAATATGGGTTTTTTTTGTGGGTTTCCCGTAGAAAAAGCAATCTCCGAGAGCGAAAATTAAGAAAATATAAAATCAAGACTCATTTTTCTATATTTTTGTTGCTTCTCATTATTCTTTTATAAAACGCCATTTTCCTATCCAGATGACAGAAATTTATGTAGCATAACAAAATCGGTTTTCTTTTACATTTTGATGTATTATTACACTAGCTAAGAATATTCCCTTAAATGTTTAATCTTCTAAATAACTTTGACAGAATTTGTTTTCGCTATTAATTCATTCAGTTTATACTGTCCTTTCCGAAATTTTTACTTTTTTATATTTGGTTTGCAGTCTTGGGAAATATACCGGGTAGTTCAAAAGTCACAGAAGAACTAAATATTCAATAATTGGAAAAGTATAAACTGTAGTACGATGCGATTTTCACAGAAATCTACAGAATGACATGGAATTGCTTTATTAAAAAATAGTTTATTACCAGAAAAACTGTATTAGCAACCAAGAAGTGGCATTTCATTTATGTAAGTAGTTTGTACAAATATATCTCACAGTTCACAAAAATAAACTAGCATTACAAATGTTTAATTTGACGAGTACCAAAATGTGCGAATAGCTGTCAAACAAGGCAAGGTACTCCGCAAAATATCAAAAAAGCTTTCCGCTTAATGCCTGTCAGTAGAAAGCTTTGAGACCACTACGGTGATTACTATTGATGACAAATGCAGCTATTATGTCAATAATATTTTTGCTCTAAAAACATCCTATGAATTTATGTGTATTTATGTGAAAAATGCGCCATGCTACTAATTTTACTTTTCGAAATATTGAAAATTATTTCTTAAGCGATTTTTGGATCACTCTCTACTTAAATATTATTACTTGCTGTTAATATTTGTAATAGTCACAAAATATAAAAAGCTAAAGCCTTCATATAAAATATCAGATACAGATTATTTACGTATGCAGAAAATAACAAAATAGATTTGTTATTCCCATAAGAATAAAATTCTAGAAGGGTTTAAATGTATCTTTTACACTTCTTTGCCTTATACATTACACAAATGGTAATAATAATATGTAAATATACAAATTTTTAAATTATACTCATTTATGTGTTTCAAAAGCACTCCTATTTCAAGCTAATAAGAGCAATCCATTAAAAATAATTAATATGCTTAAATATGCTCCATAAAAATGTTCCATCTGAGTATACGTACACAAAAGCCTTCATAACGTTTTATATTACTTTTTCAATTATTCTTAATGGAGCTTTAAATTATCAAATAAAAATTTATATGCTCAAGCATTTTCCTTTAGTGCTCCTAAAGTAACGCTTTTCTCACCTTAAATCATATATTCTTGTAAAATTAATCCGAAAAAAAGTGCTAGACTATTAAAAAATTAAGCACATAAACATAAAATCATTCTACCGAGGGACAAAACGTAATCTTTTAAAAATATATACTTTAATCTAAAGACAAAAACTTTATACTTTAATGACATTATTTTAAGAACTAAATAAGCTGTTATTTAGGCATATTTTTCATTATTAAAAGAATTACAAAAAAAAAATAGGTTGTGAAAATGCACTTTTCTTTATTCTAACTTATCTACAAAAGAATTAAGCTTAATTCCTGTGAAATTTAAAGTGATCTAATGATCTTCTGCTTGAAGTGTAGAAAAAATAGTATAAGTTTTCATTTGTTATTAACGATTTTATTCCGTACAAAATTGCAATTATTCATAGTAAGTCAAAATTATGTGCACTTGATTTCACTTTTTGATCATTATGATAATTTAAGCTACTAAAGTTCAAAATATAAATCTTTAAGTGAAGTGGATAATTCAACTTCGCCGAAAAATATAAATGCAATTTGCAATTTATCAATCTGTTTTTTCTGTTTCACTGCATGGTATTTTACCGGATTCCACATAGAAAAAAATCTTTTGTTCAACGTCCAACGTTCAACGTCATTAAATTTAGACATTAAAAAACGTTGTTCAACTTCATGAATGTTCGTGCTGGAATTGTAATAATTTTACGGGTGTCAATTACTCTTTTATGCGTTTCTTTATAATATTTTATCGTTGTTCGGATACAACGGTGTACTTAGTAATAAAAATGGACGCGAGATTATCATCATGTCTTCGTTTTTTCATACGATTCACAATTCTACGTACAGCATCATGATGGTCGTATCTCTCTTTTTGTCTGTGTATGAGGCAGGGGGAGATAAAAAAAAAACGATCGGTCTTAGGATGCATTAATAATCATCATATGATGTACTCAAAATGAGGTTATGATGTATAATCCGCTCACGATAACATGGCCGATGCGTAAAGCAAATCTAGACGATTTTATTTGTTAATTAAAGGTGAAAATAATTCCTGCTGACAAGCATAATCTCGTTTTTAATAACCCGAGAGAAATATCTTTTACTCAGGGTAGGAATGTTTTTTAACTTGTCACCAATAAAAACAAAGAATAATCGTCACGAGACGATTATGACAAATTAATGATGACAAATTAATGACAAATGAATGAAAAATGAATGAGAAATAAATGAGAAATGAATGACAAATTAATTACAAATAATAATGGACTTATTTAGTCACAGACAATTTTTACAAATTATGCTGTAAAGTAAGTTGAATATGACTTTTCACAAACAGTGGTGGGATTATAAAAACCATTCGCACCCTAGGTATGTTATACCCTGCGCGGCTGAACCCGGGTTAATCATGTTTTCTGCACCCTTTGTATGTTTCAAGGTCATACTCTTTCAAGGTCACCCTTGAGGTTGTCGAAGGAGCGCTATATCATTGGATGCACGCCCCGATCAGCTCTTGTTCGCATAATCGGTAATTTTAACAGCTCTATATATTTCACTTTTTACATTTCTGGTGTATTAAGGCGCGTGTCTGTGACGATCTTCAACACATCACCTTTTAAAATGACATCCTGACATTTCTATACACAAATGGCTTCGTCTGTTGCTCTGGTGAGCAAATATTCCAAATTTGTCACCAACAAAGAACGTCTGATCAATGAATGAGTGCTCTACAACTCGCTAGATATTACGATAGATTAACTCGGGCTAGAGATGAAGCTACACAAACATCTTCAGCCATACCTACAATCCAACTCTTTTTGATTCGATGTCCAGCCAGATTAGAGATGCTATTACTGCATGAGGCGGCTACTGATTTTTGCATGCTCTGTACTTAAAAGTTGCTAATAAATTTAATGATGCCTTGCTCTCATTATAATGTTTTTTTGTACAATAAACATAATCCTGCTTATTTGTTTTCCTTCCTGGTGTAGCATTTTAATGGCCTCATCTCTTAATTTTCTTACGATTATCAAGTAGGATACTTCAGTTTATTGAATCTTTCATTGATTTGTTAATGCTATGATCCTTTATATAAGAGAAAAAAATGGCGTATGAACTGCATTACTACTATCTTATTATATATTCTTCCTACACTTTAATTTTCAAAGACTAACCAAAACCGAAATTCTAATGCTTTATTTTTATGACGTACTGCGCATTTCTTTTAAAGATGGATCACAAGGCATAAAATTTCTAAAGGATCAAAGTATTAAACCTAATTCATTATTTTAAATGGATGACTGTTATTTAATAATAAAATGAGTATTGACAATCTGCTTTATTTTCGGTTATTAATTACTTTCTTGATGATTCGTGAAATAATGTTTTTGCATATTTTCTTCCTACCATTCATTCTTCATCAAAAATTTATCCTAACTCCTACTTTAGAAGAGATTTCAAAATTTATAGCTTAGATAAACCATAACAGAAAATAAAATTTGCCGTTATATAAGTTAATGTTTTTAAATAAGTAGAAAAATATAATGACTAATCTGCTATATTTATATATTTAAAAAATAAATAAATAAATTGTACATGAAATATTAACAGTGAAAACAAATCGTTTTATGCAGATTTGTAAAAATTCTATATTGACGATAATACTTTATTTAAATGTTTTATAAAATTAAAGAACAATAACACTTAAGCTTCTGCTAAAGCCATATTATTCCAGCAGTTAAAACTTTCATTTTAAAGTAATAAAACGTACTTTTATTTTTTAAAGTTTTATGCTGAAAGGCAAATATACTGTTTATATCTCTAGATGTACCGTATTTTCCGTATATGTTGTTCCTTTGTACACTTGTTACAGTGAAAATAAATGCAGATTGTAATGAGCAGATATGTAACAAGCGCAACCTTATTTTCAATATGTCTTCAAAATTATGAAAAATTCTGATAACAAAACGTTTTAAATAGATTCTAATCTTTTAAAATACAGCAGTTTATACTGAAATTGCACTCTATTTACACTATATTGGTTCGTGGTTTCGTAAATTAAAAAAAAATTGACGCTAAACGATTTTATGAAGTGACTTCTGATTGTATATTACGATGCCCAATCATGTCCCAAATACTCATGTCGACGCGTACCGACATTTTTAAATACATTTTGAAAAAAATGCACGAAAAATATTTTTTTAAAATAAGGTATTAAAGACTGAATTAGTGCGTGTGCGTGTCTTAAATCGATTTTGCGCAAAAAATTGCATAAAGTGCGAGCGAAATCAATTCAAATTTGTAGCCCTAGACACTAATTTATGCACTTGAAGTGATTGTTCATTTTTTTCAAAATTTCGCCTGGATTTTTCAATGTTAATGTTGTGTGTGATGGTTGCTTAATTCAGTATTTATTTTGTAACACGCACTCTTATTTTCGTAAAACAAAAATGCTTAAGCAAACAAAAAGCACAAGCTTGCCACTCTAAGAAAGTTTGTTTTTGATATCCAAAGTCATTTTCTGAATTTTGGATGATTTTAAAATAATCCATTGTTTCCATAACCCGTATAGCATGTATGTTCACAGGGACGTCACAGTGACGTCACTGTGAGTCACGTACGTCACGTCACATATGTGACTGAAATACCATCATTCAGTGAAGTCACACTGTGACTAAAATGTGAATTGATTAGAAACTTTAAAAAAATTACAAAAACACTACAAAATAAATATTCAATGTAAAAAACATGTTTCTGACATTTTCTTTTATTTTTGTGACGTCACTGTGACGTTACTGCAAGTCACAAACGCTACGTCACCTGTGTGGTCAAAAGACCTCTATGTTTTGAAGTCACAGTTTGACCAAAATGGGAATTTGAAATATATATATGAAAAAGAGGAGAAATATATTAATCAGGAATGCCTCAATGCACTTAAAAGTTCTGATTCTGAGTGATTTTATGACCCCTAAAAAAATATTTATTTATTTATTTATTTATCGACCTACAGGAAAATTCTTCGTAAATAGATAAATTTCAATCAATATGAAATTATAAATTATAATACAAACATAATTCTGCATGTACTCCATGAACAATTTTTTTAAATTAAGACACATTTTCATTTGCTTTTCATATTATGTGAAAAACTATATAACAACTTTTTTAAAATTAGAACAGCAATCTATATTATAGAGCGAAATCATATATTAGAGTAACAATGACGGTATGTTGACGGTGGCAACAAGTGAACATTAAATAACGCTTTTACTGTGATTTTTTTTAACTACGAAACATTGCACAATTTCGATATTTAATCGTCGGAAAAAAAATGTTCTTTCAAATGCAATATGCTTGAAACTGTCCTTCAATTTACTATTCTTTATGGTTTAAAAAATAATTTTCAAGCATGTTTTTATTTTTAAATCTCTCTATTGAGGGCATTCCAATCAAAACAGATTAAAACGTTTCCATTTAAATACAAAATGTTACAATAATAAATTTCCCATAATTCAGCGTTTATTTCCGACTAATATTCAACATCGAAATTAAAAACTTCATAAAAAATAGGAATTCATATTCTTTTAAAACACAAATTTAATAGACATAAAATCAAACTATTCTCTTAAACCACTAAAACTATTAGAATAAACAAACAAACAAAAAAAATTATATATATATACAGGTGGCGATATCTTCGACTAATTAAAACCTGACATGCGACTAATACGAAAGTATCACTAATGAATTTTAAAACTTTATTTAAATACATAATTGATATTTTTCATATGAAAATTATTTTTGGTGTTGTTAGTGGACAATCTAAAGTAATGTATTAAATGTAAAAAAAAAAAAAAAAAATTAAATGCAAAATAAGAATTTTCAATTTAAGAATATATATATCTATATATATGCTATATTCTATAACCCGAGGAACCCGGGTTGGATCCCCTATTTGTGTCAATTGTAAATTACGGCAGAAAATAATATACAGATGGGGTAATTAAAGATTTCTTTTTGTGAAGGCCGGTAGGTTGTGATAAACAAACATTTATTATAATAAAAACACTTGTATATTTCCAATAATAATTGTTTTTCTGTTAGTGTTTAAGTAGATTAAGTACCTCTGCCAATATATATTTTGGTACTTGTTTCATACTTCTTAAATAAATTTAACATTTTCCGAAGATAAAATGAAATATACGAAACATATGCAAAACGCATGACATAAATAATTATTTATCTTTTCCCTTTTCATTTATCAGAAATTTATTTTTAAAAAATATTGCTATTTTACAAGCTGTTTTATTCTACAGGATATTAATAAATAAAAAAAGAAAGGCTGAAAAAGAAAAAAATGCCTCCTCCCCTCTCCCGCGATAACCTTTTCTATTTTTTATGATCATATTTTGCATTTATTACGCGTGATACAAATGTTACTGTTTTTGTTAAACGATCTTGCATTATTGACCATTAAAATATTTATTATATACTCCAAAATTTAAACAATATTTTATTTGATATGCCATAAATATTATAATAGCATTGTTTCAGTTTACAAAAAAGGAACTTACAAATCATTTAAATTGAAATTATTGTGAAACTAATCGACAAAAATAAGATCAAATGCATAAAAAATACTTCTTCAAATAATAAATGTTAATTGGAGAGAGTCTCAAAAAAATATTCCGTATTTAACTTTCTACTCTAACCTAAACTTTGTAATAAGAAACAAAAATCATCTGCCCTTCTAAGCAGGCAGATGTTTTGAAAATATCGTCTGCAGATCGACGTCAGAGTACGAAATTCTTAATAAGTAAAAAATAACAGTGTAGAGTGTGATAGAAGTGGGAGGAGAATGAAGTACTTGGACAATAGACGTGTATAATGGATGTGGAATTAAAATTTAACAAAAACCTGCACAGAACTTCGCATATACATATTTGATAGAAAATTACGTTCGAGAAAGGTACAGTTTTTATTGGCGCGGTGAAATTTGAGTCCGGTCAATGATACTGTACCAGATTTGGACGAATTATTTTCGCCGAAAGAAGCTTTCGTTATTTGGATTACATCAAAACAGAATATTGAAAATGATGACAAAGGAAAATTGGTATGAAGAAATATTATTTTACTTGTTATATTTTTATTAAATTATGACGTTTTCAGTTAATTCCATATGTGTTTTTTACAAAAGCTTTTCACAAAAGCTTTCACAAAAAGTTTTTCACAAAACATTTCATTAATTTAATTTTTATAAAAATAAAGTTTATTAAATTTAGAATGTTTATTTTTTTTAAATAAATAGCAGTATGTCAACGATTTTAATCAGATGATTAATGTTACTGTTTCATTTCCTGAATCCTTTTATAGTTATAAATTTCAAAATATATATGCACTGTTATTAAACATTTATTATTAACAGGGGCATGTTATTTTTAATTATCATATTCTGTCATATTCTGTCTATTCAGATTCTGTCAAATCTATTTTTTCTGTTGATGGTGATATCAGAATTACAGAAGGTTATTGTGTTTATTGTCCCGTCACCAAATATCAAACCAGATAGATCCTTCATCGGCGTCATATGATACATATATGTATCACTATCGATGCATCTAATATCTGCAGTAAAACGTTAAAAAATGACTCACATTAGACGCCAAACAGAGTAGGTGCGGTGCTGTGTCATTATAAACAATTAATGATCTGTATTTTTAAAAAAATAATCCCTAGTAAGATATATTACTTATATAAATATATAATTTCATAAATAAAATTATAAATTTGACAATCAATTAATAAAATTATATTTTTAATAACCAAACTATTGCTTTTAAGTAATATATTTTACTGCATTCAAACCCTGTTGCAAAATGAATTAACCCTTTGTATCGCCGTGTTGCATATCTGTAAACATACCCAAAAGTCAAAGTTTTTTACAGTGAGCTTAAAAAGGCGATTTTATTTATTACTGTCATCTTTCAACTCAGAAGTTAATATAAATTGTTCACAGAATTCTCAACATACGACAATGCTAAATTAATTTTTCATATAAAAGTCTTATTTATTATTTGAACAGTTTCACCTCGTTATTGTAAACTAAATTTTGTTGCATTTAAAAGTCCAGAGACGTTCAATAATAGATTTTTTACAAAGGTAAGTTCGTACACTTTAGAATTTTGTATTAAAAAATGACAATATTTATGAGAAGTAGCTATGTAATTTTCTGTTTATTACAAATATGAAAAAGACTCTTTTAGCCAATAATTTTTATTTTTGTGATTTAATTTTTTTAATTATTTTTTACTTTTTTACTTGCTTAAAATGATGTATTCTATCATGTGAGTATATATTTTTCAAATCGATGTTGTTGAGCCACAAAGGGTTAAAAGGCATGCAAGTGCCTGATTATTAAAGTGATTATTATGCGTTAAAAAATTTGTTCATAAATGTGTCAGAAAGTTTCGTGATACTGAGAGAAGGGAAATATGGCAAAGTATACTTAACAACACAATAGCATAGTTTTAATTATTGTCAATATTTTTCGTGGTTACATAAAACAAATAGAAGTAGAAGTTAATATAAAAAGTTGTTATTTGCACAATAGAATTTCATATTATTCAAATATTTACTTTTATTATAATTTTTAATGGATTCATCTATTATTTTTATATTAGTATGCGTTTTTTACATTTATAATTGTCTTGCTTAACGGCTACATTAGCCGGTTTCCCAATCAGATGCAAAGTTTTAATTTGAATACGAGTTGCATAAAAAAAAAAATATTGCCGATCCAATCCTTATCGTCGATTTTATTCGGATTTGGTAAAATCTTGTTATACGAAATCATTTATCAGGTTCGGTCGGGTTGTGGGCCTACAGATTTTGTCGTTGTTGTTGGGTTAGGGTAAGAATATGGGTTGAATCAAAATATAATTTCAGTCAATCATCATTCATGCTCAAGTAGACTTTCAACCATGTTCAAGAAGTATATAACCGGATTCGTGCGTGACTCTAAATCTAAGCCGACATCAGAAATTGTGTCGTAACACAATTTCTGATAAAATCTGGTTATTCTGTTGTATGCAAGATTCTATTCCGAACAAGACTTACAGTAAAAACATTATACCCGACTCGGGTCAGTTCGGGTTCACGAAAATTAGGTCACCCGAGCACTAATCCAAATCTATTCTGTAGCCAAACAAATCCAAAATGATCGATCCGAACTTTCTGGATTGGATTCGGGTAAAATTTGGTCACCCGACCCGGTGCAGTGTCGTCACAAACGTCACAAACATGTAGCATAAAAAAATGTCGATCCGAACAATCCGGATAGGATTCGGGTAAAATCTGGTCACCCTACCCGATGCACATTCGTCACTTTTTTCACAATGAAGTCGCACGGTGACTTCACAAAGTAGTCACATTGTGAGGTCACAGAAAGCCTTGAAAACGGCCATAACGACTTCACATTTAGGTCATAGTGACTTCACATCGACGTCACTTGACGTCACGACGACGGTCACAAAGTCACAGTGTGACTTCACAGTGACGTCGCCGTGACGTCACCATGCCTTACGGGAAATTTTAAGTAGCGGATTAATAAAACTATTAGAAACCTTAGTTTGATATTTTCAAGCTATTTAAAATTATAATTTTTCCTTGTTTCAAAACCAGAATAGTAAAATTTGAGAAAGTGGCAATTTTCGGTGATTTTGAAAAAAATAATACGAAAATTTTTATGCGAGTTTATTTCCACAGACGTTTTTGCAATCGTGTGATTACAGGGATCTTAAGTGGTACGTTTTTTGGCTAATAGTAATTCCTAAGAAGAATTTCGTGGTAAATTCTGAAACATTTGAAATAGAATTGACCTTTCAGCTAGATTTCTACAAAATTTGCAAGAAATTCTAAACAGAAGTTTTTTGTTAGTTGTATTCAAAAAACTGATCTTTTGAGAATCCTGCGATTATTTCCAGTTTCTATGGTGGCCTGACGTGAAAGTGCGTTTACAAAATTTTCGAGGAAATTAGTAAATTAAAAAAAAAATTGCCCAGATAAACTAATGGCATTGAGCTCACAGGCTATTCACAATAATTGTATATTATAAGCTTATTTCAAAGAATAATGCCCCTCGAAAAATAAAGAAATTGACAATAAATTCAGGTGGATTAGCCCCCCGTTCCCCCCCTCTACATTTAACCAATGAACCCCCAAAACTAATCAGGGGAACGCCTTATCACAATGAATATATACAAAATTTGCAGCAAATCGAATAATTCGGTATGAAAAACTCATTCATCTAAATTAAGGGGGGTCTGCCCCTCCGTTCTCCTTCTTTATACTTAACCAATGAACCCCCAAGCTAATCAGGGAGGCGCTTTATCGGAATGAACTTATATACAACATTTGAAACAAATCGGATAATTATACATGAAAAAGCCATTTATCTAAATTAAGAGGGGAATGAGCCCCACATTTCCCCCTTTATAGTTAACCAACGAACCCCCAAAACTAATCACGGAAGCACTTTATCAGAATGAACAAAATTTGAAGCAAATGTGTATTTCTATCAAGAGTTATCGCGTTACATACATTACATACATACATACATACATACAGAACCGGCAGGAACATCAGATCTCAGGCTTTGATAGTCTACAAGAAATTTTCGTTTTTCATAATCAATATTCAGCTTCAAAAATTTTGAAATATTATTTAATCTATAGATTAAACATCTAATAACTTTTTGCACATAAATTTATATGAAATTTTAATTAGACAATTACTTGTTTATAAGAAGGAACATTAAAATTAAATGCGTTTTCTACTATTTTTTAGTAGAAAATGTACTCTTTAAATATAGAAAAATCAAAACATTTACAACATTTGAAAAAAAAAAAAACACTTTTTCATTCTAACACTTGTTACAAATCTCTAAAATATATCTTTTTGGCAGATTTAAATATTAATTGCATTTTTTCTCCAGCGTAAAGTCTGACTTTTTAAATTTATCAGATTTATAAATTATAATGTTGAATTTAAAGCTGTTATGGTCGGAAAATCTTTATACTCTACAAAAGATAAAACTCCTCCCCAGAATTATTATTTTTTTTTTAAATATTACTGATTTGGGCAGAACATATCCCCCAAAATCGCCACAGTGTCTACCCCTGTAGTCCTTGTGAGAAAATGATTAAAATCAAGTAATTAATATTTTAAGATGAATAATTTCACCACTTACAAAATAAAAATGTTTATAAAATAATTACTAGGCGCATTTTTGCGGTTAATTTTTAAATGAAATTCGGCTTTTTGCTTACGAACATGAAAACATATTTACTAAACGAAATGAGAAGATTGCATGGTCATTCACTTGTAATAATAGAAAAAAGACGTTTTTTTTCCTTTCTTCTCATTTGTAAAAGTTTGAATTAATCCCAAGATGACATGTTGCCACCAAAGATGGATAATATAGCAATAAAATTGCATTTCTTAGTATCAAAAGATTATAGGATTTAATTGAATGAATTAAAGAAAACTACATGACACAAAACGTTTTTTTTACAAATACTTCAAAGTTGGTTTTTAAAAATATGGTGTGTTCACTTAAAGACAAGTTAAATTATAAAATATAAATATGCAAATGTGGTAATTTTGTGTAAATTTGCCAATAACATACTTTATAATGTCACATATTTCTTAAAGTTTTTCTTTATTAATGAAAAACTATTTTCCTACTAAATCACAAGACTAAAACCTGTAATTTTGATGCAGTCTGTTATTGGAACAAATACTTATAAAAAGAAAAATAAATTTAAAAAAAAAGAAAAATAGTGCTCCAAGCATAGATTATGAAACACTTTCCAACACATTGAAAATAGTGTAACAGAACTTCAACTTTCGTTTAATCAGGTGAAATATGATACTTGGAAAACGCATAATACATTTCGAAACCAATTTCAGCAGTTACCATCTACAATCGGAAAATATCCAAATTCTTTTGTGCAGCCCTATATATGATCTATAGATTTGTATATATATAATACATAGTATCCAAAAATTTAGTTTAATGAATAAACACATCACACAGTTAAAGATTCACCTTCAGCAATTTCCGTCAATTGAAGGAAATTTACTAGACTCCTTTTGTGCGGTCCTGTATATGATATATAGAATTTATACACACCATGTAATATGTAAAAATTTAGTTAAACTTAAAAACGCAAATCAAAGTTGAAAACGCAATTTCAGCAATTATCTCTCATAGACAACACTGTAGCCGAACTATTTTGTGTATTCCAGTAACTGAACGATGAATGCAATGCACACCATACCTTTCAGTTAGCAGCTTATAGTACACCTCCGTAATTCATAAAATTTTTATTATGTTTAAAACAGTGCAAAATCATTAAAACACATTGCAAACGATTTTCCCCTCTAAACCATTATGTAACGGAATTTTTTTTTACCTTGTAAATGAACAATAAATGCTTTTCAGTAGAGATCGTGCTATAGTAATCATTAATAACATATAAAAAATACAGTACAACCTGAGTATATTTACGAGAGTTAGGGTACAGAAAAGTCATAAACACTTTTCAACTACAGTGGTAGCCAAAAGTGTAGACATTTTTTGAAAGTTTCTTGTTTTTCAAATTTGTGTGCTTGTAGAATATATTAATTTTCACTTAAATACAAACATTTATATATCAAATTGAAGGTAATTTAATGTAGAACTTAATAATAAAAACAGTATTACAATATCTGTATTACAAAAAAAGTTAATAGTAAGATCTATCTTAGATTTGCATTTTTTTAAAGTGATACTTACACAATCAATACTTAGTAGGATAACCCTTATTTTTAAAGACAGCTTCACAGCGTCTTTTTATCAAGTGAACGAGTGTTTGGAGTTCATCTTTCGTAATCACATGGTGCCAAGAATCAATTATAGCTTCACATGGTGCCAAGAATCAATTATAGCTTCAATAAGTTGTCCTTTATTGGATGGACGTTTTTTTCGTACAAGAATTTTGAAACGTCGCCACAAATTTCAATTGGATTGAGATCAGGACTGTTTCCTGGCCATGATAATATATCTATGCCTTTATTTTGAAACCATGCTTTGCATATTTTTGCTGTGTGGCATGGAGCTGAATCCTGCTGAAAAATAAATGGTGCGTTGTTGGGGAAGAGATCCCTGATGGAAGGTATCAATTTTGGTTCCAGGACAGTTTCGATGTATTTTTTGGCATTCAGGATGCCATCAATCACTTGAATTCGGCCCACACCATCTGCAGACATACATGCCCAAATCATGACATTTGTTGGGTTTTTTGTAGTTGCTTCAATGCAATCAGGATGAAGTGCTTCTCCTACTCTACGTCTCACGTATTTTCTACCATCACTACCAAAGAGCGATATTTTACTCTCATTGCTCCAGATTACTTGCTTCCATTGATTTTCTGACCATTTATTGTGTTATTTTGCCCACTTAACTCGTTTTTTGCGTTGCTTTTGATTTAAATATGGTTTTTTCCTTGGAATTCTAGCTTGTAGTCCAAATCCTGATAACCTTCTTCTTATTGTTCTTGAACTTACTGCAATACCCGCTTCATTAATGCACATCTAATGGCATCTGATGAAATTTTTCTATCTTGAAGGCATAGCTGTTTAATTTTGCTATCGGCAGTAGCACTTGTGCCTTTTTTCGGCCTGATTTGGCCTTATTTTCCACTGATTTCGTTTTTTCATAACGTAAACAGAACTTTCGTACACCAGAACAAGTCACTGAACCACCAACTTGTCTTGCAATTGCAGCATAACAGAGGCCATTTTCTCTCAATATGACAATTCGGCTTCTTTTTGTAGATGTCCAATTAGTTCTTCTTGTTGATGACATTGTTTAAAATTAGTTTAATTAAAAAAAGGACTTTAAATATTCAAAAACAGCAATACTCTATTTAATTGTACTAGTATGCCTCATTCCGCAAAATATTTCCACAACAATAACTCTTTTACCATCCAAATAACCTAAACTATAGTTACAGACATTTGATTTGTCCTCAGAAGAGTGTTTCTGATTGGCTAGTTCGCTTTTATTACAAAACACGTCCTTATTCAAAACGATTTGTGTTTGTTTGTTCTACTAAAATGAGCATAACATTTTTTTGTAATACAGATATTGTAATACTGTTTTTATTATTAAATTCTACATTAAATTTCCTTCAATTTGATATATAAACGTTTGTATTTAAGTGAAAATTAATATAATACAAGCACACAAAGTTGAAAAACATGAAACTTTCAAAAAATGTCCAAACTTTTGGCCACCACTGTATGTTGGAAAGAGTTACAAAAAAAAAAAAAACAAGAACTGATTTTCTTATTTTAAATTACATTTTTAGAAAATGTCTAAGAAATTAAAAGTTGATAATTAAATTATGTTTAATCAAAGTCTTGCATTTTGTTTCATTAAATACTTCTTCCAGCAATCATTGAGTGAAATTTGATTTAAAACAATTCGATTATGTTTTAGCAAAGATAAAGTATAAAAGAACATTAATGGAAATAAATTTAAATGATTATAGTAGAATATTTTTTTGCATCTATATTTCAGATTAGTAGTTTAGCCTGTTCAGTGAAATTATTTTTCTTGAAGCAATGTGTCATTTGAAACTATGACTCTTATATAGAGCTCTTAAATAGATTTTTTTTTGTATTCTAGCCTATACTGTCAAGATACAGTCTGTTGAAGCAGAATAAAACACACTTAATGATTAAAATATACATATTGAAATTAAAACTTTATATTATAAAATAAGCTTATTATTTCAATTTATATAAGGAAAAAGAGAGTTTTCACAAATTTTATTAAAAAAATTCCCTATATTTTAAGCCCCACCAGCGGCTGAGAGGTTTCGCTCTCAAAGCTGGTAGACGGAAGGTGCTGGGTTCAAAACCACTGTCGCGCTCGTCGACCTAACCGTTCGGAGTTTTCCGTGGTTTTCTTCGAACCTTGCCGTAAATATGGGTTAGGATCCCTTAGAAAGATCCCCATGGAGGGCACTCCCCCTAGGGCCTATATCCCAAGAGTAGATAATTGATAGTCATAAATCAACGAATCCCTATCTTTTAAGCTATATAGCGTGTCTGCATGCCATTTATTAACTACATTTTCGAATTGTGTAATTCATAATCTCCTCTTCTGAAATAAGTATTTACAAAATACAATCAGAAATATTACGAGTTTAATGCACCTTTTTTTATCACTTTATATTCTCCATCTATTCGCATACGGTTTTTAAAGTCATTTTTTAACGATCTGTAAAATTTAGTATTATCTAATTAACATACAAAGCATTTAAATTTATCATTAAAAAAATATCTCTATCTTCTTTATAAATATAAATCACACTTGCTTTTGAATGGAAATGTAATAGTTATATCACAAAATGTCTTTTATAAATATAAGCTACTCATCTACCATTCATCTACTAAATACGTTTGACATGGTTTCTTTAGTTTATTTGCAAACATCATAAGCTGTTTTAAGATCTTTTACGCCAGATATTACATTGGTTTTATACCAGAAATATAAAATTTAATTACCACTAAGAGAAGGGTGTGTCTATTAAACTTTGATGTACGTGAAAACATTATGTAATAACTAACGATCCAAGAGGTAATTAACTGGCTTCATAAATAAATTACAGCGCATTAGAGGAAATATAAATAGAAATTAGGTAAAATAAAGTAAGATATTTAACTAAATCCAACTAGCGGAAGATGGAACACGAAAAAGTAACATCATAGTTAATAACTGATAATTTTTAGTTTTACAAAAGATCGTAAATGCTTTATCTTCTCAATTTAGATTTTATTTTATAAATATCGGCAAAATTATAGTTTTAAACCATTTAGTTTCTACAAACTTACAATTCATTACTTCTTTATTGTCACTAACGTAGTCTGTAATTAGTCAATAATGTAATCTATAATAAGTCAATAAAGCAGCCTATAATGAGTCAATAAAGCTTAAGAATTTTATAATACACGAATGTTGTGACGAAAGCGTTCTTTAAATGTTTAGGCAACTCGCAGACTTATTTTTTAACCCTTCTTAACAACTTGGCTTTGACTGACTTTAAAGTTTTAATTAATCTTTGTTAATGACTGTGAACTTGAATTAAAAACATATACCTAATAACAGTGTAGCTAAAAAACAAAATACCACAATGGACAATCATCAACTCATTCAATTTTTTAGAAGAATATGTATTGCAAAGAAAACCACATTATTACATTTCTTACTTAAACTTTCAGTAATAAAAGTGTACTTAATGTTTAATTTAATTAAATTACAAAATATTTATATAATTCCAGTATATTTAACCGTTTCACTCTTCGACATGTTTTGTAGAATAAATTGTTTATAACTCATAATTCAATAATTAAGTTTCATTTCATATCAATTTGTATCAAAGCATCAAATTTATATTCAAAGCTCTTCAAAAAAATTTCACCGTATATGAAAATGAATCATGCTTACAGCAAAAAAAAAAAAAAAAAAAAAAAACATTTGAAAAGTATTTTTCAGAGAATATTGCTATAATGATGATTAGAAAAAAAGTGTCTGAAAAAAATATTGCGATTAGTTAAAAGCTTATTATTACTAGTGTTTAAAAAAATGGATAAAATATTTTTTTTTTTTGTAGCGCCTTTATTAAATATTAAAAAGACAAAAATTTCATTATCACTTTTAGAATACTGTTAAATCCTTTTGCAATAAATGAAGTGGGACATTTTTAATACAAAAAAAAAATGCTAAGATGTCGTTAATGAAATTGTAGTATGATATAGGAAAAAAATACACATTTTAATTTTTGAAACGTTATATAACTATTTAGGGCTGTTCAGTGGCTACTAATTGTTAACTAGGAGAAGACTTTTTATTTATTTTTGAGGAGGACCTACAGGAATCGACAGTGAGCATAGACTTAATGATCAATATTCACCCGCCATTGGTGCATCCTGTTCCTAGTGAATGCAAAACAAACACGGATGGGCTTCCTCCAAACGCTTTGCCAACATAAGAAGTTTGGCCAACTCCCCCCTTATTTTACCATGAATTCACAGTCAAATCACGGACTTCATTTCCTGGTGGCTTGTGTATATCTGGTTACGACAGCAATCATAAAGACATGAAGCCTGAAGGGACCAAGAAACATCGGGCTCGGTATGAGAGCCGTAAGTTAATGACCTGCGTATAACGAACTATCCCTTTCTTAGAAATATCGTTTAAAGGAACTTGAAGAAGAATTAGAAAAAACAACTGGAAAAACTTAGGATTATGTGAAGTAAGAAGAAAGATGAGACCATTGATGTTTGCAGCGGGTATGTACTATACTACAGAGGCACAAAAGATTGGAAAAACAAGTGTTGTATGATTTCTGATTAATAAAAAGTGGAAAAAGCACGTCGTAGAATATGATAGTGCATCGGTCTGTGTTACAACGTTAGTTATACAACTGTCAAGAAAATACAAGAGACAATTTATCCAAGTTTATGCACCAACAATATGCTATACTGATGAAGAAGCTCAAGAATTCTGTGAAGAAGTAGTTCAATGAATCAGAAGGGAAAATACAACATGGAATTAATAATTGGAAATGGGAATGCTAGAATCGAAAAGAAAAGGAAAATTGAGTTATCAGTAGGAAATCATGGTTAATGGTTAAGAAACGAACAAGGAAACAGTTTGATTGAGTTTGCACAATGTAATCAGGTGTATATCATGGATTAATATTTAGAGAAAAACTCACAGAGAAAAGGGACATGGAGAAGTGCAAATGGCGCAACACGCAAAATAAACTGCATCATGACAAACAGAAAGCATCTTATTCAATATTGCAGTGCTTTCAATAACTTCGATACGTGAAGTGAATGCATTTAACTCCTAAAATAGAAAGAATGAAGCTTTTCCAAAGCTTTAAGAAATCCATTGATATTATAAATCCACAGAAACATAAAGACATATTTCATTTGGAATTTAAAAACCGTTTCGGAGAATTGAGTCATTTTTTAAAGTGTAGTATGATGTTAGAGTAGTGAACAAGAAACTAACCCATGCTGTACAAGAAATTTTAAAGGAGATAGTCAGTGAGGCACAAGTAAGGCAGACAAAGAAAATAACAGAAGAAACATGAAGGTTGATGAAGTCATTGAGAGAATTTAAAAGGAAGTAAAACGGTCCCAAATAAAGAGTTGAATATGCATAATTAATTGAAAAGGTAAGAAAGTGCATTACAGAATATGTCAGAAAATTTAACTGTCATCTTGTGAATAAAGATCCAGAAGATAAGAGAAATTTAAAATCAGCTAACCGCAAGCTGAATGCTGGAAGAAAAATATTTTTGAACTGAAGAGATTAAATGGTACAATCACCAAAATCAATAAGGAATTCGTAAATATTGTCCAAAAATTCTATAACAATCTATATAAATGTGAAGATAAAAAAAAGCAAACTACCTGATCAGAGACAAAAACATAAGACATAACTGAAGTTGAAGAGATAATATCAGTGATAACAGATGATGTTTCACAAGACATTAGATGTGTAAAAAAAGATAAATGCTCTGAAGATGGAATCACAATTGATCTTAAAAAAGAAGAAAGAGAACAATTTGAAAAATTCTGGCCATACAGGTTTCCAAACGTACAGAGAATTTAGATCGACCAAAAGACTGGAATAATGTTGTGATGGTGCTACTTTACAAGAAAGGAGATAAGGAAAACTTTAAAATCTTACGTCCGATTAGCTTACTGTCAGTGCAGTATACCATTTTTACCGCAGTATTAACGACAGGACTTGAATTACAGTCCGAGACTCCCCTCGACCTGGAGAACAAGCTGGATTTCAAAGTGAATTAAGCACAATGGATCATATTTAAACAGTAAAGGAACTCATACAGAAACATAAGGAATATAATTTACTTATATTTACTTATAATTTGTTTTTATTGATTATGAAAGACGCATTTGCCAATGTGTACAAATCAGCAGTAGTAAAATCTCTGGAGGACTTCGATATAAATAAACCTTACATGAATACTATAAGGATTTACAAGAAAGCAACAGAAACCATCCGTTTGGAGAGAGAAAAAGCAATGATGAAGCTTGAAAGAGTAGTTAGAGAAGGAGAATATTCCGCCTAAGCTTATACTGCTGTATCAGAAAATATTTTCAAGAACTCGATTGGGAAAACAAAGGAATTAAATAAAATGGGGATTACCTAAGTCATCTCTGGTTTCCTGACGACATTATAATTTTCAGTATCAGCCCTGAAGAACTGGAAGATGTGTTAAAAGATTTGGAAGAAGCTAACATTAACGTGGGATTAAAAAAAATTGGAAAAGACTAAGGTGCTAAGACTTGGTAATTAAGGTAATTCATTTGCACCCAAAAAGAAGATTTTCTAAAATATCACTGAGAATAAGGAAGTGCTGCCAGGAAGTAACATGGGACAATAGGATCATGAATGAAATCAACAAAAGAGTAAAAAATGGATGGAGTGCTTTTGAAGAGAACAATATTATTCTGAGTAGTAACATCTCTCCCTGCATGAAAACAAAAGTGTTAACCAATGGGTTTTGCGTGCACTTACTTATGGAGCGGAAACGTAATTTCTACCAAAACGATTGTTACAAACAACACAGAAAAGTTTGGAAAGATGTATGCTAGGCAAAATAACTAGAAAAGTCAAAAAAAGGTTAACTTGGATAAAAAGTCAGGCGAAGGTTTTTGACATCATCGAGAGAGAGTTAAACGGTTGAAAATGAATAAGCTGGACACATTGCAAGACGACATGAAAATAGCTGGAGTACAAACACCCTACGGTTGTATCCCAGAGAGATAAAACGACCAAGAAGATGCTGTTAGTTACGATGGAGTGACGAAATCAAAAAAGTGCCTTGAGATTGCCAAAGCACTAGACAAAAAACAAGTCTCGGGGATAGTTACATCAAGCAGTGGATTCAAAAAAGTTGTTGTTGTTGTTGTTCATGATGGTGATATAATTGCTACACATAGAACGAAATATGACACCATGTTAGCAAAAATAAATAAATGAAGTGATTGCGAAAATGTTTAAAATTTAGTTGACATAAAAGGATTCACATTAAATTTTCCCCTTTTTCTTTCATTGCAAAAATGACAAGCAATACACATCACATATTTATATAATACTGAGTTTTTTTTACGAACAGTATGTGTTTCAATATATCATGAATCTGTAAAATCGCTTGGAAAAAGGATGGGTTTTTTGGGGCAAATATTAGTTTTGCTAATTGAACTGGAGATATAGTTTATCATTCTAATAAATCCGTCTAAGTCTGATGCTTTTAGAAATTGACGTAAACACAAACGATTAAAATAGAACGTTTTCAAATTTTGTAATTTTTTACAATTGCGTTATATTAAAAAATAAAATATGAAGTGGATTATTTCTTTTAAAAAAATCAATAGTTTAAGTTATTAGCGCTCAAAATAAAAATGATGCGATTTTTTATATTACTGTGCAATAAAAAATAAGACTCATTGAAAAATGCATCGTAGTCGTTTAAAAATAGATAGAAAATATATTATGAATTATTTGTTGACACATACATTTTATATGGAGTCTTTTAGGAGTAAATTTAAAATTTGAATTATGGGTTTGGACGAAGTATGCTCACTTGTAATAACGAAATTTTTCTGACGATTATTTCTGTATATTTAGATATAATGCTGGATGTTTGGTGCAGGTAATTTTATAATTAGGGTTATCTAATATTTACTTTTCTAAATTGTTATACACAAGTTCATCACGAAATGAAAAAATTGAATTTTTCATGAAGTGATATTATAAGCAGAGAACAGTTGACTTTATTGCTGCTGCTCCTGCTGTGTGTGCTTCAAAACCTTACTCGAGATAATTCGTCAAATTCAGCCGTTAAAACAATAACGATAATATATTTATGACTATACCTGTTAATATTACTAGCGTTTTTAACAGATCATATCTTCAATCTTAAACCTTATAAGTTTAATGAAGTTTCCACCAAATTATCTGAGTTTCTGTATGAAAATGTGTAACTTGTAATTCTGCAACACAACGTATTTTTTATCTAGTGGTTTAAACAAAAAAAAATTGCACAAATATGACATAATAATTAATACAAAATTAAAATATGTTTTCTTACATCATATATTTATAGCCTTGGTAACCTAAATTAAAGATCTGACTAGAAAAAAAGAGAAAAAAAAATGGATAGATTAGTTTTATTTGCTATTCTATCTAAATATCAATAATGGAATTTTTTCCAATGAAAGGCTTTTAATGGAGGTTTTTTGTAGTTTTAGTTAATTACAAATGATACTTCTTTTGTTCAATTAAACTATTTCTACTTTATTTTTCATAAGATTTTACACAGTTACTGATAAAAGTTCCCTTTGATTTTTTAAATGACATTAAAAAGATAAAACACTGTTAATTTTTTGCGAAATATTGATCAAATAATGAAGTTTCAGAGATAATTAAAAATATTGAAAATTATGCTCCTGGAGATGATATTTATATCTATAATTGTTTTAATATATTTACATGAAAATGTGTTAACGATTGTTAACTCTTGCAAATAATGGAAACTATAGACTACTTCACGTAGAGTAAATACAGTTGCTGTGACCTCCCTAGAAGTCACAAATTTTGCAATGACAACTGGAATATAGCTGTGACATCACAGAACGTCACGAATGTGGCATGACATTTGTGACAAATGCACCAAACACTGTGACATAATTACAAATACTGTAAACAATTTAAGAATATAAAAGAAAACTCGTAAATATTTCTTAATTAGACATCCTCATTCTTTCGGTGGTATTTTTTTAAAAATTCAGAAAAATGTGGCAATAATTTAAAAATAAAATAACATTCAATACGTTTTTATAAGAAGTCAATAACTGATGCGTTGTAAAAAGATGGAATAAACTTATCCATTACTAAGGAAAAATCTTATAGAAAGTATATGTACTTCTAAGAACTTTAATGCATTTTTTTAAGGAATAAACTAGCTGTGTGGCAACCCAATATGTCGCAATTATACATTGCATGAGATCTCTCCATTCCTTGTGGGAAAAATAATCCAATATTATTATACATTTACAAAACATACAACATCAATTTTATAAAATACTAACTTGCAAGTAAAAAGTAATATTTAGAATGTAGATTAAACAGAAATTGCGAAAATTACACTTTGCAGATTACGTGAATTTTGATGCAAAACTTTATTTGTCAAAAGTATATTCGTCTTTCAAGATATTTTTTTTAATTTCGTAGCAACATTACGTCACTTTGACAAACTTGAAAAAAAATCGCTTTTTATATAAAATACAAAATGTAATTTTCATCCGATAACCATTTGATATTTAGCGCATTTGTGAAACGTGTTAATCGCGATCTTTCGAAAATAAATAATAACAGTAGAGAAACTTCAAATATTATGGAATACTATTTACGTTTGAGGCAATATCACAGATCGATATTCTTTAAATCTTGAAAACTGAATACATTCTCAAACTTCAACTATCTGTGACTCGTTATTTGTCGCCGAAAATCATTTTACGAAATTTCATCACATGCAAACAAATACTAATAATGAAATAAATTTTTGGAGGATATTATGAGATAGTCGGGTAATATGAAATAGATGCTTAAAAATGAAGAAAACTAACAAAATTTGGAAAAAATACAGATTTTATAGTACAAAGGGAGCCTGATTAAACTAAAATATTTAGTTAGTCAGTTACTATAGTTTAGTTGTCATCCACAAATCAAAATATAAGGATAGGTCTCTGCGACAGTTACATTTGAGGGTATACAATACTGGTATTCCATGTAACACGATCTGGCGATTTGGAAAAGAATACACTCAGTTTATTGTCAAGAATCATGAACTGAAAAACGAGCCTTAGATGATAAACTGTTACTATTTGGCTGTACATCATGATTAGTTTCAATGGAAAAATATTATTTCTAATAATGAATAAAAATATTGAAAAGTTACCTCCTGAAGTTTTTCAAACTCGCAAAACAAATATTTATTCACACAACGTCCTGGCCCCACCAGTGGCCGAGAGGTTTTGCTCTCAAAACTGGTAGACGGGAGGTGCTGGGCTCGACCAAATCGCGCCCGTCTGCCTAATCTTTCTTAGTTTCCTGTGGTTTTCTTCGAACCTTGGATAATTTTGCTTAAATACGGGTTAGGTTCCCTTAGAAAGACACCCCCCCCCCCCACGGAGGGCACTCTCCCGTCGGGCCTATGTCCCTCGTGTAGATAATCGGCCGTCATAAATCACCAACCATCAACCACAACGCCAACCAGAACACTATTGGGCTAGGTCACATGTTCGAAAAATTTCGATTAGTGGGTCATTTTGGGTCACCATGGGTCACCATGGGTCAGGGCCAAGCTAATTGTATGTAAAAAACGGTTCAATTGATTTTGACTAAGTTTTGTATTCTACCATTTTCGGGCACGAGAAGACTATTGGGCTGGGTCTCATGTTCGAGAACTTTCGATTAGTGGGTCATTTTAGGGTCAATGCGGGTCAAGTTACTTTTATTTAAAAAAAGGCTGAGACTATTTAGACTAAATTTTGCACCCTATGGTGTTAGGGACGAGAAGCTTGTTGTGCTAGGTCACATGTTCTAGAAAATTCTATTAGTGTGTCATTTTGGTCATGCTTCATTACCGGTCAAGCTATTTTTAATCTTAAAAACGGCTATGAGTATTTGAACTAAATTTAGTATCCTACATTTTTAGGGAACGAGAAGACTTTTGGGCTAGGTCACGTGTTCAAGAAATTTCGATTAATGGGTCATTTTGGTCATGGGTCATTATGGGTCAAGCCATTTTTATCTTAAAAACGGCTCAGACGATTTGAATTAAATTTTGTATTCTAAGGTTTTTGGGCACGAGAAAATCATTGGGCTAGGTCACATATTCTAGAAAATCCGATTAGTGGATCTTTTTTGGGTCACAGTGGGTCAAGCAAATTTTATCTAAAAAAGGCTCAGACTATTTTGAATAAAGTTTATATTCTAAGGGTTCGAGAAGACAATTGGTCTTGGTCACATGTTCGAGAAAATTTGATTGGTGAGTAATTTTTATTATGGATCATTATGCAAGCTATTTTTATAAAATGAAAGGCATTATAGTAATAATACAGAGAAAAATATATAGAGTTGAACTCAAAGCTAATTTTGACAGAGTATAGTTCAGTCTTCTCTGCTCGTTTAAATAAATACAGCATCTTCTTTACGATAAGTTTGGAAACATAATTCACATGCACGTGTAAAAAGAATAAACTTTAATGCGAATAACGCGCCAAATTGATAATAAAAATTCCTACGTTTTTAAGCAGACAGTTATGTCTTTCTGTCACTACCGAAACATTTTTTATACTTTTATAAATTAAATAAAAGATCAGTAGCATTAAATGCCCTATACATCAAATATAAATTAAATCATTTTTTTTAAAAGTATTTTATTGATTATCTGTCAGTTTTAATTTTATTCTCAACTTGAAAGACACTTCCAATCTAATAAAAAATGACTAAAATGAAGAAACTTTGAAAATTGAATTATGGAAATTTATACCACAATTTAAAAAAGTCTACCAAGAGGATTTAATTAATTAAAAAATGTAGTTTAATCAGGAAGTTAAAATAGAAAATTATTTTCAGCAAATTGACAAATAAATTTAAATCTATTTTTTGAACAATGTCATTCCTTTTACGTTGATAAAAACTGCATTTTGATTATTATTCTCCTTGCATCGGATGCAAATTTTCTCTCTCTTTAGATTGCATCTATTGTGACATTGAATTAAATATATAATTAAATTATTCTTTTAGGATTCAATTCCTGAGTATAACGTTTACTGCGCTACTCTACCACATAATAAAGGCGGAAAAAGAAGTGATATTTTCAGAAATTCTAATTTAAAAACTTAGACATAATGCTTTTAGTAGCTGTTGCAATGTAATTATTAATTACTTTAACATATTCAATGTAAAAGGATTTATTTGTATTTAATCTAATATTAACTCTATTGACTAATATAGAAATGTTAAATATTTAGAAATGTTTTTAGTGAGTATTGCATTTAGAAAAAACTAAACAATTTATGTTCATAAAGAATATAATATTTAATGTGAATTTTAGGTGTAATTTTTTAGTGTTATTTTTCAGTGAAAATTATACACTAGAAATTAAATAACAATATATTTTTATTATATAACATACTCCAAAGTGTTCCATATTTCAGCTATGCTGCATCTACCTTTAAGGAAATTAAAAATTAGAAGAAATTTATTATCCTTAAAGTAATGAAAAGGTCTATATTTAAAAAAAAACAAGTACAATAATTTTAAAGAATGCTGAATACTTATAGTTTGCCTTTTGTATTGCAAGTATATATGAGTTTGGTTTACTTATATTATGTATCAACGAAATTATTCACAGATAATGTTATACTCAGATTACGAAATTTGAAATTTCCTATCAATTTTTTTCTTTATTCTAAAATTATTATCAGCTTTTCAATCATTAAAAATTCTTTACCGTAAAATATAGCTATGAAACTAAATATGAAAGTCTGTTCAACAGTATTAGCAAATTACAAGTAATTTATCTTTTCTGATTTTTTTTTTAAAGGAGATTGAAAAAATTATTTTTAAATAAATCTGTTCTTACAAGAATGTTGTCTTTGAATTAAGATTTAATTCTCTATCGGTATTTAGCATTAAAAATTATCCATAGAGGCGTATGCAGATACTAAATTCTAAATCTATTATCATCATAATCACTTATAAAATCGGCTTAAAATGTTTAAAAAAATACACGTACTCCATAATATTCCTTATAGAGAACTAATCATTTGTTTTAAAGTATTTTGTATTTAAGAAATATTAGCATATGGTTATTTCATCTAATTAATTAGTCAATGTATAAAAAACAAAGGCTTAAAGAATATAAACGCTAATAGAATTTCTACTCTGATTATTTCAATATAAAATAGTATTTACATAAAAATGCATAGACTTATTATCGTATGACAAATTATCGCGAAACAGATAAAATAACCTGCTTGCATAACATATAGAACCACGATTATTATTTGTATATCTTTTAAATTTCAATTAGGGTAGTATTCTGCAAAAATATTCTTACTTTTTTTATTATTAATTCTAAGAAAATACTATAATAAAAAACACAGTATTAAAATTTAAATACTGATTGAAAAAACTTCATGAATATTATAAAAATAGAAATGCATACAAATACACTTTAAGATTATAATGAAGATTAATGACTAGCAAAATTTTCTTTATTCGGTATCTACTTAAGTTTCAGTAATTTCCATTGAGTAACTCTGGCTGTTATATGATAAATTACATTAAAGAAAACTTAAGTAAGCTTTGAGGAAAAAAGCTTTAAAAACATTTTTCTTTTGGTTAGAATTTTTAAGAAACTTGTGAGACCACGATTATTACCAGTTTTTATTTTCTTTAGGTATACTTTATGGCCTTATTAAAAAGTTTTGCATTTAATTCTATTTTTTTTTCAATTTTTATACAAGTATATTTCTTAAGTTCTTGGTAAATACATTGTTTTCAACATTTTTATCCTGTTTATATATAAGAATTCATCAAATGCGCACAAAATGTAGCAGATATTTTCATCTAATAAATGGTTTAAATAGGTTGGTAATAATGGTTATAATAAGTTTAAACTATTCAAATAAATTATGTTTATTACATTACATTATTCAATTACATTATGTTAATATTTCAAAATACCGTCTTTTAATGTCAAAAGCTAATTCCATAGTATTTCTTACACAGATCTATATAAAACTAACCAGGAAACATAGAAATAATGAGAAATTACATATAAAATCTTCTGGATAATATATAGCGCAAAATATTGCAATGGTGATATAATCACAAAAATCAAAACAGTATTGTGGCGAAACATCGTATCATATATCACTACATAGTATAAAACAAAGTCGCTTTTTCTGTCCCTATATCCCTATGTACGCTTAAATCTTTAAAACTACGCAACGGATTTTGATGTGGTTTTTTTTAATAGATAGAGTGATTCAAGAGGAAGATTTATATGTATAATAACCATATGTTTTGCTTTGTAATTTCAGATAAATCACTACATAGTATAAAACAAAGTCGCTTTTTCTGTCCCTATATCCCTATGTACGCTTAAATCTTTAAAACTACGCAACGGATTTTGATGCGGTTTTTTTTTATAGATAGAGTGATTCAAGAGGAAGGTTTATATGTATATCCATTAAATAGTGGAGAAATACTGTTATTTTTGAGGTTTTTAATGTGATGTCGTAAATAATTTCATTTTTTTCGCTTATACATTGCAAACGCAGGCTGAACCCTACAAGATTTATCAAAATAATATACTAATCACTACATAGTATAAAACAAAGTCGCTTTTTCTGTCCCTATATCCCTATGTACGCTTAAATCTTTAAAACTACGCAACGGATTTTGATGCGTTTTTTTTTAATAGATAAAGTGATTCAAGAGGAAGGTTTATATGTATAATAACCATATGTTTTGCTTTGTAATTTCAAATAAATCACTACATAGTATAAAACAAAGTCGCTTTTTCTGTCCCTATATCCCTATGTACGCTTAAATCTTTAAAACTACGCAACGGATTTTGATGCGGTTTTTTTTTAATAGATAGAGTGATTCAAGAGGAAGGTTTATATGTATATCCATTAAATAGTGGAGAAATACTGTTATTTTTGAGGTTTTTAATGTGATGTCGTAAATAATTTCATTTTTTCCGCTTATACATTGCAAACGCAGGCTGAACCCTACAAGATTTATCAAAATAATGTACTAATTATTGTACACATTAAAAAGGTCTACAGAAAACACAAAGAGATGAAGGTTTTCAAGGTTAACCCGAAGCAAAGCGAGGCAGGGCCGCTAGTAAAGAAGTAAATAATTGAGGTATTTGAATTTCTGCAATGTATCAGTGGTGAAAAGATGCACAACAGTGGGCCGGTTGTCACCACTAAATTTTAATATTATTTTTCGCCTTATAAAATTCCAGAAATTATATCATTAAATTAAACGAAGAATACTATTAAAATTTAGTTGTGACAGACAGCCCAATGCTGCGAAACTTTTCCACCATTGTCTTGTATGTTCCTTGAAAATCTCATTTAAACCATTCAAAAATATTTTCAAAGATACAAATTCAAAACTAACAAATATTATTTTGTCGCTATTATAAACAGAAGACATTTTTCAGATACGGGGTAATAGCATCTTAGCGAAGAGATATGAAAAATATTGCCAAGTGCTTTTTAGCTCACAGGCTACCAAAGCCTGAAAGCTAATGTGCCCGCCGGTTCTGTATGTACGTAACGTGATAACTCTTGATAGAAATAACCGTTTTGCTTAAAATTTTGTTCATAGGTTCATTGTAATAAGGCGCTTCCCTGAATTGTTTTGTTGGTTCATTGGTTAGGTATAAAGCGGGTAAACGGGGGGGTTACGTCCCCTTAATTTAGATAAATGAGTTTTTCATGAAGAATTATCATATTTTCGTCAAATTTTGTATATAGGTTCATTGTGATAAGGCGATTTTCTGAATAGTATTGGGGGATCATTGGTTAAGTATAAAGGGGGGGACCGAGGGGCTAACCCCCTTAATTTAGATAAATGGGTTTTTCATGAAGAATTATCCAATTTTCTTCAAATTTTGTGTATAGGTTCATTTTGATAAGGCTTTTCCCTGATTTGTTTTGGAGGTTCATTTGTTAAGTATAAAGGAGAAAAGGGGGGTAACCCCCTTCCCTTAATTTAGATAAATGGGTTTTTCATGCACAATTATCTGATTTTCTTCAAATTTTGTATATAGGTTCATTGTGATAAGGAGCTTTCCTGATTAGTTTTGAGGTCATTGGTTAGGTATAAAGGGGTCACGGGGGGAAAGTCCTCCCTCCTTAAATTAGATAAATTGTTTTTCATGCAGAATTATCTGATTTTCTTCACATTTTGTATATAGGTGTATATTGTAAGATGGCGTTTCCCTGATTAGTTTTGGTGGTTCATTGGTTAATTATAAGGGGGGAACGGGGGGCTGATCCCCCTTAACGTATTGTCGATTCTTTTTATTTTTCGACGGGTTTATTTCAAATTCTTTGAAATAGGAGTATTATATACAATTAGTGTGAATAACCTGTCAGCTCAATGTCCTTAGTTTAACTGAGCAGTTTTCTTTTTATTAATACTTTTAGTCATACAATTTCTGACTATAGCATTAACTCTATGAAGGTTGGCAGTATTTTATTTATACCACTATATTTTTTTTTCCAAACTGCCACATTCGCACCAGAACTTTTGCATAAAACTTTGCTTTTAAAATGCACGTGAAGAAAAGCATTTATTTATTTTCAAATCAATTTGTCTGTAACTGCTGGTGGTAGTCAATCATTACAGCACTTTAGCAACAGAATTACTTTTCCCTTAAAAGCGTTAACTGTTAGAGGTTAAAAAGAAAATATCACACGTATTGGAATAAACGCTAAAGGTTCTTAATGAAAGCTTCTCCTTCTCATAAAACCTCTAACAATGTGATACAAGCCTGGCTATTAGAAATATTTCAAACATTTCCATTTACTTAGACAAAAAAATATACATCTTTCATATTTCATGTGTTTCTTAAACATGAATTTGGAGATGCTTTCAATTTGAGACAATGCTATCAAATTTATTTAATTAATTTTTCAACATTTTAAAAACTTATTCCGACTTCACTATGAGCAAAATCATATTAAAATTTTATTTGGAATACATTCTCTAATAAAATATACAAAGAAGTATAAAGTAATTAATATAAAACAACATTCTCGAATAAATCACTTACATTTCAGAAAACTATATTCTTACTCTTATGAAAATTAATTAAAATTTATTTATATATTTTAGAAAACCTTTTTACAGTTTTATATTTTTCGAAATAATACAGGTTTTTGTTTTACATAAAAATTTTCATCAAAATGTGATTTACAGAATCGAAGCATTTTCTTAAAAATAACGTAATTAATTAAAGTTTAAAAATATAGAAATTTGTCTAAGTAAATATTTTTTAATCGCTTAGAATTATTTTATTAGAAAGTAGCAGTAATGATACATCTGTTAGATAAAGAATTTAATTTGTGTACACTGTTAAAAATCTATATCATACTGTCCCGCCATTCAAACTTTATATATATATATATATATATATATATATATATATATATATATATATATAAAAACAAGTTGGAAATTGTACGTCAAACGTTACAAACGAGGTGCGTTCGTACTATAGCTAGTTATATAAATATTCAGATCGTGATGATTTTTAATTCTGCGAAATGAATTATATCGTCTGTAGATTAATTTCTGTCATAAAATAAGTATCTCGGTCGCTTGACGATTAAACTTCGAAAGCTCCTATAAAAATAAAGCACCAATTTAAAAAAAAAATCAAATTTCTTAATAAATATTTTTATTAATATTTTCTAAAGTTTTGACTCGATTTAAAAAAAAATTGAAATGTCTCGACAAAATTCTGCAAAGATAATATATCTTAAATTTCAAAGCATTCGATTGGGTAGTTTTTGCGTTGTTATATGTGGACGGACGGACAGACAGACGGACGGACGGACCAGACGACGACAATATGTGCTACGTATTTATATAATTATGAAAGCACCTAAAAAGTGTACATGGCAGTAATTTAACTCTATTATCAGCAATGTGAATGTTTCAAATTATGGTCAAGTAACCGTATATACATATATATATATATATATATATATATTTCACTGACATATTAAAACAAACTTGAAATATTAAAATGTTTATCACGAAAAGTCTTACAATTCTACTTTCATTAAACACTTTCTATAAGTTTGTACTAAGAAATTCACAATTGGACATTTTTCTGAAATTTACCAAATATATAAAACTTGAAAAGCATTACTCTAAAAACTCTAAAAACGACATTTTCAAAACTGAGCAAAAAATATTCAAATCTGAGTATGTCGCATAGTCAAAATGGTTTCGAATCAAAATTACTCAAGTTTGAAACATGTATATACTCATTTCTGAAAACATGCACACCCTCAAAAATAAAACATCATGTTCTCATATTTGAGTATGTCCATGTTTCAAAAATGATTATGAACTGACTACTATGTGCTCATTTTTGAGTATTTCGATGTTTCAAAAATGAGTTTGAACTGATTCTAATCATTTTTGAGTATGTCCATGTTTCAAAAATGAGAATGAACTGACCGCTATGTGCTCAGTTTTGAGTATGTCCATGTTTCAATTTTCTGATTATTTCTGGTAATTCAGAATTGAAAGCATTGGGTTCTCATATTTGAAACAAAAAATTTCTAACAAAATTAAAACATCGATTTACTCAGATTTGAAAGTGTCATTTTTCTCAGTGTACAAGTTCAAATATGGAAGAGAAGTAATTTGTTGGGATTTTTCTCTGCAGAAATGTTTTGCTCTCTATAGTGCATTAATATATATTTAATAATGTGACATTATGCTTTAAATACAATATATATATATATATATATAGATAGATAGATATTAACTGTGATTGTGAATACAATTCTTTGCAGAAAAAAAGAAATACAGAGAGATTTGTCGGATATCTTCTTTTTAAATACAAACAATAAATGTTATATCTAAAACTTTATTTCCATCTACAATAATATTATCTATAGAAATTCAACTTTAATAACCTTATATAAGATATATATTCAGTACCATACATTAAGTATAGGACTGTCGAAATAAAACTTTACCAACTCAGAAGACTCTGTAGGACTTCGTATGTTTATAATGGCACAAAAGTTTGGAAAATATATACATCAGATTATTCACTCAAACTAAGGTACTTCTACCAAATACGGTCATTTTCTTAATTAGGCCATCAAACTATATCTTGAAGGGACCGGTCTCGTGCAGAAAAATGGCCGTACATACTTAACTGTTTATGAGTCCTTGACATGTATGGACGATTCAACCACTACCGATACCGGCTTTGTCGTCATTTTCGGACAACAGAGCCTTTCGACACGTCGTCGTTAAAAACAGTACGGAATCTTGCATATGAAATAAATTATTGATTGAATTTTACAATTTCTGAATGATGTTCGAGATAATTTAACCATCTTTTACAATGTATATGGAAATATTCTGTATTTTTAATTCTGTTTGTATTTTAAAGTAAAATATGTGAAAAACAGAAATCCCCTAATAAGGTCAGGCACTATAAATATTGGACTCACCTAGGAATAATTCATTTTCAACGTATATTATCATTACGAAAGCTAATTAAACTTTTTATGTGTCAATATTTGCAGAAAACTATGGAATATATCAAACGGTGGTAAGGAGAGTTCAATAGAATGAGAAGTAAATGGAATCAGTAGTTTTGGTTCTTCGAAACGGCATGCCTGTAAATAGAGCAGCCACAGAATATTGTATTATAAGGAGAACTCTTTATTTGGTTCTATTTTGGTGTAATACCTGAAAAATATCTATTAATTAAAGTTAAATCATACATTAAAAAATTATGGCCATATTTAAAACACGTACTCCTAATGAAGCCCCTTTAAAATGTCATGTTTTTAACTCTCCTGGCCACTATTAATTAGCAACAAGTATGATTTAATATTGTATAAATATTTATACATAAAACATACAGCAACATTTAAAATGCTAATTCTGATATAACACTCTTTATTGTGATCTGTAACCTTAACGTGGCCTTATTTGGTGCAGATACCTTATATAAAAAATTTTACAAAAATATTCTCTGTATGATCTTCTGCCAGCGGAATACTCTGTACACAGAAGCGATGTTCTCGTCATACTGCGCGAAATTTTTACTAAGAAGAACTTTGACTTTTAAAGTGAACATTCTGAATCAATGAACTTGAAATACTTCCTGTGCTACCGTCGCACCCGGACAAATACGCCGTTGCAAAGCTGCATCATCTTGAGATGCTTTCCCAAATTCGAAGAAAGTCATTTTCTATTGGATCAAATCGTTGTCTTTGGATAGTAACCTTGTTTTTTTTGCATAATCATCCGTGTTTTCTGTTTCTTCCAATGCCTCACAGATCTACATTTCTAAATAGATATATTGTCCCCGTTCACAATGATAAATTTTCAATTAAGCATAACATATTGATTTTTAAAGATACAAATATGAATGCTTTCGTAGTGGTTTCTTGCAACAAAAGGAAAAAATAGTAATCGGCTAATTTTGACTGAGTACAATTTACAGAGTAGTATGAAAAATGTAAACAATATGTAATATGAAAACTTTTGGAAATTAATAGCAGGACTATTTCATTGACATGATATTATTTCCAACGTTGTTTTGAAAACTTTTGTATTTTACAGCGCGTCTATATCACCATTAGAAAAAGATAGAGCTCTTTCTACCTTTTCGGACGTGCTCTGTATATTTCTGATGGTAATCTCGCTCAGTCGCAAAAATGTGATAATTATCTCGAATCATTTCGTGCGAGATTCCACTGTCCTAGACGTTAAAAAAGAACAGCAAAATGTCAGCAGCTAATATTTCGGCATAACAAATGTATGTAAGGGTCTATCATTGGATTGAAATTTCAGGCTGCAAAATGGTAGGATATATTGAGTTTTAGATTGCTTGTGTTTTATAGCGTAAGAGAATTTCATTATGCAAGAGTATACTGCGTATCATTTGTAATATTTGATGTTATGTATTTTATTCTATGTTTGCTTCAATTTACCTCTGCAAGTTTTCAACCTTATTCATTTCTTATGAAATTAGCATTATAGCTTACGAGCTCTGTAAAGAGCTACATTTTGTACATGATTCCAAATATTTTTCTGTATTATCCCTTTAAACGTCGAGTTCGTATAGTTTTCTTTCTCATTTTATCAAGTTTTAGCTATTTTTCAGAATAAAAATGTTGAATTTTGATACTATATTATAAATTTTATTTTATTTGCTTTAATATATGTGCAATAAGTGTTAATGATTTTGCCATGTCCGAAAAATACGCGAAGCTAAGTGATTAAGAATGTCATTTTTAAAAAGAAATGTTATATTTAAAAAACAAGAAAGAAAAATAATGCATCAAGCATAGATTATGAAATAATTTTCACCACTAACATAAATCTTTAACAAGCCTTCGCTGTTTAATAAGATATTATGATACCTAAGTAAACCTTTTAGAAATCGCAAAACCCATTTAAAAACCAGAATTCAGCATTTACAAGGCAAAGCGAGAAAGGTACTCAAATTCTTTGTGCAGCCCTGTATATAATCTCTAGATTTGTATATACTCTATATAGTATGCTACAATTTAGTTTAGTAAGAAAACACATAACACTTTTGAAAATTTACTTTCAGCAGTTTCTACCAATAGACGGAAACATATTTGAATTCTTTTCAAAATCGCTGTATACTACCTTAAGATTTGTATATACGCCACGTATTAAGCCAAAGTGTAATTCAGGCAAAAACTCGCTGAAAACCACTGAAATCAAACTTCACAGAATTTATCATACATACAAGGCCATGTATCCAGTTCTTTGCTTGACCCTGTATATGATTTTATTTATAGTCTAAAAACATATTCTAGAAATTTTCTGAATATATTTCACGTTCAAAGTGCATAACTCGACTAAAAAGACTCTTTAATAAATTTACGCTGATACTGAACATTACGGTGAGTAATGCTTACGAATTCGTTTGTATAGCCCTGTATATGATCTATAGCATTTATACAAACCACATAGTATGCAAAAATTTATTTAAACGCATACCTAACTAAAAGCGCACTTTCAGAAGTTATCGCTTATAGATAATACTTCGGATACAGTACTGTATCTGATATCTTTTGTGTGTCCCTGTAAATGAACGATAAATGATATGCACATAAAAATGCACTGCAAACAGTTTTTCACCGTAAACCATTATGTAATCGAATATTTTGTGTGGCCCTGTAAATAAATGATAAATACTTCACACTCCATATTCTACAGAAAGCATGTTTTAGTGCGCCTTGTAAATTGATAACAATTTCAATATGTTTGTGACAGTGTAACATGATTATAAAGCACCTCAAACGATTTTTCCGCATAGATCATAATAAAACGTAATATCTTTTAGTTTGTTGGCAAACGAATTATAAGTGCTACACATGCCATATTCGATAGAAAGCATCGTTTCAGCGATGTATATCAATTTCTTTATATTTCAAATCGCGGAACATCATAAAAATACACTGCAAAGGATTTTTCCCCATAGACCATAATGTAACGGCATTCTTTTGAATGCCCTGGTATATGAAGTATTGTTACATACTTCATTTTCACTACCGAGCAAACCATAGTAAACATCAATAACATATATCATTTGCATGGCAATCCGAGTATAATTATCGAGTTAGAACATGGCAGGCAGACAGACAAACCGAATTCATAAATATTTTTCAACTATGTTGGAAAGTGTTAAAAATGAAACATTACTTCGATTACGATTCATGCGCATGAAAATTCTTAGAATATTTTAAAATAGGAATTGAAATTTGTAAAATTATACTAGTCGGCTCCAAAATACTGTTTGTAAAAAGAACGATGGATTCTTATAGATTTAACGTTACTAAATGAATAAGTGGACATTAAATCATTGTATCACTTAGCATGTTTTATGGGAGGGGTTTTCTTTGAAAATTAAAGTAATTTATGTCTTACTGGATTAGTGGAAATTGATAAAATCATATAATATATGTAATAAAATGTAAGTGCAATATAAACAAATGCATATAAAGAATAGGGCAAGATACAACGGCAAGTGAGTTGAAAATATGATAATAGATTACTCTTGGACACAAACGGAGGATGGTATCATCAAATGAACAATACTCGCGACAGAAATATACAAAATGGCTTTTCATGATAGTTTTGATTGATTAACATATAAGACTGTGAAATTACATTTTTCATGTTTTCATTGTTATTCAGTATTGTAAATGAATATAATTCTTCATTATTCTTCATTCATATAATTCTTCATTATTCAACATTATTATAAAATATATTTTATTAAAAAATAGTACGTGATTGGGCAATTTGGATGCCATATTTAGATGTAGGTATGTCAGATGTACATGGTTCATGTAATTATTTTGCAGGGAAGTAAAATTTGAATTTTTTCAAGGACAAGTTTTATGAAAGATAAAAAAAAGCATATTTTTATTGAAAAACACATCTGAATAAGAAACCGTTCGAAATACTACTTGCGCTTCATTGCATTTATTGCAAATCCTAACAAAACAGTACCCAAATATTTTCTGGTAAGTCTCATACCCTAGAAAAATATGTTATGCAGCAATATTTAATTTGGATTGAAATTACCATTGAACTGTAAAACAAGTCGTTGGGGACCACCATAACACTCACCCATCATGGATATGCATAATATAAAATATGAAAATAAAATATGTGTAAACTATTTATAAAATTCATTGCAATTCGAATAAAATCGTGGTTGATAACGTTCTAAACTTTAAATGCTCTATTACTGAATTGCGTAAAAGAAACATCCTTACAACTCCAAAATTGATAATCATATTAACAAACGGTTTACTGCGTCGGATCTCATTTCCAATTAAAATATATCTTTGAATTGAAATTTGAATGAAATAGAGTGTCATGAAAAATCGAAGAGTGTGGAAAATATGGTTACAAATATCTTGGCAACTAATCATCCGATCGACATCATTCTTGATGCAAAATTTATATTTTTTTATTGTCTTTTATATTCAGTCCTTAAAATAAACAGTTTCGAAAATTTTTATATTCCTTTTATCAGAACGAATATTTCGAGAGTCCGAAAAAAATAGTTCCGGATAATCGAAGTTATTGAAATTCAATAAGCTTCTTCCCATTATTACATACTAAATACATACGAAATTTCAAGTCTCTATAGATAGAGCGTTTACAGACACACACACAGGCACACAGACACACAGACAGACGGACGGCAAACAATTTTTTCTAAAAATATGTTTTTCGGAATCTCCAGTGTCTGAAACGTGTAAATGCGTCAAAGAAATTTTCGATTTTCAAAACGATTACAAGATTTACCCTATACTACGTATGATGGGTAAGTATTACATTTTTATTTTAAAAGGCATGAAAAAATTATCATCGCTGAAATTTTTATTTTATTCAAGCAAAAATCACTCTGTAATAACCAAAAGCTGGTAAGATTTCACATCGTTTTATAGTATGCAATTTTTTGTTTGAATGTCAGGGTAGTGGGATGAAAACGAGTACCTTACAGATATTTTATTAAAATATTTTATAATATTTCATCGAAACAAGTGCAAAAAATTACCACGGAGTACATTTTGGTCTAATAATTGTACAATACAGTAGTTGTTCATAATACATATAAACCGTGATATTTTTTCTGACATTAATATACAAAATTTTGTTAAATATTAAAGAAAATTTTACATTTTAAAGTGAGAAAACACATTAGTGCGATAATGTATGTAGGCTGTTCAATAAGTAATAAGACTATTTTTACTACCGCGAAACCATTCATCGGAATGTTAATTTCTGTGGCATAAAAAAGTTTGTTGTCAGTATTAACAAAAGCTACCGATAGCTGGCGTGTACAGGCTCATGTTCCTGAGTATCACGTGATTGAACTGAAGCGTGTTTGCAGGCGCCTACGAGAGCGGCCAGTTGTCGAAATGAAAGCGTCGATGGAACAACGTTATGCGATTAAATTTTGTGTTCGTCTGCAAAAATCAGCATCGGAGAACTTTGACATGATACGTGAAGCTTGCAACGATGAAGCAATGTAGAGGGCAAGTATTTTTCTCTGGCGTAAAGCTTTTAAGGAAGGAAGGCAAAATGTGGAAGATATTGAACGTGAGGGACGACTTTCTACGTCCATCACAGAGACAATGATTAACAAAGTCTCACTTAACATATATCACCTCACACTATACACCGCAAGCTTCCTAACGGGCCACGGGCCCGTTAATAAATCATACCTCCACAAATTTGGTTGTGTAGGATCTAATAGGTGTGAGTGTGGCGAGGTGGGATCTCCTACCCACGCCTACCACGAATGCACACTTACTGCACGCTGGCACATTAAACGTCCAGCCACTCCCCCTAAGGGATGGCTTCAAAATATTCTTTCTAGACCCACACTTCTGAACAAACTCAAACACATCCACTCATAGCACACATCTCCAACCTCACAAGCTAGTCTGTACCCAGAGCAACTCCCATTCCCTCGTATGGCATCGCCCCTTGTCGCGAGTGGAGTTATAGTGTTACTCTGACGATGCCACAGCGCCCCTTGTCGTGAGAGAGCATGTTTCTGGCGCGCAACCCGATAGCTTATCTGCTGTCTGATAACCAGGTGCTGTGCGGCACATCATTCTCAAACCATTTCAAACCTCGGCACCTTGCTGCCCCGTGTCACGAGGGAGATCTGTTCTCCGGCAGCGAGGGATTTGTTATGTAAATTTCGGGCAATAATGGCCCATTGCAATTCACCCGCCCCCTGTCGCGTTTTCCGGCGGGCTCAGCTCTAGCTGAAATTGTATTTTTTTTACCTTAATAAAAGTACCGGGAGGGACACATATGCTCTACAGACTTGACCTCCTCGTCTGAGCAGTCCCTCTTAGGCTGTGAATGAATAACACGGCTGCGGTTATCATCAAGGAGGACCGCAGAATGGCGAAATTGCTTCCTAGTGCACCATGGCAATGTCCGACTAAATATTGCTCGTTGCGTACAGGATGTTTTGCAGCAGAACAACGTAGAGATTTTACCACACCCACCATACAGTCCTGATCTCGCTTGATGTGATTTCTGGCTATTTCCTCAATTTAAGAAACCATTACGAGGCAAACATTTTGCAAGCAACAAAGCATGTGTTAAGGCTGCGGAGGTGGTTTTGAAAAAGCTCTCAAAAACGGACTTTTACATATTTTTAAGAAGTGGACAGAACGTTGGGATAAATGCATTACGTGCCGTAGTAGTTATTTTGAAAAATACCATGTAAATGATGACGATTAAAGGTATTCTGTATTTTTTTTATAATTTTAGTCTTATTATTTAACAGTCCTCGTATATATAGAATGCTTTATCTTGTAAGCAAAAATTTTACACATATTTCTTTTTTTTTCATTCCAAAGACACTATAAAAATAAAAATAGTCAGCTGTTTTCATTCAAACTTATTCAACCGATTTGTTAAATCCAATTATATAAATAATATTAATTCATATTATGTAAAATTCAACACCAATAAATATGGAAACACAACTTTATGACGTTATTTAACACAATGATTCGTTAAAACTAATTTAATCTTTTTGGAGAAAGCAAATTATAAATCTGACTCCTATGTAGATTTTAAAATATTTTAATTTATGAACAGATATCCAATATAAGACAAGAAAATAACACAGGCAGAAAAGGAATGCTTCCATGATTAATAATTAACAGTATATATTAATACAGTTAATATACTATATACATACATATATAGTTAATATTACTGCCAGAATGATGCCAAACACGAATACGAACCTGACAATTTTCCTCCAAATTATTGGAAAGATTGATTTGGCAAAGAACAAATGAGGGAGACGACGTCCAAAATTATAGGTTACGCATTAAATAAGGAGATTTTGATTTTAAAAAGATAAGAGTCGATAAGTTACCAACCTTGAAAGCCCGCCAACTATAACTTGAACAAATAATTTTGGAAATACAATAACGACAACATGCGGAAATAAAAGTCATGGTTTGGCAATTATATGATTCAAACACAAATAAATGTATAGCGAACAAATTGTAACGAACGCAAAAGAGGAGCAGAGTTAAACCGTAGCCAAAAAACTCCTTTTATTTTTATCTGTTTTATGTGGCTGATATGATAAGAAAATAGATAAATTAAGGGGAATACCCCATTAACATAAATGTGAGAGCTAATTTAATAATTGTCAATACAGAAGCATTGTCGATTTTAAGGTTCATTCTAAATTACTATAATTCTTTAACTTAATTATGTTTAGTTACAAATAGATTAAGTAATATAAATTTACATTAATTCGATTTTAAATGTAGGGGGAAGTACGGTAAAACTGTATAGACGGTTGAAAGCCAGATATCTCCGTTTGACTTGATATGAGAAGCCCTATATCGGCTAATAGCAAAAGCACTTAGCTCTAAACAAGATAACGAAGCAGGCGTTATGGTGTATCATACTGGCATTTGCGTAGTTTCTGTGTTGGAAAATTTCTTAAATATTTTTTGTTTCAGATTTGCTAGTTTTCAAATTTCTTAAATACAGGGCCCGTTCCAAAAGAAACGAGTATATCTCTGACACACATCTGGCGTTAAGTCAGGTAACCGCAAACATCGGGGAACGTCGTGGCCGGATTCAACTTTGAGGAGCAATGATCGCCACTTCCAGTCAAGCAATTGAAGCCTGAGCAACTTTAAAATACTGACAGTCTGTGCATGAGTATCGTCACCTTCAACAATGCAGCAAATGAAAGAACAGAGCTATTAGATAAATTTGGGAGTGAAGTTGACCAAATCGATTGGTGACATCATAGACATGGTGAAGCAAACTTATGGGCCTGAAAGTTTGTAACAAGCACAAGTGTATAGGTGTCACAAGGCCTACAAGGACGGCCGCGAGTGTGTCGCAGATGAACAGAGCGAAGGTCGCACACCGACATTACGAACAGAAGACGTCGTGGTGCCAGTCTAAAGTAATCACAGTTTCAGAAAAATGGTCATCAGAGTCCGACGGTAGATCGCCAGTCGCTAGATCCTCAACCATAACAACGCGAATCTTCACACAGCTATATTGGTGAGAGAGTATCTCGCTCAATAAAATTTTGCCGTTCATTCCAAGCTAAGATACAGTCCGGGCATGACCCTTTGTGAGTTTTTTCTGTTCCTAAATATCCCTAAAGGACGTCATTTTGGCACAATAACAAACACTGAAAAACTTTAAAACTTTCTTTGCGACCCTCTTTCTGTTCGAGTAAAATCGGATATCCTACATGGTACAAAAATGATTTTGAAAACAACAATTCAAAAGCCTATAAACAATGTTTGCAGAAAAGGCAGTAAAAGTATAATGTCCTTTTCACCGGATCTCAATAGTAATGAAGATAATTATCTTTAAATATTAAATATTTAGAGTTTAATTGAATCAGTATAGGCTTAGATTAGTGTTAATTTGTTAATTTGTAGGCTTAGTTTGTTTTAATCTAAATAGTATAGGCTTAGTTTATGTTAAATGTTTGTTTTAGAGATTAATGACTGTTTCGTTTATGTGTATAAACAAAAATATCAAATATATTACCTAAGATTTGTTGCAAATTTATTCAGTATTAACTGTTTAAATTAGTGTATATATATATATATATATATTTATATATATTCATATAAATTTATTTCTGTTTTACATCTTTTTAATTTGAATTAACTTTTTTCCAATAGACGCAACAGAAAAAAACTCATATAATTATTTAATCTCTGAATATAGGTCATTTTTCAAAAGATTATCTCAATTAGTTGCGATCCTAAAAAATGCTCAAATAATGGACCAAAGAAAAGAAAATCTAACATACACCTTAAAACCCGACTTTTTGTTACACATTACTGTATGCAACATTAACTTCACAAAAACTATACTTTTCGTAGCTTTACGATGACAATTTAATCTACATGGACATTTTGAATCCCAGGAAAAGATTTACCTTATGAAACACGGCATTAAATTTTAAAACATTAATTGCAATTCTACATGTTTTCTATTTCATCATCTGTATTTAATTTCGAATGAAAAATGTCTTTTTTCTGACAATTTGAATTTTCTTCATAAAATTAAAACAATTCTATTACTTGATGCTTAATTTAATTTATTGTGTTTCCTCAAGAGTTAGTATTATAAGTATGTCCCTTTTTTAAACGATAGCGAAATTTTTCTACTAAGATCTCTTTGAAAATTTAATTAATCAATATTTTTGGAAAAATAGTTTTTACTTCAAAGGAATAGCTGTGCAATCAACGATTTGTATAATTGGAAGAATATAAATAAAGGATAATCACTTTTTAAAATTTATTCAGGCAACTTTAATTTAAAAACTATATACACACTTTATATAGAGGTTGTTTATCTTCAGATAAAAATTTCTATAGATTCCACATAAATCATTGTTACAGGCATTAAAAATATACTTGTGTATTTTGTTTAAAGTGTACATAAACTCACTAGGTAATTCTTTAATTTATTTACCTTGCTTTAAACAATATAATTAAAAATTCCCAGCACTTCAAATATTTTAATCTCTTGAGTGTATGTACATAGATATTTCATTTTTCAATTAAAATCATTTTTCTTCTATCTGAGTATAAGCTTTAAATCATAATCATAATAGATATAAGTGATATGTAAGAAGAAATTATTTTTATTACTTTACAAATATTTAATTATTTTTATATTTCAAAAACAATCTAATTACAAAATAATCTCGTGAGATGCTTAAATGTTTTAATATTTAAAATAATATCGTGTAGATGATGGTTATAACATTCCACCGATATTTGAATTTTGCAATGTTTTTTTTTATATTTTTGATGAATACAAACATCGTTATATTAACTATTATTTCATCAGTTTACATTCTTGAGAAATACGCTAAAAAGTGTACGATAAAATGTCGCTGCGTATCGCTCACTAATTTTCTTATAATAAATCGTTAATATGTATCCTCATTGTATCTTATTAATATTTTGATGAAACCTGTATACTAATCAAAATTTTCTTAGACTAACAATTGGAAAAAATATATATTAAACATTGAATGATTTCAAAGAAATTACATATATTATAATCTTAAATCATCCTGAATATCACCATAATTAATGTATAATTTCTGTAGCTTAAAAAGCTTAATCATATGATTTGTGTAGCAAGTTTAACATCGCAAACTACTGTACTTAAAGTAAATATCTGTAACAAGATTCAATTAGACGTAAGATTCTCAATTATTTCAAGTAACGGATTTAATGTATTCTGTTTAAACATGTCACCTCCCATTCAGTTATTGATTTGCAGACATTTAATACATTACTTCATTAGGAAGCTCCGCAAACTGGTAGCATAGATAAATTAAAAAATATATTGCATTTAGTCTATGGTAATTTTGACTATTTAGCTTTCAAGAAACAGCAATAAATAATGACTGACATTTTGGATACACACCATTCGATTTTTAACATCTGTTTCAGAAGTATAAAAAAAAAAACACTTCAAAAATTTAGAATCGTTATATATATATATATATATATATATATATATATATATATATATATATATATATATATATATATATATATATATATATATGTTTTTATTTTAAAAATATTTTTTGTTTAATGTTTATAAGTATATTTTTTTGTTTATGAAACTTTTATACTAAATATAAAATGATGTTAGTTAAAGAGGATTTCCATGCTTGGATAAGTACAATTTTTTTCATGATTTATATTTAATTTTGCTTCTAAAATAATCCTTTTGATAAGAGATGGATAAAGAATCCTTCAAAAAACCACTTCCTAATGTTGTAACAGTTTACAAAGTTAATTAAGTAGAAAAGAACAATGTTTTCAATATTTAATATGTTAAAAGCAACATGGTTAAAAATGTAAGAAATTCTCCTTTATTGTATGAAATTCAATAAAATTATAGTCAACCATTATTTATATATTATTTATATATCCACTGAACTTTATGAAGATTATCATGTTATAATGCAAAGCATATTGTGAAAAATCCAAGTGATAATAATTCGTAATTTTTACAAATTACCCAGTTAATTTGAAATAATTAGCTATATCTAAAGATCCATAGGTTTATTGAACCCTTGTATCATGAATTTTCGTAATCTATATTATTATTATACGATTATATAACATTTAATTTATAATACTAGACTAAAAAAAACACAAATTATAGTATAGAAATAGCAGACCGAATTGATAAACTTGTTAGCATATTTTTAAAATATTGACAAAGCTTACGAAAACCGCATGTTGCAAAAATAGCTTGATACATAATATTAGTGCTCTGTAGCTTTTATTTTATTTTATTTTTGTTAATTATTCAAAAATTTTTACAGCTTTATTACTACGTTGTTCTTTTGTAACTTTATGAGAAACAGTTTGGTAAGTTGATTTTCAGATGTCATAGAGCAAGCATCTTTAGATGATTTTTAACACTTCCGAACATAGTTGAGAAGTTTTTATGACTTTGGTTTGTCTGACCGTGCTCTAACTCACGTAAATTTACTGTGTGTGTAGCACTTATCGTTCGTTTACAGGGACACTCAAAATAATTCCGCTACATTTGGGTCTATAGAGAAAAAGCGTTTGCACTGCATTTTAATGATGTTACAGTATTGGAAACATATTGAAATTGATAGACATCAAAAACATATTTAACTTGATCTACATATAAATTTATATTTATATAAATATCAACAGTACACTGTTAAAAATTTGCAGAAACTGTCCAGTCATTTCACCGTTTTTATAGAAAATTGTTACACAACCGTAATTTAACTCTATTTTGATCATAATATGGACAATAATATGGTCAGAATAGAGTTGAATTAATGCCGTATAACCGTTTTCAATAAAAACGGTCAAATGACTGGATAGTTTGCTGCAAAATTTTAACAATGTAAGTTATGTAAGGTGACCTACAAGTTACTTACTGTAGAATATGGCGTGCATAGAATTTATTGTTACTTTACATGGACACACAAAACAATTTCTGCTTACAGTGGTGTCTATGAGCGATAATTTCTGGAAGTAGTTTTCAGGACTGGTATGCGTTTTTAAATTATTTTGTTTGCATATTACGTGGTCTGTACAAATTCTATAGCTCATATATAGGGCTGAACAAAATAATTTGAGTACATTTTCGTTTACTGGCGAAAATTGCTGAATAGGAATTTTCAACTGTGTTATATGTTTCCTAACTGAACTAAATTATAGAACGCCTTGTAGTACGTATAGAAACCTATAAATCATATACAGGGCTGCACATAAAAGTTGAAATTCTTTATAGACTAAAATGGTAAATGCTGAAATTGGGTTTTCTAAATTCTTTACGTAGATATCATCTTTCATCTTATTATGCAGTGAAGTTCTATTACAGTATTAATAATGTGTTTCATAATCTATGATTAACGCATGATTTTTTTTCTTTTTCCTATTTTACACTGTCGTTTTGTTAAGCTAGTGCAATATATTTTGAATAGAAAAGAACTGTAACTTCAAAATAATTAAATTTGGTAAATATAAAACATAATATGGTAACATTATAAAGGTTGAATGTAGATTTCGTATTAATGGAGAACGTTACATAATAGTACTTAACTTTATATTTTTTATTTCGGCTTCAAGGTGCGTAACGCCTTTGAATTTCCATATAATCTGGCATCAATACTTCTGATTAGAAAATTTTTACTAAATATTTAAATCTCAGAACTCATAACTGTCGCGATTGATAGCAGAATTTGTAATATTTTTCCGTGATTAGGCGAGAAACTCTATAAACACCTTTCGGAAAAACTGAAAGCACACTGGACTGTCATTAATATTCTCAATCAGCAACACTTTCAGGAAATAAAAATGAAAAATATTGAATCATACATCGAATAAACAAACAGAAAATTAAAAATATTTGAGTTTTCTAATTATATAGAAAACATTGTTAAAAATATCACACTCAATGTTCGGAACAATGAAAGATAAGATTTCACAAAGAGCATAATTTATTGTCAGACATATGTACTAGTAGGCATTAAATTATGTACACTGTTAAAAATGTGCAGCAAACTGTCCAGTCATTCGACCGTTTTTATAGAAAACGGTTACATAGCTTTAATTTAACGCTATTCTGACCAAATTAGTGTCCATATTATGGTCAGAATAGAGTTAAATTTCGGTTATGTAACCGTTTTCTATAAAAATGGTCGAATGAATGGACAGTTTGCTGCAAATTTTTAATAGTGTACTGTAAAAGGAAATTTTAAATAAAACATTCCTTCGTATGAAAGTTAAAGGTCATTTTTATAGTTTATAAATTTTAATATTAGCGAAAGGGATGCTTTATTTTGAAAACTAATCAAACTTATCCAAAACTTGACACTTGTCATTTTGACACGTAAGTACAATAAATAACATTATTTTTTAACACTTTCTAATGTAGTTATTTTTTTTTATTATTTCGGTTTGTCTGGCTGTCTGTATGTCACTTCGTGCTCTAACTCACGTAAATATACTCGGATTGCCATGGAAATTACATATGTTATTGAATTTTACTATGTATGTTCGGTATCGAAAATTAAGTATGTAGCATTACTAATTCGTTTACAAGTACAATCAAAATAATTCCTTTACATTATTATCTATGAGAAAAATGTCCGCAATGTATATTTATGATGTTACACTATTTCAAACATATTGAAATTGATATACATCTCAAAGGATCAATAAAAGATGCTTACTGTAGAATATGGCGTGAAGAGCATTTGTCGTTCATTTACAGGGACACACGAAAGATTCGGTTATAGTACTGTGTATGTGCGATAATTGCTTGAATTGCGTTTTCATTTGGGGTATGTGTTTTTAAATGTAACTGTTTTTTGCCCATTAATTCGTCTGCACAAATTCTACAGATCATATACAGGGCTGCACAAAAAATCCAGTATATTTGCGTTATTATTGACAGAAATTTCTGAAAGGGATTTTTCAGCTGTTTTATGCGTTTCCTAACTGGACTAAAGTTTAGCATTATATGTAGTATATATACTAATCTATAGATCGTATACAAGACAGCACAAAAGAATCGGGATATTTTTACGATGATAATTGCTGAAATTTGACTTTCAAATGTGTTATGCGTTTTCCAAATTGTTTACGTAGATATAATCTTTCACATTTTTAAACAAATGCGTTTTAAAGCGTTTCATAATCTATTCTTCAAGCAAAATTTTTCCTTTGTGCTTACAAAGTTCAGAATTTAACTAAATAAATAATTTAAAACTAAGTAAAATGTACGTGGTATAATATTGTGTTTGTAATTAACAAATGAAATTGCATACTATAATTTTTAATTTCTCTGCATACAAAAATAAAAATAAAAACAATTTTAAAGAATTTAGTTTTAATGTATTTTAAAGTCTAATAAAAGAATGCAATGGCAGTTCACTTCTGAATTATTCGAAATATATTTTGTATGTTTTTGGAATATCCATTCATAATATTTAAATTTAACATTATTATAGAATAACTACCAACCTTCCGCTTTGTTTCAATAAAAATCAACATATTTTGAACGTGAAATATTAGTTAATATATAAAATACATTAAGTACCACATAGAAACAAGACACGTTGAATAAAATAAATTCTCTTGATCAAAACAAGTTTATTTAACTTTTAAAAAATTTAAATGTTGGCTGCTATGTACGAGATAACTTTGCTCCGTGGAGTTTTTTTTTTTCGTGTGCAAATATTTCATTTTATTCCTGATAGTCATTTTATGATGTATACAGTTTAATTATGAAGCATTTCAATCAATAAACTATTTTGAAATTTAAACATTAAAGAAAATTAAAAGATATTTTATGGAAAACTTTTATAAAAATATTACATATTTATTGTGTTCTATATATTAGATTTACCAAATAATGTTGTCAGGAAGTTTGAAACAAGTATGAATCTGAACTTTTAAAGGGCATAATTTTCCATCTTAAATACTTTTCGTGAAATTGATTAAATTTTTCGAAATAATTCATCCAAAACTTATCAGATATTTTGAATTATGTAACGTAAATAATAATCTAATTTTTTTATATCTACCTACGTATTATAATGAAGATGCTGACATAAGTTTGATAAACATAAAAAGATGAACTACAAGAAACATACCCATACGTTGTAAACATAAAAAAAATGCAACACATTATGATCAGTAAATAATTACTTTGCCAACATTCTTTTTTGCTAAGTTAAAAAAAATAAAATTAAAATGTCAAACTATTGTATAAATTAAATTGTTGTTATCTTGATACAGATGATTACTTAAAATGTATTATCAAATAAAATATTCTACTTTTACATCGTGTACATTTACAAAAACCTCTTCTACTAGTTTCACAGTGAAATAATATAAATTCAGCCCATTTAATTTTTTTAAATGATTTTGTCTTTTTCTAAGATTTGATGCGAACCATAAGAATGTTAAACTTAATTTCCTGCAAGAACAAACTTAAGGTAAAATCAATCCACTACTATGTCAAGCTCAATTATATAATTTCAGTTCCGGTAGTTTATTTGCCGATTGTTTAAAACTTTCAAACGTCCTACTATTTTAAAATTGAAGATAACCAATGTAATAGTCCGTAAAACGGCGCCGTGACCCATTTTTACCAGTATAAGTAATTGATTTTGTATGTATGAGAGATATAATGATACAGATAATGAAACTGTGGATTCAGCTGACGCAAAAATTGTGTAGGGGAGTAGTTCTAAAGAAACGTCCCAACATTCTTGGACTTCTTCAATGTACCCAATTGGCTATCTTATAACCAAACTTTTCGTAAATTTCAGATTATCAATGTTATTACTAATATTTTTACTATATTCCAACTTTTCACGTGCAGCAGACCGATGATTTTATTCAATTTACGTAATTAAGGATTGCTCAAGCATGGAGGTGTAGGACAAGATATTGAGGACACAATCTGGCGATACAAAATCTCGTGAGGACAAAATCTTGCAAGGGCAAAGTATCGTGCTAAAAAAATATCGCACAAAAAAATAAATAACGCATGAATGAAAGATAATATATAAATTCAGGACCGGACATTTAGCCTGGAATTTGTAAATTGGATTTTAAGAGTTGGGTTGGGTTGATTTATGACGGCCAATTATCAACACGAGGGATATATGACCTAGGGGGACTCCGTGGGGGGTCTTTTTAAGGGATCTTAACCCGTATTTACGGCAAGGATCGCAGAAAACCACGGAAAACTCCGAACGGTTAGGTCGACGAGCACGACAGGGGTAGATTTGAAGGAATTTGTAATTATCCATTAATTAAACCATAAAACTTGACAGAGATCAGCTAAAAAATGTGTAAAAAGATGAAATCGGGATTTTTCTAAAGTCTCATAGTGCAGGGCTTTCCAAATATTCTATTCTTAATTGTAGGAACATATTGTAAATAGTAAAATTCCAAATAATGAGAACTACTATTTAAAAATGAAACATGTGCATCATTTATAATGAAACCATATGTATCATATAAAAAAAAAAATTCAAACGTATGCTATAGGCAAAATAATATTTCCAAGAAAATACAGTGTGTTTTTTATTAAACATTTTGATGAAATATAAGCCTAAAAATTTTGAAGAAAAAATTGTATTAAAATAGTAATAAGGTAAGAAAATATTTTTAAAGAATTCTATTAAAAATTCGCAAATATTTAGAGAACTTTTCAAATAATATAATGACACGTCAACATCTGGTCTTCAATTTAGACGAGATTTTGTACCTTCTAAAGAGGGGGTGGGAATAACATCGCTTAAGTTTAAGTGATATTTTATAATTATTCACGATTTTCTTTTCAATTCATTTGTCTAGGAGAGATTTCGTACTCGAGAAATTTTTTCGGCTTATATTTTGTTCCTTATATTTTGTAATATTTTGTAAAAAATTCTCAATCTTTTTCCGGCAATATTTTGACTGCGAGATTTTGTCACATTACCCGATGATGGTCCTTTCAGATTAATTTTTTTCACTTTTGCGTGTGCAGCTGACAAATACCCACCTATAAGAATATATTTTATAATGCAAATAATTGCTCGAAAATTTTCCAGTTTCGTTAATATGAGTTTACTTTTCAATTATTTAATGTTTTTGGGACGTTGCTTTAAGGTTCCTGCTGGTTTATCAGCATATTGACACCTATTTTAAGTGGACCATCTAGTCTTTCATGTATACAAAAATCAGCGACAATACTATTGGTTGTAAAAATATGTCCCTCTCTCATGACAATAAGAACCAAGTGTATTGAACTGACATTAAATTCTAGCTTTCGGGGAACGAATACCTTAGATATCCTCTGACTACGAGAAACACTTGACCGTTTCAACACCATTTCTTAACGAGGTGCACAACGCAGGTGATGGTAGCACATCTGGAATCATTAGGCACATCACCTAATGACTTTCAGTGAGACCCTGTTGAGCCAAATGCTATTAAGGATTTCTTGTACTCCATATTTTAGGGATGGAAATTTTCGGAATGACGGTAATCCCAACCCATTTTTCAACGTTATTTTTCTTCGGACTGCGGTAATCCCCCCGTAAGCAACAGGTTAACACCAAAATTTAGCAATATTAATAACTAAATCATTATTAACCCATTGGAGATTGGTTAAAATATTTATACCACTTAATTTTCTTGAAATATTTTACCAGTGTTTTAGAATTTTTTTTCATTATGTACCAGAATTTTAGAATAAAATTAAAAAAAAAAAATTAAAGAAAATTTAAAAATTTTAAAAACATAAATGTACCAGAATAAAATTCTGGTACATAGTAAATCTACTAACTTTATAATAACATTTTGAATTTATGACGTACCTTAAAAAAGTTTTAAAATATCCTTTTTTTTTCAAATTAATTTATTCAAAATGTTTTGTGAGGTTTTAAAATTAGAGTAACACAAGTACTCGTCTCTTGAAAAGTTAAATGACTGCATATTTTCTGTTCGTTAACCCCCTGACCGCCGAGCAAAAAGGCAAATTTGTAATGTTGTTTTCTCTGTAATTTATTTAAAATCTTAAAAAATCTGAATTTTCACACTTGAGATAAAAAACTTAATTACGTATATAAGTATAATCCTTGAGAGTATCAATCATTACTTGATGTTTTAAAAATGCATTATATTTGTAGAATTATATTAATTTAAACAAACCTTGTATTGCTGTGAAACCTACAGCATAATGAACGGATATATCAGGTCGCAGCGGTGAGAAGGTTAAATAACGAACATTTACCTGTATTTGGTTATTACAGGTTTGCTTTTAAATATTATATTATATTTGACTTAAATACAGAATTTACAGAATTAATAACATGTTTTAAATAATACCTTGTTTTAAATGTCTAAAAACATAACGCAGATACGACTCAAAAATTGTTCAAATATAGAAAAATATGTCATCGGATACGACAAAGTGAGCAAACTGATTTAAAGCTTTGGATTCAACTGGAAGGAGTGAAAAATATATGACTCTGTTACAGATTTTTTTTTGCGGCGACGACTGTTATTTTCACACTAAACGGTTTCTGTCACTCAGCTGTCAAACAAAATAGCTGATTGCTCGTTTATTACAAGCAGCTGTCAAGAATAAAAGTCACTCATCCAGTTATTTGAATATAAAGCATACTATAAATAAATTTTATTCTTTTTCTTTGTATTTGACGCTGATTTTTTTATATTTTATTTGAAGATTTGATGTTTCCATTTGCAATTTTGAAAACAGTAGTAAAAACAAAAAAATTATAGACCTCTCGAAAAGAAATGTCTGCATTCATAATTTGTAATAAGTCACCACCATTTTGATTTAGCCAATAATATGCTCTATACAAGAACATTGTGGATTTTGATTTAATCGTATAAACGTAACAAAAAAAGAAAATTTGTATAATGTGTGGACGAAAAATAAACTTTTTCTTTGAAAATGAAACTTTTGCTGTGCCTAAAGTTAAATACTATTACATTTTAACTCTGTTATTTAGCTTATTTGTATATTAAATTCTGCTTCCTGCTGTAAAGTAATGACACTGAAAATAGTATTTTTTAAGAAATAAAATAAAAGCGACATAAAGAGATTGCTTCTTACCTTCGTGTTCTTGTGCCATTGCTTTATAATTATCCCCATTGCAGTCCTGCAAGGTTGGGCTGGAACCGCGAACCAGAAAACTTTATTTGAAGTTAACCCGAAACCACATCCTAGCCGGAAAAAAATTTCATTGACCCGAAATCCGACCCAAACCGCACGAACATCATCCCGAAATCGACCTGAAATGAATGCACATTCCGATGCAGTTATGAAAAAAATAATTCATAATTATATCTCTAATATCAACTTCATCCAGAAATAACACACACATATATATATTGTGGTGTTTTGGGAACATCAACATAATTCGTTATGATATGATTAAAATAATCCCAGAATAAGAGAAGTGATGGTTCTTGATTGGCACCTATTGTAAGAGGATTATTCTAGCGAGAAAATCTTCTTTGTTCATTTCAAGTAAGAATGAAAGAATTTTCATGCTTGGTGTGAATTTTCATGCCTTTCTAAATGTGTGTGGATGTTTTCTATAAAAAGATTATCTGAAGGGGTTTAAAATGTGCCAGGAAGGTATTTGTATGAATAGTACGACAAAAGAAATGAATTTTGGAGAACCCACAGATTAGAAGAGGGAGGAGAATGGAAGAAGGGTGTGTCAATCAAGCAGGATCTGAGATATTTTGCAGACGGGAAGGAGAGGGAGTTTTTCGACATTGGGAGGTAGACATTTTTTTGTGTTCTGAGTAGACGGACCTTGTTTTTGGAGATAAGAAAAGCAAGGGTTTCTAGGATGTACGAGAATTTCTTGTAATATCATCTAAAATTTGACTGTCATGTCCTAATAATTGTTATTTTTAATTTTTTAAATACAGCTTTTTTTGTTTAATACGAACTGATATGTTTTAATTATATGTATGTGACCACGATACCACAATATATATATAAACTCATTTATATTCAAATATATCTTATTTCCATCTGAAATAGTATTGTGGATATTCTATACAAAAACGGGTTACTAAACCAAACCTTGAAAGTCAAAATTCAACCTTAAACAATTAGTGACAATCCGACACGAGTCCAACCAACAACGAAGTAAAATAAAATTTAAACCTAACAGTAGGTTGGGTTGCATTAGTGCAAAATCGTGTTATTAGCCCGGTGGAGAAAACTAATTCACTCTCATTATAGTAAAATACTTCTCATTTTGACACTTAGTCGACGTTCATATATTAACATTTTTGACGTGTTTGTCTAACTAAACTATACACGATACGAGGATTATTTTAAAAACGTAAACTTGTACAGTGTACCTTAACATCATATTAAAATTTCTTGGTAATTGGTCAATTTGTACAAAAGTTAAAATTTAAAAGTAAGAAAAAAGACAAAACAGACAGGTAAATAAATATATTATTGTTAGATCTTGATGATATTGAAACAGGACCTATTCGCAGACTGAAGCCTTCCCAACAAAACAAAAATGAAAATTTGAACATCTGTTCAAGCGATACATACATAAACAATATGAAAATAAACAAACGAATTGTGTAATCTCCTTCACTGGAAGTCGCTTGAATACAAATCGTACTCAAATTCTAAGTCAGTATAAAATAGAGCCAAATGAGGAAAACGGTGATAGAATCAAGCATTTTTCTGAAATAGCTCTAAAACTGTTATATGCTACGGGGATGTGTGACAACTTCGTGTGAAAAAATGTGCTACTAGGTAGCAAACTGTGTCAGATTTCGTCAGCAGTTAAGGGTTTATATTTACTTTAATGAAACTTTTATTCTTATTACATCGGCAATACAAATTGAAATTGTAACATTGTATTTAAATTTGGCGAAATGTATTTACACAGTATAGCATTTAAGAATGAAAGTATCAGTACCACCATGTTCCCCATAATGAAAAAAAAAAAGGGATGGCGATATATTAAATGAATTTTGTATAAAAATGCATTTAATAATACGTGTGAAAAAAACGTATTTTAGGCGTTCTTATACTTATTTAAATGAAACAAAATGCGCAGAAATGATTATATTTCCAAATATTTTAATTAAAGAAATAATGTAGACAACAATCGAATTTATATTCACTTAATTCGAGACAAATATTAACTTTTAAAGACACGGGCGGTTTATTTACACATAAAGATACGGCCGGTGCACTCTATGTGCCATCGGGTTTTAAATCCCAAATAAACATTTTTAATGATATATTTGTGTAATACAATACCCAGTATTAGTATAAAAGCAATAAGTCTGGAATTGTTAAAAAACAGACTAATTTAATTAGATTTAATCACGTAATTACTTAAGGATTCGGAACTGATTTCCACTGAGCGGCGCATTCAATACGCCATCCGTGTTTTTAAAGGTTAACTGGATCCACACAGTCTTTCAATCGATATCAAGTAAAAAAATTCTCCGATTTTAACTCGATATAGGGTTTTACATTATTTTATATCGTAAAACTTTCTATATATATCACTGTATCTATCTAGATATCTGGATAAACTTTCAAATTTACCATTAGAATTGCACAGAACCTCTATAAAAATGTTTCTTTGTTTCCTTGGGTTCTGTTGTTATATTTCCTTTCTATTTCTAGTTCTTCAGGTTTATCTTTCCCTGTTTTCTTAATTTCCTTTCATATCTGCTTCTTCGATATTTTATCTTTTTTTATATATCTTCACATAATAGATATTTATCTTACAATCTTACATAGCCAATCAATTCATAATTGTTTCGTTCTTCAAAATCATTCCATACTTGCTCGGTCTTTTTTTTAAAAAAAGCTCAATTTCAATCACAGCTTCTGCAATTTTTAGTGAAAGAGAGAGTCCCAGTAAGATTTTTTTAGCTTTATATCTCCTCTGCAGACTGGTCAGTTAGGAGAATACCATATTACTTAGATTCAGAATAAATTAATAAGTTTTTAGCCAGCCTTTATAGGGTTTTGCATGTAATTTGTATTTTTCAGGCTAATTGTCTAATTAAAAAAATCTAAATATATATTTGAATTGTAACAATAACAATAAAAATCAGTCTCTAACACTAATTATTAACCGACATGTAAGTTTTATGAATGTTGCATTCCTGAATTCAAGCATTCTTCTTTACGTTACGTTTTGAAAATAAAAAAAGCTTTCTAATATCATAAAATGCCAACAAGTTAAAAAAAAATGAAATAACTTTTTATTCAATTTATTATATACAATATGATGTACTGCATATTTACTAAACTAAAGGAAATGAGAAAAATGACGATATCATACTACACTTAGCCTAAACATAAGCATATTTTACACCGCTTCAAAAAAAAAAAGAAACAAAATATATGAAAAGTGGAAATTATAAAATTATACTTTACTGCTTACATACTTTTATTCCACTGAAGTTTATCAATTGATTTGTAGCAAAGTCCATTTATATAAAAGCTAAAAGAAAAAAAATATATTAACTGACATTATGCAATAATCATAAACAAGGTAATTTGCGCACATTAATGTTATTGCTAGATTCTGAAACTTAGAAATTTTTGCTAATATCTTAAAATATGTCTCCGCAGAAAAAATAATAAAACATTCAAACTTATGTCGTGAAAAATGATATTTTTCAATATAACCTCATTTTCCATCCATACCACCATTTTCTTTCCAACTCTTCCCATTTGTACATAATGCATTCCAAAATCTGAATTTTTAATCTTAAAGAAAATTCATTATGAATTAGAAAAATCTGTATTATATTCTTTACATTAAATGTAGTTCGGAACATAATTATATAAACTTGATTAACTTTTGAAATTCGTATATTATGAAAAGGTTAAAGTGAAATTTGGAGAGTGAATGTTATTAAATATTTGGGAATAAGTATGCAATCATGACTTCAAAAACTCTCCTACAAATGGCTGAAAACTACTAATTATTGAGGGTATTGATTCTAAACTTTAATTAAATTTATGTCAAATTTCGCGTTGAAACAGAAATGGTGATTAAAGAAGGATATTAAAAATAATGAGTTAAAATGTTATATAGAAATATATTGTTACAAATTATCCTGCACAGCAGAGTTTGTGGCAGTGAAATACCTAATTTACTAATACACGTGAATATAAATAAAAAGAAAACTGCCCAGTTAAACTGAGTTCACAGGCTATTCACACACTAATTGTATATTATACTCTTATTTCAAATAATTTTAAATAAGTCCCTAGAAAAATAAAGAAATCGACAATAAGGGGGATCATCCCCCTGTTCTACCCCTTATAATTAACCAATGAACCCCAAAACTAATCAGGGAAGCACCTTATTACAATGAACCTATATACAAAATGTGAAGGAAATTGGATAATTTTGCATGAAGAACACATTTATCTAAATTAAGAGGGGGGGGTTGGCCTCCCGTTACCCCCTTTATACTTAACCAATGAACCCCCAAAACAAATCAGGAAAGCGCCTTATCACAATGAACCTACATACAAGATTTGAAGAAAATCGGATAATTCTGCATGAAAAACCAATTTATCTAAATTAAGGGGGGTTAGCGCCCGTTCCCCCCTTTATACTTAACCAATGAACCCCCAAAACAAATTTAGAAAAGCGCCTTATCACAATGAACTTACATACAAAATTTGAAGAAAATCGGATAATTCTGCATGGAAAAACAATTTATCTAAATTAAGGGGGGGTTAGCCCCCGTTCCCCCCTTTATACTTAACCAATGAACCCCCAAAACTAATCAGGGAAGCGCCTTATCCCAATTTACCTTTAAACAAAATTTGAAGCAAAACAGTTATTTCTATCAAGAGTTATCGCGTTACGTACATACGTACATACATACATACATACGTACATATATATGTACGTACATGCAGAACCGGCACGCAAATTATCTCTCAGGCTTTGATAGCCTGTGAGCTAAAAAGAAAAAAAATCACTTTGAAATATATGATCAGAATTTGACTCATTGTGTACCACTTTGAACAGGGTGAGACAGTGTTTACTTTTTATTTGTTTTACCCATAAAAAGTCATTCAGCAATTCATTCAGCAATCAGCAATCTGGTATAAGAAATGTTTGCGAATCGATTTCTAAGCATTTGTGCATCAACGATAGCATTGTGAAACGTTTTAAATGATCCAGAAACTGATAATTCGAGGAATTGAAGTGGTAGTAGGGTGAGAAAAGATACTCGTATTTATAGGTATCCATATCTCAAGGACATAAAAGCATATTAAAGAAGCATATAATGCATATTATGCATTAGAAAATAACTATAATTGTAATGCTACACAGTTTTACACTGTTTCAATGTGTAACGGTATTTCATGTCTCACTCTATACCAATTCGATTCGTTGAGAAAAAATGGTTACATACCTCTTCCTTAGGCTTTATTCCAGTTCTGCCGGTAGTGTTAAGTGGGAAAAAAAGTACAGCATATACATAAGATTCAAACGTAAATACTATATACTTGTATAATTAGCCTGTAGATATATAATCAGTAACAGAGTTTAATGGGTAACTTTATCTGTCTCACTGTACCCGAAAATATACTTTCATTTCATACTTTCCAAACAACAAAACACCCGCGTTTGAAATATGGTCAGCGAACACTCCAAATGAAGCATCATTAAAAAGCCTGATACCAAGCAGTACAAACACAATCTGCTTTATAAAACATTGTTTGTGTCATTGTGTACTCTGTCCCATTGTGTAAGACTCTCCCCTACCACATTGCAAAAAATGTTCTCTAACTTTTATTGATGTAATTTATCTAATCTCACTCGAATAAATACATAGTCAATTTTACAAAAGCAATTGGGATGACACCATGATAACTGACACTATAATGTTTAAAATTTAGAAAGAAATTGAAAATTATACTGGTTTAGCTAATGAATATAAACTTCATGTAGGCCTTTATAAAATGAGTGAATAATACTATAAAAAGAAAAGTGCCCAGTTAAACTGATGGCATTGAGCTCACAGGATATTCACAATAATTGTATATTATACTCTTATTTCAAAGAATAATGCCCTCAAAAAATTAAAAAAATCGATAATAAATTAAGGGGGGGATTAACCCCCCTGTTCCCCCTTTTATACCTAACCAGTGAACCCCCAAATTAACCAGGGAAGCGCCTTATCACAATGAATCTATATACAAAATTTGAAGCAAATCAGATAATTCTGCACGAAAAAACAATTTATCTTAACTTAAGGGGGGAAGGGAATCAGCCCCTCGTTCCCCCCTTTATAGTTAACCAATGAACCTCCAAACTAATCAAGGAAGGGCCTTATCACGATGAACTTATATACAAAATTTGAAGCAAATATCATAATTTTGCATGAAAAACCCATTTATCTAAATTAATGGGGGGAATTAGCCCCCCGTTCCCCCTTGATACTTAACCAATGAAACCCCAAAACTAATCAGGTAAGCGTCTTATCACAATGAACCTATAACCAAAATTTTAAACAAATCGGATATTTCTATCAAGAGTTATCGCGTTACGTACATACGTACATACATACATACATACATACAGAACGGGCGGGCACATTAGCTCTCAGGCTTTGATAGCCTGTGAGCTAAAAAAGGATTGGAAAAAAGGATGAAAATTAAACTTAAAAATTAATATTGCTAATGACGCAAATGATTTTGTAAACGAGATTCTAAATACTTAAAGCGATTCGCAAAAAATATTTTTCTGTATTAAAAAATGCAAAACTTACTGACATATATGTATGACTCATTTTCTTTATGACTTTCATTCTCATAATGACTTCATTTCATTATTTAAGATCAATTTTTAAACACAAAAGCATGAAACGTTCTAGCATGATTTTTAAAATAACTTGTAATCGAGCAGTTTTTATTTTTTTCTATAAATTAATCACATCTTGAGTTATAAGCATTTATTATTATCAAAAGACATCAGATTATCTCTTTTCCCGCGCTGTTGCGTCCTGAAATTCAGTTCGAAACGTCAAATTCTAATTTGAAAGACTGTTTTGAAACCACCTTTGCAAAAAAAAAAAAAAAAAAAAAAGGAAAAAAGGAAAACAGTTCGATTACAAAGTTTCTGAATAAAAACACCTGAAAATTTGAAAAAAAAAGAATTTAAAAATGTCTCAGAAAGTAGTCAGTCTGGATTTGAGTTACACAACCTTAAACAACCTTAATCTGCAATCCGTCACAGCCCTATAAATTCTAAGCCTGCGAATTGAGGCAAAAATGGCGTCTGTAGTAAGCGTATATTTTTCAGCGTTTGTATGTTACCTCTAATTTTAATAGCAACATTTTCTAAAAGTACTCAACACCTTATTTAATCGAAGAAAAAAAGCGTAGAATGCTTTAAGAAATTGATGGTTTTAAAATTCAAGGAACTGTACAAACGTTGAAAAAAAATCCGCCTCTGAAAGCTGCCATTTCTGAATCAGCGCTTAGGCCTAGTATTTTGAGGGCTTGGAATGCGTCCATTAAGATGTCATATTGACTCATAAACCTGGGTGTAAAACTTTATTACCTGAAAACCGTTTCTGAACACAACTTCCGAATAAATATTTTCGCCTGATTAGAACGTGAAGTTTCTGTTATTAAATAGTGTGAATTAAGCCCGCGAACCGCGGATCGGACGCCCCGTCATGAATGGTCACAAGTGCGGCAATCACAATAGTTATCAAAAAGTGACTTTTTATTTATTACATAATGTCTGTTAATTGAGAATCTTTCGAATGCAAACTTGCCGTGACCAGTTTTTTAGCTATTTGCCTTTTATTGCAAAATGTGATATACGAGATGTCACGGAGATTTGGGAACGAGTCTTTCTCCACTAGTCACGCGAAGAAACTCACAATCTAACGTTAAACTTTTGGGAGCGTTCTTTTCAAAATTTTAGCTTGCATTTTAATATTTTTTTTATTTTTTTTATATAGGATAGCTGAGGTCGATCTCTAACATTGCTAGTTTGTACATTTACGATTTTGGTTGCAGTTTTTTTTTTTTTTTAATGAGGCTATTTTATAAAACAAATCTGCAACCAACGCCAAAAAAATAAAAACTAATGCTTTTAGAGTTCAACCTCAGCTTTCCTATGCAAAAATAATATAAAATAAATAAAATAAATAAAATGCAAGCAAGAAATTTGAAGAGAACGGCTCCCATAGGTTTAACAGTTAGCTTGGAGTGACAAGAGTAGGCACTTAAGTTGATGAATATGATGACAATAAGATTTAAATTTTTACGGTACATTTACATTTTGGATAAGAGATGTTAATGATTTTTCCGAAACATGACACAGTATACAGGGTACACAGCATAACTAAAAAGCAGAAACAAACCATTGCGGGAAGATTAAATGATTTTAGAAGCCAGGAGAAAATTTAAGACAAATCGAAAGCATATAATCGAGCGTAAACATGGATGTAGTCACATGATGTGTTAAAAAAGACATTTATATGCGACATTGAAACCAACAACGAAAATTTATTATGGCATCTATTTTTATTGAATAGGAAATTAAGGTTCTTATACTTTCTTAAAGACAGTCGGAAGACAAAAACGCAAGAAATATCAGTAAATCTTGTTAGCTATATAATTGGGCTTAGTCCAGGAAGTTCAGATGTGAAAAAACTGATTTGCTTAAACTTTTAGAACATCAGTTGCCTTAGAAACAAAAGTAACATTTGTTAGAGGGGAAATTTGAAATATAAAGTATTTTAATATTAAAAAATTCCAAAATGGATTTTTTTGCGTTTTTACCTTCCCTCTGACGTTATAAAAATCTTTCACCTTTCACTACACCTTTTTTTAATTTTACATTCACTTTTAAAGGGTAAATTTCAGAAAATAATAAAAATATATATCAAAAATACAATATTTAAATATTTTTATTCCTTTCATTCACATCTTAGATTCTAGAAAAACAGGCAAAGATTGTAACAAAGGCTATATGAAAAGTACAAGGATTCGATGCGATGATTTATAATTACATTCAGAGTTTTTGTTTAATATCTGTTCTGTGTGAACAACGTACAGAAAATTTTCTTTACTGCATCACAGCTCTAAATTGATTTTCGGTTCTGAATTTCTTTGCAAAATGATTTTTTTCGGGGGGAGGGCATGTATATATATTTTGCCACTTTTGGTACATGGTAATTACTTTTCACCGAATATTTTTGTTTATATGTTTTATAGATTTTAAATAATAGAATGCATTAAAATATATATCTGACAAAGAATGGTGTATTGTGATTTTTTTATTATGTTTTTTAATGAGCGGAGGTTTACTTGCATATCTTTGTCACATGTTGCAACTAGATTCTCCCATTAGCATCTTCACTTAACTTTGAATATGATAAATATAGTATCCATTCGATAACATCAAAGTAGTTATTTATTAAAAAGAGAAACAGTAAATATCCCATTCTGCTACGAATAAAACTTAAAGAGTTATGATATTTGAATTCTATGAATTTTTAAAATTTTTTGGCCCAAAAATTATGTTTTTCCGTTTGTAGCGCCAGAAAACTCCGAAATTTCGAAAAATTCAGATTATTATACGTCTGTAAGTTATGGTCCAACGGAAATAGAACTTTTACTGTTTACTTATTACAGCATGGAGACAGTTTTTTTAAATCAAACTCATAGGATTAAGGGACTGTAATTTTTTTTCGTACGTTTTCAAAAAATATCTATATATGGCGATCCTCCGGATCGACCGTAGCGCACTCGGTGATTTATGTGCGCTACGATATCGCTACGGTATGCGCTACGATCAATGTGCGTACTCGATGTGCGCATTAAAGGTCATTTAGGACCTGGGTACGGTGGTGGAATGCCGCTTCGGGCGCCCGTCATGGCGCCTGGCGGCGCATCTTAGTTTTATATCTATCTATATATAATATTATATATATATATATATATATATATATATACGTATACAGATTGGTTCGAAACTATTTGTAGACTATTTACAGGGAGTTCAGAAACATAGCAATAAGAAATAATCTCACAGGAACGTCGCGTCGGTTCACAAACACAACTGAGAGGCGTTACAAGGCCACAAAAACAGAGAAAGTAAGCGATAACATCTAAGGAAACAGACTGGGTAGTGGGTAGTAGTATTGGAACTTCCAAATCGAGTTTTTTCAAGCCATATATCGGCCTTATTCCGTCATCACGAGCATCTTGCCTTTGTACATCGAAATTTCTTCGAGAATACAGAATCCGAACTTCAATGAGTCCTGAATTTGGTTGCCTGAAAACATTTCTTTAAACATATCAAGAGCTTAGTGAAAACAATAACAAAAATAATTATTAATATTAATATTAATTAATTAAATAATAATTAAATTTCCAAAAAATTGAAGCATTTGGTTGTATTTTTTTTTTAACTTATTGTTACCATATTTTCAAAATCATAAAAGGTGATACTTAAATTCTCTCAGACAAACTTATTAACATATAATTTTCGAATATAAAATCATTAGTGTAATTTTAAATTATTAAATATTAATAACTAATGTCTCGTGTCTTCAAGAATAATTTGAAACTTAATTTGCGAGATTTCGATATGATATATTACTTAATAGCACATAAAATTAAACAATTCTGGTAAAAATGTAACATAGCAAAATATACCACTAAGCTCCCTAATTCTCTCGCAGTTAGTATTGTTTGTACTGTTTGCAACCTCGTAGATGAGTAACAGAACCACCTCAAACCACATTTCATGTAGCGATAGACCCTTCCGTATATTTTAAGGCTCCATTAACAATTCTACATCATTTTGTTCACCCACTTCGTCTGGTGGCACTTACTGTCTACTTTTTTCTCGGGGTTGCGATGGATAACCAATGCCCCTATATGATTATTGCTTGTTGCTGTGTTGTTGTGTTCCTGATCTCCCTGCAAATTTCATAGAAGGAGTTATAAATCACCAGTATGTATATTTGAGAATACATTAATCAGAATTTCAAAATTTTATGTTGAATTATTTTAGCTGTACTTATAAGTAATTATGCAATACATTTGTTATGTTTTAAGAGGATTTTTAAAAATAAATTAGTCCTTTTTTTAAGAAATTATATCTTGATTAATTTAAATTTAAGATATCGAAGCTTAAATATTGAGAAGTTCCATTAATTTTCAAAAATTCTGCAACTCTGACATGTTTTGATTGTTTAAATTTTAAATAAAAAGTTATTTTATGAAATTTATCTTTAGTTCAACAACATGATTTTTGTAATGTTGTTTTGGTTTTAAAATCTTTAAAAAATATATTTTAATTATCTGCATTCATGAGGCATTTTATTTTCCTCTACAATTTTCTTTTTTTTATCCATACTGAAAATCGATATCTAAATCGTATATGCATTGTGGTGAAAGGCCTTATATCTCATTTCATTTAAGTTTGAATTCATTCACCTGGTGACTATCCAAACATCATTCAAACCCTGCCATGTATTATACTTCGAATTTTTCTTGTATTTCATAGATACAACACTAACACGTAAGAACCTCTCAACCTAATTTGCTACCAGATCACAGTCTTCTTTTCTATTTGGAAATTAAGTTTACTATTTATGCATACTGAGGACAAAATGAAATAGAACAAATCTATAATACTTAGACTTAAAAGAATAAGATATCATATGTTACAAGTATTTACAACAATTTTTAATACTATAATCGTTCTAATTTTTCTTGCATTATTAAAACATTTATTTCATTATTTTTACAGTCACGAATATATAAGGTTCAAAGGCAAAACTATTTCTAAACATATTTTCTATGAGAATTTAAAAAAATCTACAGTAATATTTATATCTATATATAATTTTTCCTTCAAATTATAAATAACTAACAATTATTGGAAATTTTATTGTAGATTCTCTGTTCTATTTAATTATAAAAAATAAATAGTAATGAGCATCAAACACATCACTTTAAAGGAAAGTAAATTAAATTACTTAGAAATATTTATGAAATTACTACAGCAATGACGAATGTATATTTTTATGTACACTGTAAAAAAAAAACTCAAATGTTTCTTAATCTAAGAAAATAGGCTATAAGCGCCAAAGAAAGAATACAACAACCTCTTCCGAGTTACCCACGATTTCGAGAAGCGTTCTTCAGATTTCTATCTTCAGAAAACAAATATTTTTTAGATTTAAAGACGAATTTATAAAAAAAAGTTTTTTTCCTGTCATTGATTTTCCGAATGGTTTCCGAGCGGATTTGATGTTGTATTAATGAGTTTTCTCAATCCGGAATATATTTAGGATGCTATCACCGAAATCTGTGAAAATTCTTAATGCTATCAATTCTCAATAAATAATTTCCAGCTTCGAAACTGAATTTATACATGCAAGAGTAAGAAAATAATACTAATTTTAAAGTTAACATTAATGCTGCTAATTTAACATATTTGTAAAATATGTTTGTTGATTGGTTGGTTTGTTGATTTAAGTTTAATGGCATAAGGTACCATTGATGACAAGCTACGCCAAAATAAATGTTAAGAAAAATATATTAAAAAATCCACAACAAAACCCAAAAAGGAAACAAAGTTTAATAAGAAAAATATCCGGATGGGGGTACCCATCCGGGTATAGTCATACCGTGCGTATAACGAATATTAAAGATCGTTAAAAAAATTTACGTATAAAAGTAATATGTTTGTTGAACAAGAAAATGTTTACTAGTGAGTTGATAGCATCTAAAGAGCCTACATTCTAGGTTGAGAAAAAAAAAAACTACTATATAATACATTAAAACCACTTTGAAGCGTTTTCGAAAAATCTGTGGCAGCACAAAAAAACATTTTTTGTATATAAATGCTTCTTTAAATCTCAAAAATATTTTTGTTAGTGAGATTTTTAAATATAAAGAATGCTTTTGTGAATTGTGGGTAACTCGGAAGAGGTTATTGTATATTTCCGTTCGTCGTTATAATACATTTTACTAGAATAAGAAGCATTTGTATTGTTTTACGGTTTATAAATGCATTATGCAATCACAAAAAAAGCAATTTATACTTCGACTTTATTTTAATTATAAATCACAGAAATACATAGTTATATATATATTTTAAATAAATAAACTATAAAGATTAAGATAAACACAGCGTACATTTTTCAGTGTTTGAAAAAAATCTGTTTAACTGTATATCCTCAGAGACATTTTAAAAATAGTTCTAAAAAACTGACATAGAAGATTTGGTGTCCGAAATTAAGAAACAAATCTTCCTAGTCTGATTTCTTTTCCGATCTATTTAGGATGTATAGCGATTTCTTAAATTTGTTTGATAGTGTGTAAAGCAAAAAACCATGGTTTCTGACATTTTGTCAATTTTATTTTTGAATTTTTGAGTAATTTATCTTGAACGGTATTTGTATAAAAATTAATTTCTCAATGTATACATTGCGATTGAACTACTGGAAAAAATATGTTTTTGCTCTAGATATACAAAAAAAAAAAAATTCAGATATATATGGGACATGATTATATTTATTTTCTAGAGATTATCGCTAGTTTTATTGCTTCATACAGTGCAGAATGATGAAAATTATTAGTAGGGATTAAAATCCCGGTTTTCGGGATCCCGTAATTCCAGATGATCCTAGATGATTTTTGAAAATCCTGGGATTACTTTATGTCAAATCTCGGGAATTTAGGGATTGATAAAATTTTGACGGTATGGAGAAATCTATCAATCCAGATGAACGAAAATTTGAAATTATCGTTTTATAAAGTATATAACAAAACAAATTACTAGAATATAAAATCTCAAAAAAATCTATCAGTCATAATTATCATGGAATAGCTGCTTGAAAATAATTATACGAAGATTGGTACATTTCTTTAAAAATAAAATATACATTTTCAAATATTAAGGCAGTCATCTATCTCAATAATAGCAAAATTTTATTTTAGTATCTTGTTTTTAATAGTCTGAGTAAAGCAATTCCATGCGGCAATAAAATAAAAAATAATCAGAGGCACTCTATCACAAAATGCGATGTTGAGAATTAGATTATGTGAGAGTTACTCAGTTTGAATTATTTATAGAATTTTAAAACTATATCCAGAATATAGGATTGAGCTTCGTTGGCAATGTATTTTTTTAATTCTTAATCAGAGTTTTTGGAAGAAAGTAAAATGTTTTACTGAAAAAATAAATAACGCTTATAAAAAGAATGCATTTAAACAGAGATGTAAATAAAAGAAAGTAAAACTAATGATATATGACTTTGCAATAATGTCTGCTGCAGCTATAGGCTCTAGACATAATCATACATTTGCAAGGCAGTTGGGTTTATCTGCAATGTGGATACAACATTTTAGTCAGGGAATATTTTATCTGATTCTTACGAAATGTAGTCCTTCTATGAAACTTTACGAGTGGATACTACAAAACGGGATGTCTTTAATACATGTGCCTTAACTAAAATCACACAGGAATCTAAATAGCTTTGTAACGTATTTTTATTTCTGTGTTTATTAAATTAAGCTCATTTTACGTCGATATGGAATATTAAAACCAGTAAATTTCATATTTATCGTAATTTCGTCTATGCGAGTTCCTCACACAGTTCCTCAAAAGTGGCAACATAAAGTGCGTTCCGATATTCTTTTATTTTAGGACTTATTTTTTGAAGGGCGGTGTCTAGTAATGGCTGGTCAACTTGCACAGCGAATACAAAGCTGCACTAGAAGTCAGCATGTGATGTTATTTATGAGGAAAATAATTTCCTCGTTTAAATCGCTTTATTCGGTAAATTTATGCAATATTAGATAGCTACTCAAATTTCAATTTAAGTGAAGTCTTTTATGATGTAGGCTGTTTGGAAATCATCATCAGCATGTTACAATCAGCATGTTACATTCTTAGATAGCCAGATTTTATTCTGGCTGATTTCTTATGTTGAGAATATTTGAAATCACGAATAATTCGATCAGTTTTTCTATTTTTGCTGAAATTGGTATATTCAGTTTGTCGAGAGCTATTATCTTTATATACAATTATCAAGTCATTCCCATTGATTCATTTCAAAGTACTTTATCATGCGGAGGAGGCCATGCTTAAAACTTATTGGCATAACAAATGTTAAAACACTGTAATTAAATCTGTGTATCATTCATTGTCTTGTACATTTTTTGTTTTACTTTTCAGTCATACATTAAAACTTTGCGTGTATCGAATGCTTACCACGCAATCTTTTTTTAGCCTGGTAATTTTACGAATTCTTGCGGACTTCGTGCCCACTGTGTACTTTAATATAGTGTATTGTAATCAAAAAGCAATAAAATCTCACTTTTTGAATAAAATACCTATGAAAACTGGGTTGAATCAACATGAGATCTGCTGATCAATGAGCTTTCTTTAAATTTAGGACGATTAGGACTCATCGGAAAAACTATAAACAGAGATAGAACACACCTGGACAAGATGAAAATACCATACATTGCATGGCCGTAACTTAAGCAATGAACAGCTACAGAGTGCTTTCTGACTGTCGAGAGAATCCTGTTTACCACACAATATCAAATGATTGCTGATTTTATTTATGAGGAATATTGTTACTAACTAGAATGTTAATATGGATGAAAATTAGAAGAGGAAATTATGAAATTGCAAGGTAAGAAACGTTATTTGACAAACAACGGATCACAAGACCAGGAAAGGATTATAAATTGGACCAAATTCATTTCATATAAATTGGGGGTTAAATAGAAACCAAGGGAAACTTTAAAAGATACAGAACACCACTAAACAAGTAAAATTTCGTCATATAATGCTTGGTCGTATCGCAAATGATGCACCGCTGATGGCTCTATATCCAAACACATAAAGCGCTGGATTTTCAGATGCATCGACATTTCTACGGATTACAAAACGGATGGCTGGTTTTCTTAATCAGAGAAAGGCTGGCATACTTTTCATATATGGTGCTGCGGATGGGAATGCAATATCGTGTAGTAAACAGCGTTCCTATTACAATCAGAAAGCGCCCTGCAGCGATTCACTACATGAGTTAAGACCATGCCAGGTATATTGTTTTGAGCTTCTCTAGGTGTCTTCGATCTCGCCTTAAAATTTTACTCGTGAGTTCAGAATAACCCTGCATATTTTAAACTAGCAGTATTGATTTCTGATTCCAAATTGTTATTTTCGATGTAATTCAATGAAATTTGATTTGATTTTTATTACACTACAGCATTACATCTTTACTTGCTAAATATGTTATATATATATATGTGTGCGTGTGTAAATTCTATTTCGTAGAATTATCCGTTGCTTGCCCGTGCTCTAGTTGTTAATATGAAGATGTTTTGTAAAATGTTTATTTGAAAGTTGCTGCGTTCGTCATTTGTAATAATAATGTACTTTATAATTGTAATCTAATATCCAGTTTTGTACAACTTTTTTTATTTCACCAGTAATACATATTTTTAAAAGACTAGTGTTTAAAATAGATTATTTTACAAACCAAAATTTTACCCAGGTTTAAATTAGGCCAATTTAGGATATATTCTGATTTTCAGTTAACTATTGTATTCCTGCTGAAACTTTCAGAACATTTAACGATCACAATTGTTTGGTTTACATACGAAAACGAAGGATACTCTTTTCGAAAGCCTGTTTTGAAGACAAAAAATTGTAATCATATGATACTTATTTTGAAAATGTTTACTGGAGTATTTATCTAGAAAAATTATGTTTAACTTATTATTCTATACCAGCGGAGAAGACCAAGCTATGCTCCGTTAAAATTAGCTTTGTGTTGAACTCGAAATCACCGATTGAATCATTCATCTCGGCTCCGATTGGGAATTTCTAGAAAATTCCTTCAAATTCTGAAAGCCAATTTGTTTGTCAAATATCGCCAAAATTTGGCGAAAAGTCGCAAACTTGGAGATATTATTTCATTTGGAGCCAAGCATTTGTTTCAGCGTTGGTTATCTAGAAAGTCGATTTTCTCGACAAATTTCGTCAAAATTTCCACAAATTTGGCAATATTTACCGAAAGTTTGCCTACTTTGAGTATTTTTAATGCCAAATGTTCAACAACTTAATAAGTGTTTCAACCTTTCCCCAAAATGACACACTAATCGAATTTTCTCGAACACTTGACCTAGTCCAATGGTGTTCTAGTAATCCAAAACGGCATGATACAAAATTTAGTCAAAATCTTTTGAGTCATTTTTTACCTAACATTAGTTTAGAGCCATTTTTAGATAAAATGAGCTTGACCCGTAGTGACCCAAAAATGACCCACTAACAAATTTCCTCGAACATGTGATCCAGCCCATTGGTCTTCTCACAATCCAAAACGGAAGAATACAAAATTTAGTCAAAATGGTCAGAACCATTTTTATATAAAATTAGCTTGAACCCGTAGTGACCCAAAAATGACCCACTAATCCAATTTTCTTGAATATGTGACTTAGACTAATGGTATTGTCATTCAAATCGGTAGGATACAAAATTTGTTCAAAATCGTTAGAGTTGTATTTTAGAAAAAAAAATTGCTTGACCCGTAGTGACACCCAAAATGACCCACTAATCGAATTTTCTCGAACATATGACACAGTCAGATCTACCGTAAAACATATCAGTAAGAAAATTTAATTATAATTATATTTATTCATTTTTAGTGATTAATAATCTTGCTTTAGTTACACAGATATACTTTTTATGTGTATTAACGAATAGGTGAAGAGATATTTCTTTCCTAATTGCTGCGACTCTAGATGTAGTTTTCGCTTTTGCTTGGTATGGATTAATTTATTTTTAGTGCAAAATGCCTTATTTGTACGAAGGAGCATTAATAATAAAAAACTGATTAAAACATTTAAAATCATAATCGATAATTATTTCTGCAAGTAGCTGGAGAACGGATGTACGTTAAAAAATTAAAACCTAATTAAAAAATAATATATTTTGTAAAATAAAATTTAAAATTCTATTAAAATTGGTTTACGGAAAACCCCAGTGTAATCATTTCCGAAACATATATATGACATGTTATGAGAAAAAATAAGATAAGAAGGATGAACCAATCTCACAATCATTTGAGATAAATGACTTTCTTTATACGCATCATAGTAGTAATAAAGTGTCGAGCTCTTATTCTACTGTAGGATAAGAGATAAGATTAGTTGCTTTCAAAAATAATTATATGTTTGTATCACGTACTCTCAGAATTCTGTCACATTTTTTGTTAGGAAAGTAATTCATATTGCATCTTTGCAAGTTTTTCTCGGTTAAATACTATTATTTAATGCCGTTAGATGTACATTTTCAATATATTTTTTCCAATGTAATATATAAATAACTTTTAATAAATTGATAATTAAATAAATGTAGTCCAATTGCACCCAAAATTGCAGAAAATGAAACTATGCATATATATATATTTTAAATAAAACCATTTAGTTTACTGCTATGGTTATAACAATTTATCGTTATGAGCGCATATGGGGCAAAAGTGGGGTCCATAAAAACCCACATGGGCTCATAGTTATGTGCTACTTGAGAAGGTAATGTAATGCAATATGGATTTTTGCATGTATTAGAATTTTCACCGGCCATTTCTAAAACTATGAATGACTAGTTATATACATTTTATTTTTTATGTGGCGTCATATTTAATTTTAACAAAATATGTTTACAAATTTTTTAAACGAAAAATAAATTCCATTTGCTTAAAGATGTGCACAGTTTTCAGCTTTCTTACACCAGAATATACAATGAAATACCGATTTTAACACTTTTTAATGTAGTTGATGTGTGCATAAAACTGCGATTTGTCTTTTCGGCATTCAACAGATTTTCGATTTTTTTTTTTTTTTTAGTTGCGTCAACATTTTTTTTTTCATATTTTTATGTGAAAACTTATATAGAAAAGAGGCTAAAATTCATTTGCAAAAACAAAGTTCTATAAAACCTTTTTAATTAGATAGGCTAAAAAACTGCGATTTTGCATGTTTTTAGAAGTTTCAGAAGTTTCAGAAGTTTATAAAATTATGCTTAATTTTTTAAATATATACTATATAAATGTGTGTGTGTCATTTTTTGTATTAATTATATAAATAATTTTTATTATAAGCAAGCAGTTACCACTCAAGAAAAGTACACGAAGTTATAGTTGTATGTTTGATTGGGAGCTGAGTCGTGAGAAGGGCTGGACAATAACAATTACTCTCACAAAGAAGCCAATTGAAAACTAGAGATAATTTGTTCTACCGTTTCACATGGTGGTGTAGTATGAAGGCTATTGTTCTACGCATTGTGAATCTTCTCGAATAAGAAACAGTGCAGCTTAAAATATTACGTTAATCATGGGTGTCTCCAAGATTTAAATGGGGAAATAGTAATATGTACCTTTTCATTGTTTGATAATGCAAACATAGTTGATTGATGCCAATTATATGTTAAAAATATATTTTATGTAAATATTTACAAAGGAAAATTGTTAATTTTTTGCACATAACCTCACGGTAAGAAATTCCCTATTTGTCCCGGTCTAAATACGCTCATCACGTTAACTGCTGATATTATTATAAGAGAGGAAAATGCATACATGGATATGTTTTTTTTTGTATGTTTGATATGCAACGCAATGCTACGCGAATGTGATCAATATGTGAAAGCATTCTGACTCAAATGCAACTCTTCTTGTCCATATTGTGTTATGCGATATAGAAAATGAGTTAGTCTGTCGTCACTGTGAAATCGAATTATCCCTTTTCGTAACGAGATACAAATGACTAACGAAAATTATTACAGTGGCTTCATGAATTGACGATTACCATAGAGTCAAATTGTGAAGAAAGAAAGATGCTACATTTAACACTCAAGAAATGTATGAGAAGTTATAGTTCTATGTTTGATTCAGAGCTGAGTCGTGAGAAGTGCTGGTCATGAAAAAAAAAACTTAATAACAATTACTCTCACAAAGAAGCCAATTGAAAACTAGAGCTAATTTGTTCTACCGTTTCACATGCTGGTGTAGTATGATACGCGAACACATGTGACCATTTGTGACGTCACAATAACGTTATATTCACTGACTATGCAAATAGTGTATTATACAAAAACAAATATTTCGCATTTGCATTTATTTTGATTTTGAAATTTTTCAGAACAAAAAACATTTAAATAATTTTGTCGTAACATGGAATCACATATAATATTATATAATGATTTTTCGGTTCAAAATCTTTACCCCAGTTTCTCCAAATTACTCCCAATGGATGACTTTACAAGAAAGAACATACATTCGTCACTGTAGACATAAACCACCGATTTAGGATTTAGTTCGAATAAAAAGAGAAGAATCAATATAAATGGAACTTTTTTATGCAAACGCACAAATAAAATTACTTTATAAAACTACTTTATACTTTTTTCGCGCGAAAATCTTGCCTCGAGAGGCAACTTATTTTTATTATAGCAGTAGATATCTGTCTCTATAATCAGTGTAAACATGGTCCTCACAATCAGCTAAAGTTATGACATAAAGCAGGGGTCGCAGCGTCCTATATTTTTTTATATATTTGATACCACTATTTTCAAACTATAAATATCATGGTAGATTTCTTTAAAATTTGCAATAGAAGGATCTTGTGAATATTATATTTTGAAAATAGCGGTGGGGATTATTAAAAAATATATAAGACCCCTGCATAAAGGGATAATTACATCTTTAAAAAATAGTCTTTTTGTTTTATTAATTTATCCAAAGCATGCTGCTGTGAATAATATGCAAAACAAGCTCATAAATATTCAGAAAACAAGATTATTACTGTGAAATTTAAAATTATACATCGTTTCAGTATATCATTATTACGTAACGTTTTATTTTCATAAACTGCATTTCCTATTTAAATTGGCAGGCATGATGACTTTAAATACCTATTAAATAAAAATATATTATTTTTTATATTGTGTGTTTTCTGTTATTTCTATTAAAAGTAAACTACAGTCACAAATACTTGATATTTTTCGAAAATCGTGCTCATTTGTATAACAGTGTGCACTAGAGTCATAAAGAATCATTCATGAATGCTATAATGTCACATTGAAAACCTAAACAGTAAAAAAAATATAGATTCGTTTATGTGAGAATCTTATCTTAATTTTTTGTTAGATTCCATTTTAACAAAATAAACATAGGCAATATATGTATGTATATATATGTATATAAATTATACATTTAGACACTATTCTATCAAACATTAGTGTTACACAAAAAACGAAATTGAAGTACATATGATAAACCAATTTGTATATAATTTATATTTTATTTTGGACTATTTCTAATACTATTTTCTAACCTTTGATGATGATTTTAGCCGTTTTAATGTCGTATACCTACTGAAAAACAAATATGAAGTTTTTTCAAAATTCAAAGAATATGTAGCGATGACTACAAATAAATTTGGTAGGAAAGTGCAGGCGATTCGTTCAGATAATGGAGTGGAATACACTGGGAAGGGAATTGATGATTATTTTAAAAATGAGGGAATAGATTACCAGTTCACAGCTCCCTATTCCACACCACAGAATGGGGTTGCAGAGCGTAAAAACCGTACTTTAATGGGGATGGCACACTGTCTACTTAAAGAAGCTGGTTTACCTAATTCGTTCTAGGGGGAAGCTATTTGTACCGCAACGTAGATACAAAACATGCTCCCAACCTCATCCTGCACTCCCTATGAAAAATGGACTCGTCGCAAACCAGATCTTTCTAATATTAAAACTTTTGGTTGTCGTGTTTTTGCTTATGTACGAAAAGTTGATAGAAGGAAATTAGATAATACGGCGAAAAAAGGGACATTTGTGGATTATGACAATAGAAGTAAGGGCTATAGAATTTGTACGGATGGAAGAAACATTGTCATAAGTAGAAGTGTGAATTTTTTAGAGGATAAAATCAGGAAATTATTCAAGATAACGTGTCACACAATGACAAAGATACACCGAGCTGCGATAATCCGCAATTAAAATGATGAAACCGAAAACACCGGAAACGATATAAAAAATCGGAATGCCATTTCAAGCACTCCGAAAAATTTCCCGCGTAGATCAGGAAGGTCTAATAGAGGGGTTCCACCGGATATATTTGCATTCGTAATAAATGATACTAGGATGTTAGATCCAAAATGTTGGGACGATATATTAAAATTGCAAAAACCTGTTGAAAAAGAAAAATGGATAAACGCAACATTAGATGAAAGGAACTCATTTCATGAGAACAACACCTGGGAATTAGTTGAGGCCCCACAAGGAAGGAAGGTGATTGGTTGTAAGTGGGCATTTAAATCGAAATATAACAATCACGGGTTAGTAGAAAAATATAAGTCGAAGCTGGTTGCCAAGGGCTTCTCCCAAAAATTTGGTGTCGATTATGATGAGACATTTGCACCTGTTGCATCTCACAAAACGATAACAAGTTTCCTGGCAATGGCCTCGTATAAAAATCTAAGTCTTAGACATATAGATATTAAAATCGCCTTTTTACAGAGGGAGTTACAGGAAGAAGTGTACATGCATCAGCCTGAAGGGTATGTTGTACCAGGAAACAAACATAAAGTTTGTCGATTTAGGAAATAGATATATGGACTTAAGCAGGCTTCAAGAGCTTGGAATTTAAAAATACATGAGTCACTATCCAAATTCGGTTTTCACCAAAGCTCAATTGACAAATGCCTGTACAAACAAACCACAAACAAGAAAACAACCTACGTGATTGCTTATGTTGACGATCTCCTTATAGCAGGGGAAGATCAAAACATTAATAAACTGATAAATTAATTAAAGGAAGAGTACCCTGTAACAGATTTAGGCAAATCAAAATATTATCTAGGTATATATAAACCGACCCAACAAGGACACTATGACTCTCGATCAAATTAACAAAATTCAGGAGTTAATAGCTAAATTTGTTCTAGAAAATTCAAAACCGACCAACATACCAATGGAACCAGGTTATTTTAAAATAGCAGATGACGAAAATCTCTTACCGAATAACACCAAATACAGACAGGCCATGGGGGCGTTACTTTATATCTCCACTGCATCCAGAACAGATATTTGTGCTGCGGTAATATTTTAAGCCGTACAAATAAGCGTCCCAGAGCAAAGGACTGGGAAGCAGTTAAGAGAACTATTAGGTATCTCAAAACTACAATTAACTTTAAACTAACTTATAATAATTTTGAATAACTTGTTTTGAGGGCATATGCAGATTCAGACTGGGCAAATGATCCAAGTGACAGAAGATCAACCTCTGGGAATTTATTCGTATTGGGAAACAATCCGCTCCTCTGGCTGTCAAAAAGACAAAAATGCATCGCAATGTCTTCAACAGAATCCGAATATTTCTCTGCTGATAATGCAGCACAAGAAATAACTTGACTACTCGGTTTATCGTTTCAGGGTTTCCGCAGGGGTGTTGTGCAGTATAAACTCTGACACGAACAAAGTTTCTACTCTTGTTGAATGAAACTTTAGACTATTTTTTCTTACTGTCGCGGTCAATTTCGATGTATCAGTGATTTTCTCCGCTGTCTGCGGCTACGAATCTACATGTACCGTTTTTATCATTCCGTCTGCTACTCTCTCGATATGAAGTTGTGTTTGAAAATGCGGGCGTTTTGTTTCCCGCTCATTATTTATTTCAGTGTTTTCACATAATGTTTAATCAAGAATTATATAAAACCTTCGTTTCCAAGCATAGTTGCTGCAGTCTTTCTCTACACAAGAATACAAACTATCAAATTATATTATATGTAATTAATAATCCTTTTTATCTCATTCAAGTGGTGGTGCTCAGTGGATAACTATGGATGTACCCGTGGTGGATCCAACGAAGAAAAAGTAAGAAAATCTTTTCTTACCTATTTACCATCAATATATATTTGAATAAAAGGGCTCCGTATATATCTCACGTACTGCGTACCGATTATAAAAAATGGTAAATAGTTCAAAGTGAAGGACTAAAACGGTCTTAATTTTTCGAGTGAGAGTTTATTAGGATTTTTAACCCAATTTTCTTATGCCTTTTTCGGGACATTAAAGAACTGACATTATATCAGGAGACGTTTCAAGGGATTGGCAGTTTAACAAGGTCTTATTGTCTTAATACTTCGAAAAATTTTCACTAAAATGTGAAGATCAAACAAATTTGTTATGTAAAACTGCATTAATATCTGCTAAACTTTTTAAAAAAACATTCTGTTATATTTTTTCTTTTACAGTTGTCTTGGTAAATGTCCTGTAATCCAATTTGGTTGAAATAATATTTTGCCTAAAGTAAGAAAATTTTAATTTACTCAAGTGTTTCCTCCTGTCTAGACAGTGATCGATCTTTTAAAATTAAAATACCTACGTTTTTAAAAAGACAAATATTTTGGTTGTCTTTAAAAAATATTTTCATCTTTTTCGAACTGTTTCATGAACATTCGGACTTATTTGCGTACATTAAAAAGGATTTTTTCAAATACTTTTTGCAGAGGTATTGCGAATAATCCCAACTCAAGTACTTTTTAAAATTTTGTGTCTTATTAACGACATTCATAAAGCAACTATTATTATTTAAATGAAGGGTAAGTTGTCAAAATCAAAATGGATAATAAACGATTAAAGTCTGTCAGCAGAATATCTTTTTTATTTTCTTTTTTAAATTAGAATACCTTACATTCTAATTAATTTTCTTCAATGTTTTTATGTCAAGGTTTTTCTTTAACTTTAAAAATCTCTGGTAGTCATAATAAAAATTCTATTTTCAAAAATGTTTAAAATATTCCTTCGCCTAAACTAAGAAAAAACTAATTTATTTAATAGTGTCCCAGTCTAAATAGTAATCATTATTCCAAAATCAAAATTTATTTCTCTTTACTATGTTTGCTAAAAATAATATATTTCACTGTCTCTGTAAATACTTTTTATCTACTTTAGAAGATTTCATCACAGTTTGAACATTTTAACCCTGGAATAGAATAATTACTCTAATCCCCTTCATTGGAAATATAAGGAATCACTTTGACGCCACCTTGAAAATGACCTGACGCTGTGTCACAGTCACTCCCGTGACTGAGATGAGCTTCCAAGCAAAGCATAAGTGGAAGAAGTTGGTGAAATCCCCCCTCTTTTTAGCCCGACAATGAGTGAAAATATCTCATTCTTCCATTTCCGGTTTTAACCGTCTTTCAACGGTTATACAATTTTGTTTGCATATTTTCCTTCTACGTATGTCCAAACATAACTTAAGGACGGATGGTGTGATTTTTATATTTTTTTTTGCAAAGGTCTTGTTTTTCAGATGGTCCCATTGCAGTTTAATTAAGATCTATAATTGATATGTTTGCCTGTAGGTCTATTTACATGTCTTTCTTTTTTACTTTATAGACTTTATCTTTTGAAAAAATTACCAATCGCCTGGGAAACCACAAAAGTTATAATGTATCATCATCTACTGCGCGTAAAAAAAAAAAGATTTTGAAAAAAAAAAAAAAAACATTTAAAGTTTAACGTATATACCGCCATATATTCCTGCATGAGGTCGGGTAACTCAATTTTACCCGAACTCAACTCGATAAAAATCACGCGTCAGGTCGGGCTGACTTATGTCGGGTTAATTGTTTCGAGTCGTGGTCGATTTTCGCTATTGTGAACCATATTTGGTAACAAAAAATGTCCACAATATTGCTTAAGATTAAATACATATATTGGAATATAAGTAATTATATACATGTTTATTTTCCACATAAATAATAAAATTGATATTAAAAATATAATTAAAGCCAATTTTGTTATAAGTGAATTAGAATATGGATTAATGTTCTTACATTTCCGGTTGTTTTAGGGTTGACTTCAATTAGAGTTTTCAAACATGGATCGTCATAAACCAACTCACACAGGACTCTATTGTGGATTGACACGATTAGCAGAAAACACAAATGTGAGAAAGAATCCTTTGGAGTCAATTTCATTTTTGTTAAACATTAATCGTTACACAATTAAAAAATAATTTCGTGAAAATAATTTCTGTGAAACATATATAATGATTACAACTTAAGTCATCACTGTTATAAATTTGTGCTAAGTTGGACCAATTTTTGGTTCTAGGGTAGCTGCAACCATAAGATGGTGAAATATCATTCCAACATTTGGAGCTTTGGATCAGTTGGAGTTCCAAATGTTAGTACGAGATTTCTCCATTTTATGGTTGCAGTTACTGCAGCACCAAAAGTTGGTGTAACCCAAAATAAAATTTTTAACAGTGATTCTTAAGAGTTCATGTCTTATCAACATTGTTCAAAAGGCGACTATCACTATCTAAATAAGAAAAGAAAAAGAAAAAATAGAAAATGAAAAAGTGGGATAAAATTCTATCATAAGAATCATTATTCAATTGAATTAGAATAACATAATTTATCTTCTAAAAATTTCTTTCAAGATTTCTCTTTTACAGCTGTATTATTAAATATTGTTTATTAAAAATGGTAAATATATTCATTAGGCTACATTAAGAAAGATTTAATTTACTTAAAAGATTTATCCCCGTCTGAATTGTAATTAATATTGCAAAATCAAAATGCATTTTTACAATGTTTAATAAAAATAATACTACTTTTCGCTGTCTGTGTATAGAATATTTTCATTTATCTCAGTCGATTTTGTCACACAAAAAATTATTACGTAATTTAAAAATAATTTCGTTAACTTCTTTTCGTAGAAGTATTGAAAAGCATCAAAATTTAAATCCTTCTTGATGCTTTGTGTCTTATCAACATCGTTAAAAAGAAACTATCATTATTTAAATGAGGAAAAGAATTTCAAACAGAAATGCGTTCAAATATACTGTCAGAAAAATCAGTTTTGAATAAATTAGAATAACTAATCTTTAACAATAAATTTTTAAATAAAGAAGAAGATAAATACCAGTTAATTAATGCTAAATGTCTTTATTTAAGATTTCACTTTTACAGCTGTGCTGATAAACACTCTTTTTTCGGAAAATATTAAAATATTCATTTGTCTACAAGACGAAACAATTAATTTACTTAAAATTATATCCACTAGTTTTATTTTAAAAGGGCTTTGCATTAGAAATAATTTATCAAAAGAATGGTATATTTGACTGCCTGTATAAGAATTTCTTCATCTATTTGAGGAATTTTTTTAACAATATCACATCTTTACATTATTTAAAAAGCATTTTATTAAACACTTTCCCCAAAAGTATTTAAAATAGACATAACTTAAGTTCAATCGGGCAAAAAGAGCACGGGAGAGAGAGAGAAAATCCCATAAATTTTAATCACTAAACTGTCTCAAATAAAACGAAAATAGCCATCCTATTGGGAATTCATTCGATCGTCCCATGCAATCTTTATATTAGAAAGCTCGAAATTTCCGTGAATAACGTAAATGACGATCAACAGAATAAAAACATATTATTAAGTTCTTCTGGTTCTTCGATATTTGCAATTTTGAAAAATATAATTGCTCCAAGTACTTTGAAAGAGAAAAATTATGAGGATCTGTTAAATAACACTACGCAATACTTCTCACCCCACCCAAGGGAAATAGTGAAACCTTTAAGTTTTTAAAAAATTTTGCTGAAAAATGAATAATCCACAGCTAATTTTGTAAGGGACCCAAAATGGTTATTCGAATTTTTAATTTTGGAAAAACTTGAAATGATCGTTTGCGTGAACAGCTGATTTTGGGAGTTCAAGAAGATAGAATACAGCAATAATTGTTCGATACAAGTATCTAACATTCCAAACGGCAGTAAAGATAGCTCAATCCCTCAAATCGGCAGAGATTGGAGTAAAATCACTACAGACGGACGACAAAACGACCGTGAACAAAATTTGTACTGTGAGAAAAGAGAAACAGAAGTAAGTGTCGGTGAAACAGGACGATTTTTAAACTAAGCTTTGTTACCGTTATTCTAAAAATTTTCATGCATTAAAAAATTACGTTTGAAATGCGAATTAAAAATGATTATTTGAAACAAATTTGAAATGTAATTATTACATATTATATCCTAATGAATAAATAACTGTTTATGACTAAAATGACGCCACTGTACATATTTGAAATGCTGAAGAATGCAGTTCGGGTAGCGTCGAATCGTTTTTGTAGAGATGTCTGTTGCTTGAACAGGCGTTTTGTAAATATGTAAATAAATCCTTTATATGATAAAATAGGGATTCCTCCTGGCTGTAAAGTACTTAGGAAGTTATGCTAGTGCATTCGACCCATTTTAGAAAATGTCTATGAAAACATACAGAAAAAATGAATGTCTGAGGGAAGGAAGTCATATTTTGGACAGATTGGAAGAAAATCATTCGAATGTCTAATGGATTTTTTATATTAAAATGAACGAATATTATATTTCCACGAATAACATAAATGGCGATCAAAATAGCAAAAACATATTAATAAGATTTGTTAGTATTTTGATAATTGATATTGTGAGAAATATAATTGTTCAAGTACTCTTAAATATGCCAGGTATCTCCGAACGACCAAGTAATATAGTGGAACTTTTATGTTTAAAAAAAATGGGGAAAAAAGGATAATCTATAGTCAATTTTGTAAGTGACCTAGGACGTTTATCCGAATTTTGTAGTTTTGAAATTACTTTAAATGATCGTCTGCGTGATCTGCTGGTGTTCGGTATTAAAGAAGATAGAATACAGCAATAATTGTTGAATGCAATCTAGTTGTTAACATTCCAAACGGCAGTGTAGATAGCTCAGTTCTTCGAATTGGCAGAGGTTAGAGTGAAATCACTACAGATTGGCGGAGGAACGATCGTAAACAAAGATCATGCTGTGAGAAGAGAGAAACCGAAAGAGAAAGAGAAGACGCGTCGATGAAACAGGACGATAATTAAAGCAAGCTTTTTTACCGTTGTTATAAAAATTATCATCCTACTGACTGTTTATTTAAATCTGAATAATGCATTCTTTAGAAGTAAATAGGGCATTCAAAAATTAGATGCTATAATCGGAAGTCCTTTATAATCAGGGAGAATCACAAGAAAGTCAGTAAAATAAAAAATGTTCAGAAATATTCTTTAAACTTCATGAATGACAACTCCAGTATTGTGCTAATCTGTCTGTTAAGTTTAATGGGGTCAATATTCAATTTGAAGTAGACTCCGGTGTAGCTCATACAGTAATTAGTAGTAATGTAGCTGACAAATTTTTCTCTACTAAGTCTCCTTTTGTTAAATGTCATATCCAATTTCAAACATATACTAAGCATTCCTTAACAGTATTAGGTGAGTTGAAAGTAAATATTTTTATTCATGATAATTCTAAACTTTACTTAAATTTGTTAGTAATTAAAGAGGAAGATTCGAGTCTAATTGACAAAACATTGATAAAAATTTTCAAAATTATTTTGGCCTAATTTGAATATGATTAAAATATTTTTAATGATGATTTAATTAGTTAGATTTTAATTAGAATGATTTTTTTTGCAGACGGTATTGGTACAATCAAAGATCCTCCCATGTCAATTAAATTTAAAAAATCAGATGAAACTTGTTTTCTAAAGGCTGGAAGTTTTGATTTTATAAATGCAACTGAATTAGAATTGGAACGATTAATTAATAAAGTTATTTTAAAACCAATTCATTCATTTAAATGGACTAGTAAAGTAGAAATCGTTCCAAAACCAGATGGTACTATTCGCATATGTGTTGATTGTAGCAAAACAGTTATTGCTGGTATTGAGAACGATAATTATCCTCTTCGAAGAATAAAATAATTATTTGCTAAATTAGGACCTGCAAAATTCTTTACTGAATTTGATTTAAACTATGCATATTTGAAGGAACGTGTGGATAATAAAATTAATAATATCGTAAATATCAATATTTATAAAAGAGTCAATAATGTAATAAATTAATATATAGTGAGTAATATTATAAAGATTTTCTATTGTAGCAAAATGTGCAACTGGAATTGTTTGGAGAAAAATAGAAAATATTTAAAATATATATATATTATGTTAGTGTATTTTTAGATGATGCTATTATTATTGCTGAATCAAAGTCAGAATATTCTGAAATAGTTGAATGTATTCCGCAAGGCTTTTCTGAGCATAACATAAGATAAAATACGGAAAAATTAAAATTTATGATTTCTGAAGTTATCTCTTTAGGCAATAAAATTTCACAGAAAGCAATTAAACCTATTCCGGAAAAATTAGATGCTATAGCTTATGCCCCTTTTATATAGTGTGCCCATAATATAGTGTTACATTGGCGTTTAAGGATATGTGACAATTGCGTTTATTTTTAGAATTAATTTCCTATTATATAACTTTCCTTCCTAATATTTTACATATCATATATTCTAATACGAGCAAATCTTGTGGGTGGTTATATATATATATATATATATGCAAAAATTATCTTAAAAACGGCTCGAACAATTTTGACGAAATTTCGTATCCTACCGTTTTGGGGCACCAGAAAACCATTGGGCTAGGTCACATGCTCGAGAAAATTCGATTAGTGGGTCATTTTGGGTCATGCTCTAGCTAATTGTATCTAAAAAACGGTTCAAACGATTTTGACTAAATTTTGTTTCCGACCATTTTCGGGCATGAGAAGTCAATTGGGCTGGGTCACATGTTCGAGAACTTTCGATTAGTGGGTCATTTTTGGGTCAACGCGGGTCAAATTAATTTTATCTAAAAAACGGCTCTAACGATTTTGATTAAATTGTGTGTCCTACGAGTTTCGAGCACGATAAAAGCATTGGGCTAGGTCGCATGTCCGAGAAAATTCGATTGGTGAGTCATTTCTGGGTCATTGTGGGTCAAGATCTAAAAAGCGGCTCAATTTACACTAAATTTTGCATCCAATGGTTTTCGGGCACGAGAAGACTGTTGGACTAGGTCACATGTTCGAGAAAATTCAATTAGTGGGTCATTTTGGGTCATTTTGGGTCATGGTCAAGCTGATTGTATCTAAAAAACGGTTCAAACGATTTTGACGAAATTTTGTATCCGACCATTTTCGGGCATGAGAAGTCAATTGGGCTGGGTCACATGTTCGAGAACTTTCGATTAGTGGGTCATTTTTGGGTCAAAGAGGGTGCAATTAATTTTATCTAAAGAACGGCTCTAACGATTTTGATTAAATTTTGTGTCCTACGAGTTTCGAGCACGATAAAAGCATTAGGCTAGGTCGCATGTCCGCGAAAATTCGATTAGTGGGTCATTTCTGGGTCATTGTGGGTCAAGATCTAAAAAGCGGCTCAATTTACACTAAATTTTGCATCCAATGGTTTCCGGGCACGAGAAGACTGTTGGGCTAGGTCACATGTTCGAGAAAATTCAATTAGTGGGTCATTTTGAGTCATTTTGGGTCATGGTCAAGCTAATTGTATCTAAAAAACGGTCCAAACGATTTTGACGAAATTTTGTATCCGACTATTTTCGGGCACGAGAAGACTATTGGGCTGGGTCACATGTTCGATAACTTTCGATTACGGGGTCATTTTTGGGTCAAAGCGGGTCAAATTTATTTTATCTAAAAAAGGGCTCTAACGATTTTGATTAAATTTTGTATTTTACGAGTTTCGGGCACGCGAAAATCATTAGACTAGGTCACATGTTCGAGAAATTCGATTAGTGGGTCATTTTGGGTCATTTTGGGTCATGCTCTAGCTAATTGTATCTAAAAAACGGTTCAAACGATTTTGACTAAATTTTGTTTCCGACCATTTTCGGGCATGAGAAGTCAATTGGGCTGGGTCACATGTTCGAGAACTTTCGATTAGTGGGTCATTTTTGGGTCAACGCGGGTCAAATTAATTTTATCTAAAAAACGGCTCTAACGATTTTGATTAAATTGTGTGTCCTACGAGTTTCGAGCACGATAAAAGCATTGGGCTAGGTCGCATGTCCGAGAAAATTCGATTGGTGAGTCATTTCTGGGTCATTGTGGGTCAAGATCTAAAAAGCGGCTCAATTTACACTAAATTTTGCATCCAATGGTTTTCGGGCACGAGAAGACTGTTGGACTAGGTCACATGTTCGAGAAAATTCAATTAGTGGGTCATTTTGGGTCATTTTGGGTCATGGTCAAGCTGATTGTATCTAAAAAACGGTTCAAACGATTTTGACGAAATTTTGTATCCGACCATTTTCGGGCATGAGAAGTCAATTGGGCTGGGTCACATGTTCGAGAACTTTCGATTAGTGGGTCATTTTTGGGTCAACGCGGGTGCAATTAATTTTATCTAAAGAACGGCTCTAACGATTTTGATTAAATTTTGTGTCCTACGAGTTTCGAGCACGATAAAAGCATTAGGCTAGGTCGCATGTCCGCGAAAATTCGATTAGTGGGTCATTTCTGGGTCATTGTGGGTCAAGATCTAAAAAGCGGCTCAATTTACACTAAATTTTGCATCCAATGGTTTCCGGGCACGAGAAGACTGTTGGGCTAGGTCACATGTTCGAGAAAATTCAATTAGTGGGTCATTTTGAGTCATTTTGGGTCATGGTCAAGCTAATTGTATCTAAAAAACGGTCCAAACGATTTTGACGAAATTTTGTATCCGACTATTTTCGGGCACGAGAAGACTATTGGGCTGGGTCACATGTTCGATAACTTTCGATTACGGGGTCATTTTTGGGTCAAAGCGGGTCAAATTAATTTTATCTAAAAAAGGGCTCTAACGATTTTGATTAAATTTTGTATTTTACGAGTTTCGGGCACGCGAAAATCATTAGACTAGGTCACATGTTCGAGAAATTCGATTAGTGGGTCATTTCTGGGTCATTGTGGGTCAATATCTAAAAAGCGGCTCAATTTACACTAAATTTTGCATCCTATGGTTTTCCGGCACGAGAAGACTGTTGGGCTAAGTCACATGTTCGAGAAAATTCAATTAGTGGGTCATTTTGGTCATGGGTCATGATATTTGAACTCAAATTTAATTTTGACCGAGCATAGCTCGGTCTTCCCTGCTCGTATTTAAACATTTACACAGACTATTAGATAATGATGCAACGTCCTTATGGTCAAAAATGCATAAAAGAACATTTCTTAAAATAACCTTTTTGTTATGATAAACTTATATTTTTGAATTGTGTGATGTTAACAAAGATGTTATTTTAAACCGTGATGCTTCTGAATATGGCACTGGATGTGTTTAAGTCATATTGTTGAGGAAAGGAAAACCAATATCATATGCATCTAGAAAAAGGAATGAAACTGAAAAAAAAATTATGCAATAAAGCATAACTAAACTTTATCTGTAATATTTGGAGCTACAAAATTTCACCAATATATAGTTGGTAAATGGTTTAAAACAACAATAGGCCATAAACATTTAATTTGATTGTTTGATCCTGTTAAAAAAAACCTGACGTTTTATCACATAGAATGCTTAGATGGTCACTAATGTTAGCAGGGTATGATTATACCATGGGTATCGCTAAGGGTAAAAATAACAAAAATTCTGATTCATTAAGTAGTTTACTTCTCCGAGAAACTGTAAGTGAAGTGAGTAGCCCGTCTGAATTAATAGTTGTTTCAAAGACTGATGATTGAATTCCTAAGAGGGACCACTCGTCCCGGCGAGCCAGGACGTGAGCGTATAGCCTCTCCCAAACTATTGCAAAGTGGACAATTGAAAATCTAATAACAAAACAAATTTTATAATGGGTTCTATATGGATGGACGCAAAAACATTAGCTCAGCGCTATACAAGCGAAACTTCCGTAGATGCGACGAAATTTTGTTAAAAAAAGGTTTATAGGAAAAAGAGTAAACAGTTGATGAAAGTTGCGAATTACAGTTACAGTTACTACATTTGGTTAATCATTTACCCCTCCTTTCGTTTTGGGACTGCTAAAACTCCCGCAGAGTTAATAATTGAAGGGTCATTTCGAACAGACCACTTGATATTACCATTCACATCAAAGATACAGAAACGTTTGCAGAAATATAATATTCGTGAATTTGTTTTTGGTAAAAACTATGAAAAAGGGAAGAGATGGATAAAGGGGCAAAATTATAAAATTACTGTAATATAGATTTGTTTTACTAGACAGATGTGACGGAATATTGTGTCAACTTCATATTAAGCAATTGAGACATAACCGAGAAATAATTAAGACAAAAGAGGGAAACACATCAGAGTGAAAAACAATACAACGATATTGATAGGTATGAAGAGATTAATAGAGAAAAACGGTCTGAGTGTGATGTAAATACAAAAGAACAGGTTGATAATGAGAATGCTGCAAAATCTGACCAATCTCCGTTTTGGAGGGATATTGTACCAGGTACAGTGATAAATAAAGATTGCCATAATACTATACACACATGTAAAGGACAAGACTGTAAAAAAAAATGGTACCAACTATGAGAAAATGCTTCAACGAAGACTGATCTACACGATAGTCAACCAGTTAGAAGAAGTAGTCGACGTAGGAAACCTGTGATTTGTTTCAAGTACCAAGGGTGGAGTGTTATACACCAATGAAATAATAACTGTTTCTAACTAAACATGACGGCACTATACAAGGCATTTCTAAGACTGAAGCATGCAGTCAGAGTAGCACCGAATCATTATTGTAGAAATGTCTGTCGTTTGAGTGGTCTTTACTGTGTTTTATAAATATTTAAATAAATATTCTGTAGTGTAAAAGAGAGATACTTCCTTGCTGTCAAGTAATTGGGAAGTTATATTAGTAACCTATGAATATTGGTTTAAAAAATTATTTTAGAAGCTTCTAAAATGCGTATACAAATTTGCAGCTCATGCTAAAAGTAATTTTTTTGTTATTTATAAAAACACCAGCACAACAGCTTAGGAGACCAAACATGCATTGAAAAAGAATAATTTCATAAACAATCTTTTAACAATGGAACATTGGTCAAATTATTTGCTGGAATATTTAAACGTAGCGTTTTGATAACACAGCGTCTAAATGTTTTTCTAACACATTGTTTAAGCGTTTTTTTAACACTGCGTTAAAGATTTTCTCTAACATAAGCGTTGTGTAAACTTAACTTAAACGTTAAATTAAGCTTTTAACAAAAATAAAAATAAATGCTACTTTCCCCCAACCAGTTAAAAATCGGTTCAAGTGTACGGGTCAGTGTCGTCACTCTAAACTGTACGTAGCCCAATCTGTGTATACACCCAGGTTAAATCATTAAACTTTAAAAGTTTACTTTCATACTGAAAAAAATTCCTATAGAAAAGTCTCTTTGATATAGCTTGTCAATCACTGACATGTCCAACACAACGAATGGGTAAACACTGAACGTTTACGCAGGGGTTTCCATCAGAACACATCTCTTTAGAATAATAAAATACTACTCCTTGACCAGCTATAAAGGCTTCAAATCAAACTATCTTCCGGTTAGAGTTCACTTTTTCAAAAAGAACTGTGCATGGAACATACATTTAAACTTTGTCTGCAATCACCCCGTTGTACCTTGTTCATTTTTAACATTTTATAAGAATATAAGATGTGTGATTTTAAGGTAAAGCTAATATAATATTTTTGCCAGTCACTGAATAACAAATACAAAATATGGGTACATGAAAAGAAAAAAAAATAAAAGATCAATTATAACAAATCTCTCAGGGCTGCTAGCTTTAAATAAGGACATGATACAATTTTAACAACTACAAACAACAGTTTATTAAATCAAGTTAAACATAGGAAGGGCATTGTAGTAACAAGTTTAATTTTTGATGACTCCGAGCATACGTAATAAGATTCCTTCCCAATTCGTTAAAATTCAAGTTCTCTAGTAAATTCACAATGTCTCTAAAGATTCTTGAGCCTAATATATATTTATATTAAGTAAATGAAAACACTATTTTTTACCAACACCCTGAGTTTTGCAGTAAATCCACTATCCACGTGCCAGGCACAGCCTTCACAACATCGAGCTGGGGGAAATCTCCTCGACTTGCTACCACCAAAAATACCTTATTGGCTAGATCCGCTGTAAATCCAAAGTTTCCTGCTAACACCTCACTAATATGTATACACTACACTACCACAGTCACCTAATTAACATATCTTTACAAAACAACAGAGACAAATGATTCCATACGCACTTTGCGAAAAATAAAGAAAGACAGAATAGATATCTCATTGACGCACGTATGTTAGCGATTCAAGAAAAGCCGATCGCACGCATAATCACAAAACTCATTCGTCCACTAGCATATCCTTATGGAAGAATAGCCTGGCTTTCCGTCACACAGTTAATACAAAAAAGTTAAGAAAAATTCAAGAAAATAGGTTGAGTTAATATTTTATGAAAATGAATTCTATATTTTGAACTTTGTAAATAAATTCTGCAGTTAAAAATCATTCTTTAGGATATATAAAATTATATTAATGAATAGCAAAAAGATTATCTCGATAAGCAATAATTTGTTTTCAGCTTATACAGATATTAGTTTCGACATGCAATCTAGTAGTAAATGTAGTGTCATTTTTTATTTTATCAATATTTATTGTTCATATGACTGGGAGATTTATTTTTGATTACGCGTGTAACAACCATTTGTTTTTTAAATTTTGTATCTAATTTTGTATATTTTGTAAAATTGTTTTATAAATGTATTAAACAAATACTAATTTGAAAAGTTTCTGAAAGAATGTAATACAGTTTTCTCTGGAGATAAATATTATGTAACTACTCAGTTAATTTTGAAGGAAAAATTGGCTAAATTGTAGATATTTGATGTTTAAAAAATACAGTAAGGAGTATTTTGCTATTGAGATTTCAGTTCAAATATTTCATATGACAATTTATTTCAATTATTTACCTGGTTGTTTAGCTTTACCTAATGCTTAAGGCCATTTTCGAATTTCGAATATGCCATTTGTCATATGTTTATAACTTATTTCATTATTCTCATTTATGTATTGATAATAGTAAAACAAAGAGAAATAATTAGTTTAGCAAATATTTTTTCTATCTAATATAAGGACGTGATGATTTAACATGAATGCAAAAATAGACAGAAAATTCCAATTAACTCTTTATTGTATTTCATGTATAAAGATTTCAGAAACCAACGTTTCTTTTAAATTTCGTTTCTACAATCAAAATAATTTCATTAGTGTTATCAAAAGATGATAAATATAATAATGAATATGTTGAAGAAAATTTAATTTTTACTTTTCTTTCCTAATAGAAAGGTTTTCATTTTCTTGTTTGCCTGTCATACTGATTTTTGTTAACTAAAACTGTTTTAATGCTAAACGACTTAATACAATTTTAATCATAATTTTAACTTAAATCGCACTATTTATATGACTAATAAAGTATTATAAATTGTTACACAATATAGCATTCACTTATGTGAAACTAGAAACCTTGAAGTGTAGTTTTCTTAATATAATTTTTACAGCCATTCACATCACATTAAAAAATAACTGAAAAGTGAGTTTAAATAACATGTATACTATACAGCGTTTAAAAACTGTAGATATTGAAAGAAAGGTATTAATAATTAGACAAAATATCATTTAATATTCCATCATAAAGGTAAATGGTTATTCATTTTATCAGTTGGTATACCAGGTATTAGTAAACTTCTTTTACCAACTACCCATATTTGTACTCTTGTATTTACTGCCCAAATAATTTAATTTAGTGTTTTTGGAATTTTTTTTTCTATTTTATTTTAAGAGTTCGTCAACTTGTAATAATGCACAGCTCCTAGTACCAATTCGGTGTTTCCCTATTAAAAACATGCTTAAAGTTGATTTTTTTTCTGTATTAGATATCGAAACATAAAATTTGAATTTTGGGTAAATTTCAAGTAAAAATGGGAAATTCGAGAGGTGTTGTAGGAAATTTACAAATAGTGATGGAATAGTGATGGTAGTTCAGTTTATGTTTTGCTCATTTAGCAAAATTTCAGCAGAAGTGCTGTGCATATACAATATACAGACTTTTGCGCATGTCTATGTTTACATTTTAACATCTGAAAAATATTTACTGTCCATTGGGAAGCGTTAAACACACCCTAGTTGTTGTAAACACTAGCTTGACGGCACATTGTGAAAATTTTAATCATCTTGAAAATAAAGATAACTGTATCACTTGGTCTATAAAATTTCAAATTTTCCGTATGCATGTAATATATTCCATTGAACTATGCAACTGTTATCATCATTCATATTTAACACAGACGTGTACTGGAAGTTGATAACGGAACTAAACTATATTTAGGTTTTTGGAAGAAACGTAAAAAGAAAGAGAGAAAAGCAAAGCGCTAAAAACTTTGCAGTAGAGGCATAGATATTAATTTACATGAGCAATTTTTTTAACTTTTCTATAATGCATGTAGATTTAAGCATTCATTTAAATTCTTATTACCATGAGAGAAATACCTAAAATTTCGGTATATTTACTCTGTTTTAACATTTGGGATTTAATCCGTTGACTTTGAACTTCCCATGCTTTAGATAAAGAAAGTAGACTGAGAATATCTTTAAAGTCAGCATATGTCATAGGGTATCCAAATAAAAGTGTAGAAAATTAACTCAGTTTTACTATTTATTTACATAAATTTTGATAATATCAGGACTATTTAGCCATTGTCCGACATCTTTAACCTCATGCATTAATTTTCTAACATTTTTACTGTATTTATTTATTTTCTTGGGCCTGGTACAATTTTTGAAATCACAAAATTATTTAAGGGTATTACAAATTTTCTTACATCTTTTATGCTGATAATAAATTTTATTTTACTCTGATAATGTAGTTTGTTTATCTCAGGATAAAACCTGTTCTAGAACTTTATTTTGCTACCGTATAAATAGAGATAAGTAGTTATTTGTACTGTTCTTGATTAGACCATTTGCTCTGTTTAACGAATGTCTGAATATTAAATTATTCTTCTGATAGCTTAATTACTTCCATACTCGAGAATATAACACTTTGTCTACATTAAATATTTTCTGATTATTTATTGGAAAGCTTTCGCCTAAAATCTCATACCCAAAAATATTCTGTTTGGGTTTCAAAATTTTGGTTAGATTCTGAATGTAGTGTTGGATTTTGTATTTACTATGGGAAAATTGAAATTTTTAACCTATGTTATTACGTTCAGGGCCTTCTGGGATGCATTTTACGCTTAGCATTCGTAGGTACCAGATATTTAATCAAATGTTCATATAGCTTTCTTTTACAGAATCACGCTATACTATGTGGCCAAAAGTCACTGGCCACATTCGAATTTAGACTTTTATTCGAATATCTAAAGAAATACTTGACGGATCTTTCTAGAATGTCGGGAATATAAAGAACATGTTCGCCGTCATATTTCTCAGTGAAGGTTTGATCACGAGGATAACTAGGGGACCAAGAAGAAATTGTATAAAAAAATAATACGTGTGATCACCCTGTAAAATAAAATGCCTAAAATGATCTTTAGCCATAGAACATGATTATTTGGATATTGTACAATATTTGGGTTCAGTTGTGTAAGCACGTACATTCATGGAAATATTAAGATTCCTTTCAAAAATTCTAGAAATTTTCGTATATTTTTTGTTTATAGCTTGCACGTTTTACTCCCAAAGGATCAGGGTCCATAAGCCGTGTTTTTGGCCCATGAAATAAGACTAGAATTCGATTTTGTTATACTGACTTAATTATTTCACTTTTTAATATTAGAAGGTTTATATAGTATGATTTCAACAATATGTTTCGCATTTTGTTCAGATTTATATAACTTACACAAGCTCAAAGTTCATATTATTCGTAGTTTTTGATGAAAATACGCAATTTCACCTAATTTTACCTCAATTTTTAATATATTTTTTAATATTTTACTATGAGCGCAGCTTTGCAACACTTTTATTTTTGCATATATTGTACACTTTGATGTATTTTATAATATATGTAATGAAGATGTGTTGCACGATTGCGCTCATATAAATAATGCGCTCATATAGATAAACCTTCTAATATTAAAAAGTGAAATAATTAAGTCAGTATAACAAAATCGAGTTTTAGTCGTTTTCATGGGAATTCATTAGTCGTATTTCAAAAACACGGCTTATGGACCCTGATCCTTTAATTCCACTTTCAAAGAACTTATTAAGAACAGTTGTGGCAATATAATACAGTTAGAATATAAACTTATTAAATTTTGATATTGTCTCTTCATTAAGTGTATGTTGTAATGTCTATTGTCTTTTTGTGAAATTGCCAATGATCATCTGAACTTTCTTCACGAATCCGTTCGTCTGACGATTCCTCGTGAGATTCCCCGGATTCTCTTCATAAAAGGGAGGTCTGACCAGGGAGGTTTGAAGATTGACTAGTACCAAGCTGTGTTTTGAAACAGTTTTACATTTCAATTCGCTTACTTGAACATAGTTGAATTTCAACTCATTCGTCATCAGACAAATTATTTTCCTGTATAATAATAGCTGACTGACAGGAGAAAGAAAATATGTGTTTGTTGTGTACGACACCTTACAAAAATTTGGGAGAGAGTGTGATATGTAAAAATTATATTGTAATAAGTGCTTGTTTCTACTCTAATAAAATGATTTCGCTCCTTCTTTATATAATCCAGCAATTTAGATAAAACTTTATCATAACATTTCATTATAAACGTACATCTGTTTCTAAAATAAAATATACACCATTAGTCTTTGTTTCGTAAATCATTTTTTACATCAACGATTCTCAAAAAATCAGTTTAAAGAAAAAAGTTCAATTGGCTTCATTCTAATACAAATTTAAATAGCAAATAGAAAAAATAACTATATCTAAACAAACGAGTTTTCAAAAAAATCATAAATATGTAAATAATCAAGTGTTCATTGTATATTAAGAAGCAATATTTTTTTTAATCTTGTATAATAATGTTACTGCCACATACTGAAAGCATCAAAAGTGTGGTTTAATTTCTATTGTACATTTACTTATAGTAATATAAATTTCTATATGCAGAATATCTATTAAACAATTTTAATTATATTATATATTCATCTGATATACTCTCATTGGCCTTTTTTTACTACACATGTAAATAAAAAAAAGAAATTTTTATTAACACACAGGTTATTTTCGTCTTTATAATACTTTTACTATGCACATAAGTTGTATATTTTTCTATTTATTTCAAACATGAAAAATATATTATGAAATATGGACTAGATTTACTGTGCAAACTTATGTAATAACGTTTTAACAGTGAATGTCAGCTGGTGATAATATTTCAGAGAAAAGAAGCATAATTTTAATATTCACATGAATGACCACCCATTATTTAAATTCACATGTTAACTAAGAAAGGTTCAGAATTTACGTTCAGTTTATTTTTTTACATCAATAAGCTCACTATGAACTTCCATTCACTTACCTTCTCGCACCTTCCTTAAGCATTGTGGAAAATCTCCTGATTATAAGCCAGGTCCTCAGAATCGATGAAAACCATTACTATGAACGAATTTCAATAACATTTAATAAATATTATAAAAGTATTCTAAAATCAGTGGCATTTGTCATGAATATGTTCTTTAAATACTCTCTCTAAAATAAAATATTTTCAATACATTTTTCATCATACTTTCACCGGATATTTAAAACTTTCCAACATAGTTGAAAATATTTTGAATTCTGTTTGTCGGTCTTCCGCCTGTCTGTCTGTTCTGTAAGAACTCTTCTGCATATACTCGGATTGCTATGAAATTTAATATGTTATTGAGGTTTTCCATAGAATGTTAGTTTTGAAAATGAAGTACGTGGCATTTAAAGTTGCTTTATAGGGACACACAAAATATTTCCATTGCATTATGGTCTATGGGGAAAAATCATTTACGGTTCAGTTTATTGATGTTATGATACTTCAAACATACTGGAATCATTGAAATGAAATACAAATTGTTTTCTATAGAATATAGAGGGCACAGCACTTATCATTCGTTTACAGTGTTACGCAAAAGAATTCGGTTTCAGCACTGACTAAGATTGATAATTTCTGAAAGTGCGATTTCCGCTGTGGTATGCATATTTAAACAAATTTTCCAACGTGTGCGCAGCACACGTTTCTAAAATCTTTCAGTTCCATTTTCTAGCTACAGGTGGCGCTAAATCTGTATCTTAATTAATTATCTATACCTGAATTAGTTCATGTTAAGTGGAATGCACTAATTCTCATTGAAATTGGGCCCATAGAATCCGAGAAAATACCCTTCCGGGGTCATTAATGATCAGAAATAGTGGTAACAAAGGGCTGAAAAAATGATACCGAAGTTTATCTCGTATCTGGAGACCTGAGAAAAGGTTTCGTTTGAATCGGACTAATAATTAAACAGTTCTGATTTTGTGGGCAGGGGGGGAAGGAGGGAGTTTCGATCAGAGCATTAACGCGATATTTAAACTACAACCGAGCACTCACCCCCACAGAATTTAACTATAAAAAATTAGGAATTATTAACTGTCTAAACATAAACAAAATGACTTTTTTTTTTACTTAAAAAAAGTAAGTTACCGTTGTTAATTTTTGAAATCAAATACATAAATGACTTATACATGAGAAACATCTAAAAATCGCATAAAATAACTCGCTGTTCAAATTGCAAACAGCTGACGACGTTTTCATCTGCCAATAACAACTGCTCGATTGACTTCCAGCTGTGCCTACAATTCTATCAGCTACCAATCACAACTGCCCTCCAATGGTGTTTGACTTGTAGCAGGACTACAATAGGTACCGGGTTTGCTCACGTCACAAATGGTGGCTGGCCGCGACGAAAGACACAGCGATTGGCGTAAAACGATAGGCGCGTCGTTTTGTACCAATCGCTGGTCGCGGCCAGCCATTATTTTTTATGTCTTGTAGTGGGAGCGAGGGTTACGAAAAAGACAGGCTACCGCGGTACATTCCACTTATCTTTTTTTACAGACCGCTAGAGTGACGTGATGCTCTTTTCGTACACCTGCATTGGTGTATTCGAGCATCACGTGACTCCCGCGGTCTGTAAAAAAAGATGCGCGTAAAGCACCGCGGTAGCCTTTCTATTTCGTTAGCCTCGAGTGGGAGATTTGTGACGTCATTTGAAACAAAAAACGGTACAAAACATGAAAAAAAAAATGTTTTAAAACGCATAAAAAATTAAATTAAAAGAAAAATCTAATAAAAAAAAATCGGGTAATAAATAATCCGCTTTTCTCTTTTAAAATTATGATTTTTTTTTTATCTGTAAAGAATTATCAACAACTCCAAGCTAAAAAGAGTATAAAAAAAAATTACGATTCTGAGTGTATCTGAGGCTGAAATGGAAGCAACCACCGAACCAATCAAGCATTCTGGGAAAAATTACTTAGTGTCGAAGGAAAAAAAATCGCCAAAAAATCAGAAATCGCTGTACGAATTTCGCATGAACATTATTGAAAAGAGGATACAATTTACTATATTGGGCTGAAAGATTGGAACCAGATTCCGGTTATTAATGTGGGTAAATCGCAGAAACGTCAAAAAACACTAAAATTCACATTTTTAAAATCATTGTTTTTTTTCTGTAAAGAATTGTCAACTTTCTCCAAGCTAAAAAGAGAAAAAAATGACGATTCTGAACGTATCTTAGGCTGAAATGGAAGCGCAACCACCGAACCAATCAAGTATTCTGGCAAAATTTCTTAGTGTTGAAGGAAAACGTTTGCCAAAATTTCAAAAATTGCTGTACCAATTTCGCATTAACTTTATTAAAAAGAGGATAAAATTTACTATATTGGACTGAAAGGTTGGAACCAGATTCCCGTTACTAATGTGGAAAAATCTCAGTAAAACTTTCAAAACCATTAAAAATTAAATTGAAAAAAAAATCTATTCAAAAATTCCAAAATCTGGCTTCAAAGTGCAAAACTACATGCATAGCCACATGCACCTTACCACCAAATTTTATAGCTCTGCGTGCAGCGGTCTTTTCAGAACAAAACCGAGAAACAAATACACAAACTTCCTTCTTTATTATAGTTGGAGATTGAGACATCTCATTCCATTGTATGAAAAAATTAAATTTCTTAATAAATAATATTCAGTTATTGTTGGGAAGTATCTCATTAATTAATACCTGATGCAAGATTTTTTGTTCATGTTTTCTTTTGGATTGATGAAATTCATTTATTAAGTAAACACTTCAAAATTAATCTGAATAAAAATTGATAATAGATATTTCCCCTTTTTTAATATAAAGAAAAAAAGAGTCTAATACTTTTTTCAACAGTTTTTGTTTCAGAGAAAAAATATTTTATCGACACTCACTGACCAGAAAACAATTTATTGCGTAAAATTTCACGTTCCAATTAGTAGCCAAGAGAAAGAGGTATTTGTTTCATTACACAAAATAATCATACTAATTAAAATTGCCAAGAGAAAAATAAAACAAGCGTAAAATGTGTGGTACGAATAATAAGCTCTTCTTGTCAATACGTTGCTGAAATTCGTGAGTACGTTTTATGTTAAAATTTATCAAGTGGAAAGAAAAATAATGAAAACTATTCATGCATATTTTTTTAATTAAATACATAAAATACATTCAAAGTATGTTGCTGGTATATTTTTATTTTAGAGTGAAAACAATATTTATCATAAAAATTATTATATTTTGAAAATATAGAATTTCGAGTCTCATAAAAACACTCAAAATCACTTAAGGAGTAACACCACTTTGACGCCGTGAAAGTTAAGGCGTAGAGAAATAAATTCTAAGGCGTATTTGGAATTTATTTTAATAAAATGCAATGTGTTTATAAAAATCCATTTGCACTAATTTATTATACATATGTTGTAGAAGAAAATTGTATTTTCTTTAAATTGATATATTAAAAAATGGCAACTTAACAGCTGGTTGGCGTGAAGCTTCTAAAAACAGTATCAAGCGTCAGGCCTGATAACTCATCGTAGACTTCACCTAGAACAATGAAACAAAACAAATATATTTGCTTTTACTTCAAAAGCTAATAAAATACGAAATCATTTTAAAAAATTCGCATTTTTAGTCAAATGGCATTGGTTGTATAAGGTTTACTGGTAAAAGGTCCCATTAGAGACATTCCGTCAAAAGTCATTGAGTCAATTTAAAATGTAACTTTTCAAAAAAATAATAATAATAACTCAAATTTACACCAGTAAAGCGAGGTATTAATATTTTGAAAAGATAATACGTATTTCACTAGAAAAATATGTGACGATTATTTTCCAATAGTTTCGAATTGATTGATTGAAAATTGGCGGAGCTATAGTGGCTAAAGTTTTTCAAATCCATTCTGAAAAAATGCGCTTAAAATTTTCGATACTGTTCAGCACGCTGTGGCGCCCTAAACTTCTATAATTGCCTTTTCAGTATCTATTTTTAAGTAATAAAAATTGATTTTCGTGTGTATAAAGAAGTGAAAAAAGGATTTCAAAATTTTTAACCGGTCGAAATGGTGTAAACCCTTAATGTTAGTTCTATGCTTTATAAATAGCAATTTTAAGTAGGAAATTCACAAGATAAAAAAAATAGAACAAAAATTAAAATATCTTAAAAGTTTTAAAACATGAAGAAAAAACTAATCCCCATTCCTAATCAATTTTTTTAATTACTAATATTCGATAAAAAAAATCATCTCTAAAATATTTTACAATACGACAAAAGAACTCAAACATCTCTCATGACTTTCCATTTGAGAATCGAATTTGGATGTTGAAGTGATATTGAGCAAAAAACGTAGATATAAATGATATAGCAATAAATATGTTATCGAAACTAAGGATGTTCATCCAGTAATCTTAAAATGTGTCTTTCTAGAATTTAGCATACAGGGAATTAATATGGAGCATTACTCTAAATTATGGTTTCTTATACTTGCTGATTTTTAATAATATCAGAAATGAACAAAATTTTATGTGGGAACATTTCAAGAAAACGGGTTCTCATGATGAAAAAGGGAATAATTCTTTGATTTCTCAACTTTAACAATAGTATTAAAAGAAAAAAAAAATAATTTTAAAAGCTTTAATCCAAAACATGCATGATCGTCATGTTTGGACATTTCAGAAATGGTATTTGGCATTTTATTAAACAGAAAATTATTGAATTGCTTTTACTCTAAAAGTAACTTGTTTTGTAAAATTTGAATAATTATCTGTAATATAAGCAATCAATATCCGATTGTCGCATTTATAATAGTTAAAACCTAAATGAACCATCTAAAGTAACTAAATGTGACAAGGCATTTTATGCACGTTAGTTTATTTATAAATATTCATTTAATTACTATCAATCTTTGAAATATTTAATAAAGAGTTGAAATAGATAAAACAGAAAGTTGAAAAACTTACTATTGTACTACTTAATATATTATTAAGTTAATTTAGTAATAACTTAAATGATAAAAAAATAACTTTGAGATACAGAATGCTGAATATATTATAATCAAATAATGAATGTTTCTACATTCATACTTCGAACACTTTTAAGTTTGACCGTATATAAGACAAGAAGCAATGTTTACCAAATCAATCTTTATTACTGTATATTGTAAGCAAATATTTTGATTTTCAGTTTGCTTTCAACTCATTTTTTATTTTTGTATTCCATGTAGGCCTCAATATTTTTTCTTTTGTTTCTGCAAGGCATTGATCCAGATCAGTGGCACTCAAACCTTTTTTTTTTAACCACGCCCAATCTAAGCATCTTTAAAATTATTATATCCCTCTGCCCTCTATAGTACATATAATTTTCATTACTATTTAAAAAGATACTCGCACATTTGATGCATTTTAGGATTGATTATAGTACTTCATTAAAAATAAATGAACATTTTGGTGAATAAAATCTCTCTAAATATAATGTCACAACATCCACAATATACAAGAAGCATTTTTGAATTATCTTTATAAATTTTAATTAGCCAATCTTCATTCCCAAAATAAGCATTCATTCCCAATTTCTTCTCTCTGTTAGCGGGCTTTCCCTATTGTACTATTTCTAGCATAAACTGCTTTTAAATTTTAAATTTATGTCGTAACTTATACTTAACTACTGTGTATGATCTCTACATCAGAGATATAATAATTTAACCCACTACCTTCTATAATATCTATTTGGGATATTATTAATTTCATAAGATTGGTAGTACTCCGTTTAGATATTTCGAATATTTTCAGGTAAAATGCATCCGATACAGTCAATTTTGCATATAGACTCTTTGAAACACATATTTAAGTTCACGGTAAGGAAAAAAAACATTATTGCACGATCAGGAAGAAATTCCTAATTTATTAACTCAACGAAGTTTAATTAAACACAATTTCTGCTTTAAACATCAATTTAATGTAATATGTGAAATCATCACAATAACGTAACTCAGTAAATCTCGTTCAAGTCTCTACGCATTTGAGGGATTCAGTTTGTCGCAGATCTCTGCAAAAAAATCAGTAACCAAAATGCGTAGAATATTTTAGAACTCCAATTTGAAAACTCGTCACCTTTTAACCCCTTCGGGACCGGCGGCTTTTACAGAAATTTTATTCGGTTGGCACCACTTTTAAAAAAAAAGCTACCTTTACTTAAACTATCGCAAAAGTGATCTAATTAGAGAAAGCAAATATTACTTTTTTTTTACTGCTGCCTAAAACAAATTCTGTATCCTGTTTTTGAGGTTGCATATATGATACCATGGTCCCCAATGGGTTAACGAGCTTCAATTTCAATTAAATGAAACAGACGTTCAACACCCTGACGTTGATTCAGTTATTTGATCTTCAAAGTTTAAAAAGCGAAATTTTGATTGATTTTCGTGATTATTCGTCGCATTTGCGGAATTATTGGGGAGATAACTAATGAACTATATGTATTGTAACGGGAATTTTTTCGAAATAAAATGTTTTTAATGCAGTGAAATGTTTCGCGTTTTGTTCGTGAAGTTCGGATGTTTTAATATATGGCATCGATATATGATTCTTGCATTAATATTTTAAGTAAAAGAAAATTGTTGCATTTATTTGTCGGCACATTCAGCAACAATGACCTCACTTGTTTTGATAAAGTATTAACTATGAATATTACATGTGATTATACAGCTTTTAACCAACTATATCCATTTGAAATCTTTATTTTGTGTTAGTGACAAACACTTAATTTACAATAATCCTAAATGCAATTCAAAATGGTATGGGGAATAATGGAACATTTCAGATTAGGCGACTCCAAAGTGATTATACATAAAAGTTGTCATGTTAATGCGTCTAATGTTTTATAAATGATAAGTTGTCTACACGACAGACCAGATGCTATCACCAAATAAAATTGTCTTATGTGAATTGTGTCGGCTGGTTATTGGTTTAGTTAGCTCAATAGGCAAATAGTTGGCAATTTAAGACAGAGGTTTTAGGTTCAACTCCCGGGTTAAATAATTTTCACTCAGTTGAGGAAAAATAACTAATTCGTATGATATCTTTACCAATCAGTGTAGTAAAAATAATAAAATGTCTATCTACATACCCATTGTTTAATGGAGTTCCATTTCTTGTGCCATTTTCTGTTTAGCTGGCTACATGACATATCAGGCAATAGCTCCATAAAGGTTGTCTGAGTGAACTGTGTCGGTTGGAGGTCGGTCCAAGTAGATCGATTGCCTTCATTTCGTTGGTTATTTAAACCAGATGTCTCCGGTTCGACTCTCGTCCTGGACAATTTTTTACTCAGTTGTGATAAAAAATCAACCATTCGTATTATATATATAAAATATATACCAATCAGTATAATTTGGCTAAAAATAATAAAAAAGTGTATCTACACATTTCGTATGGAAATCCACTATTGCATGATGTTATTAGCTTAAATGTAACATTGTAATTAGTAATATATGAAGTTATACTCCACACTCTAAAAAATATTAAAATAGGAACCCAAACATTTTATTTAATTTATATGTTGAATCTTTCTTTCAAAAAGTATAAAAAGGTTTAAGTTTTTATGTGAATCCTAATGCTTCGGGAGATTTTACATATTTTATACTCTTTTTAAAATTCAACACATCGATAATATGGACAGTTCAGCGAGTTTTTTTGTATGTCATCTTCACACGATATGATTATCTCCGTGTAGTTTCGAAATCAGATTTGTATATCTATCACATATTTCTTTTCAAAAAGATAAAGCTTCAAGAACATCGGGTTACATAGGCGTATTAAATGTATTGTGACCAAAAAATATTCTTCAGTGTTATGATTTACGTCAGTATTATGTCCTAGTTTAAAGATATTTTCTCTATATATTCTCTAGTGATACCTCTTTTTAAAAATCATGACATACAGACAATGCTAGGAAACATCCCAAATTTCCACATTCATTTTTGGGATCACATTCAAAGACATTCCATTCAGAAAATATCCGTGAAAGTCATTTTTTTCCAGCAATTGGAAAAAAGGAAGCAATATTTATGTATGTATTGGATTTATGAATTAATGATTTGAATATAGGCAATCTAATGTTTGATATGCTAAAGATACTTTCCCACTAATTTGCCGATTTCAGTATATTTGTATAAATAATCATCAGAATCACATCTAAAATTTTAAATATATTTTATACTCTAGTTTCGTTCTAAAACAGCTTAATCCGTTACACTCTCACGCTTCAGTGTAAACGCGATATCGATTACAAATAAATTCCATTTGTTTCTAACAAAGTATATATAGAGTAATGCAAAAAATACTTTTTTGTATATTAATTATTTGTATTATTTTTCATTATAAAAAAATGAATGTTAGGAAAAATTTATTAATTATTAGGAAAAAAATCTTCTTTAAATATGACGCTCATATATTGGCCTTGCAAAGACAGGCTCATTCTCATTCTGTGGTATGTTCATGACACTATTAATGTCACAGACTTCACTTGACTTGACTTCATCTTCTAGTGAAAAAGCCAACTATTAGGTATAGGCCCCAACCTCACGAGAAAAAAACCCTTCAAAAGTGCAGCGATCAACCATTCCCAGATTTGCTCATGTACAAAATGTATATTACATAATAATAACATAGAAATTTTTCTTGAAACCGACAAACAGTAAATATACAAATGCAAATACAAAATATATGCAAAAACAAGTACAGAAGCAATAACAGCAAAGCAAAAGTGATGACAATAAATTCAGGAAGTACAAACCTAGCTAAAATTTGTGATAGAATGAAAAGTAAAAATTAATTTAAGATAAATAGTTGTTCAAATGACATCTTGACTTACGGATGAACTTACGGAATGCTACATTCTCTAAAATATATTAAAATATGGACCAAAACAATTTATTTAATTTATATGCTGTAACGAACTATCGAATTATTTCACTCAAAAAGTATAAATGATTTAAGTTTTTATGTGAATCTTAATGCTTCGGAAAATTTTACATATTTTCTACTCTTTTTAGAATTTAACATATTAGTAGAACACTTTCAAACTTAAAACAATTTTCGAAACAAAAATCCATATTTTTGTGAAAATGAAGTAAAATTAATCCATGTGGAGAATGTTATCAAAACCGACAAGGATGCATGAGATCTTAAAAGTTACTTACTATTGGTATCTTGTAAATGTCCATGAAAATATTTTTTTTTAATGTTTTTACTAAAGAAATATGTTCAGTCTAGCCGTATAAAATAATATATTAAGGCATTCAAATTTCGCATGCAGGCGGTGCTCTTGCAAGCTAAGAGTTATTTTTGAATTTCCTTTATTATCAGTTTACAATTTCTTTTTAAGGATTTAGTTTTTATTAGTTTCGTTTTATAATTCAGTGAAACATCACATTAGTAAAATCATCCTCCCAGAAACATAACAGATACGTGTAATTTCAAAAGCAATTAACAATGTAAAATTTTATTTTTTGTTTCATAAGAAATGAATATTTTCTCAAAAAATTAACATATATATTGGACGGATATATTTTTTACTCGCAACGAGGAACCTTGAATTTTAATTCTGAATGCATGAAAAGATAAATGTGTCTTATGTCTACAAAGTAATCAAAGCAGAAGATATTTATTTGTGCAAAATATAATAAATACGAAATATAAATAAACTACAATGTAAAGTACTATTGATTATTGTATGAGTTTTTTTTACGAGCGGAATCAAATAGAAAATATAACATTTTTAAACTAGCGAGACCTATATAAAATAGTTATGGAATTATAAGTCTTTAAGTATTGAAAATCAAAAACACGAAACAAATTTTCTCTGATTATTTATATATATTTGATAAAGCAATATTGAAATTATGGAATTAGAGGAAAATTCGGAAACCTCTCAAATTAATTCTATGAAAATTACACATATTCATTTCAATAGATATTATTCTCATTATATAAAATATTGCATGAGAAAACACAACTCCGGCATCCAAAAGATATACAAATGCCAAATATTATTTTTTTATTTACTTCAAGTATGGAGATCAGGATACTGCGTACTTTTAAATACACTGTGAAAAATTACTCTATGTTAGAAGCGGCTCATCAGGGGATTCACTATCACTTTGCCACCATAATTTTGCTATATTAAATTTCACCTTATCTTATCGTGGAATTTTCTATGATTACACAAGAAGAAATTTAATTTATTAGAATACTGGAAGCAAAGTGATCGAGGAGCCGCTTCTGCTCCATGTACTTCTTTGATCGTAGGGGATGTGACAGATGATCATCTACCGTCAATTTACCAATTGTATTATAATGAATCGTATGTACTTCATGCCTTGTGGCTATGAAAAGAATTTTTGTGTATTGCTAAAATATTTTAATATTTGTACAAGGTTTGTACAAGTGCTTACTTTTGAATACCAACATTTTCAAAATGGTATTTTCGCCTTATTGCGGAGAAAAAAGTAGGAAAAGCGGAGGTTATTTTTCGGAAATATTTGTATTTAGAAGTTAGCAGCCGCACGAACCTGTTTCAGGGTTCGTACGCTTTTACCAAATTTTTTTTAATGTTTTTCTCGTTATTGAAATGCTAAAAAAGTATTACAAATCCAGAAATTAACGAAACATCTACGATTTCTGTTATTTAAATATTAAATAGAAAAATTCGATTAAAAAATTGTGATAAAAGCGTGCGAACGCTGTGTTTGTATATAAATTTTGTTTTCTTCTTTTGGAAGCATGTTTTAAACGCGAGACTGACTAGATTTTTTAGACATCACTCCAAATATGACTGGACAGTCTTAATTGTGAACATATGCAACTGTTAGTTCTGTCTTTTGTCATGAGAACTACCTTCACTAACTTAGTTTTCATGGCAAGATCTTGCCATGAAAGTAAAAAAAAAAAAATATATAGAACCCACCATCTCGAGTACAACAGTTCACGGGGTACTGGTCAATTCTTTTCGTGTCGTTATACATTAAGAAAAATAAAAGACAAATCGACAGATTCCATTTTCTCGAGGGATCGCTGGAAAAGTCTTGGCATGAGGCTCATGAAAAGTATAGTAACTACTTGTCTAAATCCAACCGTTACGGCGATACGGATCAATTTCTTCTGTGGCTTCATACATAAAGAAGAAAATAAAACTCGCTTTTGTCAAAAGTGGTATCATGGGAATGTTCTTGCCATGAGTATTAACTAACGATTAACTAACTAACGAAATCCTAGCTTCAATTAAAGATTACTCAAACACGATTAAAACGGGACCCTAGCTATTTATGAGGTCATTTTCTTGCTTTTTATCCTTCTTTATGTAGGAGTCACGAAACCAATTTGCCTGAATCACAGGAACCGGTGGATTCGGTCGAGTATTTCTTATATATTTCTTGATCCTCATTGCAAGATCTTTCCAACACTATCACTTTTGACGAAATACAGAACGAACATTAGAATATGTTCCCTAGTTAGAAATAACTTTGTTATCTATACGAAGGATAGTTTGTATTGTTCTTTTATATTTTGTTTTCATGTAAAATTGACACTAATAAACACATATAAATCGATGATGATGTTTATGAAACTGTTCATATGTACATGGTGTTTTAAAATATATTCGCACATTCTGCTACACATGATTCCATAAAGAGCTCCCCTCTATCTGAATGCTTAAAACTTTTATGCTATATCGGCATACTAAAACGTGGCTACATATTGTTAGAAATTTCCGTAAAAACAAAAAAATGAAACAGATATTCTCTGTAAAATTACACTGGTTCTCGGTTAAAAACTTTTTATAAAGATTCTTGATCACAGGTCCACACATGTTTCATAGATTGATGGACGACATTAGTGCTTGGGAATTTTTTACAGATGAAACAAAGAAGTATAATCCGTTTCATTCAAATTTACAGAAAAAAAATAGTTTTTCATTTATTGTGAGTTTTTATAGCAATAAATTTGTCCCATATTTTTTTGAAAAAATGTTTATTTCGTACGAAACAATCTCAAACAATGTGTTACCATCTGTAAAAAGTATTGGCATCATAGCTGTCTTCTGTTTTTATGTATGTACATTTACAAGATATTGGGTACTTTTATAGCTATAAATACATGGAATCGGCAGTAAATTTACAGAATAGTTTATCTGATTTTTAAGAGAATCTCGGCTCCCAGTTGCCTTTTAATTTATAGAAGATAAATAATTACCAGTAGATTTTCCTATCTTTTAGAGAAAGTATTTTACAATACATTTGCGCAGCCTCCACTTGCTCTTACATTGAGTTGATGAGCCAATATGTGAGCTCAGTATAAAAACTGTACTGTATTTATCTAATATTATGTCTGTCTCGTCTTATTTTCTAGAGTATTTTAAGAGGAAAAAGAATTTGTAACATTTAAAGATTGAAGGTTTTGGTTCATTTAAATTCACCAACTGTTTTATTGTCACAGGTCTAACTGATATGTATTTATTTCGTATTTATTTTAAATAACGTGTTTATTGAGAAACATCGTGTCAGTAAAGTATTTTAATAACCTATAATAACATCATTGTATTGTGGTGTAATATTTAAATATGTAATTGAAAAGAATGCATCCATTAAGTGTAAGAGCATATGAACTCATATATATTTAAGTAATTTTTTTAAAGTCTGTAAATGAAACTACTAGATTCATTTAATTAAATTTGTGTAAGTAACGTTTTTCAGATATTTTTTAGGAACATCAAAGTTACTATTACTACATTCAAATTATTGTGAATTTTCCATACAATAATTTTTAAGCGTTTATCTGAAAAATTACTTTTTGAAGCCCCTTTTTTTCATACACAAAAAAATGGAAGTTTACCTTTGTCTAGTCTCAAAAAATGTACTCCACAGAAAATTATCTCAAAGTTTTCTTAAGATTTTTTCCATGGAAAATTTGAAGTTATTTTGCCCAACATACATTTAAGCTTTTTTTTCTGAAGATTATTTTAAGAATTAATCCTGCAAATTTTATACAGGTTTCCAGTTACATCAATATTAACACTATTAACCGATTGCGTAAAGACAAAATATTACTTTGCGAGCGCACAATTACTTGCTTTATAGCACTCGAGATAAATTCCTTGTTTAACATATTTACACCACAGTTAACATTCGACACGAACCGAGACGGCAGTCGAACTTTTGAAACTTTATTTACCAGCTTGCAGAGTTAACTACTCTGCCAGGATTACACAATCAGCTTCATGATGTATTGAGTGGTCGGAAAGATGCGTAGCAGTGGGCCGATTGTCGCTACTGAATTTCAATAGTATTCTTCGCCTTATTTAATGACAGAATTTCATAGATTTAATAAGATGACGAATACTATGAACGTTTAGTGGTGACAATCGGCCCACTGATTCGAATTTGTCTGACCACTGTATATTGTTACTTACTTCTTTTAGATGCCTTTTATAAAATACATGCAGGTACTGAAAAATGTCCAATATAAATAAAGACCATCCTACCGAAAAGCTACACACAGATTTCGTTAAAATTTTTATCATAGCGAGTACTTGTGATATGATGAAGAATGATACCAATTTTATCGGCCATCGTCAAGATTTAGTATTTTAAAAATATTTGTAAAGTATCTACAATGCAACTAATGAAAATCGCTAAATGTTTTATTCCAAAAATATTCCAATGATTTCAAACCACGCAATCATCACAGAAATGATAATTAGCATAGAACTGACGAAAGCACAATGCAATTTTACACCATCCACAAATTATAAAATGAAATTTTTCACATTCATGACATTCGGTTCCATTACTTCTGAAACAAAAATCAACTGGATTCTGTAAATCCATTTCTTCAAGATATCTGCACTTTAACCACGAATATTTGATCATATCAATAAAATTATTACGTTGTTTGAAATTATTGAAATTTTTTTTTAAATAAAACATTTAACGATTTTCATTAGTTTCACCATAGATACTTTATAAATATTTTTAAAATACTAAACTTTGACGATGGCTGATAAAATTGGTGTCACTCTTCATCATATTATAATTACTCTCTATGATAAGAGCCTCCATTTTGGGTAAGATATCAGTAAAATTCATGTTTCACGTATTTTCTTTCCATAATTTTATACATTGGGTTTCTTATTTTATGTTTCATAAAATAGATTTTGGTTCATTGTATACTATAGGTCTAAATATTTTATTAAGTATAATAGTTTTATTAAATGTAATAGTTCAATTTTATTCAAGTATACCAAATATTTTTTTCTTCAAAAATATGTATTTTCAAAATTCTCGGATTATTTTCTTACTTTATATATATGGTCTTTTAATACAGTAATTTACAAGAAAAGAAATTACTAAACATAAATGTTAATAAATATATCCATACAAGCAGTAGAGATGCAAACTGATATTAGCACGTATAAATAAATGTAAACCTGCAAGTAAATTAAATGATATTTCTTAAAACATTTTTACGTTTTTGAAAATATTAAAATCATTATTGTTATTAATTTTAATGGACCACCTAGTATTTATTTTATGACTTTTTCAGACGTCCTGGCTCAATTTTGAGACTCATGGAAGATTGAGCTAAGATTTTTACTGCATACAATTTATTTGGGTGCGGTTGTAAAGCCAGCCATGGTGGCCTAACCACAAATATGAATATATATGAAATAACCACGAATGGTGTCGCGGGCAAGACTCGTGAGGTGTACTTGCCTGCAGCAAAGTTTGCGGCACACGTATCAGTACAGAGTTCGTGGGCATTCCAATGCACCCTGTGCGGGTTCTGTGTGTATTAAGCACAGTTATTGAAACAGGATGGTAGCCCCCCTTAATTTTTGTATCCTTATCTGAGAGTTCAGGGGTTAGAAGTCTAGAGACTTGAAGTGGTTCACTTCCTTTTTTAAGTCTATAAGTTTTTCTTGAGAGTGCAGATATGCATTTCTCTCGCAGTTTAAAAGTTATTACTTGGTCTCGAGGTCATTTTTTTTTACTCCATTTTTGTGCCTTGATTATGGAACTAATCTCCCATTATCATCCAATGATAACCAACTAGTTCATAATCAGGGTGGCGTCTAACCTCTTTTATGAAAATTATATTCCAGACTTTTGTTGGAAAAATGCGGAAGAACGTATTACTTCAGTCTTATGATGTGTAATTTGGGGAAGTTTACCCCCGTCAAATGAACTATTTATCAGCGAGCTTTTAGCTAATAAGTTCTTTATAGTCCTACGTTATAACAAAGACAGTTCTCCAATACTTCGCGTCAAATGTGCACAGATCTGATACAATCCTAGATGATAATACAAGGTAACAATTTGTTTTATTATGTATACTGATTGTATATGTTGTGTATTTGAATATTTGCTGTCTTGGTGTGAAAATTGCCTCTAAAATATTTAATAACATGAAAATAAGCTATAATCCTTCGCATATAAACAACCTGCTTTAAATTAAGATATTTTATTGTAACTTAATTTATATGCAGAAAACTGCATTTCCCGAAATGGGATTATTTCCTATTAATGTTTCTATTAATTTTAATAATTAATATTTTTCCTATTAATTTTTCAATGTTTTTATTTTATGTAATTGTAAATTTCTGTAAATAAATTTATGTTTATTGTTAATTTCTTTTCTGTTTTATTTTAAAGGACTAACGTCCATTCAGCCATCGAGTTGCTTTTTACATTTATTCAATTATTATCGAAGGTTAACTGCTTCTGTTTCTCTCAGTGCTTCATTTTATATGTACTTTGTGCAGTCACTCTATACGTCAGAGGGCTTCAAAAAATCACAGCGAAACTTATTTATTATTCATTTATTTAGAAGGTTAATTGAGATAAATATTTAATTAGTCTATTCCAGCTAGGAGTCACGATCACGTATGTATTATTATTTATAGATGATCTGTTTAATTAACATTTCAGAAGTTAGGGACGAGGCTTACCCTTTCTTTACCTGCCTTAGGTCGAAAGTTAATTAATTAGGTGTTGCACCATATTTTAATTGTTTTTGCCTATAACTTCCCAGCAGATTTAAAAAGAAATGATAAGATTTTTAACTTTTGAATGTCTCAAAAATATGTTATATTTTTATTTATTTAAAAAAGATTACTGTACGTAATCTTAATATAAGTACTTCTCAATAGATGGCGCCATAAATACTCTGTAAATAGGGAAACTGCACTAAAGAATCACTAAAGAAGTACACTTTATCTTTAAACGAAGCGGGAATTTTTTTAAGTTAGTATTAAATTTTGAAGGTTTTCTGTAGTAAGACAGTGTTACGGAAATTTTGTTTTTTACGCACGGTGTGTTTCCTTCTCCTTCCTTTTCTTTTATTTATTTATGCAGTTTATATTGATTAACTTCCTTATGAAAACACTGTGAAATCAGAATTAAAAAAATAGATTCATATCTATACTAATAAAAGAAAGTTTCGCTCTGTGTGTGTGTCTGTTGGCGATGGCTAGGAAAATCTAGCCCACCTAGAAGGCTGCAAATTTAGATTTAGGTAGTCCAAACCCTCTCCTGGTGCACCATTACGTCAGAATTTTAATATTTTGAAATTTAAAGTAGTTATCAATTAAAAACTGATCAAAGATCACAAATAAAAAAGTCCTTCCGGCCTGTACCGGGAGGAAAAGGTAGCTTTCCTATATCTTCGTTTTAAAATTTTAGCTAATGTTACACGAAAACAGCAAGTTAAAATGCAAAGAAAACGTTTACAAAAGATTAGTTAATACTGAATTTGAATAAGAAATTCGCCAAATTATTGAGCAATAGCCAAATTGGCTTCATTTATGAAGACTTATTTTGGTCGCCAAATGTCGCCAAGTTTGGCGATGATTTGGCGCTAACGGATATGAATATATAGTTTTATGCGTATGACTGGGAAAATTATTACAACAATGAAAATTTTTGTAATGTGCTGTTTTTTTCAAAATGTCAGCCACCCTAGAATTTCAAACTGCTCTATCTCAGCCATTTTTTAAGATAGAGGTAAACCAAAAAATGCTCTGGAATCCTCGTATCAAGGTATAACACTTAATTAAAAATTTGAATAAATTTGAATTTTTAACTTTTTTGTATATTTATTTTAGTTTTAAATTTTTAAGTGGCCGCCATCTTGAAACAAAATGGCGGACCAAGCTGGCCAACGAACTCGGTCGAGACATTGGTGAGCTTAATACACACAATCAGTTTCATCAAAATTGATTTATAAATACGAGCGTTATCGTATGACATAGGTCATATATATATATATATATATCAACATTTGAACGGAGGGGGGTTTGGAGGTCTGGGGGTCATGATCGGTGAAAATATATCGAAATTTTCCGGAACTGCTTTCCTCCGAACGGCTGCAATAGGTAGCTTTATACTTTTTTGTATTGAAAGCTACCTAAAAGTCATTATTCTGAAGCAAGCTGGCGCATGTGCAGAAACCAATTTCCGTATCTTCCCGAACAGAAGAAAGAAAACAGAAGACATTCCGTTTTTTTAAAGTATTTCTAAATTCGCTATGGACAAACAGCTAAAAATACAGAAAAACCGTCTACATATTCTAAAAGAACATACTTTTACGTCTCAAACGATCTGGTTGGTTTGAAAAAATCTTACATTTAACTCTTTCAAAAAAAATAATCAAAAAGCATCGAATTCATGTTTTTTATTTTCTCCCGTTTTCCGAGCCTTGCGTCTACCGGAATACAAAAGATACCGAAAAACGAAGGTCACCAAATTAAAGAACTGTCTTTGTCCTTTTTAAAGCCACCTTTGGTTTTAAAAAATGCAAAAATTAACCCTTCGAAAAAGTATATTTTCTGTATGCTGTTTTGCGATTTTTGCGGTTTTGGCAATTTTTAAAAATTCGCATCGGCGATTCAGAGACAGGTACGGAAAACTAAAAATGCCAGACAATATCTACATTTATTCCTTTTTCGACATCTGTTTTTTTTTTTTGAAAAATACGAATATTAACCCTTAAAAAAAGTCGTGCGCAGGACTCTCTTTTGCGAATTCCGATTTTCTGCTATATATTAAATCTGGCATCGGCTTTCTAAAATAACCAAACAGAAAGCAAACACACCTAAAGACATCTACGTTCTATCGGGTTTAGGCAGAAACCTTTAGTTTAAAAATTAAATCATGTTAACCCTTTCGAAAACTTTTTTAACCGTAAGTCACTTTCGCTTTTTTAACTATTTCTCCTATTTTTAAAAATCCGAATTGGCGTTTATAAACAAGATACGAAAAACTAAAAATACCGTGCCTAATCTATATCCCTTTGTTTTTTAAAATCTGGTGTCCGTTTTGAAAAAAATTAATTTTAACCCTCCGAAAAATAATCCTTTCCACAACTCACTCACGCGAATTTCCCTTTTTTGGTCCAGATTTAAAAATCGGCATCGACTCGGGAAATGCAAGTACGGACAAACAGTAGACTCCAGATCATAGACACGTTCATTTTCTTCAAAATGCACGGTTGGGTTAAAAAAAATATCTACATTAACCCCTTAGAAACCGATCGATTACGTAACCCACTTTCGCGATTTCCGCTATTTTGGCAATGTTTACCCGTAGTTAAATTTCAATTCTACTAGGAAATGTTGGGTCAAGTGTTCTGAAAAGGCCGCTTCCAGAACAGACTGCGCCCCCTGGCGGTGGAAAGTGGAATTATAGGAGTATATCTGGTTCTATGGACCCGATTACGACGGGGTTTGGTTTAAGTTTCGTATAGAACAGATTATTAATATTTTTGGACCGTGCAACGCCGGGCGGGTTAGCTAGTTCTACAGAATTTCTGATGAAAGCATTACCTTTACGAAGTTCACTTATTTATTGAACTAATATTATTTTTAATATTTTTCTTGCTCCGATTAAAAATACATAACTAAAAAACGCGTAGATTTATATTGTTTTCAATATCCAACTGAAAAATTCCATTGTTTTTACTTACCCATCATACGTAGTATAGGGTAAGTCTTGTAATCGTTTTGAAAATCGAAAAATTTTTTTTGACGGATTTACACGTTTCAGACACTGGAGATTCCGAAAAACATATTTTTAGAAAGAAAATTTTGCCGTCCGTCTGTGTGTCTGTGTGTGTGTGTGTGTGTGTGTCTGTGTGTGTGTCTGTAAACGCTCTATCTCCCGAAAAAATTGAGATAGAGACTTGCAATTTGGTATGTACTTAGTATGTAATAATGGGAAGAAGCCTATTTCATTTCAATAACCTCGATTAACCGGAACAATTTTTTTCGGACTCTCGAAATATTCGTTCTGATGAAAGGTATATAAAAATTTTCGAAATTGTTTATTTTAAGAAATGAATATAAAAGACAATAAAAAAACATAAATTTTGAATAAAGCATGAAGTCGATCGGATAATGAGTTGCCGAGATATTTGGAATCCTATTTTCCACACTCTTCGATTTTTCATGACCCTGTATTTCATCCAAATTTCACTTCAGAGATATATTTTAATTGGAAATTTGACGTTTAATCAGATGCAATAAACCGCTCGTTAGTAGGATTATTATTTTTGGAGTTATAAGGAAAACCCTCTTTCAAGCAATTCAGTAATCGAGCCTTTAAAGTTTGTGACGTCATCAAGCCACAATTTTATTTGAATTGCAATGCATTTTATAAGTAGTTTACACATTTTTATTTTAATATTTTACATTATGCATATCCATGATGGGTAAGTATTACGGTGGCCCCCAACGACTACTTTAATAACACTTAGAAATCAAATGCAGTGAATACTTTCATAAAAAATATCTAAATATTACAGTTCACAAAATATGTGAAAAAAAAAATTAACATTACCAAAGTTATCAAGTCCGAATAATTCTAAAAAATATCTAAAGACAAATTTTATTTTTCGTAAATTTTCGCATTTTCTTAAGATTATCTTTAGACTATTTTTGTGGGGTAATAAACAGAAAACTAATAACCTAATTAAAATGCTAAATATTTTGCAGAATAGAAATATTTTGCTAAATATTTTGCCGCCTAAAGAAAAAAAAAACATTTAACTATAAACGTACCGGGAAATTTATTCAAATTTCTAGGGCCCCACCAGTGGCTGCGAGGTTCTGCTCTCAATGCTGGTTGACGGGAGGTGCTAGATTCAAAACCCTGTCGCTCACGTCGACTTAACCGTTTGGAGTTTTCCGTGGTTTTCTTCGATTCTTGACGTAAATACGGGTTATGATCCCTTAGAAAGGCCCCCACTGAGGGCACTCTCCCCTAGGGCCTATAACCCTCGTGTAGATAATCAGCCGTCATAAAATCATCCAACCAATCTTACTTATAATAAAATTCGAAGGCAAGAAAGTGTCTGTAACGGTTCCGGACACGACCACTCTGGTTTGCGAATCGGACCATAGTTAAACGCCATGTTAGGCTTAATGAAAAATCTGTGTAACATATCACAGCTAAATGATAATATCCTTTCTTTGGAATCATGTCTGTTCAGCATATTTTTCCATAAAACATGTATATCATATCCTATTATAATGTTTTAAGTTCTAAATTAAAAATCCAGATTAAAAATCGGAATCCCAACTATAAACAAACGAACATTGTTGCCATTCTGCATCACAAATTCAAATTATTCACAAATGAACCACTCTTTGAAAGCTTCAAATCCGATTCTGCTGTTAAAATATTTGTAAAAGCTTATTAAAGCTTTTAAATATTTTAATTTTTTTTTAAACCTTCAAAAACTATTTCATATAAAACATGATTATCAACGTTTCTGTAAACACGTTTTTTCAGAAATAGCGGTGATTTCTTTCGTAGCGAGGATTTGAAGTGATCTATTCAGTATAGTGGCGTCATCTGCAGGTGGATTTTGAAATTGTAATAAAATTTGAAATAACTCGACAAAATTTTGCAACTATTATATACTATATTAAATTTCAAACCATTCAATTGGGTAGTTTTTGCGCTATTATATGCGAACAGATGGACGAACCAGACGACGACTAAAGGGGCTACATATTTATATAATTATGAACGCACCTAATAAACCCTTGCAAAGTCGTCCACTTTATCTTTTTTGTTCTATTTCTTTTTTTTCCTTTAATAATTGCTGAGAGCTATATAATGCTGTATTTTATTTTTGTCCCCAACATTGATTTGAGTAAAACCTTTCATTTCATTTTTGAAAACAATGCAGATTTAATTTTTAATTAACTGCAATTTATAATCAAAAAAGATATTTTAACGAAATGTAAGTATACTTTGTCAGAAGCCAGTTCAAAAAACTTTGGAATGGTAAATCATTTATCGTTGTGCGTTTTGTAAAAGTGTAGAAAAGAGATATACCAGTAGACCCTTGCGAGGATTTCACACTGCACACTTAATATTTTTTAGCAATATCTAATATTTTTTAGATGTAGGTTTTAACTTCTAAAGAAAAATTAAGGATACAAATATCTGCAAACAACATCAGTCAAGTCAAAATATCGTCTCATTTATTCCATGAAAGTTACAGTATAAACTAATCAAAGAAATATTAAAGCTTTTAAATATTTTAATTTCGTTTAAAACCTTCAAAAGCTATTTCATATAAAACATAAATATCAACGTTTCCGTAAACACGTTTTTTCAGAAATAGCGGTGATTTCTTTCGTAGTAAGGATTTGATGTGATCTATCCAGTATAGTGGCGCCATCTGCCCGTGGATTTTGAAATTTTATTAAAATTTGAAATAACTCGACAAAATTCTGCACCTATTATATACTATATTAAATTTCAAACCATTCAATTACGTAGTTTTTGCGCTGTTATATGCGAACAGATGGACGAACCAGACGACGACTATAGGGGCTACATATTTATATAATTATGAACGCACCTAATAAACCCGTGCAAACACGTCCACTTTATCTTTTTTATTCTATTATATATATATATATATATATATATATATATATATATCATTGTTGAGCGCGATATACTGCTGGATTTTATTTTTGTGGCAACATTTATTTGAGAAAAACCTTTCATTTTCATTTTTGAAAACAATGCAGATTTAATATTTAATTAACTGCAATTTGTAAAAAAAAAAAAAAAAAAAAAAAAAAAAAAAAAAAAAAAAAAAGATATTTTAACGAAATGTAAGTGTATTTTGTCAGAAGCCAGTTTAAAAAACTTTGGAATGGTAAATCATTTATTGTTGTGCGTTTTGTAAAAGTGTAGAAAAAGGGATGTTGACAACAGAAATAATATATACCAGTAGACCCGTGCGAGGATTTCAAACTGCACTCTTAATAATTTTTAGCAATATCTAACATTTTTTAGATGTAGGTTTAAAGTTCTAAAGAAAAATTAAGGCTACAAATATCTGCAAACAACATCAGTCAAGCCAAAATATCGTCTCATTTATTCCATCAAAGTTACAGTAAAAACTAATCAAAGAGATATTAAAGCTTTTAAATATTTTAATTTTGTTTAAAAACTTCAAAAACTATTTCATATAAAACATGTATATCAACATTTCTGTAAAAAAAAATTTCTGTAAACTTTTTTTTCAGAAATAGCGGTAATTTCTGTCGTAGTGAGGCTTTGAAGTGATCAATCCAGTATATAGACGCCATCTATCGGCGGATTTTAAAATTTTGCTTCCATCGTAAATAAAATGATTCTTTATATACGTAATTAAAATATAAGGAATACATAGTACCGCGTAATTTGCATTTAATTTTGCTTATGTAATCAAACAATGAGTTATGTGGTGAATCAAGCTGTTTAGAAACTCATTGATAACACTTTTTTACAAAAACTTTCGCACAAGGTTATTTATTAATATTTAATTTGAAAGTTTTGTCCAATCGTTGAGCTATTTCAGAAATTTAATACTAAGTAAATATATATATATATATATATATATATATCCTCATCATTTTTATTTGTAGAAATCATTTGTCATTTTTAAAATGTACTTTTCTACCATACAAATCTTTCAATAATAAAATCTTCCTCCTGTTTGTTTGTATGAAGTATTATGAAAATGAAACGCAGATCAATAATCCGTCATTTTTGACGGGGTTATATACTAGTCAATCAAATATTATAGAAAATATTTCACACCAGAATTTTTATTTACAAATATTTAACTTTTTTTATTTTAATTATTTCTGCATTTTTTTTATATTTTCTTTATTTTATGAAGAAATTTCTGGCTCGAATTGAAATATTTTCCTTTGTTACTTTTCAAATGACCGGTTCTTAGTATATTTAATGTTGAAAAGACATCTTGAAAGTGTAATAATTTTAAAAAGTTAAATGTTATTTAAGCTGCTTAAAAAAAAAAAAAATACTTTTTTCGATGTATTAAATATTGTTTTTAAAATTTCATCGAGTTTCAACGCGTAAAACACATTTAATTCAACTCTAAAACTCCAGCTTGTTTTCTTTAAAAGAGAAAAATAAATCTTAGACTTTTTCTGGAGAAAACAGGTTATCCCGTTGATTTCTAGAAGATGAATAACACGAAGTCGTGAACAAAATAATTTTAGAAATCTTTTATTTGAGTTTCCTTACGATTCCTTGAGCATTACTAAAGCCCCATTCGTTTGTCTATAATACAGAAATTCATGTGGAAGACAAAAAATGGTTCATAAAGGAAAAGGCGTTTTCTTTCATTTTAACATATTTTCAGACTTGTCCATAATAAACTTTTCCTAAAGAACGTGTTTCTCGTAATGTTTTTTTGTTTTGATTCATTTTATCCAAGAGAATACTTCAACGTACGTATTTAAATTTTTATCCTGTATTTTTAATTTAATTTTGAGAATATTTTTCTACAAACTTATCATAAAAGATGCTACCCCTATAAACGTTTTCATTCTCATTTGTTATTATTTTTTTCAAACACAGATAAGTTACCTTAACTTACGCATTTAAAAAAATTCTAAACATTTTTTATTGTTTTCTAAATTTAAATTACGAAACGGTTTGTTTCATTTAAGTTTTATAGATTTATTTTTATACTCGAGCTTATAAAATATAAATCCCAGTTTTTTTTTCTTACGGTACGTTTAAAATAAGCTGAAACGTTGATAGGAATAATCAGAATACAGAATCACTAGAAATAGTTAATGTTTATACACATAAGCGTAATATTGCTTCTTAAAAAGTCAAAAAGAAATTTCATGATTCTTGAAAAGTCTAGAAGATTCACTGCATCGATGTTCGAAAGAGTAAAAATAATAATAAGTTAAATTAGGAAAAATAAGTGTATTTATTCTATTGGCATATATAACACTTTTGTGAAAACAAATATTTCACAATAAAATGAATTTTTAAAGGAAAAAGAAAAAAATCGATGTAAGGGGGTTTCAATTTATCACCGTTAAATGAAATATTCGATTAAAACAAAATGAAAAAAAACAGTGACTAATTAAACTAAATTACATGTTAAGGTTTTAACAATTTCCAACATAGTTAAAAAGTATTCATTACTTCAGTTCGTGTAAGCCTGTGTTTCAGTTTGTATAACCATCTATCCGCTCTCTAACATTCGTAAACATAATTGAATATCCCCGATATTGGTATATGTCATTAATATCATATATAAAAAGGTCCCTATCACAATTAAAGTGCTTAGCATTTATAGTTCATTTACAGGAAATCTGAAAAGAATTCCGCAGGGCACTTTCCAACATAATTGAAAAGTGTAGTTTGTCGCGCCATCTGTCTGTATCTCAGTGGAGGATATACAGGGTGGTTATAAATGAAGTTCCACTTTGAAATAGTCATAAAAGGAAAACGACTGGCCCAAATGTTATCAAACTTGGTAATAGTTTAAAGGAGGTCATGGAAATTTATTTCCCACCAAAAAAAAATTCAAATACACACCACCAGGGGGAAATGGGGCTGTATGCAATAATGTTAAACGAAATAAGGGTCAGAATCTAACTTAACTTTTTGTTTCACGGGTTTAACATATTTGTACCCTTAAGTTGACCTAAACAACATTACAATTTAACCCTTTAGCGGGAGGTGGTCACAAAAAAGGACACCTAATTTTAATTCCAAAACTGACAAACAGCACCAAGAATATTTAATTAATTTTTTCCTTTAATAAAGAATTGGAAATTTAGCAACTTTTTATTTTGTAATAAATTAATTTGTACATTCTGGTGTCAGTCCATTATTTCATCATTTTAAAAACAGAATTACTCCGCGCCGGAAAGGGTTAAGGGGTCTCAGGAATCTTAAAATTGGAAAAAAAGGACCATTTTTAACATTTAATATCTTCAAATGTATATGATTTAAAACACAATTTTTATTGGGATGAAAAGATATAAGCGTGTTCTTTCATTTCACATATTTAAAAAGCTACAAGATCCAGAATTAATATTTATAGGGGGCTTCAAACTGCCAGACATTTGTCGAGCAGAAAATTGACATGGCGGCTTATGCACACGATTACAAAATAAATTTTGCATTTAGAATAAAAGATTTGGAGTCTAATTATGCTTCATATTGTAATAATTACACTGAACCTCAATAAATTTGCATTTAAAGCATTTTTATATTTTTAATGCAAAGTTGTATTGAGCTCATACAATTTTTTTAAATTTTAAACATTATAACCACTTAAAAAATATGTTTTTTAATAATAAAAATGAAATTTTAGGTTCAATTTATGTAGACTAACATGACACATATTTTTGGAAAATGTCATGAAAAAATATTGAAATGTTTTTGAGATATCATGCGCGTTGTGCCCAAAAACATCATTTTGAGAAAAATGACGTTTTGCTTAAGCTTTGAGTATGCTTTAGCTTTGAGTGGGTATAATTCTAAAAGCCATAACGTCTGTTCTAAAGGGAATTTCAAGAAAACATTTACATTAAAATGTTCAGGAAAGATATTAGTTTAATATATAAAAAAATTAAAAATTCAAAAATTTTGAAGTATTAAGAGTCCTGAGACCCCTTAAAGGCGTTAAAGGTGACAAAGGTCGAGTGCGCCATCCGTGTAATAAAATCCGTTCGTGTTCTTAAAAGTTCAAACCACTAATTAGCGATCACAAAATATGAGATCGGAAATCACTCGCAATTGTATGCGCATTCCGGAAATCATTTTCTTACATATCACTAATTTGTGATTTTTGAAACCTGAATTCAGCCTTAAGACACGAAGATAGAGGTTTAAAATTTTTTTAATTGTTTCTAATACGAAACTGTTTGTGGGGTTATGCAAAACCACAATGGCCTATAATTGGCTTACGGCAGGAAGAAGACAAACATATTTATGCAAATGCGCTTTACACGTTATTTGATTTGTCAGATAAAAGTGAGCCTGTTTGTCAGAGTTCACATTGTTACGAACTGACAATGTCTCTAGCCATTCAAGACCGTGCTTTTCTTGTAAATGTTATTATGAATGCGATAGCAATGCACAGCGTGCTTTGTAATCGTATCGTTCAGTAAGAGGAATACGCCGTGATGAAAAATGTGAAGCCACAGGTTTGTAATCTTTTGCACCAGGGAGGGGAAAGAAACCTGCTTCTGTGGAAACTGAGGATGTTGTTGCATTAGCAGTGGAGGAAGCAACAATGGAAAGCACACATTGTACGTGCTCGGTACGTGCTGTCGCAAGTCGAATGGACTTACCATGGAGTACGGTGTACAGAATTGTCCGTAATGTGCTGCAGTACTACCCATACAAAATCAAACATATTAAAGAACTTCAACGTAACGATTCTGCTGCAAGAGAATCTTTTGCTTTGGAATTCCTTGCACGGAAGGAAACAGAAGAACATTACCAATGGAACATTTTGTGGGCAGATGACGCCCATTTTTACATAAATGGCGATGTCAACACCTATAACTGCAAAATTTGGGCAAAACAAATCCCTTATATTGTGTTACCAAATCCATTGCATCCTCCTAAAGTCACCGTTTGGTGTGGTAAGATAGCAAATTTCATAATTGGACCATTTTTATTTGAAGAGCACTCTACAGCTTTACCTGTTACATGCACTGTGACTGCAGCTCGCTTAGCGTCAATGTTAAGACGTTTCGTCATACCTCAACTTCAGCAACGTTTCATTTTAGACTCCACGATTTTTATGCAGGACGGGGCCCCACCGCATATTGTTTCATGCGTCACACAGTTACTTAAGCAAAATTTCAGGAATGAACGGATTATAGGCCGAAACGTCCCCACTTCTTGGCCAGCCCGGTCACTATACCTCAACCCCTGCGACTTTTGGCTATGGGGTTATCTCCAAAGCACTGGTTATGGTGATAATCTAAACAATTTGGCGTATATGAAAGATGCGCTACACCGACATGTCCGTAACATTTCTGTTGATATGCTAAGAGATACTGTTGAGAATACAGTAATACGATTTCACTTGCTTTCGGAAAATTGAACATGCTTTGAAACACGTTTCAGAAACGATTAAACACATTTTAAACCGATGTTTTCATGTCTTATTTCGTTTAACAATATTGCATACAGCGTCATTTCTCTCCTAGTGGTGGGTATTTGAACTTTTTTTGGCGGTAAATACATTCGCATGACCTCCTTTAAATTATTACCAAGTTTGATAACATTTGGTCCAGTAGTTCTCCTCTTATGAGCATTTCAAATAGGAACTTTAATTATAACCACTCTGTATATCCCATTACCATGAACTTCTTATATGTTATTGAGGTTTACAATAAGAGATTACTTAATGAAAACCAACTGTATAGCATATATCGTTTACAAGGACACAGAAACGAATTCCACAATATTATGGGCTATGGGGAAAAGTCATTTGCACTGCATTTTAATCAGGTTACACTATTTCAAACATAATGAAATTGATATTCATTATTGAGGTATAATACAACAGACATTCTGTAGAATATGAAGGGCATAGGATTTATAATAAAGTTACAAAGAACTCCGTTGCAGCATTATAGTCTATACGGAAAACATAGTTTGCAGTGAATTTTAAAGATGACACACTATTTAAAACATAATGAAGTTGGTGGGCATTAATGAGGTGCACTACAAGATTCTTACTATAGATTATGGAGTGTATAAACATTTACTTTTTAATTTAGAGGGACACAAAATGGATTCGATTCGAGTAACTGTCTATGAGCGGTAATCACGGGAAGTGCATTTTTAGATGCGGTACGCAACCAAATTTTAGTGCTTTACGTGGTGTGTATAAATTGTAAAACTCATATACATATGGCTGCACAAAACATTTTTAGGCATTTTTGTCTATGGACGTGAAGTTCTTACAGATTTTTTATTTGTGTTAATAACTTTACAGCTTAAATATATTTAGTGCTAACGGAGATTCCCCCGCTCTGATGGCCGGTTTTTCCCAAACGAACGTCTCATTAAACGAATATGATGTAAACAGCCTCACTGTCTTCAGCATGGTACAACGGTACGCAGTCAGACTTCAACGGTTTCGATGGTTGATTTATGACGGCCGACTATCTACTCGAGGGATATAGGCCCTAGGCGGGAATGCCCTCCGTGGGTGTTTTTCTAAGGTATCCTAAGCCGTATTGACGGATTCGAAGAAAACGACGGAAAACTCCCAATGGTTATGTCGACGAGCGCGACAGGGATTTGAAGCCAGCACCTATCGTCTACCAACTTTGGGAGCAGAACCTCTTAGCCACTGATGGGGCTCAAAGGTTTCGAATCAAAGGAGCATGAATTATAATTATTATTTATTTCGAACCAGATTAAATTCATATTTTCAGCATCTTCGTTCACGTTGCTATAAAAACCAATTCGGTATTATTTTAGCTTGAATTTAATCAGGGTAGTAGCAAAATTTATGGGAGGGTTCTTCCCGTTTCAGATTAAAAAAGTGTGAAAAAAATTTCGCGAATCTTGAAAAAACACTAAAAATCGCATAAAAAATATTGAAAAAAAAATTTAAAATCGCAGGAAACAAAATTCTCTATTATAAAGCTAAAGCTAAAAGACTGAAACATGATTCATTTATGGAAGGTAAATAATTCTCCATGGAATATGAAATAATGCAAAAAAGTACATATAAAATTCGAGAAAAAAATCAAATGTAGAATAGGACAAAATTTAATATATTTGTCTAAAATATAAAAACCGGATTTCTTTAACGAATGTGGAAAATTGACTCGGAACGCAAAAAAGTAGTTAAATATCACATAAAAATTGTCGGGAAAATTCAAAAATGGTAGTGGGCGAAATGTAATACATATAATGAGCTAAAAGAGTGGAACTGTATTACTTGAACGAATGTCGAAAAATCACCGATAACGCGAATAAACACTAAAAATCTTATACAAACTTCTCGAAAAACAAAATGCTTCACGAATTCCATATAAAATCCATTGAAAGAGGTCAGAATTTACTATATAGCGCTAAAATATTGAAAACGGATTCATTTTACTAATGTGGAAAAACTACCGCAAACGCAAAAACGTATATAAAATTAAATTGAAAAAAAAATCTAATCAAAATATCCAAGAACATAACTTTAAAAATATAGGTAACTTCCTGCCTAATTTTGAACGCAGAGCTTTTTTCAGTAAACTCTAGACAGACAAACAGTCATACAAGCATCTATATTTAATACTATAGATATGAAGATAGAAGATAAAGAATGTTATAGAATATAAATTAATTCCTATACAGGGCTTTCGTAAAAAACTGCATTTTTTACTGTCTGTGGATAAAAATTGCAGAAAGTGCGCTTTTAGTTGTGTTTTGTGTTTCCTAGGTGAATTAAATTTTATCCTAGTATGTCGTGTGTCTCAAAATCTGTGGATCATATACAGGTCTGCACAAAAAATAAAATAAAAAAAATAAATAAATGAAGTTGCCTTTTAATGGGCTGTTACTATTGGGCGTAAATTTTCAAACGTGTTATGCGTTTTTTATGACTTAGCATATAATGTGTATAGAAATTTACTGCTTATATATAGGGCTGCTCAAAAGAGGTTTTTGTTGAACTTACCGTCTACTGTCATTATTTACTCATATGAGTATTCAATTGTGTTATGAGTTTTCTAAAGTGTTTATTTATATATCTTGCTTTACCCTATAAATGGCTAAGTTACAATACAGTGTTCTGGAAGTATTGGAAAGTGTTTTACACTCCACGCGTGACGCATGGATATGTGGTTTTTGTATTGTTTATTGTTTAGTGGTATATTTAGATATGTTCTTTCATCATAGGAAAAATGAAGTTTTATAAAACTATTCTGATAGTATCGTACACTGTAAAAAATGACCGATGTTTCTTATTTTATGAAAATATGCTATAACCACGAACGAAAATATAATATAATCTTCTGAGTTATCCGAAATTTCAAATAGCATGTTACATTGTCTTTTGAATCCCCAGAAACGAATGCATCTTCAAAATTGAAAGAATAATTTATAAAAACAAATTATTTTTAGCTGCCCGAATTTTTCAGAAACGTTTCCGAAGGGTTTTTATAGTGTATTAATTAGTGTCCTTAGCCTGGAATACCTGTTTTTCGAATGCTATCCATTCTGAAGTAAACATTTTCATGCTCAAAAAAATGTTTAACCAGACAAACATGCAAAATGAACAGCGTTAACAATAACATTAAAATTAAGATTATTTATTTACTCTTTTATGTATAAATTAACTTATGTGGCTGAAAACGTGTACTTGAGAATGGATAACATTCGAAAAACAGGTATTCCAGCCTGAGGACACTAATTAACACACTATAAAAACCTTTCGGAAACGTTTCTGAAAAATTCGGGCAGCTAAAAATAATTTGTTTTTATAAATTATTCTTTAAATTTTGAAGATGTATTCGTTTCTGGGGATTTAATAGACAATGTAACAAGCTATTTGAAATTTTGGATAACTCAGAAGATTATATTATATTTTCGTTCGTGGTTATAGCATATTTTCAAAAAATAAGAAACATAGGTCATTTTTTACAGTGTAGGTTGTTTCATAATATATTCTTGATGCAGGATTTTTTCTTTCTTATTAGTATATAACTTCCGCAAGTATGAAACTTCAAACGTAGTCTAGTAATAACAGCGTTTCTTTCTTTTTGTTGTTATTACAGATTTTAGTTCCGCTACAGATTAGTGTTTTGAAAATGTATAGCGCTATTTTCATAGAAATTCCCCTTTGACAATCACCTTCATATATCATAAAATATCAAGAAATTTTTAAATGAAATTTTAACCAACAAGAAATTTGTATCTCATATTGTATGAGTTTTTAAAATGTGTTTTTATATTTATCCCCGCACATATAGGTAATCTTTAAAGATTCCTATTAAATATTGCAGATCCTTAAATCTACAGTATTTGACTTTCTAAATAAGCAACCATTAGGTTTGTTGAAGAGAAATATGCTCAGCTCAGTGACTATCTTTAGCTGTTCTCATTATTTTTAATTATTTCCTTATTCCTGCCAATCCTATCATAATCCGCTTGCATGGACAAGTTGATTTCAATTTTTTAAATAATTACTGTAAGAATCGTAAGAGTTCTCTGGGGTCGGTTGTTAAGCAAACTCGTGTTGCTTCAAGCCTAAAAATTAGACAAATGATTTACTTAAATTTAAAGGTAAGTAAGAACATTGCGCTGTTTAAATTTCGTAGCAACACATTTATCCGTTTGACAAAAATCAACTGTTGTCCAATGCTGAAATTGCAAAGTAAGGTTTAAAAAGAATTCACAAATAATGCCATAAATAAATTATAGACTCATTAATTAAATTTTATTAATATTTATTTACAGAACCCATTTACAAAAAGAGAACGAAAATAAAAATTCAGAATTCACCTGCCATTCGGCTAAGAGAAAATAGCCGTATTATCTTTAATTTGCCGTCTTACAATCTTTGATTAATTTCTGAACTTCGAGAAATTAATTAGTGGCTGAGAGGTTCTGCTCTTGAAGCTGGTAGACGGGAGGTGCTGGGTTCGATCCCAATCGCGCCCATCGGCCTAATCGTTCGGAGTTTTCGTGGTTTTCTGCGAGCCGTGGATTTATCCATGCGTAAATACGGGTTAGGTTCCCTTAGAAAGACCCCCACGAAGGCACTCCCCACGGGCCTATATCCCAAGTGTAGATAATTGGCCGTCAATAATCAACCCAACCCAACCCTCGAGAAATTAATTACTTTAAAAAAATTACACACATTTGATTTACATTACATTTGCTATTCTAAAATTAATCATATTTTTTCATTTAAAAAAGCTTCCTCGTACTTTATGGCTTTTCACTACCATATATCCCTAGAACATATTTATACAAATCTAGAATGGGAAATATAAGAGATTCACCAGAAGGTTACTTTCATGTTCGGTTACAATGATGGCTGTTGGTAGCAAGCACTTGTCACAGGGAATGATGTTAATTTTATCATTCATATGAATGGTGTCTAAAGCTTAGATCACTACGATAACTAACAAACGCTCTCAAACTGAAGATGAGGAACTTCGGCGAAAGACCATGTCAGCTACATTTTAAAAATGGTTCTTAGACCTACTAGCTCGCAGAAAATACTTTTTCAACCTTCCACTTGCTTCAACAGAGATATAAAATATTTTTTTATTTCCTTTATTTTATTTCCATATACCAAACTCTCTCGAAGAACGAGGAGGCAGGACAAGAGCTGGTGTAAAATATGCATATCAATTCGTATGCCCACCTCCTAGTATTTCATTGTTTTTTCTCGATCACATCTACTTAATCCTTCTCTCCCCGTGCATTGTCATAGTCCAGTAGCATTCCTTGCTTTTTCTTCCTTCTGGGAAATGTCCTCCAACCTCAGTGAAAGTTTTATTGCCATGTTTACATCTTGGTCATAAACCAAAGTCAGCTTTGATTGACGTTTTATGTCCCAAAATGGCACCAGTATGTCTGTGATACTAATAAATTCTGACATAGTACGTGTTTTTTTAGCCACCTCTAAGCTAATTCCCGATAATGTAATTTTTTTACATTAAGGGTCATGAAAATCTATCCAGATACGATACTAATTCGTGGATGATAATTCGTTATGGTTTCTAAGATACTTCAACAGGAAAAATGTATATATTTCATTTTTTATTAGTGAATATTTAATATTATAGGATTAACTGGCATTTAGTAACTTAGTTTTATTTTTAAAACTATTACTAGTTAAATTTTTAAAAGTTATAAAATACACCTAAAAATTACATATCAGATAAAATCTCTGCCTCATTCGCCTAGACCAGGGGTTTCCAAAAACTCAAACGAGAGTCGCAGACCCATAATTATTTTCAAATAGTAGGCTTAATTCTATTAATTCACGGAATTTCTGTCAATAAATATAGCTTTGGAAATAGATGTAACTCAGACGCCCACAGTTGAGTTGTTGGAAACCCTGGTAAAGACTATGTTTTCCGTAAATGGCTATTGCTTTTTAATGAAAAAAAACTTCCAAAGCCGAATATTTTGAAAATTATACTCCTGAAGAAACAAAGCTGTAATAATTAGTTTAAAAAATAAAACCCTATATCACATGTTTACAAATGAAATGTATTATAGAAAACGAACTATTCATTTTCCTCTTACTGATGATTTTCGCAAAACTAATTTTTTTGGGCCTTCTTAAAATGAATAAAGCAGAAAATGTTTGTTTTGGTGAAAAATATATCTTTTAAATTTATGAAAATCTTTAATTTTATTAATATTTTTGAATAGATTTGCAAGTTCTAAGTTTATCACGAAAAAACATATTTTTGTTATGCTAAATAAGTGGAATATAAAATACATATATAAATTATAAATATTAGTACGAACTAAACAGTAGCTTCTGAAATGAGTTACTTTAATTTACTTACCTAATTAATTTTGCTGATTTTTAGGCATAGTTGAACTTTCCTTTATCAGTTTATAAAATCAAACACATTTTAAAATAAAGAAATAATATAAAACAATGAAGATAATTTCAAAATAGAAATACTGATAAAGCCATCTCATTTTAACCTTTCCTAACTGAGTTGTGAAAACAAAGTCAAAAATACTGTATCGTTACTGACTAAATATTTTTGTTCAAGATCCGCCAGAAGCAAAAGGAACTTCACGTCAATTAACTCTAATCGTTTTTCACACCTATGGAAGCACGCAAGGAAAAGCACTAACGATTCTGCAAGCAATAATGTCTACTTTTCTGGGTAACTAGAAGCCTTAATTGCGCGTTTCTGATATTATCTCTGAAACATAATATTTCATTCTTCACTCTTACTTACCCATAACACTAGAATGCTATAACATGGTTTTAGCTGTAATAAAAATATTATGTTTCTGCATTAAATAAGACCTCAGTGTGAATGGAATAAGGAAAGGTAAGTACCAAATATCAAGGAAATTAGTTGTCAAAAAAGCTTCATATGATCATCTAGACTTCATATGTTTCACACTTAAATTACACATAAACTATTCGCACTATGAAAATTTATTTTTTATTTAGATTGAGCTGCGAAGTTTATCGTTATACCGATAAAGAAATCTTAAATCTTAAGTAAACTGGTACGTGATTAGTGTTGCCAGTTACACGATCACAAAATACGCAGCAAGGAGTCAAAAAAGCGAGACAGAGGCTTCTAATCAGGAAATAAAATAACAGTAAATACTAAGAAAACAGAACCTATCTATAACGGAAGACTGCCTTAAACGTAAAACAATCATGGTCTCTATGGAAGAAATGCCATAAACGTATACACGTTAAGACGAAAACCTGTCTAAAATCGATTTTTTTCCGGTCATTCGAGATTGTTTCTTAAAATGCTTTACTGTACTGAATAAACAGAATAATCTTACACAGTACAATCTTTTAAAGCGGAATCGCTAGGGACATAACAAAATTCAGTTTTGTAGAGATTTCCGATTAAGCATTTATAATTGTATGGTGTTACGTCAGTAAGGAATATGAAATTTTTACGTTTAAGACAGGATTTCGTTAACTACAACTTCAGTTATCCGAGGTTTTACTGAAGCACGTACAGTAAAAACAAAATTGCTTAGGACAAGAAAAATATTTTGTTTTTGGACAAGTTTTCGTGTTAGCAGGTAAATGTGAACGATGTTCTTTTCGGCAAGAACATAAAAATTTTCTGTTTTAGGCACGTTCTGTTTAAACAGGTTTTACTGTATAAAGTTCCACGCAATACAGACTAACGAATAGTATGTTACTAAAAGAAATTTAATAGAATTTTGCATCATGAAAAATCAGGACTTTTAGTCTTAGATTCCCTAAAAATCGGGAATTCTCGCTAGTTCGGGACACCTGTCAAAACTCTACATGAAGATAAGCCAAATACAAAACATAAAGAACTAGGTTAGATAAGCATATAAAAGTCTTGTGTGCATCCATGAAATTTTAAAACGAATGATAAAAAGTATTATTCAAAAGTGCCATAAATTAGGATTACTTGACCCAGGATTGCTATTTGGTATAAAAACAAAAAATATTTAAAACAGTCCTATATCTACTGTGTTGAAAGTATTCACGTGGATCACGAATACTCTACAGGAAAGTGTACTAATAGTAAAAAAGTACATTGAGGAATAATTTAAAACATTTTGTGTTTGGGTTAGAGTACTCATCCCCTAAGTCTAGGTAATACAACTTTATGGTATATCATAGAACAAATTATTGACAAACAATTCGAACAAAAACTATTGAAAAAAAGCTAAGTACGTAATAAATAGTTGGTATTAAAATTATTTAATGTACGAAGACCAATACAGGAGACCTTCATACAGGGTTTGTATAAAAAATTATGAGACCAATTTCGGGAAAAGATATGTATTGATGATTTCACTACAAACGATTAAATGTTTTCCAAATAAGACCCTTTGGCGACAATACAGTTCTGTCAGCGAGTTGCTCATGCTAGGAAGGCGGTCTGGATGTCTTTTTCTGGAACGTCCTCAAGCAGTGCGTCAAAGCCTATTTGACATATTATTATTGCTACGGTTGCATAGCGGTGTCTTTTGAGGACTGTCTTTACGTGGGGCAACTGGAAAAAGTCCGCTGGTGCCAGATAAGGAATGTAGCGGCTGGGAAAGTGTTGCGATGCCATTCCGGGCCAGGTAGTCGTTGACTACGCAGCAAGTGTGGCTTGGTGCATTGTCATGATGCAGCTTCCAATTGGCGGCAATGCCTGGCCTCACTCGCTGGACACTTACCTTAAAACTTTTCAGCCCTTCCACGTATAAAGCACCCGTCACGCCCCCATTTCAACCGAGCCTAGGGATACGGGTCCAATAAAACAACGATACAACCCGCACGGAAGCTTGTAGGCGACTGACGCTCGGCGTGTGTTGAAGCTAACTTCCGCCTCCATCGAACCAGACTGGAGCATGTGCACTGTGACGTAAAGTCACTTCAGAAAAAAATAGGTCTCATTACTTTTCATACAAACCCTGTATTGAAATAAAGTGTTTTGTTGCTTTTAAAAATATTCCCCTTTAGAATGAATACACTTTTTCATCCCAATGAACCAAATTTAAAAACACGCATGTAATTCAGAAATTATTGTCACAGAATTGCATGATTTCTAGCATCAAATGCACATCCTGGCATTCTGAATGGGAAAGTACGCATTTTATTTTTAATAAATGGAAGCAAGGAAAGGTTATTGGGTTCTAAATAAGGCGAATAAAAACAATGACTCATAAAGTCTTTTTTCTTACTTCCAATAACGAATAGTTTTAAGTGCATTGTACGAGCTAATAATGAGATGCTGATGAAAAATGCAACGTTGCAAATTTTGTTTTTGCAACTCAGTAATCCGTTCTGGGAAACAAACTGTCGTCGAAAAAATACAGGATTACCACAGGCGACTATATTTTTATTCTGTCTCAAAGAGTTCGTAACACATGTTTAAAAACTATAATATTTTCGATTACTTCTACAACAACTGCAAGAGAAATCTACCGCAAATAATATCTTTTTTAAATAGTGGTATGACTAGATTATGAAAACAGTCATCTGCGGAACCCTGAAAATATAATTCACTGATCTACTATACTCCAAAATAATATTTCCAACATGTATGAATTTAAGAAAGTATCAAGCAATTGTGTTTTTAAAGCACTTCGTGCATGAATCATTTTTATCGAAATTTGTTCACTTTGAAATATCCAAAATGTCGATTATTGTTTTCTGTATTTCAGGTTCATAGAAATGAATCCAAGTTTTTACATCTGTTGTAATGTAATTTAATTATTTTGAGCTTCAGTTTAATTGGATGGAATACAATGTACGCGTACCTTTTCTAATCTCAAACAATCATGCACAATTGAATGCACTCGGGTTCTTGAAATGTTCAAAGATGTCTTAATTTTGTCATATGATACGTGATGATCAATTTAATCTTCTGTTGCACATAATCGATGATTTCTGGAGTCACAAATGCTTTTTGTCGACTTTCATAAAATTCATCACTAACTCATCTATGTCTACGATGGAATTCTTTAATCTGGTTGTAAATACTAGTTGGTTTGGATGAATATTCGCCACCAAAAGTTAAGATCATTCGATCGACGCACTGTTCTGTCAAACCTTGATGAAAGTCACAATAAACCGTTGAAAATACATTCGACTTGAATCCTAGTTTCATCAATATCTTATTTATTTCAAATCGACCACAGTGGATCAAAGTATAGCAGATGTCGAACATAGGATCATCACAATAGTATACGATTATATATATGATTTTTTTTGTTATATTTAGGTTTAAGTAAGTAAAATAAATTATATTCAATAGATCTGCATGTTTTTTATGAGCAATTTAATCTTTGTTTGTTTAAAACAGGACTTTTAGAGACATACTGGATGACTAAATTAAACTTGAAAAACAAAGTAAAAGAAAAAGCTTAGCAGACAATAATTTTATTACCTATTGTGTTTTTACTTATATCCTAATGACATTGGCAAAATATTCAAAACATTTGTTTAATTTTTAATTGGCAACATATGTAATATTTGCATAACTCTTCAAAATCGTTCTACAAAACCGTAACAGTCTTCTGCAACATTTTAGAACCTATTTCAGTGCATATTTTTGATCATCGGGATTGAGTTTTATAAAATTATTTTGTAGTAATATTAATTTTAGTATATTTCTTTTTTATTTGAAGAAAGATTAATTTCATTTTGCTTTTTTTATAATCTTTTGAAAGATTATAACAAACAGAGATTTGTTTCTGTATCTAAAGAATTTAAATATGGGTTTTAGTTATGAAAAATCAATGCTTAGTTTTGTAAGTGAACACTGTGGCTAAATGCTTCATAAATTGATAAAGAAAATTTAAAGGAGCGTTTAAGCTTTGTGTAGCCGTAAAAGATCGATGACAGAAATCTCAACGAAAATTAGATCTTTTCAATACTAAAAACGATTCTTGGCTTCAGTGTTCCTTCAAAGTTAGTAATGAATTTAAACCATCTGAAGTTGAAAATTCACAGAAATCAACATCACGGAAATCTTTTTCAGATGTAACCGAAACTCATAAAAGAAGACTAACTCAAAGTTTAAGAGAGGATACTTCTGAAGAAGCTCTTTTGCATGCAACAAAACAAAAATTAGCATTTGAGGGTTTTAAGGATCTTGCAAAAGTGATTGATCATCTTATAAAAAATCCGAATGAAGTTTCACAAATGAAAAATTTTTGTGAGAAAAAGATTGAAGCGAATTTATTTTCAAAACAAAAGTGTTTAGCAATGATGCTAAATGTCGATCTTTCTAAGGAACAATATATCACTTTAAGGCAAAGTTGCATTGGCGAAGGTAACAACCAGTGGCAGACGTACTATTATATTCAACAAGCGAAACTGGACTGTTACGTTCCAAAAGAACAAATATCTATTGCTGATAGTTTGGTTCAAATCAATTTGCAGTCAATTTTAGACTTAACTGTAATTAGTTTTTTAGATGCATCTAATATACAAATTGAATCCAAAATGCACTTAAAATTGATAGGTAAATGGGGTTTTGACGGTGATCCAAACCAAAGCACGTATAAACAAAAATTTGATGAAGGATGCTCATTACAGTCAGACAGTTCAATTTTTATGACTAGTTTTGTTCCTATTAGATTATTATGTGTAGCTGAAACTATTTGGACAAATCAAACTCTATCATCCACCAGATATTGCCGCCCTGTTAGATTTGAATATGTCAGCGAGAATACTGAAACATCAAAAAAGGAATATCAGCGAATGGAAGAAGAAATAAAAAATCTGCAGCCTACAGCACATAAAAATATAACCATTGATCACGAAATGAATTTAACAATGATTGATGGAAAAGTTAGGCAATTTCAAATACATCCTCATGTTCAACATGTTATATTTGTGATGCAAAGCCTTCGGAAATAAATAACATTGATAAAATTGTTAAAAGAAGTGTAAACGCATCCTCATACAGCTTTGGTGTATCTAGTCTCCATGTAAAGATACGGTCTATGGAATATTTGCTTCATACGTCTTACAATGTATCATTTAAAGCTTGGAGAGCTAGAACTGAGGACCAAAAGATGCAAAAAAAAAGAATCGAAGAAAAATCCAACGCGAATTCAGAAAAGAATTAGGTTTGCTAATTGATGTTGTTAAACAGGGGAGTGGTTTGACACACGATGGAAACACTGCAAGGACATTTTTTGCTGAGTTTGAAAAGACAGCTGAGATCACTGGATTTGATAAAGAACTTTTTAAACGTTTTGCAATTATAATGCAAGTTATCTCCTGTGACGAAGTAATTAATGCCGAAAAATTTGGCCAATTTGCACTGGAAACAGCTAAAGAGTGTGTTTCGAAGTACGGGTGGTATTATATGCCAGCTTCTATTCATAAGTTATTAATTCATGTAAAAGATATAATTACAAATTTTGCTGTTCCAATTGGCCAATTATCGGAAGAAGCTGTCGAAGCTCGAAATAAAGAGCATACGAGAAAAAAAAGTCGAAGAGCATGTAACGAAGACTTGTTGCAACATTTATTTATAACATCTGACTCGTTGATTTCCAGTATTAGACATAAAGTAAAAAACGTTCAAAGGAACAAAAAATTTCCAGAAGCATTAGAACTTTTACTTTAAATAACACTTTAGCACTCACACATCATGCATCCATTTATTAGAGTATATTTAACCCTCTGTTAGTCGTTGCGCTTTTCAGCATTTTCATGTAAATATTTATGTAACCCAAGATATGTATATGTTGTATTTAATTTTATAGTTTAATTTTAAAATATTTTTTTACATTATTTCATCTTAGAATATCCTTACAGTATAATATTTATTAAAAAATATTCTTGTCTACAGACAATTTACTATGCTTTCCGGAAACGGAAAATTAAGTGATAGCCACATAGAGTGTTTCAAATTCATTTATTTCAAAAATGCGCAGGTTTGCGCAAATATTGCCCTATACCACATTAAAATACAGGCTTTTAGGAACACAAACATGTCTTTGAAATTTCACGCAACTTCATGCAATTTAAGTTACACATTTTTTAAGTCTATGATACCGTTAATTTTATATGGGCTGTTCATAATGTAAAATGATACATAAAATTCAATCAAAATGTAATCAGTACTGGTTTAAAATGTGTTTTAGGAAATGAATAATGATATTTTAAACGAGTTATTATTAGTGGTTTCCTTGGTTTCATTTCTGAGCACATTTAAAAATCACTAAAATTCGCAGAAAAATTCCTCTGCTGAAAGGTGTATATTCCGAGCTATACAAATAAGAAATAATTTTGAATAATTAAAAAAATAAATATATATTCGTATTTTGTAGATATTATTTTAAAATATTTCATTGCAAAAAATTAATTATTTAATGATTATTTTTTGGCCCTATGTTCGCATTTTCTTAAGGATTGACCCATTGTGGCCGTAAAACGAATTTCATAGTATTTTTAGTTATTTTACTATCAATGATTTTAAGCTGAAATTCTTAAAAAAATGCCCATTTAGAATTGTGCATTTACAATCTAAATGTAAAATACTGACCTACGTAAATTGATAGTATTACTCTAAAATAATTTATTTTTTATATTAAAGAATTACAATTTTATATAAATATAAAAACATTAATTCAATAAAGGTATAAAAACATACGTAATATAATTATTCGTAGTCTCCCGATTGCTGGGCACTGCTGCTTGATAACTGTGGGGGTTCTGAATGAAATAAACAAGGATTAAAAAGTTTTAATATAGAAATAATATACACTGATTTCAGAGATCTAGTAAATTATTCATTTTCACAAAGATAATTATATTATTCAAGGTACTTACACACTTTTTAGAATTTCCAAAGATTATGGCTATTTCAGATTAGAAGTCTTTGACTGATATTTTTACTTCAGATTAGATATCATTAATTCATTTTTTTCTTCAGATTAGAAATTTTTGACTAATATTTTCTCTTCAGATTAAAAATCTGTTTTGATTAATTCCAGAATTTGCGTTATTTATAGGTTAATATTACAAGACGAAAAACTCTATTTGAAAGCCGAGGTAAAACTGTACGCACCGTGATTTTTATTTCTTTGTAATTTTAAAGTGGAATTTTGAAAAAAAATATATATTTGAAGGTTATTGTTAGAACACACGTTTGTAAAACAAATAGGAATTTTAAAGACAAATTTCATAAGGCAGATACTTACATATCTCATGTATCTTCTCTCCATATTTCAAGTTGCTAGCTTAATTGCTAAATTTCTGACCCTGTCAAAAACACAATTTAAAGAAAAACGCATTTTAAAGCTTTGGAAGAGGTACTGGTGCTTTGCAGACGACGCAAAAAAGCATATATAACTTCGTAATTTGCGTTGAGCACTGAGAAAGGCGGCATCGGAAACGGTTAAAAACGTAAACTTAATTTTAGGCTAAAAAATAAATCGGCAATTGAAAGTATAACTCGCGCTCAAAGGGTTCGGTACATAAAATTTAGAAATCACTATTTACTAATTAGCAAATTCTTACTACCCCTAATTCTTCCATAATTTTAGTTTCAGCAGATTTAGAAATACGAGGTGGGGGGACATATTTTTGCAGTACACTTTCGACGATATCTCTGAAAATATAATACCAAAATTAAAACAAATACATTTTTTAGTTCGGGTTACGAGATCTTTAGAACGATATTCTACACGATATTTAAAAAGAAATGTTTTTCAAATAACTTAATTAATATCTCGGCTACTTACAGACAATGATTTTCGAAAATCATTATCAAATATCCTTAGATGATTCTGCGTCGATAGATACCTCGAGCGCCCGTTACCTTCCCCACTGACCGCCCGAAAAGTAAAGTTTGTGTGTAACGGAAGGATACATTTTTCTCAAAAACGATGTGAACATGACAAATTGCTATAGTATTCCTACAATGTTTAAATAAACTCCTAATAACCCTATTTTTTTCATAATTTTAGTTTCATAAGATTCGTAAAAAGAGGAGTGGGAGACACGTTTTTGCAGTGCATTTTTGACGAGATCTCTGAAAATATAATACCTAAAATTAAAGTAAATGTATTTTTGAGTTCGGTATTACGAGAACCTTTATACGATACCTCACATGATATAAAAAACCCCTTTTTTCAAGTAACTTAATTATCCCCTTAAATTTTCCATAAACATATTTGTGAAGGGTGAATAATCTGAAAATATGTGGGCAATAGACTTAATAAATTTTGTAAGTTTGAACTTACTTTTCACGTCCAATAGTTTACGAGAAGAAAGGCCCTGACAGGTGGGCAGACAGACACAGGAGTGATCTTATAATGGTTCCGTTTTTACTTTTTTATTTACGGAATCCAAAAAATTAATTTTTTGAAGATCTTACATTGTCATTCAACCCTTAAAAATCCCCCACAAATTTATTGTGTTTAAGTCATAAAATTAATATGCATTGATCATTCAATAAGAAAAAAACACACGCATTGTTTAGCATATTAAAATATATTAAAACTTAGTAAAACAAAATTTACTAGAAGCAGGAGACTTAAAACACTATTGTGAGTATGCACGAGGTCGAACACGAAACATACACATAATTTTCAGTTTCCGCACACAGTGAATGCAGTGCGTGTGAAATTTCAAGAAAAATTGGATTTTGCGATTACTTACGATCATCCTCAAGAGGTAACTTTACAAATTCATCCACTTACAAGAGCTGAAATTATTAACTTAATTACTTAATTTTTTTCTCATCCGATATAAAAAATGAGGACTGGCTGTCAAACATTCTGTGAACTGGGGTGACTCCCTTTCTCTTAATGGAAGTGCATCCTGCATCTGAATGAGAGAGAACCCACTCGTAAATGCGGAAACCCTGCGCATTGGTCAAAGATGGCAGTTTCCCTGGTTGACTGAGTCATTCCATATAGCCCTCTTTCTCTCTACGAAAGACCATGGCAGTACATTTCGAATTGTTTCTGTCACAGATAACAGTTATACAGCCCTTTCATGAGACATTACCTCTTTGCAAGATATGAAAGTGATTTTATAGGGTCCTATTCATGCTAAAAAAGCACCTACACGCACTATACGTCCTATCCAATCCCTGCTGTGACCAACTTTGTCAAATTCTCGTGTCTCCAGCCATTCTTTCCTACGCGAATGGCAAACAATCTTGCTAGATCTTACATTATCTTACTTTTGAATGATATAAAAAAGTGTGGCAAGGAACATGTTTAATGCTACTTAGAACATCTATCTTTATGAATTAATAATAGCATATATCCAATGGTCGTGGAGCCTCTTTAAGTAACATGTGTACAGATGCCGTCATTGACAATATCGAAATAAGCTATTCTTCTTCATGTGATAGTAATTATGGCTTATGTGCAGTTCTATGCTGTACCGATCGTCATGATATACCCGATAAACATTATCAGGAATGCGGTCGACAAATTCAGCATTTGTAAACCTATCTATAATGCAAATAATGCGGCGATACTGTACATACTATTGTCAGAGTAGATGCACCCCCTGCTGGTGGCAAATGTAATTATTCTCGAAAAAATGTTTTTCGTTATCAAAAAATCACTAGCCTTTATGTGCATTTCTTTGAAAAACGTGTCTTGTTATCTACTTTATTAGAATGATTGACTTTTTTTGTTACTTTTGGACTATTTGGTACATAGATAACTTTCAAAGATTTTCCAATAGTTTATACATAAATGCATTATATTTATGTTCCACCACTATAAAAGATTTCGATTGGCAATCTAAAAATAAACGTTTTCTAAAGGAAATTGCAAAATTGCACGCTCCTTTTCTTTTATCAATATAAATGGCAGAAAAACCTTGTATTGTGCATCTCACAAAAAAGATGTTTTTGAAATGAAAAAAAGGGCAGTGGATCAAATATCTCCACATCTCACAATTTTGATAAATAGCATTTTCTTAAGTTGATATTTCTAAGATTAAATGTATTAAGTTAAATATCTTTAGTTTTGCATTGAATTACACAAGAGGAGTTAGGCAGTGTATGCTGAATTAGACTATGTTTCAAAAACAGGCTTTTTAAATCCACTTTACCATAAAACGAAAATTCTTGAATAAAGGTATGGAGTGAATAAAGCAATAATATTTCAAATCTTTCATATTTAAAAAAATCCATACAACTCTAAAAAGTAAAAATAAACTATCATAAGAATTTCATGTCAGTAAAAATTTGATTTATGTGCGATTGTTAAATTTTCTCAAAGTAGTGCTTTACTTTCTGTCATAAAAAAGAAAACTACGTATGACAGACACTAAAAATTTCATTTCTACGCTAAATATTAAAACATTCATGCAATGATTACATTTCGCTTCGAAATTTTTATTTTTAATGTTGCTTGAAAATATTTCGTTAACATTAAATAATAAAGATTTTCAAATTTATTGAGATACCATAAATCTTTGCATATGTTTGAATCTAATAAAGTCGTTATTAAACTAAATTAAATTAAATAGAGCATTTAATGATAGTAATTTGCTTGTTTATTTGTCGACATAAATCTATCATTTAAATTGTGTAAAATATTGTTGGAATTAGAACAATTCTACATTGAAAATAAACACATTACTTGCAATACAATAAATTGCACACATATTTCTAAAGTGATACGACTAAAAAATGCAAGTCTTAAAAAACGCAAAACATAATTTTAACAAATTTAGAAAAATGAGTAGCAAACTTTATTATGTAAAAGAAAATAATATAAAATATAAGAATAAAGTTTAATTTTGGGCTTATTTTAGCACTGGCCTTTGAAAAATTCACTTCTTGAGTTGTGAGGTTTTTAATGTATGTCAATGCAAAGTAATTCAAGATGCAACAAAATATTTATAATTATCTTGTATTGTCTAAAGTGACACATCTCTAAATAAAACAAATTTTCTGTTACATTCGGATCAAGAAATCTGTCTCAGCTTAAAATACTATTCGTCAATGCTTCCCATTTTAAGCAAGAAAGTGACATAATTCAAAATGTAACACTTTTGATTTTAGATTGCAGACGCTTTCGCTCTACTACTTTAAACTATAACTAGAAATGTGTCAATTTTGCAGAACATGGTAGGATTCCATTTGTCACATGTAAAGTGGCACATAATTAAATCTAGAGGGGGAAATATAAAGTTAAATTAATGTACTTTGTCGAAATATAGATGAAATATTTCATGTAATTTTAATGGTGATAGCTCATAATTAATGTTATTGCGTTGTGTCACTAAAGCAGAAAGTTTGCGAAATGTAGGTTTCCCATTTTCTCTATTTTGTGCATCTTAAACCAAATGGATTGTTACGAACTTAATCTTAAGTGATTTCAAATTAAATAGTAAACACTGTATTAGATTACTTACATCTACCCGTATAGCAAGCATGGTCGCACTGACGTCACGTCACATCTATGAGCAAAATGCCACCACTCTGTGACGTCACACTGGGACCGAAATGTGAACGTCTTGGGCATCTATGAAAATTTAAGAAACTTTAAAACATTTTATAGCATCAATAAAATTACTCTTAGACAGCTTTCAATTTTTTGTGACGTTGAAGTGACGTCACTGTAATTCACGGAAGTCACGTCACACCTGTGACCAAAATGCCAATACTCTGTGACGTCCCGATTTGACCAAGGAATGAATTTGGAAAAAAAGCATGTTAGAGCAAAAAATAAAGGAATATACTTTTTAAAATCTCATTGTAGACTTTATTCATGTTATATATCTGAATCTCTCACATTTTCTTTGACTATGTAAACAAAAATATATGCAAACTGAAATAATGAATAAATAACTGTCTATCTATCTATCTATATATATATGTGTGTACAGTATGCCCACTAAAGTCTCTTGCCACCCTCTTAACTTCGGAACGGCTGCTGCTATATTCATAAAAGTGGTGTCTAGGTATAGTAAAGTAACCATGCGCTACTGAATGAAATCGCCTATGGCGCCACCTGGTGGAAAACTGCGTAGTTAGCATTCCTATCACGAAAACGGAAAGACATAGGAAAAAAAAGTAATTTACAAAGTTGTAGAGCATCATCGATTTAGTACGAAAAGACACCTTCTCGATATTAATGCTAAGAATAGAACGCTTAAAACACGCATTTGTTTTTTCATGATTTCCTACACTGTGACGTGACAGAAAGATCTTAGAAAGAAAAAACCACTAGTTGAAACAATATACCTTTATTTGAGATGTTCAAACTTCTCACTGTCAGCTGCAATGCACATTTGGATCTTTGTTTGAATTTCACGTTGTACACGTTGGAGCATAGAGGGTGACACGTTGGCACAAGCGTCCGTAATGCGTCGTTTTGATTGGGAATCACAAGCAATACCACTGTGCCACATTGCAGTGTCGTGTTTTGTCCAAAAGATAATCATTTCGCCTTCCGTTGAAGTCGAGGCTAACGAAAAAGACAGGCTACCGCGGTGCATTCCACTTATCTTTTTTTACAGACCGCTAAAGTGACGTGATGCTCTTTTCATACACCTGCATTGGTGCATTCGAGCATCACGTGACTCCCGCGGTCTGTAAAAGAAGATACGTGTAAAGCACCGCGGTAGCCTTTCTTTTTCGTTAGCCTCGGTTTAAGTTTAGTGACGTCACAGTGTAGGAAACGAGGCTAACGAAAAAGACAGGCTAACGCGGTGCATTCCACTTATCTTTTTTTACAGACCGCTAGAGTGACGTGATGCACTTTTCGTACACTTGCATTGCTGCATTCGAGCATCACGTGACCCTGGCGGTCTGAAAAAAAAGATACGTGTAAAGCACCGCGGTAGCCCTTCTTTTTCGTTAGCCTCTGTAGGAAATCACGAAAAATCAAATGCGCGTTTTAACCGTTCTATTCTTCGCATTAATGTCGAATGAATATCATGTAGGTGTATTTTAAATATTTTATTAGAACAAAAATATTTACGTGTCTAGCAGGATGTGTTCTTAGGTGTGGGTGATATTTGATCCTCAGTTCTATGCACACATCTCTGCTGGTACACTTTTATTGTGATAGGAATTTATAGCCGCCTTTTGCATAAGTATGAGATCTAAACAGACCAGTAGCTACAATGAAATAAAAATGGATAATCATTCACTCGGGATTTCAGCACATGGTGGCCTTACCATGAGATCGGTATGTTGTTTTTTTCCATATACTACACAGTTTAATTTTTTGGTAATAGTACATTTTTAGTAATTGCTCATTTAATAATGTATTTTTTTTAAGGTTACGATGCTTAATGCTTCTTTTCAAATTAAAATAATAATAATAATTCTTAAATTTATTTTTTATTTTTTTAGTCGTTATTTATATGTAGTTTGGTGTTTGATCGTTTTAATCTATTTATTAACAATATATTTTTAAAACGTAAAGTTTTATTAATAATAAAGATCAAATTTGAATTTAAAATATTTTGCGTTTCTTGGTTCAATTTTCATGTTATTCATCTCAAGACAAAAAATTAACTTAAAACTATTAATATTTTATTGTTCAAAAAATAATTCTGATAAATTTGCAACACTTATGATAATAATAACTGTTTGCATTAAGTTTTCAACATTCTATTCCGAACAAGACTTACTGTAAAAACCTTATACCCGACTGGGGTCAAATAGGGTTCATGAAAATCAGGTCACCCGACCACTAATCCAAATTTATTCTGTAGCCAAAAAAATTCAAAAAAATCGATCCAAACTTTCTGGAGTGGATTGCACAATTGAGTCACACCATCATTATTAATAAAGTTACACTATAAAAATGACCAATGTTTCTAATTTTATGAAAATATACTATAACCACGGACGAAAATATAATATAATATTCTGAGTTATCCAAAATTCCAAATAGCGTGTTCCATTGTCTTTTGAATCCCCAGAAACCAATACATTTCCAAAATTTAAAGAATTATTTATAAAAACAAAGTATTTTTTGCTGCCCGTATTTTTCAGAAACGTTTCCGGAGGGTTTTTATAGTGTCTTAATTAGTATCCTCAGCCTGTAATACCTGTTTTTCGAATGCTATCAATTCTCAAGTAAACATTTTTATGCTAAAACAATATGTTTAATAGACAAACATGCAAAATTAACAGCGTTAACAATAACATTAAAATTAAGATTATTTCTTTACTCTTTCATGTATAAATTAACTTATGCGGCTGAAAACGTTTACTTGAGAATTGATGACATTCAAAAAGCAGGTATTCCAGGCTGAGGACACTAATTAATACACTATAAAAACCCTTCGGAAACGTTTCTGTAAAATACGGGCAGCGAAAAATACTTTGTTTTTATAAACAGTTCTTTAAATTTTGGAAATGTATTGGTTTCTTGGGATTTAAAAGACAATGGAACACGATATTCGGAATTTCGGATAACTCAGAAGATTATATTATATTTTCGTTCGTGGTTATAGTATATTTTCATAAAATAAGAAACATTGGTCATTTTTTACAGTGTATGAACAAAACTCTTATTTTGCATTGAAGTGAGACGCCATTCACCTTAAAAAATATATAATTTAAAACTATATATATTTAATTTTTTGAAACGCATTCCTGATAAATTTGTAATAATTGTCACAATTGAGTATGTTAATTGATATTTAATTTTTGCATTTCATACATTATCTAAAAACAAGATAAAGACAAATTGTAAAATTTATTCTAAGCGTGTAATGAAATATCCGTAAAAAAATCTAATAAAATGTGTATAAGATTTTAATTTTTAAATTTTATTTATATCAAAATGTGATTTAATGCTTGATATATAACGGGCCTTATTTTTATATTTATCAATAAATATACCTATCTATATTTTAAATGGTTTCATAATGTAAATCTTTTACAATACGTATTTTAAAATATATACTTATATTGTCATTAATTAAATAATTAACCACATATAGCAAATATGGAAAAGCGTGCATTTTATAACTTCAATACTTAACAGCAAAATTGTGTTAATTATTGTCAACATTTTTTCGTTTAAATATTGAAAATGGTAGTAAGATGACAATTTAAAAGGTTGTTGTTTACTTGTATAATCGAATTTCATATTATTGAAATACTTATTTTTATTAACATTTTCAATTAATCAGTATCTACATTTATATATTCAGTATTTGTTTTTGCAGTTGTAATTTCACTTGTTTAACTCTACATTAGCTGATTTCCCAAACCGGTGTAAAATTCCAATTGAAAGCCGAGTTACACATCAAGAAAAAGTTTAGCCGATCGGATGGGGGTCATACTTAGATTTAATGAAATCTTGTTATCCGTCTGTATGCGAAATTCTAAGACATTATATGAAAATTTACAGCCAACCCGGCGGTGTCGGGTTCTGGTAAAATCTGGTTACCTGGAATTTGGAGCGAAAAAAAAAAGGAATAATAATGTCGACTCAACTAGAGTCCTACATCGGATCGGATAAATTTATTTTACCCGCATCCGACCTAATACAATTTGTGAGGCGTCTGATTGGTGACAGTTGTTTTTGTTGTCGCGTGGTTTGAATCTGGTTGACTATAATGTTTTTTGGTTGAAAATTTATTCTTGCAGCTCGTGTTCTTTTTAACATGATTTTTTTTTATAACAAGAATATTGTTTCAGATGAAAAACTATATTTTATTATGAATGAGTCTTTATATGTGCTCATTTTCTATATGAACGATAAAACTAATATGAAAGATATAATTATACATAATTTTTCTATAATTGTATCAAGTTGTAGATCTATTTTCTTTGATTTCGGGTTTCGGAACAGCATGAGTGCCAATTAAATCATTTATCAGGTTCGGTCGGCTTGTGGGCCTGTATATATAAATTTTCGTCGGGTTAGGATAAGAATGCGGGTTGAATCGAAATATAATTTCAGTCAACCATCATTCATGTTTAAGTAGACATTCAGTCATGTTCAAGAAGTGTATAACCGGATTAGTGAATGACTCTAGATCCGAGCCGACATCAGAAATTGTGTCGTAACACAATTTCTGATAAAATCTGGTTATTCGGTCGTATGCACGATTCTGTTTCGAACAAGACTTACTGTAAAAACCTTATACCCGACCGGGGTCAAATAGGGTTCACGAAAATCCGGTCACCCAACCCCTAATCCAAATATATTCTGTAGCCAAAAAAATCCAAAAAGATCGATCCGAAGTTTCTGGAGTGGATTCGGGTAAAATTTGGTCACCCTATCCGATGCAGATTTATCACAGTTTTCACATTGAAGTTGCTCGGTGACTTCACAAAACAGTCACATTGTGAGGTCACAGAAAGCCTTGAAAACGGTCATAACGACTTCACATTCAGATCACAGTGACTTCACATCCACGTCACTTGACGTCTAATCAACGAATAAGAACTAAAAGATCTTCTTAACCCTTTAACGTCGCAAACTTTAATTATGAAATTGAACAATGACACCAGAATTTTAATAGAAATGTTTTCCATTTATTATGTACGTCGAATATCGCTTTTTTATTATATAAAAATAAATTTGTTTATAATTTCCGGTGTCAATCATTTAATGCGACATTTTAGCAATTGAAGTGCTTCATCCGTTAACAGGTTAAAACACCATCAAAAACTTTTAAATGCGCTAGGCCTTTCGAAAGATGTGAGTCCTTCTTCTTCAGGCGCAAAAAAGACGTGCTTCTACTATGAAAGCTGCAGCAAGACTTTTCACAATTTATTTTCTTTGTCATGTCAACGGTCACAAAGTCACAGTGTGACGTCATTGTGAAGTCACCGTGACGTCACAATGCCTTACAGGTAATGTAGTATAAGGCTGTGAAATATTTTATGAATAATTGTCGTGCCAGTTAATGGACTATTTCATCCTAGAGTATCCTCTCGAAAATTTAATACACATTTACAGTGATAATTAAAGGACTTATAATTAATTAATAAAACAGTAATGGTAAACTATCTACGCGCGCTTCAATTTTTTTTGGCAAGAAGCGTATTATATCCATAAAAGTTGTCTTCAAATTCCACGTACTAATTTGAGTGAAGATAGAATGTACTACAACAAACGATTTTTTTTATAGGAAACCAGAGTCTCATAACATTTACTCTTTGAAACATAAATGGCGTCTCACTTCAATACGAAATAAGATTTTTGTACATAACTTTATTAATAATGATGGTATTTTAAAAAAATTTGCCGCAGACTTGCCTTGCTATGTGTGGGGCTGAAAACTGCTAACAAGGGAATCCGATCAGTGACAACGTATGTAATTTGATCTACATTCTGAAACATGGCGCATATTGTTCAGCGCTATTTCAATACAAAAGCTGACTACTTTCCCAAATTTCCCAACATTTAGTAATATCATTACATTTTACACAAAGGACGCCATGTCCCCTGAAAATTTCATTAAAATAGTTCCGTTATTTTTATAGCGAAACTCCGGGTTCAGATTGGAGAGAGATATTTTGACTAGATAAATAGATTGCATCTCTGTTTTCCAATGCAAATTTTGTTTGTTATAGTGTACTCTCCTCCATGTTTGTACGTTGAGTTCCGGTACACGCTGTATAAATGAGTAGATGAATGTGACAGATTAAATTTCTCCTAGCGTAACAGTTTTATTCACTCCCAATTCTTCTTAATTAAGTATCAAATTATTCTTTTATGAAAACAGACAAAATGAAGTTTACTTAGTCCCAGATAGCACGACTAAAAATATCTGTTTTAGAAATAACAATGTTGTTAGTAGGCTACTTTTTTTTAATTAAGATTGTTTGATTCCCACCAGTTTTTTTAAACTAGTGCAGTTTCCCTTATTCTCGCATTATTTAATCTGTCATTAAATAAGGCTACTTCAAAAAAGTGATGGCAATCAAGAAATCTGAATTTAAAAAAATAACAAACTGGCAACACTGAATATCAACGTTAAATTAAGCTTGCAAAACTGAAATATTTTAGCGAGTCTTTCGTTCCGACAAAATACTGCGATCATTCCTGAAACTTACTAATTATAAAAAATTATACAGGGTGACAACAAAAAGGACATCAGAATTTTAAATTTAATAAAACATTCCATATAATAAGTACACATGTAAAATAAATGGCATGTTTATAATACGTAACTAAAAATACTTCATATATTAATTTTCAAAATAGTTTAAATTTCAACAAATAAGTCGCGCTTCACTGTCTCAACTTGTAAGAATGCCCATACTGTAAGGCTTCAAAACACAAACTTCCTTTTCACATTTCGACAACTAAGAAGAATTTATCTTTGGTCACTGATATTCGATCCCCTTTACAAGTAGTTGTTATATTTTGAGACAGCGCAGTGCGAATAAGTAAATTATTTTTCTAATTAAGATATACAAATTTTATGAGTTACCTTACTCATATGTGACCGTTATATGTGATCAATATATTTATAATAGTTAATGAATCGTTAAATTATAAAATACTTTTGCTTTTAGATTTCTAACCAGATATTTATTTCTATTAACATAGACATGATGTTACTTATATGTTAAGAAGTCATTAAGAAGTCAATTGTTTTCCTATTTTCCTGTTTTCTACAGCAAACAATATTTTAATGCTGGACACAGCATTCAAACTAGTCTTAGAACTTTTATTTTCATTTATTAATTTTCAATTTTTCAGACTGAGTGAAATAATATCCAGGTAGGCCGAAAGTCGAACCCAGACCATCTGGAATGAATTGCCAACGCTCTACTAATTGAGTTAACTGGGCCGACACACGTCCGATATAACTCATTGAAGGGACCAACAACAAATTGAATAAAAAAAATAATATTTCCGATCACCCTATATCATAAAAGGCTTAAAATGATCTGTAACTACAAATGGTTAAATAGGCTCTGTACCACACACGTATTCCTTTGTTTAAAAATACTACCTATATCGAGGAAGATATAAATGTCTCTTTTAAAAATTCAAAAAATATCCTCATATTTTTTTGTTTCCAGGGTTTCAACCAAATAGCAAACCACTTTCAGAAAACTTGACAAAGTGCAGGAGAAACATTATCGTACCAAGATAAAATGAGTATGTTCAATATTTGAATAAGAATATTTATGTAAAATAATTTGTAACTGCGAATGCGCAATGATAGAACAATTTTTTATCACAATTCAGTAGTCAACTAGATACGGCAACTTATATAAAACAGCCATTAAAATATTGTGAAAATTTAGTATGTTAATAGGCGATGAAGGAAGCTATAGTTAAGTTACTTCCTAAAAATGACGGGCACTAAGGGATTTTTCATAATTTGCCATTTTAATTATAAATCACAGGATAATTACACGGAATTATATAAAAAAATTAATGACTTTAATACACATACATAATTGTAAAAAGAAAAGTAAATGAAGAAAAATGCATCACATATACTGTATTATATTGCAATACACTATCTTTAACAATAACACTAGAGTGTATGAATGTTTGTCTGCTATGTTAAAAATGCTGCACTATTTGGCCGGTAGGCACCTGCTTGTCTAAAGTTATGTACCTTGAAGCCTTTTTTTGGATTTTTTCATATATAGCTGAGATATTATATACAAACCATAATGAAATCTGAAAGTGACGCGCTTCCTTCTTACAAGGACATTGAACCTGTGCATTTGCATCTCCGGACGTTTACGCGGTCCCTCCCACGGACGAAAGCGTACCCTTTATTTTTTTCTGCATTTTGAAATCGCCATCGCTGGATCCCCCGTAAAATTACAAAAAAAATTAATAATAATAAAAAATAATAAAAATAAAAAATAAATAAATAAATAAAATAAAAAACAGGTATATTTTTGCGCTACCTTCCCGGTTCCAACGATATCTTTCGTTTAAAATATATAAATATTTATTATTTCCAAAACCATTTTACTGGGCGACGATTCGCATCAATTTTCAAGTTTTCGTTTTTCTGTAATTTGAAATTGTCACATCTGCTTCCGGGACAAAAATCCAAAAAGAGAAAAAAAAATACTCCCTTGTTTGATATACATTTCGTTTTCTTACGGAGTACTTAAAATAGTTATTAATATTTACTATTTCAAAAAATATATATATTCTGAAGTTCGTTTCTGTGTTTTCCGCTTTTCCAGTTTTCTGTTTTCTGTTTTTTTTTCAACATTTTAAAACTGCCGCATCCGTTTCCCTGACAGAAAAAAAACCACTTATTCAGCGTACTTTCCGGTTTACATTAACAAAAAGATTATTATGAAAGAAAGCTGACTATTTGTAATATATTTAGCTATGCATTGAAACGTTATCATCATAACCTAATAAATGCAAAACAAAGTTAAAAATTTTCTGTATTATATGCGTTAATGCTCCCTAGTTATTGATGCCATGAAAGTTTAAAGCATTTTGGATGGTATTTTTTATGAGTGGTCCAATATGGGTTTTATTAACGTTTCGAAAAGTTTGCATTAAATTTGATTTATAAATAGAAGGTTCTTGACAGCTGAAAAAATATTTGCGCTCATTCACAAAATTTATTAAGATAAGAGTATGAAATTAGATATTTCAGGAGTCATCTCAAAATCAAGGAAATATGAAATAGTACCTTGTGATTAGATAAAAATTTAACTTTTTAGAAAACAAATTATGACCCATTTTTGCTAAAACATAACAAAATTTTAAAACTGAATCTTGCATGTATTGCTTCATGGACGTTATACTGCGTTCACTGGGACATATTGAACTTATTTGCCATATTGGATTGAGGAATAATTCATGAGCGTTTTTCTCATATTATTTACCTTGCTCAATTAATTAAGGTGGTTTATACAGTATTTTTCTCACAATTTATCTGTTCCGGTCATTTGACGTTGATTTTCGTGATGAAGCTATCCAATCGCTCGTCATCGAACTCAATTGGGCGACAAGTGTAATCCGTACATAAGGTCATAATTCCCATTGGGGCAATCCACCTTATCGCTACTCGGTACAATTCTCACTAGTAGGCTGGACGGTCTTAACACCTTTATTAGATTAAAAAAAGCAAACGGTATCGAAAATGCGAAATTTTATCAACTTGACTGTCCATTTTAATGATCTAAAAATGCACATAAATCAATAAAATTAATAAATCAAAACATAGTTTGTTAAATAAAACAAAATCTCTTTATAATAATATAGAACAATTTGCCTAAGTTTTTTATTTTTGCAAGAATTTTTCAATTACAGCAGAATGCTCATGAATTATTCCTCAACCTAATACATGTATCAGAATCTTTTGCGGTAATTTGTGGTCGTTCTATGATAAGCGTGTTAAGTCAAATATGCCATTTGTGTATTTTATGCTATATAATACTCTTTAATACCTGTAAGCATGATTTTTCAAAATGAATTTTTATTTATAGTTTTTGAAAAGGTGCTATATATGTATGTATAACAAATGCTTCATACGTTATATTTTAATAATTAAATGTATTTAACACAAATCTCAACATTAAGAAAAATATACAATAGAAACTATATCATATTCTTGCAACATGGTTTATTAAAATTTAAATTATACCAGTGTTTTAAAATGAAAGTAAATTTGTATGCAGTTTATATTATTGTTATTCAAAATCTGTAAATAATATTGAACATTATTTAGATAAAATATTAGCACTCAGACATAATTTTGTATTGTAAAATAAACTAGATAATTCCACAACCTTAATAATGCAGAATAAAGGTTATTTTATTTATATATGTTCTGAACATCGTAAACATGTTTTAATATCACTTTTAGGAAGAATGAAAAGTTTATTTCTTTATTACTCATATGCAATTTTTTTAATGTTTCAAATTGTAATAAATATATAAATATAGTTTCATTTGTTATCAGTATAAGATAATAAAATACATTTCCCACATATTTATAAAATGATTGACAATAAAAAACATGTGATACAATCCTCTCTTTTTCTAAGATAAAAACACGAGAATTATGATGAAAACTATGTATTTCCACACTGTACATTCTACTTAAATGAATTACTACTTGCAAACGATTTTGGGGTAAAAAAATATTATTCAGCAATGTGGCCAATAGATGATACATGATGCACTCTTTTAAATAAACTTTAAATACTACAGTGTTGTTACACTTTTATTTCAAGTAGAGAGTGATTAATTAAAATCTAAAACCATATAAAGCGAAAATTCGAATAAAGCGTCGTATTCAAGAGCTATTAAATAATAACATCCAAAAAAGAGTTTAATGAACGTCGCGCTCAATTATAATAGCAAATTGTTTTCTTTAACGTGGTCATTGAAATTAAATTGCTAATTTGGTACCTAAAAAATTAAAGTTTGCGGACAATAGGGCTATCGCATTCGTACATACAGGTTTGATTACACGGCTAACATTTCACACTGTCAATAGAAAGGCAAAATATAAATCGTAGAACATGCAAGTGTTGTATAATTATCAAGTTTTGAATACACTTTAAGATTATCCTAATAGTAATAATGCCAACTTCTACTAATAATGGCAACACGGCGCAAACAGATAATTTTCATACCTGCAAACCAGCTTAACATTTACTAGAGAACGAAATGCAAGCAAAGTAGTGTTTTGAATTAACTGATTGAAATATTATTTATTTATTAAACAGATCTGAGAAAATCACGTTAAAACCAGCACTGCTGTGCAGCAAATTTCATTGTATTGCAAACATAATAACTAGATTGATACACCTATTTTACCTGCATTATGTATGATCCTATTAAGGTGAAAATTTCAAAATACATTTCATAAGCCATTGTTATAATATCATTTTATACTTATCACCAATTAGTATCTCAAATCAAGTAACTTTACAAACATGAAAATAACATAAATGACATTTTTACAATGCTTTCAAACAAAAAGCCTTTAAATTAATTTGCTTTTTGTTAGTGCATATCACAGAAAATAAGGAAATAGTGAATTTTAAATAATATAAATTATTTACCAAAAAAAAATTCTGGCATTATTTTTCTGTATAATGATTTATATTATTAAATACAGGGTGTTTCACAAAGGACCCCTAACTTTAAAAATCAATAACCCGGAAACGGTGATAGATAGAAACAAGAAACCAGTGGAATGTTTATTAAAAAAATCGTAAGAATCTTATACGTAAATCTCAAAATTTAGTTAAAAATAGCACCGATAGATGGCGCTGAGACCGTTAAGAATCCTTCTAAAGAGAGTTCAGAAGCATAGAAAGACTAGTCGTTGAAGATTTCGTCATTGAAATCTGGCCGCTATTAGCGTATAGTGAAAATAATTCCGAAAGTGGTGTATACCGTGGAGGAACGTGTGTTTATTGTGTTGTAGTACCACCGATTAAATCAGAGTCCTACTGCCAAAAGGAGAAGTTTTCAAACGCGATTTCAAGTCGCAAAAGGCCCAGATGGAAAAACAATTCGGGAGCTTTTCAAAAAAATTCAACAGACAGGCAACGTGGCCGATGCGAATTATTTTCACTATACGAAAATAGCGGTCAGATTTCAATAGCGAACTCTTCGACGGCTAAGTCTTTCTATGCTTCTGAACTCTCTTTAGAAGGATTCTTAACGCTCTCAGCGCCATCTATCGGTGCTATTTTTAACTAAATTTTGAGATTTACGTATAAGATTCTTACGATTTTTTTAATAAACATACCGCTGGTTTCATGTTTCTATCTATCACCGTTTCCAAGTTATTGATTTTTAATTTTAGGGGTCCTTTGGGAAACACCCTGTATATACCACTTATAAAAAGTGTGCAACTGCGCATATTTTCGTTTAAACACTTTATAAAAAAAAAAATTTCAAACATAATAAAGGAATTGACAAATATATGTAACATCTTATGTCATTTCCTTTTGGTAATAATTCTTCCCTAAAATCTTCGAAGACTATTTGAAAATTTTCAATTACTGCAATTTGTGTTAAAGAGACATCTTAAAATACTTCTTAAAAGTCTTCATTTCTGGAAATGTCAATCTGTAAAATCTTAATACACTAATCTTTTAATGCACCCATTATCTTTAGTGCTTTTAACTAAATTCATATAAAGGTTATTCTAAACTCTGCTTGGCATTTCAATTAGTAAGGAAAAAAAAGTAAAACATAAATTCTTTTGATAAGGTAGAAAGAAAAATATAAATTTTGCATATGAAATGAATCTGATTTTTTTAACATTAATTAAACGTTTTTAGGAATATGTATGTTCTTTCATCTCTAAGCGGGCAGGCTAAAACGATTCACCAGAGCGGTTGTGCATCGTACTATTTACCACTCAATTACGAACAAATTATAAACTAGTGCTTTGTTTAGTTACGCTATTGCAAATGCAAGAATTTAGAAATGAAATCATACCTATCAATAGAGAAAATTAAAATTTAATAATATTTACAAGCAGAAAAACATATCTAGAAATAACGATTAAGAAGGTAAATACTATTTATCAATGTTAAAACAATAATATTATTTCATAAAAAAAATATCAAGTACGATTTAATGCAATGAGACAAAATAAGAAACTTTGATATTTTCAGAAAATACCTATAATTGTTTTAAAACAAGATCCATTTCCAACTCTTATATTTTTTCGATCGCGATTTTTTTTTATGTCAGAAAGAACTATCACATTGTCCAACCTTTTCGTTTTTTTTAGCTCTTGGCATATTTTTTACGCCCATATTGTAGTTTTATCTTTACTAATATAAACGATATTATCTACAACTGATTTTTTAGGATCGTCGGCAGATATATATTAGATACCTTCCAATTTTAGTACTTTTGAGCAGGTTCGAACTGGTCCGAAGCCCGGTGCGCGCTCGTCCAGGGAAAGCTTCATGCCTTTAAGCTGATAAAATGTTTTCTGATTGGCTATACGCATACTTTCGATTTGTGTACATGGGAATGGATCCAGATAGAATTTTCTGTATTTTCAAAACGCGAGTGGAACTCGATATTTTGAAAATTTTTCAAAAAAGCAAAAAGTTTGAAAAATGCAAGTTTTTGATTGTTTAATCTCATTTCGAAAATAGTGTAACAATTATAGGAATCCTTGCCTGAATTTCGAGGCTTTTGTTTACGGAAAATCAATGAGGAGGAAAATAGCGTATAAAAAATAAATTATTATCACAAAGAAATGGAACACATATGAACGGAATTTTAAAAAAGAAACCAAAAGAGGAAATTTTTAGAAACAATACAGGGAAAAAACATGTACATACATTTGGAACGATTCTGTTTAAATAATGATTTAAGAAAATAATTAATGAAAGCCAAACATGTTTTGTGTAGGTTTTGTTGTTGATTAGAAAACATGATTTTGATTTTCAAGGAATTTCCTCAAAAAGTAGGCATCTACAACACTGGCAACACTTTTCTCAATTATGGAAACTTAAATATTTCTACTGTTCCCTAATTATGATAAGAATTTTGCAAATAATGCGAAAAGTGTTCTGAGAAGAGTAAGTGTACGCAATTATTTTAAGGATTTCACTATTTTTTTTGTACATTTTCTGTAGAAACATTGTATAGTTCAATATTAATTTAGCATTTAAAGAATGTTTTAAGTCATTTTTCTTCAGGAGACAAAATACGTCTTCCCATCCCTATCGTCTTCCCATCCCTATCGTCTTCCCATCATTATCGTTATCCCAAATATTTTAAGTTTGTTAAGTATTATTTTCAAACGCAAGTGTTATTTTGATGTTCAACGAATTTCCTCAAAAAGAAGGCATCTACAACACAGGCGACACCTTTCTCAATTATGGAAACTTAAATATTTCTGCTGTTCCCTAATTATGATATGAATTTCGCAAATCATGTGAAAAGTGTTCTGAGAAGAGTGTACGCAATTATTTTAGGGATTTGACAATTTTTCTTGTACATTTTCTGTAGAAACATTGTATAGTTCAATATTAATTTAGCATTTAAAGAATGTTTAAATTCATTTTTCTTAAGGATACAAAATGCTTCTTCTCTTCCCGATTATAGTTATCCCAAATATTTTAAGTTTAAAAAGTATTATTTTCACACGAACATTTAATTACGCTAATAATATGTGGTACTTTTGTAAAAGAAAAAAATAAGCATGAACTTTAGCTTTCGAATTTTCTATTTTCATACGTAAAATATAGTTTTGTGATATAAATAAATGTTTGTTTTTTTAATGAAGTTTTGCGTGCTGAATTTTTGTGTGCTTGGTGAAGGAGACATGTACGTACAGAAACAACATTTTAAAATGTTGTTTTGTTTCTTAAAAAATAACATCTAGTAAATAAATAGCAATCATGTGTCAGATATTAACAGAAATTGTATCTGTTACGTATATAACTGACTTGATTAACTAATTAAGTTAAATAAATGTAATTTTTTAAGTGGTTGGAAGTCTTATCACTCATAATTTTGCATCATTACTGTCATAAAAGTAAAAATTATTTACCTAATAGTTTTAGGGATATTTGTTAAAATATAAAAAAAAAAACTTTTGAAACCTTTTTTTAAAGAAATCAAATTATAAACAATTTCAATCAGTAATTCTAGAAGCATAATTAATTCTAAAATTTTGGCAAGAAAGTCAACAAATCATTATCTAATTTGGTAGACCTAGCCGTTGGGCAATTAGTAATTCAGATGTTTAGTCCAACGATCAATAAATCGTTGGTCCAACAAACAGTCAACTGTTAGACCAAAAAGACGAGTCGGAGAAATTTAACTGCTGACCGTCGAAGTTAGGAAACAAGAGACCAATCATATCCTAACAATTCTGTGTTAGTTGAGATTCTGATCTTTAATAAAATAATTTTCTTGATATGGCTCAACTTTTGCCTATTCCTGATTGTGTTTTGTTTATGCAATCAAGTAGCACTCTTCAATGGTCTGTTCACGACCGATGTATCTTCAAAAATTTCAAAAAGATTTCTCTATTGAACTGTCATGCGGAAAATTAGATCAGAGCAAGAACAATTTCGAAATGTTTTGTCAAATATCGTGAATGTTTCCGTGTTTGAATCTAACTATATGTTTCTGCAAACTAGGTTTAAAATCAAAATTTGTCGAGAAATAAAGCATTTGATAACGCATTCCATAACTTATGGCTTTAAACAAAAAAAGCTTTAAAAGAAGCTTTTATGGATTTAAAATAAGAAACTTTCGAATATAATCTGAAACATCTTGTTACCTTAGGCTGTCCAATAGCTTTAGTTTCAGCTCAGAATAATTACAACATTGTTCATACGCTCTACCAGAAGAGTCTCGGGGAGTACGGAATATCTTACGTTTAGGCGTTGGTTGTCGCGTCGTCGCTAAACCAAAATTTATGGACAGAAGGTGAATTCGTGAATGGTACAAATGGTATTGTTCGAAATATTTCGTACATTACTAGCGCGAAAAATCGCAAAATATTTAAATTTATATTTAATATAAATATAATTTAATATTTTAATTGAATCTTACGCTCTTGTCGAGTTTCAAAGCTTTTGCTAACCAATAATTTACGACGGTGTCGTTCCTGTCGCACATGTGTCAGCTTGTTTCCAAAAAATTGACGGAAAAACCCTAAAAGAACAGTCAAAATTATATTATTTCTTTATCGCATATCAACTATTATAAAATTCCATAATGCTTAAGAAATACAGCAATACACGGGAAAATAATACGCGGAAATCCAATTTTGAGAAATTTATTTATGTTATTTGTGAGAGAAGATTTCCTCAAAGAATTTCTGCTATGGGTTGTAAACAAGTGAATGAGCAAAAAATATTTTATTATTTCTAACTTGTTAATATACCGAAATATTAAATTATCACAAAAATTCTATTTAATAATTAATAATAATAATAATTGTGTATAGTTTGTAAAACTCATTTGTTGTTCTTTCTGCTATTTTGTAATGAATGTAAGATTTTAACAATTAAACATTATTTGTATTTAATAATCCGTTTTAAATGGAAAATATGTTTTAATCCATTTAAAAATAAATAATGCATGAGAGAGTTGGGCAAGTTAAGCACTTTATTTACATTTTATTAAGTATCTTAATATATATACTTAATAACGGAATTGATTAAAAATTAATTATTAAAAATTAATATTTGCGTGTGTTCAAATAAAAATCCTTTTTACATTTTATCAATAACAACAATTTATTCAAAGCAATAAATAATGATAAATGACAGTGAAGCGGGAATATTTAATTAAAGATGATACAAAGAAATAAGCTTGAAACCCTAAAGCTCAGAAGAAGAATGCTTTCTCTAAGAAACTTGCTAAATTTATATGCTAGATTAAAAACAAAAAGACTACGCTGGTCGATTGTTGTAATCTGAGAAAAATTCACATTAGCTCACTATAAAAATGTCACTAGAAGTACTGTAGTTAGCACCAAAAAATGCCACTTCACAATACTGAAATAGTAATATCAAGGAAACCCAGTGGATTTAAGTACCCTTTTATTTGAAATAGCAACTTTGAACTTCTTACTACACTGACGATCTCCCAGACAAAGATTCTACATTAAAATCAGCTCACCGGAAAACTTCATTTGCTTCACAGCACGTGGGAAGCTCAAAGATGTTCAAATCTAGTCTAGGTCATCACTCAGGGCGAGATGCGACAAAATTCACTGAATATAACTCTTACCGCAGTATTTATAACAGCTAAAGAAGCACGGGTACCCATTTATCATATCATTGTACAAAATACTCGTGAACATTAGATTCCCGGAGATTCAGACACTCTGTCCGAAAATTACACTAAACATTTCAAAATAGAATTCGGTTTTGCGCATTTGAATAGAAAAATAGAATACAAAGTAAAAATTCAGAGAACTTTGATACAGATTTATACATTAATTTTTAAACTATTGTATACAAAATTTATGAGTTACTTCGTAAACAGTATATCACTTATTCCCAATTTATAGTTAATACACTACTGAAATTTAAGGCTTGGGAGTCCTTTTTAAAACACTATATAAAAAACTGACTCAGAAACTGAATACAAGTTACTTTAAAAGAATCTACATGATTTAAAGCAGTTAAAGAGAAACGCATAAAAATATTTTTATATATTTTTTTAACTGCATTTAAAGATGACTTAAATTGCATTATTTTTTACAATCCGTACTTCAAGTATTATTCTTTTAAAATACTTAAGTGCGTTCTCCATGAAACATTTTGTTCTAAAAATGAGTATATCTTGGTATATGGTAAAAATCTTGAATATTGTTTATATAGCTTTATTTTAAAAATAATATTTTTTTCACAGTTTTAAAATTTTGTCATATCTTACTCGACTAACTTTTGATAAACTTGTTTGAGAATCTAAGAATGTTCTACCATTATCACCACTATCCAAAGAAAGGGGGAATGCGTTATTTTCCTTTTTTATCAAAGAATAAGGTTGCTCTGGCAAAAAAAGCTTAAAGATGAATGAGGAAAATTCGTGAACAAAATAAATTCAAGTTTCGTTTCCTCGTGTTCCTTTTACGACTTTTTATGGCTTTTTAAAGCAACCTTTGAATAGCAAAAAGTAAGAATTTATGTCATAGAGAAAGAATATATAAAAAAGTAAAAGCAATCTTTTTTCTTATTTTTTTTACATTTCGTATGTTATTGAAAATCTTGAATATCATTCCGCCAAAATACTTTCTGTATGTTTTCTGTTATTAAAGTTTTTTCTGTTTTTTTAAATCGATTTTATACCATGCTTATTAAAATCTGTAACACGAAACATAACTAAAGCACGTTAGATATATTTTTCTCATTAAAACTATTAATATACAATATTTATCTTACGTTTCACTATATACATATCATTTAAAGTTTAAAAATTAGACTTAAACTGATGAAAATTCTAGCTAAATGTATTAGCAAAATAGCACAATTTTAATACACATATACACGAATTTCAAGACATGTATGCAATGTTGTAGATATTTCTGAAATATAGAAAAACAGACAAAACTGAGAACGCAGTACTAAAAATCGAAATATCTGAGGCATTTTTTTATAACTGAGTTTGGGATTAGGGGAAAAAGTTTATATACTGGTTGTTTAAATACAATTTTTTTTATGAGAATTTAAATCTGATTTCACAAAATCATACCTAAATCCAGATTTGACTAAAGGATAGTACATATAGTTTTCTAAATAAAACAATTGGCAAACAATATTTTACGCATAAGTCATTATATAAATAACATTTAAATTTTAAAATTTGATTTTACTAGGTGCAAAATTGGTGTAAATTTTACTATTTCGCAATGCTTTTAGTACAATAGTACATTTTTGACATATGTATATATATATATTTATACGCTAATCTCTAGATATGTATGCAATGAGTTCAATATTGTTAAAACATAGAAAGTCAAGCAAGAACAGAAAAAGCAGCACTGACTAAAATTTTAAAAGTCGGGAATTTTCAATGCTATATTTTGGGGGGAAAATTCTAAAATATTGTTCGTATTTGTATCGAAATTGGCAAAAGCGTTTTGAAATTTTAATGAAAATGATGTTACAACCATTAAAATAAGGATATTATTATTACTAGTAACGGAAGTAAAGTTACTTACCTTGACATTCATATGTAGACGGTGTTTTTTCAGTATTTATAAAACCCTAAATGTCAGAAAGTAGATTTTCAGTTATAACATATGACCTTAATGTTGTTTAAAAAAAATTGCTGATAAAAACCCAATTACACAAATATTAAATGTCAGAATGGAAAAAAATCTTATGTGATATTTTCGAGCTTCCTGATTCTTTTACTAAATGTCATGCATTTATCTCAGGGTTTTTTCAAAAATAATTAACGCAAACTTTAACTTTTTTAAACAGTTAGTTCTCTAATGAGTTTCATAAACCAAACATAGAGGACTTCTCTTACCTGTCAAAAAGCGGTGCATATTTTTAAAAATATCGGAGATTTTTGCATTCTCTAATATCTCATTCAACTCAACTTACAAAATACTTTTAATTTCCCTTCCTAATTTAAATTTCGTTTCGTTTAACTCCTGTACTAATTTGAGAGTAACATGTATTTTTTACTGTAGAATATTTTGAAACTGTCTTTTAAATATGACGGATTTATTTAATAATGTGTCTGTAAAAACACAATTTGACAGCAATACCTCAAAACAAAGCTAGTAACAAAGCTTTGTAACAGCTTTATAACAAAGCTAGTTAAATAGATGTTAAAAAAATTCAAGTCAGAAATCACCATTTAATACAAAATTTTAGACATATTAAAAAAAAACACATAAAATAACACATTCATTGAAACAATTATTTCTCAAAAAGCGAAAATAAATTAAAAAATTGCAAGTAAATATTTTGATTTTTATTTCAACTGTGATTGGAAACATTTTGAATTTCTAAATGTTATGCGTATCTTATAAATGTAAAATAGTATACCCTATTACATTAACATGCTATTATATAGTAATTCATATTATCATGATAAAAATCATGCGCTATTCATTAAAACAACTCCTGTAAAGAAAAGGTTATGAGATGTAAATAGTTAATTGTATACTTATAGGTTTTTTTTTTTAGATTTTTAGTTCAATAGTGTCTGAAATAAAGTTCTGACCTTCACAAATACAAATTTTCGTACATAATAAAATAATATCCAATGGCTAATAACTATGTCAAATGCACTTATTGTTCTATTTTCCATTCTTAACATTATTTGTTGATAAAACCCAACAAAGTCATCTAAAAATTGCTTCCTTATAAAAACATTAATTTTTCGTAACTATCAGGTTCAAAATATTAAATAAGGTAGCAGTATTTCTGAAATAACAAATGCATTAATACTGTACAGAAATTAGATGTATATCTTAATTCTCACAGTGTGTATGTAAATAAAGACGTAAACTAAATTCCCATTGAAATTTGTTTTTCATATTTATGATAACAAATAAATTATAATGAAGCAAATTTATTACTGTAACATGAAATTTAAACAAAATGAAGGTAAATAAGGATGGAATAGAATAACTTAAACAGTACAAAACGAACCGAAACAAAAGGTTGGTTGGTTGTACACGGTTTAATGGCACAAGTTCCCATTGGGGACAAGCTGCGCCAAAGCAAAAATGTATTAAAAAATCCACAAAAAGTAATGCTAAATTGCAAGTAAAAGTAATGCTATTTGCAAAAGTAATGAATGTAAAAAGCTAAAAAAGAAATAAAGCTTAATGAGAAAATTATCTGGATGGGTAACCCAATCCAGATAATTTTAGTCATACAGTATATAAAAACAAATATTAAGAATTCTTAAAAAAGTGAGGTATAAAAGTAATACACTAAGAAATACTATCTGGATGGGGTTACCCCATCTAGATGTCATGTTAAACAAGTATAAACTAACCGAAACAAAAGGAAGTAAAATAAATGTTTCAGTGAAGGTGTTTTCACTAAATGATTTCTTGAATTTCAATAAATTTCTTTTTTAAGTATAAATAATTATTCTCTTTCATGAGAGCTCGAAAACTGGAATTCCATTTTATGATTACACCGTAGGGGAAACTGATGGCTAATGTAAGATATGGATTTTCTCGTAAAATAAATCCGTTAAATACTCAGCTTTTGTCAATAGATGGAAGTACCAAAATTATACAAGAAAGTCTGAACAATTATGTTCATACGCAATACAAGGATGTACGGAACATTTTCTTTCTTGCTGGTTGTAAAATAAGAAGCAACACATTCCTAAGTCCAAATGTGAGGATTTTTTTATGTTTAATAAATATCTTTTTTGATAAAGTATTAACTCTGATTTTAACAATATTACATATGATTATGATGCTTTTAATCAATGCTAGTCATTTACAATTTTAGTTAGTGATAAATATTTAATTTACAGTAAAGCCTAAATGCAGTACAAAATGCTACTAGGACTAATGGGACATTTCAAATTGGGGGGGGGGGGGTGCAAACTGATTGTATTTACCCATGCTTCCAAAATGTGTGTTATATGATACACTCTGTATACAAAAAGTTAATCTGCCTTATTTTTTTATATCTGTTGCAATTAATGCCATTTTCCAAATTAACTTATAAAAGCATGGTATGGTGATTTTTACCTCACCCAATATTCCTTTAGTAAGTTTTACAAAATTGGAAAGAAAATTTAATTTTAAAAGTAAGATTTTTTTCATTGTATCTATAATAGTGCTGATGTAACAAATGAATTCAACTATTTAGGATATATTTAAGTTTATTTAATGTGTTCCTATTAAACCCATTCCAGTTTCATTAGACACCCGGAGTCGGCGTCTAATAGAACAGTATTGGATCTTACAAATTAAGGCTGTTTCTCTTTCATTAATTAAGATATGACTAACATATTTTATTTATTAATATAAAACTGCTTAAGTAATTACTTATCACCAAAATCTTCTTGGAATTTTATAAATTGCATTTTCTACAGTATGAAATGTAAAACATGTCCCATCGGTCCCCAGTCTATTCTACCTAAGAATCCTTCTGGAAGAATATATCAATGTAAGCTACTACGTTGCAATTTAAAAATATTTTATGAAAACAATGTTTTGAAAATTTTAGAAACCTTTATATTTTTTCGATTAGAAATGCACAAACTAATATATATTTTTTATTATAAGAAAAAAAATAGATTAAAGGGCTATTTAATTACATTAATATTCTAAGCTAACGAAAGTTTGGAAAATTCAAATTATTTAAGGTAACTAACCAACTTACGAATGTATATCTTTAAAATCATTAAGACTGTAGAACACTTTGTTGTTGTAAAATAAACAAAAATGCACTTTTTAATAATATCTTTTAGGATAACTAACTAAAGCAACGGCAATCTCAACATTTTGTGTTCTCCATAAGCAGTATAAATTGATTAAAGATAGTTCAACAAGCAGAAATTTTGTCAAGAATTTTTTTTATAAATACATTTAAATATTACTTTACTAATATTTGTCAGTTTGAATTGATTTACCGTAAAACAATATTAATTGAACGGTCAGTGGAGGAAAAGAATAATAGTCGCAGTTAGTTAGATAATAATTAATCACCATTATTTTTATTCTAGAAGCGTCGAATTTCACAACATTCTTGCTATTTCCCTGTAAATCAAGTTTTAACTGTGTTTGTTCAAACATTTTTCGTCATTCTTTGCTTTTTTACTAATTTTTAACTGTGCTTTTTAAAGCACTGCCTTCATGTATTGTCTCCAGCCATGGTTGCTAAATGAAAGTACGTTTTTAAGATAACATATGTCATTGTCATCTCAAATTTCACGCAATTGGGTCATCGTCTTTTCTTTCCTCCCCCTCCGACCAATCAGCTTTTAATTTAGGTTATAATTTCTCATAAGAGCACCCTTTGAAGACTTATATTATTATATGTATATAGATGGTACGGAAAAGTTAAATAATTTTTCATATTATGCTGCAAAAAGGAAGAGAAATTTTGAATGTATAATTGAAATTTAATATTATAGTTATTCACACTTCCTTGAATTTCATGCACAAAAATTTAAAAAAAATTCTACAAAAGAGATATGGTGAATTCATATTCAAAATTTGGAATATTTCTTAAATCTATGTCAAAATATTAAAGAATAGAATATTCAGTATCTAAATAGCAGCTGTTCCTTTATGTGACTCAAAAATATCTAGTTCAAAATAAGTATATTTTTATTAAAAATGATGAAAGATGGTGCATCCAAAACGAAAATAAATTTTGTTTCTTATATTTCTATCTAGACACAGCGATTTTATTCCTCAGAGTTATTCATAATCATATAACGGCTTGAACGTACATGTTGAATATCTATGAATGTGACAAAAATATAAGGACATACTGAGGCTTAAATTCTTATTGTGACAGATTCTATTTTCCTTGTCAGAATTCATCGGACAAAGAAACTTTCCATGTGATATTATTGATTTAAATACGATGGGCGCTGCTACGTTTTTTATATTGTTTTGCATTTTTCCAAAAAGTATTTGATTTCACATATACGAAAATTTTTAGCAGTTGCCTCTCTGTGTGCGCATTTCAGTTTTATATGCTTTCTAAATTTCAAAAGTAGGTCATTTCATTCGGGTCTATAGTATCCTTAGAATAATTTCATATTATCTGCAAGAAGTTCCCAGTTTTCTAGTATGTTCGACTCTCTGATATCGTAATATAAATTTTAAGTATGTAAACGCTCTCAATAGTTTAACAAAAAAACTTGCACATGATTTTATTTTATCAGTAGCAAAATCTATTAGACAACTGATCTATTAGACATTAGTCAGAAAACTATTAGTTTGAGACTATTTCCGAATAGTAATCCTTTACTTATTTAATAGCAAAATTCTGAAATTAAATCAGGCGAAAAATATTACACGGAAATAGCGGTGGTCAAATTTAAACATCTTTATGCATACTGAAATAATTTCAACCGAGATTAATTTTACCACCATTCTTTGTTGTCTTTAAAATATCACGTAACCTATTTACCACTTTCTGTTTTTACTGGTGAAAAAGATTAATTAACTGCAAGTTAAATAGGGAATAAAGACAAGTGTTTAAAAAAATTAAAAAAATCGTAAGGCGTAAAGATTTAAATAGTTAGTTAATAATAATTTAAATAATTAATTTTAATTTTGTTTTCTCGCCGAACGACAAATTTATAGTTTAGCTTCCGCTAAAACTATTTAAAGAAAGTATTGAAATCCCTGCAGTGATTTACGAGTATAGGTACATCAATGTTAGGTGTTTTACATATGATTATTTTTCATTTAGAAATTGCGTAACTATTATATTTTAAAAGATTTAAAGTATCTATATTATATCTATATTTTTATATCATATTCTTTACGCATTAGATTCATACATAAAAACATAATCTAAATGTTTATCTTTAACAAAAGTTTGATAATAAGGTAAAAAATACCAACGATACCTGGTAAGTTCTACTTCAAAATTAAAAAAATACAATGAAATTTAAATATTTTTAATTCTGACTTTTATTGAATTAAAATGCACTGAAAAGTCGAATAAATATTTTTTTCAAACAGTGAGTAAACTGAATTTGTTTTTCTGTCGTTATTAACTTTCATATATTTACTTATTATTAGGGATGCATCGAATAGTGATTTTGGCCAAATACCGAATACCAAATATTTCACACAGAGGTGATCCGAATACCGAATATTTGGCCAGACAAATAGTAAGCATTTGACGAACACCGAATATGCGGCTGTCCGAATAGTAACAATTAGCCAAATGACGAATACTCTTCAGGTTTTAAAAGGTAAAAAGCTATCTAGTTTTTTTTTTGTTGTTGTTAAAAAGTTTTTTAATTTTAAAATAATTTTACATCATATTTAACACAAAGACAATTTTGATGATCAAAACCATTTCACAATTAATCTTTACAACAGCGTTTCTTAATTTGTGGTCCGTGAGCTTACAGCAGGGGGTCCTCAAGCCCAATGTTGGATACAGATTATTTTCTTCGGAAGGAGTTTCTGTAGCTCTGAAGAAGGAGGAATATGAGACACTAGCACTTCTAGTCTAGATCATTAATAAACATAAAACCCCAAATCTGTCGACGAAGGCATTTCAATGCTCCGGAGGTGGAATACGTGTGAAAATATTAAGACCGGATTGATTGAACATGTACATAATCAGTCCTTTTTTTGCATTGCCAACTAGATGATCGCTAAGACATTTCTAATACTGTAAGTTTGATAATTTTCGCTCATTATGAATTCGGTGATAAGATATGTGACGATTTTTCGTTTTGCAAATCCATTCCAACTCACATAACAAGTGCAACGCGCTATTCACATGATTAAACGGTTTTATACAAGAAAAATAATTAAACTCTTCAAGATATATCGGAATAAGTACTGATGAGGGTCGAGCTATGGTGTGAAATTTTTAATGGTTCGATCCGCTTAGTTAAAGCTAAGGCACCACATGTAGTTTAGGATACACAATTAACCGCGAGTCACTGGTTGCCAAAAAATGCGTGGAGATTTGAAGACTACATTCAACGAAATTGTTTCAGAAGTAAATTATATCAAGGTTCATCCATTGAATTCAGGACTTTTTTTCAAATTATGTGCGAAGAAATTGGAATCAACACAAAAAGATACTTTTGCATACAGAAGTTAGGTTGCTGCCACCAGGGTTAAATTGCATTTTTGCACTGCGTTATGAAGTATGACTGCTTTTAATGGACTCCAAATTGTATTTGAAAGATCGGTTCAATGATTTCTCCTGGCTTGTCAAGTCGGCGTATTTGACAGTTATTTTTCTGAATGAACTGAATTTAAACTTACAAGGAACTTTGGTACACATTTTCAAAATCCAGAATTAAATAGAATAAATAACAACAAATAATTTTTTTAGAATAAATCAACTTAAAAATAACATTTGAATCATTTCCAACATTATTCGATTTCTTACAAACGTCTGTCGACCCAATATCCTCTGATATTATCGAAAATTTTGTTATACACCTCAAGCACATGAAAGAATTTTTAGACTTCATTTTCCTCTCTTAAAGTCAGAAAATGAGTTGATTTGGAATCTATTTCATTTCCAGGAAATTAGTGATATCAAAACCTTGATATAAACCTTGATATATTCCGGAACAAGATGCGGAATTATCATGCGATGGTTCCGTGAAAATTGCTTTCAAGCTATTAATCAATTACTTCCATTCTGCATTACATATTTGCGTGAATAGACTTTCTTCACCCTTGCGCACATGAAGAACAACTGTAGAACTTGACGGAATTTCAAACCAGACTTACTTAAACACTGAACGAGATACTGCGCATCTAGTAGCAAAAGATAAGCAACATACTTCTCATAGAAAATAGTAGTATGTATATTTATTTTACTTTTAAAAAATGTATATTATCATATTTTTTTAATTAATGCAGCTGATTTTTCTAACATCGTTAACTAAATATAGAATATATCTAATGAAATCCAAATAAGGTGTATAAATTTAAATAATTTCTTATCGTATATTAAGAAATAAAATTGTTGGGGGTCCCCGAAATGCATATCACATCAAATGGGGTCCACGAGCTCACAAAGTTTAAGAAACACTGCTTTACAACATAGAAAAAAGCCTATGCTTTGAATTATTACTTAAGAAGGATAGTCTTAAATCTTTTTAATTAATAAAAAAAAATAACTCCACGGCTTCTTCTGTAAACTAAAATATATGTATACAATTTTCTTATTTTCTAAAACAAATATTTTAAAATCAAAAAGAAATTTTGAAGGAATATTTTACAGTCATATAGTGCTTATTTTGCCAGGAAGCGAGTAAAAAAAAATTTTTTTTTAATCAAATGGTAGCAAGTTAGCAAAAAAGTTTTTGAATGTACCAGTGAGTTCAAAGTGAAACGATGTCTAAAGTGAATGATTATTTTCAGAAATTGGATATGTACAGGGTGTTCCTAAAATTTTAGAACAAACTTCCAAGGGAGATAAGACAGTCAAGATAAACTTTTTTTGTACAGAAAATCAGCATCACAATCCATTTATTCAATCAAAAATACAGGGTGTTTCACTACAAGATGAACCCGAATTTTCTTTCATAATTTTAACAATAATGAAGATACTTTAGCGATATTTTCAACATATTAACTTTACTTTGTATAAAATGTGATGAAATTATTGGAAGTGACGGAATTTTAGTCAGTGACACAGTATAAGAGTATGTACTGTCAGCTGCATTTTGAATAATGGAATGTCTAGCTTAGAGTTTTTTGCACTGTAATGGTGGTAATTTCCAGCACTTATTGTCATATTTCACTGAAATCAAACTGAGTCTGATGTTTGAATATATATCGTTACAAAATCTTGATTATTGTTAAAGTTAAACGTAAATGCAAGTTCAACTTGTAGTGAGATACACTGTATTTTTGAATAAGTGGATTGCGATCCTGGTTTCCCATAAAAAAACTGTTTGTGTTGTTAGTTATTATAACCCCTGAAAGCTATTTTCCATTATGTTTAGAAACACCCAGTTCTGAAAAAGCAAACAATATTCAGGAACTTGCATTTATGCATCATTAGTTCCTATTAATGTCGTCATTAACAGTTAATTTTCTTAATTTTTACTTTCAAACAGCAATTTAAAAATGTAAAAGCTGTAATTTAAATATGATTCTATATCTTAATTTTCCTGTATATGTTTATTTATTGACAGTTAAAAATAAAAGTTATCTAAGGTTTTAAAATATATTTTTAAAAGCGTTTTCTTTAGGTATTTAGTTCAGCCGTATACCAAGATATTCGGCTAACCGGAAAGTTTGATATTCGGCCTAACCGAATAGTTTTATAATCGGCCTAACTTTTGCTACTGTGGCGGAATAGACCGAATACAGAATACATATAGAATATTCGGTGCATCCCCACTTTTTATTAGACATACACATTATTGAATAAAAGACAGGGCAGCAAATGTTACTAAGTCACATGGAATGAGATATATAACTTGCTAAAATTTATTTACTATCCTTTTGTGAAAGTAATTCTTTTATAATATTTTTTTCATGACAATGTAGAAAGTTTAGATGTTTTACCCAGCACTTTATTCGTTAATAAACATGTCTGATAAAAAGTCAATTTTTGGAAGTTACTAAATAGAGAAAAATTTTCCTTTTATTCACTGATTGAAAACAATAATTCTACTTCTAACACTTTTTAGTTTAATAAAGATGGAAATTAATTTTATGTAAATTTCTGTCTTTTTATAGCATTGTACGGTTTTAAAAACATGCAAATTTCAGTTTCTTTCTTGAAAGATATTACCATGATCTGATTTCAGTTTGTCTACAAGTTTGTCTGTTATTCGATTGTGTTCCAAAAAAAACTCAAGTAAATCCCAAAGTCGTTAAGTGATCGCCAAGTTTGGTGACATTTCTCAAAATATCGCCAAATTTGGCGCCCAAAATAATTCGCAGAAACATTGTCAACAGGTCGATAAAATGCCAATTAATACCGTATTATAGAACCCCTCTTTCTCTCTCATTTATTCTTCTATATCTGTGGCGTTTCCCATGGGCAAATTGAATATTTTTCCATTGTTCTCTTCGGAATAGTTTCATAAAAAAATATTTTCAATCTAAATTAAGAGAAATACCAATCTTATTTTGAACTCAAAATCCAAAATTTAATAAGCAGGGGGAAATATGCTGAAAACAGCTACTCAGGTTCGAATGTCGTATACATTTTTGGAGAAAATATGATTTATTAATCTTTCGTAACCGGGTATACTTCTATGCGTTGCCATCAGACTGGAATAATGTTCGCTGCGTTGTCTTTTTAAATGATTGTGAATGCTATTGAAATGTTAACAAAAGAATTTTGTGCCAAATCACTCTCTCTAAATTTCTCCATTTGACTATAAAACTCATTACGAAAGATTAGCCTTAAAATCCCGCCTAATTTCAATTTTTAAGTGAACAAAAAGTATGCCAAATTGAGGTCTGACTGTTTGCTTTCAACGCCTTTTATCCCTGCGTATTAAATAATGGATTGCGATTTCAGTGTATAATAAGAACTTACCATTTAGTTTTTAAATTTCAAAAATCTTTTGTTTACGAAAATAATCAACAAAGGACATGGTCCATTTTAATTGCAAATGTTTTTAGTTAATAATTATTTGTATGATACAATTTAGACAAGTTAGCATCCATGAGCTATAATTGAGTGAAATGAGCATCGAGTCACATCACGACATGTTCCGTACACGTACGTATGCACGTGCCATTTACATTCATTTATGAAAAAAGTATTATCATTTATGCACGAGTATTGCTGGAATTGCCTCTGAACTCACGAAAATTTTACATCTTATCTTAGAAAACACAAAGGACTGCAATTTGTCTGCCTGCACGTCCGTCATTTGAACTGTGTTGCAGAAATATCTGAAGTAATACTAAAAGTCACCAAATGATCGCTTAGCTTGGTAACATTTATTTAAATGCCATACTTGCTGCTAAATTTAAATCATTAAATATATTGCGATAAAACATTAATTTGTCAAAAATCCTGTTTAAATATTAACAACACCTTAACATATACCTTTTATATTATCCTACTAAAATCTTTCTAATTGAGTCGTTTTGATCGAGAAAACTTAAACTTTTGATCAGTTAACATCTGAAGCAAACTATAAAAAGTTTTAATATTTTTTAAATATTTTATAGCGTTGCCACTCTTCCAAGGAATGCATGACCCAGGATATATTACTTTTCTCAGACATGGCCATTTATACTTTGAAATTAAAATCATTTCTAATACACACATATTATAAACACTCTAACTCACGAAGCACGTAGGGAGGGAACCCCCTAGTATATACACTTTTAAATAAATCTACATCATATTTAGATTGTTGATTATACTTCCTCCCACAACATATAAATACAGAAGCAAAAAAGTTAAGTAATTTAAATAAGAGCATCATAAAATTTGTAGCAAAAATTTTACTTGTTCCAATTTTTAAAAAAAAGTTTTTTTTAGTTAAATTAAATCTTTTAAGTTACATATCATTCGTAGTTCACTGTATTGTACGCATTACTGTGTAGCTACTTTAATACTACTAGTAATAATAATAATAATAATTATTTTTATTATTATCAATATTCATTTTTTATTTCAAACGTTAATCTAGAAGCTAAATAATAATGGGCCGAATTGTTTATATTGGCAAAATGGGCGTTAAATAATGTACCAAATCATTTTCAGCATTGTACGACTATTGGCAAGAAATATTTTGCCAATATTTTCAATGTATAGACAATATTTTTGCAATAACGGTGTTTCACTAACAATACTTAGCATGTAAATCCAACATATTATCCATATTTCTTATAATCGATATAAATCAACCAATATAATCGATATTGGTTTACTACAAGATTATTATGAACACACGAAGCATTATGAATAACAATTTTTATTATTTTTTTACATTAAAATATTTTCTGTATTTCTTATTACGTGTGAGCCACTTCCAAAAATTTCAAATAGAAGCTTATACTGTTTGCATTATAATAAAATTAATAGAATTTTCATTTTTTCTTACAGCAAAAATACTGAAAGAAAAGCTTTCTTACATCTGTTGCGTTATTGCTACTTTGGAAGGTACTTTTCTCAAAAACAGTTGAAATAAATTCAATAGAATATTTCATTCTTCAATAATAATATTCTACATATTTTTGAAGCTGCAGTTCCTTTATACTGAAAAGAAAAGTTCAAAAGACATAAATAAAACCTTTTTCTTTTGTCTACATGTATTATTTTAAAGTGTCTGAAATATATTTTAACGAAAGCTCACACTTTTTATTAAAAAAAAACAGAAGATGATTGAAATATGCTAAAAATATTAAAACATATTTTAAAATGAAATGTTTATATAAAATGTTTATTAAAACTGGTAAGTCTTTTTATAAAACTAACTTAAACAACATAAGAAAAGTTTAAACACTTCTAAGTTGAGCATTTTGAAATCTGTTTTCCTCAATATGCTGTGATTCTTTGCTTGAAATGTCGCAGTTATATTGCATTAAATTTCTATCAATGAACATATTTTCGTTTAAAAGAATTTTTACAAAGTTATAGCAAAAAAAGTAATATATTTATCACGAGGATTAAAAGTTGTGTCATCTTTATCGAGCACGGCTGCGCAATTTTTACAGTAATATTTTTTAAATAGTTTTCAAATATGGCCTTATTGTCAATGTTCGTCATTTCATTTCTTTTTTTGAGAATGAAATGGGTTTTTACCGATTTGCAATGCAATATTGTAGCGTCATTTATGAAATTTGCATCGCACGCTCTTTCACGTGCAAAAATTAATTAATTATTTCACGTTTTAAAGAATTATTTCTGTAATAATATAATTGATGTGTAATACGCTGAGTTATTATTTTGTTTTACATAGTTGAACGAAACATATTTAGTAAGATGTTTGTCATTATGGCCTGAAAACTAGAAAACTGGCTATTACCACAAAAACATGAAGGTAAAAATAATCCCTGGAAGTCGGTTTTTTTTCTGAAAATTACTTGTGATGCATTAGGAGATTTAGACAATCTTAGCTGCTGATGTGTAAATGGTTAGAACTTGATTTACATTAAAGATCCGACAGAGTTCAATAAAATTCGGTAAAGATAAGTCATGTTTTGTATACAGAAAACAAAAATATTATATTTTTTTCCGCTGTGTAATATTCCTTAGTTTTGTTTTTTCCTAAATTTCAATTCAAGCTCGTTGATAATGTAGGGAAATTTATAATGATTCCACTCCTTTAGATAACGAAGATACAAAAATAAGGATTGTGAAATCCATAAAAATGAATATTCGAGCTCGAACTCGTGAATAGCAAGATCTCTTATTTGAAAACCCAAGTACTGAAAAAAACAAGCTCAAAAACACGAAGTAAAAAATCCAACACTTATACGTATTCATAACCATTGGTAAAAATCCAACATTTATACGTATTCATAACCATTGATTAAAATCCAATGATAAGAAAACCGGCTGCCCCATGAATTCAACGAATGTTGTATAGTACACTGGGGCAAATGTAAGCACATGGTAAATGCACACACCGGTAACATAGGTATTTTGTAGAAAAGTTACGCTCTAATAGAAATATGGTTTGGTTACCAAGCCTTTAGAACTGTCAAGCAGTATCAAATAAAGGTGCTGGCGAGCACCTTTGTGTGAACGGTATGTGTTTACTCGATAATTGAATTGAAAAAATCAGTAATCGACGAGTTTTTCCGAAGAGGAGTTTCTCGAGTATTTTTGAGGTGGTAAGTAAATATTTAAACTTCGGGAAATTAATCTTCGTATAGACAGAGATTGGACTACATACAGTTTAAAGTTAACCTACATGTGTACACTTGCTCCAATTTTTTACAAGCTTGGAAAGTGTACATTTAGATTGAATACTACCAATGAAATTCTTAAAAATTATCACATTTAATCAGACACTACAAGACTAAAAACTCCCCAATTATATAAAACATTAAAATAGTGAAGCAACCGTTTCAGGCTACGATCGAGCCCATCATCTGTGCAATGTCATACGATAAACAGATCGTTACCAAACATATTTACAGTCAAACGATTTGCCAGTTAAATTCATGAAACGATACAGAGTTTACGTTAAAGTACGACCGTCTTTCTAAGGTAATCTAATCCGTATTTACGCAAAGTTATAAAAGGTTCGAAGAACACCACGGAAAACTCCGAAATATTATGCCGACGGGCGAGATTGGGTTCGAACACAGCACCTCACGTCTTTCAGCTTTGAGAGCAGAAGTTCTCGGTCACTGGTGGGGCGGGGCGTATTGTTTCATGAATTTAACTGGTAAAATTTTTGACTGTAAACATGTTTGGTAATGGTCTGGTTATCGTAAGACATTGCACTGATGAGGGACTCGATCATAGTGTGAAATTTTTGCATTACTATTATATTGTTTTATATAATTGTGTATTTTTAGTCTTGTAATGTTTGATTAAATGTGATAATTTTTAACAATTTAATTTTATATATCAGACGTAAAAATGTATAGATATTTGAAAATACTAATTATTTTTTAAAGCACTTTATCGAGTCGTCTATTTATTAATTCTTATTGTATGAGTCTGAAGAATACATTTAATAACCAAATAACCGATTTGAATTGGTATATGTAAATACTTGAACAAATTTCCTCCTTGCATGTGTATTTATACGCAAGTCTTTTGTGGAAATATTGCGTTTGTATTAAAATAGCAAGGAACTGCAGATTATTTCAAATAACGTGCAATATTAAACTAAATATATTGTAAATAGTCATGTTTATATTTAAGAATAAATAGGGATTTTAATGTTTTTCAGTTATTCAGTCACTGTGTGATAATGTATGGTGTGTTATTGTTTCAAAGAAAATATGGTCAAGTAGATAGTACACAAGAAAACCACAACTGGCCTACACACTAGCAAAATATAATGTCGGTTATAACAAATTGCTCCTGATACTTCTAATATTTCGCCAAAATATACCAAATGCAAGACAGTAACGTCATCCCAAATATCTGAAGTTTGCACAAGAAAAGTTTGGAAAAAGTTAAGAAGAAACCTACACTAGCAGCAAAATATTTTTCCGAGCAAGGGACTGAAACTTAAGCTGCCCAGAAAAGGAAAGAATTAACTATTTAAAGGGCGGGATATATATTTATACAATATAATTTTAGTTCCCAAATGCCAAACATGTACCGGAAAATTTATTTATTTTCTTTTATTATGAACGTGAAGAAAAGCATTTATAAATTTTCAAATAAAATGTTCCTAAATTATGTTGGCAGACAATCATTTCAACATTGTGACTACAAAATAATCATGCCCCTGTAAGAATGAAATTAACTTATTAAGTTAAAATTAAATCCGTTAACGAAAATTTAATTTATTCACCAAAGCTGTGTTTATTTTGTCTCTCAATTGTATATTAGTGTAGTAACAGTCCGAAAAGTGTACCTTGTCCAGAACCATTTGTTTTATGATTGCTATCAATCTAATCATATGCAAGATCAATAAACTGTGATTACTTTCAACTTACTTACTCTTTTTTGTGTTTAATGTGACTACAAGGTTTAAGATTTTAATAATAGAAAATACTGCGTATCTCCATGATAAGTATTTTTTTCATTCGAACTACAATTATTGTATTACCATTTGACTGTTTGTTAGGAAATACTACTGAAATCACGCAAATAGAGCGTGTGTATACTTGCCTTGTGAAATGAAAACCGTGTGTCCACAATGGATTTCCAAAATAAATTTCTGTGCTATGGCTATTTAGCAAACAATAAATTTATTTATACAAACCAGCTTTGTTAGGATTTTTTTAATGAATATTTACGCAAATTTTGATTGACTTTTAAAAACAAAGTGTTTTTAATACGCAATGTCAAATACGCACATCGACTTTTCTGTGTACATTTGCCCCGGTGTACCACATTTCCAATTCCCTGAACATCTCCAAATTCTGCTCGCTTTTCAAAGAGAGAATCCCTTTTCGTAGCATATTGTGACAGAAAATTAAAAATGGATTTATTTCGACAACCTGAAATATGAATAATCAAATTTGAATTTTCATTAACCATCAACAGCTGTTCCAAAATGAAACATCCCCACATAGCCTTGTTTTCGACTTTGTAGGATATGGAAAACGTGGTAAATTACTAGTTGCTGAATTCATATCAAAATCAACGCCCATTGTTATTGTAATCAATCAGAGAATTAAATTATCAGTTGGATGTAACAATGTATGTTTGTTGCATCAAATTGTCGAAATTCTTCGAAATACTAATTTTTAGCAACATGAAGTTTGATTGTAAAACAAAAGATATTGAAGCCCAAACTGAAATTTCCTCAATACACAGAGAATTTACAGATATAGTTGTATGGAATTATCATAAATTCATCTTATTATAGCACGTTTTAGAGAATAAAAATTGTAGCATCTACGAGGAAGTAAAAATTCGACTTGTTGAATATGTCAAATTATGAAATGAATATTACTACCGACGCAGAAATCAACTGTTAACAGAAGTATGGAAAAACTCTCAGCTGGTGATGTTACATTGATTAATGCATTCATTTGTTTTCTTTCAGAAATAAATGTGTAGTTTACGAAAATATACAGTAAATATACAGTAAATATTACTAATAGTAGCTTGATCACGTTACTTTTGAATTAATCGTTATGTTTTATGTAAGGCAAAATAGTATGATTATTGTCTATTCTAAACAATACTTATGAGATGTGTAATATTTCTTAAAGAGTATAAAGAAAGTTAATGGTTATACCATATTGAACAGATTCAAATATCCAACATTCCATAGTTAAAATTACGCATATCAGTGCTAATTCTCTCATTATCTAAAATACGGTCATTGGTCTTGATCAGTTTAAGATAAAAAAATTGTCTTGCAAAAAACTTGTTTAAGGCATTTTACTTAATTTACTATATTCTTTCACCACTTGTTGAATTCTGAAAGCGAAATAAAATTTCAGAACAGTTCATTAGCATAAATAAATCAGGATGTGCAGATAAGCAGAATTTTGCAGAAAACCATTAGAATATATAAGACGAGGGTTCGTACGCTTTTACCACAAATAGACTTTTTCTATTTAATATTTAAATAGCAGAAATTGTAGACGCCTCGTTTAATTGCTAGATTTATAATACTTTTCTGCATTTAATTAAAGCGAAATATTATATTAAAAAATTCTGGTAAAAGCGTACGAACGCTGGACAAACCAAAATTAAAAGATTTTTAACTTGCACAAAAGCTGATTTTTAATCAATCCGAAATATCAAACGATGCGACATCATTTCAATAAATTTAAAAAATGCCCCAAAATGTTAGGACAACTGAACAATTTTTTCTACGCAGAACAAAAAATGTTCTTGATATGAGCATATTAAATGAAAATCTCCGTTGACTGCGTAAAACATTTTCTTATTTCGTTTCAAGCCAAACACTTTATGAACGTTTGATTACCTTGTAACAAATAGATTAACAAATTGGCAAACTTGCAGACTCAATTGAACCATAAAATCATTTTTAAGTCTTCCTGTTTCACTGACTTCGTAAATATAAAAATACAAAAATCTATTTTAAAGTATAATAATTCATATAAAACGTGTAAAGACTCATCCAGTCAAATCATTCATAAAGCATCATTAAAGTGGCATGTTATTGTATTAAAAAATATACACTGTTCCGATTTTAGCAGAAGAGTCCAATTAAAATATACAGATTTGAACCAGAAATTTTATTTCATGAATGAAATCACGTAGATTTCAAATGACTGATACATATAAGATCCATACATGTAAATAAATGAATTTACGGATTAAAAGTATGTTTCTTTGGTTAAAAAATGGAATGTTGAACAATATGCGTAAAAGTAAAAATAAAATTATCCTGTAAAAATAAAATTACCCGTGTAAAGTTCATCATAATATTTGTAAAAAATAACGTAAATAAAAATAAATATTCTGAATGATAGGTAAGTAAAATGAGATCATAAATGCGTTTGAACCAGTTAACGCAAATGAAAGGTTTAAGTTTGTTTTTCAAGTTCATCATAATGTCTACAATGTATCGCATACAGATGCGTACGAATAACTAGGGCGGCCTTTAAAGAGATATGTTTTTTAGTACTTTAAATTATTCAAGCTGTATTCCTGCTTAAATTGTAAAATTACAAATTCGTCATCAAATGTTTAAACTTTTTTATTTTTATTTTAACAAAGACACGTTACAATATTCAAGATTTTCCATGAATCTGCGTCATAAACTAAATTTCTAAATATATATATATATATATATATATATATATTATTTTGAATATACGTTTTCATAAATTGAGCTTAACAGAATTTTTTAATGGTAGTATTAATAGCATTTACTTATCAATAAAAATTAATCAACAGTTGAATGAAACCATTAACAAAATGCGATGCAGCTTACAAAAAATTGAAAAAAAATTCAATGCAAGAGCAAAACCTCTTAATTGATCCCAACTTTATTAAGATAACAATATTTTTTTATCTGACAGTTTAAAAGCTTTCAGATTATGGTTGGATATGCAAAAAAAGTTTTAAAATTAATAGCTTTATTTTTATTAATATTTTTTATGGTGACGCACCGTTTAAGAGATTTATAATATAATTAACTTCTCAAATCTGGTTATCCAAATTATTGGCATTAAAATTTATCCATGTTCTATTCGATAAATTTCTATTAAGTACATTATGATTAACTGTTGAACTTTTAAGAATGTTTTGTGAAAAGGATTTCAACGTCATTTTAACAGCTAATTTTTTGAAGATATAAAATAATATTTCAACTTTATTTTTTTTTATTTAATACTTCATTTATTTTCTGTATAATGCTATGAGTTAGATACAAATAAAGCTTTAAAAATATGTCTTGTTGGAAGTTTTGTGTCTGAAACAACGCTTTCCGAATAAAATATTTATCGTCAATGATAATTCTAAAAGCTTACAAAAGGTGGCAAAAATGTTAGAAATTTCTGCGTCTATTGACTAGAGGCATTTGTGTGGCCATAGTGACTGAAAACTTCTAGGATCATATATATTAATATTTGAAGTTTAAGCACATATGTCATAAACATTTTCTGCAAAATCAAAGCCTTTTGGCACATTACCGTCTACATCATTAATTGATATTTCATATATATTTAAAGGATGTAATAAATTTTACAGAAATCACGATAAAATTTATCAAATAAAGGGGAAATCATTTAACATGTCTACTAAAATCCTAAAAAATATCTATTACTGCCGAAATGAAAGCATTTTATCCAGTATTTTATTTTATTTTATGTTTTTAAATGCTATTTCCGTAAATATACTTTAAAAATAAGTCTGGTTGGAGATTTTGTGTCGAAACTATCTGAATAAAATATTTATCACTAATGATAATTTAAAGAGCTTACAAAAGATGGCAAAAATTTTAGAAATTTTTCCGTGGCTTCACATTTCTGTAGATGAAAGATTCGGGAGGCATTTGTGAGACAATAGTGACTGGAAAACTCAGTTAATTATATATTAATATTAGAAGTCTAAGCACATATGTCCTAAACATTTTCTGAAAAATAAAACCTTGTGGTGCATTACTGTCTGAATCATTAAGTTATATTTCATATTTTTAAATTATGTAATAATTTTTAAGGAAATCACGATACAATTTATCAAATAAAGGTAAAATCATTTAACATGTCTACTAAAATTATAAAAGATAGCTATAAATGTCAAAATAAAAGCATTTTATATAGTATATTATTTTATTTTATGTTTTTAAATGTTATTTCTATAAGTGTGCGAATATTTAGAACAAATATGCATATAAATAAAAATTAATAACAATTAATTCTATTTAACTTTTTTAAAGGTTGGTCTAATAACTTTAAAATAATAAACTTTTAAACTTTTGATAACTTCTCTATTTTTGAAGGAACCCGAATCTTTAAAAGTATTTATATATTTTTCTCATTTTATATTGAAAGTTAAGTATATCTAACTTATGTCAATATGTTCACTGAAAAAACTAAAAGTCCTAAAACTAAAGTTTCATGCTTTCTATTCAAAACTATTTATTTTAATTAAAATAAAATCACCAAAATTGTGTTGGCTCTTTCAAAAGCAGTATTTTAATTAAACGTAATTATCTACTTTCCAATAAAAAGAGAGAAATACATTCAAATCACACGTTAGTTTACTTTTGATGTTTTTCCAATACATTTCAAAAATATAAAAATACTCTAAAATTATATAAAGTTTTTCATCAAGCAATACGTTCTTTCATTGAATTATCGAATGAGTTCAATTATCGTTGAAATACTTTCTGGAGTAATATTGAAAATTTTAAGACGACATATTCTTTAAAAAATATCTTTAATTAAATCGATCGTTGTTCCAAAAAGTTCTTAAACGCATTAACATTAGAATTAATACATGCATAAAAGTTCGTAATTACTTTAAACGTAAATAGGGGATAGAAACAGTTCATGTAATGAATATTTATATGTTGAATGTAAACAGATGAATGTCCTTTGAATGTAAACAGATAAATTTCATTGCTTTTTCAAAATTAAACAAATTATAAACAACGGACAAAAATAACTCATCCAACAACAAAGACCGAATTCGACGGAAATTAAAATATTTATTTAAAAAAATAACTTTGTCTAAAGGGTGAAAAACACAGGTATGAATTTCTTAGGAATTAATGAAAAACAAAATGATGCTGACGAATCCTTCTTAACGTCTGCTTTTTAGATTAGGCTGTCTAGTGCGATACGTTTTTTATATTTTTTTCCAAACAATAATGAAGAAAAAGTGATATACATACATATACGTGTATAAACTGAGAGAAACAGATAAGTATATAAATATGTACAGTTGTGGAAAAAAGTGTAGTGTGAAACACCCAGTTATTGACACTTAACCAGTAACTGACACTTGAGAAAAAATCTAAATCAAATAAGCATTTTGTTGTAAAATTCTGCAAAGTAATGTCATCTAGTGGTAAATTAGACACTTATTTTTTTATTTTGGAGTCAATTTATTCACCCTTAAAGGGCCAAGAACATATTTAATGAGGAAGAATCTTTCAAGAATACAAAAAGTGCCATTTTGAAGCAATTTATGAATTTATTTCTAAAATTAAGGAAGTGTTTTTCTAATCTATTTGTAACGCAACCATGCTAAACTTTTAGTCATACTTGTAGAAATTAGTTTAAAGGTGCATATGATATATTAGAGTCATTATTTAGGGTTTTTAGTAATTTAATGTAGCTTAATGGGGGGTGCCAGTTATTGGTTCCTAGAATTTCATTTCACCAGTTTCTGACAGAGGTGATACTTATTGATTATATTAAAGAAAGTTGAAATCTATTATTTGAACTGTTTAAAAATGCCTAATAATAAATTAAATTTATCTTGTACTAAAGACCATTAAAATTTAAGTTGTTTTACCAGGTTCTGACACCATATGTCAGTTACAGGTTCATAAATGTCAGTTATTGGATATCTGCATTACTAATAATACAGTAATAAATATAACTGCTATATACTGTTACTAAATATTCTGCATTACTAATAATGCAGTACAGCTTACTAAATCCCACATTTTATAATAAATATTAATGTATCTTGTTTTTATAATAAATAGTAAAGTTTTTAAAAGCATTTTAACCTTTTAAAATAATATGTCAGTCACTGGATTACTTTTTGTCAGTTATTGGTGTTTCAAAATAGGGATTGTGTCAGTTACTGGAGTTTTTTACCATATTTATGAATAAAAATAATTTTTAATAATAAAATGTATATATATATTTTTAATTTTTGCCAACAGTAGTGTTTTAATATATCTCTACTATCCTTTCAAAAACAAAGATAAGTATAAAATAGATTTAAATTTTTTAATAGTGATTTGAACAAAGAAGAATCCTTAAAGTGTCAGTTACTGGGGGGTTCCCTCTACTGCTAATAACTTTGCCACATACAATCGTATAAAAATGTGACTGGAAACAATCGGTTACAAATAACGCCTGCTAATTATTGTTATACCTTCATTTTGCTTAGGAAGTCGTTTAATAAGAATTTTAATCAGTTTAAACTATTTATAATTTCATGATTTTTTTTATAAACGTCAATTATAACCACAACTCACGAAGAATAAAATCAACAAATATGACCTGCACGTCTTTTTCTTCCCCTAACAATGACTCTTGTAATAGTAATATTTGGTTATGTTTATTCAGACAAAATACAAAACATTCATGAAAAGCATCACGTGATCTGATTTAGCCCGATCAGCGTTCATAACCGGTACATTTTTCAATCGGGCTTCGTTCGCTCGATCCCCAGAAAATCTGCGGGTGATCTGATCACGTGATTGGGCGTTTTATGTTTATGTTTCACTTGTTTTGGTAGGTTAATTAATACCCTTTAACATCTCGATCGGATATCTAAAATGTTTCGACTTCTTAACACTCTAAAATAATTTTTAAACATTCATATTTCCTATTTAGACAGTATAAAAAAAAATTCAGTAGCGTAGTATGATTTACATATCAGTTTTAATAACGCTGAAGTTTATGGCAGTTATAAAAATATTTGTATTATAGTACAAAACAATACATATAATAAAATAAAGTTTCACTTGTTGTAACAAATTTATCATTCTATCGTGAATACATAAATATTCTTTAAATAAAAAGGAGAGGGCCAAACGTTCGGATCACTGTTTTGCATAACACCGTGTAGTTTAATAGAAGAACAAAGTTAGAAAATATTCTTGAAGTAATTAGGTCTAAAATATAAAAAAATGAATTTCAAAATATTGTAAATGCTGTTACATATACGTGCTTGAACTCTTTTGTCGCACTATACAGATGAGCTTAGACGATAAATGTAGAAATCCTGAGCTGTGCTTTTACTTCAGATTTTTATTTTCTATTTTTATTTATTTAAAAATGCTTCATCAGTTGCTTTATATATTTCGTGATAAATAAATTACTGTTATAATAAATCAAGATTGTGATATTAACATGTTATGATAAACATTTGTATTAGAAAAATAAAATATTTGTTAAAAATTGATAAAAAACAGCTTTTAAACATTTCATTAAAATATCTTTATCGATGACAATATTGGGAAAACTTTATTTTATAATTATCAAAATTAATTTATAAAATATATCTTTTTTAAAATTAATGTTTTGTTATAAATTGAAATATTTACTATATTTACTTTTCATAATGATTGCATATTTTAATAACGTAAGAACAAAAGAGCAATATACATCATAAAACACGTGAAACAAAGAATTATGCTACTCAAAATCATGTTAGCATACGGAAAATTATTAATTATACTTTCAGCAGAAAATATAAAAATATTCTAACCATATTTTATTCATCACAAATCTAGACGGCAAACCACATGTACGAGTATTTTACCTCTTTCGAAAATATGTGGCAATATTTCTTATTAAAATAATATATATATATATATATATATATATATATATTATTTTTAAAGTATTTACCTCATCGACATGCTTTGCATTCTATTCTTAATAAGTATTCACAGTTGAAGCACTCCATAAAAAATTCACGGTAAAATTACTATATGCGCAACCTGATGTTTTCCGCAATTCTTATTTTTTTTATTTGCTTCAAAAAATTTAATGTATTTGATAATATTGCATTGAAATTAAACTTTAAATATTAAAAGGAGCTATAATGTAGAATTTTAGTATGAAGCTAGCTCATTTTATCGTATTTAAATAAGTATTTTATTTTAATAACAAAAATAAAACTGTAAGTGTTATTAATATCACCATTTAATTTTAACAAAAATATTCCACTTATTACGAAAAACGTAAAGCAACCGATAAAACATTTTCAAATAAAAAAGTAGAAAAAAATCTGATATAAAAGGAGAGAGTGGGAGTCGAACTCATACGGCCCAGATTCAAGTTCAACGTTCTGACCATTCACCAACCAAGCCCACGTCAGAAGCGCATCATAACATTACAGGTAGACCAATCCGTGATCCGAACGTCTGGCCGCTAATTTCAATATAATTCTATTATTTAACTGTGTATTCTATACATACCACTGAGCTCCACAATAGAAAGGAGCTGTAACTTCCTATTCTGTCACATTGAGTGCAGCGGTCTGTCCATTAATACAAAATGCCATAGATTTCGGAGGAAAATTTATGGGAAAACACTGATTTCCTCTCATCAGATAATATGGGGTAGATATTTTCAAATTCGATTTTCTTTTTAAAATGAAAAAAATGATAGAATTTTTGCTAATTTATATTTTTTGCTTAAAAAATAAAGATTTTATTTAATTTCATTACAAATATTTAATTTCATCCTATTTGAAAAATAAATTTTCTCTAAGGTCAACAAAAAACATGGAAAAATTGTTAAGTATTGCTCATAAAAATATGAAAAAGTTGTACAAATATTCAAAAGTGATAAAAAAAAGTATACGAAAGAGTTTGAAAAAAATATGGTTAAAAAAAAGAAAAGTGGGGGTTTATTACTTGCGCGCATTAAAATGTTTATCCCGTCGCGGCAGAAAGTGATCCAGTGAGTTAGCATCCCGTTCTGTTATGTAGTTCATGAAGTATATATCCATGGCATAGTTGCCAACCTGACGATTTTTTTCTTACCAATATTTTTATGTAAAAATATTTGTTTTATTTAATCGTACAATTTCTACAATTTAATAAAGCGAAAATTTTTGTAAGATTTTTCTAGTAGTAAAAAAATCGGGAGGTTGGCAACTATGCCATGGTAATGATCCACTTCATAGGCTCCATTGTGAGCGGGCGACCCGACCACCATTCGTGAAGAGATCCCTTATTTTAACGTGCATTCAAGTATGTAGAAAATTAAAGAGTTGTCTGATTTTTTTTTATTAATGGCTGCTATTTGTTTATGAATTACAATGTGTACAATGTAGTCTGTATGTTATTTAAGAAACATGCAGAAAAAAATAACATATGTAAGTGAAAATGTTATGGAAGAGAAAACTGAGTTTAAAAAAAAATTCTTCGAAATTTAGGATAAAAATTTTATTTAAATACAAAATGAAAAATAATGCAACTATAATACTAGGAGAGGTTCATTTCCAAACTCAAATGATTTTGCAGAGTCTAAGTTTTTTTTAATTTTACATGCATAGACAGTTTTGTTATGAGGCTGTGTATTAAAGCAAAATGTTAACCATTTGATTTGGATAAAAAGCTAAAAATGTAATTCAACACCATATTCTACCTTTTCAACTACTCATATTACAATGTTTGTAACTCAGTTTCTATTCTTGATAAAAAGAAAAGTATAAATGGTTTAGAAAACTTAGAAATCAGACTAATATTAAATCAGAAATTGAATACCATTTTATTTCACAAAAATGTGACGTTTAATGGTAGGTGGATAACTACCATAACACGAATATTCAGAGTATGTAAAAGTAGAGTTGAATATAATGAGCGTTTTAGTTAGTGTGTAATATATAAGCATAGTATGTAATGTTAGTAGTATATAATGAGCGTCTTAGCTAATGTAAGTTGCACAACTCTCCGTGCTATTTTAAGGAAAGAAATATGAATTTTAAAATAAGTATATATTTAACCAATCACTAAAATCAGAACATTTCATTAGAACAGTATTTTAATGCTTTAGTTTTGTCTACATATATATTTAATGTTGAGAATATATTCAAATATTTTCTGTAGTTTATTTTACTTGTGCTTCTGCTAATTTATTTAAAATAAATGTTATTGTGGCACAATTTAAAGTCGTAATGCAACCAGAATAAAATAATTTTGTTTATATTAACACATTCATATATGTCTAGACATAATTTGAAAGTTTCTTTTGTGACATCTTAAGTTTGATAAAAGTATAACAAAAAGAAATTCGTTTTTAAAATCGCTAATAAAATCTGGAAAACCTTAGGTGCAGTAAAACGTTTTGAAGTGTTAAAATACATTTAAAATAACATATATTTACAATTTGCAGAGGGTATCAAATTGTTGGATATCTGAATCTTTTTTCTCTGAGGCTAAAATAGATAATATTAGATGTTATCTAGAGAATATTTCGTTTTCGGACATTGAGCAAATCTATCTTGATTAAATATATACTTTCTCTTTACATAGCTGCTTTTAACCTAGCTGATAAGTCTCCCAAATTTTGAGCATCACTCTATCCGGATAGACATATTCGTTTTATATAATGAGAGAAACTCCGATTAAATAATATAAATATTGCTTTCGGAAATAGTAGTATTCAAAATTCCGGAGACTTTCTACTGTGTAATATTATATAATTATTTTGCAAAACGGTTTACATAATTATCCTTCATAAAACAGTCAATTGCTTAAAAACTTATGTTAAAACATAGCTCCAATGTTGCGTTTAAAAATTCAAATAAAATATTTTTCATAACTTGGTTGTTTAAGAATTAAAAAAAAGAGCTAATAAGCTACATATAACCGACTGAAGGCATTTTAGACATGGCATATATAATATGCGTATTGGAAACATATTTCATACCAAATCTCTCGTATTTTAAGTGCCACTACATCCGAATAAAAATATTTGCTTTATTTAATGATAGAAATTTCGAATTAATTCAAACAAACATTATTATTTCGATATAGAGGTTATTCAAAATTCAGGAGATTTTAGCTATGTCATCTTATATATAAATAACGTAGGTTCCCTGATAGACAATAACATCAATTTGCTCAAACGACGTTATATATTTAATATCTTTCAAATGAAATTCGCTCAAATGGATAAATTAATATGGCTTTTAAACTTTATACATAAGCGGATTATAACCGAGAAAAGGACATGAGCTGTTTTTTATGTCATTTAAGTTTGAAGCTGGACCTATCGGTCTTGTGCCATTTCAATCCGTCCATTTTTATATGGATATTTCGTATTTCAATTTAAAGAATGGGATTCTGTGCTTGATGGCATGTGAAGAATGAAGTGTTTTTCGAAATAGAAAATTTAGTTAATGCATAATTACAACAATGAATCATCAAGGAGCAGTTAATCATAATTTACAAAGGATATACTACGTCAAAACAGTAGAGCGTTACATATTAATCATAATATGTAAGAGAATATATTAACAATGAGAAAGATCATATATATAAAATAAAAAATACGAATAATTTTGGTATTTCATATGTTATTATAATTCAAAAGTTTTCAAATAAAACCAAAATTTTACAAAGTTAATAAATTATAGATTAATTTAATAACTTTGTAAGGCACTATTGTTCAAATCCTGTGCATTAATTATTGAGATATAGTTGTTACAGAAATCTTGGAAAGCATGGCATAACAGCTTCATGTGTTGGGCGATATACATCAAAATGGAATTTAGCAGTAAATAGTACACAGTTAGAAATATTTAAAGAGAGAAAAAACATTAATTAAAACCTAGATGTAACCAATTGATGAAACTTTTAACTTTGGTATATATAATCTGTTTATTAAAAATATATCGCATACCAAGTCTCTCGAATTTTAAATATCAGTACATCCAAATAGAAATTCGTTTTCTTTAATGACATAAATTTGCAATTAAATAAAACAAAAAATACTATTTGGATATAGAGGTATTCAAAAGTCGGGAGGCTTTCAGACATGGCCTGATTTTACGTCACTTAAACATGTATATTTTTAATAATTTTTAAAACTTCATTATTTGATATCACAAAAATAAATTGGGCAACTCTTAGATATATGGTCATAGAAGAGAGATGGCCGGTCTAAATATTTCCAAAACTTGATCATGGATCGCAGCATAAACTTTGTTCGTTGGCAATTGTTCAACAAAATCATTCATTGCGACGTGCAGCTGTGTTTTTCGATTCTAAAAAGTAAGTGAAATTTTAATGTTTACTTAATTTAGTGGTTGAAATTTTTTGTTGAGTTAGTTATATAAATGATTTGCAGTAAGTAGGGGAGAGGGGGGGCACCTTTGAACACTGTAAATATTTTCCTTGAAATAAATTGTATTTTTGAAATATAGATGGCAAGACAATACTGCTGCTTCAATGCAACAAGAATACCAAGCTTTACTATTTTGTACGCACACTACTGTCTTTGCAAGGTCAGGGGCGTGCCTAGCGGGAGGAGGGGTGTTGGGGGTGTAACAAACCCACCCACTTATTTACAAGATTTGGTAAAATTTAGAATAGTCGGTAATTATAGTATAGTCGGTATATAGTCGGTAATCGTCAGTTTCATTTCAATTCTCTGCTGTCTGTCTTTAAAGAGGAAAAGAAAGAGCTTCTCATACAGAATGGAAGATTGTGTATGATTCTGTGTGGAAGGGAGGGGGTGTCCAGAACTAAGATAGAGAGAGGAAATCGTTTTTCTGAGAATTTGAGAGTTTGGTAAAAGGAAAGGGGGTAGGTTGCTTTCTCTATTGTGAGTTTTCCCACCTAGCATCTTTAATTGCTCCCTTCTGCTATGGACTGATTCTTAGAATTTGGTAATCTGACCTGGTAAGTAAATTTTTCATTGCAACTGAATCATTTACTAGACTATTTCTTACTATAGAATCCATAGTATAGACTAGCGTCTCGATATAGCCCTGCTCCCTACTGAGATCTTCTGCTACGCCTCTTGGCTTTAGATTTGGCTCTAGTTATGCAAAGTTGCTGTATTTAAAAGACGAAGCCACGGACACAGAAGAAGGGCGCTTTGCAAAAGTTTGTTTTTGTCGCATGGGTAATTCAGCGAAAATTTTATGCACCCATTGTGATCGCGTATTCACAGAAAAAAATTAATTTACATCAGCATATAAGAAAATTTGATCTGAATGAAAACATCGACCTCCAGAAAGGAAAACGGATTTAATGTTCAATATGTAGATATTTCTGCATTTCTATTAGAGATCTCCATAGTCATATTCAAACAGATCATCCTGATGTAAAATTATCTTTTGAAAAGTCTCCTGTATAACCCCCCCCCCACCCCCCAAAAAAATGTTTTGTTCTTCAAATTGTCACAGACACATGAATTTTGTAGACAGGTACATTTTGTTTAGTAATCATGCTTAAAGTACTCCTTTATTAAAAACTTCAAGAGATGATGGCCTAAAGCCCCCCCCTCCTCTGAGAAAAAAAAACATTTTTGATTATGTGCCTTCAAATAGTCATAGACACTTGAAATTTTGTATGCAGGTAAATCCTTAATACTACACATGCTATGACAGTTTGAAGGCTGATAACAAGTGTTACTTTTTTTGTCACCGAGTGGGGGCGACCTTCTTTAAACCCCATCTGTGGAAAAATCCAAAATCAGAGTATTTAAGCATCATCACTATTCAAGTTCTAACTGTGTCCAAAATTTCTTGTCAAAATTCCAAACTTGGAATGTGAAATTGTTGATCTTATGTCCTCAGAAATAGCTAGTTCTGAATCGGACAAAATTGGCACAGCAGCGCAAAAAATTCTGGTGAAGGCTCATTTGTATCCTAACCTTTTATTGGCCTACAAGTTAGCCTTAATTATTCCAGTAAGTGTGGAAAGTAATGAAAGAAGTTTCAGTAAGTTAAAGTTAGTAAAAAATTACTTGCGTACCACCACGTCGGAAGAGCGACTGGACGAACTGATGCTATTAACCTGTGAAGCAGACATAACTGACATGTCGGATTTAGACAGTGTAGCTGGAAAATGGGCTATTCTGAAAGATAGGTGGGTGATAATATAAAAATGTAGAGAGGGATAATGTTTAGTCTCTTATACTAATATATATCTTACTTTTAACAAGCAAGATTTGTCTTTTTTATGTATTTTAAAATGTATACACTTACATTACACAACAACATTCGATTGTATTAATAGAAACATAAATTCCGAAATACTTCAACGTTTTTAAATTGTTATTTTTGAGAACTGGTTAATGTACGGTACATCCGTACAACTTCCTTTTAAATCGTAAGCAGAATCCTAATTAATAACAGGATTCTCAACTCTACTTATATAGTAAAAAAATAAACATTTTTTTTACACATACTAAAACACACCATTTAATTTTGACTGCGGCAGCAGACTGTGGTTAGGCAGAATGCAGGTGAGCACTTAGGACTTTTAGTGATTTTTTTAATTCACAGTATTGTAGAACAGTCGATTCCGTCGCTGAAGGGGGCGACTATCACAAAGCCTTTCTCACCCCCGATCCCGTACTCGGCAAAATTCAGTTCACACCCCCCACTAAAACAGGCTTCGGCACGCCCCTGTGCAAGGTATGCATTTTTCTCTTTCTTCAGTCTAAACTGAACAAAATAAAGTTGTAAGCATTTTATTGACAATCTTGTATCCCTAAAATTTTAATTGATTGTTCAATATTTAAAAAAAGATGTTAGCTTTAGCTTATAAGCTTTGTTTTATTCAAATTCTTAAGCCTAATTGAGTAAATAGTTGTAAGGCTAAACACCATGTGATGGGTCACCATTGAACAAAAAAGACTGTTAACAATGCATTGAATTTCGAATCACTAAAAGAAGATTTTGAAATGTAAAAGTGACATCATATTATTTTATAAAACGCGCATAATTTATTTTTAAATAATTAAAACGAAATGTGAGTTTAAATTAATAATGTTTCAATATGTTATTATGATGAGAAATTTATGTAATTTCTACACATTTCCATTTCACAAGTACTAAATCATTATACTATAGAGTAAAAATTTATTATTTCTCTAAAAATATATTTTTATCTTATTATTGGATCTTTATTAATATAAAATAACAGTACCTTAAATATTAGATCATTTAAAAAGAAATTTGAAACGAAATAAATTGACGCAATGTACTATAATTGCAATAAACAAACACATATTTTCCGTTAAACATCATTTCCACCGGTTGAACATTTTCCATAAAACTTTGAGCAGACATTGGAAGTATTTGAAAAATGAGATGAGAATTAGCGCTTTTAAACTTAAGTATATAAAGCAACGTTTAAATCACCAAATATTGCATTTCAATTTCCGTAGCATTCACCTTATCGTCATCAGTGATATATAGGAAGTGTTTGTACATCAGGGGTAATCGGTTTACTCGATTATGGAACAAATTGGCGTATTTTACCGAGTAAAGTTTGGCAAATTTTCATAGCTAGATTTATTTTTCGTGTGCGTGTGGCAAAAAATTAATGGTATCCTAAATGATGATTTATTTCCTCATCTTTGATGCCAATCTTGGCTGTAGAAAAGAATACGGGATATTAGCCCACTAATTACATGAAAACTGCTGAAGAATAATTGCAATTATAACTGCAATTAGCTGCAGTAAAATCAAGTAAGTTAAATTTAAAAATTGAATTACTTAGGAAGAAAGAAAGAGAAATTTATCTAAACATTACAGAGGAGCACATAAAGAAAAAAAATAATGTAGAAATAAAACGCAGCTCATATAAAAATTAAAAGTTGTGGTGAACGAAGAAATAAGCCGTTGGTAACCATGCTTAAGCCCTTAAGCACCATTCAATATGTTTTAAAAAACCTTTACAATAAAAAATTATATATATATGGTTAAAACAAACTAATTCATTTTTCTTTTTTTGACAAAACAAACCCGCTATGCCAATTGACTGTGACCAGATTACAGAACTTTCCCCAGTTAAAGATTTAAAACATTTTAAATAAACATTCTAATCACTAAAATATCTTTAATTCGTCGCCACTATTTCTACTCCTCTGGAGATTCACATATCGATTTTAAATGCATTATTTAAAAAATGGAGCATAAAATAGAATTTTTGAGGAATTCGTAATAAAAGCTCTTCTTAAGACTTTTCAAATCAGTGTCTGAAATTTCTTTCAAATGCAAATTAATATTCCATTTCTGTAAGCCTATGTGAAAACAACTCTGTATATCCAACTTCACGTCATCAACAGCCATCAAATGACGTCATATTTCTCTGGCATATAATAAAAGTTTTGTGTAACCAACATTTCCGCCGTGAGTTCATTATGTTACTCCCCACTATAGCTAATCATATGTAAATAAATAGTTAAAACTTGGAAATCAATGAAATTCATTACATTGTGGCAAATGTTCAAGTATAGTAATACATACTGTTTAGTTAATTTAGCGCCACTGCCTAGCCATGAGTAAGCTGCTAGTAATATACAATTACTTTACAAAACCGTTTATATTATTTATCCTTCTTATAACAATAAATTGCACGAAACATTATTTTAAATAATAGCTAAAAATTATTGTTTCAAAAATCAAATATATGTTCTTTATAACTTTGTTACATAGGTGAGTGTCTTCCACAGTGAGACAGATTGTTAAAAAACACGAAAAAACTTTATTTAAAAATTAGATATAATCGACTAAAGTAATTTTAGCCACTGCATATATAATCTGCATATTGTAAGCAGCTTGCATATGATGGCTTTTGAATTTTGAGTACCATCATATCTGAATAGAAATATTCGCTTTATTTAATGACAGAAATTTGCGACTGAAGAAAAAAGAAAAATTACTATTCGTATATAGAGTTATTCTAAATTTAGGAGGCTTTCCGCTATTCTAAAATATATACTTTGAAACATCGTTTACATTATTTATCTTTCGTATAATAGTTATATATATCCCAGGATTCGAACCTGGGATATCTTGGCTGAATCTGCCATGCTCAGGTTCGAATCCTGGCCCGGACATTTTTCGTCCAGTTGGAAAATGACAACTCATATGATTTCTTTACCAATTTGAATAATTGTGTTAAAATAATTCTAATGTAATCACGTATTCACCGTTTACTGGAGTTCCATTATCTGCGATCTATTCTGTTGAGCTGATTCAGATATCAGACCAGATGCTATGATCAATAAGGTTAACTGGATGAATTAGATTCAGATTCCCCCAGGTTCGACCAGGTTTCTCCAGATATTACCGGGATGGCTCAGTTGGTACAGCATGGCAGCTTCATCCAAGATATCCCATGTTCGAATCCTGGCCCGGATATTTTTCGTCCAGTTGGAAAATTACAACTCATACAAGTTTACTGTTCTCTCAAACATAATGTACAGTCCTGGATAAAAAGTAATCACCTCCTGTTAACTCTGACAAAAATCATCGGATAAAAATGTGACTGGTACCAATGGACTCATAATAATGTCTACTAATCAGATACTTAAATTTTGCTTAGCATGTCATCTACATATAAAAACGCATGCCAAAATCAAAAAAATTCAATAAAAACACGCAATTTTGACATCACATTAGGCTTTTTCGGTAAACATTTCCTTCAGATACGAAGTCATTCGGTCAAGTAGTTTAGGAATTATGCAGATGTAAAATTTGGAACTCCTAATGTTATATTCATTATTAATAATTGCAAAAATAATTGCAATGAGGGTAGTCATTAAAACATACCTCGAACAGTACTTGGCTGCATTAGCACCAATTTTGTATTCGCATATGTAAAGCTTCTAGAAATCGATTTGTGCTAAAACCTTTATAACTTGCAATTCATATTTTTTTTCGAAAATTAATTTCGAAAACACGTATAACGTAAAATTATTTTTCAATACAAATATGAATTGTAAACTAATATTTTTAATAGAAATCGATTTCTAGTGTTTTAAATATGAGAACTGGAAATTACAGTTCATTCCGTCAAGCCGTTTTTGTTTTATTCTTTAAAAAAAAAAAAAAAAAAAAAAAAAAAAAAAAAAAAAACCCTCATTGCAATCTGTTTTGAGACGAATAATACTGAATTGAACATTACAAATTCCAAATTTTAAACTTGAATAATTTCTAAACTACTTGATCGGGCGATTTCTCGTTTGGTATCTGAAGGAGAAATTTACCGAAGAAACCAAATAGGATGTCAAAGGTTGGTGTTTGTATTAATTTAAAAGTTTGGTACAATTTCTATACGTAGAGGACTCATGAGAAAACAATTATGTATAGCATTAATTAGTAGACATTATTACAAATCGATTGGTACCAATTACATTTTTATATGATTTTTTGCAGCAGAGTTAGTAGGGGTGTTTATTTTCCTCCTGGACCTATATGTAACTTGCATTCATTATTACAATGGATACATTCAGAGAATCTTGTTTCTCTTGCCATGTAGATTGACGACACTTCTTATTGATAAAGTATTCCTTCACATCAAGAAAAAAAATGCAGCATCTTTTCTATAAGAATCTCTAAAAAATACAGTTGTATAAAAATGCATCTTTTCTATCTGCCAGCATTAATACTATTTCTACCGGTGTCAGGTGACAACACCTTCTATAGTTTTGGTTTATGTTAATTTTATTTGCAATTTTTAAAGCTAATAAGCATAAAAATATGTATTTAATGTACAAAAAATGATTTGTGATTGTTTTAATCTAAAAATTACAAATAAAATAACAATAAGTCGAAGTTTTATAAAAGGTGTCATTTAACACTGGTAGATGCAGTATTAAAATGTCTGTCGTTATAGCCAATTTTTCAATCTTTAATATTCTGAACAAGTGAAGAACATGTGACAAAATTTTTTAAAGAATTTGGTATGTAAGTAACATTACATAAAGTACTACACAAGAAAGTCTTTAAAATTTTAATTTATATCTAATAAATCATGATTTATTGAAGAAAACAAACATGTTCTTTATGTAAATCCCTCGTTTCAGCAAACTAACTGGAATCTGAATGTTTGTATATAATAGATATATAAAAATATTTTTTTTATATTTAAGCCATTATCCTTTTCGATAAAAAAACGAATTTATATCTATATCTATTTCTATGTATCTGTCTATCTATCTATATATGTATCGTAGTTTCCAAGTCTCCTGAACTCTGAACAGCCTTTATTTCGAATAAAAATATTCATTTTAGTTAATCGCAGAATACATGTTACAGGGTGTGTCACAAAGGACCCTAACTTTAAAAATCAATAACCCGGAAACGGTGATAGATAGAAACATGAAACCAGTGGTATGTTTATTAAAAGAATCATAAGAATCTTATACGTAAATCTCAAAATTTAGTTAAAAATAGCACCGATAGATGGCGCTGAGAGCGTTAAGAATCCTTCTGAAGAGAGTTCAGAAGCATAGAAAGACTAGTCGTCGAAGATTTCGTCATTGAAATCTGGCCGCTATTAGCGTATAGTGAAAATAATTCCGAAAGTGGTGTATAACGTGGAGGAACGTGTGTTTATTGTGTTGGAATACCACCGATTAAATTAGAGTCTCTACTGCCATAAGGAGAAGTTTTCAAACGGGATTTCAAGTCGCAAAAAGCCCAGCAAAAAAATTCAACAGACAGGCAACGTGGCCGATGCGAATTATTTTCACTATACGAAAATAGCGGTCAGATTTCAATGGCGAAATCTTTAACGGCTAGTCTTTGTATGCTTCTGAACTCTCTTTAGAAGGATTTTTAACACTCTCAGCGCCATCTATCGGTGCTATTTTTAACTAAATTTTGAGATTTACGTATAAGATTCTTACGATTTTTTTAATAAACATACCACTGGTTTCGTGTTTCTATCTATCACCGTTTTCGGGTTATTGATTTTTAAAGTTAGGGGTCCTTTGTGAAACACCCTGTATTAAATAAAGCTAATATTTATATTTGGAAAACTGGTGTCCAAAATCCGATAGACATGGCAGCCAAGTGATATATATATATATATATATATATGTGTATACATATGTACAGGGTCGGCGTTTAGTTTTATAGTAACGTGTGTACGAAAAATTGTATAGTGTTTTTTTAAAACATATGTCCCATATTGCGTGTGAATTATAAATAATTGTAATATTTCGTACACATATAATACTCAGCTATTTCTCAGCCGATTATGATATAAGTTACGGTTCATTACAGTACTTTAAATATATCAATCTTAAATCTTGTTTGATAAAGAATTAAAAAAAAAGCAATAATGTCCTATTTATTGCCTCGTTTATAAAACTTTATTTCAGGACAAAAAATCGCCACTTTCGTGTTTCGAAATTTATATACATAACACACACACACACACACACATATATATATATATATATATATATATATATATATACATGGTGTCCCTTCTTATCGCTGACAAATAGCTAATTCCTAAACCTCAAATATCACTATATTCAGATGTATACATGCAGTTAAAATAATGTTTGATACGTTCTTCGCCATAATAGTAATAGCCATTTACTTCAAAATAGTTATTCTTTAAAGAGTTACAAAATTAACATTTTCACACAGTTCTGTATACTATACGTTGTGTGCAGAAAAACGTATTCCATGCTCTAACAAGTAAAATAAAATATAATTTCCAGTCTTTCCAAAAAGAATTGCCAATTTATTTTACTTTAAATTGTTATTATTATTATTATTATTATTATTATTATTATTATTATTATTATTATATTAATTATAATAATGATAATAATTATTATTACGTATTATATTGCTTTACTTGATAGAACATTGCGAATATTTTTATAAATACAAATTTTAGAAGTGACATGAATGCGTATGTTAATTGTTAATAACAAGGGGCAAATAAATGGCAAGACGAACATTTATTTCCTTATTAAATAAATGTTGCTTTCATCAGATTTTCAAAATTCCTCCAATGCAACATGGCCGCAAAAATAAGTAATTTTCAAAATTATTTAACTCAAACACATTTCAGTAGAAAACCAGTTGATTCATTTTAGATTCTTAACTTCGTTATAAATTCAGTAGGTGAGTGTTGTATTTTTTACGCACAACAGTTAGAAATGCAAAATATTTCGTAATAGTACTAAGAGAAAAGTTAGACAAAACAAAAATTACATATACGCCGTAAAAATAAAATTTTGATTTCAGCGCCATATGTCCGACTAAGTGTATGAGATATCATGTTTCTCCTAGACTGCACATCCATTAAAATTTGTAGTATATGAATCTAGATTAGATTATTGATAATTAAATTGCAGTTTACTAATTTTAGAGGCTAGTAATTTTAGATCCACTTATGTTAATCTAAAATTAAAAAATGATTATTTTGCCTCCTCAAATATCACTATAATAAAATGGTTTTCTGTGATCTACGGTATTATTATATGTGTGTAAACACAATTACTGCATTTTTATAGCAATATTCCAGCTACAGGTCTAAAGAGTTTAAATCCATGATATGATTCAGGCTTTTAGCTCAAATAATAATGAAGTAAGCTTGTTCATTAGACAGCGGAAAAATTAATAAGAACAATCTAAGGTTAAAACTGTATCGTAACTGATTTAAAGTGCTTTTGGGTTTTAATAATATAATTATATTTTACAATTTCAAAGATAGTGGGCCTTAAGCTATATTATACATACACATATTCACTTATTATCTTCATGTTTAATGGTAAAGCAACTTCTGGAATTATCTTTTACCACTCAGCATATAATGCTGACGGCTAAAGAGCACTTTACTTCGGGTTACAGAGACGTAAATTTTAAAAATTTAATGCATTAATTATGATTTTGAAAGTAGAAGAAAGCATGTAATTTAATGCTATCCAATTTAAAATAATTTAAACGAAGCATTTCATCAAATTACCTTAGAAGATAAATGCTCTTATAAAATAAATTTCAAGACAAATGAAAGACAAGAATGCTTACATATAATTGGTTATTTTTTATTATATAACTCATTTATGCAATGACTATTAAACTTTTCAACTATGTTTTCAAAATACAGGGTGGTTATAAAATAAGTATCCCTATTTGGAGCTGTCTGTAGCTTGAAGGAATAACCCGAATGAAACCAAAATCGGTACACATACTATTCGAGAAGGGGGAAGAAGAATGGAACAATAAAAAAATAGTTACAATAATCGGCAACAGATGGCGCTACAGATCCTGTCGGTGAAAACGCCGTTGTAATCATTAGTAAAATCAAAACGCGGTCATTTCTACCATTAACGTTGTACGACATGGCTCTCAGTTTACCAGATCGCGCTTTAATTTTAAAACTATTCTACGTTAACAGCTCAAACAGTGCAGCTGCTTTGCGTGAATTTAGGCGTGTGAAAGGAATGCGTAAAGGAAAAGGTCCTTTGACACCGTGTGCAGTGAGAAGAATGGTAAGAAGAAATTGCCACTGCAATTGTGGAGTCATCAGGGAATCCGGCAGCCGGTTCTAGTGCACGTGGAGTTGCCCGAAATTTGGATATTCCATATGCTACTGTTCAAAAAGTCTTAAGAAAGGTAATCCAAATTTATCCGTATAAAATTAGTTGTCATCAACAATTGTTACCAGGTGACGCGCAGCAGAGACTGGATTTTGCTTTAACGTTTTTAGCACGAATGGAGATGGATGATGCCTTCCCATGGAAGATTTTATGGGGAGATGAAACCCATTTTCATATGAATGGGACAGTAAATAAGCAGAACTGCAGAATATGGGCTTCGGAGCCACGTACTGTTATTCACGAAATACCCCTCCACTCTCCAAAAATCTCTGTGTGGTGTGGCTTTACTGCAAGTTTCATTCTTGGTCCTTATTTTTTTAGGAGTGACGGCCAACAGGCTCGGTAACGTATTCGGTTACTGCACAAAGATACTACGCGCCTTCGCATGTTACAAACTTTCGTAGTTCCTCAACTGCAGAAAAGACAGTGCCTGTCTGAAACAATTTTTTATGCAAGATGGAGCCCCATCCCATATTGGGCGAACGGTACAACAGTTCACAGATGATAGAGTAATAAGCCGGTATTTTCGTATGACGTGGCCTTCTCGATCCCCTGATCTTAAGCCATGGGATTTTTGGCTTTGGGGGTAATTAAAATCTGTTGTGTACCGTAGAGGTGTCGCAAACCTCAATGACTTAAAAGATCGCATATCACAACATGTGCGAAACATCACTCCTGATGCGTTACATTCCGCAATTGAGCACGTCGTCCACCGTCTGGATTGTGTCTTGCAGCACAATGGTCATGTGGAACCTGAACTTGATCGGCACCGCCATGCGAAATCTTAACCCCATTCACAAGTGACATTTTCCAATGAGTTAGGTATGCCATCTGGTTTTGTGCCTTAATTCTTTGTTCTTGTATTGCACATTACATTTCACACAGAAAAGCGCCATCTGTCGGCGATTATTGCAATTATTTTGTATTGTTCCATTCTTCTTCCCCCTTCTCAAATAGTATGTGTACAAATTTTGGTTTCATTTGGGTTATTCCTGCAAGCTACAGACAGCTCCAAATAGGGATACTTATTTTATAACCACCCGGTATATCACTATTTTCTTCATTTTGAATCCCTAATTTGTGTTTGCCACATATTTCATGAATACAATTTTCTAAAAAAAAAAACACTCTTTAATACTGTAATATAACGCAGTTTTCGTAATACTTATCTTAAAAAAAAAAAAAAAAAAACAATTTAAAGGGAAGACAACAGTTGCGAAATCACAGGTAAAACAATACGCTTTAATGAACTTTTTTCACAGGAACTTCTAAAGTGATTTAAATATTATTTTTAAAAGCTTCGGCAGTTGCAAAACTATAAATTGATTGTTCAGCGAAAAAAAAAATTAATAGTTAGGTGATTTCGAAAACAACAACAACAAAAATTCCATTAAAACAGCTTACATTTGCGCACATTTTCTCAAGACCTACTGAAGCTATTTCAATATTTTTTAAGAGTTTTGGTGTGAAAAAAATACAATGTGTTACATTTAAAAAGATACCTTGATTTCTTTTGTTTGCAAAATTACATAATCGTTTCATTTTTATTTTTTATTTTTTTCAACAAAATTTAATCAAACATTCAAAATCCTACAAAAATCAATTCAACATTTAATTAACTTTAGCATACAGGCAAAAGAAATGAGACTTCCTGTTTAAAATTTTTACCCCCCCCCCCCCCCCAAAAAAAAAAAAAAATGACTCACGTCTTTGCTCTTTCCTATGATTAGGTAAACTATCTACATCCCAAAAAAGAGCAACGGTAATTATTCACTAAAAATTTAAGCCTAGAGGTCATTTGAAAGACGTGTCACCTGGAGTGACAATGGGCGTTTGTGGGTTAAACTGGTGTTTGAATATAAAAAACTATGTTTTAGGGCTTCTAATAAAATTATTTTTGCATGTAAGACATCATTCCATACTTAATCGAGGACACTCCATACCTTTGTAATTGACATTTTCACCGTATCTGCTTCCTTTTTCGAGGTAGAAATGCTAACTCTGCAGTTTTCTGCTAAAAGACGATTTGGCGTACCTCAGCGTGAAGCGTATAGCCGTTTTGCTATATTAACACCACGTGCATGATTATAGCTAACTAGTTTCATTAGTTATTTAAGGAAAAACGACATTAAGGTATTGTTATTGTATTTATAATTATAATATATTTATTTATAATTTCAATTTGTTCATTTTTAATTCTAAAATTCATGCTTTGGAAAGCGCTTTTAAATACGGTTTTAAAATACGCAAAATTATGCAAACATGTATTTCGATTTACAAATGTAAATTTTCCTCATCCACCATATTTTTGTTTCTTTAGTGCAAGGAATTTTAATGCGAAATGAAATAAAATGAGATGTTTACAGGAACAAAAAATTTTAATCAAATGAAAGAAGCAACAACATTTAAAATTCCATGATTTTTGTTATTTTTTTGAATCACATATGTCTACAAAGATTGATTATATGTACAAAGATAATTGAAAAAAAACTAATGATTTTCTTTTTTTTTCAAAAATATATTTACATCTGCATATTAGTTTTTCATATTTCAAGAAAGCAAACAATATTATAAGATATAATGTATTATCATCATAAAATAGCAATATGCTTCCATAGTATCATTGAGCGAAGATCAATCTAACTTCGTCCATTTCTTGAAAGAAAATCTTCAATCTAAAACTCCTTCTTACTTTTATTCTTTTGAAATGTAAAATGTATGTCATGTTCCTGTTTGATTTATATGCATGTGACCATAAGTCTTTTTTTTTATAGTATAAAACTTAAAAAATATTATTGCTATTCTTGAACCAAAAAAGCAATAAAATATCTTTTAAAAATTATTTTACTCCGTTTTTGATGAATCAGTAATTATCGGCAAACGACAATTGCCGATTGAATTGTTACCAATTTTCAGATTTTATTCCATTAAATACCATATCTATCTGAATATATGTAGTCTATCATTATTTTAAAAGTCTTTGACATTTACTGATACGTTACTTAACATAAATGCCTGTTATCGTTTTGGAATGATGTAAAATGTCAAATATCCAAATTAACTGTGATTAATTAAAAATTTGACTTAATATATATTAATTACTCACATTAGTCAAACAAGTATTGAGCTCTAATTATTCCCTTGAGATGTAAGAACGAACTCGGATACTGCTTACATTACAATCTCTTTGACGAAGATTTTAACACGTTTATGAGCAATTATCTTCATTTAATCAAGTTGGTATCTACGATATTCTGCATAAAAGATTTCCTTACACAAAAATAGGATACAAGTAAAAGAGAAACATTTTTATTCAATGTTTTTGGTATTTTCTAACAACTGATTTTTTATTTGAATAGTTGTAAGTACATTTTTATTTGTACGTGAATACAAAATCTTGAAGGTTGGTTGGTTATATAGGGTCTAATGGCACAAGGTCCCATTGGGGCTGCGCCAATCAAGAAATGTATTAAAAAATCCACAAAATGTAATTCTAACGAAATTAAAATAGAAACAAAGCATAATGAGAGAATTATCTGGATGGGGTTACCCATCCAGATATAGTCATACAGTGTATAAAACAAATAGCGCTAAAAAAAAGATTAGAATAAGAAAGCCAAATTAAAATTAAAAAATGATTTAAAACTTTATCATAAAAACAAGATGAATGAAAAAACAACAGTTAAATGAAAAGAGTGATGCGATGATAAATGTATAATTAAAATAATTCAATGAAAATATAACACAACGTCTGGAAGAAATAAACAATTTTTTCACAATTAAAATGTATACAATCTTTAAACTAACAGTTAATAAAATGTCCAAAGTTTCTAGCAGAAAAATAGTTAACTTAAACAATAGATTACCAAAAGAAACAGTTAAAATCCCGTAGGTTCGAATACCTCAAAAAACAGTATTATCATCATCATTTGGGACAGAGCTGTAAGACTCTGAATCCATATCTTCCACTGTATAGTGCAGCAGCTGTTTGGAATCCTTTGTAGTAAGAAGCTGTGTATCAAGACAAATCTTCTTGTTTTTTCCTTTCACAGTTTTTCACTGTGAAGAGGCTTGGGTTGAGGTTTTCTTTCTCTCTTTCTGTGCACATGATTTGTATTTTGATTTTTGAGTAGGGGAAACAGGTTTTTCCAAATTGTTTGCAGATGAAACAAAAGTTTGACCTAACTCATGTTTAATTAACTGTTTAGATTGACTATTATAATATTCTATTTTCACAGGTTCTGATGATGGTGGTAAAAGTTTTAGTGCAGGCATAGGTCTTATTCTAGCGGAAACATACATACTATGGGTTTTTTCTTTATAGTGCTGGTTTGTGTAATAGAAGAATCATTTAGTGGTACAGATAATTCAGTTTGGGTGCTTATATGTCTTATGGATTTTGATTGTCGCTTGAGTATACTAGAATAAGACACTTCTACAGTTGGTGTTGTAGATTCAACAAGTTTTCGAGCTTCAGGATAAGAAAGTTTTTGAGTGATTTTGACCGCAAGAATTTCTTTCTGACTTATCCAGTGAGGGCAAGAGCGGAAGTATGCAGTATGGTCACCCTTACAGTTTGTACAGCGTTCAGACTTTTCGCATGACTTACAATCGTGGCCGACTTCGGAACAATGTGTGCAGGTAACAGAACCACGACAGGTACTAGTAGTATGACCATAACGCTCATATTTAAAACAGCGGATCGGATTAGGGATATAAGGTCGGACAGGACAGCTCAGGTAGGCAGCTTTAATTCTTGTTGGCAAAGTAGGGCTATTGAAAGTCAGAATGACGTGATTTGTAGGAAGCACTTGCCCAATCCGACGGATAGTAATACGGCGTGCATCTATGACATTTTCATTTTTTAAATTCGATAGAAGTTCTTCTTTTGTAGAGAATAAAAGCTCTGGTTCGGATATTACACCACTGCTTGTATTTAAACTTAGATGGGCCTGAATAGAAACAGAAAAATAACCTATTGTTGTGCAATTTGAGAGAAATCTTGACTGTTTGTCTGAAGAAACCTCAACAAGTAAATCCCCAGACTATAGTTTTTGAGTGAATAACAGTCTCCGAAAAGAGATTTAAATGTTTTCGCGATAAGAAATGGTGAAGTTCTTTTAAAAGAACTATCAGAAAGACTGTCAGTACGTTTACCAACAAAAAAGCGAGTGAATGAAGTCATCTGTACCGTTTGTTGCTCTTCTCATGGGAGAGAAATAGTAGAAAGGGAATTACTTCCATCCATATTAAAGAGAAAAACAATTCAGACCCCAGACGCACCACCCACTACCAAGCCCAACGAGGTAATGCAAATTCGTGCACCAGTGATAACCAGGGCCCATACGTTCACAAGACACACATATTTCAGTCTCCACCCTTAACGAAATAACTAGTATGTGCCCGCTCACTTGATCCCCAGCCAGTGAAAAGTCAGCTGACCAGCCGATTGAAGCATGCGGGACCAATATGCACCTCCCGTCTACCTGAAGTAGAGGCCAAATCAGTGTGTTGGTTTCCCTCAACTGCCAGGATCCCCCTTTCCAGGGATACGGGTCGCCACGCACGACAGACACGTGGGTGGTTTACAATTCCCCATAATTCGATATAAACAGGATGATATCGACTTATGCAGAATCACCCTCACCTCAGAAGAGGAAACCACAATGGGAGTGAAACAAAGAAGAAAGATTAGACAAGAGAATGGAGGGGAAAAAAGAGAAGAGAAAGATCACTCAGGTGCCTGGGGTTGCAAAGCCCGTGAATACCTAAAGAAGGTATCTCCCTGGAGGACAAAATCTTGAAGGACGGTTCAAAATTTCTGGAAGACATATCAAAATTAGACACATTTTAAAAACTTATTCCATTTATTCTAAACACTGCAAAAGTGTAGTTTTAATTATTAATTAAATATTTGTGTCTATCTTACTAATGCAAATTGTCCCAGATGCAGTTAATTTACGAAATGCAAATAGTTAATTAATACAGTTAAAGAAATAAAACCTTATATTTTGATAGTGTTAGATAAATCTGATAAGATATTACATAGACAGAAGGTTCCATAAAAACTAAATAGTTAAAAAATATTTTGCAGTTTGATAACAAGAAAAAAAACAATTTTAATATATAAGCTCAGTTTTAATTTAAGAAGCAAACCCGAATTTTTTATATTTCAGTGTCTGTGTTAAAAATGCTATCGTTTTATAGAAAATGACACACACCAGCAGCTGGTGTGTATCATACCAAAATACCAGTGTGGCTGGTTCTATACCAAATTTCAAGAATGAAACATGTGTTTCCTTTGATTTGAAAATCTTGCTCTGTTTTCCCGGCAAGACTTTATATTTCGGTATACTGATGCTACTCTTTTGCAACCGAAGCATTTATCCTTTTGAAATATTTTTTTGCCATCTCCAACAGACCTCATCGAATATATAATCTTACATAACGCTCTTTCTTTCACACAAATGTCTTCGTGGTTTTTTTTATTGTACTGGATTTGTATGTTTTTCTGAGCTGATGTTTGGGGGGTTTTCACGTCATTGCATTGCCACATTGTGTCCTTTTGAGTGTGTAGGTTGATGGATATCTCGATTTTTTTAAATTTCCTACAGTTAAAGTTTGAAATGTGATCTCCAGTTTTTTACACTAGATCATTCTATTATATGTTTTCTTGCGTGTGGGCAGCCATATCTCTTACTACTGTGTGTGTGGAACAGATTATGTTTCAAGAGTTTATTTCTGTTTTCACTGCATTTCTCTGTAGTTAGCTGCCCCTTTGAGTATGGTGTCTGCTGTGTCTCTGGGTGCTATGTGTTTGCAACAGATAAGGATTTAATCCTTAACGACGAAGAAAAATTTTTCCTCCTTGCTTTTTGAAAGATAATAGTTATTTATATCATTCGATGGCCTATGTGGAGTTATTTGTCCGAGGAAGAGTATTCTGTCTCAGCGATAGATATGCAAGATTGGCATGTCAGCAAGGAAACGATAACTTTTAAATCACGATTATGTCCAATAATTGTTAATTAATATCATAGGTTTTCGGGATTAATTTTAATAATCCTTGTCTTTTTGACAGATATCTCATCCCACTGGATAATAGACACTGGAGTGATCTGGAAGACCACTGGTTATCTCAAGTTGTGATGAAATTGAAGACATTTTATATCTCCCAGTGGAGTAAAATAATGGTCGTGTAGAAGTTCTTAATTATTGTAGTTTTTCATTTATATTCGCTTCTTAAAAGATAAAAAAGTTCACATTTACTATGAATCGACGTGTTATACTCTAATTCTAAAGTACGCTACATCCACTCTGAAGAAAATGTTTTAATAAGTTATTTCTGCGTCAACGTTATTTCAACCCTAGAACTACAGGAAATTTTACTCAACCTTAATAAAAACATTTCACACCAAAATTTTTATTTAAAAATAATTAACTTATTTAACTTAATTAACTTATTACTCTCTGTGGTTTATATTTAACTTATTTTATGAAACAAATTCATGTTCGAATAGTCATTGTGAATGTACGTCTCGGGTCCATTGGACCCGTCTGGTAAGCGGAGGATTAAAACAATCCACAGGCACGGGAAAATTGCTAATTTACTTCCCTGATGACATTTTGAACAAGAATTGTGGTTAAACGCCTATTAACAATTATCACCAAAAATTGTTCATGGTTTGTAAAAAAGTTCATAGCACTAGAATAAATGTTTCTTTTGCTGGACAACTTAACAATCGTGGACAACTAACAATTGTTATAAAGGATGAATTCTATAATCTATTGCCTTTATGTCATTTGTTTAGTAATGCGATGATAATAGACTGAATAAGAAAAGAACGAATATGAATATACAACACTCATAAATAAAATTGTACAATTGATTTGTTTAACTTATATTAATAAAACATAACATAACAATAGGCTAAAAAAAAAAAATTCATGTCAATAACACATAGGTATTTTGGTGATTTGTGGCTTGTAAAATATACTGATTAAAATGTATTCAAGGAATAGCAGTTCGACTTGAAGAATTTTTATAAATGTATTTACAAATAATGGCCTCGGGAATTTTATAATCCAAATCTAAAAAATATGCTGAATTTTGGAAATTTATTAACGTTTGGCTATATTATCAATAACAGTAATTTTATTCCAGAAAGCTGAGTGCAGTAAAATTGGCTTGATCGAGAGAATTTTAGACGAAACCAGACACACAGTAACGCGAAGCCTGTCGTAATCATTTCTAAAAAAATTAACAATAAACACATTTACTTTTAGACCGCATGTGATTTGATGTGATTTGATATTTAACTACAGCTTACATTGGCAAAAGTGTTCATATGTGCCGTCAGATTCTAACTAGCATAAAGGAAGTTTTATAAAATTACATTTATTTTTCCAATATTTCAAAGATATTTTGCTGTTAAATATTTTTCAAATTTAACCCAAAATGTATTTCATATATTATTTTCATGTAATATATAATTTGTGAGTTTTTAATTTATACAAGTAAACATTTATTTATGTGACATAATTTTTCTATTTAAAACATTCATTTTTATCGATTATGGTTCCTGTTCATTTGACCTTTTCTCTATTTCTACTGTAAATTATATTTTTAGTGATTTATGTTAGGACGAAGAATAAAATATTAAATTCTTTTTTTATAATTGGATTCTGTATTTAGAAAAAGACAGGTCTCTTTTATTTGATTTTCAATGGGATTCCGAAAATGATAGAGCGTGCTTAAAAGTCCTTCTTTGGAGATTAGCCTTTATTTATTTCTTTATATAATGAGAAATCACATGAATCATTACATACCGCATTCCAAAATCATTATATATATTTAAAACGTAAGAAGCACTTAAATGTATTGTAAAGATGACTTTTCAATCAGGCAGAATTACCGTATCAGCTTAAGAGCTCTCATATTTCCTTGAAAGAAAACACTTCATCTTTTAAAAATATATTTTTCTATTGATGTATTTTCTGTTTATTGAACAAAATCTTTTTTTTAATGTAAAATTGCATGTTATATTGATTTTATATCTTTTGATGATTGCGTTAAAAATATTTACTATAAAAAAATTACCAACGTTAATAAGAAAAGAACATGCAATTTTAAACATGTTATATAATAGGTGACATTTAAAATTCTGCACAAAAATATGAAGCACAGTGCCAACAGGAAATGGCACATTGAACAACACTAAACTTGGCTGTTGTTTTAATACACATAAACAATTGATTCGAAAAATATATTAAAACTCCCATATTGTCGTTTGACAGATGCAGCTCACCATTTTGTTCCCACTCATACAAAAGCTCTTTGCATCTATATCCATTTTTCACAAATATTTCTATATCCTTCTTTTATGTTGCTATTCAGCTATCATTTTTCACTCAATGTTTAACCCTAGAACTACCGGAAATTTTACTGAACCTCTATAAAAACATTTCGCACCAGAATTTGTATTTAAAACTTCTTAACTTATTTATTTACTTTAGTTCTGTTTGGTTTGTCATTTTGAAAATACCTGTCGGGTCCATTGCACCCGTCTGTTGTTTTTGATTGGTTATTTTAGAAATCCGAAACCAGATTTTATATATCGCAGAAAATCGAAATTGCAAACTTGAGTCCAGCGCGCGAATTTTTTTTGAATGGTTAATATTCTATTTTTTTTTCAAAAACAAATACAGATGTCAAAACGGGAATAAATGTAGATATTGTCTGGTATTTTTAGTTTTTCGTACCTTACTCTCAACCGCCGGCCGATGCGAATTTTTAAAAATCACCGAAATCACGAAACGGCATTCAGAAAATATACTTTTTCGAAGGGTTAAATTTCATATTTTTTTAATACCAAAGATGGCTTTGAAAAGGGCAAAGTCAGCTCTTTAATTTGATGACCTTCATTTTTTCATATCTTTTGTAGTCAGAAGGATTCATTTTTGAAAGGGTTAAACATGCTTTTTTTTTCAAATCAACCAGATCGTTTGAGACGTAAAAGTACATTCTTTGAGAATATGTAGACGGTTTTTCCGTAATTTCAGCCGTTTGCCCACGGCGAATTTAGAAAAACATAACAAAGAAACGGAATGACTCGTGCTTTGTTTTTTATATTCAATGAGGAACGGATAAAGGGCTTCTGAGCATGCACGCGCGGATTTCGGAAGAGTGTTTTTTTTTATTTATGATCTTTGATCAGTTTTTAATTAATAAGTACTCTAATTTTCCAAATATTAAAATTCTGAGGCTCAGGTGCACCAGGAGAGGGTTTGGACTTCCTAAATCTAAATTTTCAGGCTTCTAGGTGGGCTAGATTTTCCTGGCCATCGTCAAAAGTCACACAGAGCAAAACTTTATTTTATTAATATAGATATGGATAAAATGTTTACACAAAGATATAAGATTTGAGTTACTTATTATAAATAAAAATATTGGAAATCCACTTACCTTATTGCATTGCAATTCAAACAAACGCGAAAAATTTAGCAGTTCAAACATTGGTGCGAATCAGCATTAAATTTAGCGAGTCTTTTTTCGAATAGTAATCTGAAATTTATTTAGTCACAGAATTTTGCGATTAAATAAGGATAATATTTTTATTTGGAAAAAGTGGGGCTAAAAATTCATACGATTTCGCATGTGTCATTCTGTCTTCTATACTGTTTCAATATCATGGAACCCACCCGTTTTATGAATACCAGTATTTCTGAAGAATATTTATAGTGGTAGTTTTCTACACCATCTGAAATAGAAATAATCTTTGGAGTAGGTGTCTACAAAATCTGTAAAAAAAATCTAAAAAGAAGAAAATTATTTGAAAAATTTGTTAGTTAAAAAACGGTCTAAATGGCAGCCTTGCATTGCTTGTATAACAAACTGATTTTATTTTAAGCAATCATTGTAGATTCAGGAAAATAAAATTACATTCGGGAAAGAAGGAATTGAATAATGGTCTCTAAGATGTTTTTTTCACAATGTAACTTATCTGATATGAATGTATTTCACTTGCATTAGTTTAACACGTTTTTTTTTTACTTTGTTTCATCTTTCCATTTTTTATACATGATGTAATCGCAGATTATCACACAAACGTTTTCCGAAAAGCACAATTACAACAGCTCTTGATGTCAACATAGCCAACAGAGGAAAATTATTTATCAAGAGAGAAGATAGCTTTGAGTGCAATCTTTTGCAACCTTGTGCTAGAAACTTTTTGATACATCCTTGTATTTCGCGGACATTTTTATATGTATATTTATTTATTTATTTGCTAATATATTAATGTCTTCAAAAGTTAACGTAAATAATAGCTCAAAGAGATCTTACATACATTTAAAAACTATTGAAACACTTAAAGTAAAGCAAATTAATATTAAATATTAATTTTTATGGCGTTTAAACGCCACAGGTAAATTTGCTGAGTATTTGAATTCGTTATCCAGAATTATAGGTAATAATTATGCAGCTTATTTATTGTGATATAAAATTTTAATACTGCGGATTGTAATGATAAAATAAGTAAATGTAATAAAGATCTCAGGCAGTTCTTTCATGAATATTACATTTCTAAATTATGTCTGCAGTTCCAGTTTCACTATATTAAGAAGTTTTAGAAAAATGTGTGTCTAAACTTTTCCAGTTATATTGTTTAAAGCTAATACGAATAAAACATATCACTTAAAACGTTTATCAGGAATGTTTTTGATATATTAATCTTAGACTCAGCTGTAGATATTTTATAAACATGCATCCAAAACATTTTTTATTATCACTATCATTATATAATTCAAAATTAGTTAAACCATCATCTTTATGAGAAGAAATAGTACTAATTAAACATTTGCAATTGCAATATTTTCATCAAATACTTGTATGTACTTGTCAAAACTTAACGCCATATCTACTGATTTTTTTAAATCTTCATTTGCTGCTCTGTAAGATAGATCCACGACAAAATACTTATAAAACTACCACTGATTTTAGTAACAATTTCTAAACTGATTTCGATCATATTTATTATAAATACAGTACGAAACAACGCGAAATAGTCCACCTTCCTTGATAAGTATAATTCTACCTTCCATTAATAATAATAACAACAACAAACGTCAGAGCGGAATATATTCCTAAACGAAGTCTCGATTAAGAAGATAAACAGGCTTCTGTGCGTGGGTTTAAAGAAGAATCCGGATATATTGCGTATGTGCTTAAGAGCATGCACTCAAAGCCTGTTTGGAACATATAATTACGCTTTCTCGGAGACCCATTTTTAACTGTAAATTACTGCCAATTAATGGTAATTATGGTTACTAAAACTAAATTTAGAACACCTGTAGTTTAAAATCATCCATTTACGATTAAAATGAAGGAAATGTATGCAGTAGTTTCCTTTCGCATACATTCGAAAGAATTGGCCTTTTGTTTGAAATAAACAGACTTAACTTTTTATTTCCATGGTTTTTTTACTTTATTCTACTACTAGCGGATTTACCGGCCTTGCCCGGGCCCGTGTAACAGACTTAAAACTCTTAAAAAAACGAAACTTTGGTCGGGGTCTCCGATGCCTTCGGCACCGGCGTATATCGTTTGGTTAAGCTAGGAACTTAATTAGAAATTTATCTTAGACTGTTTATCGGAAATAGTCGTACCCGCTACTCATAAATTTGTTTTAAAGTTATAGAGGTTGATTATTAAGTTAAATATGATGTTTGGAATGAGTTTCGCTGCAATCGGAAAATTAGTTGCTGAGATATGGAAACAGGGCACAGTTAGAGAAAAAGCCTTGAGGAAGGGACCGGTGGAGAGCGGATGTTAAAGTGCCTTTCAGCAAATGATAAATTAGGAGAACCACTATGCATCTTTACAGATTGATTCATTTGACTATGCTAGGAACTTACTTTGAATTTTGACTTAAATTATTATTCGGAAATACTAGTAACTGCTTTCTAGAAATACACCCTGAAGCTATGAATGCTGATTTGTATGATAATTTAGCAAAATGGAACTGTTTTGAAGACGTTCGGAACATTATTAGCTGAGTTATGGAAATAAAGCACAGTTAGAGAAAAAAACATTAATGAGGGACCACGAGGATGCGCGCGGACAAATGCTCAACAACAAATCACTAACTTATGCATCAACTGAATACGGGCTGTGTACTTTTATTAGGAACATCAATTTAATTTTTACGAAAACTGTTGTTCTAAAATAGCGGTATTCTCTCTATAAAACAGCAATTAAAAGCTACGGATGAAGCTAAACATGCTAAATTTGTTAAATGTAATTATTTCTGTTGAAATTAGAGCAGTAGTTTTGGATTTATTAATAAAGTTGGTAAAGTAAGGGAAAAGACGCCACCAGGTGGCGCGCGGTCAAGTAAAATAAATGCGATATTTAATAAAAAGTCATTTACTCCGCTCTTCCCCATCCCCGCAAATATAACAAATAATCTGTTAAATAAAGTTTTCGGTATTAATAATCTCTATCTTAATAATATATACCATGCAAAAAAAACCCCGCTAATTATCATTCTTTAAATGGATAAAATCATTTAAAATTAAGTTTTTAATATTTGACACCGGTTAATAATTAACTTGATTGTCTACATGAAATATAATCTGTGATCCATCAATTTTAAACACACGACTCACAATTGCAATGTTCCCTATCTTGATTTATTTAATGATTTCTACCGATACTCCATACAACCAACCTACCGAAGAAAAAAAAGCGTATATTTTGATGACAGCTCTTTGTGGATTTTAATTAATATCTCAGCAAATAAGTAAATATTAAAATTCTAATTCTAAGTAAGTAAATTTAAAAACGAATATTTCAGAAATCACGGAAAATTTCCTGGAATTAACGGAATTTTTTTCCCGTTAAAATACGGAAATAGTACTGGCGGCTCGATTGCCAGTACAATTTCCGTTTTTTTTCAGGAAAAATTTTTTACAGTGTAGATTTTCTGTTAGACATGGTGTCTTAGAAAACGTTTCTAAAATTTCGAAAAATTGCAAAGATTTTCCAAAAACCCAATTATTTGTTTTAATCTACAATAGATGTTTAAAGTGACTCTCCTCTAACTTCTAGACTCGTATTTCATGAGCATGTATGAACATATCTATTTATGAATGAGCACGTATGTATGAACATGCTTAATCATGTTCATGAATACTCCTTCAGTATGTTGAGTTATTGTATGATCATTATAAAATTGCTCTATTGTTCGGTTAATTATTGCGTGGGATAGCACGTCCAGACTTCTTAAATACAGTTTTCGCACTTCGTTGAACTATTACTAGTTAGAAAATTAACTTCACTAATATAACTTTATTCTTCAGAGAAAACAATTTGTGGATGTACACACAAGACATGAGAAAGAGCCCGAGCCCAGCTCGGGCTCGCTCTTTATACCAGTCATCGTGTTAGGGATCGGATTCAAAATGAATATTTTATTTATTCCCAAATTGGAAAAAAAGGAATTAATACTTGCTATTTGAGAAACAAGAACGTAGTCTAAGTTTCTTAAAGTGTTTTAGTACTATCCTTTTAAAATAAGTTTTATATGTAGTTGAATTTTTATTGGTGGGATATGAAGATAATCTGATTCTGAAGCTTTTGCACGATCGTTGTTAGTAACAGAAAGAATCCATGAGCTATATCTTTTCTATCTTCGCTTTCTGTATGAAGTCCTTTAACAGAATTACTGGAAAAAAGAGCTCATGTCTTTTTGCCATAGTTGTTCAGTAATATTTTAAAAGCAGAGTTGCCAAGTCTCCGGCTTTTTACACACCAGAAATTGTTTAGAGAAAATGTTGTTCTTTTAAATCGCAAAATGCTCAAATTAAACAAAACAACATTTTCTGTACTAAATTACTCGTATCCAAAAAGCCGGAGACTTGGCAAGTCTGCAAAAGTATAAGAGTTGTGACTTTTGCATTTTTCTGCAAGTAATTGAGTACGAATAAAACATTTTCTATTTTAAACAGATTTTCATGTACATGAAAATCACGAAATGTAATCATGAGGGAGTATTTAGAATTGATACTTATTTATATGTAAGAAGATATTTCTAAATGAAAATATTAATCTTGAAAATTTTTTTAATGCTATTAACAAATTTCTACTGTTTATTTTCGGTATCGGACTCGGAGTCCAGAAAAAGAGCCCGATCTCACCTCTAGTAAACCCATTTGCGCGTCACTTAGCATAATTATGAACTCCAATCATTGCACCAATTTAGTTTCTAACATTACGTACTCGATTGTTGCACCTAACGGTTTTCAAAAAGTCTCTTACGCTTGTCTTACTACCATATGGGTTATTTAAATTCCTCCTAGCGCTTTTTGCAGGCACCGTTTATAACAGACAACATCTAAATGAAAATGGATTTTATTCTAAGTAATATATAAATTTATCTCTTTCATAGCAAACACAAGTATTTTTAGAAAATATTTCATAAAGATCAAACACACACGCTTATTCATTTCCTTTAATAACTATAAAATTATTATTATTATTATTATTATTATTATTATTTTTTTGCAAAATAAATTCTTATTTGGGTTTTAACAAATACCTCTTTTTGTAAATTGTTTTAGTAACAAATAATATACGCTAACAATTTTTATTTCAAGACAACATTACAAGTTAATGTGTTGGAAAACAAAAAGATATAAACTTTCGAAAATTATCTTAGGACACTCAGCAATTTTTCCGTTAATACTATTTCAAATGTTAAAATTCTTAAATTCAAAGTAAAAAAACATTTCCATATAAAACTAGAGTACTTTAGTTTTTCTACGTAGACAGGTTATAAATCATGTTCGTTTTTCACTGCTCAAGAGTTAAGTTAAATGTTATACATTTATAACAGTATTTCTATGTATACCTCCATACTTAAAGAATAGTCTAAATTCTTTTGAAATTTCATATTATTCAATGGCTTTTTAAAGTATTTTACAAAAAGTTAGTAGATATAAAAATATATTTTGTGTAATATTCGTAAAAATGACCTACTAACTTAATGTTCATTGAAAATCGGCAATAAAACATAAAATGTCCGTACATAAATTTTAAAGAATCACAATTATTTTTAGATATGTTTATATATCCAGATTCAATAACAGTTATAATAAATATTTTCCATAAAATATTGTAGTTTTTTTTCTTTTTTTACGAAAAAATTTAAAAAAAAAATATTAATAACTTTTAAATTTCCTTTGAAGCATCAGAGGAAAATAAATCTAGATTTACTTGCCTATTGTTTCGATATTTATCTTTTAACGTATAAGACACTTAGGAGGATAAATAAAAAAAAAAAATCTAGCTTGTGTAAAACGTTTAATTAGTTTCACAGCAAAAGTAAATAAACAATAATATAAAACCGGTATTTCATTACACTAGAACAAATTAGTGCAATTTTCTATTATATATATACTATTATGAATTGTGTGTTATGAAAAAATCATAAACAAGAACATTGTTTTTAACTTTTAATGAGAACATCTTCTGCATCCGTAGAAAATTTTGCGACGTAATTTCATTTTTGCTCCTTTTCTCCTGTATTTCAGACAGAAAATTCTTTTGTATATTTTAAATTAGAAAACGATACGAAATAATTTGAAAATAAAACAACTCTTTTTAAATCACAAACTTTGGTCAAGAAAATTCTTAGATAATAAAAAGTAAAAAAATAGATGGAAACAAATAAATTATCTAAATCTATCTATCTGTCTAAATCTACCTCTCTAATCTAATATATCTAAATTTATCTATCTATTATTTAGTATATTTGTAAAACATTGTCTTTCAAAAACAAACACTTGAAATTCAATTTTCTTCGATAAAAACCAAATAGAATCTCATTAATGAATATTTTTAAATATATATATATATATTAGCATAGTTGAGTTGTCATTGCTTCAACGATGAAGTTTTTTTAAATATATATTTTATGTTTTGAAATTTTGTGCACGTTTCACTAACTATCCGATGAAACGAAATGTTTATTTTTTTATGTAAACAAAATTTCTAATTTAAATTACTCCAGGGAAAATGCATTTAATTATCTTTTCGTGCTAATTATTTATGTATATTTGCGCGTATATATATATTTGTGAAATATGCTGTCATGCAAGAGACTTTTGAAATTGCATCAACATTGAATATTTTTAACAAGTAATAATGTATCATCAGTTTATCTGAAAGAGAGAACTAACGCTAAATATATATATCAAAACGTTTTGAAAAGGATTACTTTGAAAAAAATGTAAATTAATAAACGCTTCTAATATTTTACTATTAATAATTATTAAATTTTATTCATAAAGACAGCAATATTGCACAGTTTAAGATTTTATAAAATTCAAAACTGAAGTATAATTTCTTTCTGTCGAAATTACTGTAAAAAAAAAATCCCTGACGTCTTGGCCTACATGCACAGGTAGATTTCGAAGACACAGACCGTGGGGCGCCTATTTGTTGGGAATTGCGGAAGAAATGACCTTTTTGCCATGATGCGCCTGTTGAAACTACCCACTTCGAAACCTAACTTGTTTTCAGCGGAGCCGGCAAGGATTTATTTATTTATTTATTTGTTTTTTGCTATAAGGGTTGGTCCTATAAAAAACTTGTCAATATAAAAGTTTGAGATAATATTAAGATGATTTATAATAAATTTAAGCGGATTTCATATTTTGTGAATTGACGAAGTTATGAATTTTTTTCTTCTAAACCCCCCTATTTTCCCCCCTTGGAACCATTTTTAATGATATCAAAAATCTGTCATACATAAATTGTTGGCCCTTTTCCTCGAAGTAATAATAACTTTAAACGGATTCGATACGTATCATAAGTAAGAATTTTTAGTTTTTTTCTGTTTACACAAAAATCCCCCCCCCATTTCCCCCCCTTGGTTCGATTTTACCCATTAACGAACGTGACTGAGATTTTATGCCTCTTGATTTTATGTATGAGTTTGGAAGAGATTTGTGCAAAATTATGGGAGTTATCATGTCCATAAAAGAGTGAAATAGATAGATAGATAGATAGATAAAGTTTTGAACTGGGGGGTGATTTTGGGTTCTGAGAGTCATGATCGGTGTAGATCAGCAAAAATTTTTCAAAAATTCCAACTTAGGTAAGAATGTAATAGATAGTATTTCTTAGGAAATCTACCTAAAAATCGAGAATATTTCATTAGTCTCCGTACATTTGTAAATAAAAATTTTTAAACTCTTGTGGTTTTATTTATTTAAATTAGTTAGGTCCTTAAAATGATTATCCTAATATTATTATCACCTTTGTGCATTAATCACGAGTCCTATTATGATTGATTCACAAGGTATATTTTATTTACCACAAGTCACATTCGTGATTAATTCACAAGACAAAGTTCATTCAGGGCTCACATACGTTCCTAAATTGTTCTACATTTTTTACCACAATTACATATCATAACTGCTCGTGGTAGATTCCTTAAAATCTGCAATAAAAGTTTATTACAGCTACCACTATTTTACAAGATTATCGTTTTAAAATAAAGTTAGTAAAGTGAGAAACTTTTAGGAATGCTGCAAGACCTACTTTTCTTTACACAAGACACACTTGTGATTAATGAACAAGGGGTAAAGTAGGCAACGATATTTTAAAGCACTAATGAACGTTGCAACTTGTAACGAGGAGCACCAGTCTTTTTATGAAATTTCAAATAAACTTTACATCACAAAATTTCATTTTCAGAGACATTTTTTCTTGCTAATGATTGAGTGAAACTTCAGTTTCAAACAGTAACTTTAATACAAGGTGCGTTTGACAAGTTTGGCCTCATAAAATAAAGGAACCAAGAGTTACAAATAAAAAACATTTACTGACTTTCAAAGTAATCCCCATTCGTTGCAACACACTTTTAACATCGGTTGTACAACTGCTGAAAACTGTCAGAAAACGCTTCTTTTCGAATCGCTCGAAGCACCGTTGTCACACTTTGTTAGATTTCCGAAATGTCTGCAAAGCGTAGGCCTTTGAAGTTTTATTTGACACGGGAAAACAAGAATTCTGCAGGCACCAGATCTGGAGAATATGGAGGATGTTCAAGAACTGTCACCTTGCGTTTAGCAAGAAAGTTGCTCACGCGGATCACAACGAGTGGACGGACGTTGCTACACTTTTACCTCACTACTTCAACACCGTACACTTTCACTAACATTTCATGAGTTTCCGTCGCCGTTTTTTCTAATTTGACGCAAAACTTTTTGTTCACGCTTTGTTCCATTTCGCAATGACACGAGTTCTCACATTGACTGAATTAGATTGGTCGCAGCGGGCAACTCTGCTTAACTTTAAAGATTTGGACGAAAGGGGGCACTAGTTGACAAGTCTCTGCATGAGAATGCGTCGGCGGAACATCCCAACATCTGGTCTTTAAGATATGGGACTATTCACCGAACTTTCCAAATGCACCTTGTATTGAATACTTTAATTCATAATTGAGGTAATAATTACATTTTTATTACTTTTGTCCGATTTTATTTCAAAACATTTAAAATTTACAAAAGCAATTTAAAATGTACCACTCATCGTTATGAATTTTTTACTGCATTACTGATAATTCAGAAAAGTATTAGAAAAAAATTTCTATTTCAAAATTACATAAACTTTTTAATGAATTCGCTATCCCCTTCTCTTACTTGTATTCTTTTAGTTTATACTTTAATAATCAGGCATTAATGGACCAAAACGATAAAACATTTTATTCGGGACATTATAAACGATTTACTTTGTGCAAGTTACACGAGAAACTCTTACAGTTGTTCAATAGCGGATTCCTAAACCGTTAGTGTTAGAAGTATAATTGCAATTGCAAAAACGTTTCAAATGCTATTCCCCATCATTTTAAAAACGATTTTCCTTAAAATAGTTATTTTGGTCAAAGTTACGAAACCATTTTTTTTACTATCCCAGTTATTTAAGTAGCATTATGAAATACTTAAAAAAATAATAAAACACAATTTACAACAAGAACGAAAAATCATGCTTCAAGCATAGATTATGTAGCACTTTCCAACGCTTCCAAAATAATTTTACAAAACATACCGTTTAATAAGCTAAAAGATAACATCTAAGTAAACAATTTGGAAAACGCATAACATATTTAAAAACATAATTTCAGGAATTTCCAACAGATACAATATTCGGAAAAATATCCGAATACTTTTATTCAGCCCTGTATAGGATCTATAGATTTGTATATATACTACATAGGATGCTAAATTTTAGTTTTGTTAGGAAACGCGTAGCAGAGTTTAAAATTATCCTTCTGGAGTTTCTCTCAGTAAACGGAAATGTGTTTGCGAACTTTTGTGCTGCCCTGTATAGGATCTACAGAATTTATACACACCACGTAATAGACAAAAAGCGAGTTAAAATTAAAATCGCGTTCAGTAACTTAAAACGCACTTCCAGGAATTATTGTTAACAGACAGTAGAGAATTCGTTTGTGTGTCCCTGTAAATGAACGATGACTGCTATACACACACTATTCTGTAGTAAGCCTCTTGTAATGCACCTTAGTAATATATATAAATTTCAATGCGTTTAAAATAATGAAACATTATTTAAATAAACCGCAGACGATTTTTCTCCATAGACGTAATGTAACGGAATTCTTTTGACTGTCCCTGTAAAGTAACTATAAGTGCTATGCACAACCTATTCCATATTAAGCTTCTTCTAATGCACCTTAGTGATATATATAAATTTCAATGCGTTTAAAATAGTGAAACATTATTTAAATAAACCGCAAATGATTTTTCTCCATAGACCGCAATGTAACGGAATTCTTTTGAGTGTCCCTGTAAAAAAACTATCAGTGCTACACACTTCCGTTGAAATAGGGAACATGCTGTAGATAACGACAATAACATATAAAAATTGCAGAGCAATCCGACCATATTTACAGGAGTTAGAGCACGGACAGACGGCAGACGGCAGACGGCCCGACGGCAGACAGACCGAAGTCATAAGCACTTTTCAACTAGGTTGGAAAGTGCTAAAAACAAAATCTAGTAAAACGAATGATTTTCCATTTATAATTGACCAAAACATACCGACTTAAATCCTTTGAAATTTATGAATTAGCAGCTTTTTCTGCTACTAAAAATGCGTCTTTTCACTTATAGTGCCACACTGAAACAAGCACTGAAACTTTGAGTACAACATTTGAAGAACCTTTGAAATTAGATCTATACCTCTAAAACTAATGGTTTATTAATTAGCTAGTAACCAGCGATAAGAGGGTACAATTTTCTATAAAAGATTTTTTTAAAATATTCAAATAATAAGTAAATTTTGTTAATTATTAAATAAAGTATTTTGTATATAAAAAAGTTAGTGTAATAGTTAAAGTTCTAATATAATGTCATACAAAAGAATTTGAGTCATTGTTTATAGTGATTTTTTATATATTTATATGTTTTCCTTTTTAATAAAATTCAAAATATTTACGAAAATATGTAGTTAATTTGTTTTAAGTTTAATCTTTTTATTCGATTAACCACTTTGATGGGATACTACTAAGGATAATACACGAAATCCTCAGGCTGATCATTTGATCGAGACTTCTCTACTACATAGCGTTTGAGAATTGTGGTAATGAAAACAGTGTTAGACAACTCAAGTTATGATCGTTTGTAGGATTAGCACAGTGAAGTTTAGATTTTTTAGTATGAGGGGTGTTCAAGTGAAAGTGATTCGAGGTGTGTATCCATGAGATACGTAGGGACAGAAATGACACAGATGCATGGATAGAAACATCAATATGTAATGAGTGAAATGCATAAAAAGTTTGTTAAAAAATCACCCATAGCGTTTAAGCAGGCGTCCCATTGCTTAGGAAGATTACGAATTCCGTCCACGAAGAACGACGTCGGTTGATCATGGAAACATTTAACTCAGTTGCGACGTCACGAATGTTTCGACGTCGATTTCCCTTGATTGCAGTGTCAATGTTCGTAATCAGCTTCTCTGTCACAACTTTGTGCGCTTGACCAGACCGCTGCAAATCCGTTGCCTCCTGTCGACCGTCGCTAAACATTCTCGCCCGCCTGGTCACCGTGGGCTTCGACACACACGTGTCACCGTACACAGCCAGCATTATGCGATGATTATTCACCGGCTTACACCCTTCTAGTGTTGAAAACTTTATTTGGCAGGCTGCGCACTGACGAGACAGAGCGACATGTAGCGTAGCTCGCTGATCCGTTTTGGACGCAGTGGCATCCACACCAGCCATATTTAACTGAATGCCACGTCCTTACGAATAAAGTTATCACAAATCTGCTTGCGCATGCACACGCGTGGTACATATACCTTCACTATCGTGTTTGCTTAACGAAAATACATTGCAAACTGTTCGCATTCGACGCTTTTAATCACTTCCATTTGAACACGCCTTATATATACCTATACTATAAATAAACTAACTACGTCTGCATATAACGTGTATTTTAGATAAGAAACGAATCACAAAGATAAAATGTTTTGTGCAAAAGTAAACCCGTCACCTTAGTAATTTCTTTGAAATTACTAATTTCGGCTTAGATGCTTTACACTCACGCTAAAAAAAAAAAAAAAAATTAATCGGTTAAAAAAAAGAAAAAAGTCGCCAAATTTAGGGGATTTTTAACTTTAATGGCAACCTAGCCATTGTATTAAGTTATTCATTTGGCGCAGTCTTGGAAATCGCGCCAACCAAACAGTCGCCAATCTTTTGTTTACATTTTAGCGTGAGTGTAACACATCTGTTCCCTAATTTCTTTGAAATTACTAAGAACTAAGCCCGAGAATTCAATATTTTCTTTCAAAAGATTCAAAACATTTATGACATTGATAATTTGTTCTTACGTTTAAGACATTTTTCGTACGAAATATGAGTTGATGAGGACAGCTTTACGCAGATTTTATTATAAGAATGTAATAATTTAAGGGATATCGGCATTTTTTAAAATCAAGATGATTAAATGTTTCTATTTAGATAAGATTTTTTTACACAAAGTTTTCCTTTTAAAAGTCTTTATTGCTGAAGAAAATTCAACGTGTGGCTTTTCACCTTAGTGTTCTTTGATTGCTATGTAAGACAATTAGTTTAATATTACCCGTGTTATTGATAATTTTACTCCAGATTAAATAAATGTAAGATTAATTTTGTATTTCTGCAAATATACTTATATAATTTTAAAATATTTGTAAGAAAGACTCATTTTATGGTATTATTTTATGTAAATTTAATATGGAAGAATGGTTATCCATTTTAGCTGAAAAAGCATGGTGTTGGATGCGCCAATTGGCAAGTCTCATTTTCCAGCACAACGATTTGTTGAAAATTTAGATTTTTTAATGGAATATAATTATAATAACAAAAAATTAATTATTTTATTTTATTTACTTATTTAATATTAATATTTCATTCTCCTTTAGAAAATTTTCTATAAAACAAAAATAAACTTTATTTTATTAGAAAAAGAGAAAAAATAAGAAAAATGTTTAGTAATAAGTTATATGCATATAATTATATTTCTTAATTTATATAGTGAAGATTTTTAAAGTATTTGTGATGAAATTATGATTATGCTTGTTAATAATATTCAACATAAAAGATAAATATATCCAAAGCGGTCTTTCCTCATTTTCAAAATATCGTTCCGAAATATCGTTGGTCAAATAAATTGATAGTAACAAATTTATACTGATATTAAAAGATATTGATTGCAAATTGATTAAAAACATAAATTTTATGTTGATTTGTAATAAGATTTAGCTTTAAATAATTTATTTCACAAAATTGTCTTGCTCCGATTCCTGAATAAACGGCTCATATAATTTTTAAATGTTTACTGTTTATATCTCAAATTGATCAATGAGGTTTTTTTTTTTAAAGTAAAATAGCTTTCATTTATCAGTTTGTGTCACCAATGATATTCACTAAATAGCAATTCTGAATATTTACTAAATATATGTTTAGCAATCTTTTGCCTTAATCTATGTTTAAGACAACAAAATATAGAATTTGCTTCATAAATTTTACTGAAAAAGATGTATAAGAAGAATGAAAAATACTGCATCAGGCATTCATTATGAAACACTTTCCAATATTAACAGAATATTAATAAGAACATTAATTTTTGAATACAATGAAATTAGATATCTAATTAAGCAATTTAAATAAAGTGCTCAGCAAACTATTTTTCACAGTTGAACACAATGTAACAGAATTCTTTTGATTGTCCCTGTAAACGAACTATATATGATACACACTTAATTTTTAATAGCAAACATTCTATAGAGAACCTCATTAAGATATAAAAATTACATTTCAATCCGTGATATGTACGCTAGTTAAGAGCACGGAAAGACAGACAGATGGACTATCAGACAGACAAACCGATTTGAAAAACAATTTTCAATTACATTGGAAAGTGTTAAAAAGATCACTAAAAAAGAAAAATTATGAAATGTTTTAACGAATGACTACACTGTAAAAAAAATCCTGAGGTTACTAAGTTTTTTTTAGGATATTTGTATTCTACAGAATTTTTTAGTAACAGGTATTATAAACCGCAATCGTTGCTACCTGTTTTCTAGTAATTCTTACAGATTTTCTTGTAACTGAGTAAGAATACAAAAAAAATTTAGTAATTGCAAAGATCAATGAGAAAAACTATAATTTTTTAGTAGATCGACCCATTTTTTTTACAGTGTACTTACGTAAAGATTTTTACTTTTAAAGACTATTTAAGCTATGTAAAGACGATTATGCATGCTTTAACCCTTTCAGGAGCAAAGTACTTCCATTGTTAAAATGTTGGAACGAATGAATGACACCGGAATTTACGAACAAATTTATTTGCAAGTAAGAAAAACCTATATTTCACATAGATAATAAACGAAGATTTTTATACCATAATTTTGGAATCATTTTTTCAATTAGGTATTAAACTTAAGTGATTTCATAAACGTACCACCGTCCTTGAAAGGGTTAAGTTGCACTTGGAAAAATTCCCCTTGAAAGTAATACAGTATCTAAATGTGAGGTATCTAAATTAGCTTTATTTGTGTTGGACCAGAAATTGCGATTGTTTCTATAGTAACCCAAAATCAAAAGATAATGAAATTTTCTTGCAATGGATCATATATTTTCGTAAGTGATAAATAAAGTTTCCCCTTCATCGAACTACATTACACCATTACTTTTTATAGTTATAATAAGCAGATTTTGGTTGCTTTTGTAGCTATTTATTGAGCAATCTCGTTTATGTATCTTTATGTTTCTTATAAAAAAGTTTTTCAGTATTTCCCAAATTTCTAACGTATAGCAAAAATTTAAGTATGTCTAAAAAATAAGAAAGTTTCTTACTAAAAGTATTTTTAATGTTACAAAAACATATAATTAAATTATCGAACTGATATTTTAAAACTAATATAGCTGAATTAAAAACTTATTGCAAAACCTTTTTGGAATTTCATATAAAATATATTAAATTTCAATTAACAACAAACATGAGATTTTATACTAAAAGCTGACAAAATTATTTCCTTTAAAATGAGAAAAATTAAAATGGTTACTTTTTAGTTTAATTTTTATAAAGCAGAGCATGGTAAAAATTTGCTCTATTAAATAATTTGCAGATTTAAAATGAATTTTGATTACTTAAAAGCATTAGCATTATTTTCCTTCCCAGTGTTCAAATCTAAAATATATTGCAAAATATCTTTAGTTTCTGAATGTGTTATCTGAAATCCAATATGACTAGTATAGTTACTTTTGTGAAGTATCCAAATTATATAAAATAGAAATGTCCTTCATTATTGCTTTTAGTGCAAAAAATATAAAAATAATAAAGGAAATATTTGGTGAAAGTATCATCTTCAAAACTTTCTAATAGCTTTAGCGGTAATTTTAGCCATTTTTTTAAAGAGAAGAGTCCATGTGAAATCACACTAGTTTCAAATATTGTCACAGGTGCTACCGTGGCAAAGATACAATATGTGTTCGTCAAATACGATGTGTCCATCGCTAAACCAAAAACGACGGGTGCATTTGAAAAATGAAGTAACGAAAAATGGAAAGTGATAGAAATATACCGTTTCTTTTCTGCATTATACTTGGGAAACCAGTAAATTTTCTGTCATCTAGAATTTCAAATTTAGTTACGAAAGTTTCTGACAGATGGCGCTGCTAAGCGGGAAAACTTAAAAACAACTGCATGAAATGTTGCAAAGGTGCCTTCAAAAATTAAATAACGATATTTTCAATATAAGCAAAATGACAAAAGCATTATGCTGTCTCAATACAAAATTCGCAGAAACCCGTGCTAACGTTTCTGCTGGAATGGTCTCATCTTCAGCAAAGATGTATGGTTTCAGTTCGGTTTATTTTTGCTGATTTTGGCGGAAAACCTAGTCTTTAGGTACACTCCACATGAAAAAGTCACAGATAGACCAATCAGGCGGACAGAGTGGCCAATCTATGCCGCTTACCGTATGCTTTCAATAATCTAGGTCAATGACAAAATCATCGAAATGTTCGTTGAGGAAATGAGAGACTTCGGTCGTGCATTGTGGACGCTCACGGTCTTGCATGAAATATGAAATTTTCAGTCATCAAATTTTCCGAAACATGAAATTCCCGAGGTCCGTTAAGGCATTTTATACCGCCACAAATATCCAAATAGACCGCTCTTGTAACCATTTGACATAAACAATTGGCCCAATGAGCCCTTTTGAGAAAATTGCCGCCCAAACCATAACTTTTAGGGGATGCAGTGATGATGGTACAGCAATATGGAGATTTCCGTTCCCCAAATGCACCAGTTATGTTTATTGGCGAAGCCGTCCAGTGGAAAATACACTTCATTGGAGAACGAAAAGTTTCTTATGTCGATTGCGCCAGCATTCAGCTGTTTCAGCATATTGTCTGTGAACGTTGGCGGGACTGACTCATGCATGGAAAATGTGCAGGCTGTGGCGCATTATACGTTTCGTGGGTATGTGTGGTAGTCAAATTTGAGCTGCAACATGGTGAACGGATCACTTTCTGAATGACTTCAACATTCGTGTCTGTACCTGCCACATGCGGGCGTGTGACGTTACCAACACGATCTTCATTAACGTTGAAATTTTCCAAACAGAGCTTTTATTGTATTTCTCTTTTCGGTCCTTTTTAAGAAATTAAACTTCCTCTATAAACTGCGCCTTGTTTCTTCAACAATACTGTGGACTAGGAGGTGAAATTTCAAGATAAGAAATATCCGTCGTCATAACGAATAAAACATTTCTGTACAGCAACTTGCAATATCTGAGCAGCACATGCTAGCAGCAGTACGGCGAAATACAAAATGGAGATCTGATAAACTGTGTTTCCCTACAGATAATCGCAGATTTCCAGTATAGCTAGCTACCTATTGGCAAACTTCGTAACTAATATGGAATTTTTATGTGACGTAAAATTTACTGTTTTGCTAAGTAGTCTACAGCGAATGGCGCATTTCTATCGCTTTCCGTTTTTTTATTTTAATTTTCAAATGCAACGGTCATGTTTGGGACTCTCTGTAGTAATAGTTTGTCAGATAATAGTCATTTAGTGACTCTATTCACAAATAAGCCTGAACATTTACAATACGATGTCCAGACATTTGTGTCAGAACTTGCACAGATTAGTAACGATCCAAAGGTATAATATTACTTCGCTATATAAAACACCTCTCAAAAATAACAACGAAAAGTTAAATAAAAAATCTTGCAAAGATTATTACACTTACAGTACGCGAAGAAAAATCACCCCTCACCTCGAACCATGAATATAACTTCAGTTCTAAGTAATAGAAGAAAAATTTTAAAGTACCATTTAGATACGAATAAGGTTCTTTATAAATGTGCGTGGTTTATTTTGTTATATGGGGTCATCTGCACATTAATACTAAAACGTAACCTTTAAATGCTTAATAGCAACACCATCCTTTTATTGCTACTTTCCCATGCCAAAAAAAAAGAATTGGCATTAATTTTGAATGATACGTTAATAAGATACAAATTAATTAAAAATGAACTAGTCAATGTTACAGATAAACGTCCGTTATTTAGCCATACCTCGAATAATATTTTATGCATTTCATTACTTTTGGTTTTATATGATAACTAGTATATAACCCCGCCAAAATGACGGATTATTGATCTGCGTTTAATTTTCATAATACTTCATACAAACAAACAGGAGGAAGATTTTATTATTGAAAGATTTGTATTGTAGAAAAGTACATTTTAAAAATGACAAATGATTTCTACAAATAAAAATGATGAGGATATATATATATTTTTTTTTTTTTTTTACTTAGTATTAAATTTCTGAAATAGTTCAACGATTGGACAAAACGTTCAAATTAAATATTAATAAATAACCTTGCACGAAAGTTTTTGTAAAAAAGTGTTATCAGTGAGTTTCTAAGCAGCTTGATTCACCACATAACTCATTGTTTGATTACATAAGCAAAATTAAATGCAAATTACGCGGTACTATGTATTCCTTATATTTTAATTACGTATATAAATAATCATTTTATTTACGATGGAAGCAAAATTTTAAAATCCGCCGATAGATGGCGTCAATATACTGGATTTATCACTTCAAAGCCTCACTACGACAGAAATTACCGCTCTTTCTGAAAAAAAAAAGTTTACAGAAAAAATTGTTTACAGAAATGTTGATATACATGTTTTATATGAAATAGTTTTTGAAGGTTTTAAACAAAACTAAAATATTTAAAAGCTTTAATATCTCTTTGATTAGTTTTTACTGTAACTTTGATGGAATAAATGAGACGATATTTTGGCTTGACTGATGTTGTTTGCAGATATTTGTAGCCTTAATTTTTCTTTAGAAGTTTAAACCTACATCTAAAAAATGATAGATATTGCTAAAAAATATTAAGAGTGCAGTTTAAAATCCTCGCACTGGTCTACTGCTATATATTATTTCTGTTGTCAACATCTCTTTTTCTACACTTTTACAAAACGCACAACAATAAATGATTTACCATTCCAAAGTTTTTTAAACTGGCTTCTGACAAAGTACACTTACATTTCGTTAAAATATCTTTTTTGATTACAAATTGCAGTTAATTAAAAATTAAATTTGCATTGATTTTAAAAATGAAAGGTTTTTCTGAAATAAATGTTGCCACAAAAATAAAATCCAGCAGTATATCGCGCTCAACAATGATATATATATATATATCTATATATCTATATCTATATCTATATCTATATATATATATATATATATATATAATAGAATAAAAAATATAAAGTGGACGTGTTTGCACGGGTTTATTAGGTGCGTTCATAATTATATAAATATGTAGCCCCTTTAGTCGTCGTCTGGTTCGTCCATCTGTTCGCATATAATAGCGCAAAAACTACCCAATTGAATGGTTTGAAATTTAATATAGTATATAATAGTTGCAAAATTTTGTCGAGTTATTTCAAATTTTATTAAAATTTCAAAATCCACCGGCAGATGACGCCACTATACTGGATAGATCACCTCAAATCCTTCCTACGAAAGAAATCACCGCTATTTCTGAAAAGACATGTTTACAGAAACGTTGATATTCATGTTTTATATGAAATAGCTTTTGAAGGTTTTAAACTAAATTAAAATACTATTTAAAAGCTTCAATATTCTTTGATTAGTTTATACTGTAACTTTCATGGAATAAATGAGACGATATTTTGGCTTGACTGATGTTGTTTGCAGATATTTGTAACCTTAATTTTTCTTAAGTTTAAACCTACATCTAAAAAATATTAGTTATTGCTAAAATATATTAAGAGTTGCAATGTGAAATCCTCGAAAGGGTCTACTGGTATATATTATTTCTGTTGTCAACATCTCTTTCTCTACACTTTTACAAAACGCACAACAATAAATGATGTACCATTCCAAAGTTTTTTTAACTGACTTCTGACAAAGTATACTTACATTTCGTTAAAATATCTTTTTTGATTATAAATTGCAGTTAATTAAAACTTAAATCTGCATTGTTTTCAAAAATGAAATGAAAGGTTTTACTGAAATCAATGTTGGCACAAAAATAAAATACAGCAGTATATCGCGCTCAACAATTATTAAAGAAAAAAAAACAATTAGAACAAAAAAGATAAAGTGGACGTCTTTGCACGGGTTTATTAGGTGCGTTCATAATTATATAAATATGTAGCACCTATAGTCGTCGTCTGGTTCGTCCATCTGTTCACATATAACAGCGCAAAAAGAGTTATTTCAAATTTTATTAAAAATTTCAAAATCCACCGGCAGATGGCGTCACTATACTGAATAGATCACCTCAAATCCTGGCTACGAAAGAAATCACCGCTATTTCTGAAAAAACGTGTTTACAGAAACGTTGATATTCATGTTTTATATGAAATTGTTTTTGAAGGTTTAAAAAAAAAATAAAAGATTTAAAAGATTTAATAAGCTTTTACAAAAATTTTAACAGCAGAATCGGATTTGAAGCTTTCAAAGAGTTGTTCATTTGTGAATCATTTGAATTTGTGATGCTGAATGGCAACAATGTTCGTTTGTTTATAGTTGGGATTCCGATTTTTAATCTGGATTTTTAATTAAGAACTTAAAACATTATAATAGTATATGATATACATGTTTTATAGAAAAATATACTGAACAGACATGATTTCAAGTAAAGGATATTATCATTTAGCTGTGATATGTTACACAGGTTTTTCATTAAGCCTAACACGGCGTTTAACTATGGTCGATTCGCAAACCAGAGTGGTCGTGCCCGGAACCGTTACAGACACTTTCTTGCCTTCGAATTTCATTATAAATAATATTTCTTACTGCCCAAACATAATGCTCATGCATATTTTGTATAAATATGTTTTCTAATAAATATTAATAATGCAATTATTACTTTTTTTAAGTATAAGTATTTTTTCGCCATCATTAAGTTCACCATGGTCGATACCACCCCCAATTTATAAATTTTCTTTTATTTCTAATTTTTAATTGCCAAGTTCGTAGTAGATATGTAAAATTGTAAACTTTAATGGGTATATTTAAGATTAAATTTTAAAATCTCGTTTCTTTCATTTCACGCATGCTAAATATTACAATTAAACCATATATTTATTGACGTTTCAAAGGGGTGTTCTTACTCTCGTTATCAAGTTATTGTTACATAATTAGTTGAATATTTAAGTCACAATAGCACGCAATTTTATAAAAGTATCAATTCGGACACAGTCCAAAGACACTTTATTTTAAATTTCGTATATTTTGAAGATACAGCAATGCGAAATTTTATTCGTATAAAATAATCCATGACAATAATCCATGACTTCGTTTACTGTCAAATGTTCAACAACTAAATAACAGTTTCAACATTCTTTCACATTGCAATGTATTGACCCATAGTGACCCATAATGACACCCGAATCCCATTTTTTTAACATGGGACCTAGCCCAATTATCTTCTCGTAACTCAAAACGGTAGGATACACAATTTAGTCAAAATCGTAGGAGTCGTTTTTTAGATAAAATTAGCTTGACCCGTTGTCACCCAAAAATGATCCTCTAATCGAATTTTCTCAAACATGTGACTCATCCCAACGGTTTTCTCATAATCGAAAACGCTAGGATACAAAATTTAATCTAAATTGTTTCAGACGTTTTTACATAAAATTAGCTTGACCCTGATCCGTAGTGACCCTAAATGACCCATTAATTGAATGTTACGGAACATGTGACGTAACCCAATTGTTTTCGCGTATTGGAAAACGGTAAAATAGAAAATTTAGTCAAAATCGTTTATTTTTATTTTTTACATAAAATTAGCTTGACCCTGACCTATAGTGACACACTAATTGAATTTTCCCGAACATGTGACTTAGCCCAATTTTTTTCTCTTAATCCAAAACGGTAAAATACAAAATTTAGTCAAAATTGTTTGAACCATTTTTAGATAATATTAGCTTTACTCTGACTCGCAGTGACTCAAAATGACACACTAATCAAATTTTCTCAAACATGTGACCTAATCCGATGGTCCTTTTGTACACGAAAACAGTAAGATACAAAATTTCGTCAAAATCGTTAGAGCCGTTTTAAGATAAAATTTGCATATATATATACACAGAGACACACAAGAATTGCTCGTATTATAATATATGATATGGCTTCATATTGAAATTTGAACAGTTCGCATAAAAATGAGTATGCATACCGCCCCTCAAGAAGATTTCACCAGAATAGAATTGTAGAAAACCAAAAATGGTGATCTTTAGTGCAAAAACACTTATTCTGCGACTTTCAGAATTGGATTTATGACCATCTTTCGGGGTTTTTCAACACTTTCCAACATAGTTTAAGTGTGTTTTTGAGTTAAAACACACAGCTTGTATGGCCGTCTGTTTGGCCATCTCTCTGTCTCCCTGTCCGTGCTTTAACTCGCATATATATACACCGATTGCCTTTTAATAGATATATGCTATTAGGGTTTACTATGGCATATTCGGTATTGAAAATGAAGTGTACAGTATTTATAATTCGTTTACAAAGACACTCAACAGTATTCCGTTATATTATAGTCTATGGGGATAAAACGTTTGAAATGTATTTTAATGATGTTACACTATGTCAAACATAATGAAATTGATACGCATTTATGAGGTGCTGTAAAACATGCTTTATGTAGGATATAAAGTGCAAAGCATTTATCATTCATTTACAGGGTCACACAGCAGTATTCACTAACATAATGGTCTACCGCGAAAAATCGTTTGTAGCATATTTTAATGATATTGAACGTTTTGAAACATAATGCAATTTACATACGTTCCTGAGGTGCATTACAAGATGCTTACCGTACAGTTGTAGAATATACAATCCGTAACATTTATCGTTCATTTACAGAGATACACAAAATAAATCTGGTGCAATAGTCTATGAACGATAATTGCTGGAATTGTATTTTAAACTTTGGTTTCAGTTTTAAAGTGTAACTAAATTTTTGCATATTGCATAGTGTGTCTAAATTCTATACATCATATACAGGGGTACACAAAAGTATTCGAAAGCATCACTGTTTATGGGCGTGAAATTTATGGGCGTTTTTAATTGTGTAATGTATTTTTGCTGAATTATATATTGTATACTCTAAAAGATGTTTGTATACTTTAAATAAATTCATACAGAGGTCTATGCAAAGATCTCATGTACATATACTCCGATTGTCATATAATTGATAGATAAATATATTCTGTTGATGATATTTATTAGATGTTATAATTTGTTATTGAGTTTATTGAGATGGCCTGTTTCTATTGAAAAGGAAGTGTGTAGCATTTATAGTTAACTTAGAAGGCCACTCAAAATATTCTTTTACATTATGATTTATGGGAAAAAATCGTTCGTAATGTATTTTAGAGATGTTACAATTTTTCAAATATTTTGAAATTGCTATACCTCAGTAAGGTACGCTTTAAGATGTTTACTGTAGAATATGGTTTGCATAGCAGTAATCGTTAATTTATGGGGACACCCAAAAGAATTCGGTTACAGTACTGTCTATGAAAGATAATTACTGGAATTACGTTTTCCGCTGTGGTAAGCGTTTTTAAACGTAACTACTTTTCTCAATATTGCTTTGTGTGCATAAATTCTAGAGATCATAAACAGGGCTTCAGAAATTCGAGCAAATTTCCGCTTATTGACGGAAATTGCTGAAGGGGCAGGTTTAACTGTGTTATGAGTTTCCTAACTGAACTAAAATTTATCATACAATGTAGTATATATATAATTCTATAGATCATTTACAGGGCTGTGAAAAATAATTCGGATTTTTTTTTTCTTTTTTTTTTCTTAATATATATATATATATATATATATATATATATTACTGTAGATCAGCGGGTTTTAAACTTTTTGATCTCGCAGACACCCCTTTGATATGTTATGCATTTAGAAGACCTAGAACAAATTTATTCTTAACATAAGCATATCAAATCATATTATATTCGAATGGTTCTTACTATTTTCTTACAAATATGTGATTCTCTTCTTAACAGCATAATTAGATAATGAATTTAAATTGATTTCTTTGCTTTTTTACTTTCTTCTACCTTTACAAGAAGAAAGTATTGGAATCATGAAAATTTTCCACTTCCAGTTTTCGACGGATTTACGCGTTTTAGAAGGTCCTGAACACGATTTGACTGTTTTTAGAAAATGTCTGTCTGTGACTCTGTCTGTCTGTCTGTATGTGACAAAAATTTTGTGGGCAATTTATCTAAAGAACTAATGCAGGAAATTTAATAAAACTTTATATTCAGTTAGTCCCTAATATAAATTGGTGCTGATTAGTTTTTGGTGAAAATCGCCCGACAGGTGGCGCTGTTATGCTGCATTTTTTGAGATTTCTTCAATAGCTGTATCTCAAGATCTAAAGCGGTTATTTTCATCAAACTTCACATTCAATTAGACCTTGACATAAATAGATGCTGATTACGTTTTGATGTAGATATCCCAAAAGGTGGCGCTGCTATACTACTTTTTGCGTTATTTTTACTATAGCTATATCTCAAGAACTAATGCACGGAATTTCATAAAACTTTAGATTCTATTAGTCCTTGACATAAATAAATGCTGATTACGTGTTGGTGTAAATAGACCAAGTGGTGGCGCTGCTGTGCTACTTTTTTCATTATTATCACGATAACAATATCTCAAGAACTAATGCAATGATTTTCATCAAACTTCAAATTCAGTTAGACGTTGTCATAAGTTGTTGTTGATTACGTTTTGGTCTAAATCTCCCAAAAGGTGGCGCTGCTATGCTGCATTTATCAGGATTTACACGATTTTAGCAATAGTCTTATCTCAAGAATTAATGCAAGGAATTTAATAAAATTTAGATTCAGTTAGAACTTGATATAAATTGGTTGCTGATTCTTTTTAGTGTATGCGAAACCTGTGTGAGATAGAAGAAAATTTTGGGATTGGCACATCCGGCTACTTTCTTCTAGTATTGTTGTGATTGTGACCATTGGCTTAGCAGCACGTTGAGTTAAATTCTCTGAAATCGTTTCAGGTTTTGCAGACATTGCTACCAGCAAACATGCCTCATATGAGGCAATAACATTCGGTTAATTTAATTTCTGACTTTTGTCAATTCTTTAAATTTGCTTTTAAGAAGTTAGTTGATGAGATTGCATACTCTCTGTGTTTAGTTTGAAATGTCTATGGAGATTTGATGGTTTCATACATTAATTTGACAGTATAGCATGGCAAATAACGCAGAGAGACCTCGTTATTAATACAGGTGCTCGTAATGTTAAATATTCTTCAGAGTAATTACGGTTTTTCCGTGGTGATATTGTTTTCTCTGTTGAACTGTGAGTCATTGAATTCGCTATTGAAATGTGTATGTGTGTCCGTGTGTTGCATCATCATCTCCTTCATATCTTGAATCAAAACATATTGTCGAACTATGTAAGTATGTAACAAGAAAGAATAAAATATGAAAAGTACAATTTAAAATAATAAAGGCTGGAATTCACTCGCAGCCGTACCTAGCAGCCTGCTAACGCAATCTCACTCCGCACAAACTATTTGCAAAAAGAACGCTGATCAGGAAAGCAAGCTATAAATAACAGTAATTATTTTGAAAAATGTGAACCGACTTCCATTACCTCTTCAAAAACATCAAATTCCATTTCCCACGCGTGGATCCTACTTTTTGAAAAATGAAAATTGTAGCACATTTAGAAAGCAACAAAGTTTACTATTTTATTAAATTTGTTTTGTATCTAAAATTATTTTCTTAATATGCGGAAAAACTACACTTTTGGTTGATTTTAATGGAATTTGCAAGTTTGTAACATCTAATCTTTTCAGAAATTAAAAAAATTAACGTCTTTTATTCTCTTAAATCTCAAATAAATAAAAATTATTGCTTAGGTGAATTTTTATGTTTTTTTTAAATGGCAAATGTTTATTAAAAACGAACTTTGTTTTCATTTTCCTTGATTAGTAGATCACATGGTCACGTGATTCCTAATAAGAAAACTCGAAACAGTATGCATATTTTAAAGCGAAATTAGAAGGAGTAAAAATATTTGGTTAAAATGTTTTCCTTGTACATTGGTGAATTCAGAGTGTGGCCCTGTCGGAGAAATGGATCATTCTTCCTCTGGAGCAATGAAAGCTCTCCTCTCCAAAATATTTTGAGTTTTATACTAATTAATTAGAGTCAGAAGTTTTAATCCTGCAAATCTCCTTAGAGCTACAGACACTCCTCTCTGAGAAAAAAGTGTGAATTCCAGACTGGGCTTGTGGACCTCCGGCTGTAAGCTTGGGGAACCCTGGGGGTACGCGGACTACAATTTAAGAAATGCTGCTGTAGATGGTAATTGCTGAAATTGGGTTTTCAAATGTATTATGAGCTTTCCAAATATTTATTTGGATATCATCTAATACTTTCTTAAACGGTGAAGTTTTGTTACAGTATTCTGAATATGTTGGAAAGTATTTCATAATATAAGCTTGACGCATGATTTTTCTTTCTTATTTTTTACTCTTTTTTCACATATATAATTATACTGTTTTGGTCTGACAATATTGAAAAGAATGTTGTAATTGTGAAACGTTCGGGCATAGTATAAGATTGCAGGTGTTATCTACTGACTATTCCTGAATACAAAGGGCTATAACTATTTAATGGAAAATAATTTATAAATAAAATTAACACAGAATGTAGACGGAACTTCAAAATTTTGTATACATACGCCATAGATGTTCTATGTGTCTTCCCTTAGTCACATGGACAACAACTAGGCGGTAGTCCATTTCACGCCATACATTCTGAAGCATTTGTTCAGCACCGACGCAAGCGCATTACAAATGCGTACTTTGAGTTTTTCAATTGTTTTGAGCATGGAAGGCACATACCCCATAGATCGGTCGAAGTGGAGATGCCGACGATATATTCTGCTCTTGGCGACCGAGATCTCCGAACTTGACACCCTGCGATTTTTTTCTATGGGGTTATGTGAAAGTGACAGTATGTGCCTCCCATGCCCAAAACAATTGAAGAACTCAAAGTACGCATTTGTAATGTGCTTGCGTCGGTGACTGAACAAATGCTTCAAAATGTATGGCGTGAAATGGACAACCGTTTAGATGTTATCCTTGTGACCAATAGAAGTCACTTAGAACATCTCTGACGTATGTATACAAAATTTTGAAGTTCCGCCTACATTCTGTGTTAATCTTATCGACAAATTCTTTTCCATTAAATAGTTACATCCGTTTGTAATCGCTATATTCATTTTGACTTACCCTGTATTTTGTTTCCACCTTTATTTTATAATTTTTTATCCGTTGCTTTAAATTTATCATCGTAAATTGAATATTGTTATAAAAATTGAAATTTTATATCCGACATCACTTGTTAGACTTTTTATAATAAAAATAAATTTGTTTAAATTTGAAAATATGTGCTAAAATTTCATTAAAGATGTTTGTATTACAACGCCTGAGGCAAGTAAAATTATCGAAATTGCAGAATGAAACTCTTGAAATTATCTTTGATTCTTCACTGAAAAATGTTTTTGTTTGAAATAATTAATTATATTTTTTACGAGAGTTTTAATAATGTTCATGTGTAAAATCTGAATATGTGTTATTTCTATACATTCTTAATATTCGCGTCGATGATAAGAGCTATTAGATATATTTTTAATATGGCGTTAACATTTTTAAATTGTTGCTTTTCAAATTACTGTTTTCTGTAGAAATATTACTTTTTTATTTGCATGAAATTTGCTATTGTTAGTCTCTCAAACATTTTAGATGAAATAAGATGGATACAAAATACTTTTTTATGAGTCTCGTGATATTATAAATTCTCTTAAAATCATTGAAGCAAAATAAATTGATAAAAATATTGATATAAAAACTGCACTTAATTATTTTTAACTCAATCATACTGATTGGTAAAGGTATAATATGATTTGACATTTTTCTCAACTGAGTGAAAAAGTGTCCTGGTCGGGAGTCGAACCCAAGATCTTTGGGTAACGCTTTGCCTGTTGAGAGTCCTGGACTGACAACCAGCCAACACAATTCAATCATACGACATTTTTGGCAATAGCATTTAGTCTACCATGTAGACAGCTCAACAGAATATACCGTAGGTATTGTAATTCCATTAAGCGATGTAGTATATTATAAAGCGATACACTATATTATTTTAACTCAATCATTCTTATAGGGAAAGATATCCTACGATTTGAATTTTTTTCAACTGAGGGGAAATGTGTTCATGCCAGGAATTGAGCCGAAGACCTTTGGCTTAAATTACGAACGCTCTGCTGTTGAGCTACCTGGGCCTATACAAGTCCCTCTGACAACTTTTTTCAAATAGGATCTGGCTTGCTACAATGTGTCAGCCGGGTAGCTTAATCCAGGTAGCTCAATTTTCAAAGCGTTGGAAATTTAAGACAAAAGTCTTGGAATTGACTCCCGGCCTGGACTTTTTTTACTCAGTTTCTCAGTTTCACGAACCTCAAATCTTGTAATAAAATTATGTGTTTGTAGTTTTCCAAGAGAGGATTTGGGGAAAAGTTTACCACACTTATTTTGTTGTATTGAATTAAAACTTCTATTGAAACGAACCTATTTTCCGCAATTCTTATAAGTTTGTTCTTCTCTGAGACAGAAATGTACAATATTTAAAAAAATTTAATTCATGGTTGGTTAGTTGGTTTAATAGGGTTTTATGGCACTAAGTCACTTTGGGGACATGCTGCGCCAAGAAAAAGTGATTTAAGAACTTAAAATTATACTTAAAAAGTTAACATTTAAAATTGAATTAAAACTTTGTCATAAAAACAAGATGAATGAAAACAACACAGTTAAATGAAAAAAGTGATCTTATGATAAATGTGTAATTAAAATCATTCAGTGAAAATGTAACACAATGTCTATAAGAGACTAACACAAGTTTTCACAGTCAAAATATATACAAACTGTAAACAAACAGTTGGTAAAATGACCAAAGTTTCTTGCAGAAATATATTTACTTAAACTATAGATTATCAAAAGAAACATCACGTAGGTTCGAATACCTCAAAAACAGTATTGTCTTAATTTGAGTCAGAAATATAAGAATCTCATTCCATAGCTTCCTCCGCATAGAGCAGCAGCTGTCTGGAATCCTTTGTATTTATAAGTGATGATTCAAGACAAGGTTTCCTGTTTTTTCCCCTTCACAGTTTTCCAATGTGAATAGGCTTGGGTTGAGGTTTTGTTTCTCGCTTTGTGTGGATATGATTTTTGTTTTGCTTTAAGTGTAGGGGAAACAGGTTTTTCAAATTTGTTTGCAGATGAAACAGAAGTTTGACCAGACTCATGTTCGGTTGCCTTTTTAGATTGACGATTAGGAAATTCTATTTTCACAGGTTCTGATGATGGTAGCCAAAGTTTTAGTGCAGGCACAGCTTTTTAATAGTGGCACAGTACACATCCCGGTTTTCTTCTTTATCGTCCTGGTTAGTGTCATAGATGAATCATTTGGTGGTAAATAGAATTCAGTTTAGGTGCTTATATGTCGTAAGGATTTTATGTGTTGCTTGAGTAAAATAAAATAAGAAACTCCTAAAGATTTGTTTCTAGATTAAAAAAGTTTTCAAGCTTCAGGTTAAGAAAGTTTCTGAGTGATTTTGACCGCAAGAATTTCTTTCTCACGGATCCAGTTTGGACAAGAGCGAGAGTATACTGCATGGTCACACTTGCAGTTTATACAGCGTTCGGATTTTTCACATGGGTTACTCTCATGGCCGACTTCTGAACATCGTGCACATGTAACAGATCCACAACAGGTAGGTTTACTGCGGCCATAACGCTTTCATTTAAAGCAATTGAGAGGGTTAGGAATATAAGTCCGGACGGGGCAGCTCAGGTATGCAGCTTTAATTCTGGTTGGTAGAGTAGGGCTATTGCAAGTCAGACTAATGTGCTTTGTAGGAAGCACTTGCTCATTCCGACGAATAGTGATACAGAAAACGTCTATAACATTTTGATCTTTTAAATTATGTAAGAGTTAATCTTTTGTAGAGAATAAAATTTCTGGTTCTGTTAGTAGAACACGGCTTGTATTGAGAGTTTGATGAACAGAGACAGACAAAATCCTAGTTTTGTGCACCTTGAGAGAAATTCTGAGTGACTCTCTGAAGAAACCTCCACCAGAAAATCACTAGACTGCATTTTTTAAGTGAATGACCATCTCCAAAAATGACTGCAATGTTTTTGCAATAAGAAAAGGAGAAGTTATATTAAAAGATCTATCAGAGAGACTACGTGAGAGAGAGAACGTTTAATTACAAAAAAAGTGTGAATGCAATATTCTGTACAGTTTGTTGCTCTCCAGATGGGAGAGACTTCCAGATGTGGAGAGACATCTATCGCTCTCCACATGGGAGAGATATAGAAGGAACTGAAGTATTTCCATCTATATTAGAGAGAAGACCAATTCAGACCCCGGTCGCAACACCCACTACCGACCCCAAGAAGGAGATGTACATTTGTTCACAAGTGCTATCCAGAGCCCATACGTTTACAAGACACACCTATGTCAGTTTCCACCCGTAACGAGATGGCTAGTATGTGACAACACTTGATCCCCAACCAGTGACAAGTCAGCTGACCAGCCGATTTGTGCATACGGGCCCAATATGCACCTACCGTATATCTGAAGCAGAGTCCAAAGCAGTGCGTTGGTTTCCCTAAACTGCCAGTATCCCTCTTTCCTTGGACACCAGTCGCCACGCACGGCAAACACGTGGGTGGTTTACAATTCTCCATAATTCGATAGACAGGATGATATTGGCTTATGCAGAATCAAGTGCCCACACCTCAGAAGAGGACACCACAATGAGAGTGAAACAAAGTTGGTTGGTTGGTTGAGTGGGGTTTTATGGCACAAAGTCCCTTTAGGGACATGCTGCGCCAAAAAAAAAGATTAAAATAAGAACATCAAATTGAAAAAAGATATCGATTTAAAACTTAGTCATAAAAACAAGATTAATGAAATTAACACAATAAATACGATAATGATGATAAATGTATAATTAAAATCATTCAATGAAAATGCAACACAACGTCTAATAGAAATAACCACATTTTTCACAATTAAAATGTAAACAATCTTAAAACTAACAAATGGTAAGATTTCACAATGTTTAAAAATATAAACAAATCTTTACATTATATAGAGTAACGATTATAAAAAAAAAGTAAAATATCTAATAATACAGCACAAAACTGATATATTTACAACACACATAATTAAATAAACAAAATTAAATCAAAATAAAATCATGTCGGCTCGAACTCCTCAAAAACAGTATTTTCTGTATCCGAGTCATAGCTGTAAGAGTCGGACTCCATAGCCTCTTCCACATAGGAGAGTGAAACAAAGAATAAAGATTAGACAAGAGAATGGAGAGGAAAAGTAAATGAGAAAGATCGCTCAGGTACCCAGGGTTGCGCAGCCTGTGAATACCTATAGAAGGTATCATGCTGGGGGCTTAAAAGTTCATGCAAAAAAGTATTTAAAATCACTTGCAGATCTTTTATCAGGATGGCCAGCTGTCAAGGAGTTTTATTACAACAAATTCCATATAGAATTATTTACCTTACTTAATCACCTATATAATCGATTGAATAAGGCGAATATTTCTAAAGGAAAATTGTTGTATTCATATCCCTGGATCTCTGGCTACTGTGGCTATGATTATTGCTGTGTATTTTAAAATTAGCACTTAATTTGAAGAACTTATTTTATTAATGATTTTTTATTATACTTTACTGTATTTTTCTCACTTGTGTTGTTTAAAAATTATCGAAAGCCAAATATGACTTCATTATATATATTCTAAAGAAAATGATATTTTAATGTCAGTCAGGTATAAACTTTTTGATTAATATTTATTTTAAATATTTTCTTATTATTCTTAACTCGCTTTAAACAATTTTAAAATAATAAAATTGTCATTATGGTGAGAAGAAACAATTGAATACGAATAATTACATATTTAGAATTATAAGATTTTTGTGAAGCATTTTCAAACGTCTTCTTCTTTAACCTTTCCATTCTTCGAAAATTATTGTTTCGAAAAAGCGATCACCATTGTGCTACCTCTCTATCTATGCTTTAAGCTTCGTGGTATATTCCTATTACAGTTGTTGTAGAAATATACTTCGAAGATTTTTTTAAATTCGAGGCAGCCAGAGTTTTCTAAAGTAGCTGTATCGACAAGTGTTTTTGAGTCACACTCGACAAATAAGTTGGAAGGGTTGACGCCCAGCTATATCTATTCTGTTCTATATTTTGTTATTAATTTAGTATACAACATATTTATGAATATTTGCTTAATTTATAATTAATATTTCAATTAAACACTTTCATAACAACACTAATTTTGTTTAAAAGTATTTCTTGAAGATAAAACGTACACGAATATAAGTTTTTTAATAAAAATCAAATAATGTTTATTTTTATTGAGTTTTTTTTATTATAAAAGCAGATTTTATGTATAAAAAAAGAGTAAATACTTTAAAAAATCATCATACGACATTCAGTTATTGATATGTTTATAGTGTTTCAATTGTTAAAATGTTTTAAAAAAATTCAAAGTTTAAAACAAACCTCTTACAAATAGAGGAATATGATTTTTTCTACTTAAGGGTAATACATCATGTTTATATTTTTGCTGTTAGAATTTTATACATATATAACAATATTTCCATATCTTAATACTCAAGAAATATTAGAGCGTTCATTATAAGCTTCTGATTATTCACGGCTTTTAAAAATACTCTACGAGAAAAAACGAACGTTACGGTATATAAAAGATATTCTCTTATCTAATGATCGTAAAAATGTATGAAAACTTTATATTCTTTAAAGATTTGTGTTAAAATAAAATTTGAGCAAAGTAGATTTTTATTAAATTTTAATAAATTTAGAAACTTCAGCTTTAATAGCAATTATTATAAATATCGTGCATACAATAAACTAGATTTACTCTTTTACAATAAGTAGGTGTTAAAAAAATAAAATATTAGTTTCATGGTACTTTAAAAAAATGGAGAAAATTAAATACCTTTCTTTTCCTAATATTTCTCTTTTAAAGTTCAAAGGTTCTTTGAAAACTAAATTAATGAAATTTTCCAGTTTAAATAAAAATCTGAAGTAAAAATCCGTGCGATCTTAAATCAGATCACACGGGAAAATCTAAAAAAGGCTTTACGATGAAAAACAAGCCTTTTATCATGTGCCAAATAATAGCCATTTTTTATTAATTATAACTATGAGTTTCGTTAATATGTTGTTAATAGAATCATGTATAAGAACATAGTTTTAAAATTTTAACGAGATCATCTTCTGAATGCTATAAAAATTTTGCGACGTGATTTTGTGTTTGCTACTTTCTTCCTTTATTTGAGGCTACAATGTGATTATATTATAAAACTAATAATATTTTAAAAATGAAACCAGTTTACTTAAAATGTATCCTCTTTTTTTCAAGAAAATTCAGAGATAAACAAATATCAGTAAATGCGAGAAACAATTTATTCAGTTTCGAATAAACATTTCACCCTTCTAATTTGTTAAAGCATATAATATAATGCAGTATTTGTATATTTTTTAGATTATTTACATTTTAACACCCGTAAGATAAAATATTATAGACACTTAATTTTTATTTCAATTCAATCCGAATTTATCTATTAATTAAATATCCGAATTATTTATCCCTTTCAAATTTTAAGAGAAACAATATTTTATTAGTGAAAAATATTTGCTTAATGAGTGGATGTTCTGAATAACATTTCTACGTATTAAAGTGAAATGAAGTTATAACTATTTGCTATTTGACTTAAAAATATTTCCAGGTTTGTGTAATTTTCATACATTTGAAATGTAATGGTTTGAGATCATAAAAATACAATTCAAAAGAATTCCAAGTAAAGAGAAAAGTGAAAACGTTGTTCGGATGACTTATTTAAATATTAGCATTCAAATAAAATTATGTATTTCTTTACAAATCTCATGAGTACACACAATTTTATTTCTCCAAGTTGTTTAAAAAAAATAATAAGGCATAGATTTATATATACTTTAACTGATAAACAAACAATTTCTATTTTCCATCTGTTGTTAAACTTTAAACAGCAAATTTTTGCATTGAATGTGGGTATCAATATATTAATGTGTTGGCAATATATGTAAATGTGTGATGTGTTCTTTCAAAATAAATATGAATCTAATATGTACGAGTATATGAATGATTTTTTTCCTAACCACCAGTCTTTGTTTGAAAATATGAGACGTTTTTAAATGTTTCTAATAGACCTTCTGAAACCAGTTTTCAGCTTTTATTACCATAAAGGAAATCTTATAAATAGAAGGAATAAATCTATTTGTGGTATTTAATTTTTTCCATCTAAATAACATTTCTCATTTTATAAAATGCTCTTGTAGCATTTCTTTTGTTCGAGCTGCTACGTCATGTTGAAATAAGATTTTAATGTATCCATTCCTTGAAGTCAGCTATTTTTCAGGTTGTGCATCGCCCTTACCTTTTAGTATACCACCTACAGTTTACCACTTTTTCAGATTAATAATCTTTGTATTATTTAACAGCAGCATGTTTAATATTTTTTCCATATAAAAATGCTGAGTTAATTATTCGGAAATAATGGTACTAAAAATTAAGGCCCGTACGCATTTTGTTTTTATTTATTTATTTTATTTAATAGTAATGACAAACGAAATTGCATGTAATGAAAAAAAATCTCTCAAGTGAAAAATTGTAATTTACTTGCACATTATTACTAGAAAGACTTCAATTATTCACAAATTTTAAACCTTATGTTTTTCATTACTTGTTTTATTTCTTACTCATGCATATCGATTTATTTTTTTATGTTTGTGCGGGCCTTGTAATATTGTTTCTAAAAAGATCCAAATTTAACAACTAATTATTTTGTCATTATTTCTTCGAATAAATATTCATTAGAAGATTGGTAAAATATTTTTTATCAAAAACAAACATTTGAAATTGAATTTTCTACGATAAGAAATAAATAGCATCGCATTGATGATTCTTTTAAATGTAGAAAAAAGAACCAATTTTTTATATCGTTGAATAGTCATTATTTCAGAGATGTTTTATGATTTTTTTAAATGCGTTTTATGCTTCTTCTTTTTTTTTTCTTTTTACGTTTCTCTAACTAGCCAATTAAATTGAATATTTACTTAATATTTAACCGAATTTGTAATTTAAATTTGTCCAGAGAAATAAATAAATTATAAGCTAGCATTTTATAGTAATTATTTATACTAACTCAATATATAAATATAGCTCACGTTACATAAATCTATATCCAGTTACATATGTTTTATAGAAAGAAATAACATAAACATTTTCGTGAAACATGCTGTTCTATAAAAGTTTTATTAAACTCCACCAGCATTTTATTAAAATAATAATATATCGTTATTTTACTCTAAACAAAGGATAAATGTTAAAAAATAAAGCGTTTTAAAAAGGTTTTTTACCATTATATAGAAACAAGTAAAAAATATATTTATAAATATGTCTAACATTTAATGAGGAGGAATGAGTAATTGCTATAATTAAAGAAAAAAATTTAATTTTGCGCAAAAAAGTAAATATTACGCGGTTTGAATGTTTATAGAATTAAAAAAAAAACATTTTGATCATAGCATTTTAGTACTATAATAAAAACAAAATAAAAAATTAAAATGAGCTGATAATACTTTATTTTGTCCACGTATTGTTGCAATTTTTTTTTCAGATGGCCAACGATGTGTTAAAACACTAATAAACGGTAAAAGTTTTAATAAGAAGCACCAATTATTTTATGAAATAAACATCGCATCACAAAAATTCATTTTCAGAGTAATTTTTCGAGTAAATAAATTGTATAAATCGTTCGAATATTTGTTTACAATTGGGATTCAAATGATTTTATATAGTAAATCACATTTAATTAGTAACTCCTATAACACTTATTTTATTACTATTTATTCAAACTGTAAAATTTCGTTGAAAAATATTCAAATTTTGAAATGCATCGCTTAACTCCTGCTCATATTGGTATTTTTTTAGTTTATAGCTAAATATTGAGGTATCAGATGACAAAAAAGATAAAACAGTTATCTGACATATTAAACAAAATTTTACTTTAGAAAAATTACAATTTTCGTATAACGTTGTAGAAAGTACATAAAAGTAATACATTTCAATTACAATTTAGCTATTAAAAATATCCCTGTAATGTTCTAACTTATGAATGAAATCCCAAAGAATTTTTAGCAAATTTCAAAAATATTTGACATATTTAAATAGTAGATCTGACTTAAGTGATTCTAGGATTTGACCACCCTTACCCGATAGAACTGCTTTACTACTGTTGTAAAAACCATTGAACACTTTCAAGATATTTATGCTTTATTAAATTAAGCATATTATGTACTGAAATTGGCACAGATTTACAATGAAAAAACCTTTTTGATAATTTTAGCAGTTCCTCTTAATGTAATTTTGATGTTGCATTTAGAAATGAGGTATCACTCATGTGTTAGAATGCACCATTTTAAGCATGTCAAAAATAATAAAAAATAATTAGAATATATAAATAAAACAGCTATTCTTCGAGTTGTAACTTTTCCAAATGGACGAAAACAGTTATTGACTAAAAAGTAATTTGTTCAATAATTTCAAAATTTTCTGCAATAAACCGAAAATTACATATTTATCATAAATATTGTCAATTTTCTAATACAAAATTGTAAAGAACGCAAAATTACCTTTCTAAAAAATTATTTTTGGACGTCTCTATCTTTTTCAAATTGACAAAATTTACGAAGTTAATTTTACCAATAAACGTTGTGAAACTTCACAAATGATACATAAAACTTTGGCATGAAAAATTAACTTAGTATTGCTGTCTGTCGAGAATTCTATGAATAATTTGTATTAAATGATGCGTTGGAAGATAGCAGCAATAAATATAATCGTCTTTATAGTCTACTGTATAATAAACATTGATTTTTGTGTATGTTGCAGATAAGAAACGCGGTGATAAAAAGGGTTCAAACCAATTTTAATGTATTTTTTAAATTCAGTTCGCCACTTAAATTATAAGTTCTTCCTTTTCTTTCATGATATACAATTATTTATCATAACTGTTAGAGCACAATAAAACTTCGAGTGCCTCACAATGGGTACAAAAATGAATACTTCAGACGTTTATTCATCATTTTCACCTTATAATTTATTAAATTCTATTTTATTATTTTAAAATGTTGAACAATTTTAGAATACAGTTAGGTGAATTTTATTTATATTTTTAAATTATTTATTTATTTTATAATATTTTTAATAAGACTGCATAGTTTAACATTTCTCTTACGATGGTGAGAAGTTTAGAATATTTCTGAGATTTTTATTGCTAGATTTTATTCACATTTTTCAGGGATCAAAATTTGTGCCACCCTTTTTTTTCTCGCTACTTTTATTCCTTTGAGATTCTCATTGTATTTAAGCAACGCTACTCTTCGAAAAGATTTCTCAACCATTCTTTTTATTTATCATTTTATTTACTAGATTTTATTTACATTTTTCTAAGATTAAAATTTAAAATTTTTGCACCTTTCCTTTGACTTGCTAATTTCATTCCTTTAAGATTCTCATTGCATTAGCCACAGTACTCTCTGTAAATATTTCAGATTTTCTAGTTTAAATATTTTTTTATTTTATTTTATTTGTGTGCTCAATTTATTCTAACACATTTTATTGATTCTGAAGCTACAAAGAATACATTAAATAATAAATAACTTAAATTTATTAGCGCAGAAATGCAAAACACGTTTTCTCTATAAAATCGAATTTTATACATTTTTAGAGTTTCCCTTGGAAGCTTTTTAAACATGTATGTAGACGTTAGGTATAACTTTTTAATTTTATTGAATATGATTTTAAGTGATCGTCTTTTAAAGGTAAATAAAAAGAAATTTGAAATTTTTCATTTCTTCATAAACATAAACGTGCTTTATTTAAATCGAATCACTGGGTCGTGTGAAGTGAAAGTCAAGAAAAAAAAATATTATTTAGTGTTACATACGTTTTAAAATGATTATAAAAATTGTATGATCGATTTTCAAATTTGAGGTATTTTTGAGTTTGAAATTAAAAAAATAATAATAATTAACCATTGTTTCGGATTAACATTATTTTTTACATATGTTTGGTACATGCTTACATGGTCAGCATAATCTTTTTATTAAAATTCTGTGCTGTAGGGCACTTATACATAACTGTGAAGCAAAAGAACTCAGATCTGTTACCGGACATTTTCTTGGATATTTTAACATGAAATCACAATTATTTGAATGGGTAAATATGCTTCCATACATATAACACTTCCACACTTTTGACTATTGAAATTAAGAAGGTAAGTATTATTATTATTTAAACATACCAGGTCTGTCACTTTTGTTGGGCAACAGACCGGGTAAATTAACATTTTTTATTTGCTACCATGTGTAATAAATGTTAGGCTTTTAGGATAATATAGCTTATATTTCCACACTTTTGGTTACTGAAAGTAAGAAGGTAACTAAAATAATCATTTAAACATGTCAGATCTGTTACTTTAATGGGTAACAGATCTGAAAGGTAACAGACCTAACCAATTAACTTTTTTTTGTTACCGTGTGTAAAATGTTTTACCTTAAGATAATATCGCTTAAATATACTTCTCAAAGTTACTTTTAGTGTACTAAGCAGATAATAATGCTACACTAATTTAATTGAACACAGCTGGTAACAGACCTGACAAGATAAAAAAAAGAATACTCAGGTTATGAAAAACCAAAACTGTTAATATTAACCTTTAGGTTCAGCATATGATTTCAAAATGGTTTCTACTACTTACTGAATCATGAAAATAATCTGCAAAGCTTGTGCTTCCATATAAAGAATAATTTTGACAACTATTTTTATTGGTAACAGACAAGACAGTAACAGGCCTGACATTTCTCTTGGACAAAAAAAAACAACAACTAATATGCACTAAAAAGATGACATAAATTTAAAAAATATTTAAAGATTTATTACATTACTTTATGCATTTTTTAAAGTATAGGTTTTTCAAAGTTAATTTTAATTTGAAATAATTAAATTCGATCAAGAAATGTGACTTTGTCATTTCGAACAGCCCATTCTCTAGATTTACTCTTTGGTAAAATTTTATTAAAAAAATATATTTAAGGAATTATCTTACAGTAACGTACATGAATACATGAACCAAAACACATGCAAAAAAAAACATATGCACTTTTTGGAAAAAACTAACATTGAATCCCTTAGGATTATTTAATTTGAAAATAAAAAATTGTCTTTTGTCGTACATAAGAATGCCTGAAATTTGAAAATCACCCATATGGATTTGCAAAATATAAAATCTATCCAGTTAAATGCTATATTATAATAAATTTAATCGGTTTATTGATAAGAGTTTCACTTTTACAAGCTTTTACATTTATACAAGTTTTTACATTTTTACAAGCTTTTATATTGTTAAAAAAGTTTATATTGATCTATCAAAAAAAAAAAAAACTACATATTTTTTCAGAGAATAATTTTTTATTTCTATCCCTGTTTAAGATTAATGGCTTATGAGCACAAATTGCTGGGAAAATAATATTAGCTATATTTCTTTTAATGCTTAATCACGCTGTAATAAGGGCTCTTTGCTCAATTTTATACACTTGATTACCCTGATATTAAATTGCAGCAACTGAAATTTAAAAAGATAAAATATTTATAATCTCGGGAAAAGTTGTTTCCTTTATTATTTAAGTTAATAGTTTTATGTTGTTTTAAATAGATGGTGTTCAAATTCAATTGTGGAATTAAATGTTTGTTCAGCAATTTAATAAATAAGACGATCAGAATCACAGTGAATAAAGTCCATAAAACATTCTACAGAGATTTTTGGAGGTAAAATAATGGAACCTTGTGCATGTCATTCAGAATCATTTGAGAAAAGCACATTTTGTTGCTAAAAATTTTACGTTGGTTGTTTGGTAGGTTGTATAGAGTTTATTGGCACAAACTCCCTTTAGGGACATGCTGCGCCAAAATAAGAATTATAAGAGAGCATAAAATTATCCACAAACTGTCCTGCTAGAACAATGTCATTAAAAAAAATTACGTGGTACTTCGTTTGTTACGGCACTGAGCAAATTATTGTCCATAAAACAAGAAAATATCTCATACTCGGTTCATCGAAAGTAAGAAAGAAAAATCATGCATTTGACATTCATTATGAAACACTTTCCAACACTAACAGATTAATATTAAGAATTTTTTTTCCTAGATGGAATGAGATATATTAATAAGCTATTTAAAACTACATAACATAGTAAAAATCCACTTTCAGCAATTGCTGCCCATATTCTAAGTCTTTAGAGTAGCCCTGTATATGACCTACAGAATTTGTAAACAAAATGTAATTCATTAAAAATTACATAAAATCATACCACAGCGGAAAAAGCAATTCCAGCAATTACAGATCATAGTCCTTTAAAGGAATTCTTTTGTGCGTCTCTGTAAATGAACGATAAATCCTACGCACTCCATAATTTATATAAAGTAAGTTGTACTGAAACTTAGTTATCTATTTAAATATCATTATGTTTCAAGTATCAATGCTCCACAAAAATGCACCACAAATGATTTTTCCCCTTAAATCATAATGTAAAGGAAATATTTTGTTCGTCCCTGTAATTCAATTATAAATGCTACTAACTGTATACTCCGATGAAAGTATACTGTAATCCACCTAAGTAATGCAGAATAATTTCATCATGTTTGAAATATCGTAACATCAATAAAATGCACCGCAAACGAATTTTTCTCATAGATCATACTGTAATGGAATTCTTTTGTGTGTTCTTGTAAATGGACTATTAATGCTACAAACTTCATTTTCAATACCGAACATTCTATAATAAAATTCATTAATGTGTAAAAATTTTATGTCCGAGTATATTGACGAGAGTTAGAACACCGAATTCTTAAACAGTTTTCAACTATGTTGGGAAGTGTTTAAAATGGACTTTATCCACTTTGGTTCTAAATGCCTTAAGTATGAGTGCAATATACCCATTAGCTATTTGATTATACGAGCGTTGGAACTTCAATAGTTGCAACACTGCTGTAGAGACGCCATACATCGCAGCCTAATGGTGTCGCTGATAGCACACATCAGTTAGATACTTACCTCATCTCCGAACACATGGACTTTTTTAAAATAAAAGATCAACGTAAAAATAGCACAAATTAAAATATATAAAATGGCAAACAGCTGTTTCGGATCCTCTAAAGCTCTATCATCAGTGCCAAATTTAAAAGATTAAAAACTGATTCAAAAGTTTATGCCATGTAAGTCGCTTGCGTCTCCTCACGCGACCAAGATAGAATGGCGGTGAGTTTTTTAAAAACAACAACGGAGTCAAAAATCACATGTGACGTAGGAGACCAGCAGAAGCGCTCGGCCAGACTGGACGAGTTTAAGTATGGAGGAGAAAAAAGGGGGGGGGGAGGGGGAATCGAAGAGAATGAATTTAATGAAAGGTAACCAGACATTTAAAATATTTGGTGTACTGGACATATCATTAACTCAGATGCCCGAATTCTTCCATATATGATAAGCTTCCCAAAAATCAAGGTCGTAAATCGATGAACTTTTCTGAATTATTAAACCTTCTGATAAATTAAAACTGTGATTGGTAGACCTGCAATGATTAGAAATCGCAGAGCGTTTAGTGTCACAATTTTTAACATAGTTTTTATGTTCCCCCAAGCGGACCTTAAGGGTCGCTTAGTTTAACCTATTTACATTCTATTACACTCGCAAGATATCTTATAAATTCCCCAATGTGAAAATCTGTCAACAGGATGTTTGAGATCTGTAAATTTGATTTTGTTAAATGGTGCATAAATTACTTTAAAATCGAATCTTTTCAAAATTCTGGATATCCTCCGTAGTTAAACTGATCCAGTCTGGCCGAACGCTTCTATTGGTCTCCTACGTCACATGTGATTCCTGACTCCGCTGTTGTTTTTAAAAAAAACTCACCGCCATTCTATCTTGGTCGCGTGCAGAGACGCAAGCATACATACATGGCTTTAACTTTTGCATCAGTTTTTAATCTTATAAATTTGGCACTGACGATGGAGCTTTAGAAGATCTGAAACAGCTGTTTGCCATTTTATATATTTTTATTTGTGCTATTTTTACTTTGATCTTTTATTTTAATATAACGGCACTAAGTTCATTCCACCTATTTTAAACATATGGACCCTCCCTTCTCACATCACGCGCATGCAAACTGGGGAGATGAACAGAGCCTCGTGTTAGCTTGCGGTATAAAGTAATGATGTCACGATGTTTTCGAAACAAGAACAACATATTTGGATAAAGATTGCATGGGCCAGAGGGCGTACAGCACGACAGTGTCGTCAATGTCTAAAAGAGGCTTGCAGATAATGTGCATTGCTTTACAGAACAGTGGCATGGTACATAAAAGACGAGGGATGCCAAACTGTGTCAGACATGCGTCGGCCATGTCGTTATAGAGTCATTGAAGAAGAAGTGCGTAACTTTGAAGTGCATGCTCATGATGAAGGAACCACATCGTGGGATTCGCTTCAGAACTGTCCCAGAGATTCGTCAGACAGTAGACCGCTTCATTCTAACTATCAACAGAACAGGCCCTACTAATGGTATCTTACAACTTCCACATCGCTGGGAACTGGTCGTACACGACGCTGGTGAGTACATTGAAGGCCAGTAAATCTTTGTAACGTGTATCTCTTTTGTATCAGTTGTAAATAAATATTTGCCACTATTAAAGTTCCAACTTTCGTATATGAACACGGTTAACAGGTGACGAAAATAAATCAGTAGATGACGTTATGTAATAGTTAAACAAGAAAGAAAATCAGACATTAGACATAGATTATGAAACACTTCCCAACATTAAAAAGGTATTATTATGAAATTCATTTTTTATACAAAGAAATGGGATATCTAAGTAAGCAATTTAAATGAAATACACCGCAAACGCTCCCCCCCTCCCCCATAGACCATAACGTAGCTGAATTATTTTGTGTGTCCCTGTAAAAAACTCTACCTTTTACACACTTCATTTTCAACTGCGAAAATTCTATAGTGAACTTCATAACAAAAATTACACCTCAATCCAATATATTTATGCATGGCCAGACGTCCAAACAAACAGAAAAATCGAATTGATAAACACATTTAAACTATGTTGGAAAGTGTTAAAAAGTCATATTTTAAAATTTCGTCATGTTTAAATATTTTCGTCTTATTTTATTTTATTTTATAAAATCTCTTTAATTAATTACATTTACTTTAAATCATTTTGTCCTCACATTAAATGATAAATATCTGAAGAACAAAAACCGTTTTCTTATCTTAATCGCTGTTTTAATACTTATCAAAAGTAATTTCCTTAAATTTGAAATGTATAATTTACTCAGCAAATACAGAAATAAAATACGATTTAGTAAATGTTTGGAAAATTAAACTGGTACGCAAAGAATTTCTTATTTAAAATCAATGAAAATATAAAACTAAATATAAAATTATTCTGAAAAACAGTTATTGAACTAAGCGTTAAAATTATTGAAGTTATTGTAATAAGTCTATGAAAACCCAGCTATATTCATTATAAAATTTTTCATTTATGACTACATAGTGTACTGTAACTACACCTAGATATGTCATATTATACATATAACATGTGTTTAATAAGTAGTTATCGAGTAGTGATATTGTGTTTCATCATTGCGTTTGCCTCATTTATGGAAAATTACAATAAATGGCAGGCCAATAATTCCTTTTTGTGGGAAAAAAAAGTTCTGCTTCGAAAATATTAATTTTTCCAAACATGCTACAAATTTGCGCCTAGAAGGACTTCTTTTCCATTTCAACTGATCATTTGCACAAAATATGGGCTCATGTGATTTTGTTTATGCTGAATTTCGCACAAGAGTGTACATGTGTGCTGAAATGCTCTGAACATTTTAAAAATTGAATGACTAGTAAACGGTGTCAGCAATTGCAGTTATTCTTGCAGGATATTACTGTATGAAGTTAGGAATTTATTTACTATGCTTCCTTGTTTTCGTTGCAATCATTCCCAATAGATGGCGCCACGCTGTTTCAAACCTTTACAACACTGGATCTAACAAACAACAAGAAAGAAAAATCATGCGTCAAGCTAGATTATAACACTTTCCAAACCTGCCATACTACTGTAACGAAAATTCACAAATTAAAACGGTGAAAGAAAACATGCATATGTAAACAACTTAGAAATTCCATAACATCTTAAAACCAGATTTCAGCATTTACCGTCTGCTATAATGCTACAGACCTCTTAGTTAATCTGATAAAAATTTAGTATTTCAACACAGGCAATAGGATTTTATTTTGGGATTTCGGCAAAGAAAATTAAAATCATATATTTCAATACGAGCAAATCTTGTGTGCGTGTGGTTATATATATATGCGAATTTTATCTTAAAAACGGTTCTAACGATTTTGATTAAATTTTGTATCCTTCCATTTTCGGGCACGAGAAAACGTTTGGGCTCACATGTTCGAGAACTTTCGATTAAAAGGTCATTTTGGGGTCAACGCGGGTCAAGGTAATTTTATCTAAAAAAGGCTCTAACAATTTTGATTAAATTTTGTATCCCACAGAGTTTCGGGCACGAGAAAATCATTGAGATAGGTCACATGTCCGAGAAAATTCGATTAATGGGTCATTTTTATCACTGTTGGTCAAGGTAATTTTGTCTAAAAAAAGGCTGAGACTATTTAGACAAAATTTTGCATCCAATGGTTTTCGGGCAGAAGAAGACTGTTGGGCTAGGTCACATGTTCGAGAAAATTCGATTAGTGGGTCATTTTGGCCATGGGTCATTATGGCTCAAGCTATTTTTATCCTAAAAATGACTCGGAGGATTTGAACTAAATTTAGTTACCTACAGATTTAGGGAACGAGAAGACCTTTGAGAAAACGAGGTTGTTCGAGCGCATCGGCTCGTGAATGTCAAGGAGAGGTAGAACCAGTAGACCGTGCTTTACTCACTCGCATTCACTATATTAGAAGGGAGATGGGAAAAAAACAATCTCGAACAGTGTCAACCACTTTCGGCAAGATCTCAGCCTGATAGTCCGAGATGACCTCCAGCGTCTCTAAATTATTGAACTAAAAAGGATAGAAAGGTACACACACTCACAGACAAGACGCTAACGTTTCTTTTTGTTTTTTCGGAGTCCATCGAGAAGTATTTCGTGACGACCGATTCTCTTTTCCCGACACCACTCAGCTGTGTCCCTTAACACCCATCTCATACATCTCAATACTTCAAAAGGCTTTTTATTATATGCATTTTAATCTAACAAGAACGGAAAATCATGCGTCTAGCATAAATTATGGAACATTTTCTGACACTTCCAAAATAATTTTGCAAATCCACTACCGTTTAATAATGTGTCAGAGGATATCGAACTAAACCATTTGGAAAACGCATAACCTATTTAAAAATCGAATTTCCGGAATGACCCACACTATTCGGAAAAATAACCGAGCTCTTTTGTTCAGCCCTGTATACGATCTGTAGATTTGTATAGAGACTACATAGAACGGGCTAGGTTACATGCTCGAGAAATTTCGATTAGCGGGTCATTTTGGTCAGGGGTCATTATGGGTCAAGCAATTTTTATTTTAAAAACGGCTCAGACGTTTTGAACTAAATTTTGTATCCTACGGTTTTTGGGCACGAGTAAATCATTGGGCTAGGTCACTCGATAAAATCCGATTAGTGGGTCATTTTTGGGTCACTGTGGGTCCGGCTATTTTTATCTAAAAAACGGCTCAGACTATTTTGACTAAATTTTATAGCACGAGAAGACGATTGGGCGTGGTCACATGTTCGAGAAAATTTGATTAGTGGGTCATTTTGGCCATAGGTCATGATATTTGAACTTAAAGCTAATTTTGACCGAGCTTAGCTCGGTCTTCCCTGCTCGTTAATACTTATCCGAGATGTATAGTAAATGAAAACACCATGGCTTTATCGTCACAATGTTATAATCTAAATTAATAATAGATTACCTAAGTGAATTATAATACAAAATTTGCATAGTATTGTTTCAACGATTGTTTATTGTTTAAGGCCGTGCGGCGATCATCTAAAGTTACCCCGAGGAAATAAAATTTTAGCATTAAAATAAGTAAAATAAAAGGGCATAATTAAAAACCTAGATCGCAAAAAACACTTCCTAAAATAAACACACTTAATGCTAGTGAAAGGAATACAAATTAAAGTAACACAATAAAGAACATTTATGTACAAGTAGTTACATATAAAATGATAATAAAAGAATTGAAATTAAATTTTATGGATGTTACGCAGAGCATCTCTTAATTTTATTCTTATGAATATGCATATTTAAAATATACTTAATTATACTTTAATTCTATGAATGTGAATTTAGTCTACCATAAACAGTCAGCTGCCTGTTATATTCATGAGTAATGTAAAATACAAAGAACAATGGAATTAGAAATGCGCTTTACGTTGTCTAAAGGAGCTGGGATATCATAGTTGAGAAAAGGTTGTCATAAAAAAATCAAGGTACTTTTAATATTACTTATGCGATTATTGCTAATTTTTAATCCACTTTATGCACACAAAATATTCGGAGTATAACAGAACGCCATCGTTAACAAAAAAAAAAAAAATCCCCATTAATTGCTAATGGCCCATGCAGGTTTTAAAAGACAGCATAACATATGACTCACTCTAGAATACTTGTTCCATTTATTTCATCGATCTACGGTTGTCGAGAGGACATAAAACAAACAAATTTCTCTTGGGAAGACTTTAAGTACATTGACTAAATATATATATACATATCTGAAAATAGGAAACAAAATAGCATTGAGATTTACATATACACACATAAAAAAATCATATTACAAAGAAAATTCAACAAATTTACATATTCGTTCAACGTTTATAATTTTAGAGCATGTCACTGGTCTACATCATTAGTTTGGACACTCCTATTTTACAGTCATAGGCTGTTGGTGAAAAGTGTTCGTTTACGTAATTTTACTATCTCTCTACTGTCTGGGAATGAAAGATGTCCCCGCTCACATGTGGTCAAATCCAGCAGCTGACTATCGCCCGTAACCATAAAAATGCTGTCAATAAGCACACTAGATAATTTTCCGATTGTAAACCGTATGTGACAACATATTAGAGAGTATTGTGACCGACTGTAAATAACAGTCATAAAATCTACGAAGAGAACTGGGGTTTGGGTGTTGTGTAACAATGGACATAACTGGAGTGATGTTATAAAATACAAATATACCAATTACTTATTGATTGGTAAATTTCAATAATTATTAATTGATTTTTATTGTTCATGCAGTACCGATTTCAATGGTGTCAAATATATTAAAATCAGAAATATCAATATTCTGTAAATTTCTCATATATATATATATTTCTAGCAAAAAAAATTGATGGTTGGAGAGTTACATCTCTGCAACATATCTCATGGAAAAACACTCGAAATATTTTGTGCATCCCTGCACACAATTTCTAGATACAAAGTGTCTCAAAAACATTGACCTCGGCTGTTTTTCCTTAAATATTGCAGTAAAAGAATTACAAAGTAACACAAAAAATGTACAGAATTCTTTGATATCGATTAAAGTTTTAAGGAAATTAAATTTGAACAAATACAAAATTTAAATTTTTATCCTGTCCCCGTACAAAAATTTTCCCGATGAGTAAAATGTGCCCATACACTAATACGGTCATGTACAAAATTTCAGTATTTTATGATAAAAAGTGGGAGATATATGAAAATACATAAATGCTGACTTAAACCACTTTTTGATGCCTGTATATGAGTTCGCAAAGTGGGGGGAAAATCTCGTTGGATGATCGCGTTTCAGGGATCGTACACAAATTACGAACGAAAACAATGCTTGCATAAATAAATAATAATTGTGTTTTTTATTGGTATAAAATTATCTAAACTGTGAAGAAATAATAACTTTAATTACAAAGCTTGCATACATACATAATATACAAAGTATTACAAAGCTTGTTCAAAATGTTTTCCATCCATGCCATACGCCACTGCATTCGTCTGATAACACTTCTGTGTACTTGGTCAAGTTCTTGTTCGATGGTGTCAAGGCAACCATCTTGAATGCGTTGTTGCGATTCTGTTTTATTTAAGGAGGTGACAAATAAATAGCTGTGCGTAAACAACCCGAAAAATAAAAATCCATAGGAGTTAAATCAGGTGATCAAGCGGGAAATTCGATTGGTACATGCAAGCCAATACACTTGTGTGGAAACTCGTTATTTAACCAGTGTTTCACAATTGTAATTTGGTGAGCTGGAGATCCGTAATGTTGAAACCAAACATGTGGAAGTATTGTTAGAGGCAGTTAATCCATAAAATCAGGAATAACCACATTCAGAATATCATTAACATGTCTGTCTCCCATCAACGTATCATCATACAGCATGGGGCCAAGCAAGCGGTGTCTGAAAATACTACACAATACATTCACAGAAAATTGCTTGTGATGATGAATAGCACGTACTACTAATGGATATGTGTCAAAATGCATATTTTGAGGATTTATGCATCCATATTGTTAACAGCATTCATCAGTCAAAATTATGTTTTTCAAAAAAGATTCATTTGCATCTTCCTGATTAAGAGCCCAATTACAAAAATAAAGACGACGTTGATAATATGTTGGTTTCTGTCCTTGCACACCATGAATGCTAAATGGATGCCATTTATCCCGTCTTAGTATTCTCCAAACTGTTGTACGTGGTACGTACATTTCTGAAGCAGCGGTATGAACACTATTATGTGGATGACTGCGAAAGTAATTGTCTAAGGGCTAACAACAATTTCGTCACCTGATTTTAGCAAGGCTCATTTTTCTATATGTTTTCCTTTTTCATAGTGTAATACGATTGCGGCTGGTCTGTCTGGAGGGAGACGTAATGTTTACCTGTGAGGGGAGGGGCAGTGCATATGAAAAAGTGACAAAATTGTGCCCTAAATAAATTGCCCCCCCTTTTATCCAATCGTCTTTGTGTTTGGGCCTTTTTTCCATTTAGTTATTCTCCCATTCGTACATTCCAGTTAAGACCCTGACCCCCTAGGATCCAGTCCGGAGCCCCTTGCATTTTTGTGCACCATGCATTTCTGATACCCCTACTTGTGTCACCCTCAAAATGCATAACTTTAAAGTTGAGTCTAGGACCCCTCTCCCCGGGCCACCACCCTGATATTCTTATTGGTGCTCTAGAACCCTCTTTTAAGCTGTTTCCCGTATTTTTGACACATTTCTTTAAAATTTTATTCTAATAATTCATTACCCTATGTTTAATTTTAACTAAATGAAAATCTAAAGCGCTAAGTACTAAGACCAGTTAGCATGTTTTCATCTTAGAGTCCTGCTAAAAATTATCAGCTGGCCCCTTTTGGGCCCTCCACTATAGCTCCCTTAGAATTCGGAATTCACTAGCTTTGTTTTCTAACAACTTCTTAGGTCCTCCAGCTACTACATGAACAACTTAAAAATGTATCGGACCTCAGCTACCACCAATTTTGAATATTACTCTCCGTCTTGGGGCCCTTGGTGCAGCTTCTTTAAAAATGATCGAATTATATTGCAATTTTCCTTAACATAGTACTAGGGTCCTCTATCTACTTTATAAACTACCAAACTTTCCTGAGTCGCCAGCTACCACTTTTTAGAAATTTTTTTAGAAATCTGTTTTTCGGCATCAACTTACGTTTACTCATTACAGCTCAAAATTAAAAATCGCATTACTGTTAAAGGTAAGTAGTGTAGTTTAGAGAAGGGGAGGGATTTCTTCCATAAATTAAATATAGCATTTATGTTAAAGACAATTCGTTAAATTTACAGAAGGGCAGGCACCTTCCACTGCCTCGGGGTCATTCTTTTCTCGTATTGTATGGGCACGATTTCAATGGAAATTGGTTCATTTAACTTGGTTTTCGATTGTCTAACAGATTTTAGTTCCACCTTACACCGCCAGACCGCGTATTCTATTCTCCGGTTCAAATGACCCCCATTACTACGGGATTTGGCTTAACTTGGTTTTTCATTGTCTCGAGTGCGTGCAGAACACTCCCGGTATAAGCTGCTTTAAGCAGCTGCGACGCAGGTCCCAGGTTCGTTCGGAAAGACATTTGTTGGAAACACACTAGACGCTGCCACAGGCATTCGGGCGCCGGAGCGAAGTATAATTTTAAACACTCTACACTGCCGAAGTCAATGGGGATCCCGGAACTAGATTCATTTGAAATATATCTGGAAGATATAAAATCATACACTGAGTTATGTTTAAGGTTATTATCACGGGTCCTGGCAACGCCAGCGTATCAGCTAATACACTCGCAATTTTCGAAAATCAGTGGCAGCAAAAGAAACTATTTTTATAAATGATTCTATAATTGTAATTTATTAATTAAACATTTATTATTTATTAATTAGATATTTGTTTTATTAAACAATAATTTAAATCTCGAAATATATTGGTTTCCGATGTTTCTAAAGTTACAGAACGCTTTTCAAAATCGTGGGTAAATCAAAAGAGGTTATTGTATATTTTTGCCTGCCGTTATATTATATATTCCCACATTGAGAAACAGCTATATTTTGTACACTGTAGAAATACATTCTTAAATATAACATAAGTGAAAAATAAAGTGCAGTACTTTTCTATAGACTAAATCTTTTTCAGGAGCAAATAAATTTCTACCACTTCTACAGCAGACGCAACACTAAACCTATCTTGGTGACTCTGCTCTGGAGGTTGTTACACGTCTTTCTGCAACCGAAAGGAACATATAAGTTCTCTCTTCAGTGTATTTAAGAAGCTTTTTCTATTGTTTCCCAAACAGTTTTTTCTCGAAGTAATCAGGAAGTGGTGTTTTGTTACGGCCGATTATGTGCACGAAGGATATAGGCCGATGAAAAATGGGGGGAAATTGTCCCTCACAGAGTCTTTATAAGAGAATTTAAGCCGTATTTATGCAAAGTTCTTCGATTTTAGGATTACTGACGCTACATATATTTTCTTAATAAAATGGAAAAGCTTTTACAATTAAAGTAGATAATTAAATACCAAACTGTTACTCGTTAAAGATGCAGGAAATTCTATGTTAATTCTTTTCCTGAAAACTATCTATATGTGTTTAAATTATTTAAAAAAAAAAAAAAACGTGAAAAGAAAATGAATAAAATCTGTTCGAGGGAAAGTTAACATTTCTTTCTTATTAAGAGAGCTGGTATTTCATTCAAATACAGAAACGAAAAATTGGTAGACCGTCTTTGACTAGAATCGAGCGTGAAATCTTTGAAAAAAATTGTATACGTTTGAGAAAAACATGCCTTTCTCCTCTGTAATTATTTTCAAAGAAGAATGTAGTTTATACGTATTCATCTCTTAAGAAACTTCTTTTCACTAAATCAAAAATAGTTTATTTGAATAACAAGAGGAAAGTATTTTTAAATCTTATTTAACTATTCCATTAAAATTTACTTTTACTTATATTTAAGACAAATGTGTTTTTCTCCTGCGTTTATCGAAAAAAAGTTTTGCTTCTTTTTTTTAAAATTAAGGCTTACTAAAAATGCGTGCAACATAAACAAGAGTACGTAAATATAATATCTCTACAGCATAAAAGTAAGAGCATCTTTTAGAGATAAACTAAATACTTTTAAAAAAATTTACTTTATAAATTAATACAGTAGCAAGAAATGAGACGCTAATTTGTTAGACACTAAGAAACTAAAGCCATGAATTTGAAATGTGTAGAGTTTAAGTCACATTCGAGCCTACGCTAATCAAGCGAAAACACTCGCAAGCTATTGTTAAACAACTAGCATTCTTTCTCATCAAATTTCTATATTGCATATAAATAATTTTAAAGACTGTTTCTTCATAGAAGATCTGCGGTAGATTTCTAACCGGGTATCTTCATCGTTTTTCAATTTTGCTTGCAGTATTTTTTTTCTGGGGATATTTTCAATTTCGGAACTGGTTCTGAAAGTCAAAATGTCCTTATAAAAAAGAAAGAGAGAAAACCTACAAACAAAATCGAAAAAGTAAAATGATACCAGATTAGACACCGACCTCAAATATGCTATGTAAACAAAAATAGTTTAAAAATATTGAAATGTAAACAAGAAATTTAAAAAGAATGCTGCCATTGGTTAAAAATTAGCTTTGGCCAAATTAGAGAACTATAATACACGTCTGCAATCTCCAAGACTATTTTAGACAAAGCACGAACGTTCGATTGAAGAGATAGTTAACACCCGAAAGATGCATAAATAACGTTGACAAGCGTATATAATGTAGTATATCCCAGAGAAAAAAATGCTCAATTAGTTAAGCAGATTTTGCTAGGCTCTGAAACACGGTTTGTCTGGATGATATCAAAACAATCTAGCCAGACGTACATGGTGCCAAAATAAGGCAATAGAGGATCATTATTGAACTAAAATATCAGTTTTCTGATTTAAAAAAATCCGTTGAATTCAGGTTGGAATAGGTTGTAGGAATGTAGAATTTAGACAAAATACGATGGACGAGGAAATGCACATCTTTTGAAAAACAAACGTTAGTTAAGGATGATAAACGTTTAACATTGGATAGCATTTTAATGTGAGGAATACAGGGTTTATACAGACTCCTTAGACTACTTAGATTGGTTGGTTACTTATTTGTTACGGCCGATTATCTGAGATAGGGATATATCCCGGCGTGGGGTGGGGAGGGTTCTATGGGGTCCTAACCCGTAATTACGCAAGGTTCGTAGAAAACCAAAAAACTTCCGAATGGTTAGGTCGATGAGCGCGACAGAGGTTTCAAACCAGCACCTCCCGTCTACTAGCTTTGTGAGCAGAACCTCTCAGGCACTGGTGGGTCGAGAGCACTTATACACTGCTTAGAAATGAAAAAGTTTCCAAGTAATACTTAGAACGCCTTAAATAAACAAAATACACCTGAAAAACTCTTTAAATTATCACGAAGTATTATTTAGAGTTAAACAGTGCTTTTATTGAAGTATACAAGAGTAGAACAGGGAAACATATATTACACGGTGAATAATACTGCTTAAGCATGTATGGCCTTTAAAGGAAGTAAAATAAAAAACTGCTCATGATTACAGAGGTAAAGGTCAAGTGATTACTACCATTCTACAAATAAAAGTTAAGTTATTGTATTTTTTTTATATGAGACATGATTTCCCCTTCAAAATTTATTTTTAAAATCTACTTTTATGTCATACATGAGTATTTGGGATTTGACTGGCCTCTGTATATATGGCCATAAAATATAGTTAGCTGGCAATTTTGTACACAAATTTAAGAAACCAGTAAACAATGCATTGTGAATATTTTGTAATTTTAGCACTAGCTATTAGATATTAATATAATAAAATCCGTTTTCGCTCTAAATGATGTATTAAAAATTAGAGTGGGCGTGCATATTGCACGAGGGCACGACATACATAAAAACATACGGTAAGTCCTTTAAAATTGCTGTACTCTTTAGATTTTATTTTAGACTCCTTGGATTTTTTCTTCTCAAGTCTGTATGAACCCTGGGAATATAAAACTAATTTTTATAACAAGATATACCCCAATTTTATAACAGATATAAAACTACTTAAAAAATAAAGAAAAAATGTTTTACAGTTAAAAAATAATAAAAACAAAAGTTAACCAAGAAAGAAAAATCATGCATCAAGCATATATTATGATACACTTTCCGTCACTAAGAGAATACTTTAACAAGCCTTCGCTGTTTAATCAGCTATATAAAATACCTAAGTAAACATTTTAGATAACGCAAAACCCATTCAAAAATCGGATTTCAGCAATTACAGGCCATAGTTAGAAATGTACTCTCATCTTTTTGTGCAGCTTTGTATATAATCTATAGATTTGTGTATACTCTATATAGTACGCTTCAATTTAGTTTAGTATAAGAAAACGCAGAAAACAATTGAAAATTCACCTTCAGCAGTTTCTACCAATAGATCTAAACATATTTGAATACTTTTGTACAGTGCTGTATACTACTGTCAGATTTTATACACGCCACATATTAAGCTAAAGTTTAATTCAGGCCATAAATACGCTGAAAACTATTGTAATCACACTTTTAGAAATTATCATACAGAGGCAGCCATGTATCCAGTTCTTTGCGTGGCCCTGTATATAATTATACTTATATTCAACAAACATCTCTTAGTATACTAAATATAAATCACGTTCCACATGCAAAACTCGATTAAAAAACTCTTTAAGCTGATACAGAGTAATGCTTACGAATTATTTTGTGTAGCCTTGTATATAATGTATAGCATTTATACATACCACATAGTATGCAAAAATTTAGTTAAACGCATACCTAACTGAAAACGCACTTCCAACAATTACCAGTTATAAATAATACTTGGGATACAGTAATTTATACGAAATCTTTTATGTGTCCCTGTAAATGAACGATAAATGCTATGCACATCATATTATACTACAAGTATCTTGTAATAAACCTCAGTAATGTATACCAATTTCATTTATATTTCAAAAAGTGTAACATAATTAAAATACGCTGGAAACAGTTTTTACCCGTAAACCTTTATGTAACCGAATATTTTTGTGTGTCCCTGTAAATGAATAATAAATACACTCTCCACATTCTACACTCCATATTCTACAGTAAGCATGTTTTAGTGTACCTTAGAAAATGATACAAATTTCAATAGGTTTGTAATTGTGTAACATGATTAAAAAGCACCGCAAACGATTTTTCTCCATAGATTATAATACACTGCTCAAAACAATTAGGGGAGCACATAGTTTTAACGAAATTACACAAATACTTACACCAATAAGTAACTTAAATTAAAACATCCATAATTTAATTCATAGCAGAAAACAGAAAAATAAAACTTCATATGCTAATGAAAGTTCATGACGTCAAAAACCAGAAAAAGAAGATACGTGAAGAAATCAGTATTTCGCAGAAATGTTTGTTTCACTGTCTCAGTTGCGAAATTCAATTTTTCAGTTTTTCTTTTGAGAAAGGGTGATTTGTAAATGTCACAACAACGTGATTTACTGGAATCTATGACTTGGCGTATTACAGAGAGACTTGAATCCGGGCAAACACGACGAAGTGTAGCGGACGCTGTTGGAGGTACAATAAATGTCCTTGCAAGGCTGTGGAATCGATTCCAAGAAAGAGGAAATGTTAGATGTCGACCAGGGCAAGGTCTACCACGTGCACCTCAGCAACTGATGACCGATATATCCTATTAACAGCTCGTCGAGACAGAAAAGGGGATGATACTCAGTTGCAAAAACGATAGTTCCTGGCAACACGACGAAGAGTGTCCAGCCTAACAGTGCGAAATATGCTTCATCAGGGTGGTCTCTATGCACGTAGGCCAATGGTCTGTTTTCCGTTGATCTCATGTCACCATGCGGCCTGAAGAAGGTGGGCTGCTGAACATCAAGATTGAAGGCAACGGATTGGAGTCAAATATTGTTTACAAACAAGTCCCTATTTAGTCTGGAGTGTAACACTCGACGTGATGTTGTATGGAGAGAAAGGGGCACTCGAAATAACTCCACATGTGTTCGTGAAAGATCACATTACAGAAAAGGTGGGTTGATGGTATGAGCTGGAATCAGCATAGGTGGACGTACGGACCTGCATATCATTTGGGATGGCACTTTGACGGCCCAAAGGCATACAGACGAGATACTGAGACCGCGGGTTATACCTTACGCTTCACCCTTTATTGATTCCTTTATTTTCATGCATGGTAATGCCAGATCGGATACAGATCGTCTATTGGGGAGCAAGGGTGAAGCTGAAACAATACAGCGTATGGAATTGCCAGCATACTTTCCTGACCTGAATCAGATCGACCATGTTTGGGACACACTCGGACGACACATTGCAGAGAGATGATAGCTTTCTTTTATTGTATGAGACAAGGAGATTGCAATTCTAGAAGAGTGGAACAGTAGTCCTCAAAGTCTTATCGATAACCTCATCACATTCATGAAAAACAGGAGTGCAGCAGTCTTAGCTGTTCGAGGGGACCACACGCCGTATTAAACAACTTGCATCTTTACTAAACAATACATTTTTTTGTCATTTACATGTAACCAAATTGTTGCCCTAAACCATCTTTTCAAGTTCTTTCCATTCTTTCAAAGAATTAAAGCTGCCTTAAAAAAAATTTGCGTCTTTTTTTTTTGTATTGCACATTGATGCACGTGTACTCTCCATTTTATAGCCATAAATGGCTGTCTCGCACGATACTCTTCTTTTATTTGCTTGCTCCCCTAATTTTTTTGAGCAGTGTATAATGGAAGTCATTTGAGTTATACTGTAAATTAATTATAAGTGATACACGTACTACATTCGATAATAAGTATCTTATAGTGCACTTCAGTGATGTATATCAATTTCAGTGTATTCTATAGAGTGTAACATCATTAAAATACGCTGCAAATGATTTTCCTCCCATAGACCATAATGTAACGGCATTATTTTGAGTGCCCCTGTACACAAAGTATAAGAGCTACATACTGAATTTTCAATACCGCACATACCATAGTAAATCTTAATAACATATATCAAATGCATGGCAATCCGAATATATTTACACAAGTTAGAGGACGGAGAGATGGCAAACAGACAAACAGGCAAACCGAATTCATAAACACTTTTCAACTATGTTGGAAAGTGTGAAAAAGCGACCCAGACAAATGCTAAATTAATTCTGTTCCTTAAAACTTTATAAAAGTTTTTGCTTTATGATTAAAAAACAGTGAAGAAAAGATTGCAAAAAATACAGTAAACACTATGTGAAGGAAAGTTAACATAGAATTTTTTTCTCTTTAAAAGAACTTATATTTTCTTGAAGAATACAAACATTATTTTAACGAAACAGATATTTAATGTTAAACAAGATGATATCGGAAATCAGCGTAGACTTTTCCCTTTGAGAAGAACATACCTTGCTTTTCTCAGAATATTTTCTCAGAAGAAAGCAATTTACGAATAGAAATGTTTGCCTTTGTGAAACTTCCTTTTTCTAAATAAAAAAAATGATTTTCTTAGAATAACTAGGTGATTTTTTTAAAATATCATTTAACTCTTGCTTAAATCACATTTATTTGCACAAGAGGAGCTATGTTAATACACGCACACGACAGAAAAAAATAATTGCCTTGCCTCCTCCCCTTTTTTCAAAAATAAAGGTAACAAAAAATATACAGTATATTAATAAATGATAAATATTTTTAAAATGGGTGAGGATAACAAAATCCAAACAATTCATTCATAGTTAATGACAATGTACTCAAAATGGAGAACTTGAACCTAGAAGTTTTTAACCCAATTCGAACTAAAGAGGTTAAGAGATTTTTTGGTTCACACACACACATACACACACATATACACTATAATGCCATAATTGATGGGAACTTTCAGTTTTAGACATTTTTTCGAATATTTTAAAATATACATGTCAGATTCTTTTGGGATATTAGGATTAAAAAGAACAGGTTTGACTTCATATTTATCAATGTTGATTTGATAAGTAGGACAATTAGGGGACCAATAAAAAATTAAAGAATAAAAATAATACTTGGGATTACCCTGTAAAATAAAATGCACGAAATGATTTACTGCTACAGAATATACATAGGCAGACATTGTATAATATGTGTACTTATTTGTGTAAGAATAGCATGCACATTAATAGAGATATAGCGATTTTTTTTTAAATTAAAAAAATTCTTGCATGTTTTTTGCTTATAAAATACAGGGTTTTTAACCAAATTTAACGTCAGTTTCAGAAAAATTGACAAAATGTAGTAGAAATCATATAGTGTGATTGAAAAATAAATATATTAAATATTTATGGAAATATGGGCAGTTGTATGAAATAATTTTTATCTGTGCATGCGCGAACGATAACAAAAAACTTTTTGCCTAATTTAATACTCAACACTATGGAGCAACTTGGAGCAGTCAAATATCGTAAAAATTCAGAGAGATATCGGCGTTAGAGTGAGCTGTTTTTTAGTTTCTGACTAAAACTCGTTGAATGATAAGGGATTGTCCACAAATTGTTATTTTTAGCTCACAGGCTATCAAAGCCTGAGAGCTAATGTGCCCGCCCGTTCTGTAGGTACGTAACGCGATAACTCTTGATAGAAATAACCGTTTTCCTTCAAATTTTGGATATAGGTTTCTTATGATAAGGCGCTTCCCTGATTAGTTTTGGGGGTTCGTTGGTTAAGTATAAAGGGGATAAGAGGGGTCAATTCCCCCCCCCTTAATTTAGATAAATGGGTTTTTCATGCAGAATTATCCGATTTTCTTCAAATTTTGTATATAGGTTAATGGTGATAAGGCGCTTTCTTGATTGGTTTTGGGGATTCATTATATAAGTATAAAGGGCGTAACGGGGGGCTAATCCTCCCCCCCCTTAATTTAGATAAATGGGTTTTTCATACAGAATTATTCGATTTTCTTCAAATTTTGTATGTAGGCTCATTGTGGTAAGGCGCTTCCCCGATTAGTTCTGGGGATTCATTGGTGAAGCATAAAGGGTGGAACGAGGGGCTCACCCTCCCCCTTTAATTTAGATAAATGGATTTTTTATGCAGAATTATGCGATTTTCTTCAAATTTTGTATATAGGTTCATTGTGATAAGGCGCTTTCCTGATTAGTTTTGGGGGTTCTTTGGTTAAGTATAAAGAGGGTAAAGGGGGTGGGGGGTTATCCTCCCCCCTTAATTTAGATGAATATATTTTTCATGGAGAATTATCCGATTTTCTTCAAATTTTGTATATAGGCTCATCGGTCAAATATCGTAAAAATTCAGAGAGATATCGGCGTTAGAGTGAGCTGTTTTTCAGTTACTGACTATAACTCGCTGAATGATAAGGGATTGTCCACAAATTGTTATTTTAAAGTTATCTAGCAGCGTTCGGAGCAAATTTTTAGAAAAAACTACTTAATTATAATTTACGGTTATGTTTAGGAAGATTTTGACTCTAAACTACGATGAAAAGGAAAATATAGTCCATACATTGATTACATTTAGGTAAATTGAGGAGTTTATGGTAAAATTTTGTGAAATTTAGCCCAATACGCAAAACACTCTACAGTAAATTCTATCGCATATATATGTATTTTCTGTATACACGTAATTTGTATGCCAGTAGTGAAGATGATAAACTAAAATCTGAGATATATTATACATTTTTCACAAGTTATGAGTCAATAACTTGCAATTTAATTTTTATAGTGATATTTCAATAGCTTTTTGAGAAATTACGTTTTGCGTATTAGACCAGTAAAATTAGGAAAGTTTGCCATAATGCATGCTAAGGAGATAAAAATTGGTACAGTTGTTCATTGAAGGCTACTGATGACTATGTAAAATGTCCTGATGGATAGGAGGTGAGTGGAAGGGGGTTTCAAATAAATAACTTTTTTTAGTTTTTTACAAAAATCTCAGAAACTGTTGGTTTTCATGGAAAACTTACTCCGATATAAATTAAAGAACATAAAATTCTCTACAAATGAGAGTTATATACAGTAGAACCTCTATTATCCGTCAGCCAGAAAACCGGAGAGTTGGCGGATTTTCCGCAAAAAATTCACTTTAATTTCATTTTTATTTACTTAATGTCGCCATAATAAATGCTACAGATATAAAAATTGGTACAGTTGTCCCGTGATGGCTACTAATGAATATGTAAAAAGTCCTGATGGATAGGAAGTGAACGAGGGGAGGGAAGGGGGGGCAAAATACTTTTTTTAGTTTTTTACAAATATCTCAGAAACTGTCGGCTTTCATCAAATAATCACTCTGACATTAAAGAACACAAAATTCATTACAAATGACAGGTATTTACAGTAGACTTTCGATTATCCGTCATTCAGAAAACCTGAGCCTTGACGGATTTTCCGGAAAAAAATTACTTTAATTTGATTTTTATTTACTCAATGTCTATTCAAATTTATTAAATATTGTTGCAAAATAAAAAGGAAGACAGTAAACACTTCAATACTGCAATATTGCATGAAATAATGCCAGGTAAGTTGGTTATGAAAGAAAAATATTTATTATTAATGAAATGTTTATGAATGTGAAATATTATAATTGCGAATATAAAACTTGGAGAAAACTAAAAGTAAGGTACATATTAATTTATAATTAAGTAAATATTGTGTAATTATGAAAGTGGATGGATTGTTAGGATTCATAATCATCACCTCATCTTCTTCCTTGTCCTGTTGTTATCACCCTGGTACTGAAGACAAATATTTATATTCATCATTAATAAAATGTTATTTCACGTGAAACTGTGTAAGCGCGACAAAACATAATTGAGAACAATGAAAGTAATAATTTATCATTAAGCAAATACTTACTAAGTCATAATGTTCTTTTTTTCTTGACACATCATCATCAACTGAAGTGGACGGTACATTAGAAGACGTTCTCAGCATGACTGAATCCATAATCACATCTTCATCGTCTTCCTCGTCCTGTTGATCTGTATTTATAGCTATAAGTGTAGCATTCAGACAGTCACCATGGCAAATGTTGCAGATGAGTGTGCAGTTAATGGCTGCTTTCCTGTACCCATACTTAGCTCCACAGCCAGTGGTGCATATGCAGAAGATGGTATTTAAGACAGCCTCAGGTGCGATCAGTTCCTTAGTTGTAATAAGAACCAGACGATTCTGCTTTCGTTCCCAGCCCCAGAGTTCGGCATGTTGTTACTGGCCAAACCACAGCTGCACCTGATGGTACACCCGGATAGAATATTTTCTAGCCACTACTTCTGTTGGTGGAAGGATTGAAATGTCAGGTTTGACATTCGATTTAGATTTGGCGAAAGAATGGTATTGGAAAGTATTGAGAGATGTAGATGTGGGAGGTGCTTCATACAATCTAAAGAAAAAAGTTGGTTTCCTGCTTCTACAACAGCATCATGGTCAGCAATTTTGTGTACCTCTTCACATTGCTGAAACAGCTGGAAAATTTTTGTTTTCCACTTTTTGAATTCGGCTGACGTCGTATCACATCCAGTGAATGCATAAAGGACTAGAATGATGTCTTTCAGTCTTGTTTCTTGAATTAACTGTTGTGAGAAAATAATATTTTTTTCAATTCTTCCAATACTTGGCTCACCGAAAATTTCTTGTTCGAGCGGAGTTAGGGCGATTAGGAGGACAACAAGATCAACATCCTCACCAACAATTGCCACTCTGCCACTAGAAGAAGATATTTCAATGGCTGTTGTTACAATTAGGGTATCTGCATTGCCAGTACTCTCCCGGCAAGATATTCCATTCTCCTTCAATTTGGAAGAAAGCACAGCAGTTAATCTTGATTTGTTCTTTTCATTTGAAAGGAAGCTCTTGGTTGACGGTAACCTCTGTGTTCCCCGTTGAAATTAATATCCACGGACTTCTTCAGTGCACATCTTCGGTTTTGCTCTGCTGATTTCGTGCTGTTGGCAATGTCGGAGTAGCCATCAAAAACCACTGAACAGCCTTTTCCTTTATAATGTGTAGCGATATATTTGTTGTAACCTTCACAAATTGAAATAAAAGTGGAACCTCTTGACCAAGGGACTTTGTGAAGAAAGAAACCACCATCCATAATAATATCACAGTATTGGAAATCAATGGGCTGTTTCAATAGTAACTTTGATGTAATAAATTAGATGATATTCTGGCTTGACTAATGTTGTTTGCAGATATTTTTAGTCCTTAATTTCCCTTTAGAAAATTAAACCTGAGTCTAAAAAATATTAGATATTGTTAAAAAATATTAGACCGCAGTGCGAAATGTTCGCACGGATCCATTGGTATTTAATAAATTTGAAATTAAAGTGATTTTTTTTTGCGGAAAATCCATCAAGGCTCTGATCTCGTGACTGACGGATAATCGAGGTTCCACTGTATATACCTGTCATTTGTAGAGAATTTAACGTTCTTTAATTTACGTCAGAGTAATTTTTTCATGAAAACCAACAGTTTCTGAGATATTTGCAAAAAACTAAAAAAGTATTTTGCCGCCCTCCCTCCCGTCGTTCACTTCCTATCCATCAGGACATTTTACATAGTCATTAGTAGCCATCACGGGACAACTGTACCAATTTTTATCTCTGTAGTGATTAGTATGGCGACATTAAGTAAATAAAATTGAAATTAAAGTGAATTTTTTGCGGAAAATCCGTCAAAGCTCCAGTTTTCTGGCTGACGGATAATCGAGGTTCCACTGTATATAACTCTCATTTGTAGAGAATTTTATGTTCTTTAATTTATATCGGAGCAATTTTTTTCATGAAAAGCAACAGTTTCTGAGATTTTTGTAAAAAACTTAAAAAAGTAATTTATTTTAACCCCCCCCCCCCCCCCCACTCACCTCCTATCCATCAAGATTTTTTACATAGTCATCAGTAGCCATCAATGAACAACTGTACTAATTTTTATCTCCTAGCATGTATTATGGCAAACTTTCCTAATTTTACTTGTCTAATACGCAAAACGTAATTTCTCGAAAATTTACTGTAGAGTGTTTTGCGTATTGGGCTAAATTTCACAAAATTTTACCATAAACTCCTCAATTTACCTAGATGTAATCAATGTATGGACTATATTTTCCTTTTCTTCGTAGTTTAGAGTCAAAATCTTCCTAAACATAAGCGTAAGTTATAATTAAATTGTTTTTTCTAAAAATTTTCTCCGAACGCTGCCAGATAACTTAAAAATATCAATTTGTGGACAATCCCCTATCATTCAGCGAGTTTTAGTCAGAAACTAAAAAACAGCTCACTCTAACGCCGATATCTCTCTGAATTTTTACGATATTTGACTGTTTTTTTTTTATAAGTTGCTCCATGGTGTTGAGTATTAAAGTAGGCAAAAAGTTTTTTGTTATCGTTCGCGTATGCGCAGATAAAAATTATTTCATACAACTGCCCATATTTCCATAAATATTTAATATATTTATATTTCAATCCCACTATATAATTTCTACTACATTTTGTCAATTTTTCTGAAACTGACGTTAAATTTGGTTAAAAACCCTGTATTTTATTAGCAAAAAACATGCAAGAATTTTTTTAATTTTTTAAAAAAACCGCTATATCTCTATTAATATGCATGCTATTCTTACACAAATGAGTACACATATTTTACAATGTCTGCCTATGTATATTCTGTAGCGGTAAATCATTTCGTGCATTTTATTTTACAGGGTGATCCCAAGTATTATTTTTATTCTTTAATTTTTTGTTGGTCCCCTATTTGTCCTACTTATCAAATCAACATTGATAAATATGAAGTCAAACCTGTTCTTTTTAATCCTAATATCCCAAAAGAATCTGACATGTATATTTTAAAATATTCGAAAAAATGTCTAAAACTGAAAGTTCTCATCAATTATGGCATTATAGTGTATATATATATATATATATATACAAGGGGCAGTCGGAAAATAAGTTTCCCCTGGAGACTGTGGACAGAGGTGTGTATGGAAGACAAAAAATGTAATGAGACATTAAAGATAAAACATAACTTTATTTTTACACATAAGTACCAAGTACATTGAGACATTTGTCATACCGCTTTATAAGCTTCAAAAAGCCCTCCAGGAAAAAATCAGGGCTTTGCATACGGACGAAGCGTTGAATGGCTATGGGCGAAAGACGACATAGTAGGTGAACGCGAACGTGCAAGACACCGATACCATTGGGTAGAGGTCGACCGTGATCAAGCAGATTGCGCTGTTACAGTGCCTGCGCAGGTGGCACTGTTGACTGCAACAGCGCCAAACAGCTGACTCATAACAGCTAATTAATTAAGATATAGATTTGACGCATCGTTTTGGTGGAAAGTTGAACTAAAAGATTCTCAGCGCGTGTACAGCACGCCTACTATACAGTTTCGTAGGCAGCAGCGACACGTGCCGTGGTTTCGTTCCGAAAGAGGTTTGTTTAGAACAGAGTGCGCCTCCTGGCGTTGAAATAAGGAAGAAAAAGATTTTGGAGTGCATGCGTAGCATGCATGATACACGATGTCGTAGTCAGCGGAAACACGTGTCGGAGATTGGTTTAAGACAGAATGCGCTCTCTGGCGGTGGAAGGGGGAACTAAAAGATTTTCAGACGTTTGCGTCGAAAATCGCTTTTGTTAACAAAGCCGCAAAAGTAAATTACCGATCTGATAACCACAGAAAACGAAATATTCTTATTTTAACTCATCCTCCAATATTAAAACAACTATTGGAAGTATCGATTCGAAACTCGTAGTTTGTTTTCCAGATTCCGAAAATGCAAATTCTGTGAAATTCCGAAGGCAACTTTTCTTAATTTTGGCCCAAAACTGACCCTCCGTGAATTAAATGACCCAGACATTTGAGGGGGTCGTATTGAATTTACATTCGCTTCGGGGTCCGTCTGTCTATTTACTTTCCGACAAACGAAGGGGTTACCAAAGGAAAGGTTTCTACAGCGATTTTTAGAGTGTTTTCGCGTTTCGTAATATTTTTTGTCGGGACCGGGCAACGCCAGTCAGAGCAGCTAGTATGTAATATTTACAGAATGGTTAGATGCAAAATGCTGTTAAATACTGAAGTTGAAAGAATGAAGCTTTTCACCACTCCAATAAGTTGATATTATAAGTCTCCAGAAAGAAACAGAAAAATTTCATTTGGAACTTAAAAATTATTTTAAAGTACTGCATTCAATTTTAGAATAGAAGTAAAACGAAATTGTAGTGAACAAGAAACTATCCAACCCTCTACAAGGAAATGCAATGAAGATAGACGTGAAGCAGGCAAAGAAACTATTAGAAAGGAAACAAGAAGGTTGATGAAGAAATGCAAAGAATTTAATACGAATGAAAACGATTCAATTACAATAGTTGAATACACAGAATTAAGTGAAACGGTAAGAAAGTGCATTACATAAGATGTCAGAAAATTTAACTGTTCTCTTGTCAAAAAATTTTAAAATCAGCTAAGAGCAAACTGTAAGTTTGAAGGAAGGGTAATTTTGCACTGAAGAGGGTAGGTGGAACAATCACCAAAATCAATAATGAAATTGAAAGTATTGTGTAAAAAGTCTATAACGATCTATATAAATGTGAAGATCAAATAGAAAGCAAGTTACCTGACCAGAGAAAAAACATAACAAAAGTGGAAGATATAATCCCAATGATAACAGATGTATTTTTACAAGCCCTTATATCTATTAAACGAGAATGAAAAATCATGCATTAGGCATAGATTATCCGGTAATGCGTGAAACTTTTACCTTGCAGCCCTGTATATGACGAATAATATTTATAAACACCATGTAATATATTAAAAATTAGATATTTTTTTTAATAAATACCACAGTGCAAAACACCTTCCCAGCAATTATCGATCAGACTCAGTCCTGTAACCAAATTATTTTGTGCTTCACTGTAAATGAACGACAAATGCCACTCTGTAATCTATAGAAAACATGCTGTACTGCAACTCAGTCATACTTTTTAATTTCATTATGTTTTTCTGTCATTATATCATTATTAAAATGCACCATAAACGATCCCCCCCCCTGTGATAGAATCTTTTGTACGTCCACGCAAACAAACTATAAATACTACTTATTCTACATTCAGAAGAAAGCATATTATATTCTACTTCAGTGATGCATATCAATCTCGGTATATTTGAAATATCATAACATCAACAAAATGCACCGCAAACGATTTTCCACCAAACATCATAAAGAAGCGAAATATTTTGTGTACCTATAAACGAACTATGAACGTTACACACGTCAATTTTAATACTGAAGATTTTATAGAAAACATTAATAATATATAAAAATTACATTGGCAATCCGAGTATATTTATATTTTGAGCATGGACATACGGACAGGCAGCACGATTGACAGATATACCGAATTTATAAACCTATTTCAATTATGTTGGAAAGTGTTCAAACTGGATAAACGTTCACTCAGTTTCATTTTACTTAGTGATTAAAACGGAAAAAAAGAAGAATTAAATGTCATGCATCAGGCAGATTGTGAAACACTTTCCAACACTAACTATTAAGAAATTATATTAAGAAATTTCATTTTGTCGTAAAATGAAATGAGATACCTAAATAAGCAATTTAAATAAAAGGCAACGCAAAAGATTTTCTCCCATAGGCTATAATGTATCGGAAATCTCTATTGTGTCCCTGTAAATGAACTATATTGCTGCACTTTCAATAGCAAACATTCTACTCTTGAAAATCATTAACATATAAAAATTACATGTCAATCCATGTATATTTGCGCGATTAATAGCACGAAAAGACGGACAGCCGGACAGACAGACACACCGAATTCGTAAACTCTTTTCAATTATGTTAGAAATTGCTAGCAAATATGTTTTCAATATGATAACAAATATGTTAAAAATGTTTGTAATTGCATGGTTATTTTGAGCATTACTATGCTTTTTCATTCTTGTTTCATTTTGTATAAGATTGCAGGGTTTATTTTTACCCGCTTATGTGTACATTGATAAAAAATATTCTTACTCATTCATTAGTTCTTGATTCACCTTATCAAATGATTAAGTATCGTTACAGTATTCCTAATGCGTTCAATAGTGTTTTTTGATCTATGTTTTTTTATGCATGATATTTTTGTCTTGTTTCGTTTTGTATAAGATTACTTCAAGTTTCTTTTTACCCGTTTATGTGTACATTTATTTTTATTATATAACAATTTTGGAACAGATGCTTTACACTCACACAGTGTTTTTTGGCGATTTTTTGGTTGGCGCGATTTTCAAGCCTGCGCCAAACCCATAACTAAACACAATTGCTAGGTTGCCATCCAAGGAAAAAATCCCCTAAATTTGGCGACTTTTCCCTTTTTATAACCGATTAAAAAAAACTGTGCGTGAGTGTATGACATCATAGCCACAATTTTTAACAATTAATAGATTCTATTTTTCAATTGACAGGAAAGAAAAATTCTTAACTTTTTACTAAATAGGCAGAAAAAAATTAAAAAGAGAAATAGAAAAAAAAGTGTGTTATCTTTAGTTAAAATTATTTACACAATTTAATTTTAAGCTATCTAAATAAAATTACTCATGCTTTAAGTTAAATTTGGAAATGAACTTTTTAAAAAGTGATACAGTACATAACGCGTAGTATCCAAAATAAGCTTTTCTTTACATGCTCCAAAAATTCTTTCTATAGTCTCCCAAAATAGAAAGATAATTAAATTTTCTTCGGATGGTTTATGATGTACTATAATTTTTTTTAAGTCACAAATAACCTTTCTCTTATTGAACGACATTACATCATTACATTTAATAGTCCTAATAAGTATATTTTGCATGCTTTGGAAACATTTTCTTAAACAATGAAGTTTCTATCTTTAAATTTATTTATTTTTTAAATGTGTTAATTTTTTTCCATAATTACTAATGCGCAGAAAATTAGTTCTTAAGTAAGTCTAAAAAAAGAAGCAACTTCCTTATTAAATTATTTTACTGTTACAAAATCGGATATTTTATTATTAGATTGACAATTGGAAGCTATTTTTCGCTGAATTTTAAAAGCTGTAGAAAAAACCTTTATAGAATTTTATGAAAAAATATATAAAAATTAATTTGCAACATATTCTATAACTACGTTTTATACTTAAAGGGCATTCAATTTTTTTCTCAAAAATTAGAAAAAAGCAAAATTGTTTTTTGTACTATTTTTAACCGTGACTGTGTAACTATTTGTACATTTAAATAATTTACTTCAGGGGTGTCCAAAGTTTTTGTTTAAAAACATATGTGTTACCACTAATTCCGAATAAAAATATCCACCTTATAATATCGCAAAAGTTTTATTATTCTATAAGGCAAATTATTCCATACGGAATTAGTAATAGCTCTGCGCAGTTTGGATACTCCAGATATACTCATTTAAAATAAAAGTTAATTCCTTGCATTTTTTATTTCTGTTTTTTATACATAAAATACAGAAAAAATATCTATAATAATAGAACTTTTTCTAAAATTGAATGTGTTATTTATGGATATTACCTTTGTAAAATATCTAATCTATCTAAATAAAACTGTTTACTCGTTGATTGGTTTTCGTGTAAATTAAACTTAAACATGTCTAATGCACTCATCAGTGGTGATGTCACTGTCACTCAGTCAGTCATGTAAACATTTGCTTAAAGTGCCATCTTGGTAATAATACTTTTATCTTCAGCTTTCATTCGTAACTTAATCCATTAGCGTCACTTGATGTTACACAGTGACATAACATATAATCTCAAGTGTTATTGTCACAACGTAACAAAAATGCCCATTTTATCAGTTGACACGTAGTGACTGTTAAGTTTTCGCCATTTGGTGAATCTAATGTGAAATTGCCACGACGGTTCGCCATGATGACTTATTGAATGACATCACATTGGAGCAACAGGTAGAAGACTTTACAGTGAAAAAAATATTTAAATCGTCAGTAAATCTATAATAATGTTTCTCGGCAATTGCAACCCACCACAAAATTGAACATATTGGAACCACAGTGACTTGGATTCGACTAAATTCCCACGTCACAAAATAACAGTAGGATAATGTAGAAGAGGCGACACGCTCTGATTACTGCTCTATATGAGAAAACTTACTAATACTATGATGTAGGCTTATAGAAATATTTTTGTAAATTAGGTTTATAACTTAGGATAGCATTAATATTAGTTCTAGCCTGATAGCTCACATTTTAACACACCGCGCTGCCGCACTATAGACCCGATGTTAGCCTCTCTATTTGGAAATGATTAACATTACCTACATCACTTCGGTGTCTTTAAAATGACTATTAAGCATGCTTGAGGGAAATTAACCCCCGGGGTTCCGAGTCAGGCAGACCACGTGACCGGTACATATGCCATATAACACCCCAGGACTTATAGTCACGAAAGCAGAATTGGATATCGCCGGCCAAGTTCCCACATTGATTGTATCGTCGTGGACATATTTCATCGTAGGAATTATCGTAAGATTTTTTTTTTCGTTATATTAAAATTAAGAATATAAACGAACAAAAATTTTTTCAAACGTTAACCAAAGAAAATTCCGACCTTTTAAAATTAAAAGAAAATATATCACTGAATCTATAATTTAAAAATCGACGTAATTTATAATCGGTTCTTCTAATAGTTGCCTAAATTGTTAACAATATCAAAAACTATAGGAATAATTTAAAGACGTTATTTCAAGATGAATTATTCCTGAAATGTGGAAGTTTTTTGTAATTTCTTTTCTACCCCTCCTGTGAAAGCGAGAACCAGATCAAATACTGAGAAAGAAATTATAGGGTTCTCCGTAAAGTCTTTGGTGATGAATGAGTAAAAGTCGTGAAAAAAATTATTTCAGGGTTTCTTTTCTTTATGTTTCTTTCATGATTCTTTATGCCTTTATAAAGAACCATTTGGCTATCTAAAAAAACAGGAATTTGTGTAGGCGTCAAAAGTTTTTTCAAAAAGATAAAACTTTTTTTACATTTAAACATGCCACTAAACTTTCTCAGCATTTTCCCTTCAAAGGGTCTGCTATAAATAGTGTACTTCCTGCTATATTTTTCTTTCTTTGGATATATTTTGTAAATTATAGTATACTTAATGATATAAATTTTCGTTTTAAGATTGAAATAAAATTCAGATTATAAATTTTTAAAAGTGTGATTAAACATACATATTTTACCTTTAAATATTTTGTTTCAGTTTGATTTTATGTAATAGTTTTATTGTGTTATGTTCTTTATTGTTTTATTCCTTAACGAATTTATAGCCGTAGAAAAAACAATATACCCTGGATTAAGTCCCATGTTATGCTATAAATCATTGTAAATAAAATTATACATGTACCAACCGATTTTTAAAAGCGCAAAATATTAAATGTTGTAATGGAATTGCTTTTTAAACATTGTACCATACATATTTTCTTCTGTTTATATAATTGGAATCGTGAAAATTTTAAACTTCCGTTTTCTAATGGACTTACGTTTTGGGATATCCTGAACAGGATTTGACAGTTTATGGACTGTTTTCTGCTTGGCTGTTAGTCTGTTAGGGTGTGTGTAACAGAATTTATTTTCTCCACTCTATCTCAAGAACTAATGCGCGAAATTTAACACAGCTTCATATTTAGTTCGACTTTGATATAAATAAACGTTGATCAGTTTTGGGTCTATATCGCCTAGCAGGTGGCACTGCTATGTAGTGTTTTTCCGAAACACGCGATAACCATATCTGAATAATGACGAAATTTCATTAAACTTCATATTCTGTTAGAATTTGACATTAATAGATGCTGATTACTTTTGGGTGTATATTGCCCAACAGGGGACCTTTCTATGCTGTGCATTTAACACTTTATGAGATAGCTATATCGCAGGAACTAATTCACGTAATTTTATCAAACTACATATTTTATTGGACCATGACATAAATATATCCTCATTCAATTTCGACTTTGATCACTAAGCAGGGGCGCCTATCCTATGGTTGGGAAATGGTTCTTAATCGGGTCCAAAATTAATTAATGCAATTTAGAGAACGGTGTTTACAGTTATCTCATGCTTGTAACTCTTATACGCTTTGAACTCACCTGCCACATTGTTGTCAAAATCGCTGATTTTTGACCCCAACTCTTGTCTGTGTACCCGATTACGAAATATTAACACTATGTTTTTGAATATGAACATTGTAGTTGTATATTATTTTCTATTATGTCAAAATATACCAAATTTGATAATTTAGTTTAATGATGTTGATCAAATCTTTAATACCCAATAGAGGGCGTTGTTGTTCTTTTCGTTTTTTAACTCACTATGATCACTGCAATTCCGTGTTGAATTCTAAGAATTCTGCATTATATGCCTTATATTTGTAATCGCTGATGCCATTAGAAAAAAATATTTTAGAATGGTTTAGAAGGAACTTTTGAGACAGCCAAAGCATAGCTACTTCTTTCAAATTGCAACATTCACCTTTTAGCTTGGAATAAAATCAACCCAGAAAAGTACATAGTTTATGTATTTTACTTAAAATCTTCATTAAGTCAAAATTTGAGTATGCTATTATTAAATTCACGTAACGCTCTCTAATTTCTATCTTTCCAGAAAATTATCCGACTGAAAATTTTCTTTTTAATAACAAAATTAATTGACTAAAAAATAATTTAAACTTTTTTTTATAAAATTCAGAAACATATTATGATATTTACGCCGTTGTTTGTACCAAAACGAGCTTAACATAAAAATGGTTGAAGAGAATGCATGCTACCGTAACCGTTTTGAGGGTACCGTAACCGCTTTTGCGATCGAAATGCGAAAAAAAAAGCCCTACTTATATCGGGTAGTTTCGCAGTCTAACGCTTGAAAAAATATTAATATTTACTGTCTCAAAAAAATATTTTCTCTGAATGCTTATTTCCTGTTTTTTTTCTGCAGATTCAAATTTCCACATCTGCTTTTTGATCAAAATATTATTCCGGGTAATTAACCTGTTATAACGGTATCTTTTATTGAAAAAAATAATATTTACTGTTTCAAAAATACATTTTTTGAATGAACGATTTCGTGCTTTTTGTTTTTTCTGCAAATTTAAAATTCCGCATCTGCTTTCCAGATCAAAATATGAAATAAATAATAAAATAAATAAAGATACCCACTTATTTTCAGCACTTTTCTGGTTCTAACGATATCTTTAGTTTAAAAAAATAATAATTCTTAGTACCAGCTGACTCGCCCGGCGTTTCCCGGTAACATAAAAATAAATAAATAAATAAAATGTAAAAACGAAACTCAAAAATACACTGAAAAAATCACAATAAAAATCGTGAATAATATAAAATTCGATGCACGAATTCTGAATAAACTTCATGGAAAAGAGTCAAAATTTACTATATTAGGATAGAAAATTCATGTTTGGTTGGATGGTTGAATGGGGTTTTATGACACAAAGTCCCTTTAGGGACATGCTGCTTCAAAAAAAAAGTTTAGAATAAGAACGTTAAATTAAAATTTAAAATTGATTTAAAAATTTGTCATAAAAACAAGATGAATGAAAATAACACAGTTAAATAAAAACACTGATGTGATGATAAATGTATAATTAAAATTATTCAATGAAAATATATCACAACCTCTAGAAGGAATAAACACCAGTTTTCACAATTAAAATATATACAATCTTTAATCTAACAGTTGGTAAAATTTTCAAAATTTAGAGCAGAAATATATTTAACTTACACAATATATTACCAAAAGAAACATAGTTTAAATCACGTAGGCTCGAATACCTCAAAAACAACATTATCATCATTTGAGTCAGAACTGTAAGCCTCTAATTCCACAGCTTCCTCTGCATAGTTTAGCAGTTGTTTAGAATCCTTTGTAGTACGAAGCGATGTATCACGACAAGGTTTCTTGTTTCTTCCCTTCACAGTTTTCCACTGTGTAGAAGCTTGGGTTGAGGTTTTCTTTCTTTCTGTGAACATGATTTTTGTTTTACTTTTTGTGCAGGGAAAATAGGTTTTCCAATTTGTTTGCAGGTGAAACAGAAGTTTTACCTGACTCATGTTCGATTGACTGTTTAGATTGACGATTAGAATATTCTATTTTCACAGGTTCTGAAGATGATGGCAAAAGTTCTAGTGCAGGCAAAAGTCTTATTCTAGCGGAACAATACATACTGCGGGTTTTTTTCTGTATAGTGCTGGTTAGTGTAATAAAAGAATCATTTGGTGGCAAAGAGAATTCAGTTTGGGTGCTTATATGTCCTACGGATTTTATTTGTTGCTTGAGTAAACTAGAATAAGAAACTCCTACAGATGGTGTTCTAGATTCAACAAGTTTTCGAGCTTCAGGATAAGAAAAATTCTGAGTGGTTTGGACTGCAAGAATTTCTTTCTTACGGATCCAGTTTGGACAAGAGCCAGAGTATGCTGTATGGTCAACCTTGCAGTTTATACAGCGTTCGGATTTTTCACATGAGTTACTCTCAGGGCCGACTTCTGAACATTTTGCACATGTAACAGGTCCACGACAAGTAGTTTTACGGAGGCCATAACGCATTTAAAGCAATGGAGAAGGTTAGGAATATAATGTCGGACGGGGCAGCTCAGGTATGCAGCTTGAATTCTAGATGGTAGAGTAGGGCTATTGAAAGTCAGAATAATGTGCTTTGTAGGAAACACTTGCTCATTCCAACGAATAGTGATACGGTGTACGTCTGTAACATTTTGATCTTTTAAATTATGCAAGAGTTTATCTTTTGTAGAGAATAAAATTTCGGGTTCTGATATTAGACCACGGCTTGTATTTAGAGTTTGATGGACTTGAATATAAACAGAAAAATAACCTAGTTTTGTGCACTTTGAGAAAAATTTTGGGTGACTCGCTGAAGAATCGTCCACCAGCAAATCCCCAGACTGCATTTTTTTAAGTGAATGACCATCTCCAAAAATTGAATGAAATGTTTTCACGATAAGAAATGGAGAAGTTCTCTTGAAAGAACTTTCCAAAAGACTGTCAGTACGTTTAATTACAAAAAATCGTGTAAATGAAATATTCTGTACAGTTTATTGTTCTCCACAAGGGTGAGAGATAGAAGGAATTGCAGTATTTCAATCCATATTAGAGACAAATCCAATTCAGACCCTAGTCGCACCACCCACTACCGAGCCCAATTAGGGGATGCACATTCGTGCGCCAGTGCTAACCAGTGTCCATACGCTCACTAGACACACCTACATCAGTCTCCACCCTTAACGAGATGACTTGTATGTGACCGCTCAATTGATCCCCAGCCAGTGACAAGTAAGCTGACCATCCGATTGATGCATACAGGACCAATATGCATATCCCGTGTACCTGAAGCAGAGGTCAAAGCAGTGTGTGGGTTTCCCTCAACTGCCATGATCCCCCTTTCCAGGGACATGGGTCGCCACGCACGGCAAACAAGTGACTGGTTTACAATTCTCCATACGTTGATATAAACAGGATGATGTCGGCTTATTCGGAATCGCCCTCATCTGAGAAGAGGAAACGACAGTGAGAGTGAAACAAAGAGGAAATATTAGACAAGAGAGGAAAAAGGAAAGAGAAAGATTGCTGAGGTACCCGGGGTTGTGAAGCCCTTGAATACTTAAAGAAGGTATCCCTCTGAGGGTGGATAGAATTTTGAAACCACATTCCTTTTACTATTGTGGGAAAAGTCGCTGCGTATCGCGAAAAAACGCTAAATAATTAAAAAACCCATAGGATAATTTTACTATATTGGTCTAAAAGATAAAAAAATAAATTTCTTATACGAATGCCAAAAAATCTTTGTAAAAGACGAAAAAACTCTAAAAATTGCATATAGCGAAAATTTTGAAACTTGCTGTACCAATTCCGAATAAATTTTATTGAAGAGAGGACAGAATTTTCTATAGTATTTACTAAAACATTAAAATTGCATGCATTTTACTAAGATGGTAAAATCGTCTCGAATTGCCATAACCCAGAAACAAATTGCATAAAAATCCCTAAAAATTCAAAAATCAATGTTTACTACAGTGGGCTAAAACATTATATCCGTAATCTGTTCACGAATGTAAAACAATCGACGCAAAAATCGAAAAAATGCCAAAAATCGCATTGAAACTTGTGGATGACTAAATGAACTAACAAAATGTTGGAGACTAAATTCCTATTACGAATGCCAAAAAATCGCCACGGAATGGCAGCAAATGGTATAAAGTGCATTGAAAATCGCAAAAATATAAAAAAAAAATTAGAACGTTAAAAATCGCATTAAAATCGCGAAGGGCAAAATTTCCTATATTTGGCTATATATTTGAAACCAAATTAACTTTTACAAATTTTAATAAATCGCCGCGGAACACGAAAAAACTCTATAAATCGCATTAAAAGTAACATTAAAAATCCCTAAAAAATCAAAAGTCGAGGAGGACAATTTTTCCTATATTAGACTAATAGTTTGAAACCTTCATTTTACGAATGTCAAAAAATCTCCGCGGAATCCGAGAAATCGCATTAAAAATGCTAAAAATTAAAAAATTGCGGAGGACGAAATTTAATCTATTAGGCTAAAAGTTAAAAAAAAAAATTCCCTTTCTTAATGTCAAAAAATCGCCGTGGTACACTAAAAATCGCTGAAATTAAAAAATCACGGAAGACAAAATTTATTCTATTAGGTCTAAAAGTGTCAAACCAAACTATTTTTCCGCATGTCAAAAATCGTCACGGAATGCAAAAAAACCCCGCAGAAATCCCATTGAAAATTGCATTAAAAATTGCTAAAATGAAAAAATTGTAAAGGAGAATATTTACTATATAAGGCTATAAACTTAAAAAACCGAATTCCTTTTACCAGTGTCAAAATATCGTATGCGAAAAATCTCTAAAAATCGCAAAACAAAATTCGCGAAAAATTCAAAAATTGTACGAATTCCGACTAAACTTTATTGAAAAGAGGACAAATTTATTATATTGAGCTAAAAAGACTAGTTCCGGATTTTTTTTATGAATGTAGAAATATCGCTTCGAAACGCGAAAAAAAAACGCTAAAAATCGCATTATAAAATGCTAAAATTCAAAAAATTACTGGAGGACAAATTTAATATACTAAGCTAAATGTTTGGAAAAAAATTCCTTTTCTTAATATAAAAAAACGCCACGGTACTCGAAAAAAATCACATTCGTAATACCATTAAAAATCCCTAAAATTCACAAATCAGGGAGGACAACGTTTACTATACTAGTTTGAGACCAAATTCCTTCTCTTAATGTCCAAAAATCGACGCAAAATGCGAAAAAGGTCTAAAAATCGCATAAAAAATTTCGCGAAAAATCCAACGTTGCTGTTCGGAAATAGCGGTAACTGAAGTCTATCTTTAGGAAAACATACTTTAAATGTAAATAAAGGGAGAGATCTATGAACGAATTCCCGTTGAAATCGAGCTCATAGAACCGCGACGTTACTCTTTGAAAATGGTGGTAACTGAACTTTTCATTTAAGAAAACATACTTTTAAATATAACTAAAGAGTTGAATGAATCAAATCCCGTTGAAATCTTGCCCATACAATCCGTGAAAGAATGCAATGTTACTGTTCGAAAATGGTGGCAACTAAAATCTATGTTTAAGAAAACATGCTTATAAATAAAAGAAAGTTGAATCTATAATGGCCGTCAAATGCTTAACATTCCCATCCTGAAATTCAAATCCATATCTTAATTTTCGGTAATTAGTAAACATTCGCAATTGTTTCCTTTTGTTTTCACAAAGTAAGTCCAGGAATCGACCAGGAAAAATATCTCTTTGCAATTCAGTTTTTAATGAAAGCCTAGCTCTTTCACTGATTTTTTGAACTGACACTTGTCTGATTTTTGCAGATTTTTTCAAAAATTAAGAAAAATTACCTGCCGAGTTTTACAAAAATTGGATATTCTGATGCTGAAACTTTTTCTCCGTATGTATGGCATGTTTCAAATCGATACCTCAAATAGTTTTCTTATTTTTTGCTAAGTAGTGAAAATTCTCACATTTATTCATTCCCGCTTGTAAATCAAGAGCAGGCGTACGTTTCTTTTGCCATGCAAAATGTGAAAAAACTCCAAAAATTCACGAAAATCCAAAAAATTCTGTACGAATTACGAATAAACTTTATTGAAAAGAAGACAAAATTTACAATATTGGGTTAAAAGATTGAAACCGATTTATTTCTCTTAATGTAGAAAAATTAGTCCGATACACGAAAAAACGCTAAAAATCGCATAAACAATTAAATTAAAAAAAAATCTAATCAAAAACTCCAAAATCGGTCTTCGAGGTGCATAACAACTACATACATAGAGGTACCTTCCTTCCAAATTTTGTAGCTCTGCGTGCAGCGATCTTTTCAGAACGCAGTCGAAAGACACACATACAAATTCCTTTCCTTATTATTATAGATTAAAAATATATATGTTTTGGAGGTCGTTCCCTGAATTCACCGGAGGTTTCTTTTTTCTCTCTCAGTGCCTTTGAAGATATTGTTTCCAGTTTTAATTGTACATTAAAACATTTCCGGATGAGTTTTCTTTTCTGCGCATATACGGGAAAACCTGCACTTTTTCAATACTGGGAAGAATTTACCATTTTTGTTGGGCATAATTTGGGGACAGATTTCTTTCTACCTATTTGCGGTTTATAGTTTATACTCACTAAAATTTTAGGGCCATATACGCCATACAAACATAATATTTAAAATTATCCAAAAAAGAGCGAAACAAATTAATAAAACAAAGCAGACATAAATCTAATAACTTATCATAGTAAATTACAAAAAAACAATTAAGAGCATTAATAACATAATATTCAACTTTCCAACAAAGTCTCCCCAAAACACATATTTTTTAGTCTGAAGTTGTCAAGTTACAGTATATAGAAAGGGTAACAAAATAAAATACGTTTAAGTAACACTTTAAATTGACATTAAATCTGCAGTTATCTTTGAACACAGAAAGTAAAGAAATACAGAAAAAAGGGGGGAGGGTGCAGTAACACTGTAAATATGATAAAATTAGAATAGCCAAATTATTTAGGTGTTAGTAACATATAATGGAAGAAACGAAGGCTCGAAAACAAAAACTTAATTACTTTCAAAATATACTGCTGGTCATAAAAAATGCTACACCATGAAGGAATGCAAATAACAGAATAATATTTATTGGACAAATACATTATAATGGGAAGGACAATTGATTACATTTTCAGAAAATTTGGAGGTATAGATCTTGAGAAAACACTACACAAAGCAGCAACCTCTGGCCGCAATAACAGCATTTATCTGCCTAGCCATGGAGTCGAACAGAGATTGAATGTCATGTAAATTGAATGTCATATGATGCTGTATATGAAGCAGGAACGGCGCCTTACTTCGTCTTTGATGAATCTTGGCTCTGTATGCAGAATCATGATGCCAGCATCCATGTTTGGCCGCATCGTGGAAAACGCACATTGCCAGCTTGCATTCGAATCGTCATACTGTCATATCACCTGGAGTGACGGTATGAAGCGCCATTGGATACACGTCTCGGTAACCTCTTGTTCGCATTGCCGGCAATTTCAACAGCAGCCGTTACACTTCTGATGTGTTACGGCCCGTGGTTCTGCCTTATCTTCAATGCCTCCGCAACTCTACGTTTTAGCAGGACAATGCACGACCGCATGTTGCTCGTACTATCCTGACTTTCCTTGATACAAAACATGTTCGACTGTTGCCCTGGCCGGCTCGTTCTTCTGATTTCTCACCAATTGAAAATGTCCTGTCAATGGCTTCTGAGCGACTGGCCCGCCAACCACTCGCCCGTCACTACGGTTGATGAACTGTGGCATGGTGTTGAAGCTGCATGGACTGATGTACCCGTACATGACATCCAATCTCTGTTCGACTCCATGGCTAGGCAGATAAATGCTGTTATTGCTACAAGAGGTGGCTGCTTTGGGTAGTGTTTTCTAAGGATCTATACCTCCAAATTTTCTGAAAATGTAATCACTTGTCCTTCCCATTATACTGTATTTGACCAATAAATATCATTCTGTTATTTGCATTCCTTCATGGTGTAGCATTTTTTATGGCCAGCAGTGTACTATGTTTTGTTTTAGATTTCAGTGGTCTATGGCATCCCTTGCTCAGAGAGACGGTTAGTGAGTAAAAACCAGAAAAAAAACCAGAAACTGCTCTAACAGTTAAAAATCAAATTTCGGAAAACAAAAATAGAATTTGGAAGTAAGCTACCACATGCACAAATTATTAAAATGAACTAAATTAACTCCCTTATAAATAACAGGTAAATTATATTGTCACGTAGATGTTGGAATGAGGACTCCCAAGAGTTGGAACTAAATGGTTTATTAGTGAACCAAACGTACAATACCAAGAGCTCACTCCAACTGACTGAGTCCTCAGTCAGTACAGCTTATATACTATCCAAAGATATTTCTGTAACAGTAAATGATGATTACATACTTTATCAGAATACATTAAGACAGTTCTAGAAACTGTTAGAACCGGAAAAAAGTGTACATAAATTATATAAATAAATTAAGACAGTCCTAGGAATTTTAGAACATGAAAGAAATTAAAAACAACCATTATTGTCTTCTCGGCTATGATCCTGGGACCTCTGGATTCAAAGCCCGGATGCTATCCATTCGGCCACAGTTGCTCCGATGATGATTTCCAATACGTCATTGTTCCCTTTTTGGAACAACAGTATCCCGATGTCAGAAGTTCCTGGGGCTTAGGCTTTTGGTTCTTGACCGTGTTATGTGTCCGGTATATGTTTGTTGCTTTGTTTTCGGGACAATTTTGTAACGGGGATTTTTCTTCGGCAAAGTTTCAGTAGGCTCTTAATCTTGGCTGTCTGGATCACGATACGGTTTCATCCGAAGAACTTGGACAACCGCTTGGATTTCCGTCTCTTTGAGTCAAGGTCGAAGTTTGATACTTCGTACGTGACGTCGGATAGTTGTCGAAGAACTTGATAGGACCGAAGTAACTCTTAAAAAGTTTCTCTGAGAGGCCTACTTTCTTGATTGGAACAAAAACCCACACCAAATCTCCAGGCCGATGTGTAACTACTCTGTGTTTGGAATTATAACGGTGGCGATTTTTTTCTCGTGCTTGGAGTGTTCTTAGACGAGCCAATTATCTTGATTCCTCAGTCCTCATTATTAGTCTATTTAGATAACCGTCACTATGATGAATGTCGTTTGGACAAAATGGAAACATAGTATCCGGAGTTGTTTCGGCTTCCCGTCCATGAAGTAAATAAAAGGGTGTAAATCCTATTGTCTCATGCTTTGAAGTGTTATAAGCAAACGTCACAAATGAAAGAATTTCCTCCCAATTTTTCTGCTCCACGTCGACGTACATAGATAGCATGTCTTCCAATGTTTTGTTGAAGCGCTCTGTCAGACCATTGGTCTGTGTATGGTATGCTGTCGTCTTCCGAGGGGCAATATTTCATAACTGGATAAATTCTAACACAATCTTAGACTGGAAAATCCGTCCATAGTCTGTATGAATAATTCAGGGAGCTTCATGTTTCAGAAGGATATCTTCTACAAGAAATTTGGCGATTTCTGTTTCTTCTGCAGTAAGAAGATATTTAGTGACGGCAAAACATGTCAGGTAATCAGTGCAGACAACGATCCATCTGTTGCCTTTCTGCGATTGCGGTAGTCGTCCCAGAAGATCCATTCCCATAAGATGGAAGGATTCCACGTCTTTAGGTATATGAAATAGTTGTGTAACTTTTTCAAAATGGGAGATATCATTTCCCGTTTTTGTTGGGCAGAAATTGGAGGTCAGGTTTCTTTATACCTATATACCGTGGTGGTTCACTTGGTGGTTTCTGTAGAAGAGACTTCCTTTGCTGCCATTCTCGAAAATGCGCTATATACAGGCGACGCTCCCATACAGGCATAGGCAGTAGAATCGCTTGTGGATGTGGTCGTACGTGTTTATAAATCCCAAGTATCCGGTGTTAGAGTCATTATGTAAAGACTTAGGAATTTATAAACGCAAAGGCTTCAGGATAGCTGGCAATCACTTTTCTCCCAGGGAATCTTAATTCCTCTGGTAAAGAACTCCGTCAATTACCTGGAGGTTCCTTTTTTTTGGTATTACATTCGTCTAGATCTTGCATCATCTTTGCAATTCCCGGATTCTTCTTTTGTTTTTCCGCGTAATTGAAAAAGGAGGCAACTGCATCCCCCTCTTCCAACAACAGAGCGTCCACTGGATTTCTACATAGCTAAACAATCAGCGTCTTTGTGCTTCTTACCACTTTTATAAACTATTGATACGTCATATTCTTGGAGTCGCAGCGCCCACCTATTGAGTCTTCCGGAGGGATTTTTCAGCCCCGTTAGCCAGCATAATGAATGATGATCCTTTGCAATAATGAAAGGTTTTCCAAATAGGTACGGTCGAAATTTATTGATAGCCCATATGACTGCGAGCAGGTCTACACTAGATACCGGGATTGCTCATTCATTATCATGACGTCACAAATGGTCACTGGCCGCGACCGAAGACACACAGTAATTGGCACAAAACGAATCGCTGATCGCGGCCACTATTTGTGACGTCATGAGAATGAATGAGCAAGTGCGGTATCTAGTGTTGCCCTGATGCGAGGCATTCTCTTTCCGTAGTGGAATTGTTTTAATCAGTTTTCGTTAAAGTTCTGGAAGCATAAGCTATTACTTTTTCTCTCCTGTTCGGAAGCTGTACAAGAACTGCTCGAACGCCGTAGCCACTTGCATCCGTGTGGATTTCCGTAGGAGAATTTTCGTCATATAACACCAGTACAGGGTCGGAAGTAAGTGCCTGTTTTAAGAGTCTGAAAATTTCAATTTGTTCTAGTCCCGAATGGAACTTCAATGGAACTACAATGGAGTCGTTTTTCAATAGTTCCTGAAGCGCAACCTACGTTATACACGGCCTGTGCATGACTATTAAAACGTCACATGGAGTGGATAATTTTTGCACGGTGATTGGTGCAAAACGATGGGCGTGACGCTTTGCACCAATCGTTGTGTAAAAATTATCCACTTCATGTGACGTTTTAAACGTCATGCACCGACCGTGTATAATGTAGGTCCCGCCTGAAGTGGCTCCAATTGATAACAGAAATCCTTTATAAATCGACGGTAGTAAGAACATAGTACAAAGAAGCTTCTTACGCCATGTATATTCTTTGGAACTGGGAAACTACTTACAGCTTTCACATATAATTTTTCAATAGATACGAGGTGTCCCACGATCTTGAATTGTTGTGCTCAATAACAGCATTTATTCGGATTTAAGATGGAGTCCAGCGTTCTGGATGATTTGAGAACAGTATGCAGTCACTGTAGATGATCACTAAAAGTTTCCAAAAATACTACGATGTCATCTAAATAGCAAAGACACATTGTCTATATCAGATGGCGCAGCAGGTTATGCATCATTCTTTCAAACGTTGCTGGAGCGTTGCACAAATGGCATAATGTTTAACTCATAAAAACATTCAGAAATAACAAGTGCTGTTTTCTCTCGATCAGCATCGTCGACTTCTATTTTCCAGTATCCAGAGTAAAGATCAATTGAAAAAAAAGTACTTTGCCCCCTTCAGGGAATCCAAGGTATCATCATTCGAGGCATAGGATAAACATCTTTCTTGGTGACTCTGTTCAGACGGCGATAATCTACGCAAAAACGCCAGGTGACATTCTTCTTCCTTACTAGGCCAACAGGGGCAACAGGGAATGACATTGGACTTTAAGATGGCCTAATTATGTGTCTCTAGCATTTTCTCTAATTCCTGATATATAATACGACATTCAGCTTGCGACACACTGTATGATTTTGGGTTGATTGGCGGATGGTTACCTGTATTTATTTTGTGTTTATCTTGAATTCGGATTGTCCCAGACTTCTCGTTTTGCCTAAAAACATCAGAGAATTTTCTAAGTAGTTCCAATAAATCTGCTCTTTGTTTGGTCTTCAGGTTTGTAGCAAGCATTGAGAGATAACCTAATAATGGAACATTTTCTTCCGTAGTGGTATCACCCTCTGGAACTTTGGATATGACACTCAAGTATTCCGTAAGTTAAGATTCGTCTTGGCCAATGCATATACTTCTCGAGATAATTAGAGGCTAGGCTCGTCCATTAGCGATCCACAACTCCCCTTTACCATGCACAAAAGTGATTATCGTAGATGGACTAGCTAATTCTTTACTTAAGAGTAGAGGTTTACCTCTCTAGACTACTTTATCCATAGCTTCTCTGCTTGTAGCAAGGGGTACCCCGGCTCTCATCAGAGAGTGTGCAGGTATGGTGCAATCATCATTAGCAAACAGACACCAGAATGCTTGACATCGAAGCTCATCGAGGAGGTCTTCAAATATAAGCTCAGATAGACCACAGTGTATAATGGCTTCATAAGTCTCTAGAAAGCCCCAACCAAGGATGATGTCATGGATGCATATTGCAATACAATAAAGCAAATTGAAATGATCGTCCGTTGATGGTGAGGCGAAGAACGCATTTTCCTATAGGTCGCACGTAACTTCCATTAGCCGACTTGAACACAGCATGCTTAGCTGAAGGAAACATGACTTTCCGGAATAAGCGACGGTATGTTTCCAAAATGACGGAGGAAGAGGCTCCAGAATCCACGAGAACGTACATCGGCTTGTTATCAACGGCAAAGTTGATTCTGTTTCCAGACATCTTTGCGGCTGTGGGAGGATTTTCGTTGTACGCGGCCTCACCTCCAAGGAAGGTCGCTGCGCTTAGTTTTTCCCATTTCGTCAGCCAGGTGATTGCCTGTATGGTGTATAAGGTGACGGCGAACGTCTTCGAGTTGGGCTGGGCGATGATTCACGGATAACTGGTTGTTCCGTTCATCGGAAAATTTTCTTTGAGCTGTTTGTTGCGGATTTCCTCGTTCTGACCGATAAGCATCGAAGACAGCTTTCCTCTCACGACAGTAACGCACCACGTGCACAGGACGACCACAATGTAAACGAACTGGCCTGTTGTCTGAGGTCCGCCCGACTATGATCCTTCTCTACTGCTCTTTCATGGTTGATGTTGGTCTTCTGATTGCGGCGGATTGGGCAGGTGGACGCTTTAACCTTACTTTGCTCCATCCAGATTGCCTGGAATAAATGGAAGCTAATGCGTTTTAAATCTCCTTATTTACGATGGTATCAATGGATTGTAGTTTTGGTTGCGGACATTCCACAGGAGAAACTATACACTATATCTCTTTCTGAATAATTTGGCGTATAAGATGCACAAGGTCAAGGTTTTAATCCATAGAGACCATTGTAACGACATGTAACCGCAAATATATACGTACTCGTACTCTCTTTTGACGCATTTCTTCAATATATTGGCACCACTTTATGAAGTCAGCTGTGGTTTTTGTATCCTTCACAAGCAATAGTTGGTACATAATTTCAGCAATCCCTTTAATTAAATTCAACATTTTCTCGTCTTCTGTCATATAAGGTTTGACTTCTTGGCATTGTCTGCGTACTCTCTCCCGATTTCCGAGTCCATAATTTTAATTCAGCTTCATTTACAAAATGCTGCGTGTCTCCAAACATCTTCTGTAATTCTGTTTTAAAATTTATCCCACGATTCAATTTGATAATCATTATTCCCATACCACTGTTTTTCCGTATCTTCAAGTTAGAAGAATACATTTGCAAGGCAAAAAGTATCATTCTAGTGATTAAATTTCGTCACCCTGTCGTAGACTTTCAACCATTTATTTGGGTCTTACCAGACAGTTCCGCTAAAAACAGATGGATTTATGAATTTTTGATAGCGAACTCCAAACAATGGCGCAGTCTCCGTAGCAACATACATTTCAGTTCTTTTTCTGATTATATGAGGTGGACTATAGAGTCAAATGCCGGCGATTTACGCTTCGGGTTGGTTGTATAGGGTTTAATGGCAAAAAGTCCACATTTGGACATGCTGCGCCAAACAATAGTTTTAAAAATAAAACAGGGTGATTATAATTAAAGTTTAAGTTTCAAAATGCTCTAAAAAACGAACCACTGATTAGAATGATGTCAAAATTGAACGGCGTATTATTGAAGAAGGAGGAAAGAAAATGAACAACAAAAAAATAGTTCCAAATTTTAGCGACAGGTGCCGCTGTAAGCGTCAGAATTTCGACTATAAATGATAAATCATAAAACAATGGCTAAGGCGTAAGTTACACGATAAACCAACTGTACTGTTCAGTGTGCATGACTGTACAGGTGTGATACTGTTAGCTACGTAAGCCCATCCACCACGGCAAGGTCGTATCACATCGGATGGTAAAAATTGGTTTTTAATTGTCCTGAAGATAAAACCCGCATAAAAAGCATCCATCCAATCGGTTTTTAATTGTCTTGAGGCCACAAACCGCATAAAAAGCATCCATCCAATCAGTTTTTAGCTCACAGGCTATCAAAGCCTGAGAGCTAATGTGCCCGCCCGTTCTGTATGTATGTATGTATGTATGTATGTATGTATGTATGTACGTATGTACGTACGTAACGCGATAACTCGTGATAGAATTATCCGTTTTGCTTCAAATTTTGTTTACAGGTTCATTCTAATAAGGCGCTTCCCGGATTAGTGTTGGGAGTTCATTGGTTAAGTATAAAGGGGGGAAAGGGGGGGTTAACTCCCCCTTAATTTAGATAAATGGGTTTTTCATGCAGAAGTATCCGTTTTTCTTCAAATTTCGTATATAGGTTCATTGTGATAAGGTGCATCCCTGATTATTTTTGGGAGTTCATTAGTTAAGTATAAAGGGGGGAAATCGGGGGCTAACCCCCCCCCCTTAATTTAGATAAATGGGTTTTTCATGCAGAATTATGCGATTTTCTTTAAACTTTGTATATAGGCTCATTGTGGTAAGGCACTTCCCCAATTAGTTTTGGGTGTTCATTGGGTAAGTATAAAGGGGGGTAAACGGGGGGCTACTCCCCCTTAATTTAGATAAATGTGTTTTTCATGCAGAATTATCCGATTTTCTTCAAATTTTGTATATAGGCTCATTGTGATAAGGCACTTCTTTGATTAGTTTTGGGGGTTCATTGGATAAGTATAAAGGGGGGAAACGGGGGGCTACCCCCCCCCTTAATTTAGATAAATGGGTTTTTCATACAGAATTATGCAATTTTCTTTAAACTTTGTATATAGGCTCATTGTGATAAGGCACTTCCGTAATTAGTTTTGGGTGTTCATTGGGTAAGTATAAATGGGGGTAAACGGGGGGCTAATCCCCCTTAATTTAGATAAATGTGTTTTTCATGCAGAATTATCCGATTTTCTTCAAATTTTGTATATAGATTCATTGTGGTAAGGCGCTTGCCTGATTAGTTTTGGGTTTTCATTTGTTAAGTATAAAGGGGGGAACGGGGGGGCTCACCTCCCTTAATTTAGATAAATGGGTTTTTCAAGCAAAATTATCCGATTTTTTTCAAATTTTGTGCATAAATTCATTGTACTAAGGCGCTTGCCTGATTAGATTTTGGGGGTTTATTGGTTAAGTATACAGGGTGGGAACGGGTGCTTATCCCCCCCCCCTTAATATAGTGTCGATTTCTTTATTTTTCGAGTGGCATTATACTTTGAAAAAATAGCAAAATATACAATTAGTGTGAATAGCCTGTGAGCTCAATGCCCTCAGTTTAACTGGGCAGTTTTCTTTTTTTAATTATCCTGAGGCTAAAAACCGCATAAAAAGCATCCATCCAATCGGTTTTTAAGTTTCGCGAGACTGGGGCAAAACATGTTCAATATGCTGTCCACCGTTGTCTGCAACAAGATTAAATCGGGAAACAGCATGCTCCACAACCGTTCGAACTGTCACCGGGGTCAAGTTCAGAATGTGTTGAGCAATGCGTGTCTTCAATTCAGCTACGTTGGTAATCGGAGTACTAAACACAACATCTTTCAGATAACCCCACAGCCAGAAATCACACGGATTAAGATCAGATGATCGGGCCGTCCAGGCTGAAGGGAAATGACGACTGATAATTCTAGCATTTCTGAAATGCCGCCTCAACAACTGCTTCACTCGATTTGCATTGTGCGGAGGAGCGCCATCTTGCATAAAAATGATACTATCCAAACATCCACGCTGTTGCAGAGCTGGAATGACGTCATTACGCAAAAGAGACTTATAGCGCAGACCATTGACGGTAACGGTAACAGGACCGAAAGCACCCGTCTCCTCGAAAGAATATGGCCCTACGATAAATGATGCCGTAAATCCGCACCACACAGTGACCTTTGCAGGATGAAGTGATACTGGGCTCGTTGCGAGTGGATTTTCTGTTGCCCATATACGGCAATTCTGTGTATTGACATATCCCGTCAGATGGAAATGGGCTTCGTCTGTCCACTAAATTTTCCACGGCCAATTATTGTCCACTTCCATGCGAGCAAGAAATTTCGAAGCAAAACCCTCTCTTGCTGGTAGTTGAGAAGGAAACAACTCCTGCACATGGCAAATTTTGTACGGATAGCATTGCAGGATGTTTCGTTGAATGTCATGCACCGTGCTCACAGGCCTGTCCAATGTTCAGGAAATTCTCTGTGCCCTGCATGGTTGCACACCACCACTCGACTCCTCCTGAACAGCTGTAGCCACTTCTTCAACTACCGCCGAATCACATCTTTTCCTTCCTCTACCAAACGGCACATCAAACGAACCTGTATTTTTGAATTTTTTCATCATTTTCACCAGACCCATGACAGTCATCTGTCCAACGCCTTTTTTCATACCCTTGAGGGTCCTGAACTTCTGCAGAGCTACTGGTGCAGAATCGCCATTCTTGTAATAAAGCTTTACAAGCAGAGCGCGGTCCTTCATTGAGACACTCATGGCGAACGTCTGAGACGCGAAATGAGGAAACGCCGCCGTTTAACCAATGCTTTTTTAACACCTGAAATGGCCGCTCACATGCCAGGTATTTTAATTTACATCTTCTGACGCTTACAGCGCCATCTGTCACTAAAATTTGGAACTATTTTTTTTGTTCACGTTCTTTCCCCTTTCTTCAATAATACTCCGTTTAATTTTGACGACATTCTAATCAGTGATTCGTTTTTTAGAGCGTTTTGATACTTAAACTTTAATTATAATCACCCTGTAAGTACAGATGTACAATAGAGGAAAATCAATTGGCATATACACATATATGATAATAAATATACAAAGATGAGATATAAAAACCATGATAAACTTATCTGTATGGACTACATGAATTTAAACACTAATTTGGAACAATACTTAAAGAATAATGGTAAACGTGGATTGCAAAAAATGATAAATAGGACGATAAAATCCTGCCTGTTTTAAAATATTCTCATTGGGATTCTCTCCATAGTCTATGCTGTTAAAATCCGTACGTATTGTAAAGTAAAGATTAAAAAGAAAGTGTACAATGTCCAAATAATGCAACATAAACACAGGTTTATTTAAAATACAAATTTAAAAAAAATTGTAAAATCATATAAGCTCAAATTCTTCAAAAACAGTATTTTCTTCATCTGCGTCTGAGTCATAACTATATGAAGTCGATTCCATAGCCTCTTCCACAAAGTGACGCAGCTGTTTAGAATCCTTCGTATTAACTGGAGATATGCTAAGATTTTATTTTTTGTTTTTGTTCTTCACAGAATTCTCCACTGTGAAGAAGCTTCAATTGAAGCTTTTCTTTTTTCTTTTTGAGCACATTTTTTTGTTAATCTTTCTGTTTTGGAGAAACATCAGATTTTTGCAATTTCTCTGCGAAAGGAACAGATATTTGCTCTGACTCATGTTCAGTTGGTGTATTAGACTGACTTCAAGGTTTTTGTAACCAACGATTAGGATATTTTATTTAAAATACAGATTTTATACAGATTTTGAATGATGGTTGAATAAACTAGAGTAAGAAATTCCAACAGATGGAATTCTGGCTTCAACAATTTTGCGAGCTTCAGAATAAGATATTTTCTGAGTAATTTTAACAGCAAGAATTTCTTTTTCACGGATCCACCTTGGACAAGGGCAGGAGCATGCTGCATGGTCATCTTTAAAGTTTACACAGCGTTCAGCTTTATTACAAGAGTTACTTTCATGGCCGACTTCGGAACATCGTGCACATGTAACAGAACCCCAACATGTAATTTTACTGTGGCAATAACGTTGGAATTTAAAACAACGAAGAGGTTTAGGTATATAAGGACGGACATGACAGCTCAGGTATGCAGCTTTAATTCTAGTTGGTAGAGTAGGCTATTGAAAGTCAAAATAATGTGCTTCGTAGGAAGAACATGCTCATTCCGACGGATAGTGATACGACGTACATCTATAACATTTTGATCTTTTAAATTTTGTAAGAGTTCTTATTTGGTAGAGGTATGGACTAGTAGAGAATAAAAGCTCTGGTTCTGATATTACACCACGGCTTGTATTGAGAGTCTGATGGAACTGAACAGATACAGAAAAAGAATCTATTGCTGTGAAATTTTAGAGAAATTGTGAGTGGCTGGCTGATGAAACTTCCACCAGCAAATCCCCAGACTGCATTTTTAAAATTGAATGACCATCTCCAAAAACAGACTGAAATGTTTTTGCAAAAACAAACGGTGAAGTTCTTTTAAAAGAACTATCAGAATGACTATCTATGCGCTTAATTAGAAAAAATCGAGTGATAGAAGTATTCTGTACTGCTTGTTGCTCTCCACATGTGAGAGATATAGAAGAAAGTAAAGTACTTCCATCCATATTCGAGAAACAAAACATTTCAGACCCCGGCCGCACCACCCACTACCTAGCCCGACAAGGGCATGCAAAATCGTGCACCAGTGCTAACCAAGGCCCATACGCTTACGAGAAACACCTATATGAGTCTCCACCCTTAAGGAGATGAGTAGTATGTGACCGCTCACTTGATCCCCAGCCAGTGACATGTCAGCTGACCACCCGATTCATGCATACGGGACCAATATGCACCTCCCGTCTACCTGAAGCAGAGGCCAAAGCAGTGTATTGGTTTCCCTCAACTGCCAGGATCCCCCTTTCCAGGGACACGGGTCACCACGCACGGCAAACATGTGGGTGGTTTACAACTCTCCATAGGTCGATATAAACAGGATGATATCGGTCCATGCAGAATTGCTCTGACCTCTGACGAGGAAGCCACAATGAGAGTGAAACAGAGAGGAAAGATTAGACAAGAGAATGGAGAGGAAAAAAAAAGAGAGAAAGATCGCTCATGTGCCCTGGGTTACGAAGCCTGTGAATACCTGAAGAAGGTATCCCCTGAGGGTGATATACGCTTCAGTCGACGCCCAGAATGGCTTATGATTTCCCGGCGCTTCCACTAAATAATGTCGCATAGATGTTGGAATGAGGACTCACAAGACTTAGAACTAAATGATTTATTATCGAACTACACCAATAGCTGACTCCAACTGCCTGAGTCTTCAGTCAGTACAGCTTATACACTATACAAAAATAGTTCTGGAGCAAGAAATGACATAATTTATCTGAATACATTAAGACAGTTCTAGAAACTGCTAGAACCAGAAATAAAGTGTACATAAACTATATAAATAAATTAAGACTTTCCTAAGAATTTTAGAACATGAAAGAAATTGAAAACAACCATTATTGTATTTTAGGCTATGCCGGGATTTGATAAGGGATCGGCCTTTGATCTATCCATTCGGCCACAGTTGCTTCGATGATTATTTCCAATACGTCAATATCATACACAATAATTATATCTCTATAACATGTGATATAAGAGAATCACCAGCCTTCTTTTCTTGCTAGATCATTTCTTATCAGGAAACAAAAGAACTACTTTTCTTTTCCTATTTGATTAATTAAAATTAAAACAAATATTTATTTCTGCACAACAGGAATATTACATTGCTTCCTTTATTATCACACGACAAGTTAAATTAACTCCTTCAAAATGTAATTAAATTTGTTTTCAAGGTTTTATCTTATTAAATTATCAAACAGAAAAAAAACATTTCAAAAATAAAATTTTAACTTTATAGTGAGGGACGAAGTTTTAAAAAATATTTTTTTCTTCTTATTTTTTAGATTTCTACACAAAGATGATAACATACATTTTCACAACAAATGATTCTTGTTATTTTATCCCCTATTCAATTTTTAAAAATAAAAATTCAAAGAAGGTTTAGATTACACAGTTTTAAACACAATAGAAATATTTTATGAAAAGGTTAAAAATATACATATTTTAAAAAATTGCCTGACCCATTTTTGGCTAATTTCAGATAATTAATTTTTTGAGTAATGGTGAATAACATTTACCCTTTTAGACACATTGTGAAAAAACAAAAACATTTTGAGAGAATACATATATCGAAATACGCATATATTTCGAGACATCTGCAGTTGAAATTCGTCTAATCCTACAATTAAAAATGTAAACAAAACAGAGTCATCCCTATGATTCAAATAAATATTGATCATGGATGGGTGGCTACCATGGGTCTAGGAAGTGTAGCTGTAGACAATCTTGCGGTGTCTCAGACTCTCAACGCCAGTACTACGTGTATTCTATCGATTTCGGCTGTGGATAAAGGTATTCTACCGATTGCCGCTGAGTATAAAAATAATGCTTGGAGAGGAGTATCAAGTATCATTGCGATGTCTTTCAATAGCGATACGAACTTTTAAACTGTTGGATATGGAGGGTTTTGAAGATGCAAATTCTTGCTATGTTATAGTTTAAGTGGAGGAATTCGAATTTCAATAATTACTGTCTGTTTACTTTCAAGTTTGTATGCTCTGTGTCAAATAAATATTATAATTAAGCAAAAGGTGCATTAGCATTTTGTTTTTATTTATAGTTTGAAGCAATACTTTCTTTCACCAGACTAAAAATTTACATTAGTAAGGGCTAAAAGTCAGCCGGATTTTCTTGTTAGTGATTGTTAAAATTTTATACTATTTGTTTGATATTATTTGGATAGCTTCGTCATTTTATTCGTAAATATGAATCGGTTAGTTGATTTATATGTTAATGGGTCTGTAATGGTAAAACTTAAAATTATGTCAATATGATTATTGTTATTTCAGAAATAATAAAAATTTCGAATCGATACCTTTCGTTTCAAAACAAACATTAAATACAGCAGTATTAAAATACACATTTCTGCCGCAAATTGAAAGCCAAATATTTTGCTGTAGGAAATTTAAATTAAATTGAATGTTGTTGGGTGAATAAAATAGTCACTTGTAAACACATTAAAAACCATTAAGTAAAGTGTTTAAGTGTATTGTAACTGTACAAGAAATAATGATATCTAACAAAAACATAACTGTAAAAAAAGGGAGCCAAGTTCTGTAAAAAAGAATTGATATGTAAGTGGTTGCCAAGTTCAAATAAAATTCATCCAAACTTACCTACTGAAGTATTATAGCATTGTTTAAATTGTTTAAAAATAAAAATTATTGATAGCATATTAATAATAAATCTAGAACTTGGCAAGTTTTTGATAAATAGTATGCCTATAATTTTCATGTCTCAATAAAATGATTATGATAATATTAATAACACTGTCATTATAATAATTTTGTTACTATTTGTTACTATTATAAACAAATGACTCGTGTTAAAGATTTGATAAACAAATAAACACACAGATACACTTCCGCTCGTCTTTGATTATCACTCTAGCGACCCCCACTCCTGGAAACCTCAATACAGACCAAGCCCTGACAAAGAGACAGATACACTTGCACTTGTCTTTGGTCATCACTCTAATGACTCCACCCCTTTCAGGAGTCTCAATACACTCAAATTAAAGCCTCCAAACATGAAATAACATGTTTTGATATAATAATGCCATTAATAAAAATTAATGACTCTTAGGTAAAAACTTGCCAAGTTCTAGATTTATTATTAATATGCTATTAATAATTTTTATTTTTAAACAATTTAAACAATGCTATAATACTTTCAGTAGGTAAGTTTGAGTGAATTTCATTTGAACTTGCCACCCACTTTTTTTTTTAAGAACTTGGCTCCCTTTTTTCAAAATTATGTGTTTGTTAGATATAATTTACTGGAATAACTCCAAAACGATCTTCGCGTCCGATCCTACACACTACCGCAAATTAGTGCCTTACTGCAGTCACTATCTTAAACCTGTAGAAAAATAATGCCCTCCTCAACCAGCGGATCACGTTCACAAAATGTCATTTGTAAAAAGCTCGGTCAAACCTACTTCCCTAATAACCACCCACTGACTAGAGAACGCGTAGATAGATCGTGCTTTTCACATGCATAAAGGGGTACTCAAGGGGTTCTGGATTTTTTCCGCTGAAACTTAGAAACATCTTCATTTGTTTAAAAGTCGACACAAGGACCACCGACTCCCTTTAATGCATTTGTTAGAATTGGTCTAGAGAAAGTTCTCATGGGAACAGGCTAACGAATTAAAAAAAGGCATTCTATCTCAAATATAAGCATGTCCGTTTTGAGCTTGCCATGGTTATAAAACAGCCAATATAGCACTCCAGATAAAAATGGTTGAAAGGGGCTGACTTAAGTGATTGTCTGAAAAAAGAAATTTATTGGATTTCTAGAGTTTCGTGCTTAAAAACTAGTTATGTTACCATGGAGTTACCATGGACTGTTAAAAAATATCTGGTCTAACATTCTCGAGAGGGGGGGGGGGGGTAGGAATTGACTGATTCACTTGAGAGGGTAATTAAATGTTTACACAAGGAAACATTTTCTAAAAGGTAATAATATACTTTTAAATTCGTAAAAATTCAATGAGCTGGATCATTACTTTATAATGTGTTTTTATTAAAAGGGTTAATTATTTAAAAGAATGCCTTATTTAAAAAAGAGATTATTAAATTAGATAGAAAAATATAAATTACTGAAATAACTCCAACATTTTAAAAGAGAGCGGGGGTGGCGTTTTATATTATTTGGGTTTTCTAAGGAACGTTAGGTCAGCCTTCAAAGTTTAATATATCGAAATGTCAGAAATGAAATCGGCCATGACTATAACGGCATCCATTTATTTCTTTTGGATAGATTTCCATTTAAAAATATAATTTTAAATCAGATCGGAGAGTGCACAGCATGTCCGGTGTCCGCAGCCAAAGGCATTGGGGCTCCAACTCTCGGTTCGTTTCGATAGATTTTCATTTAAAAATATAAATTCGTACACGTTTGAAAACTTTCTGCATTCGTATTAAAATATGAAACTAGTTGACCCACCCGGCGTTGCTCACGGGTCTGTGATAAGACTATAAAAGAACCCCAAATAAAAAATACTGATAATTAGTGACAAAAGTGCTCGTAAGAAAACATTGAAAAAAAGCTTCTGTTGTCCAAACCCTTTGAAATTTTTAATGGTTATAAATATGAACGTTTTACAGTCTGTATAAATTACTCCAGAAATATTGTTATCAGGTTGTAAAATAAATATGATTTATTCCCAAAAAACGACCCTTTTTCAAATTCTACAAAAGGGGAGAACTCCCCCCCCTCTCCCATCTCCAGCTTTCAAAAAAGTGAAAGCGCATCTCTCCCTTTCCTTTTATCCACCCTTCTCTCAAACAAAGAAGGTGGAAGAATGGATGCTCCCTCCATGAATGGAAAATAACAACAGAATGAAGACAAATTTAGAAGGAGTATTTCTTAGGGGTACGGTTGTGAAACGTGGAGGACAATAGGTAAGCTATTCTGTCCCCAACCCGCTTGATTATTCTTAATTCTATTTCCTTCAAAAAAAGTTGAGGCATTCAGTGTAAGGACGAATTTGCACTTAAAAATTAAGACATTTGCTTCTCGCTTTAATATATTAGATCATTAAACACATATTTTATGTCATTTAAGGTTATTATCACGGTCCGGGCAACGCTAGGCAGATCAGTAGTATATATATATATATATATATATAAACAACCAGGAATTTGTTATGTAAATAATTTAAGTAATTGATATTTTTTAATTGTTTAATTGTTTAAACTTTAAAATTCAAAAACTTATTTAGAAGAAATATTTAAAATAAATCTTTGTTAAATAATTGTTTAATAACCTTAAAAATTCCTTTCCTTATTTTATTTTATTGAATGTGTATTTCAACTTTATGAAGTTTAAAAACAAAATTATCGTAAGCGACAAAATATGCCTTTATCTATATATAATATTTTAGTAAACAGCATTAGTGTGTAACTTGCACTAACTAGCTGCTTTGTGCGCGAGGACAACAAGTTAAAAAAGGATAGAAAAAATTAAAAAAAAATTAAAAAAAATCTTCTTTCATAAATTTTACTTCTTGGCAGTTAAGATAATTTGAATGGAAGGGATGGAAAAAAAGTAAATAATTAGAAAGAAGAGAATCGAGTAAAGAAGCTTATTGTTAAAGTATTAGTAATAAGTAGTAGTATTTTTTAGTCAAAGTATTAGTATTGATTAGTAATTTTTTATATTATGGTTATTGTTATGAGTTATATCTATCATATGGTAAACTAAAATAATTCTAAGATTCTAATTATTATTGAAAATATGAGAGATTATATTTTAATGTTTGTTATTTTTATTAAATATGTATATTAATAAATATTGTTATTTTTATATATTAGTTCTTTTTATAAAATATATACTATTATAATTTTTTAATACTTAATAATTAAATATTAATAAAACTTTTTACAGAGTTTAATACCCCCTGTTAACATTTTAAATAGTATATATTACCGAGAAAAAAAAATAAATGTGGGTCATTCTCCGATTAAGAGAAATTTTATGTCCTTGACCAAAATAATGAAATTTAATTAGTTTAGCATGGATGTTTTTATTTTATTTTAAGAAATACCGTAAATAACTCCATTGTATAATAGTATAAACACGAGGAAAATAAAAATTTCACTATTTAAAACAAAAATTAATTCCAAATGTCATTATCATGGGATGTCCCTAACTTCAAATTTAATCTGTTTAAATTATATTTTAAAGACTAGGAAAGGATTAAGTTCAAGGACAAGACCAGTATAACAAAATTTCATCTCTCTGTTTAGAATATAATTAGCATTTTAGCCTCAATACAAAACCTAACTTTAATTAAACTTAGCTTATCACAAGCGGTTGCTAAAATACTATTTATGTTGCTACATTGTACAGTAACACATGTCCTTACAAGTAGTGAGTGTCTTCCTTTGTTGAAATAGGTAGTACTCACTTTTATTACAAAATTGGGAACAATGTGTTTTTTATGTGTCATCACAATGTTTCATATTGCTGAAATATAACAATAGAAAGTAATAATTTTATTGATTGAATTATAAAAAGCTCTGGGACCTGTTTTCAAAGTAACTATAATATAAACTTTCATTCTCAATAATTAAACTTAAATGAACTTAACATTAATAATGTCATTACCATGATAGTCATTACCACGTATTTTTGAAAACATGGTAATGACCAACAGACCATAAAAATACAAAATTTAAAGATTTTTAAATTTTCTAAATTTTATTTAACTTATTTAAGACGAAATCATAATAAGAAAAGTGTTAATGAAGTTATTTTTCCCTCTTCCTTAGAGTTTATCATTAAATTTAGCCATTATTCGTTATACTGAAAATGGGCAAGGTGTAAATTGACTACTGAAGAAACACTTCTTTGAAATCGAAAACAAGAAAGAAATCGCCTTGAAAAATTTAAAAGTGATCCGATTGCATAATCCACTGTCATAAATATACAACAATTATGTGAAATCAATTTAATTAATTACCACTATAAACGGGATACAGGGTCATTTTGATTCGAACCAGAAATGTTTTTATAAAAAAAGTTAACTGCAAACTACAGAGACAAAAATTTAAATAAATAAGTTAAATTGTTTTGAATAAAAATTCTGGGTTAAAAAATTTAAAAATCTGAATAAGATTTCCCTTGATTCTGGCGATCAGGGACACGATTTCAGCTGATATATTTATCATACTGTCAAGCCAGCAATGATTTTATTACCACAAAAATAGGGGATTAAAAAAAAAGTCTTTCTTTTACAATCCAAACTTTCCCTTTATCTGAGAATGACCCATATATTGAACAAAATTATTTCACTTGATTTTTTTTATATAAGTTTTGTTGAATAATACATCCTCTTCTAATGGTACCTTCATTTTCCTCTTTTGAAAAAACTGTTAGGTGGATAATACTTTTATGTTTTATAGAAAAATCATGTTAAGTATTATACCTAATATCGAATATATAAATATAATTTTAAAGAAGTAAAGTATAATAATGTGCAGTGTGCTTTTTAAGTCTGTTTATCTTTTAAAAAATCATAAAACATAAAAAGTGTAAAAGCAGCCATCGCTTAAGATAATTCGATACTTCTACTACACTTAGTTGTAATGTGATCGAGATAGGCTGGTTTTCTTAAATTGTTAAAATGCCATGTAATCAAGGTAGATCGAAACACAGCTGAGATCAGTGAAGTACCACTTCCTATCTATTTTGATGGCTGCGGGTTTACACCAAAGTTGTTGTGAATCTATCGGATGTTTTTTTGCAAAATTAGAAAACTAGTTGAAATTTTCTTTGAACTATTTGTTATTTTCCTATACGACAATTTGGTAAATCTTTATGAGTTTTTAAAATGTAAACAGACTTATGTGACATTTTGAACTATTTTATCTTTTGACATGAAAAGTTCCACTTTTTGACGTGTCGTAATTTTTAAACCGCACTTCCATAAGACATTTTTTTGAAATTTTATGAATTTTTGAATCCTTAACTTAAATATGGTCAGCTACTTTTTTGTTTATCACCACAAAAAAATGCGACTTTTTGAGAAACGTTACACTGCAAACCGCACTCTGATACAACAATATTAAATAAATATTTGAAATATATTTGTGTATAAAAGAAAGCATAAAATTTTCATTCATTTCTCAATTTCTAACATCAGGATATATATATATTTACACTATTTCATGCTGTTGAATGACATTTCTGTATTGATGCTTAATTGATAATTAAATTCGTATAAGGATACCTTTTCCTTTATAATATTTCTGCAATATATTTTATTGCTTAGCAGATTATTTTTATTACATTTCTTTGGTGTGAAAGCTGGTGATTAAATTAATAACTGAAATAAAATAAAACTTTTATGAGCGAAATTTTGGATCATATATAGTAACATTAAATTAAACTGCAGATGAGGAATCCGATTTGGATTACTGGAGTTTCTTTATTAAGTTAGAAAAATGTTATCTTATGAGATACATCAAGCCTGTATGGGCATCCAATTTTATGCTTAGCATAAAACTATTTTTTTAACATTCTGCTGCGACATAAATTATTATGTTTTTTCCGCCAATAAAACTGCTTGTCGTGGGAGAAAAGTTTGCTTAGGCTTTAACAATTCCCAGAATAACTTATTTTTATCAGGTTTGAAGAAACCTTTTAATTTTTTTCTTTTTAATTTCCGTCTAGAATTGTTAGATTCGATAATTTAGTTCATTAGTTTTTTTCCATCCGATATGTTTAAAATATAGTCAATAAATGAGTTGCAAATGTGCGTATTTCCTTCCTTAAGTAATATAAATTATACATTATAATATGATCAAATGTTGTGTGTCTGCGTGTGTGCGTATGCAAATGCTATCTTAAAAACGGCTCTAACGATTTTGACGAAATTTTTTATCCTACCGTATACGAGCACGAGAAGACGATTGGGCTAGTTCAAATGTTCGAGAAAATTCTATTAGTGGGTCATTTTGGTTCACTATGGGTAAGGGTCAAGCTAATTATATCTAAAAATGACTTAAACGATTGTAACTAAATTTTTGTATCCTTCCCATTTCGGGCACGAGAAGACCATTGTGTTAGGTCACATGTTTGAGATAATTGTATTAGTGAGTCCTTTTTGGGTCACTGCTGGTCAAGCTAATTCTATCTAAAAACGGCTTTAACGAGTTTGGCTAAATTTTATAAACTACCGTTTTGAATTTCGAGAAGACTATTGAGATAGGTTACACGTTTGAGAAAATTCGATGAGTGTGTCATTTTGGGGTCACTATGGGTCAATACATTTCAATGTGAATGAAGGTTGAAACAGTTATTACGTTGTTGAACAGTTGACAGTAAACGAAGTCACAAAGTTAGCAACATTTTGCTAAATATTGCAAAATTTGGCGAAATAATGACGAAATGACAACATTGGTGAGATTTCTCGAGAAATTTGACTTTTAAGATTTCCAATGTCATGCCACATCCTTGGCGCCAAATCAAAGACTGTCTCAGAGGCGCCAAATCAAAGATTGGTGATACCTGGAAGTAAAATTGATTTTTACAATCTGAAAGAATTTTCTAGATATTCTCAATTGGAGCCGAGATACATGATTAAACCAATCAGCGCCCATAGAACGTTCTTGAAAAAATAATTCAACCAATCAGGATACATAGAACAGATTGTTATATGTTGTACAGGGAATTTATTGTTATACTAACTGGCTTCTCCCGCTAGCGGGCCCATAATTTACATCGGTGCCTCGAATTGTAGAAAATCTCGAATCTTGTAAAATCTCGAATAAGATAAACCTCGAACAGGACGAACCTCCGACCCGGGTCCCCGCTGCTTTCGGCACAGGATAATCCCATAATTTGCACATTGAATAGTATAAACCTCTAACAGAACGAACCTCCAACCCGGGTCCGCCTTCGGCACCGGATAATCCCTTAAATTGCACATCGAATAGTATAAACCTCTAACTGAATGAACCTCCGGGTCGGGTACCCGCTGCCTGCGGCACCGTATAGCAGTCGTGCTGCGCACGCACTGCAGTATACGTTAGTTCCACCTTCCACCACCAGGTGGCGCAATTTGTTTATATGATCATGACTGGAATCGTTAAGGCTTTCGATGTCGAGTCGAATGAGTCATACCCGGTCTTCTTCCTGACCATAGAACCGGAGATAGGAAAGCGCCCCCTGATGGTGAAAAAACGAACTAAAATCGGTAATTTCTATCGATGTCGAGTCGAATGAGCCATACCCCGCCGTGATCCTTCCCATAGAAACAGAGTTAGGAAAGCACCCCTGGTGGTGAAACTCGGAACAAAAATCGATAAGCTCTAGTATCCTCTAACGATGTCGAGTCGAATGAGCCAAACCCCGTTGTAATCGGGCCCATAGAACCCTATTTACGAAAGCGCCCCTGGTGGTGAAAATTGGAACTAAAATATGTTAGCGCTATCGATGTCGAGTCGAATGAGCCAAGCCGGGTCGTGATGTGACCCATAGAACCAGAATTAGCTGCAAAATCCTTTAGTTATACCTTCCACCGCCAGGGGGCGCAATCTGTTCTATACGAACATAACCGAAATCTGTAAAGTTATCGAAATGCAGTCGAATGAGCCAAACCCCGTCGTAATCGGGCCCATAGAACCAGATTTACGGAAGCGCCCCCTGGTGGTGGAACTCCGAACTAAAATCGGTAAGCTCAATCTATGTCGAGTCGAATGAACTAAACTGCTTCGCGATGTGACCCATATGACGGGAGATATTTTGAAAAGAAATAGCAAATACTTTAGCTTCTTTTTTTTTTTTCCTATACAAAAACCGGGATTTTCCTAAAATCAAAAATTATGGTCCGAATTCGAAAACTTTTTGATTCCCTGAAATGTCAGCCCACTCTGAGCAAGGATGCATATATTTCAGATTCGAAAATAGGATAATTTTGAAAATTTTATAATGCATATAAAAACTGTAATAATTTTGAAATACATATTAGGGTGGGCCGAAAAAAACTTTTTTTTTTTTTGATTCGCTATACTGCGGAAAACTTTGCTTTAGGGTTGCTTAGTAAAATAAAATGAAAAAAAAATTATTAAATTTTAATTTTCGTGGCAGAGCTGCTCAAACAAATTTTTTGGAAAGCAATTGTTTTCTTTATTTTTTAAAAGCTATAAAAGAAAAAAACCCGCTATAGTGAAAAATCTTTAAAAGAAAAATATAAAAACACATTTTAATAAAAAAAGAAGCAAAATTACTTCACTTGAGGTAGCGCAAAGCATTTAAAAAATCATTAAGTTAACGCAATCAACTTGTATTCACTCAGTGAATGTTGGCCGGATCTTTTTTTCTGTTTTGATTCGCTATACCGAAAAAAACTTGTGTCTAGGGTAGCTAAGTAAAATGCAAAAAGAAAATAAATAAAATTTTACTTCTGGTGGTAGCGCAAAAGGCCTAAAATTTGGCCTAAAACGCGTTTTTTTTCTCAAATTTTAGGCTTTTGCGCTACCACCAGAAGTAAAATTTTATTTATTTTGTTTTTGCATTTTACTTAGCTACCCTAGACACAAGTTTTTTTCGGTATAGCGAATCAAAACCGAAAAAAGACCCGGCCAACATTCACTGAGTGAATACAACTTGATTGCGTTAACTTAAGGATATTTTAAATGCTTTGCGCTACCTTAAATGAAGTAATTTTGCTTCTTTTTTTATTAAAATGTGTTTATATATATTTTTTTAAAGATTTTTCACTATAGCGGTTTTTTTTTCTTTTATAGCTTTTAAAAAATAAAGAAAACTATTGCTTTCCAAAAAAATTGTTTGAGCAGCTCTGCCGCTAAAATTAAAATTTTATATTTTCTTTTCATTTTATTTTACTAAGCAACCCTAAAGCAAAGTTTTCCGCGGTATAGCGAATCAAAAAAAAAAAAAAAAGTTTTTTTCGGCCCACCCTAATACATATTTTATCTCTTTCAGAAATAAATTATTCACAGACGATTTGTCTGGATTCAGTGTTGAAATACAACAGCACCTGTCTTTTTGGAATAGAAATAAATTCATTTGCCGTTTCATTAATGAGTTTTAATTGATATCTTTAAAAGTTACAGGTCGATTTTTATGAAAAAATTTTTGTTGAATTTGCGATTTTTTTTTACACATATTTGCAAATTTTCGTGGACGTACAGTAATTATTTCTACTTGTTTTGAAAAGCGAGTGGAGCGATTTGATCTCGTATGTGTCAACCTTGCAACATTTACGGCAACCCTTTTTCCTGTATGGGTCAGTATTGGAAGTCTGGCCAGATTTTGGCCAAAATAAAGAAAAGTTACGATCCGAATTTCAAAAAAATTGAATTTTTGTAACGACAAAAATCGGCCGCGTGTGTACCCCGATTTTCGGATCGATACCTCCGGTAGATTTTTTTTAATTCGGTGATGCGTCAAAAAGAGAGAATTTGGATGTCTGCGATTATTAAAACGGAAATTTTCTTTTCGTGTTTCGATAAAACTGGTCCTTGTTTTGCTAATTTTGATGAGGTTTTTAATTAATAACTGTGTTAATTTGAGGCCGAAGTCTTCGAAACTGTAATTCCTGGAGGACCGGATTTTTCCGATTTTTTTTATACCAAAATCACTTCGCTGCTCGCTGCGCTCGCAATTTTTATCCGGGTACAGACACACACACACACAGACAGACGTTTACGAACATTAATAATAATGATTGAGTTGAACACAAATCTAATTTTAACCGAGCGTAGCTCGGTCTTTTCCATAGAACGAATATAAATTTCCCTTGCTTTAATTCAATATGAGAAAAAATAAGAGAAGATTTTAAATGCCCAAATAAAAACTAATTTGTAATCGTTGATTGCTTAAACAACACATTAGATATTTTGTCGTCATACGTTCCGTGAATGTGTTCGTGAACTAAGACATTCCTATTTAAATCAGAAAAAGTACCTTTTATTCATACGATATGATGTTTGTCGTATGCAATGGACATTTGACAGCAATTTTACAGTTAATGAAAATTACTTCCAAGGTCCTATTTCGGTATCGGTACTTTTTTTATGCAAGAGAAAAGCGGTTCACCCATAGTACATTGGTGAGAAGGCCAAGATTCGTATACTATTTGGAATTTCCAAAGAGCCTGCTACCGCTATTTAAGACAAGAAATTTTATATTTATAATTTAATATGCAGAATTTGTAATCGCTTCATTTATGCATAGAATTTGTAATATTTTTCCGCGGCTAAATAAGGCGAAAAATTTTGATAAAAAAGTACGCACTCTGGAACATTCATATCATTGCTTTGAATTTACACAACTACGTTCGGACGTCTTCGTCAAACAGTTTAAGACCTAGGGAGGTGATGTAGTTCATGATCACCCATCGTACTCACACTGCAGTAAAAAATGAGCCTTAGAAAGAGGGCGATTTTAAGATCCAGACATTAACCCTTTGATAGGTATATATTATATACCAGGTATATATTATATAGGTATATATTATATACCAGGTGGTATATATTATATACCACCTAATTTTAATCCGATTCAAACCAGAAACTTTTAATAAAATTTTACTTTTTTAACTTTGACGGGAAAAAGTTGAAAAATTGTTTTTCCTTACTTTGAACTAAATTCTTTCGTAAATACCGGTGTGAATTCGACGTTACAGGAACACAATTGCTTGCCCCTGAAAGGGTTAAAAGCCGTGTAACGAGGGTTTTTACCATGTGATACAAAAAAGAAGACTTTGTCATCAGCTTTCAGGGAGTATACAATCGTTGTCGAGCATTCTTTGAAAACGATAGTGATGTTTTCGTAGGAATATAATTTTTTTTCCTTATTTTTTTAATACTATTTTGTTTATGAACATATTTACCGAATTTATTGTCATACTTTGTATATTCTTTCAGCATACATTTTCTATAGACCAAAGATTTATTTGAAATTACGCATGAAGAAAAGGATCAAAGGTGTCTAAAGTGAAGTGCAAGAAAATATCATTTGCCTTAAAATAGAGTGTTCTTATAGATACAGCTTTGTTGAATTAGGCAGAAAATTTGCGTTTCGTTTCTCAGAGATACTGGAATTTTGTGAATACTCAAATGCTCAGAATTATTGGGAGCAGAACACCGAGTCTTCTTTAACCCTAACTATACATCTTTTATTGGAAAAGTTAAGATAGATCAATGGAAGGCTTTTCATCGGTTGGTTGGTTGGTTGGTTTATTTTATGACGGCCAATTATCAACACGAGTGATATAGGGCCTCGGGGGAATGCCCTCCGTGGGAGTCTTTCTAAGGGATCCTAACGCGTAATACGGCAAGGTGCGAAGAAAACCATGGAAAATTCCGAACGGTTAGGTCGACGAGCGCGACAGGGGTTTCAAAACAGCACCTCCTATCTACCAGCTTCAAGAGCAGAACCTCTCAGCCACTGGCTTTTCATCGGCAACCAATGAAACATCAATAGCCTATAACCGTAAACTCGCCCCAAAAGATGAATTTCCATTCAAAAGTCATTGGAAATGTCTCATCGAAATGTTATCAATCAATAATCAGCAGGATGAAAATTGGATTGAAACGCCATAGTGAGTATCTTCGCAATTTCATCAAGAAATGCGATAGTTTCGATGTGATTTTATGGTTAATTTTTATTCATCAAACAACGCATATTCAACTGCTCATGAAACATTTCTAAATTATTTCAGTAAATAGACACTCACAGAATATATGATCAGATCAATCGCTAGTCAACTAAATATAGACCAGTTGATACTGATAGGAATTCGTCTACCTCCCTATCTATAGCGAATTCCATCTGCTCCCTTAATGCAAATAAGAATATTGTTACAGTACTAAAATAAAGAGCCAAACAAATCACTTAAATGTAATAATCATGGACATGTATCTGTTAGTTTCCACGATTTTACGAAGTTACTTTGCTAGTTGACTGTCATGTAAATCTCCATTTTCTTACTTTATGTAGCCATATGAATGATAACCAGTAGTTTTATTTTCTAATTCAGTGGGAAGCAGCCAAGATGCACAGTATAAAGCTCTTTAATGGAGGTGTATATTTGTATAGCCTCAAATATTTGCAAAATAGCATGGATTTTCAGATTGATTGATGCATACGGCTCTATAAAACAAAATTAATTAGAAAGTAGCTTGGGGGAACATTTTCACAGATATTTTCTTCTAGCAGTCAACTTGTTGATAACTTTACAAGTTGGTGTACCTAGTGTGTGGTAGATGGGACACTGGTCCTTACCCAAAAAATGATGAGAGACATAAACTTTGGACTTCAAATTTCTCTTGTTTAATATATATATATATATATTCTTTTTCATATGTAAATTCATTTTTAAAATTTAATTTTTTTTAAATAAAAATTATTAATAAAAGTATATATATTAAAAGATGCTTAAAAGGTGATCAAAAGATGTTAAAAACGTAAAATATACTCATTTACATCCGAAGACTTTCAATCACTAACGTGATCATCTTCAGGGGAACCGTTGACTGAGTTGAGTGTACGTATGCAACATATAACGGAGCATATCCAGTGCTAGCATATAACGGAGTTTTAAACGAGGCTAGTTTATTATTCTGTAGGTGTGTATCAGGAAAAGTCCATTAGTTCCGGCGCTGGGGTTCTTGATAATTTCAAAATATTAAACCATATTTTAGGTACATTATAGGATAGGCAATCATTACAGACTCTATTTCCTTTACATAAAATCTCCAAAGACTCTCTGATTTTAGCTGTAAACTCGTTATTTGCAGGAACTATAATTTTTGCGTTTTGAAAATCAATATTTCAACGACAGATTATAAATATTACTTATAGCTACGAAAATAATATTTTCAAACTTTTTATCTCAAAACAAAAGTTTTAAATTGCAATAAACTTTATATATAACTGAAAATAATTGTACGAAGTCTCATAACTGTAACATTCATAAAAATTTAGATATATCCATTTCAACATGTCGAATGTTGAAAAAGTACATTCTAAATAAACGGATTTAAATATTTAAGTGTTCTTTAGACCACTACAGACAGTACAATATAAAAAGTATTATGTATTTAGATATAATTATTGTATTTACATGGGACTTGAGTGATTTTATTCAAACAACTCTAGAATATTTTTTAAGTTAATAAAGTTAAAAATCGGAAATTTTCGATATTTCTGAATCCGGGACAAATATGAAAATTGGGAAGAGTCCCTAACTCGGTTTTTCTGTAAACAGCTTAAATAAAATATAAAATATTTGTGTTATACTTACATAAAATAATTATTTACATTTAATACAAATAATAATAATAATAATAATAAATGTTTTCAACTCGTCGAAGGATTAGTTACAGTGTAATACTCAGTTTAGTTTGGTTACATAGTTTTTAGAAAAATGTGTAAAAAATTGATTTTCAGACGTAACTTTCAATATCGTTATTCTTAGGATATTAACCACTGAAAGAATCTTTTAAGAAATTCTGGATAGATGCTATATTAAGTGACAATAAGTTGAAATGATAGATTGTCACTCAGTTTATAAAATCTAGATTTTTTTTTCGAATATCCTTAACAGTACGGAGAAGAGATTTTCATTCATTTTCTCAGTATTTATTCTACAACAACTACAGGTTAAAAATTGCAAAATTCAATTCAATTTCCAAACAAAATTTGTCGTTACATGTTTGAAATGAAATAAAATATATCCTGACTCGCACAAGAAAATTTTCTGCATGGTTTCACATCATGCATACATAAAATGTCATCCATTCCTCCTGTAAATATCAATGATAGATTTTTCTTATAAGGAAAAAAAATCTTTCCCAGTTTGATTTCTCAAAAACTAAAAGTCCATATCGATGTATCAAGAAAGATTTGTTGGAGTTATTTTATAAAATAATCATAAATTACATAACATCCATAACCCCCAATTTATCTTATTTATTAATGGCATTTTTTTAATGATTTTATCGATAATTCTTTTTCCTCTTTTTTTGGGTTTTTAAAAATCCTTATAGTATGTAGAATAAATCTATAGAAAGCTTTAGGAGAAATTCGAAATGCTTAAGAGCCTACATTAGTCACGCGAAAAAACGCTGCAGCTAATGTTAAGTCTATGGGAAGGTTATCGCGCGATTTCTCGCTCGCATTTTAATATTTTTAAATGATTTTTTTGCATAGGATAGCTTAGGTTGATCTCTAACGTTGTTAGTTTTTACTTTTTTGATTTTGGTTCCATTTTTTTTATATAAGGATAATTTCACTTTCAAAACCGGTTCCAACCGGTTCCAAAATTGAAAATGTCCGCTTATAAAAAAACCGTAACCAAAATCGAAAAAGTAAAAACTAACAACTAGCGTAGGCTCTTAAGAGCCTACGCTAGTCACGCGAAGAAACGCTCCAGCTAATGTTAAGTCTATGGGAAGGTTATCACGCGATTTCTAGCTCGCATTTTAATATTTTTAAATGCTTTTTTGCATAGGATAGCTGAGGTTGATCTCTAACGTTGTTAGTTTTTACTTTTTCGATTTTGGTTACGGTTTTTTTTATAAGCGGACATTTTCAATTTTGGAACCATTCAATATTGCTTAAAGGGCTATTCACAATAAGGTGTCTAATTATTTTGCCGAAAGGTGGGATGCAGGATGGTCGATGCTGATAAAGAGTGTCATTGTCAGTATTTAAAATGTAGGCAATGATGTGAAAGGATCCGGTAATATAGATCTAAAGAAAGCTTTTCACGGATATAGTGAAGTTCTGGTTCAACACAGTCAACATATAAATTTTAAACTCGGTATGTACGAAACGCACTAGAGCAGATACGGAGTGCAGTAGGGTACACAATGTCGAGTTTTTTAAGAACAAATTTCCATGCTGACCCATAGACCTGGCAGATATAGTCAATTTTAGATCGGACCACAGCTCAATAAATTTTTAAGAGCGAGGTTCGGTCTGCTCCCCAAGAAGTGTTAGAAAGCACCTTAAGTAAATTAAGTGATTGTTCACATTTTTTACGTTGTTGTAAAACAAGTGGCAGAAACGTTAGTTTATTGTCAAATATACACCCAGAAAACGAACACAATCAACAACATCATTTTGTGATGCTCCAATAAAGATTTCAGGGTCTGGGTGAAAATCGGTGTTTCAATTCCTTGAAGCCAGAACATAGTTCGTCCAATGCTTAAAAACAATGCAAACTCAGTTCGTCCAATGCTTAAAAACAATGCAAAGAAACTTTTAACTTGCGAAAAAATTATACCTGCCTAAGCAAGTATATAAATTTTTCGCAAGTTAGAAGTTACTTTGCATTGTTTTTAAACATTAAACGAACTAAGTTCGGGCTTCACGGAATTGAAACAACGATTTTTCTCTTGCCCGAACCCAGATCGGGAATTCCAAAATTGGCGTATTTGCGTCGCCCGAACTGAGTTCGGGTGTCACAGGCAAGATGTTGGAGAAAAAAATCCATTTTTGGCACGTTTTTCTCAAATATATTCCACAGGCAAGGGGTTAATAGCTAGGAAACTCCGCTCAAAAGAAACGAATCACAGTGAAAGAATGGGGAGTCTTCGTTTCTGCAAAGTGGAGAAAGGCGAAATTTTACCATTTCGTACACTGATTGGATGCTCGCGAAACGAGATTCCCAGCTGCTAAGCTCTGGTAATATTATCGACTCCACAATAACTCGTACATATCTCAGCGCTCCTTTATTGGTTTCGACATATCAATATGTGGGATATATTGCAATATGTCTAGACCAAAGGCAGCGTCGGTATTTAAACACAGATGATAACAGAATTATTCAGCAACAAACGAACAGGGGAATATGCGTTTTGTTTTAATAAAAAGTAAAGCACAGAATGTATCGGGATATATTGGAATAACGACAAAAGAGAGATAATCATTAAAAGCAGTGGCGGCTCGTGACTGGCTTTATTTGGGGCACTAAGTGCATGACTGCTAAATTTATTATTTTATTACCACTATTATTAAAAATGAATACTTTATTTTAATTACTGTCAGGAAAATCTGCTATTAAACAAAGAAAATATTCCTTGTAAAAAATAATGGTATGAAAATAATATGTGTTTTAGGCATGCATTTAGTGCCCCAAGAAAAGACAGTCACTAGCCGTCACTGATTAGAAGGGATATTCGGCTTTGAATGAAGCGGGTAGCGAATAAATGCATGGGAGGAAAGGATTTTAGTACTGACATTTCGGCGCTTTTTCTAGGATTTCGAAGTCGCGCTGCGGGAAAAATATTATTGGGATATATCGGTAGAGTCTGAGCTTAGGTATCGTTATTGGGATATAGCGTCAGAATCAGATCTTAGATATCGGTATTTCGATAATTACAAAATATCAATATTTGACCGATAAGTAGATATATAATCCAGGCCCACCCACCAGCTAGCTTGCAGACTAACGATTTCATAATGCGGTAAGTTAGAAAAACTATTCTACCAATTTTCAGCTTTTATGAAATACCTGCTCCAAATTGCCTGCTAGCTCTTGGGGTACTACGCTTAATTTCGATTATCTGAAGATCTAAAGCGCTAAGTACTAGGACCTTTCAAAACGTTTTACTCTTAGGGCCCTACACAAAACTATGAGTTTGTCACTTTTGGGCCCCTACTATAGCTCCTTTAAATTTATCCGATTCACTAGCTTTTTTTCTAACAACTTCTTAGGACTTCCAGCTACTATTTGAAAGGCAATAAAAATTTCGGAACTCAGCTACCACCAATTTAGAATATTGATCTCCTTCTTGGAACCCTTGCTACAGCTTCTTTAAATAAAAATCATACTAAGTCGAGTTCTCTTTAAGGATATTGTCACGGAACAACAGCGGGTGGGTCAGCTAGTTTATAAAAATAAAATAAACTTCTAAAAATTTCATTAAAAATATAAATATCCTTATTATTTTCACAAAAAATTACTTCACAGACAAGGCTCTGATTAGAATGAGCTTCAGGATCGGCCCGAGTCTAATGACAGAAAATAGTACGTTTATCTGCCTGGGTAAGGGCTGAGTCCATGAAGAATTCCAGTATATACAACAATCTTAATTCGCATTCCAAACAAAGTGATTTCTGTACGCAAACCTCTAAACGTCATTTATTGCACTGTTTTGAATGAAATACGGAAAAATGCCATTAAATTTACGGAAAACTTTCAGCATTTGACGAATTTGTATTCTCTAAATATCAATTACGGAAATTGTACTGTTTTTCAGAAAAATGAAACTATTCCGTAAAAGCTTACGGAAAATTCCCTGTATTTTTTACGGATATTTTTCACATTGTGTTTGTAGTACCACAGTAAAGTATTACCCCCTTTAAAATTCATACATATCAATGCTTAACAAACTCTACTAAAATGTATTACTTTAGGATAATTTAATTGAATATGAAAAGATGTATGATCTAAATATGATCGAATTGTGTTCATGTTTATTCCAGAAGAAATAAAATAGTATAAAAGACAAAAACAGTAAATAATATCGTTTATTATAAAATAAATGCATCATTATTATATACGAAGGGCTGTCAAAAAGTTTCCGAAATTTCATTGTAACTCTTTATTACCACACTATAGGTACACGTTTTCTTAATCACCTTCAAAGTAGGCTCCGTTAGGACACACAGATCCTCCACTGCTCCTTCTATTGCTGGAAACATCAATGAAAGTCCGCTTTTGGTATCTTCCCAAGTTCATCCGTAACGTTGGTTTTGATGTCTTCAACGTTGTAAAAACGGTTACTTTTAAGGCCCATTTTGATCTCGGGGAAGAGCCAGAAATCCGATGGTGCTAAATCCGGTGAGTAGGGAGGTTGATGGAGGAGTGAAATGTTCTTTTCTATGAGCCATGTCTGCACAACAATCGATGTGTGGGAGGAAGCATTCTCCTGATGCAGTGACCATCCTCCTTGCCATTTAGCGGGATGTTTTCTTCGGATTGCCTCCCTCTGTTTTTTCAAACTTCCACGTGCAAAAGGCTGTTAACAGTTTGTCCAGATGGTACAAATTCGTGATGCACCACAAATTCTTTATCGAAAAACGCAATGAGCATCTCTTTTGTTTTGGATTTGAAATGACGTGATTTCTTTGGTGGAGGAGAGGACGTCGTGTGTAAACAAATAAATTAATTATATTGTGATATTAAAGATTTACAACGAAATTCCGTGAACTTTTTGACTGTCCCTTGTACTTCGAAGCTTATTTGGTAAAAATAATTTTGTTTATTTATTATAATTGATTAAAATTATTAAAAGATTCATTTTCATAAGTGGAATATTTAATTAGAAATGAAAATATGTGTGGCAAAAATATATAACAGTATTTGGGTAGACAGAATAAAAATTGTTTTAACTTCTGTATGCGTATCCGCATAACGCGATTAATATACGCTTGCACGTGTGAACTTCCAACTAAGATACTGGAAACAGAATGGAGCATGCGCTGGCGGATATCTCGATAAGTGCTTTTGGACATTGTGGGTATAAGAATTTGGGTCAGTTGTTTTACATGTAATTTTGCAATTGTTGTCGTTATCTATAATTTAAAAAAATGCCCTGAGTGACTCATAATAAAAATCGATTCTCAACCGTTACTCCTAGGACAATGAAATTTGGAAGACATGTTCCTTACACAATGTAGGCACCCACTAAAAATGGATTTTATTTTTTTCGATTTTTCTGTTTGCATGTAAAATGCACTCTATACGCTGCAGAAAGCATCTGGGCCCCAAATGGAAGCGACCGGCAAGATGGGCAAAGACCGGCTAGTTTTAAATATTTGTATGAAATTACACAAAACTTTTTAAGTTTTCAAGGAAATGCATTTTCAAACAGAAATCGTTTCTAGAAAATTGTGTATTATTCATCGATTTTTTTTTACATAAGAAATATCATATGCGGTCTCTAAAACTGCCCCTCTCGAGCTACATGTCAACTTTCGCTGCATGGTTTATAAATAAGTGAAAATTACAAAACCAGAATGTTTCCCTTATTGTGATAACTATTAAAAAAATAGACTTTTAACTAAAAGGAATACAAACAATATTTCGCCATCAGTTATGAATATTTCAATAGCGTTAAGAGCATTTCGTGAATGTTCAAAAATTTACTGATACTTTGTTAAAATATTTTCTTTGAAATAACGGGGAATCTACTGATAATAATTAATTTTAAGTAAATTTACTCAGAGCTTAAAACAGATATTCTGTTATAAAAATAGATAAACAAATGTGCAAATTTTCCGTAAAAAGAAAAGAGTTAAATCTATAAAAATATACAAAACTTTGTAATATTACATAAGCAAGAACAGAAGTTCATAATGTGGCTAATTTATAACGCATTGTTTGCGGGTGTTTCGTATAGCCCAAGCAAGCAAATTTTTTAAGAATACTCGAGACATTCATTGTCACAAAAAAATCGCAATAAATCGAACTCTACTATAATTGTAAAACGAAATGAATTTGATTACAGATCCACCATCCTCTGTTAAAGGTTTCCTGTACAAGCACCAAATTCTTCACCAATAAGTAAGAAACGAGTGAAATAATGATCGAGAATTTTCATCGAATTTCTTTTCATAAAAACTAGTCTAAATTTACCGTCTACTGATTTCCTTTGTGTCTAGAGACATTTTTATTTAACTGAATATAAAATTTCATAAATTAGGAGCACTTAGAAAATTTAAACCGTAAATCCGTCACCTGTAAAAACAAGTCAAAACACAAACTTTAAACTCTGGACCATTCAGGCTTCCCGTTATGCCTTTAACTATATTAGTGAGGAGTAGGTTTAAAACTGCAGTTATACCTTTGTATTTTCATACCCCCCTTTTTTCAAAGCAGACACAGAGTTGGTCAATAACTTATGTCTACAAAAATGCAATCAAACAAGAGCATCAGGTCAACATTGAGGACGACATTGTAACTGAATGCGATGAAACGGATTCGGAATCAGAAACGACCAAACTAGGAAACAAGTTGAACTTGAAATAGTTACGGTCCTCGAGGTACGCGGTACGAAGATGGAACTCCAAAAGCTATGTGATGCTCCAGAAACAGGGAAAAGATTAATAACAGTTGGAAAAGCGCTCAGAGCAATAAGTTACATCAGAGTTATACAAAAACGAACCACAAAACTGCCAAAAATCGTCTGCAGAGAGATAGATAAAGCATTGGAAATAATCTCAAGATCAATAGCAGAACTCGAAATCAGAGCACAGTACGCAGAGGCGCAGAACGAGATATTGGAAAACATGACGCATAGGCAAACAGAAAAGGCAGAAGACGATTCTGCAGAAGAAGTACATGGGAGAGAACGGAAGATAAAAAGAAGCAAACCTCCAAATAACTACGCAGAGGCAGTAAAAGCAGCCACATTAACAATTATCATACAAACAAAAGAGGACAGAGCAGCTGAGGAAGAAGAAAAACAAGTTCTTAACCATTCCAAGGACCATCACAGTAATGTTAAGAGTGTACGAAAAATCAGAAATGGGGTAAAGCTCATGTGCAAAAGTGAAAAGGCCGCCCAGGAGCTTAAAAAGACAATTACTGAAGATCAAAAGGTATGCGAAGCGCTAGAAATACAAAACGCAACCCTGGGGAAAAATAATTGGACCCGAATTGGGTCCCTGATGACCAGGTAACATCAAAGCTACCACGCATTCTAGGGGTTAATAATGATGAATACAACGAAGATGTCTTCTAACTGTTGAAACCGTTGGCGGCCAGGAATTAGAAAATACACATTCCAGTCACTCTCCCCGAACCTCTGGCGGATCGCCTGCTTATAAAAGGGACGGTTTGTCTGTGGTTCAACGAATGCCCGGTCAAAAATTTCGTAACTATTCAGAGATGGCACCAATGCCTCGGTTTCGACCACGTGACATCACAATGTCCAAACACACAGATGTGCTCCATCTGCGCAGGGGAACACAGCTACAAAGACTGTAAATCGAGACGAAAAGAATGTACCACGTGTCGTCTATATAACTGAGCCAACAGAAGATGGCTGAGAGCTCAGAAACCAACAGACCATTCGACACATTCAGAACACTGCCGGGTGTACCAGACACTACTACATATTAGACAATTAGAACTTCAGGAGGGTAAGAAGCAGCTAACAAATGACTTAGAGGTGATACAGGGGTTAGTCTCAATTCACTTGTATGGGGTCAAGCCACGAATTGAAGGGACCACTAATGAAGAACACAGCAGGTATCAACGCAGAGACGAACTACGAAGAATGAACCACAATTTTGCCAAAAACCGTCTGCAGAGAGATAGATAAAGAATTGGAAATTCTGAAGATCAATAGTAGAACTCGAAGTCAGAGCACAGCACGCAGAGGAGCAGAGTGAGATATTGGAAAACATGGCATGACGCATAGGCAAACAGAAAAGGTAGAAGACGATTCTGCAGAAGAAGTACATGGGAGAGAACGGGAGATAAAAACAAGCAAACTTCCAATTAACTACGGAGAGGCCGTATAAGCAGCCACATCAACAATTATCATACAAACAAAAGAGGACATAAAAGCTAAGGACGTAGAAAAACAAGTTCTTAACCATTTCAAGAACCATCACGGTAATGTTAAGAGTGTACGAGAAATCAGAAATGGAGTAAAGATCATGTGTAAAAGCGCAAAGGCCGCCCAGGAGCTTAAAAAGATTATTACTGAACATCAAGAGGCAAGCGAAGCGCTAGAAATAAAAAAAACGCAAGACTGAGGAAATAAAGAATAATAATTTTCAACGTCCCGAATTGGGTCCCTGAAGACCAGGTAACATCAAAGCTTGCACGAAGTCTAGGGGTTAATAATGATGAATACAACGAAGATGTTTTCAATCTTATAACATCAACATGTCTTCAAAATCTTGTAACATCATGCTTAATACGGCCTCAAATAATCACAAAAACATACACTCACAGAATGCAACAGAAACACAATGACCAGATATCCTAAAAGCCATACAGATCAATCTTCACAACAGCAGCCATGTCACAAACGATTTAGGGGGATACATGGGAGCAGAAGGAATACATGTTGCTATGTTACAAGATTAGAACCAGAACAAGGAGACAGGCCAAATAGCAGGTACAAACTCAAAACATTGGTCAATGGAAAAAGAAAACAAACAAATCATCTATCATAACAAAGTTAGGATCAAACCCGATAACTCTAAGTGAGCAAGAATTTTTATCAGCCATAACTATCAAAAACAATAAAGAAAAACTAACAATTATCAACACATATGATCCCCCTCAGCCGACTTCTCAGTGGTGCTCTCAGAAATTGAGAACAATCTGAACATAGCAACTGGAGAAATCCTGCTAGTGGGAGACTTTATTGCATATTCACAAGCATGGGGATCGACAATATCGACGACAGGGGACATAAACTCACAGACTTCATTTTTCTTAATTCACTGTTTGTCCAGAATCCACCAGGAGCGCCTCCCTCTTTTTGCACTATGAGGAATAAAAAAGAAATCAAAGAATGGCCGGATTTAACGATAGCAACACTTAAACTAGGGAACAAAATGAAAGAATGGGAGGTAAGCGAGGACGAATCTCATAGTGATCACAAATTTATAATTTTTTAAAGTCAACATGACAACACCAGCCACCACAAACACAGATTAGAAACAAGACACGGAAAACATGAAAAATTTGACAAAACCATAAAAAAAAAATCAGAAACAAATATATGAAACAGTTAAAACAAGTATTGGAAATAGATCAACTAGATAATATTACCCCCAGACTCCAAAATAAAATCACAACAGTAGCGATTATCTGCTATAAAAAAGATCAACACCCGACATAACAGCCCTACCATGGTGGACAGATGAAATTAAAACGGCAAAAAACAGAGTCAGGAGGAGATATCAAACAAACAGACGAATAGCTAAAATATAAACAACACATAGAATACAAAAAAAGTCCTTCCGGCCTGTACCGGGAGGAAAAGGTAGCTTTCCTATATCTTCGTTTTAAAATTTTAGCTAATGTTACATGAAAACAGCAAGTTAAAATGCAAAGAAACGTTTACAAAAGATTCGTTAATACTGAATTTTAATAAGAATTTCGCCAAATTATTGAGCAATAGCCAAATTGGCTTCATTTATAAAGACTTATTTTGGTCGCCAAATGTCACAAATTTTGCCAATTTTGTCGCCAATTTCGTCGCCAACGTCGCCAATTTTGGCGCTAACGGATATGAATACATAGTTTTATGCGTATGATTGGGAAAATTATTACAACAATGAAAGAAAATAATTTGCGAGTAATCGCGTTAATGTACTGTTTTGTTTCAAAATGTCCGCCACCCTAGAATTTCAAACTGCTCTATCTCAGCCATTTTTAAAGATAGAGGTAAACCAAAAAATGCTCTGAAATCCTTGTATCCAGGCCTAACACGTAATTAAAAAATAAATTTGAATTTTTAACTTTTTGGTATATTTATTTTAGTTTTAAATTTTTAAATGGCCGCCATCTTGAAACAAAATGGCGGACCAAGCTGGCCAACGTACTCGGTCGAGACATTGGTGACCTTAATACACACAATTAATTTCATCAAAATCGATTTATAAATACGAGCGTTATCGTATGACATATGTCAGATATATATATATATAAATCAACATTTGAACGGAGGGTGGTTTTAGGGTCTGGGGGATCAGATCGGTGAAAATATATCGAAATTTTCCGGAACTGCTTTCCTCCGAACGGCTGCAATAGGTAGCTTTATACTTTTTTGTATTGAAAGCTACCTAATAAAGAGCAAAACAAAAAATTAGTTCAAAAAACAAAAACTAAAACCTGGAAAAGATTTTGTGAGGACGCAACAAACAGATACGGCTCCCAGTATAAGCTAGCGTCGGGCAAAGCTACGAAACCCCCAAGACTTGTAAACATCTTACCAGATACGAAAACAGTAACAATAAAGGAAACTCTTAATCACTTCCTAAATAACCTGTTTCTTACAGATCCGTCAACAGAACATAAACTTATACCAGACTCTCCCAGTCTTAATGACTCAAGGCCCCCCCGTGATAACGAAACAGGAATTAAAATTAAACAGAATAATCAGAAATATAAAACATAACAAGGCACCAGGGTGCTATTACATAGATTATAATTTAATTAAAAGAATACACAATGCAGCAAAACAACTATTACTAACACTTTTCAACACATGCCTCAACCTTTACTAATACTAACACTTTTCAACACATGTCTCAACCTTAACTATTTCCCAAACTCTTTCAAAATAGGTACAGTAGTACTATTCCACAAAGCTTTTAAAGACACCAAAAATCCAAAAAATTACAGACCAATATGCCTGCTACCAGCATTCAGCAAAATATTAAATAATCCATGGTAGAATAAAGCACCATCTAACAAATAATAATTTTTGCAGCGCCAAACAATACGGGTTCAAACAGGGAATATCAACAGAAGAAGCACTAGACGAACTTATTAACAAAATTAAACAAGACAAAGAGGAAAAATATCAAACACTGCTAATTTCTATGGACATTAAGGGCTAATTTGACAATATAAGCTGGCCGATAATTGACAAAACCCTAAGACAGTCTCGCTGCCCCACATACTTACTTAATTGGATCATTACTTTTCTAGAAGATAAATATGTAACATTAGAAGAAAATGGTATAAAAATAAAAAGACAAACATTCGGTGGATCACCACAAGGCAGCTGTATGGGACCACTTCTGTGGCTGCTAATAGCAGATGCAGCACTTAAGAAGCAATGGGGTATAAATGTCACGATTCAGGCTTTCGCAGACGATTTTATACTAATCTTAATATAAAAAACAACAGAAAAACTTATCAAATTATCAAATAAAATAATAAAAGAATTTAACGAGTGGATAACAAACAATAGATCAATATTAAATTGGGACAAAACAGAATTATTGTACCTAAATAGAGGACACACAGGGAATCTCCCAACCGAAAATTCATACAACATAGAGGGCATAGAATTTAACGGTAAAAAGCTAGAGGTTAAAGAACAAATTAAATATTTAGGGTTAATGATACACAAGAATCTAAATTGGCTCCCAAATTGCCAACAACAAACAAAGAAAATAAGAAAATCATTTTGGACGATGGAACGTATGGTCTCTAAGGGATGGGTCTAAAACCAAACATAAATAAAATTTGGTATAGGTCAGTAGTGGATAAAACACTTACATACGCCGCCCCAATATGGGGGCACAACCTAATAGGCGCAGCAAGCAAGTATTACCCAGCTGTCAAAGGCACTTTGCATTGGCCATAGTCAAGGCTTACAGAACAGACTCAACAACGGCACTTCAGGTTCTATCTGGTCTGATTCCAATTCACTTTCAAGTACAATACAATACGAAGCAGCTTACGGCACTGTCTCAAGATTACGCAAAACAGTAAACATATACAACACGACTATCCATCACACGGACTATGTCAAAAAGATCAAGGTTTGGCACAACCACCCAGCAGAAACAGTAGAACCAAGATTAGGACACAATCTAAGAGGCATAGTCGTATACTCAGACGGTTCAAAATTGGATCGGCTTACGTAGCATTAAAAATGAACAAAAAATCAAGGCATGGTCGGTGCCATTAAGAAAGTGCAACAACGTCTTCCAAGCCAAACTACTGGCCATACTGAAAGCAGCAGAATGGGGTAATACCACAGGTCAAGATTACAGCATACGCTCGGACTGCATGTCTGCAATACAAGCATTAAGCAAACCCTTTAACTTAACTGAAATGATAGATACAATACAACGAACAGTACAAAAGTCAAATAATAAATTTAAAATCAGCTGGATCATGGCTCACGTGGGCATCCAAGGGAACGAGGATGCTGACGAATTGGCCGGACAGATAGCACAAAACCCATACAATGCAATCCCATACCACATGGAGAAACCAATAACAAAACTAAAGAGAACCCTTCAAGAACTAACAATAAAGCAATGGCAGTTCAAGTGGGACTACGGGGACACAGGCAAGCTGACACACAGGTATTTCCTTAAAGTGGATACACACAGATTAATAATCCGCAAACTACTTTCTCAAATATACACAAGCCATGGTGCGTTTCCAGCATATCTGCACAGATTCGCACTGGTGGAAACGCCAGAATGCGAGTGCGGATTCATGGGAACTTCCAAACACAACTTCATAGCCTGTCCACTCCCACAAGCACTCCATCTGATAGACATAACACCAAATAACGAGCAACTTTGGCTCAAACAGTTAGCTGAAAACAAACTAGTACAAGAAAAGCAAAAACAGTGATCAGATGGGTAATTGATAACATAGACTTAATTTCACACTAACTTGAAGCAAATCTTAACAAGCCCTTCCCACAATCCACGCAAGATTAATTCCCCAGCAGCAATAGTAATCTAGCGTAGCGCATAGCGAATTAATAAAAAGCAATTAATAGAATCTTATATTTTTACATAAAAATGCATTAAAAGAACTTTAATTTTACTGCACCAAAAAAGTTTAAAAAATATACTAAAAGCACAATGTGCACAAAAATTAAAAAAAGAAAGAAGAAAGGAAAAGGAAAAAAAAATTAAACAAAGCCATGTTCGCTAATGGTGCCTGGTGCATGTAAAATCCGTCGTGGGTGCAAAGTCCTCCAAGTTCCCTATGAATTATATCTCTGGAGGTGTCTAGTCAGGTGAAGGTCTCGTCACCTGATCAAGGCTCTAAATTACAAGACCAATTCCTTTCTCTTTTTTAAAAAAAAATTATTATTTTTTAAAAATCTGCCAATTTAGCGAGGTTGAGTGGGGATCGTGTGCCGTCAAGCAGAGAAACTGTAGTAAACCACTGAGGAACACTACAGGCAATATGTAATACATACCGCAAACACAAATATTTAAACTGAGTTATGTTAACCTATCATAGTCTATAGTAGCAACCTTAGTCAGTGTGAATACGGCCCGAAACAAACCTTTTTATTCTCTCCTTTCTTTATTCGACAACGTACCCAGAAACCCATAATTAATAACAATCTAGAACTGGCCAACACGGTAACTTAGTGACTCTCACCAAATAGCGTTGCAGCCAATGGCGCATCCAAGGAGCTAGTCTGGTGGATCTCCTCGATGAGGAGATTAGGCAAATTTCACTCCGCGGCCAGGTACACAAACTCGTTAAGCTGGGCATAATGTCCGGCAGGTAAGGGACTGCTCTGCGGTTTAATAATAATAATAATACCTCCCTTTTCCCAAATCCTGTCTTACATTACTAAACTATTAAGTATTAGGACTTGAAATTAAATTTCCACCCCTACCAATAAAATCACTTCCTCCAGTCTGAAACATCCTGTAGATATTTGTGGTTTTTGGGATTCTATGGAAATGACTGGTCAGTGTGACTGTGGTGTTTCTTAAATTGGCCAAACTACTAGGGCTCTTTTTTAAGAGCCCATGCATAGCGATTTAAAATCCGTACCTGCCCGAGCCCGAAAAGCTTTGGTCATCAGAGAATCTACGAAAATTATGCTGTAGAAAACTGTTAATAACATATCCAATCAATATTAATAATAATTCATTCAATATTAATTCTACAATTTAAAAATCTTTTCTTACATAAAAATAAGTATTAATTCTAAATACTCCCTCATGATAACATTTCGGTATTTTCATGTCCCTGAAAACTGCAAAAGTCACAATTCTTATTCTTTTAAAATATTATTATACAACTAGGGTAAAATACCCAGTAACGGACATTTTAAGAATTCTTTCTTGTTCCAATCACTATTACAAAAATTTAAATCTATTTTATAGTTACTTTTGCTTTTGAAAGGATACTAGAAATACATTAAAAAAATATTGTGGGCAAAATTTCGAAACATTTAACATATTATTAAAAATTAATTTTATTCATAAATATGGTCAAAAACTCCACTAACTGACACCATCCCTAATTTGGAACAACAATAACTGACGCAAAGTGAACCAGTGACTGACACTTTATTTTAAAAGATTAAAATGGTTATTCAAAACTTTATTCTTTATTAATAAAACGAAATACATTAATATTTGTTATAAAAAAATGGGATTTAGTAATCTGCACTGCATTGTTATTAATGCAAAGTATATAGTAAGAGTATATAAGAGTAATATTTAGTGCATTAATAGTAATGCAGACATCCAATAACGGACATTTATGAACAATTGACTGAAATCTGGTGTCAGACACCCATAAAACAACTTAAATTGTAATGGTGTTTACTACAAGATAATTTTAATTTATTATTATGCATTTTTAAACAGTTCAAATAATAGAGTTCAACTTTCACTAATATAACCAACTTCTGTCAGAGACTGGTGAATTGAAATTCAAGGAACCAGTAACTGGCACCCTCCCATTAAGCTAAATTAAATAACTATAAACCCTAAATCATGGCCCTAATATAGAATATGTATCTTTAAACTAATTTCTACAAGTATAACTTTAAGAAAAACGTCTAGGATGGTTGCATTACAAATAAATTAGAAAAATACCTCCTTAAATCTAGAAATAAGATGGTTGCTTTAAAATGCCACTTTTTGTATTCCACAAATTTATTCCTCATTGAATATATTCTTGGCCATCTAGTGGTGAATAAATTGACTAGAAAAAAAATGTCTCATTTACCAATGGATGACATTACTTTGTAGAATTTTACAACAAAATGCTTATTTGAGTTAGATTTTTGCTCAAGTGTCAGTTACAGGTTAGGTGTCAATAACTGGGGGTTTTACCCTATGACTTCTGTTTTACAGCCATTCTGTTAAGTGACTTCAAACAGAATGCGAGGATCGGCAAGGGATATCCCACGACTTTTTTATGTAATAAAACTGAACGCGCAAAAGCTTCAGAATCAGATAGACTATTTCTCCTTACATTGCACCGATAACAATTAAATTTCGTTTTAAATTAAGGAATTGTAAAACACTGTAATAAACTTAGATTACATTCTTATTTCTCAAAAAGCAAGTTTGTTTCTCTTTTTTTCAATTTATGATTAAATAAAATTTTCACTTCAAGCCCCAGCCTGGGAACTGGTATAAAAGCCGGCCCCGGGCTTAACCCGTCTCACATATGTACAAGTAAAACTACATAGATATAAATTAACAAGTTTTTAAATGTGACCGATGATCGCAAAAAGAGTTTCGATTACTATTCCAATGAAAACACTTTATCCTTTACTAAAAAAAATTCCAAATCTTTAATAGTATATCCCTAGTGTCGATAATTGGCCGTCAATAATCAACCCAACCCAACCCAACCCAAATCTTTAATTATCCTTAACATTTATCAATACACTTTATCAATAAGAACATAGATGGCAGCACCATTAAATTTAATAATAAAATTATAACAAGAGGAAGCTATTTTTTAAATCTAATTAAAAATATCCAAGAACTGCATTTCAGACAACTCTAACAGCATATGTTTGTATACCTGAAAAGCATATAATACGAAAGTTCTTTTAAATAAATCCGTCGGACAATGAAATGTAAAAATCGAAAAATTCAACTTCCGTCGGCCAGAATAGAACCCTGCACCTTTGGGTTAGGAGAAAAACGTTCTACCGCTAAACCATCTAGCCTTCGCGAAGGAGACTGAAATTGATATTCTGTTTTAAAATCTAAGAAATGGTCAGATGTCATTAAAATAATTCATTAAATTAAAGTAATATTAGATTTTTCAATAATTTTATGATTTATCGTGTGACAGGAGGTATTCAGCTATAAGTATGCAAAATTTCAAGTATCTAACTTATACATTTTCTGAGTATGAACTTTGTGAGATGAATAGGATTTCGTCAGATGAACGAAACCCCAAAAATCAGAATAAAACAGCACATGTTATGTTCGGAAGCAAGATACTAACAAATCGACCATTGAAAAGCATTGCTTGGGAGAGAATCATATCAAATTTGATTCATAAAATTATATGTAAAGCAGTTCTTAATCTAGATTTTCCAAAATAAAATCAACAGATATCCCATTTGATAGACGACTAGACTAGCTGACCCGCTCGGCGTTGGCGGGTCCCTGTTAATAAATTCCAACAAATCTCAAGTTTGTATGATTATATATCTTTAACCCGATTTTATGAGAAAATAATTTTTTAAAAATCTGCGCACGGAGCTATAATATCTTTTAGTTCCACCTTCCACCGAAAGGAGGCGAAATCTGTTCTACAAGAATATCCGACCCGGGTACCCGTTATATCAAGGGAGTTGAATGAACCAATTCTCGTCCACGAGAAAAAAATGCGCCCCCTAGAGGTGGAAGATAGATCTAAAATATGTAACACAATCGAAAACCAAGTTGAATGAGATAAATTCTGTTGTGATCGGGTCCATAGAACATGAGAAAAGAATGCGACCCTGGCGGTAGAAAGAGGAACTCAAAACTGTAAGGTGATCGAAAACCAAGTCGAATGACCCAAACCCCGTTGTGATCGGGCCATAGAACCCGATAGGAATGTGCTCCATGGTGGTTGAAAGTGGAACTAAATTCTGTAAAGCTGTGTAAAATCAAGTTGAAGGAGCGATGAGCCAAACCCCGTTGTGATCGTGCCCATAGAAAACGAGAAAATATGCCCCCCCCCCCCCCCCTGGAGATTAATATTCTGAAATATTGGTAACCAAGGGCTGAAGATGTGAAAATTAAAATAATAATTTGCTTCCGCTCCACCGCCTCCCCTTCTGAAATCTGTGGATTCAAGATAGGATAAAAACACCATAATTTAATTTTTCCATAAAAAAAAAAAATCAGATTTTTGATAAAATAAAAATATACCTTTTACTTTTTTTTCGAATTTCTTAAATATAATATGATTTTGCGTATATATACCAATTTCAAATCCCTAATTTATATAGTTTAAAAAATGAAAAATGACTTCAAACAGAAATTAAAGATCTCGACAAGGGATATCTCCCGACATTTTTATGTACGAACACTGACCGTGCAAAAGCTTCAAAATCAGAAAAACTATTTCTCCTTAGACCGCATCGATAGCATTTCAATTTGATTTTTTCTAAAGAATTGTAAAACACTGCAACAAACTTAGATTACATTCTTGTTTTTCAAATAGCAAGTTATTTTCCTTTTTTCAATTTGTGAATGAATAAGATTTCCACTTCAATCCCGAGCCCGAGTACTGTTATAAAAGCCGGTCCTGGGCTTAGCCCGTCCCATCTGTACAAGTACAAGCTACGTAGACTTAAAGCAACAAGTTTGTATGTGCGACTGAAGATCGCACAAAGGGTTTCGTTTACTAATTCATTCAAAACACTTTAACCTTTAATAAATAAATATAAATCATTACTTTATAATTATGCTTATCGTTTATCAATATGCTTTATCAATAAGAACATAGATGGCTGCACCATTAAATTTAATAATAAAATGATAACAAGAGGAAGCTATTTTTAAAAACAAAATAAAAATGTCTAAGACCTGCTTTTTAGACAGTTGTAACTGAATAAGTTTGTATATCTGAAAAGCACATAAAACAAAAGTTCTTTTAAATAAATTCATCGGACAATGAAATGTAAAATTCCAAAATTTTAACTTCCGTTGGCCAGAATAGAACCCAGACCCTTTGGGCTAGGAAGAAAACGTTCTACTACTGAGCCATCTAGCCTTCGCGAAAGAGACTGAAATTGATATTCTATTTTAAGATCTAAGAAAAGGTTGGATATCATTGCATTAATTCATTAAATTAAAATAATATTAGACTTTTTTAAAATTTTATGATTATTCGTGTGACAGGAGGTATTCAGCTAAAAGTATGCAAAATTTCAAGTCTCTAACTTATACATTTTCTGAGTATGAACTTTGTGACAGAATGACCGACAGAGGAGTGAGATGAATAGGTGTTTCGTCAGATGAAAGAAACCCAAAAAATCAGAATAAAAGAGCACATGTTATGTTTGGACGTATACAAATTTTAATTTCGTAATTTTTAAATAAATGTTTTTCCTGACTCAAATCGCTTTAAAAACAATTTTTACCTTATTTAAACCATTTTTGTAATTGGAAGTATGCATCTAGGACCAACGGTTGCGAAAATAAAGGTCGGTCAGGTTATACGTGGACACCTTGTATATAATGGTTGGGCCAAGAGGGAATAAAGTATGGCTAAGCTGTCAGGGCTGTGATAACGGAGAAAATGGAAGAGAGGAGGGGAGGTGGGTGAAGAGTGAAAGATTAAACAGAGACAATCTGGAGTGGGAAGAGGGGGTCAACTGAAAAACAGTTGGAAGAAACGGGGCAAATGCTGAATAAAAAGGACCCCTATATAAAAACCATATGGATGCAACTGAATGATAAATCCACTGTGGGTAGAAAGTAAATTCCTGCACTGGTCGAGTTTATCCGACTCGAACCCGAAATTTCAGCTTAAAACCAACCCGAATTATTTAAACCCGAAACCTAAGTTAAAGAAAATTAATCCATATTTATTACAATTATGGAAAAAAAGTCTAAAATTTTATCTCTAATATCAACTTTGTATAAACATAAGCGCATTATGCTCTCACTAATATTAAATTTTTTTTTTTTCTCTTTAAAAAAAATATTCGGGACTTTCTTTGAAAAATTATATTAACCCGAAACCGAAACATTTAAAGTCAACCGCACATAGGATAAAATCGTATTACCTGTAAATCGTAAATTGATTCAATCGCTAATCAAAGAGTGCGATTGAAATCAAATTAATCATTAATCATTACTCTATTCCGGATCAATATGAACATTTATCGGTTAATCTTTAGTCATGACTAAAAATCTATTCGTTAGTTTTTAATCGTTAATCTAATTAAATTGTATACCACCTTGAGCAGCAGTCTGTGAGACCACTAAAAGAAGTTAATGGTTACAGATAAACGTAATGAATGGTTTAAACAGTAAGACAAGACTAGTTTTACAGAGTGATCGCTTTATGAATACAAAAATTAATATTTAATATAATTTTTTTCTCAAGTAAATTGAAAATATTTTACAGATTTAAATTCTGAATTTAAACGATTATGTCATATTTAATGGAAAAAACATTAAATAATTATGATGATGAATGATAAGGCACCTATGGAATGCCAAATATTAAGATACGAAACCTTTTCTGGCGTCGTAAAGCCGAAGACGGACCACTCCTTGAAAATTTTTAACCCTTATATTTAATGCAGTAGTCTAAGTTTCCTTCTTTTAAGGATATAGTGTAATATTTACATGCTTTTAAATAATTAAAATCAAATCAAACAAAAGTTATTTTAAAGATAAATATAATGTATCTTTTATACCGTAAGACAAGACTTTTGAAGCGCGTTCAGAGATCGAAACGCGGATTAGTCGTATAATTGAAGAATGAGTTCAGGTTAAAGTTGTGTTAAAACAGCTTTGGATGCTTTTGGGTAAAGTTCTGGGCATGTTTACAAAGAAACAATCCCATCAACCAATCTACCACTACATTTTTATGATGGAGATCATTGCAGGAATCGCCCTGCGACATGATTTGCATGTTGGTTTTTATTTTGTTCTAATACTTTTTTGCGATGTGAATCTCACTTTTTTTTATTTATAAAAATAACATATTTAGTTTAAATAATTTTTGATTACTGATTGAATACTCTGTAAAAAATACTATTATATATAAATTGATTTTGCCATTTATTTCATTTTATTACCCTGAAAACTACAAATTTCACATTGTTCTAATACTTTTTTTGTCAACTGTATATCATAGACCTGTTAAACGTAGGCCAATCAAATTGTCCGAACTCAGGTGTACTTTAGCAGTCATAAGGAACGACAGTTAATAGTTACAGTTATCTATAAAGCGAACAAACAAACCAAGTTTCCCAAACACGTGATAAAATTTCCCAACAAAATTCTGTAAGTAATGTGGATTACCAGAATTCTGGATAATTTCCGACTCCGAACGCTACGAGTAACCCGTGAAAGGTCATGTGATATCGGTCTTTGAACGCTTTTGGTTACCCTATGTAACTAAAATTTTAGTTCGTGAACGCACCCTTGGTCTACAGAATGAACCATATATGAATACAAAAATTAATATTTAATGTAATTTTTTTCTCTAATGAAGAGAAAATATTTTAAAACATATGAAAATTTGAATTCAAACGATTCTCTCACAATTTAATGGTAAAAACGCAAGATAATTAGGATGATGTATGCTAAGGCTCATATGGAATGCCAAATATAAGATAAGAAACCTAGCTTTTGTTCAGAACCGAAGATCAGGCGGCACGCGGGCGAAGGAGATTTACGTATGGAGTTAGTCTTATCAGAGCAAGTATTTGTAATAATTTAATTATTTCATGCTTTTATAGTTTAGAACAGGTAAAAACAACGACTACATATCTTTATCTTTCCAAAACAATGGCTCTCGTAATAGGAATGCATGCCTATATTTACTCAGAAAAAAAATCCAAAATATTCATGAAAGTATCAAGTGATCTGATTTAGCCTGATCAGCGTTCGTAACCTGCAAAATTTTCGCCTGCGTGGCGCGCGATTGACCCAGGAAAAATCTCTGGGTGGTTTGATTACGTGATTGGGCTTTTTTGTGTTTTACTTGGTTTGGTAAGTTGATTAATACAGCTGTAGTAGCATGATCGGATATCTGATAATTTATACTTTTTAACATTCTAAAATGATTTTTTAAACCTTTGATCCAACATAAAAATAATAGAATACGAAAGTATGATGTATATATATATATATAATTTTCTATAACCAGTGCACCTTTAACTAACAAGGGAGAGGATGTTCGGATCACCGAATTCCTAAAACACAGTATTTTCAATAAAATTAATGTAAACTCTAAAAAAATAAATAAAAAATAAAATAAAAAATAAAAAAAGGTATTTTTTGGTTAACCGGGCACCAGTGAAACAAATATAAATATATATATATATACACACACACACACACATATATATATATATATATACAAACATATATGTAGATATATAGTTATATTTTTTTTTCACTGGCGCCCGGCTAACCGAAAAGTACCAAAAATTGTTATGTACTTTACTGACGTTTGGTTTGTCCTACACAGATGAACCTGAAAAGTATGGATACAAATTGAATGCTTGGCGTTTATTTCAGATTTTGTTTTCCTATTTTTATTAATTAAAAAATTATTCATCAGTTGCTTTATATTTTTTGGGATAAATAGAATGTTAATAAATCAAGGTTGTGATACCAACATGTTAAAAGATTTATTCCTTTATTTGTAATAGTAAAATAAAATCTTTGTTAAAATTTGATAAAAAAGCTTTTAAACATTTTATTACAATATATTTTTCGATAACAACTTTGTTGAAACATAATTATTAATTTCGAAAAATTTATTTTTCTTGAAATTCATTTTTTTTATGTAAATTGCATTATTTATTATATTGCAATAAACATCATAAAACACGAGAAATAAATGCTAAAATAATTTACATTCAGTAGAAAATTTATAAACATTCTAACTATATTTTATTTATATTCATTACGAAACTAGACGGTAAACCACATGTATTTTACCTCTTTACAAAAATAGGTACTGATATTTCTAGTTTAAATAATGTATATCTTTTACACTTTATTTTTATAATATTTTTACATTGTAAAATATGCTTTACATTCTATTCGTACTAAAAATTCACTGTTGAAGTACTCATTATGAAAACCTGGAGAAATTCGTGCAAATTGACTATATTTTCATTCCTTATTTTACATTTGCTAAAAAGAAAAAAAAATAGTGATAATGTTTAAATACACTGCTCAAAACAATTAAAGGATATTGCAGTTTTAGGTGGATTTTGTATCTGGGAAACTTTTTAGCTGATTGATACATGGTCGACAGACTTAGTAGGTTATATGAGAATAAATTACACATGTTTGGTAGAAAAAAATGCATTTTATTGCGCATTTGTGTACAAAAGGAAAAAAACACAATTTGTGCATATGAAAAAATAAGAATAAGAAAAGGTGTTTTCTTCAAAGAAAATCATTTTCAGTAGGGGGTATGGTTTCCACGGGCGGCCAGCAACGTTGAACACCTTTGAGGCATGGACTCAATGAGGCTACTAATGACGAGTTGGGGTATTCTGCCCCACTCTTCCAGAAGAGCTCTTTTCAGTTCTTGGAGAGTTTGTGGGGGTTGTCGGCGGCCAGAAACTCGTCTTCCTAGAGCGTCCCAAACGTGCTCGATTGGATTCATGTCTGGAGAACACGCTGGCCATTCCATTCGAACGATTCCTTCCTCGAAAAGGAAATCCTCCACCAGGTTTGCACGATGTGGCCTGCAGTTATCGTCCATTAAAATGAAGTTATCTCCGATTGCTGCAGCGTAAGGGACTACAATAGGTCTGAGGATCTCATCCCTATATCGGCGACCAGTCAAAGCTCCATCTCGAATGATGTAGAGGTCAGTGCGCCCGTCAATGGAGATGCCACCATACACCAACACTCCTCCACCGCCAAATCGGACACTTTCGTGCACGAACGCAGGATTATTCCTACTGCCACGGTCCCTCCAGATGAAAATACGCCTATTATCCGGATGCACAGAAAAACGGGACTCGTCAGAAAACAGAATATTGCTCCATTCATTTCTCCTCCAGTTGACATGCTCGGTTGCCCACTCCCTGTGGTCGCGACGATGCCTTGATGCTAATCTAACACATACCATCGGTCGGCGAGCATACAGACCTACAGCATGGAGCCGGTTTCGGACAGTCTGAGTTGAAATCGTGGTGCCTGTAGCCGAGCGAATGTGTTGTTGGAGAAGAGTAGCGTTCATGTTTCGGTGTCTCCGAGCTGTTAACGCTAAATACCGATCTTCATTGGGCGTTGTTGCCCGTCTACGACCTTGCCCTGGTCTTCGGCCTGCACATCCACTCTCCAAAAAACGGTTCCAGATCCTGGAAATGACACTTTGTGACACTCCAATGGCTTGCGCTACTTCGGCTTGAGTTTGGCCCCCTTCTAACCTACCAACAATTCTCCAAGCTTCTGAATCTGTCAAATGACTTCGCTGAGACATCGTACTCATCGAAACAAAGCAATCACTGAATGCCGATCATCCTTGTCTTCATTCTCTTTTATCCAGTTGAAAGTCAAATTTCATTCGCTGCCGCTGAAGCGACGTTTTTGACGTCGAACTCAAAATTTGCATACTCCACAGTTTGAAAACCAGAAAAATTTGCATTTGTGATTCTCTTCTTCTATTTTCGGCAAAAAAAATTTCGTTTATATCTTTATTTTATATAAAACTTCAAATATCCTTTAATTGTTTTGAGCAGTGTATTAAAAGGCACTGTAATGTAAAGTTTTAATCGTAAAATAGCTGAATTTGTCGTATTTAATTAAATAAGTAATTGTTAATAATATCAAATTTTACTTTTATAAAATATATTCCATAGGAACCGATTAAACATTTTTAAATGAAAAAAATAGAAAAATCAAATAGAAATTTAACCCTCAACCTCCGGAATCAAGAGCAGCGCTCTAACTATTCGGCCACCAAGTTCACATATAATTTCAACAAAATATCATTAAAATACGCAAATTAGTCAAATGAAGGACCGTGTTCATTATCATTGATTTGGACGTCCAAATCAATGATAATGAACGCAGGCCTTTGAATTTCATTCACAGTATAGACTCACTTTATATTTTAATCTCCATCGCCCGCGCGCCACCTGATCTTCGGTTCTGAACAGCCCCCTATTGTAGTTCTTAAGTGGATCACGTGACCTACTCATTGACGTTTTGGCAACACTTAGTAAGATAATATGTTACTTCTACCTCAACAAAAGTTGCACATTGATTTTAGAAATTGGTTCTGTTTTTAAATATAAAATGTCTTTAACAATTCCACCATTACAGAAATTAGTACGTCTTTATTATGCAAAATTTTTCTGGAATCTATCCTTTAAGCCAGAAGATCTACGGTTAAACGAATTAGAAAATGAAGAAGAAGATATCTGGGAAATTCGATTGATAAGCTATCGTGAGAAAGCAATCTGTAATTTGAATGCTTTTTTAGTAAACAGGGAATATCTCAAATTTCTTGAACCTCTTTTAAATGATAGTATATTTTTACTCTATAAATCCTACTATCAGCTTGTGTTATGGAAAATACGATATGATTCAGATTGTAAGATAGATCTACTTCAAGATGGAGAACTTTACGCACCAAATTATTTTACTGTTGATGGTGAATTCAATGATCTTGCTTGGACTAAACGTTTTGTACTTAATTCAAACTATCCAATGGCCCGACGTTTCAGTCTAGCTTCATTTTATTGGTTTCAAACTGAAATGGTAACTCTATGGGCAGAACTTGTAAACTTAGAATACATTCCGTTTGAAGATGGATTTGATTATTTAGGTCGTTTCAAAAACAATTTTCAAGAATTTAAAATTTTGGCTTATCAACTAAAGAGCCAATTAGTAATCGAGGAATCGATTGGTGAACATATATTCTTTGAATTATTTAAAGTATCTGCTGCAAAGGGATTTGAACATGCAGTTTATACTTTATGGCAAAATATGTCGGAGACTGATAAAACAAACATAATGGATATGAACCTTGATTTTCAATATATTAATGGAAGTACCTATTATCCAAGTTCAAAAATCAGTCATTTTTTATACGATCAACTTTCAGTACAGAGAAAAAAGGAATTTTTTCAATGGTCTATTGATAATAAAATATCGGATGTATGGTTTACACTTTTACTACCCCCTCTTAAAAAGGTGGACCCTGAAGAATATGAACTCATTTATAAACTGCCAATTAATATGTTTACTGAAATACTCCTTAGTTTATCGCATAGAATAAGCAGACGGGAACTTCCTGATGATGGTAAAACATTTAAGGTATTGTGGAGTAAACTTTCTTCGGAAAAAATACAAGAAGTTCTAGAAAGTAGTAGACTTATTATACATATGGTTGAAGACAAATCACTTTATTATGTGGGATATATTATAAAAAGATTGTCCCTTGAGCAAAAGGATTATCTGTTATATACGAGAAGCTACGAGAGGTCAGTTTTTATATGTCTTGATAATCTTTGCAAAGAAAGTGAATTTTATTTGTTACAAAAATATCTGTCATTTTTCTTATTCAAGATTAATTCAGTCACTCAAAAAGAAATCATGTGCAAAGATGCTATTGCACTTTTACAAAAGTTTATCAAATCGCGAAAATTTAAAAGATGGTACGAAAGACTATCTGCATCTAAACAGAAAGAAGTGAAAGATCAGGTAGATGCTCTAGAGAGAAGTGCAACTTTGCTATGTGAGAAAATCAGTGAGGAAATCTCCATATCGCCAACTTCGTAAACTATTTCTGTTTATGAAATGCATTCTGTTTAAAAGGAAGAAACCTAAATAAGTCTCTCTACCTCATGTGATAAACGTAAGTTCGAATGAGAAATTAAAACTGCAAAAATTAGAAAAATGTAGTGTATTTGTGTAATTTTACTCCTGATACCGTAAATGTTGAAATGTAAAGTTTAATGTTTGTTTTTGAACTATAAAAGATTCTGTAACATCTTTTTGATTTTAATATCTGCATTCAGTGACAGCGAAAATAAATCTGTGCATTTTCATCTTTTAATGAGTATTATATTTTACTTTTGAATTTATTTAGAACTTTAAAAATAAGTTCTTTTTACACTATATTGTTCCTGTGATTCCTTTTATTGGCAACAAACTGAGATTGATAGCAGCGTAGGTTAATATCTCCAAGTAATTTTTTAAGTATTAATTGCTTTAAATTTCATCTAAAACATACGCACTGCAATGCATTATATCGTATACAATAGATTAATAACCTCTACAGTTTATACTCGATTATCTGTACGGGTAATGATTCACCTCAGTTTTCCTAAACAGGGAATGAAACATTAACTTTGTCTTCTGTTGGATTCATATACTTTAATAGGTACATGACTATGTTTACCGTCGCACAAAAATTATTTTTTTTTCTTTGTAAGCAATAGTTTTTGCCTATTCAACGAAAATCAATTGTTTTTAAATCGTTATACGTTAAAGTCAAATACGGGATTTAAAATATGATGACGGTATCATATTATAAAAAGCGTGTTATTAAAATACTGGTACTTTCATAAACTTTAAGCTTAGTGATTAGTTTCTTTTACTATTGTACCTGACGGAAGGTTATCTTTTGATCACGCATCAATCATAAATTTACGAAACAAGATTTTCTAACTTAATTTTTACAAATGCAGTATATTTTATATTTTCCAATAAGTAAACTTTTGCAATCATATTTATTAAGTCATTTACATAGCTGCCAATGAGTATGGTTGGTTGTGTAAGGTTTTTAATGGCACAAGCTCCCTTTGGGGACAAGCTGCGCCAAAGTAAAAGTTACGAAAAATATTATGAAATCCACAACAAAAACCAAAAAGCTTTGTTTCAAAGCTTAATGAGGAAAACATCTTGATGAGGGGACTCATCCAGATATATTCACACGGTGTATAAAACATATATTAAAAATAATTGTAAAAAAAAAAGTGAAGTCTAAAAGTAATATATTAAGAAATACTATCTGAATGGGGTTACCCCATCAAGATGTCAAGTTAAACAAGTAGAAACTAACATTGTTATACCTAAAACATGAAGGATATATAAAAACTATCTTTAAATAAAAGTCAGAATGTTTTAAAAAATGAGAGTGCCCCATGAGGTGTTCCCAATGAGGTTTGTCAAGATTAGTGATGAATTAAAATATATTCTATACAAGTGCCGGATAGACAGTCAGTTAAAACATGATAAATGGTCAGACAATAAAAATGACAAGGTGGACACATATGGGTGCATCCACCCGAATTAAGAGATGTGCCAACGGTTACGGATTTTGAATACTAAATGAAGTAGGCTCTGAAATAATAGAAATCATTTATCAGCTACTGATTAATGTTTTCTAATCTACTCCATTCATTATGACACAGAACAATACAACGGAAGCATCCTCCTGACCAAGACTCCCTTATCATAGATCAGACTTGACAATCCGGAGAAAGTCTATGGGAGAAAATGTCCGCGGTAATTGCGAACTTATTAATTGACTTTCTCCGGAAAGTATTGCCGCCTGGTGGATACTACCGCACAGTTGCCATGTTTCGGGCTTTTTGAACACCAGTATATTTTTAGAGAAAATGTTGTTCTTTTAAATCCCAGAATTCTCCGATCAAACAAAACAAAATTGTCTCTACTAAAAAACTGGTATCCAAAAATATAATAGAAAAATCTAGCTGGTCTGCTACCGCATAGTTGCCAACTCTTACGCTTTTTTCTTACCACTAAAATTTAATAGAATTTTTTTCGTCATGTAATCACACGATCTTGTCAATTTAATAGGATAAAATTTACTATAAAATTTTAGTGGTAGGAAAACTACTAGTTCATAAGCAAATGCATAGAACAAATGGAGCTGTGAAAAAATTTCGTGTGATTTCGTGTCGTAAATACTATTACTGACGATTGATGGCGCTAGTAGCAGGACAAGTATAGCGGTCAAAGGCAACTTGCTGATTGAGAGGTCTGATACTATGATAAGGAGGTCTTGCTCCTGACGTTGAAATATTTCATGATTGTGGAGTAAACTTTCTTCGAATGAAAAACACTTTACATGCTCTATAAAGTATAAAAAGTAAACAGTAAAAAAGATTTATATGCAAACTGTGTACATATTTCGGCTTTACTTAAGTATCTTGCCGTTTAAAATTATTGAATTATAAATCGTGTATCTATAGAATATTCTGATTTGTCTTGAAAATTGTTTCGGTGAAGCCAAAACATGTAAACAGTTTATATATATGTGTGTGTGTGTGTTTAATGTGTTATGTAACACGTTTTAGCAATTAACGAAGCATATACAGGGTGTCCACTCTCAAAGGTGTCCGATAACTTGTTATTAATCCATTAGCCATAGTTCCAAACGCATATAGATCCAACTGCAAAAATTTTTTTTAATGAGATTAAGAAGTATTTAAAAAGCGATGAGAGTCAATAAAAATATTTCTTAAATGTTATAAAATTTAATTTTTTATACGTTTTTCCAGTTATATAAGTGATATTTAGTAAAAATTTCCTATTACACCAACAAGTAAGACAAAAAAAGTTTCATTCTTCTACGATTAAAACTGACCGAGTAATAGCTTTTTAAAGCTGAAGCATCTCTTTTGCTGCGAAATAGGGGTCGTTCTCGAATTTACTATAAATATAAATAATCGTCAGATATAAAAAAAGTAAAAATTGAGAGTAAAATTAACATTACAATATAAATTTGAAATCTATTTTTTCATTCTGAGATATTAAAGCGAACTATAAAACTTTTGCTAAAAATATAAGTGAAAAATAACAGAATTGTTGTCAAATAAAATGATGAAAGGCAACAGTCTCAATTCTTTACAAAATAAAACATATGTTAAGATATAGTTATTCTAACCAATCTGAAGCCTAATTAATAAAAATTAACACTATCGTAATACTTGTACGACGTGATTACTTTCAGTTAAAGTGCAGATATACGCAAAATAAATTCTACTAATACTTTTACTCATATGTGTTTAAATGCAGAAAATTTGTGTAAGTCATGCAATTCAATGTTTCATGACTCGGTCAATTTTAGTCTTAAATGAATGGGACTTTTTGTCTTGCATGTTAGTGAAATAGAAAATTTTTACTAAATATCACTTATAGGACCGGGCAAACGTATAAAAAATTAAATTTCTTAAATTTTTAAGAAATGATTTTATTGAACCAAATCGCTTTTAAAATTACTTTTTTACCTCATTTAACCCCTTCGCGACGAGCGTCCTTTACAGGATTTTTAATTTGCTACTACCGGTTTTGAAAAACAGAAATTTTCGCCTAATTGAATCGCAGAAATGCTATGATTATGTAAGGCAAAGCTTACAATAAAAAATAGCTGGTGTGAATAATCGAGGAGTCTGGGCATCTTATGCGACACGTATAAGTGTCGCTTGTCCCCAAGGGGTTAAAACATTTTGCAATTGAAACTACAATGGATAACGGTTTAGGAGTTAGCTATTAGACATCGTTGAGAGTGGACACCCTGTATTTCAATTGTTTTGTTTTTCTAGGGAAATCAATTCCCTGTCGGTAACTTTAATTTGTTAACACTTTCGAACATAGTTAAAAAACGTTTATAACTACGATTTTTCTTTTTGCCGTCTACCCGTACTCTAACCCTCGTAACATGCCATGTTATCAATATAGTATGTTATTGAGATTTACTATGGCATATACACTACTACGAATGAAATATGTAGCATTTATTGTTCGCTTACAGGGACACTCATAATAATTCCGTTACATTATGGTATTTGGGGAAAATCTTTTTGGAGTATTTTAATGATGTTATACTATTTCAAGCATAATGAAATTCATACGCATTTCTGATGTGCATTACAAAATAGTCGGATGACGCATAAAAAATAGTCGCATATTAAAAAATAGTGCATTAAAAAGTAGTGAAATGCAATTATCATTTATTTACAGTGTCATCGAAACGAATTCGGTTCTACAGAGAATAATTGTTTGCCGCATATCTTAAAAATGCTACACTATTTCAAAAATAATGAACATATTTATTTGTTCTGTGCTGTCTATGAGCGATAAATGCTGGAAGTGCGTTTCCAGGTTTTGTATGCGCTTTTATGTTTAAGTATTTTTTTGCATACTACGTGGTGTGTATAAATGCTCTAGTTTATATACAGGGCTACATAAAATAATTCGTAAACTTTATTATGTATGAGCGTGAATTGCTTAAAGGTGTTGTTTAATTGAGTTTTCTAGGTGAACTATATTTAGTATATTAAGAGGTGTTTGCAAAATATTAATATATTCGTATAGAGGTCTACGCAAAGAACATGATATATTGCTGTCTATGGATGGTTATTTCTGAAATTAAGATTTTATTTGATATGTGTTTCTTAATTCTTTACTTAAGATATCTTATTTCACCTTATTAAAGGACGATGTTCAGTTACAATAATCTGGAATTGTTTCATAATCTATGCTTGACGCATGATTTTTCTTTCTTGTTTAAATTTATTGCTGAACAAATAATTTATAGTATGTTCATTGCCAAAACTATTTAAAATATTGGAATTGCTCTAGTATTTCCTGAGAAAACGGCACTGAAAAAAAGAAGAAAAAATTGTTGATTTTACAGTATAATACTGACACCCCACCTGTCAGTATTATAACGCAAAGTTAACAGTAATAAACAGTCAAATAAGCAGTAATACGCTGCCGCGCTTGCGCGGTAGCAATTGTGAACAAAATGTTACCTATGTTTTTATTGCAACTTTGTTATTTCAATTGTAATTATGGAAAGTTTTTAAGAAAGGTAAAAAAAATTGCTTTTTTTTTAAATTATATGACACACAAGAAATTTAAATATCGGAATTGAAATATATTAACCCTCATATCAATGATCGGGTACCTGGGTGTATTTTTTGCTCTTTTTATTGTTATAATTTTCAGAATGCAAATATCAAAAGAAACTAATGAATTTAGATCCCCAGTATTTGTAGTTTTCGCTTTCCATTAGAACAATCACTTTAAAATTTAGAATTTTTTTTATTATTATTTTGTTGCACAAAACATTTTTATGCCTTTCATCAATAACCAGGGTACCCGGGTACCTATGCGAATGTTCTTTGAAAAGAAAAACAGAAATTGATAGATTATCTAGATTTAGATCAACAAAACATGAAATTAATTTCAAAATAAGTGTTATACATATTTTTTAAGCTAAATAGTATTTTTTTTTTACCTGAAATTTCACATGTTGGGACAAGCTTTACAATAGAAAAAAGTACGAATGTACATCAGATACTGGCTTTCCACATGAATTTTTGGTTTTTTTTTTGCATCGTGTTTGAGGCTCTACATCCAACAAACAGCAACTACTTTTATGCAACAAACAGCAACTACTTTTTCCTGTTTCCTCTCGTTTTACGCTGTTTGAGCTGGGTTTTGAACTCGTGGCAGCTTAGAATACTGTCTAAGATCTTTCCAGAATACTTTCAACTCCCAATTTTGTCGAAAAAGTTATCATAGCCTGTACATTTTGCGATCGATCTTGAATTGCAGGAAGGCTCAAGCTGTCACTTAAATCCCGCAAAAACAAGCGAAGATTGTCTGTTTTAGGGCTAACCATATTATTTTGCAGTATGTATAATGTAATCAGTAAGTTCTGCTATATCCACAATATTGAAAAAAAAAAAGTTTCATAAGTTTCTACTTTAATAGGTTTAACATTTGAAAGGATGACACCAATCTGAGATTTCAAGTTTGTTGTTTGAACCTCCAATGGTAACTGACTCTTTAACCCCTTAATCGTCGTGCCCGAGACATTCACGGGCAGCGTAGGTTACGCCTGTTTTATTCAGATTCTTTGATTCCCACCAATTTTTTAAAGTAGTGTAATTGGCTTTATTCTTGCATATTTTATTTGTCTATTCAACAACGCGAATATTTCTACTTAAAAAAAACTGGTGGTAATCAAGCAATCTGAATTTTTAAAAAGTAGCCTACACTTATCGGACGCGACGATTAAGGGGTTAAGCCATATGAAGAGAAAAAATTTAATAAACTGCTGTTTCTTTCTTATGTGATATCTAAATTGAAATCCCCCATTACTATTAAATTATTTCTTTCCTTCGCTGGAAGAAAATCAAAAGTTTTTTTTTTAAAATTGCTTCGAACATTGAGTGCAAAAATTTCGGTGATTTGTAGCCTGAAATAATGATAGAATTATTAGCTTTTAAACTAAAAATTTCAATATGAACATCTTTAGCTATATCAACAATATGCTAATCAAGAACGATATCTTTCCTTTTTCAAATACTAATAATCCACGAGTTTTTCCAATAGCATACGATCTTAAAATTTGGAAAAAATTAGGTATTTGAATTTCCATTACAGGTTTAATCAATGTTTCACAGAAAATCAATATATCTGTATGCTGGTACCATTGATCACAAATAATATTCATAATTTTCTTTGGTAAGGAATATATGTTCAAGTAAACTATCTTAAATCCAGAAATTGTTTCAAATTCGGAAAATTTTGATATTTCTTTCTTTGTTTTCAGTCTATTTAGTTCTAGAAGTATTAAGTCATCTTTTAAGTTTGTTTTTGGTGGTTTGAAACTTCCTAATATGTGTAAACCAGATAATGAGGTCACCCTGCTTAGAGCAACATATAGCATGAGTCTTGTCACGCTTTTCATTTCATCAAAATCTATCCAAACTCTCTCACAGGTTTGTCCTTGACTTTTGTGTATTGTTATATTTCCGCAGATGTAACTGGAAACTGTTGTCTTGTTACTTGAAAATTTTATTTATTTGCGATATTAAGTATAATGTTCGATTTTGTAGTGGTGTCAAATTATCATCGATACCTTCATTTTTCATTTGATTCAAGTATGGCATTCGAGCTTTATTACCTACTTCTTTTGAACTAAAATCAAACCATAATAGCCTTGGCTCTTGGCTGTTTGGTATTAACGTAATTAGACTCAGCATGCCACAAGTCCCATTTACCAAACCATCCTCAACATCTATATTATTGTTAATCATGTACCAAATGCCTATTTTTAGTCGCCGTCTATGTGGCAACACAATAACTTCTGGTGCTTTCTTGGTTAATAGAGAAGAAAAAATTGATAATCGCGTTTTATCACTAACTTTACCTAAAATGTTGTCATTGGCTTCCTAAATATATTCTTCTCCTGAAAAGCTTTCTATTTTTATTATTAAACATTTCTACTTCAAAGTTTTCTGAAAATAATCTGATTGCATCTTCTGGTACTTGATTTTCTTTTACTTCTCTGGATTTTATTAGAGCAATATCCTCCTCTGTCATTTTTCCTAGAGCCAAATTATTTAAAGCTGTTATGAAGTTTTTTTCATAACATTGTCTCATTATTTCTGTCAGCTCATAAAAATAGAATTCCTCCTAAAGAGGACTTTAATCAAAGAATTCGCTTATTTCGTTGACTTTTTGTATTTTTAAAAATATGTGTATCCATTACTGGAGGTAACTGATTTAAGTCCCCGGCACAGATTATTGAGCTGCCTCCAAATGATGAATTTACCCCTTTTATTTGTCTAAGTCTTGTATAAAACCTATGAAAAAGTGTGCTTCCAACCATTGATATCCTGAGCTAACTCGGTCATATTACCACTAAACTGTGTGACTGGGAGAGAAAAGGCCGTGTGCAGAGTGACACATTAAATGAGAAAAGCTGCTCTACCTGAAGGTGCATATAGTAGAACTACCATCTTATCTTTATTTTCCCTTGGCATATTATCAAAGTAATTTGTAACTACTTGGTATACACATCTGATGATAGTACTTTTGCCTACACCGGCAAATCCGCTCAGAAATATTCTCAAAGGTTTTACTTCTTTTTTCATCGAATACAAGACGTATAAAACAAAGTTACGTTGCTGTTAATTGAGTTTTTGCATTGATGAACCTATTTCTTTTTCAGAAATTCTTTTGGGATATATGTAGTGAGATGTAGATTTTCTGTCATCAGTTCCAGCTTGTTGTAAAATATCCGACTTGTTATTGGCTACATACAACATAAACTTCAAATTTATTTATTTCCTCTTCTTCTATGTCAATGATTTAATTTATAACAGTTTTCATTGCCAATCCAATGTTTTATCTCCAACAACTTGCATACTTTTTTCTATTTTTTTCCGATTTCATCGATATTTAAATAATACTTTTTTTGGCAATCAGTATTTTCAATGTCTTTTAACTCGATTCTCCATGGCAAAAATAACATTAGTTGTTCTCTGTAATAATTATTTGGATCTTGGGTTAGTTTATAGCGACGGTACCAAATTTTTGCAGGTTTTTTTCGTTTATTGTAAAAAATCAGAAACTTTATTATCACCGTCTTCATTTTTTTCGTGTTCTGCTGAAGTTTTCTTAGCATACTAAGAGCAGAAATCTGCAAGACATAGATGTTCAAGTTTTATTTCGCGTTCGCTATATTTTCTGATATTGTCTTTCATAAATATTTCGGTGGAATTATCTGGTAAATTTTGCAATTCTTTTTTTGATCTTAACATGGACACCCTTTCTTTAAATGGGCTCGTGTTTATGAATATGCATTGTCTATTTTTGATAAAGGTAATGAGAACATATGATAAGCAGCCTCTTGTGATGACATTAGATTGCTGTTTAAAAACACATTTGCAATTTTTCTAAATTTCTCTTTGATGCTTATGTTTCCACTTTTCGCATCTGATGCTGCCTCTTTTAACAATTTCGAAAGACCAGCATCTACTTTAGATATGTAATTAATTATGTATGACGCTAAGCCATATTATTCTAAAATAAATTGAATGTCCAAATTGGACTCAAAGAGACTGAGCATAGGCTTATTATAGCAATTTATGCCAACTTCTAAACTATTTCATTTTAAAAATACCTGTGTTCGTTTCAGAGAGCTTCTAACTGAGAGAATGTATTCATCTTCTGTCATGTGAAGCTGATTTAGAATATCATCGAAAGAAATGTCCTGTATTTTTTTGTAGTAAAACAGCATCAATTTAGGAATTTTTTTAGATGAATACTTCAGTTCTATGTTTTTTTCATTTTCCGGCAGAGGTTCTAAAATCACAGTTCTCGGCATGACTGGAATGGGAAAATTAAATAAGTATTTATGTCTTTGAAGGGTTATCAGGGGATTTTTAGGATCATACTGGCAAGTAATGAAATTATCAATAATAGTCACGCAATTCTTTGTAGATGATCCAGCTTCATATGAGAAGCCATCTTTTAACCATAAAAAATATACTGATGCAGTGAACCTCTCGTCTGAAACTCTACTCTGTTGTAACTATCCTCAATCAAATATTTCCCGAAAAATCTGTCTTGTTGTTTAATTAGATTCATAAATTTTGTTACTTTATAATCATAGTAGCGGGCACATGTCACTCGGTCATTCACATTGTCACTGGGCCTCCAAGGCTTTCTTAGCACCCCGATCCAACAACGGACTATTCAACTTCCGAGATAGTCCTTTGCCAAGCCACCATCCGGAACGTTATCTTCCAAAGTCCTTCTAATTGCCAAATCAACCACTTCCTCCGTTATTTAAAGGTCAACACTCAGCAACAAGTTTCTTTGACGGCGTCTTCGAGGCAAATTAATTGTAGCCAGATCCTTTAAGGCGTCTGATTTCAACAACATTTCTCTCGTCTCTCTCTTGCTCTTAGTCTTTATTATAAATTGCTTGTTTTTATTAACCATAACGTCCTTCGGTGAAGACAATTCTTTATTTCCTTTGTACGCCTCCTTAGCTCGCTTCTTCAGCTCATAATTGTTTTGGTCTTTTCCCTTCATTTTCATAGTAAGGGCAAAGCCGAGGGCTGAGTAACAACCGGAGCCAAAACCGCATACTCACCCTGTAAACCTAGTGACATTTTAGTAACCTTGTTGGCAGTTTCCTTAAGAGCTTTATTTTGCGCAATTGTATCAGACAGTCTTGTTCCCAAAATAGTATTCTTCTTAGAAATTTCCATTGACCTAATCGCAATATAGTCCAAGACTGCCTTAACAACAGCGCAAATCCGAGACGAAACCTTATTAGCCTTACATCTTTTGTATTCGAGCCAAGCATAACGCTTAGAGTGTATTTTCCCAACTGCAACATCAAAATCATCCTCACTAAACGCCTCAATCCATCCATGTACCTCCTCCATACCTCAAAAAGGCCAATCCAACAACAACGAGCACTAATCTAAGTCCAGAAATACCGCACAATACCGAACACCCTTCTCAGCTCAACACACAAGGAAACAAATACAAATAACGCTATAAACCGTCAGCACAAAAGGAGGAGATTATAGCCAGCACTTACTTTCATCATATGTTACAGCTTACTTCGTTGAGGTAAGCAAAAACCCAAATGAACAAAATAACAGCCAGTCCCAATTAGCCACAAAACAAGGCCAGAAAGAACGGGATAAAATAATCAAGCTCCGTCGTTTAATAGAATCAGTCTAGCGTGCACTACAGACCTACACAAATCTCAATAATCACCAACACAGCCACACCCCAAAACTAGAACAAAACTATCAACCAATAAAACACAACAAAGAGAGCCCCTAGACTGCAAACGAAATAAAGGTACCCCAGCAACCACAAAGTAAACAATACCAATCCCAGAAACTGTCACCAAGGCAACAACCCAAGACCCTGCGAAACAACAAGGTACACCATTAGAACAAACTAGCATTAAATAACAAACTGGACAAAATATAAAACACCTTGCCAACACACCAACCAAAAGACATAAACAAACAATTGATGGCACAAAGATACTCCAAAACACACTCCGCAAATGAGAAGTAACACATTACGATCGCAAGTACTGAAAAAACAATGTACAGAGAAAGCAGGAACAAGATAACTCAACTCAGCAGCACATTCAAAATGGCCAACAAAACAAACAACGTGATCCGCCCACCAAAATATTAAAAAGCAGATTAAACCGATTAATTGAACAGTAAAGAACCATAAAAAATTGCTAAAAGAAACTTCAATTTGTAAGTAACAATATTAATTAGTTTAAATAAAAGATTAGTGCATATTGAGTAGAAAATAACAGACTTTAAAAACTTAACTTTAACGTCAATGCTATGGCGTGATAGCCACAAGAGACGAAAAATTCAAAGTCCCCCAAAATAACAATGACTATGCAAATTTAAATAAAAACAATATAGCGTTAGTAAGAATCATAACAAGAAAGGATTACATCTAATTTTAAGAACTCTGAATGAATATTTATCAATAAACAGGACTTTACTCTCGGAGCTCAAAATTTCACACACAACACCAATTGCGGACAGTAGGGATTTTCCCACCAGATCACATTACGGAACCATTGGTCGACCTCTCTACCCAGTCCAAATGGGAAGGCTGACTCGTCACCCCCCCCCCTTAAGGAAAACAACCCACATCGGAAAGCCAAAGGATGGCTACCCTTCCGCAAATTTCTCTCCGGGAAACTTCCCAATCGACCGGACGAGCAGACAGACTATCCTGCGAGATTTCGTCTGCAGTCTTTTTTTTTACACCGGTGACCAGGCCCCTACCTGCCAGGTTTCCCAACCAACGACTAAGGTGCACGCTAATTCTGCACCCAAAGGATCTTCCGAAATGGGGAATAAACACCGGCGTGTCCGCAAGCGCAAACGTAGAGTACACTAGCCAGAGCGCTCCAACGGCATATGTCACAATCGAGGGTTAGTGCACACCGCATAGCACTCTAACTAGGCGAACAATGGAACCTCCCAACATTACTTGTTTTCAAATCACATCCTCGCCTCTGTCTCTCCCAGACAATAATTGATATGGTCCTACCACATTTGCTAGTCTTTTCCCGAAGTCACCCCCGTCTTAAAATCGGACACAGGGATACGTGGCACTACGGACGCCTTCTCGCAAGAAACGCCTTGTCCAGTTTGACTCCAGAACCGAGCTGCATATGGGTGGGCCAAAAAACAGCGACCACCGGGGTTATCGGCAACCTTTCTCCCCAGCAACCGCCGTAAGGAGATTGTGATTTGTCCATATTCTTGCCCCCTTCATGTCGACGAACTGCTGCGCAAACCCAGGATCCTGTCATCTCCCGTCCTCAGATGGCTAAATCAGTACAAACTGCAGGTTCTCCCGGGCAGAGGATTCGGAACGTATGGTTGCACGTTGTATCTGAAATATACTGCTAGTAGAAGCTGCTGAGTAAAATATCAAGTGTACGTCTTTGGTAGAAAGCAGCTTCCCATTTGGTTGCACTGTAATCCTACGAACAGAGCAAATCCCTGCAAAGATAACCTACTACATGATTTTTATATAATTTATTAACCCCTTAATCGTCGTGCCCGAGACATTCATGGGCAGCGTAGGTTACGCCTGTTTTATTCAAATTGTTTGATTCCCACCAGTTTTATAAAATAGTTTTATTGGCTTTATTCTTGCATTATCTTATCTGTCTATTAAATAAGACGAACATTTCTACTTAAAAAAACTGGTGGTAATCAAGCAATCTGAATTTTTAAAAAGTAGCCTACACTTAAAGTGCGCGACGATTAAGGGGTTAAACAAAACGGAAGTACGTAGAAAGTTTACAATTCTACGATTAAACAGATGGTTGAAGTTCAAGTTAATAATTTACTCGTTTCATTTAAAAGCATTTGATAAATAAACTTTGGTAATGATTATTTGTTTGTTATATGATTACTCATTTGTAATTTTATCTGTGAAACCTGTGTTTATTTCTTTTAGATGTTGTGTTATATTTTCATTGAATGATTTTAATAAACATTTATCATCGCATAACTCACAATTAATAATTCACTCGTTTTATTTAAAAGCACTGGAAACTGATAAGCTTTTCTTACGTTCACATAGCATCTTTTGAAAAAGTAATTAATTTTTCTAGACGAAAAGAAGTTTCGTTAAAGAGAATAATGCAAAAGATATTCATATTTAAAATTCTCCATGTGGTTTAAAGGTGGTTAAAAAGCATTGATTTTTAAAATATAATCTAAGCGTCTGTAAATAATGATATTTGTATTTTTACATTGTACATTTGTACATTTAACTGTGTTATTTTTATTAATCTTGTTTTTATATGACAAAGTTTTAATCAATTTTAAATTTTAATTTAATGTTCTTTTTCTAACCTTTTTTGGCGCATCATGTCCCTAAAGTGACTTTGTGCCATAAAACTCCATTCAACCAACCAACCAACCTCAAATGTTGTTACTTATTTTAGTCGCTTTTTATGATGATTTCATCGGTAGATGGGTTTTTTTCAGAGTTCCAATGTTTTTAATATTTTTTTTTCATAATTTTCCATACTTTGCTTTGTTATTTGATGCTTTATAACAGATAAATTTTAACTTATTATGTACAGGGTGCGGCAAAAAAACGATCATCTATGTTTCTGTTGTTCTAACACGATTGTTTGAACCTGTTTGATTTTAGTTTTTTTTTATTGGATAGCCCATGTTTTTCTGTACTAGCATGTCGAATTGCATAATTTTTAATGTTTTTTATATGTTATTTTCAGATGTCCAACCAACGTACACAAATTTTGGCGTTACATATTCTAAAAAAGCGCAACTGTGAGATCGCTCAAACTCTCGGCATCGACCCGGCCACTGTCTCCCGGACAATCAAACGATACAAGGAGCTGGGCCATGTTGACCGCCGTCCAGGAAGCGGCAGAAAGCACACCGTCACAACCAACAATAACCGAAAATTGGTTCGAGAATGGCTTAAACGAAATTCGAGGGTCTCGATGCAAAAAATCGCCCATGATATTGGAATAAGCGACAGATCGGTTCGGCGAATAGCCAAAGAGGATCTCCATGTAACGGCATACAAGCTGCAAAAAATTCAACTCCTCACCGGAGATAACAAGCGCGTACGACTCGAATGATGCAACCGACTTCTTTGTCGACACCCACCTCTCAACTGGGACCGCATCCTCTTCACGGATGAGAAGTTCCTCACTGTCGAACTAGCCCACAATCACCAAAACGACAGAATCCGGTCCGCCGTGGCCCCCGGCAGCTCGGCCGTTGTCGAACGCCGGCAAAATCCTCAGTCCGTGATAGTTTGAGGCGGAATTTGTGCCAGTGGCAAGACTCCACTCGTTTTCGTGTACCAAGGGGTCAAAATCATTCCAGAAGTGTACCGACGCGACATTTTAGAAATCATGGTACTTCCGTGGGCCCAGCAGTACTTCAAGGATGCGAATTGTACGTTACAACAGGACTCAGCCCCGGCTCACAAGGCGAAATCGACTCAGGACTCGTGCAGAAGCCATTTTCCGGACTTCATCTCGTCTGCAGAATGGCCTCCTTACTCACCAGATCTGAATCCGATGGACTGCAGTTTATGGTCCATTTTACAAACCAAGGCATGTGCTAAGACCCACAAAAGTTTGGAGTCTCTGAAGCAATCGCTGCGCTGGGAACGGGACCGATTGTCGCCGGAGGAGGAGCGTGCCGCGGCCAAAAATTTTCGGAAGCGTTTGCAGCTCTGCAAACGTACACAAGGAGGCCATTTTGAAACCAGTTGAATATTCTATAACTGTGGTTGTTCTTTATTGTGTTTCGTTAAAAAAAAGTTTTTATTGGAAAATAATTTTTTTATTACAAAAAATCTTGATGATCGTTTTTTTTTGCCGCACACTATATAATATGTGTACAACACAGTAATAGTACCAACATTTTATTTTTTCGAATATATACTTTATTAAATTATTTGCCTGATGATCTATTTATCAATTCCAATAAAAACATAATTAACTTAAGCAAGCAGACGTATTTATTACATGCTATTAAAATAAATTTTCTTTCTCTCTTATTTTAAAAGACTATGTAAATAAACAATTTTATAATAAATTAAATTATTATATGTGAACTATGCTGAGAGCTTTTGTGTATGGTTTTGTTAAACTGAATAATTTAAAAAATATTAAAACACAAAAATAGCTTTTTAAAGAAAATATTGCAATTAATGACTTTGGGATAGGTCAGTTTAAATTTGGACTTATTAATTTAGTTTAATTTATAAAATTATAAACTAACGGAATAATTTATAAACGTTTATAAAATTATAAACTAACGGAATAATTTATAAACTTTATAAAATTATAAACTAACGCAATAATTTATAAACTTTATAAAATTATAAACTAACAGAATAATTTATAAACTTTATAAAATTATAAACTAACGGAATAATTTATAAACTTTATAAAATTATAAATTTAATTTTTATAAAAGTAAAGAAAAAATTATTAACTAGTTTTATAAATTTAAGAAAAATATTTTTAAATTTTCAAAACTATAATTTATAAAGTAATAAATTTTAGTTTAATTCACAAATTTATAAGCCAAATCAGTTTAATTTAATACCAATTTACATAGCGATAATTTGCAGAGATATTATGTTTTGAAACCTTTAAATAACACAATATTGCCTCACGTTAGAAAAGTTGAAATAAAATTTTAAAAAAATTAGTGAAAAAAAATCATAATTTTGAATTGCTATCAAGAAAAAAAAGTAGATTTAAAAAACAAAAATTCTGTAACTTATAATAATAAAATAAATTTCTAAATATTTTATTAAAATATATAAATATTACTATTAGTTCGACAAAGAATTACCGTTCAGACATAGCCCCGGTTAGAATGTGCCAGCGGGTCGCGCCAGGCGAGGCCTGGATACTTGAAGAACTCTAGTAAATACAACGATCTTAATTCCATTTTAAGGCGATTTCTGTACAAACCTCTGTACAAACCTGGATGGGTACACCCATCCAGATATGGTCATACAGTGCATAAAACAAATATTAAGAATTGTTAAAAAAGTGAGGTATAAAAATAATACAGTACGAAATACAATCTGGATCGGGTCACCCCATTCAGAAGTCAAGTTAAACAAGTATAAGCTAACATTGTTAAATAAAACATAAAGGATATATAAAAACTATATCTCAAAAGCCAGCATGTTTTAAAAAATGAAAGAGTGCCTCATGGTATTTCCCAAAGGTTTTTCCCCCCAATGAGGTTTGTCAAGATTGGTGACGATGAATGAAAATAAATTCAATACAAGTGCCGGAGGCCCGGGCAGTCAATTAAAATATGATAAATGGTCAGGCAATCAAAATGACAATGTGGACACATAGGTGCATCCTCCCGAAGTAAGAGATGTTTATAGGTTATCCTTGAAAGTCCAGTTTTCAGACGAGTCAGAAGAACATCTGTTTTTCTTGGATAAATCGGAGGCCAGGTCAAGATTAAAGGTTTGATATGGTACAGCTTATTATTGTATTCTAAATCCCAACTTTCTTGCCATTTATTATGAATAAAATGGTTTATAAGTAGTTTAACGTCTAAGAATGGAATTTTATGTCATAACGGATTTAGAGCACGTTTCGCCACCTCATTTGCTTTTTCATTTCCAGGTATACCCATGTGCCCAGGTACCCAACAAAATAAAATAATATAACCACGTCTAGTCAATTTATTATAAAAATCGAGGATGGCTGAGACATAAGGATGCTTTTTAAAAGATTTCATTGCGTCAATAGAACTATTTGAGTCAGTATATATGATGAAGGATGTGTTATGATGATGAGATATGTGCAACATGGCTCTCTCTATTGCAATCAACTCAGCCGTAAAGATAGAAATTGAAGCATGAAGCCGATAACTCAAACTACTGTTATCCATAGAAACAGCGCAACCAACATTATCTCCACTCTTGGAACCATCTGTATAAACATCAGTGTAGTTAATAAATATGGCACAATGTGCAGCAAATAATTGTTGGAAAACAGCAGGGGCCAAATTGTTTTTGTTATAACCTTTAAAAGGATGGAGAGATGTTATATTAGGAGTACTCCAAGGAGGGAACACATGTGAGGGACATGAACTCACCTCAATATTAATCAAAGGGCCATTATTAATAATGTTTCTGATTCTGGCTAGAAAAGATGGGATGCATGATGGTCGATGCTGATAAAGAAGATCATTGTCGGTATTTAAAATATAGATGTGAAAATGATGGCCAGGATGTGAAAGAACACGGTAATACAATTCTAATGAAAGTTTCTCACGAGTATAGTGTAATGCTGGTTTATTACAGTCAACATAAAGACTTAAAATTGGAGATGTACGAAATGCACCAGAGCAGACACGCAGTGCGCTATGTTGCACAGTATCAAGTTTTTTAAGAACGGATTTACTAGCAGAACCATAGACCTGGCAGACATAGTCGATTTTAGTACGGATCACAGCTCTATAGATTTTAAGGAGAGAAGTGCGGTCAGCTCCCTAAGAAGTATTTGAAAGTACTTTAAGTAGGTTAATGGATTTTTTTTTGCATTTTGTCCGTAACTGTAAAACATGTGGTGAGAAAGGAAGTCTATTGTCAAAATGTACGCCAAGACAACGAACTTTCTCCACAACTGGAATTTGAGATGAACCGATAAAAATTTCAGGATCTGGATGCAGACACCTTCGTCTACAGAAATGCACACAAGAAGTTTTGTCATGAGAAATTAAAAAACCATTTTTGTTAGTCCAGCTAAGAATACTCTTGATTGCAATTTGCAGTTGTCTCTCAATAAAAGGAATATCCTGTCCCATACAGATAATATGGAAGTAATCAACATAGAGATCTCCCTTCATAGAAGGAGGGAGTTGTTTAATGATGTCATTTATTTTAATAGCAAAGAGGGTGACACTCAGGACACTACCTTGGGGTACACCATCTTCTTGTACTTAAAAACTAGACATAGTTTCCCCAATTCGAACATGAAATAGTCGAATGGCAAGAAAGTTTTTAATAAAAATTGGAAGATTCCCACGAAAGTCCAGATTAAAAAGATTGCGAAGGATACCATACTGCCAAGTCTTATCATATGCTTTCATCATGTCGAAAATCACTGAGACCAGATGGTTGCGTTTTAAAATAGATGTGCGTATGTGAGTTTCTAAAAAAATGAGGTTATTAATAGTAGACCTACTACGTCTGAATCCACTTTGAAAGGCTGCAAGGCACCTATTAGATTCTAAAACATGCACCAGCCGACAATTGACCATTTTTTCCAGAAGCTTGCAAAGACTGCTAGAGAGTGCGATAGGTCTGTAATTATTTGGGTCACTAGAATCCTTCCCTGGCTTAGGAAAAGGAATTGTCATCTGTCCAAATCCTATTATAGAAAGCGAGAAGATTATTGAGGGAGGATATGATAAGATGTTTCAGCATGGTATAATTGACCCCATCGTGACCTGGAGCAGATAAACGACTTTTTTTCAAACATTTCAAGAGTTCTGAAATAGTAAAAGGTCGATTGTATGCATCAGAGTGACAGGAATTAAAATTGATGCTGGTAGTTTCCATTTGTCTTTTGTAGGATAAAAAATGTTCTGGATATGAGTGAGAGCTAGAATTAGATGCAAGAGTACTTGCTATTGTTTCAGCTATGTTTTTAGGAGATGCTATTGTTTGAGCATTGTGTTTTAATATTGAAATGTGACTTTCAAAATACATGCCCATACAGTTTTTCTCTCTTTTCCAGAGATCTTTACTTGAAGTATTAGAGTTTATGTTGGAAACGTATTTTATCCAGGATTCACGTTGGCTTTTACGTCGCACTCTTCTAGCCTCAACCTTTGCTTTTTTTAAATGCAATATAGTTATCATTGTTGGGATACCTCCGGAAGATGCCCCATGCCTTCTGTTGATTTTTTTTAGCTTTTTGGCAGTCAGTATTCCACCAAGGTTTTCTGTGTTTCTGTGTGGAAAATGTTTTGGGAATACTGATGTCTGCAGCATTGATAATACACTGAGTGATGTTATCAAGCGCATCGTCAATATCACCATCTATCATATCATTTAAAATTTTAGCATGATCTGTAAAAGCTCGCCAATTGGCTTTGTCATAGATATAGCGTTTAACCCTTTCCGTCACAGTGGTCCCACTCCGGGCACACTTAATTTTAATTCCAAACTTGCATTCGACACCAAGAATATTTAATTAAAAAAAATTCTACAATGAAAGCTTAAAATAAGGAGTTCTTATTTTCGAAAAAAGTCGTTTGTAAATTCCGGTGTCAGTCAGTAATTTCTCATTTTACGAACAGACTTCGTCTGTGCCGGAAAGGGTTAAAGTAGTTATTAGAATCCCTGTCAGGAGTAGTCTGTGAGATAAACGTTGGAAAATGATCACTGCCGTGCAGGTCATTTGAAACCCAGAAATTCCAATAAGGATATAGTGATGGAGAGCAGATTGTAAGATCCGCATGAAAGGTATGTGATGGCTCATGAAAGTAGGTATGATCTCCATTATTAAGCAAGCATAAGCCATTGCCAGAAATGAATTTTTCTATTATATCACCACGTTGATTAGAGTCACGGTTGCCCCACATTTGACTGTGTGCATTAAAATATCCAACAATGATATAGGGAGTAGGGAGTTGGAGAAGGAGATTATCAAAATGTGATGACTGAAAAGTTTGGTTTGGAGGTAGATAAATGGTACATATTGTTATGAGTCGTTTTATAAATACACGGACTGCAACAGTTTGTAGATTTGTATTTAAAGCGATATGTGTATGGGGTAAACTGCGAGAAACGGAAAGAGCCACACCACCAGCGGCCCTATCATTCCTTGTAAAATCTTTTCTATAGGTCTCTTAGCTGCGTAATTTGACTTTGTCACTGGGTTTTAAATGTGTTTCTTGTAGGGATAAACACAGAGGTTGGTGGTCATGGAGAACACCACGGATTTCATCATATTTGTTACGATAGCCACGGCAGTTCCAAGAAGTAATATTAGTCATTATTTTTTTTTTAGTTTTTTTATTAATTAGATGGAAACGTCAACACCATTTTCCTCTGTTTCAGATGACGTGGACATTCCTTCCTCATCAGAAGGAGTTGAGTGAATATCAATTCCGAGATCTTCGTAGAAAATTTTCCCTGTTTTAGTTGGTGTTTTAGCATTAGATAGTCTTTTGTCTGGTGGAGTGGTTTTTGCTGTGTTTTTCTCCATTTTCCTAAGGTGTTGGTAGTGGACTTTACAGATAATTTATGAATTTCATCTTCTGTATGGCGAATTTTTGCAGATTGAGAGTTTTTGTTGTGAGAGAAGTTAATTTTCTGAGAATTGTTATTTGATTTAGTGGTTGATTTGTCTTTATCTGTTTTATTTTTACTATTATTTGTTGCACTAGATATAGATTGAGAATTATTGTTAAGCAGCAAGGACTTTTGTGTAGGAGCATCTTTTTGATTTAGAATGTTTTCTTGAATAGTTGTTTCTGTTTGAGTGGCTATTGTTTGATATTTTTTATTACCAGTTAATGCAGCACAGTAAGTTATACCTGTATTTGTTGTGCGAGACTTAACTATTTTCCTTGCTTCTGGATATGAAATGTTCTGTTTTGTGCACACTGTTTGCTATTATATGTTTCGTTGGGATGGTTTTATTATCTCTTTTAATTGTTATTCTTCGAACTCCTGTAACATTTTGTTTTTTAAGATTTTCATGTATTTCTGTTTCTGAGACAAATGTGAGGTCTTGTTCTGATATGACACCACGCGAGCTATTTAAATAATTATGAGCAGATACAGTAACAGGTATATTTCCAAAGAATTTACATTTCAGTATATTTTCAGATTGAGTGGAATTTTTAACTTCAATAAGTAAGTCACCAGATCTTAGTTTTTTAATAGTCTTTGGTTCACCAACAAGTCATTGTATAGCTTTTTGTATTATGAAAGGTGATTTGAGGGCAAAAGTGATTCAGCACATTTTACAATAAAGAAACGTGCATTTCTATAAGACAAATCTAAGCGGCTACAAGCTTTGCTTGCATCAGAGGATGTACCTTCATTTTCCAAATTGGAAGAAATATTTTCCTCGACTATATTAGCCCAGGATATATCTGGTTGTGGGGCCTCCACTTCGCATATCATATTTCCATTAGTTGTGGCCATACTTTAGATTTTTTTAACGCCAGGCGTCGGGCCTGGTCACCGACCCTTCTTCTTAACCTTACTTTTGGGCGCAGGTTTCAAAAGGGCGAAAACTATCAACAAACCTCCACGTTTTTCGAACGTTGGATTAAACTCGATAGCATTTCTTAATATCTTGTTCTTTCACATTGGAATCAGGTAGTCAGTAGGTAAGCTTTTACAGCTCTGTCCAACCTACAACCCCTTCCACCGAAAGGCACCAGTCTCCCGGTGTTGGTCCTAACAGCCACCATACAAAGCATGGCGTCCTCCGATCACGGAACCGGAATTCGGAAAATGCCCTGCACTCTGGGACTCAAGATCAGCCTAAAAATGTAGAACCGAGTCAAAGAGATTAAAAAACCTCAGCAGCCAGAGTATCTTACGTGAAAATAAAAAAAATCGACTATTGTATAAAAACGGAAGCAATGTGAGAGAAAACTTAGAAACAAGGTGTATTTTTTGTCTTTTTCAATCTGTGTCATTTATTTTTTATTTTTATTTATTATTTTTTTTTTAACAAAAGAACGAAAACAACGTTAGCAGAACAAAGAACAATATGAACAAAAGAGTTAGTAAAACAATCAAACATAAACAAGAACAAAGAGGTATAACAAACTGAAAAGAGAAGATTAAAAAGTGTGAAACAAAGAAAAAAAGGATAGACAACTAAAAAGAGAAGAAGGCAGGAAAGGAGAAAGATCGTTCAGGAATCCGGGGTCACGAAACCCGTAAATACCTAAAGAAGGTATTCCCCTGGGGGAAAAGAACTTGCAAGAAGCGTTCCTCTAACATTTATTTATCATCGACTACATCAATATATTTAATTTTAAATATTTATATATATTTCTTACTCTATAAAATATTTGTGAATTATAAATACAATTTTTTCGATTCCTATATATAACTTTCGTGCAAAAATATCGTTATTTAGTATTAAATGGCTGCAGATCGAGAGCAAAAACCACGTGCCTATCCACGATTTAAGCAAGCGATAAAAAAGTCGAAGAGACTTCCAGGAACGAAGTTTTTTGTAAAAGTTAATCAACGATGCCTTTTTAAAGATGAATTAGACGTGTGTGCTTTGTTTATTCGTAGTTTGATTAAACATTCAAGGAGACAGAACGTTAATCAATGCGAAAAAGATTAAAACTCCGAGAATGTGTTTCGGATAATATATTTTTTGAAAGCATTGTTGCTAAAGAAAAAAGATCGTAGATATTATTTCACGTTTTTTTTTTGCTTTTTCTTATTTTGATTTCCGAAGCTGATGACAATTTTTAAACATTGCACAGATGAACGAAAATTGTGTAAATAAATTTCGGAAATGAACGATTTTAAAAGGCATAGTATTGTTTTTTAAAAGGATAGCAGCATTCGAAAGGAAAATGAACTTAGATGTGTTTTGGTATCTTCGGTAATTTTGTATTTTAGTTTACGACTAAATGTTAAACATCGCAGGGAAAACAAAATTTGCGAAAGTGTGTTTCGCAAAAGAATTTTTTTCAAAGGATTAATATTCGTATTTTTCAAGACGGATCACGGAATCCGAAAGGAAATGAACGCAAATATGTTTTTTTTTCATATTTTGATCAGAAAAACGGATTTATATTTTTAAAATTGCGGAAATCGCAAAAAACATGGAAACGGCTTTCGGGAACATTATTTGAAAGTGAAAAACACGGAATTGAACACACATTAATATTTTTTCAAACGGATTTCATTTTCTCCGTATTTCGTTTAACTAAGCAGATACGAGTTTGAAAAAACTGGAGGGAATATACGAATTCGACGTTCCTAATTAATTTTTGAAAGGATTATTCTTCGTATTTTTTAAAAACGGATTGATCCCTTAAAAAGCTTAAAGAAATATGTGGTTTAGTGTCTTTGGCTTTGGCGTATTTTGAACGTTTCGGCAAATGCGCGTTTAGAAAGATGGGGAAAAAAGCCGCTTTCGCACTTTTGGATCTTCTCTGCTTCTGCGCTTCCTAATTAATTTTTGAAAGGATTATTCTTCGTATTTTTAAAAATGGATTGCTAGACCCTTCGAAAGCTTAAAGAAATATGTGGTTTAGTGTCTTTGGCTTTTTCGTATTTCGGACGGTTCGGCAGACGCGCGTTTAGAAAGATGGGAAAATAAGCCGCTTTCACACTTTTGGATCTTGTCTGCTTCCGCACTTCAGAATAGGGTTCTGGCACGCAACGCTGCGACTTTTTTTGGCAGACCCTTTTAATTACGGGGTTTAATAAATATATCGGCTAATTATCAAGAAGTGAAAACTGATCCTTATGTGCATTAGGACCTGTCTTGGACTATCTTCATCCAAATTTTCAGTTCTCTACATGAAGTAGATTTTCCTACAGATCGCACGAAATACACAGGCAGATACACACACAATCACACATATATTTCTTTTATTAGGATGGATTAATATGCAATATTAAATAAATGTACCTTTTTACTTACTTTTTTTGTACTTACTAAACGTTTAAGTTACGACAAAATACAAAATAAATAAAACATAAATAAAGTTTTGCAAAAAAGATATTTTTAACCATAGATCTTTTTAAAAATATCTCATTAGACTTAATCGATACAGTGCGGTGTTAGTAACCGTATCTCCCATGTTACGGTTTAACATGTAATTATTTTGCTCTACTGAGAGAAAACAATTTAACACGCCAGAGCCTGATTACCACAGGGGCACAGAGTCACCATTATTTCAGAATATAAATTTTCTTCTTATTTAATCGCGGAATTTATCACATACACGGAGCCTACAATATATTGCATCGAATAATTTCCCCGCTTATGCAAGAAGATGACTATTTGTGATTGTTGCGATGTTCCCTCGTGGCAATCAGATAATTATATTATAACTCATAATCGGGGAGATGCAGCATTAAAACATAATGAAAGACGTATAGTTCAAAGCCCTCATTTATTTATGAATCCATTAAAGCATTCTTATTAAAATATTAATATGAAATATTGTACGCTTATTTACTTTGAACTGCCAACGTACGGCAAAAAATGTTTTGAAATAAATAAATTTTGGTACTAAAAACAATTCTAAAACATGGTATATTATTCATCAACATAATTCTACAATGCTGCCCTCATAAAACACTCCTCCCCAGTTACTTGCTAACACTTTATGTAGTTGACACATTGTTAATCCTTTTTACCACGATATTACTTGAATTAACTATTAATAAAATAAAAATTATTCAACTTAGCGATTGGCTATAATACAATGTATGATATATTATTAGCTACTTTATTTTATTACGTTCCAAAAGCATTATTCGTTGTACGAAACAAAAATATTTTTAAAACAATACATAGTTCTCCAAGTATAATTGTTGTACTTTCATGATTTTAAACGTCATTTAATGAAAAGTTTGTTCAGAAAATTTTCTATATTAGATTTATTTATTTATAAATCCACCTATTGGGATTACTTCATAAGTTTATCTGCGGATATATAATGCATTTTTTTCGTCACGATAACATCCGAAATACTGATTCAATTTTAACCTATTTGGGACAGTGTACTAATCTTGCAAGTATCTTGAATGAGTTCGTTAATCAAGTGTGTAGCTCTTACAGTTTGTTTATATGGACACACGAAACTTTTTGACGTCATTAATTGAATGGTTTTGGTTCGAAACTCGTTTAGGAGTCAATGTAATGTATGGTAGATTTTAAACTATGATTTCATTTTTTTAGATTTTTCATCTAATTGCTTCACATTTATTCTATTACAATTGGTAAGGCAAATTAAAAATAAAACATAAAATTTCCTCTGTGGTTTACACAGCAAACTTAAGGAATGAGTACAAATTCTTCAATTTGTATTAAATTTAAAGTACATACCTTTATATAAAAAAATCAAGAAAACCAACCTACTCTTCTGAAAAAGCAGAAAAGACTTGTTTATAAGTATAGCCATTATACTTATGCATTTTCTAATTCTAAAAAAATATATGAAATGATTTGAGTAGGCTTGTAAATATTCCATAAAACATCCAGCTTTATTTTATTAATTTTAATGGTAAAATCTCTCTAAATATTATCTAATGATTGCACAAATCTATTAACGTAATTTCAAAACTTCAAGAAAATTGCTTTGGAATGCGAAATTTTCATTAATTCTTATTTTCAAACATAAAGGTTTTAAGTAATAAACTGTTATGCGTTTTCAGGGAAATATTATGCCAAGCAGGCGATTTCTCGCCTTTTATTTTCGAATTTGGCTCTTTTCCATAGAACTCTCAGGAGTATATTTGGTAATCCCTTTTTGAGACAATTTCTCAATATTCTTTCAAGAAACGTTTAATGCTGATGATAAAAGCTGGTTCGTGGTTTTCAATGTAAAATGGCTTTTAATATTTTACCCCTGGAATCATTAGTGTCTTTTGAGGTTGCTAAATTATTTTGGAATGCATCTTTTAGGATTGAAGGTTTACAGCTACATGATGTACGTCAATCGCTAGAGCCGGATTGGGATATAAAACTGATAGAATACCGAAAAGAAGCAATCGGTCATCTGAATGTTTTTATTAAAAATGGAATTTTACCTCACGTTTTAAAAACTCCTTTAAAAGAAAATATAATTTTACACCAAAAAGCTTATCACAAGCTTCTTCTGTGGAAAAGAACGTACGATCCACATAATAAAATTGATTTACTGCAAAAAGGTGAGCTTTACGCGCCAAATTATTTTACTATAGACGGCGAATTCAATGATGTTGCTTGGGCTAAAAGATTTGTACTTTATCGAAACAGTTTGATTGAACGATTAAGTATGGCTTGTTTGTTTTGTTTCGAAAATGAATGTGAAAATCTTTTGAGAGAACTTAAAGTGTTGCATACAATTGCGTTTGTAGAGAATTGTGATTTTTTAAACCTCTTTAGGCCCAATTCGTTACAAATGCAACATTGGCTTCTCCTACTAAAAAAAAAAGAAAATAATCAAAAAATGACAAACTGGAAGATATTTTTTAATAACATAGTTCCAAAAGGATATGAGCATGCAGTTTATTTCATTTGGCAAAAGTTGTCTGATTTTGAAAAGTATTCCGTAATGCTGCAGGATAAATTCTTTGAATTTCTATGTATTGGAATAGAATATCCTAGAGATAATATTAGCTATTTTTTATTCTCTCAACTTTTAGAAGAGAGAAAAGAGGATTTCTTAAGGTGGTGTACAAACGTATACAAACATGGTACACAAACGGATTGCAGAGATATAACAGAAACTTGGCTTTCTCTGTTATTCCCTCTTTATGGAAAAGCGATGCACTCCGAAATACTCAAATACATTTATCAACTGCCGATTGATATGTGTTCTGATCTATTTCAATCATTATCGTACAGGATAAAGAAATTCAATTTAATACTTGACGCTAAAGTATTTCAAGTGTTGTGGAATAACCTTACTTCAGAATCAAAGCACGATGTTTTAGAAAGGGGTATATTCATTTTTGGAAACTTAGTTAAAGCAAAATCTTTGTACAACCTAGGCTTCATTATAAAAGGTTTATCATTTGATCAAAAAGAAAGATGTCTGATACATGGATTGTATGGAGCAGGTATTGATAGTCTTGAAATTCTAAAAAATAATCGTGAATGTGATTTGTTGCAAAAATACTTGTCATATTTCTTGTTTGACATAGATTCATGCGCTCAAAAACAAACCCTCAACAGAGACGCTATTTCACTTTTACAAACGTTTATCCATTCTTCTGAATTTATAAGATGGTGCAATCTAGGCGGAGGATTAGGAAAGTTAGTCAAGGATCGAATATATAATCTGATGACAAGTGCGCCCCACCAGTGGCTGAGAGGTTGTGCTCTCGAAGCTGGTAGACGGGAGGTGCTGGGTTCGATCCCAATCGCGCCCGTCGGCCTAATCGTTCGGAGTTTTCGTGGTTTTCTTCGAGCCGTGGATTTATCCATGCGTAAATACGGATTAGGTTCCCTTAGAAAGACCCCCACGAAGGGCACTCCCCCCGGGCCTATATCCCAAGTGCAGATAATTGGCCGTCAACAATCAACCCAACCCAACCCTGATGACAAGTGCAACTTTACTTCATGATCTTTGTGAGAAAGTGTGTGAAGAAGTTAGCATATCACGTACCTCTTCAACGGCATCTGATCTTAAAACGCACAGTTCCGAAAAAACAGAACTTACTTTGTCATCCACATGAAGCCAAATATGCAAATTAGAAGAAAAATCTACACCTGCTAAATATAAAAAAACTGTAGTTTATTCGTGTGATTTTATTGCTAACTCTGCAGTGGCTGCTGCGAAATTTTTATCCTTTTATTTAAGTACATGTGTAGCATCTTCTGCGAATGCTATGTTTTTAAGTGCTACATTTAGTGACAATTAAATATTGCGTTTTTATTTATTTTATGATTTTTATTTGTATTTGTTTTTTTACTTTTATACATTTTAAACCTTTTTATAATAATTCGTTTATAATAAATCGGAATATTTTAATAAATAACATAATATTCGTAATATTTTTATACGCCTGCAAACTAAAAAATGTTGAACTGCATGGTGCAACATGTTGTAATGAAATTTCTCTTATAGCTGTGTATAATTGCTTAAAAAATTATTCTAAGTCATTCATGCTTCAATGACATACTTTTCTCTACCATTTATGCCTAATTACTTTCAGATGAAATAATTGACAACTAATCCGTAAGTAGTGTCGTCATTTTTTCTCCATTCTGTTAAATTATGGATAAAATAATCCTGGGACATAGCGACGGAGATAACTGGTTAACTGTCGTACGCAACTTTATACAGTAATATATTTTCTGATGCTTCGTAGTTAAAATGACAGATAATTTTCATTAAGCAGAACTACTAGTCGTTTTCTATTCAATAACAAAATAACTTTATAATGAAAATCAATAAAATTTACTGTAAGATAAATAAAAAGTTATTCAAATGCTCAAAAAAAAATGCATAAGAACTAGTTTTTAATCGTGTCCGACATATGATTCCATAAGATAAATACTTATTTCTTTTTCAATCTTCTAGTACCATTTGGGTCTTACTTGACCCCGTTATTTTTCGTTTTGAAGATTGTTATATTTCGAACTAAGAAAAAAAAATTAATTTAATAAATAGAATCATATTGGCATGTTGTAGAAAGAAGCGACTTATAATAGAATCAATTATTATAATGCAAAACTAGAAACACTCATCAACATTTAATACCTGGTACTAGGAGGGTAAAAATATATTTCGTATAAACTCGCAATCACTGATCTGTATACGGAAAAATACACTACCTCTTCTGGTGTTAAACAAATTAAATAATTTTTGTAAATTAAAACAGTATATCCACACTGTTTTCCAATTAAATGTTAGTATATTGTCTAGTCAGACAGGTTTCGTTAATTTCTTATTGCTAAAGCAGATGCGTAGGCAAGCACTGATTATCATCCCTCTGATAGGGTCAAAACTTTCTTCTCCAAGGTATTCATATTTTTGTAATATAATTTAGGATCTAATTATTTCCACTCTGATTTTTATTTGAAGATTATTTGAATGTTTTGTAAGGAATCAAAAATAAGTGTATTTAGCAAATTTCAATATAATCTATAATTTCCATGTTAATTTGATTTTTTTTCGATAACAATTGATCATAACGATATCTTAGTTTTTGCATACGTATGATAATATGCGAAAAAAGAGTGTAAATATGTTGTTATGTATGTTATGTAAATATGTGCATGTATGTTGTTATGAGCGATTCATGTCGAAAAGAATCGAATTCAGATAAAAGAGGTCGAAATGTATTAACATTTGCATGATAAACTTGTCTCTGAAATATGGACTTTGTGCCAATAAAACCAACCTAAACCTGTTTCTGACCCTGTATACCACATTGAACCCTTAACTGCTGTTAGCTGTCTTAACAGACAATTTTTTTTTTCAATGTTCACAGTTTAACATCTAATTTCCAGTTGTTTCGTTTAGAGCCCTAGTACTATGGTTAGAGAATTATGAATAGGCGAATTATAATAGACCTGTACATAAAGTTTAGTACAGAAACACTAATCTATGAGTTATTTAAACCTTTTATTCATATTTCGATTAAGCGGTCTGGGAGACCGCTCACAGCATCTATGCTACAAGTTTTGTTACAGCAGTCTGACAGATCGTTGCTTTTTTCAATTTTCACAGTTTAACTTTAATTTTCAGTTTAACTATTGATAACTGTAAAATTTTGTTTCGATTTAAGCCCTAGCACTATCGCTAGAGACTTCTGAATAGGTGAATTTAAATTATAATAGTCCTGTACATAAAGTACATCATGTACAGAAATCGTATCCTGTGAGTTAAGCGAGTCATTTATTCCTCCTTCGATTAAGAGGTCTCGAAGACCGCTCACAGTAGTTACGCGACAATTTTTATCGCAGCCGTTTGGGGTGAAAGAAGCTTCAAACAAAAATCAGAAGCGGTAAATATGGTTCCTAAAGTATATTATAATAATTTAATCATCGTAGACAAAAGAAGACCCAAACGGGGTCGTAAATGAATGCTTATTATCTTCCTTTTTATCTAAAAAAACATTTTAAGTGATATGTCAGAATATTCCCTGTGAATCTGTATCGTATGTACATAGTTTTTTTTTAAAGTTTATATTGTTAAAAATGAAAATTTTCGAGTCCTATGAAAATCATACCATAAAAGTAATTTACAAAGGGAGAAAAATATTAAAATTAGCTTTTTACAATATCCTGAATACTAATGGATCATTAGAAAATTTATTAAAGTGATCCGGGTGTCAAAATTCTAAAAATTGGATTTTCTTTAATATCTTACAAGATATGTGTATGAAACTTTGTACAGAGCTTTTGTTATGTTTTTAACAAATTGGATCATAATCTTCAGGATTTTTAATTTCATATGAAAATTTTGAAAATATATTCGTCGAAGTAAAAAATCGCTCTCAAAACTTCACTATTTTTGCTTTTAAATTTATTATGAAATTTGTAAGTAATATGTTTATAAATCCTGAATAATGAAATCGGACAAGTGATTCATGTGTTATATCAAAAATTATATACGTTAAAAATTTAAAACTTTACATTTGTTTATTACAAAGTTTTAAACTTTTTATCTCATAAGTAATCTTTCTATAAAGACCTATTTCAGAAAAACAATTCATTTAAAATAGGCCTATAAATAAAGAAAAAAAAACTTTGACCCCCGGATCCCTTTAAGATGTTAGGGGTGTGTTACAACACCAGGGACATACTATGGAAAACAGCTAATATATAAATTGCATTTTTCTGGGTAGCTGCTGAAGCGAATCTAAACAAAATTGATAGTTTGGTAAGAAATTAAAACAAAATGCGTAAGTTATCGATCTAAAAATCTAGGTTTGTATAATTTAACATTACTAAGAAAGAGTTGCTTTTAACCCTTTATATTCTGAATTATTTTTCCAGCTACTTTTTAATTGTATTTTTGCATCATTGGAAAAGTTTTGGTGAAGAATAAACATAGGAAAAAGGAAAATAATTTTTATAGTGTTTTAGTTGTTAATTATGCAACTGTAAGCACCATCAATTTTTTTACCCTATGATATAAAATAAAATAGTAAATTTCAAATAGTAAACTTCAAATAAAATATAGGAAATGTTCACCTGTAGAGTATAGAAAATAATAGTACTAAATAACCGGTAATAAGCCACTAAAATTACTCAAATGAAGAACAGCATGCATGTCAATTCTATTGCAAAATGGATTTCGAATGTAGCGTGGCAAATGTAAAATACCTACAATGCAAAGAAAGAGGATATGTGCTTGAATTTGCCATCTCCTGCCTGCTGTCAGAAATACACTATTTGTGCCATTATGAATACCGTTAGAAAAAACGGTCATATTACGAATATATAGGTGTTTTATTAACCCCTTGGGGACGAGCGACGACACGTATACGTGACGCATAAGATGCTCAGAATCCTCGATTATTCCCACCAGTTATTTTTTATTGTAAGATTTGTTTCATTAAATCTTAGCATTTCTGCGATTCAATTAGGCGAAAATTTCTGTTTTGAAAAACCGGTGGTAAAAGATTGAAAATTCTATAAAGGACGCTCGTCGCGAAGGGGGTTAAAATGATACTTATAAGTACCGTCAGGATAAAAAGGGTTAAAGGAAAATAGTACGATAAAAAATATTATGAAAACAATTATTGCAATTGTTTTAGCAGTTTTCAAGAAATTGATACTTCAATACCAGCTTTAATACATAGAATTTTTCAACATTTGTTTCTTCCTTAAGATATACCTATTAAATTACTTGTGAAATAGGTTTATGATTTAACTTTTTAATTTCTGTGTACTGCTTCTTATTGTTTGAAACAGTATGTCAAACTTTATCATCAAATCCCTCTCCGGTTGGGTTAAAAATGGAAATTAATTTTATCAGAGTTAATAGCATTATTTCTACAAAAAGAATTACTTTGATAACTTATATCTTTATAAGCTGAATTTGGCCAATTTCTTATAACTTTCTCAAAAATAGATGAAAACGATTTGATCCAGAAAAAAAATCTTTAGTGGGTAAAAGATTTTCCAAATGTGCTTTTATTTTATAAATGTATTAGATTTTCGTCAAAAAAGATTTTGGTAAACTAGCTAAAAGTTTCCGTGGAACTTCGATTTTTTTATAGCATGACAAGAATTATCTTTATCAACCTTGCAAAAACATTGATAATTTGATTTTATAATCTGAATTATCGTCTTTTTTAAATATCGCAAAACTATTCATTATTAGACAAAATTTGCTATTTTACAAAGTTGAAAACAGGGCTTCTGTGGTATTATCAATATATTTTGTAATTATATTACATAAGTAAATACATGCACACCTTGAATGACTCAGGATATTTTTAACAACAAATTCTACACCCTTTTCCCACAAAAAGTTTACTAAATATTCTAAATTTTGTATACTAAATATATATTTTTATCTATGGAATTACTGTGTCAAAAAGTTATCGTATAGTCTCGGCTAAATTTTTTATAAAGAAGAGATGAAATCTATGTTTATGAGTTTCCCAAAAATAATAAATATTTTTCAAAATGGAAAAATCTTAGGAATTTCAGTTTATTTAAAGTGAAAATAAGCGTCAAGCAGAAAACTGTTTTGCTTTTAAAATAGTTACATTTACAAAAATATTTTAGATATTGTACGAGCTTTCAAATGAATATCCATAATGAGTTTGGTTTTCGAAATAAAAAGCAACTTGCATGTTTTATTCATTAAGGATTATTTAACTCTAAAAGCAAACTTGGGTAAATGTACTAGTGGTTTTTGACTGTTTGATAATTAGAAATAAGATTTTAAAATATTTTCTGGAGCATTTTCAATATTTTACGACATCTTTTAGTTAATTTATGGTTCCGTATATTGGTGTGGCAGAAGTTACTGAAAAATCCACGGATGAACGAAATTTGTAGTATTTACACAGCATTGCGTAGAGAAGATGGGCAATGGCATAGCCACGGTTGGGGTCCAGTTACCACTGTGGTTACCACTGTGGACCTGTGTCGTACCTGTGGTTACCACTAATATTGTAAAGTTATCTTTGCCGAAGAAGAAAACTTTACAATATTACTGGGTTCCAGAGCATTTGGACACCCTCCCTGGCTACACCACTGAAGATGGGTTTCTTAATAAGAATATGATTATAAAAAATAATGTAAGAAACTGTTCTTTTGATTTAATTTTAAAAATAGGATAAAATCGCTCATACAACGAGGTGATTAATCTAAAGAAATTATAGTAGTAAAACGATCCTGAAATATTACAATTACTGGAATTTGAAAACATAAAAAGCTATCACAAAAAATACTTCATAGCGCGAAATCACGTTTGCTATTTAGTGAATTGGCAGTGGCTACGATTATGAATGATTACCCAATAGGTTTAAAAGTTTCCAAATACACATATTTTGGGGATATTTTAGTATGCTATTGCCATCGAGTTAGATCAGGATGTACTTAGAAAAAATAAGTATTATAGAATGACCATAGAAAGCTGTTTTTACGAAACACAAGTTGTAGTAACACTAGATTTCTAAAATAGATATAGGTGAAATATAGTAGATTTAGTTTACATTTCCATAAGTTCCTTTTGTACATGTCATATTTTTCAAGTTATTCATCAGATGCCGGTGTTTCGTGGTTTGACGGTAAGTAGTTATTTTTATTTGGGTATTAGGATAACATGAAATTATTTTCGAAATTGTTGTTTATCCTAATGAAACCAAGCTATACTAGAATAATTCACACAATCAATAGGACATCATGAATATAAATTTAATAAGATTACGCGGTGAATAAGAAGTTCATAAGAATGTAAGAATATTATTGCATAAACCATATTTAATTAAACGTTTCTAATTTCTGAAACCTTCGTATTAATTTATATGCCCATAAATATGAGCGCGTTCAGCCGACCCAATCAAAGTGACCAACGACAGACCTACTGGACGAACTGGTATTATTTACTAGCAGCGCCATCTGTATTACATAAACGTAATTATAGTTGCCAATTCATTTGAGATAAATTTTCATGTAACCGATCACGAGACCAACCTAACTTTTTCTGCGGTTAGTTCGGTGCCTTACCGGTCACATCCGCTGAACGACATTAGTTGCGTATCGGTTAGCAGCACTGAACGCCTTGGTAACTAACCGACCTTACTGATTACGTACCGGTGACATTGCTAGACGCGCTCTAAATATGTATGAATATGAATGTAATTAATTTGAGGATTTTCAGATGTTAAATATTATGAAAAGTGAGATTAAAAATACAATGACTTTCAGAGCTGACGTTGGGGCTCCTGATCTGCAGTATGTTTACTAGTTAGATTTCATTCGATCATCTGCGATCAGGCAGGCGCAAACTATGATGAAAAATTAATTTTTATTTTGAATGTAATCTCAGGCCTCTCTTTATTTTTAAGTGTATGCACTTAAAGTAAAATACAGGGTGATTATAAATAAATATCCCAAATTTGAAGAGCTGTATCTTCTAAAAAATAAAAGGTAGTGTTCCCCAAAGGTGTGTGTAGTTAGATTTCCCACATCGAAGTGAGTCACAAGTTATGAAGTTCATGAATGTAAAGGTTCGTCTTTTTGGCGAGAGATGGCGCAACGAGAGGCGGTTTGAAAGTGAACCGGCACGTTCCGTTTTCGAGTTCATCTAACAGGATGGTGCACCACCACATTGGCACCTTTCTATACGAGAGTTTTTGAACGATCAACTACCGCAACAGTGGATTGGTCATAGAACAGATTACGACGCGGCTCTTCATCAGTGGCCCCCATAAAGCCCGGACTTAAATACGTGAGTTTTTTTTCTTTCGGGATACATGAAAGATAAAGTGTTTTTTCCAGCTCTACCAGCTGACACTGCTGAACTGAAAACAAGTATAACTGCAGCTATTGCAATTGTAACACCCGACATGCTGAAAACCGTTTGGAGGAATTCTACAGAATCAATATTTTTCGTGTTTCTGTTTGTGGTCATATTAGACATTTATAAATTTTTCTATTAGAAACTTCACAATCTTCTTTTTTATGTCTTTTTCACAAATGCGTGTATCTTCTATTATTTTACTAATAAAGCCCTTTAAAGTTGGGATATTCATTTGTAATCACCCTGTATTTTATGGTCACTAATCTCAGGTATTCAGGATCGTCTTATACATTTTTTATTTTTTTCATTTAGCTATCCATTTGTATATTTAGTTCTGGGAAAACATTAAAAATCTGTCTCATCTGGAGATTTTAGCACTTTTGATGTACATTTGTATAATTTTCATTCAGTAACACATTTTCTCCACGTAACACTGAGAAAACAATGTCTCATCTTCCGATTTCATCGCTATTTCTGAATGAGATTTTCACACAAAATATATTTTAAAAATAAAGTATTCGGGGATCTTAGACACTAAGCACAAATCAATCATGTCAATAAGACAGTTTCCTTTTACATTTTTATAAACATTTTAAGTGTCTGCTGCAATTTTTATGCTAAAAATATGCATAAAAATTCACTATCATTCAAAAAGTCTGTAAGAAACCGGACTGCCTGGAAAAATATTTGGTCATTTTCTAATTAGCCTAAAACTGCATAGCCTCAATGTAATGGGCCTGAGAAAAGTCAAGCTGATTTCCAAACAATTTGTCATTTCCCAATTAGCCTAAAGTAGTATAAACTCTTTCGAAATAAGGCTTAAAAATATCAGGCTGATTAGAAATGGCAGATGATTCCCGAATCAGCCTAGCTGTTTGCAAACAGCTCGATTTCTCAATTAGCTTACGACATATACAAGGAGATCAAATTCAGGTTTGTTAATTTTCATTTAAGTAAAAACACACAAAATGTAACATTATCGTGTTTCATTTTTTATTAAACGAATATTTGGTATTAATTATGAAAAATTATGTCTGACAATTGGCTAACTCTGGACTAAAATGTCATCGAAAAAGTCATCGAAAATTACCTAGAACGAATCAACTGCTGCAGAAGGTTCAGAAGCGGCCATTTGTTTGACATCGTTTTTTATAATTAATGAAAAATACGAAATATCCGGTTAATACAAAAAAATAAATACGATAAGGTTACATTTTCTGTGGGTTTTTTTTTAAATAAAAGTTAGGGAAACTTGAATCGGATCACCTTTAATATTTGTTCAATGAGTTTTATTTTTTTTTCAGAATTCCTATTATATCTAAGGGACAATCTTGATATATGTCATCAAAAAAGTAATCGAAAATTACCTGGAACAAATCAACTGCTGCAGAAGGTCCAGAGGCGGCCATTTACACTGACAACCAGTCAGTGCATCCGTTTTGGAATGTTGGTTTATTTAAGTTCCAATTTTTTTTAAATCTATTAACATGTAAAATTTTAATGAAAATTCAATTTCGTACTAGATTTTTTATTTTTTTAAACATAAAGGTGTTAAAAAACGGATACACAATTGTCTTAAAGTCCTTTTATATAAAATGACAAACTAGAGAAAACATTTTGAAAATGGAACGCATGGAACATTTACATTTTTTTTAAACTTGTTAATAGCTTTTTTTATTTTCAGTTAATTCACTTTTTAAAAATATTTATAGAATCCATGGTACATAGAACGTGTTGAAGAATTTTTTGTTAGAGTAACATTTATATTGAAAAATAATTTTAAACTCCACCTTATCCAAAAAGTATTCTTGAAAGTATTTTTTTTTCTATTCACTAAAATTACTATTATTCTAAAATCGTTTTATAATAAAATGCTGATGAGCTTTTTTTAATTATTAATTGATTTTACGATGTATCATAATTATGTTTTAACTCTATAAATAGCAAAAATTTTAATAATGTAATGTATGGATGATGTGAAATGGGACAGACGCTCTTTCAACTAAAACGTGCAAAATTTCCCCTTATTCTGTTTTATTTACAATGTAAAACCCTTAATAATGGTTTTTGTAGGTCGAAGATACGTTATTCTAAACTTACTTTGATTCTATACTTCTAATTGAGAGAAAATTTGATTATTTCTAAATTGAATTTGTTAACACTAAAAGCCAAAATTCACCGGAAACTTTTGATTTCGGACGTTTTATAGAATATCTAGAACAATACTTTATAAAATATTCTAGAACTTCCAGAATATAAAGAATATGTTTATTCTCATATTTTCCTGGGAAGGTTTGATCACGAGGGCAGTTAAGACACCAACGACAAATTCAATAAAAAAAAAAAATAAGATATGTCATCACTCTGTAAAATAAAATGCTTTGAATGCTTTGTCGATTATCCAGATGACTATGTAGATATTGTATAACTATTGTGTTTATTTGTGGAAGAATAGCACGTATATTCATGGTGATATAAACGTTTATTAAAGAAAATTCCACATGTTTTTTGTTTAAAGAATGCAGCGTTTTCAACCAAATTTAACGCCACTTCAGGAAACTTGACAAAGTATAATAACAACAATATACTAGAACTAGAATATAAATATATTAAATATTTAAAATGTGAGCATTTGTATGAAGTAATATTTAACTGAACATGCGTGATAGTAGAACGATAAAAGTTATTTTTGCATAATTTAGCAGTATATAAGGCAACCCGTATAAAAAAACCAGACAAATGTCGTAAATTTTTAGAAAGACATCGGCGATATACTGAACTCAATTTCAGTTGCTAAAATTAATAAGAAGGGATCTTCCACGAATTGTCACTTTTGCCTTTTATTTTTATTTTTTATTGTCATATTTTATTGATGCTTTTGTTCTCCTTGGAAGAATCATTAGAATCAGTTCATTTCTGACAAAATAATTATCAAAATCGAAGTATCTGTTCAAAACTATTCATGGACATACGTTAAATACTAACTTCTTTCTTGGAAGTCAGTAACGATTTGTGAAAATTCCCTTATGATCCATCTAAATTTAGAAAGCAACTAAACCTCATCTCGCTATAATGCTGCTATATTCTTATTTTGTATTAGAACAGTAACCACAGGTAAAGAAACAAATTTAGTGTAACAATCAGAGTAATGTTCTTTTTATCTATATATTGAAAATCTGTTTTCTTCATAGATTTTACAAAAAGCCGGCTTTTTTTATAAAGTTTCGTATTGTTACTTTAAATAGTCTATTAAAAAGGAAAATTATACGTACATGAAAGAGGGAAGATGGACAAAGAATTCCTAGTTACTTTTTTTACATTTTCATATTAAAAATTAGTTTGGAAAAAACCTTTTTCTTATCGTTGTTTAAATGAATGTGAAATAACCTGTGTAGCATTGTGGCATCACATTTTGATTTACTATCCGTCGATGTGAAGTGGTGAAGGACGTCTTTAAGCCTTTCTGTGACGTCAATTTGTGAAGGTACAGTATGACCAATTTGTGGAAAGTGCAATATTTGTGATTATTCTGAAACTACAAGGTGTGGAAAGTGTAAGTTCGAGCCCGACCTCAACCCGATCTTCCCTACCTTCATTAGGTATTTACGGATTTCGCGACCACGAATTCCCAAGCGATCTTTCTCCTTTCCTTTCTGCTTTGTTTCATACTTTTTAAACTTCTCTTTTCAGTTTGTCATACCTCTTTGTTTTTGTTCATGTTTGTTTGTTTACTAACTTCTTTGTTCTACTAACGTTGTTTTCGTTTTTTAGTAAAAAAAATAAAAAATACAAAAAATACACCAAGTTTTCTCTCACATTACTTCTTTTTTATACAATAGTGGATATTTTATTTTCACGTGAGACACTCTGAGGGGTTGAGGTTTTTTAATCTCATCGACTCGGTTCTATCTTTTTAGGCTGATCTTGAGTCCCAGAGTGCAGGGCATTTCCGAATTCCGGTTCCGTGATCGGAGGACGCCATACATTGTATGGTGGCTGTTATGATCAACACCGGGAGACTTTCGGTGAAAGGGGTGGTAGGTTGGACAGAGCTGTAAAGGCTTACCTACTGACTATCTGATTCCAATGTGAAAGAACTAGATATTAGAAAATGCTATCGAGTTTAATCCAACGTTCGTGGAAGTTTGTTGAAAATAGTTTTCACCCTTTTGGGACCTGCACCTGAAGTAACGGAAAGAAGAAGGGTCGTGACTAATCCCGATGCCTGGCGTTTTTTCTATTTTCTTTATACTATGGCTACAACTGATGGAAATAAAATGTGCGATGTGGAAGCCCCACAGCCAATTACGTCCTGTGCTGATAGGGCCAAGGAAAATATTACTTCCAATTTGGAAAATAAAGGTACGTCCTCTGATGCAAGCAAAGCTTGTAGCATAGGAAGGGAAACCTGTTAGATGTGTCTTATAGAAATGCACTTTTCTTTGTCGTAAAATGTGCTGAAGGCTATTTTGCTCTGAAATCACCTTACCTAATACAAAAAGCTATACAAGGACTTATTGGTGAACCAAAGACTATTAAAAAATTAAGATCTGGTGACTAACTTATTGAAGTTAAAATTTCAACTCAAGCTGAAAATATAATTTTTTAAATAGCTCACTAGGTATCATCTCAGAACAAGACCTCATATTTGTCTCAGAATTAGAAATACTTGAAAATCTTAAAGAACAGCATGTTGCAGGAGTTCGAAGAATAACAATTAAAAGAGATAATAAAATCATCTTAACAAAACATATAATACTTACATTTGATATACCTAACCTATCCCTGGCAGGTAGCCTTGGTGGTCCTGACTCGGTCCTTAAGTGGGGAAGATGACCGGGAGCCAAGCATTGTGCGACTCTCCATCGGGTTGTTCTGATTCGGCCCCTTAAGTGGGGAAGAGGACCGGACTCTCGACATTGCGAGATGTTCGTCGACACGACGCACAGTGGATCAAAGTATAGCAGATGTCGAACATAGGATTATCACAATAGTATAAGCCTATATATAAGATTGTTTTTATTATATTTAGGTTTAAATAAGTAAAATAAATTATATTCAATAGATATGCATGGTTTTTATGAGCAATTTAATCTTTTTTTTTGTTTAAAACAGGACTTTTAGAGACATTAATTAAACTTGAAAAACAAAGTAAAAGAAAAAGCTTAGCAGCCGATTATTTTATTACCTATCTTGTTTTTACTTATATCCTAATGACATTGGCAAAATATTCAAAACATTTGTTTAATTTTTAATTGGCAACATATGTAGTATTTACATAACTCTTCAAAATCGTTCTACAAAACCGCAACATTCTTCTGTAACAATTTAGAGTCTATTTCAGTTCATATTTTTTATTATCGGGATTGAGTTTTATAAAATTATTTTGTAGTAATATCAATTTTAGTATATTTCTTTCTTTTTTTTTATTTTTTTTAAGCAAGAGTATTTCATTTTGCTTTTTTTTATATTCTTTTGAAAGATGATAACAAACAGAGATTTGTTTCTGTATCTAAAGAATTTACGTAAATAATGGTTTTAGTTATGAAAAATCAATGCTTAGTTTTGTAAGGGAACACTGTGAGCTAAATGCTTCAGAAATTGATGAAGAAAATTTAAAGGATCGTTTTGTGTAGCTGTAAAAGATCGATGGCAGAAATCTTAACAAAAATTAGATCTTTCAATACTAACGATTCTTGGCTTCAGTGTTTCTTCAAAGTTGGTAATGAATTTAAACCATCTGAAGTTGAAAATTCGCAGAAATCAACATCTCGGAAATCTTTTTCAGATGTAACCGAAACTCATAAAAGAAGACTAACTCAAAGTTTGAGAGGATACTTCTGGAGAAGATATTTTGCATGCAGCAAAACAAATCACTGGATTAGATAAAGGACTTATTAAACTTTTGCAATTATAATGCGAGTTATCTCCTGTGACGAAGTAATTAATGCCGAAAATTTATATAGCAAGTAATGGAGTATAAAATACCTCATTTTAAAAGTAGCAAAGAGTGAAGCAAAAGAAAATAAACAATGTGAGACACACTTACCTCATTAAAAAGTTAGAACCTAGTTACTAAGCAAAAAAGAACTAAGTATAAACATACGAATAGGCGGAACTCCAAAGAAAAAACTGTTCTCCCTCCTGTTCTGCAACTCAGAGCAAAGATATTATATTAGAAGATCTATGTTCGGCAAGCAAAGATAACAGCACTGGCGCACCTCTGCTATTTCGATTCACGTTGTGCATGCGATTTAAAATATTTGTTTTGTAGCTTATTTTGAATCGAATTTTTAAAACACGTTAAATGCAGAAACATAAAATAAAGTAGTTAAAACCAAAAATATTATATAGAAAATAGATACATGTATAATGCAAATTTTTATATGATTTAAATATATATATTGTAGTATTTTTCAATCCAGTGACAGATGTATTTATTTTTGACACACACACAAACAAATTCCTACACACTTTCGAAAAATTTTCCCTTGCAATATGCTAATTTCTTTCATGTTTTGTTTATTTTCCAGGAACGCCGCGGAGCCCCAGAAAAGTACAGGCGGAGCCCCAAGGGCTCCGTGGAGCACACTTTGGTAACCTCTGCACTAAGCTGTGTTCTTTTATTTGTTTAATTATTTTTTGACAAGCTTTTGGATAACTTCTTGGTATAATTTTATGTTCTTCATTTACTTTTTCTTGGAGCAGCATGTTCCAGAAGGGACTTTGTGCCCTTAAACTGAATTGAACCAACCAACCAACCACAGAAAAAACAACAGAAGGATTTGTGTCTATTTCGGAGGTACCCAAATAATACTAACTATATGGCACATAAAAAAGCAAAGGCTAAAGCTAGAAGAGTGAGACGCAAAAGCCAACGTGAATCCTGGAATAACTACATCTCAAACATTAAATCCAATACGTCAAGTAAAGAACTGTGGAATAAAGTGGAAAAATATATGGGCCTGCAATCTGATAATCATATTTAAATTGTAAAACAAAATGGTCAAACCATCGCATCACTTAAAAACATCGCTGACACAATAGGGAATACCCTAATTTTGACTCATACGAGATCTGACTCATACGCAGAACCTTTTTAACATATAAAAAAATACTGAAAGAACAAGGATTAATTTTAATTCTTCTCACTCATATGCATATAATGAACCATTTATTAAATCAGAGATGATAAAATGCTTGAGAGACAGCCATTTATATGTCCCTGGTCACGATGGGATTATATATAATGCTCCAGCACCTTTCTTCACTATCTTTAAATAATGTCTTTTCCTTTTACAATAGAATATGGATGGAGCAGAATTTTCCCAATGCCTGCTGCAGAACTATAATTATACCTTTTCATAAACCAGTAAAAGATGCTACAAATCCCAATAATTACAGGCCGATTGCACTCTCTTGCTGCCTTTGCAAACTTCTTGAAAAAATGGTAAATTGCCGCCTCGTGCATATTTTAAAAACTAACATTTGCCTTGCCGCTTTTCAAAGTGGATTTCGACGAGGTCTACAATAGATAAATTAATCCATTTGGAAAATCACATACAAACAGCCTTTCTAAAACGCAGCCATTTCGTCTCAGTATTTTTTGACATGGCGAAAACATGACAGAACATGGTGTTATGGGACTCTTCGCGATCTTTTTAACCTGGACTTTCGTGGGAACCTTCCAATTTTTATTAAAAACGTCTTGTCATTCGACTCTTTCAAGTTCAGATTGGGGGAATTCTGTCTATATTTTATGTACAAGAAGAGGGTGTAATCCAGGGTAGTGTCCTGAGTGTCACCCTCTTTGCTATTAAAATGAATTATATCCTTAAGCAATTCCCTCCTTCTGTGAAGGGAGATCTCTATGTTGATGACTTCCGTATTGTGTCTACAAAACAGGATATTCGTTTTATTGAGAGACAACTGCAATTTGAAATAAAAAGTATTCTTATCTGGACTAACAAAAATGATTTTTTTATTTTTTTATGACAAAACTTTTTGTGTGCATTCCTGTAAACGAAGGGATCTGCATCCAGATCCTGAAATCATTATAGAATCGTCTAAAATTCCTGTTGTGGACAACGTTCGTTATCTAGGCCTACATTTTGACAATAAACTTACTTTTTTACCACAAGTTTTACAACTATGGATAAAATATGAAAAATCCTTTAATTTCCTTAAAATACTTTCAAATACGTCTTGGGGAGCTGTCCGCACTTATCTCCTTAAAATCTATAGAGCTGTGATCCGTACTAAAATCGACTATGCCTGCCAGGTCTATGGTTCTGCCAGTAAATCTGTTCTTAGAGAACTTGACACTGTACACCTCAGCGCTCTCCGTGTCTGCTCTGGTGCATTTCGTACATCTTCAATTTTAATTCTTTATGTTGACTGTAATGAACCAGCATTACACCATATTCGTGCAAAACTTTTATTAGAATTGTATTACCGTGTCCTTCTCATCCTGGCCATCCTCTACACAGCTATATTTTAAATACCGACAATGATATTCTTCATCAGAATCGACCATCTTGCATCCCATCTTTTGGAGTCAGAATGAGAAACATTATTAATAATGGCCCTTTGAATAATATCGAGATGAGTCCACGTCCATCGCATGTGCTCCCTCCTTGGAATCCTCTTAATATTACATCTCACCATCCGTTTAAAAGTTATGATAAAAACAACTTGGCTCCTGCTGTTTTCCAACAATTATTTGCTGCACATCGTGCAAATTTTAATAGCTATGCTGATATTTATACAGATGGTTCTAAGAGTAGGGATATTGTTGGCTGCGGGGATTTTATTGATAACACTTGTTTGAATTATCGGCTTCACGCTACGATTTATGTCTTTACGGCTGAGTTTATTGCGATAGAGAGAGCCATGTTGCACGTATCGCATCATCATAATACATCTTTCATCATATATACTGACTCAAGTAGTTCTATTGGCGCAATAAAATCTTTTAAAAAGCATCCTTATGTCTCAGCCATCCTGGATTTTTATAATAAATTGACTAGATGTGGTTATACTATTTTCTTTTGCTGAGTACCTAGACACATGGGTATTCCTGGTAATGAGATAGCAGATGAGGCGGCAAAACTTGCTCTTGATCCGTAATGCCATAAAATTCCACTCTCACACGTTAAACTAATTATAAAACACTTTATTCATAATAAATGGCAAGAAAGTTGAAATTAAGAATACAATAATAAACTGCGCCATATCAAACATACAATCATGACCTGGGGTTTAAGTTATGCAAGAAAAACAGACGTTCTTCTGAATCGGACATTCAACGATCACTCATAAACATCTCTTACTTCGGGAGGATGCACCCATGTGTCCATATTGTCGTTTTGATTGCCTGACCATTTATCATGTTTTAAGTGACTGTCCGGGCCTCCGGCACTTGTATAGAATATATTTTAATTCGTTATCACCAATCCTGACAAACCTCATTGGGGAAACACCTCATGGGGAACTCTTTCATTTTTAAAAGCATGCTGGCTTTAATTTGATATATAGTTTTTAATATCCTTCATGTTTTATCTATAACAATGTTAGTTTATACGTGCTTAACATGGCATCTGGATGAAGTAAAATATCCAGATACACTGTTAGAAATGAATACTCAAATTCCACGAAATTTTCTTCGTTTTTGACGAAACTTTTACTTGGGAAATGCTCCGAGAGAATATTTCGTCAAATCGACCAAATTTGTATCCTCAAAAAAGTGAGGAAATTAATTTCGTCAAATTGCTTGTTCGAAAGTGCAAAATAAAGTTGGTGGTGCCATCTATTGACAATTTTAGAAGCATCTGTAATTGACTGGGAAAAAGTACGGCACTTTTCTCAAGTCTTCAACGGGATTCGAACGCGAGATCTTTGGTGTGGTTGACCATTCTGCTGCGTCCTTCGCCAGCGGGACCTTGAATTAATTTGATTTTAAATGTGGATTTAAAACTATTGATGATATATATATATATATATATATATATATTAATGGTAACTTAAACTATAAATGGTAATTAAACTTGTGCCAGTATTTCATTAGATTCCCCTTTTCTACCAAAATCGAAAATATACGTTGCAATATTAGATTTTCGAACAAAACCCTGAGTGGACAAAAGTTCCTGCGGATAAAAGCCTCACGTATATTCACAGTTGCAATAATGTTTCAAACATAAATTTACTTTTACTTGCTTCATATTTTACTATATTTAAAATTTTAAGAATCTTACATTAATCGTAGATTTGTTTTTATATATATTAGTGTTAATTAATGTCATTAACGGCACACATTAGTACTTTTCTCTTAATTGGATTACTCTTAATTGGATTATAAAAAAATAATTTTCGATACACTTGAAAATAGTTGATTTGTCTCTATCCGATCACATTATAAAATTTCGATTCGGAGTAATATCAATAAAGAATATTCATATGTTGTTTAAGGTAGACGTACCAGTAGTCGACAGTGTATAAGCTCTTGACAGTTCGAGAATTCGAGAATTTTTAAGTTTTGACGACAACGTCTATTTATTCTGCATTAAAATGAGGGTTTCGTTACATTGCTTTGAAAAAAATTAAGTTGTAGAAGAAAAAAATATGTAAGTCAGCGCAATTCTTGTCAGTCTATTGAAATCATTTGCTATTAAGTATTGAAGCTAAGCAAACTGAATAGAATTTTAATATTTTCAGTTGGGAAATTAACAATTATATATATTTTAGAATTTGCCATCGGGACTATTTAGCCATTCAAATACAGCTTTTGAATCCTGAATATGTGTAATTTGTAAAGTATCCATAGATGTCGACTACTAAAACAAATTTCTCATGTTTTTCAGTACTAGATATGGTAGTTTAACTCTATTTTAAGTATAAGACGATTCCATCCAATATCAGCCATAGCATCCCTCCTACGAGTGATATAGGAAGATAAGAATCGGGAATGATGTACTCCATCATATTTCATGAATACCTGCTAAATGTATTTCCTTTTTTCGCTGCTGAAGACTAGTTCTTTTTCCTGATTTTGTTAATAAATTGTTTGATTAAATAAAAATTAAATTTGAAAAAAATATTTGTTTTATAGTTGCCTACTTTTTTTAACCCTTAATGTCTGTCACAAAAAATTGTTACATACCTACTGTGAGCGGTCTTTAAGACCTCTTGATCGAAAGATCAGTAAAAGGCTCGACGAACTCGTAGCGTACTGTTTCTGACCTAAACTTTATGTACAGGAAAATTATACATAAAATTTATCTATTCAAAAATATCTAGCGATTGTATATGAGATCCAAACAAAACAAAATTCACCAGTATCTATAATTAAACTGAAAATTATAAGTTAAACTGTGAAAAATGAAAAAAAAAACAGCGGTCTGTGAGACAGCTAACAGCAGTTAACTGTTAAGATAATATTTATTATTTTAACTTTGGTGATTCATTATTGGAGCCTGGTTTACTAACCTGTCAACTACCTACTCTTTCACGTTCTAAGAGTGTCAACTACTTATCCAAAAAATACTTTTGAAAATCAAATTTTTTTAACTCTGGATAAATACTTTTGGATTTTTTGTAACGCTCTGTTTATGTATATTATGTTTTATAACAAGAAAGCACAAATAAAAGCTCTACTTCAAATAATCTGAAAACTGTGACCAAAATAGCACGAATAGATGCTTAACCTGTCGAACACTGGTGCATTAATCTTAAACATAAAATTCCACACTAAAATGCATGTTGTTTAGGAAAATCATTTTTACCAAAACTTTTACTTTATATTTTTATACATAACAAATTCATCTTCGGATTATCATTTTAAATAACAATAAAAATCGCCAAAAAAATCAGCTTATTTTAATCTTAGACTTTTTAAGTTAAATTTCAACGTATTCAATAAAAAATTATGTATAGCATTAAATTAACCCTATAAGAAATTTTAAAATGCTGTGGTACTGATAACGGACATTTGCTAAACCTGGATCACTACGCTTTCTGGAGATTGACGTCGTTACCTTCCATTTTTAAATTTTACGACATGTAGGTTTTTAACTTTGTTAGAATATAGTGCATTTTAAATGAATAAAAACCTTGCATTGCTGTCCTCTTTTTTTTTCTTTTTTTTTTTACAAAATATTTAAATTATCCACTGCAAGCAAAAAAAATTGGCATGCATAATGTGTATCTGAAGCAGTGTTGAAAACTGATGAAGGAAGAAAACTGTTAAAAGTAACTGGAAAAGTTCTAAAACCAAGATAATTTAGTTCCTTTTTAGCCTTTACTAGCACCTCTCTAGTCGTTTTTAGCTCGTTTTGGACATGTGCTAAAACAGCCGTTTTAACTCTCTACTTCTGTTAGCGGTCTTGTAGACCACTGCTTTTTTTCAGATTTCACAGTTTAACTTTTACCTTTAAGTTTAACTCCAGATTCTAGTGAAATTTTGTTTCGTTTGCAGATCTAGTACTCTCAATAGAGATGTAGGTGAATCTATGCTAATAAAAGAAAGTTTTGCTCTCTCTCTCTCTCTCTCTCTCTCTCTCTCTCTGTGTGTGTGTGTGTGTGTGTCTGTCTGTCTGTTGGCGATGGATAGAAAAATTTAGCGCACCTAGAAGTGGGAAAATTTAAGTGAGGATAGATCAAAACCTATCCTGGTGCACCTGAGGATCAGAATTTTAATATTTTAATTATTTACTGAAATATTAATTAAAATCCACAAATAACTCTCATCAAAAATACACTTTTTTTCTTCGGTTGGTTGGTTGTATACAATCTTCACAGAAGAAATTAAATAAAACAGAGTAAAGATGCATAGATAAGGACTTCTAACGAATTAGTTTTAATATGGATTGCAATTACCGGCGTACAGACATGACAATGAAGCACCAACTGCATACGATAAATTACATAGACGCCACCTGTTTGAAACATTTTTCCGGGCACTTTTTCTTCGTGATAATTAGCTGGGTTTAAGGTTTTTTTTTTTACATGACGGATATTATTATGATATAAATTATTAGTACATAAAACTTTATTTAACAAGTTATTTGTTATATTTGCGGGAATGGAGGGTGGTAAGGGCAAACAATTTTTTATTAAATATCGCATTTATTTTACTTATCAGTGCGCCACCTGGCGGTGGCTTTTTCCTTAATTGACCCCCTAATTAATAAATCCAAATCTACTGCTCTGATTTCAACATAATTAATTACATTTAACAATTTTAACATTTTTAGCTTCACCCGTAGCGTTTAATTGCTATTTTATATAGAGAATACTGCTATTTTAAATCACAGCTAATAATGTTCCGAACTTCCCCAAACCAGTTCTATTTTCACTAAATTATCGTAAAAATCAGCATTCACAGCTTCAAGGTGTATTCCTAGAAAGCAGTTCCCAGTATTTCCGAATAATAATCTAAGCCAAATTTCAAATTAAGTTCCTAGCATAACCAAATGAATCAATCTTTAAAGATGTATAGTTGTCCTCCTAATTGGTTATTTGCTGAAGGGCACTTGAACATCCGCTTCCCTCGGACCCTACATCAAGGTTTTTTCTCTAACTATATTCCGTTTCCATATCTCTGCAACTAATTCCAACTATATCAAAGCAACTGATTTCAAACATTATAATTAACTTAATACTCACCCTCTATAACATTAAACTAAGTTTATGAGTTGCGGTTACCACTATTTCCGAATAATAGTTTTTCCAAATTTGTAATTAAGTTCCTAGCTTAAACAAACGAACGAATTTTTAAAGATGCATAATGGTCCTCCTAATTAGTCATTTGCTGAAGGGCTCATGAAAATCCCCTCCCCCTGGCTCCTCTTTCAAGGTTTTTCCTCTAACTATGCCCCATTTCTGTATCTCCACAACTATCTTTTTGATTTCAGCGCAAGTGATTCTAAACATTATAATTAACTTAATAGTCACCCTCTATAACATTAAAGCAAATTTATGAATAGCAGTTTATTTCCGAATAAGAGTTTAAGCCAAATTTGTAATTAAGATGCTAGCTTAACCAAACGAACGAATTTTTAAAGATACATAGTGGTCCTCCTAATAACTCATTTTCTGAAAGACACTTGAACATCCCCTCCCCACCCGGCACATCCCTCAAGGTTATTTTCTCTAACTGGGCCTTATTTCAATAACTCGGTTAATAATGTTCCCATCTTCTCCATACCAGATCAATTTTTAGCCGCCTGCTATACAGTGCCGTAGGCAGCGGGGACCTGTCTCAGAAGTTCGTTCGGAAAGAGTTTTGATTAGAACAGAATGCTCCTCTGGCGGTGGAAGAGGGAAATAAAAGATTTTCTGGAGCGCACGAGCATGCCTGATATACGGTGCCGAAGCCATCGAAGACCGTGGCCAGAGTTTTGTTTTTTAAGAGATTTAAGTATATTGCACGGGCTCGGGCAACGCCGGACGGACCAGGTAGTATTGAATAAAATAATTCTGTACATAAAATTTATTACTGAAACAGTATTCTATGATTTAATTTAGGCTTTTAATCATCTTACGCTCAAGCGGTCTTCGTAATCGCTCATAGTAGCTATGAAACATTCGCTGTCAGGGTTGTTAAGGTTTAAAATGGATTGGATTAGATTTGGTGTGGAGAGGTAGAAGCTGAAACAACTTGTTGAGGATAGACGAGACAAAAATTGGAGTCCAAGAGCTCATTAGCAATACTGGTATGAAGTTGGCATAAAACAGTTGTTCCCTTACAAAAATTTCTTATAGAATTCTATACAAAATGTTTATAGAAAACGCATTATAGAATCCTATAGAATTATGGCCCATTTTTCTATAAGCTTGTTTAACAGAAAGCTATAGAAATATCTGTAGAAGTTCAATAGAAATGTCTATAGAGCTTCTGTAAAAATATCTATAGAAAATATATAGAGCTTCTATAAAAAGATGTATAGAATTTTATATAGAACCCAGCTAGTCACCCTCCCAATTAGTAACCACTCTCGATGCTGCTTGATTTCAATGATCGGACGAAGAACGAGTACTTTCAGGATGACACAACCATTAATAGTCTCTGAACTGTTATTAATCTATTCCAACTATATTTCTTTCTTGATTTGCATTCATAATAGTCTTGCAAAAATAATTAAAGTCTAATAAATTATTATTTGTTAAAACTGAAACAATTTTTAAATATTTATATTTCAGATTAAAATATTTGAATACAAATTACAAAATTATTAGTGAATACAATTTATTAAATTAGATGGATGGTTTTATAAATTTAACAGCAAATTAATAAATGATTATAAAATTAACCAACAAATTAATTAATAATAATTTAATTCAGTAGATTGGCTGATTTAATTTTACATTGGCAATTTAATAAAAATTTATTAGAATTGATTTAAATTATATACATAATCATATTAAATCTAAGGAGTTCAATTATATGCTAAACTGATGTATTACAAAATGAATTATTTTTGAATTTTAATATATAGTTATAAATAAATTACTACACACATAAATTTTAAAAGACCAAGAAATATTTATTTAATAATAAAAAAAATCTATAGAATCATTAGTCTATAGAATTTAATTCTATAAGATGTATGGTATCCTATAGAAAAATTGTTCTATAAAAAACTAGTCGGTTGTGTCAATCCCAAAACTTTCTTCTCTCTCATACAGGTTTCGCATACACTAAAAATAATCAGCACCAATTTATATCACGGTCTAACTGAATCTAAAGTTTTATTAAATTCCGTGCATTAGTTCTTGAGATATGACTATTGCTAAACTCGTGTAAATCCTGCAAAATGCAGAATAGCAGCGCCACTTTTGGGGAGATTTAGATCAAAACCTAATCAATAACAACTTATGTCAACGTCTAACTGAATCTGAAATTTGATCAAAATCCGTGCATTAGTTCTTGAGATATAGTTATCGCGTTAATAATGAAAAAAAGTAGCATAGCAGCGCCACCTGTCGGGATATTTACACCAAAACGTAAGCAGCATCTATTTATGTCATGGTCTAACAGATTCTGAAGTTTGATGAAATTCCGTGCATTAGTTCTTGAGATATAGCTATCGTTAAAATCATGAGAAAAGTGGTATAGCAGCGCCATCTGTTGGGATATATACATCAAAACGTAACACGCATCTATTTATGTCAAGGTCTAACGGAATCTGAAGTTTGATGAAAATGAGTGCGTTAGTTCTTGAGCTATAGCTATTGCGGAAATTCCGAAAAATATAGCATAGCAGCGCCATCTGTTGGGCAATTTTCATTAAAAACTAATCAGCACCAATTTATACCATGGACTAACTGAATATAAAGTTTTATTAAATTTTGTACATTAGTTGTTGAGATAGAGCGCTCACAAAATTTGTGTCACATACAGACAGACAGACTCACAGACAGACATTTTCTATAAATAGTCAAATTGTGTTCAGAACCTTCTGAAACGTATAAATCCGTCGAAAACCGGAAGTCGAAAATTTTCATGAATCCAATACTTTCTTCTTGTAAAGATAGAAGAAAGTAAAAATTCTATAGAACTTCTAAGAATTCTATAGAAATATTTTCTTTAGAAAAAGTATTCTATAGAACTCTTTAAAACTCTGTAGAAAGAGTATTCTATAGAATGGCTATTCTACAGAACTTGCAAAGATTTCTATAGAGTTGTATACAGCTCTATGAACTATTTTCGTAAGGGTTAACTCTATCATCGTATTGAAACAATTACGAACGGGGTGGGGTTAGCGATCTAAGGTTACGAGAGCAACAACACATGTAAAATCCATGCATGGAAAATAGCTGATATTAAAGTACAATTTTGCCTATTACTGAAGCGATCGGAATAATTTAATAGTTTTGACAACATCTAAACATTGAATTGATCGTTCGGCAAATAATACAAATTAATAATGCAATATTTAAGCGATTTATTTATCTAGGTTATTAAAATTAACTTAAAAATGATTTTCCAAGAAAAAAAGGATCAAAATATAGCTAATTATAATACCTATATATATATATATCTATACTAATAAAAGAAAGTTTCGCTCTGTGTGTGTGTGTGTGTGTGTATGTGTGGGTCTGTTGGCGATGGCTAGGAAAATCTAGCCCATCTAGAAGGCTGGAAATTTAGATTTAGGTAGTCCAAACCCTCTCCTGGTGTACCTGAACGTCAGAATTTTAATATTTTAATTGCTTTCTGAAATATTAATTAAAATGCACGAAGAACTCTCATTAAAAAGACGCTTTTTTTAAACGGTTGGTTGGTTGTGTAGAATATCTTCTCAGAACACATTAAATAAATCAGAGTAACGCTGCATAGATAAGGACTTATAACGAAATAGTACCAACATGGACTGCAGTTACATGCATATAGCCAAGCAAATGTAGCGCCATCTACTCACGGCAAATTACATAAACGCCACCTGTTTAAGACATTTCCACGCACGTTTTTGTTCATTATAATTATCTGGGTTTAAGGGTTTTTTTTAAACAGGACATATATTATTATGATAGAGACTATTAATACAGAAAAGTTCATTTAACAGATTATTTGTTATATATTTCCGGGAATGGCGAGGGGTAAGGGTCTAATTACATTTAACAATTTTAACATTTTTGTTAGCTTCACCCGTAGCATTTAATTGTTGTTTTATATACAGAATACCGCTATTTTAAATCTCAGTTTCTCAGTAATATCTCAGTAATAATGTTCCGAACTTCTTCCATTTAGTTCCATTTTTACTAAATTATCGTAAAAATCAGCATTCATTGCTTCAAGGTGTATTTCTAAAAAGCAATTACCAGTATTTCCGAATAATAGCCGAAGCCAAATTTCAAATTAAGTTCCTTGCTTAACCAAATGAATCAATCTTTAAAGATGTATAGTGATCCCCCCTAATTAGTTATTTGCTGAAGGTCACTTGAACATCCGCCCCCCAGGGCTGTAGCTAGAAGTAAAAAATAGGTGGTGCTCAAGAAAATGTAGGGGGGGGGGGGCTCATACTATTTCTCCCTCTCTGACACGTGCACGCACAAACACACATATATATATATGATCAAGTATTATAGAGAAAGGTAATTTAGTGCATATTCATATTGTAGGCAATATGTTTCTTATTAAATTGTTTATAATAACTTTATTTGATGCTAAGAAAAGAAAAGGTTGCAGACAGGGATGTAATGAAGGACATACGGTGGATACGCCGTATACCTTCTGAATTATTCGAAGGAATACTGTATACCCTCTTCTCAAAAACTATAGCATATACTTTTTAGGGTATACCCTATGCCTAAAGCCCTCTGGTTTTTTTACTACTACATCACGGGCTGCAGAATGAAAATTTTTAGTGTCATTAGTATCACTAAATATAAAATATATTTAGTGATAGTGAATAATAAGTGATGATGTCAATAAGTAAATAAAAAGCTGATAGTTCACCTGTTTCAAAAGAGTTGCAACCTTTAATTTTTTTCTGACTATTCCCTGCCCTTAAGGATTTTAAAGTTATGTTTTTATATGATAAAAAACATTAGAAAAATCATAGGTGTATTTTGCATTCTTAAATTATTTTTGTGTCAAGTCAAAAGCTAACAAGTTGGAAATTGTACGTCAAACGTTACAAACGAGGTGCGTTAGTACTATAGCTAGTTATGTAAATATTCAGATCTTGATGATTTTTAATTCTGTGAAATGAATTATATCGTCTGCGGATTAATTTCTGTCATAAAATAAGTATCTCGGTTGCTTGACGATTAAACTTCGAAAGCTCCTATAAAAGAAAAGCACCGATTTAAAAAAAATCAAATTTTCTTAATAAATATTTTTATTAATATTTTCTAAAGTTTTGATTCGATTTTTAAAAAAATTGAAATGTCTCGACAAAATTCTGCAAAGATAATATATCTTAAATTCCAAACCATTCGGTTGGGTAGTTTTTGCGTTGTTATATGCGGACGGACAGACGGACGGACCAGACGACGACAATAGGTTCTACGTATTTATATAATTACGAACGCACCTAAAAACAGTTGTATTTAAAATGGCTATAACTCATTAGAATGAGTTTGTTTTATGCTAATAATGGGAAACGCTGCAAAATGAAAAAATTCAGTATATAACTAATGCAAAAGTCAATGTTTTCATAAGCAAAAGGTTGCTAATTCTGAGTATGTGCAGATAGGATGCACGCCTATTAAAACACTTATTTGCAGTTTTTAAACAAATACTACAATTTAGTATTTATGCAAAACTGTAAAAAGCCCCCAATTTTTGAACAGTTTCATTTGGATTTTTGAAACAGAATTTCATTTGGTGGCTTTGGCAACTTTACCAGGGGGGGGGGGGCTCAAAAATGTTCAGGGGGTGCTGAGCCCCTCCTGGCACCCCCCTAGCTACGGCCCTGCGCCCCCCCCTTCCGGGGACCTCCTTCAAAGTTTTATCTAACTATTCCCGTTTCTATAAATCTATTCTATCTTTCTGCAACTATCTTTCCGATTTCAACGCAAGTGATTCCAAACATTATAATTAACTTAATAGTCACCCTTTATAACATTAAACTAAATTTATGAGTAGAGGCTACCAGTATTTCCGAATAATAGTTTAAGCCAAATTTCTAATTAAGTTCCTAGCTAACCAAACGAACGAATTTTTAAAGATGTATAGTGATCCTCCTAATTAGTTATTTGCTGAAGGTCACTTGAACATCCCCCCCCCTCCGGGGACCTCCTTCAAAGTTTTCTGTAACTATTCCCCGTTTCCATATCTCAGCAACTATCTTTCCGATTTCAACGCAAGTGATTCCAAACATTATAATTAACTTAATAGTCCTTTATAACATTAAACTAAATTTATGAGTAGAGGCTACCAGTATTTCCGAATAATAGTTTAAGCCAAATTTCTAATTGAGTTCCTAGCTTAACCAAACGAACAAATTTTTAAAGATGCATAGTGGTTGTCCTAATTAGTCATTTGCTGAACGGCACTTGAACATCCCCTCCCCCCCCCCCGACCCCTCCTACAAGGTTTTTTACCTAACTATGCCCCGTTTCCGTATCTCAGCAACTATCTTTCCGATTTGAACGCAAGTGATTCCAAACATTATAATTAACTTAATAGACACCCTTTATAACATTAAACTAAATTTATGAGTAGAGGCTACCACTATTTCCGAATAATAGTTTAAGCCAAATTTGTAATTAAGTTTCTAGCTTAACCAAACGAACGAATTTTTAAAGATGCATAGTGGTCCTCCTAATTAGTCATTTTCTGAAGGGCTCTTGAACATCCCCTGCCCCCCCGGCCTCTCCTTCAAAGTTTTTTCTCTAACTATGCCCCGTTTCCGTATCTCCGCAACTATCTTTCCGGTTTCAACGCAACTGATTCCAAACATTATAATTAACTTAATAGTCACCTTCTATAACATTAAAGTAAATTTATGAGTAGCGGTTACCACTATTTCCGAATAATAGTTTAAGTCAAATTTGTAATTAAGTTCCTAGCTTAAGCAAACTAACGAATTTTTAAAGATGCATCGTAGTCCTCCTAATCAGTTATTTTCTGAAGGACACTTGAACATCCCCTTCACCTGGCACCTCACTCATGATTATTTTCTCTAACTGTGACTTATTTCAATAACTCGGCTTATAATGTTCCATCTTCTCGAAACCAGCTCGATTTTGTCGCACGCCTACTATACAGTACCGTAGGCAACGTTGACCTGTCTCAGAGGTTATTTCCGAAAGAGGTTGCTCCCCTGGCGGTGGAAGGGGGAAATAAAAGATTTTCCGGAGCGTGCGAGCGTGCCCGGTATACGGTGTCGAAGCCATCGGAGACCTTGGCCAGGGTTTCGTTTTTTAAAAGATTTGGGTCTATTACACGGGCTCCGGCAACGCCGGGCGGTTCAGCTAGTATATATATATAAAATTCAATTCTGCAGTTTGCTAGAAAAATATACGTCAATATTACCTGTTTTCTGTAGGACTTTACACCTGTTGTTCCTCCTTTAAAACTTCAATACAAATATTCATAGAAAAATTAACTTTTGTGAATTTTTTTGACATGAAAGTCGAAATGTTTTCGCTAGCAAAGAAAATGTCACTATAATATTTTTTTTTCAGTGAATAGATAAGAAAACAAAGAGAAATTGATTGGTGGGGTTTTTTACGTCTGACGGGTATTTTGAAAGTTTGTATGCCTGAAAATAAAGCAATGAAATTTTGTTACTTTTCACATGGGTCTAAAGAGAAATAAATTATAGATATTATTAATCATTTGTAGGAAAACAATACAAAATCTTTTAACGAATTTTTGCGGTATTTTAATGAATAAATCCCTATTGGGAATATAAAAATTGAGGAAGAAGAAATTTCAATTGTGGTGTTTCATGGTCGTATATTGCTTTCTCTTAATGGTGCTATCACACGTACTCTCATATCATAGTCAATATCAGATATTTCATCCGAAACACGTTTTTCAAGACGAAAACTCAAAATCTTTCCGTGTGATAGATTGCCTCTCTCAATTTCGTCAAGCACTAACTTCCTGCTGTTTGTATCCTCTACGATAGATATCAGCTCGAAATCCACCAATCAGAGCTCTGTAAAAATTCCAAGATAGCTACCGTCAGTTAGCGAACATGTTATCTTTAGCGTGGTCGCAGATGTTGAAACCGGACATACAGAAGAATTAAGAAAAAACAATATATTTGGTAACACAGGGACCAATTATACACGAAAAGAACTTTAAAAATTTGCAGTTATTTTGAAATTAAAGAATTACGTATACGCCGATTGTCCCTTCGGAGTTCGTTATTTACCACTACCGATAAGAACTTTATTTACTAATTTAAAGTTATTTATTGCGATTATTTTATTTCAATTACTTATATTATTTGCTATATGTTATGATTGCACTGTCGTAGTCACACTTATTTACTTCTCAGACTGTATTCGTTTAACTATTTTCTGCAGCTGTATTTGGCGTTATTCCGTACTTGTTGCCAAGTTATGTCGCCAAAGATAAAAATGCAAGCAAACATGCACCCCAAGGTATTTTATTGAATACAAATTATTCTAGCCTCCTTTTAGCATGCAGCGTTCAGTCTAAATTTTGTAGTGGAGGGGGGTGGACAGAAAATGTTCTTATACCTTTAGAAAAATAAAATTTAATAAATGAAAATTTAATCTAGCAATTCATAGTTAATTATATTTTACCTTTTAATAATTTTCTTTTCAAACAATCTTGATAATCTTTTTTTAAAGATATACAATTATTATACAGACATACATATTTATTCGTAGATCGGTGGAAAAGTAAAAATCTATTCACCGTTGTCCGATCATTCAAGACTGTCTGCTAGATGGCTGGTGACTTTCTCTCCAACATGGTTTATTAGTGAGAAATTTCAAACTCAGAATCGGCCAGAGTGGCTCAGTGGTTAAAGCAACAGCACGGAACGCTGTGGACCCAGGTTCAATTCCTGGCTGTGGCTAATTTTTCACTTCATGTTGGATTATTGTATTTAATGTATGTATGTTTGTATAACAATTGTATATCTTTAAAAAAATGCTGAATGCAGGCGTTATTTATGTGTGTTTTAATCTTGATAATCCGTTATAAATTTTAGAAAGATACTTAATATGCATATACTTTTTGTAGTTGTAAGCTTTTATAGAAAAAAATAATATCCGGTGTATTGCGGCCCGTGCTTAGGATATTAAAGAAAAAAAATAACGCATGTAACCCCCCCTCCAGTTAAAATATTTTGCTTCAGTTAAAAAAATTAAAATTTATATATTTTCGAAAACAAAAATGAATTGTAACGCAAAACTTTCCTAACAGAAATAGATTTCTAGAATTTTCAAATATGCGAACCCAAAATTAAAGCTCATTCCGCCAAATAGTTTTTAAGTTATGCTTAAAAAAGCACTTGTCTTGTAATCTGTTTTGCGACGATTGAACATTTATTTAAGATTAGGAGGTGCAAACATAAAACCTGCGTAATTTCTAAACTACTTTAACGAGTGACTTTCAGTTTGATATACTAAGGTAAAATTTACTGAAAAATATGATGTCGAAATTAGGGTTTAGTACTAAAAGTTTTAGAATATGTTACAACTGCTATACATAACTTCCTCCTTCCCCCCAGCAAAATTTAAGTACAGCATTATTATTAGATGTTATTATTAATCTATTGTTACTTGTGAGATTTTTATACAGTATGATTTGTGGCAGAGTTAGTAGAGGGTATACCCCCCCCCCAGGACTGTACACAATATAAATATAAAAATAAGGATTGTGTTTTTGAAACGAAAAATATCAAAAACTCATTTAAACTTTCGAAAAATGATTAAAATCATCAAAACTAAGGAAGAAAACACTGCAAAAGAGTGGGAACTATATTTAAATTCTAATACGTATTTCAATTTTACATTACATTCAATATGTAACATGAATTACATTTAAAATATGTAAAATATATTAACTAAAAATGTCATAATAGTGATTTTGGCAAAAGAATTAAAACTTAATTTAAAATCATTCTTTGCGTTACAGATTTCGGCTTAGCGATAAAGTGCGGTTCCAATACATGTTACAAAAAACTAGTTTTAATATACTTTTTTTTCCTAAATCACTTAATACTAATAGTTGAGAATTCTTAATATTTACAGGTAATGAAAGTCGTAAAGTGAAGATTCAGTTTCTATGGACTCTATAATTTAGAATTTTAATGTTATATTAGCGAGAGTATTGCTTTTATAACCTTGGAATTTTAAGTAAATTGATCACAATATTATATATATAGAACAAACACGAAAAGAAACTGCAATATATAAAATGTTAGTACGCGATAAAGCTTCCTGTTTATCAATCGAGCTCTACACTAAATATTAAAACACCTGCTGCAATAACTCGCCAAATGTTACGCACTCTCCTTACATTAGCAGATAACTTTCAGTATGGAAAATAACCCTTGTTGCAGCGTGAAAGTGTAGCTCCAAGCAAGCGAAAGGCAATAGCATATACTTCATGTGATATGGTAGTCCGTGTGATAACAGCTTTAATCGCAAGACGCCTTAAAAGTATTTGTTGATAAACTTCCTTTTATTGTCTTGTTTTGCTTGCCTGTTAAAGGGAAAATTTGTTTCACCAATCGTTTATCATCAATTCTCGTACTTCTTATTTTTAGTGAAAAAGAGAAGGCCTGCGGCATATACTTCCACTAAGTAGGATTTATGAAAAGATACATAATCAGGCACTTCGAAAGATGAAATGTTTTTCATTTATGACATAAAAAACGTACATTATAGTCATTCTATCTGTATGTGTGGCCGAGAACGTATGTGGAAAATCGTTCTGATATGGGGTTTTTTAACCCATTAAGGACTCAAATATTTTTTTTTACATTTTTGACCCCAAATTAAATTGAATTACATACCAATATATCTCACCAGTAATTTTCTTATTTTGTCATAGAATCTCATCTAAAATAGTGATACGCAAAAAAGGGAGGTTTGGCAGCTATGCTGGGCAGAGACTGATTATGCCTAGAGCAAATTTATACCTGTATTTCTGAATAGTAATTTTAATCTTATTTAAACGCAAAATTTATTATCACTATGTTGAAATCTACTATTTGGAAATAGTGGTAGGTGTTGGACGTTGCAGTAATCATGCTGAGTGGGTCATGTTCTTTAATGGGTTATAATTTGTACACAGAGGTATAATATTTAAAAATGTTATAAATTAATATTATGAACATATTAGTTTAAATTTTAAAATGAAAGCAAAAAATATGTGTAAATGACCATTTGGATATTTTTGGCAACGTACACATGGGGGAAAATATTTGAACAAGGCGAATTTTTCTCGTAATTTTGTAATTACTTACAAAAATGAGTTTGAATTCTCTCAAAATAATTGCACTTTACACTTTAATTAAATGATAGAAAAACATTTAGTGGATATTTAATGCTGAATTCTGAAATAGAAAATATGCATGTTTTTTTATGAGCGGAGAAAAGTATTTGAATGAATTTAAAGTATTTAGTTATCGAATGAAGAGAAAAAGGAAACACTGGTTGAAACTCTGATTATAAGTTCTAAGTTTGTAGACATAAAATTGATTTTAACGAACTTTCTTCAAATGTTTTAAAATTTTTATGCTTGAAAAGGAAAATGAATTGCGTCTGATTACGCTTGGTATAATAACATCAAGAAATTATGTTTGTCAAATTGAAAATTCTTTAATATAATCTCTCTATATCGATTTCAATATTGTTACAAATTTCCTATCTACTGGAAAGTTGTTGTTACATATTTTCTATCTACGACTTTAGGCCTTGCAGCAGTAAACCACATTCATCAATCCATACAAACAAAAACAAGGTGTCCTCACTCAGTTTTCAAGAAAAAACTGTAGAAATATACCAAAATCAGTTGAACAATTTGTTTTTAATAGCAGCATGCCGGGTGTTTCAAAATTACGGCTATGCGGATTATATCGTATATATAAACCGTTGACAATAGAAACATATTTATAATTAAACGTATTCAAATTAAGTATAGCTTTAAGATAAGTCACTTGTTTTATAAGTAGCTGTACGAATATTAAAATATGTTATTTAATTTTTTATACGGTATACTTTTCCTATAAATTATCTTTCGAAAAATTTTGCTATGCGACTGAAAACATCCTTCAAAATATTTAAATTATATAAAACGTCTTATTATCGGCATTTAAAAAGCGTCTTTTCGCTTTTAGTGTCAGAAAAGCATAAAAATTCATAAAAAACCATAATTCGTTAAGTTTTGGTAATAAATGATTGAGATTTTTTAAAAGTCTTTCTTACAAGTAGAGGGCCAAGCTTGGTAAACACTGATTCTAATTATTTTTATATATGTGGCAGGGTACAAGCCCCTAGTATCAGGTTCAACGGATTTTATACAGCGCTCAGTAGTTCTCAAGAAATAGGGAGTCTAATATTTTAACACAACTTAAATACTTAATTATTAAGAAGATTATTTAAGAAATTATTGCGTTGGACGTAGCTCAGTTGTTATGGCGTCTGCTCGTTGATACACGGGCACAAGTTCGAGACCGGAGCATGCTACGTTCGTTTTACTCACATTTTGTTTTATAAATGTAATTGTAATTATTATTTAATAATCCTAATTACAAATTATAATATTGTGCATTAATTATAATGTAAACCAATTTATTTTTTTTGTAACTAAATCATTGCATAAAACATTATTAATCAGTTAATTTTTTAATCGCTTTTAAAATGTATTTCTTATATGCTTTATCAATGCAGTGATTTTCAACAATTGAAGGGGTTGAGGCAGGAGAGTGCTAAGCCATATTTTTGAACTTCTGAGATATTTCAATTTGATAATTTGATCAAATTCTCAAATCAAGATATATAACATAAAGTTTTTTTGCCAATGTCTTAGTAACATTTGACACATTCTGAGTAACAATATGGCATTACTTTAGTGATATTACTATTACGTTTTTTGTAAAATAGCTATCTTCATTGGGGGCATAAACATATTTTTCAAAAACGAAACCTGGGAAATATGCTGTCACCAAGTAACATTAGAAACAAATTATATGTAGGATATTATAATTTACAATATTAAGCAACAGATTACAGTGTTAGATTTATTTCACCAAAAATGTGGATTGGCACTTTCTTGACCCGACCCCCTCAATTGTGTCGATTCCTGATTTTAAAGAAACATCATTTGTAAATTTCCTTAACAATGAAAGTCAATGCGATGATAATACTACTCCGTTTTTAAAGTAAGAAGCATAATTATATTAAAAATTAGCATAAGAATTAAATGAAAACATATTTTTTGCATATTATTTTTTTTTAAATTTATAATACGTATGCTTGCGCTTTGAATTAATTTATAATTAATAAAATAAGGTACGATTTTGGAATTTTTACTTGTCAATAATGAATCCATTTAAAAAAAAAATCTCTTTAAATGATAAAAAATGTTTAATAATGGCTTAAAAAATTAAATTAAAATTTAAATATGTTAACATTATAATTGACGTACGATATTAATTTTTTTGAAATTATTAAATTATAATTCCAAGTATATTCATAAAAAAAATAAGAAAAACAAACGTAGCGCGTTCCGGCCTTTTAATTTTGTTACAAAGTATTTAAGTTGTGTTAAAATATTAGACCCCCTATTTCTCGAGAACTAAGGAGCGTTGTATAAAATCCGTTGAGCCTGACACTAAAGGGCTTCTACCCTACAACATACATAAAAATAATCAAAATCTGTGATTACCAAGCTTGGCTCTCTCATTGTTAGACGCAGGGCTACATACGTATATAAAAAGTGATCACAAAAATATTAAAATTTGTATTTTAATACATATTCAGGCCCTTGTAAAACAAACCCCATATCTAAAGTCTATACCTGATTTGAGTATATTTTGTTCTTTTAGAATGTTTCTATAATAAACTATTTAAGCCACTCGCGATCAGTGTCACGTACACGTGCCGTACAATCCTTAATTTTGAGTACCCATGTTTCTGAATAGTAATTTTCACGTTACTATTTATTAATTTTCGCGATTAGATAAGACAGATTATTATTTTGAAATAGTGGTTCTGGATTTTTTAAAATTGTTTAAGGGACGCGCCTTGCGCAGTGGTTAAAAGAGAAACTCCATGAAAGCTATTTTGAATCGTCAGGTATAGTTAGCTAAAGCTATTACTTCGTATATTCAAGTGACAGATAACCAAAACTCTTTAAAATTAGTTCAATAAATTAAGCTAGAAAAGTAGAAGTACCAGTTAAAAACCTGTATTTGTAAAGTAAATCCTTTTTTTTCTTTTAATGCAGCTTGCAAAAGAACTTTTTGAAAAGAACTTGTGGGGCAGGGGGGATTACAACGTCAGGAAAATTATAATATTGTTTTTTATGATACGTTAACACGCTCATTCATTAAAACACTGCTGAATATGAGCTATAGGCGTCCATATTTAAATCATATTAATATGAGCTATAGGCGTCCATATTTAAATCATATTAATATGAGCTATAAGCGTCCTGTTGAATGGAAATAACTTTCTCTGGGTAACTGCAACATGGGGTGGGGAAGTAAAAAGTCAGAATATTTTGCTCATTCCTTTAATAGTCAAAGTACAAATATTTAAATTCCCAAGTATAGTGCCATAAAAAAGATATATCTATTCTAGTAGTGTTTGAGGCAAAAGTCTAATAGCTTAGGAAACTATAAATATATTATTCACACACAATTAATAAACGATTTTGTGTGATAATTTAAAAATAACAATTAATTATAATTACAGTAATTATAATAAGGTTTTCTATATTTAAAAAGTATTTTAAATATTTAGAACTAATTAATGTACATGAATTTTAAGGCAAAAAATTTTAAAATATAAAAATCATCAGATAAGATCATTTTGATTACTGTACGTTCGGCACATGTTTAAAAATTTTTGTATTTAAAATAGCATTATAAATGTAAATATTTTGCCTTAATCGAAAGAAATATACGTTTCAAAAAGCAAAAAAATAGTGGTTTTGATATATAAATGGAATGCTAAGGGGAAATTAGTGATGCCAAACAGAAGATTCGTAACCTATTCTTGCCAATTTGGCTCTAGTAACAGTTTGAAAGAAATACTTGGCAACCATGTAGAGATGATTTCTCACTTTTTGCTTCGAGGAACGTTTAACGCTGATTTTAGATTTCTTTCTTGCTCTTTATCTGAAATGGATTTTAGAGTTCCACCACTGCAAAAATTAGCTTCACTTCGTATTGCTAAATTATTTTGGAATGATTCTTTCAATTCCGAAGAGCTACAGTTCTGTGAAATAATAAATGATATAGAGCGAAAGTGGGAAATCCGATTGACAAACTTTCGCGATCATGCAATATGCAGTTTGAACAATTTTATTGACGTGAACAAATTACCCTCACGTATTAAAACTATTGTAACAGAAAGTATTTTTTTGCTCCATCAGGCTTATCATAGACTATTGCTATGGAAATTAACTTATGATCCAGCAAATCAGATTAATTTGCTGGAAGAAGGAGAACTTTACGCCCCCGATTATTTTACTGTCGATGGAGAATTCAATGATGTTGTTTGGACAAAACGGTTTTTACTTGATACAAACTATGAACTAATCCATCGTTTTAATCTAGCTTGTTGTTTTTGGTTTGAAAATGAGTGCGCTACACTTTGGACCGAAATTAAAATCTTACATAATCCTCTTATTAATTCCTTGGACTTTTTTGGACGCTTTAATCACAATATTGGACTAGTTGCACTTGTAGTTTACACACTAGAATACCAGTTACCAACTGCTGAGTATTGGCTTGGTATTAGTTTCTGGCAGTTGGCATTTAATTTCGCTTCTGCAAAGGGATATGAACATGCAGTATATTATGTATGGCAATATATGTCTGAAGCTGAAAAATTGGAGATTATGCAGAACATCTTTACATCAATAAGTAGAAGTATAGATTATCCAAACAACAGAATGAATTATTTTTTATACTCTGAATTGTCACAACAGAATAAAGAGGGATTATTTGAATGGACAATTACGAATGATAGATCGGAGATATGGCTTTCTCTGTTACTCACGCTGTATGAAACAACGGAATATTCTGAAGTATTTAATATTGTTTATAATCTACCTATTAATATGTTTTCTAATCTACTTCAATCATTATCGCACAGAATAAAGCAACTTAAACTTCCTTTGGAGGTTGAACTATTTCAAGAATTATGGCAGTCACTTTATCCTGAAGACAAACTCTATATTCTAGAAGGTAGTTACATTATGATAGAAAATTTGGTTAAAGCGAAATCATTTCACATTCTCAACTACATTATAAAATGCTTATCTCTTGAACAAAAACAAAATTTCTTATTAAAACGAGAATACGGTATCAATATCCTTGACATTCTTTGCAAAGAAGGTCAATTTGATACGATGCAGAAATATTTGTCATTTTTCCTGTTTGATGTGGATTCATACACTCAAATGCAGACTCTGCGCAAAGATTCTAGTTTATTTTTACGAATGTTTTGTGAATCTTCTGAATTTATAACATGGTGTAAGAATAAAATATCTAAAGCAGTAGAGATAGAGGTAAAGAATCGAATAACTGCTCTCCAGACAAGTTCAACTTTGCTTTATGAACTTGGCGAGAAAGTATGTGAACATGTTAGTATATCGCCAAACACATCAGAAGTATCTATTTTTGAAACCCATTTTGCAGAAAATGATGCTACTCTATCTTCCTAATCAAGATATAAAAGGAAGCTTGAAGGAGAACCTAAACCTGCTAAGTATAAAATAAGTAATCTCATTGGTTTCATCTTATCAATTTTACCTTAAGATTTAAAATGCAATGTTTATTATGGTTACGACTAAGTGCATCTTATTTGTATGTTAAATGTTACTAGTTGCATTGACTGACAACAAAAATAAATTTAGGCTTTTTTATATGTTAATGAGTATGCTAATTTTTTATACATGACTTATACTCTCATTTTACATAATGAAACGGTCCTGTCTCTTTCGTCATTGTCAGCAAACTTAGAAATTTTTAACAGCACTAATTACATTCTTCAAATCGTGTTTCTAGTACAGCAGTGTTTAATTTCCTAGAATTTTATTTTAATCCTTAATACTACAGTAACGTAATCTATGTAAACAATTTGTGTGCAATTTCCGTGACTGATAGTGAATAATTAATTTAAGCTTTTACATCCCTGTTTTAAAATTTTAATTTCAATCAGATTGTAGTTATAACTGAACTATGTACAGATTTGTTTTAAACAGTTATTACTTTTCAGACATAAAATGTGGAAGTGTACGGGAAATCATAAAAACTACCTTTTCACACTGCGTTTTCATTCTAATTTTTCACAGTCCACAATTTAAAATTTCATACGAAAAATTAAAATGTACCCAATTCTTATTCACTTCCGAATACATATTTAAAATGACCTATTCTATTAAAATAACTTAAAAAATAAGTGAATTGTACGTTAAATTGTTTCCAATTTGAAACAGAGGCATGAAAGTTAATTTTGTGATTTTTTGTTCAAACACATCTTTCTATTTAAATCCTCCATTTTCAATAAGTAATTCATGTTTTAACATTTAATAATAAATATTTCGAAAATGCCATACTAGGTTATTTAATATACTCACGACTGTGCTCCACTTTTTAATCCACCGTAGAGAGTTGTCCGAAGTGGTCAGTGACTCCAAATAGGGACAACATAAAAAGCATATATAAAAATATTTGATCCCCATTTTAATGGATGATATTTTTAAACTAAAGCGTTAAAAGGGGAAATATGCAACAAAAAAGTTAAAAATATAACTGCATATTATTTCAGCCTGTAAAAGACCTATATGACGCATTTCATTTAATGGGCATAATGCAACCATTTTATTTTAAAATTGACTTTATCTTCACCAATAATTTATGTTTTCTATTGTGTGTATATAGGGTTCTAACTTTTAAATCATTAAAACTTACTTCAAAATTTATTAAAATACATTTCAAATATATTAAATGTTACGATAAACTTTATTATTTCTACATATTTCATGTCTATTTTACCTGAAGTTGGCAATTTTAATGTTACGTCTGACATAATGTTTGCTTTTACTTTTTTTAAACTAGAAGCATAGTTCCTGGTAAAATCATTTGTGCACATTATATGTTGTACAAATACAACCAGGAAAATATTTTGTAAATTATACCGATATTATTCCTATTACTTTCCTGTGGAAAATTAGTAGGGGAGACTCGAAGCTAATGGGATATGTTTTACATTTTCTACTGTAGAAAATGTAAATTATAAAATTTCTAGAATTTTTTAAACAGTGTAAACAGACAATTCGTTTGAAACGTTTTCTATGAATGGTAAAAAATGTTAGCCTTAGCTCAATTTTTCAAAGAAAAATAATAATTTGCGAAATGAACAGTAGTTCCATTAGACCCCTACTCCGGAGACTAATGGGAAATCCCAGTGGCCTAATTTCATACATTAATCGAACAATACTTTTTCCGTTTCATATTTAGTGTTAAACTAACGGGACATTTTGACAAAAATGTCAAATTTTTATCTTAAAATGAACCTTAACATCTCTAGAACATTGTTTCCAAATTTCTTGAAGATCTGATATGGTTAATTTTACGCATCTCGGCTATGGTGTCTTATACTCAGGCACCGGGTTTTTTTAATTTGTTATAAAAAGGAAAAAAGTCGCCAAATTTTAGGGATTTTTTTCTTTAATGGTAATCTGGCAATTGTATTAAGTTATTGGTTTGGCGCGGGTTTGTAAATCGCGCCAATCAAAAAGTCGCCAAACATCGGTGCGTGAGGATAACACATTTGATCCAGAATGCTAAAGCTTCCACTATAATTGAACAAATTGTCTGATTTTTTTTTTTTTTTATGTAGCTTTAGATCCTATGATAGATAGCAAAGTTTTCATTTTTTGTTTATCTCTTTGAATTTTTTTATAAACATTTAGAATTAAATATATGCGATTTTCATGAGTTTATTCTATATACATCCAATTAAGTTTGTAGAACATAGTACCTTTATTATAACATTTAAAAAAAAATCTAGTTTGAAATACAAAATTTGGAACAGAAAGAATTTAAAAATTATTTTTTAAATCAACTTTTAAAACAAATTATTAATTTATTAACAGTTTAAGGCCTTTTATTATTGGTAATAATTTTGCTTTATTGAAATATGATTTAAAAAAATTTGATATTTACACATTTTTTTGGGGGGGAGGGGGGTGTACAGAGTTCTCTTAACTTGCAAAATGCATAGTAATAGACACTATTCTATATTATATTCGTTCTATTCTGCATTATATGCTGCAAAATAATCAGGAAGTTTATCATAAGATGCTTCTAGCAGTGTGGCACACTCATTGTCTAAAGATGTATAAAATTTTTTAATACCTTCAAAGTCAACCCAAGACCCCACTCCACATTATCTGAATGTAGAAATTTAAAGAAATCTCTTTTTTTTTAAAATTGTGCGAATCTTTGTCTTGTAAATTAACTTAATCAGCAGTGCTTATAAAAAATTAAATTTATTTCCTAAATACACTACACTTATTTGCCCAAATGGTTTTATTTTCATACATTGCACAAAATCCAGCTTAGAGGGGGAAAATATATGTTAAGTTTGTATATATTCTAATTTTGTGAAGAATGCAAAATATAAAATATTTTGTTAAAAATTAAATACTAATTTGTCACCAAAAAAGTAACATTTTCTCTGTTGTAGAATACTGATTGTATATATAGAATTTTAACTCAAATCTTGTGAAAGAATTATTTAATTTTGTTTTAGCTTCATATATTTTTTTTTAACCTGTAATCTTGTGAACCATTTATTATTTAAACAGATAAAGATTTCTATTACATAGATGATTTCAAGAGTTATGAGAAATATTGTAAAATAAACGGCACAGTGTTAATTTAAAATGTTTCATTTTCTTTTTACCTTTGTAAAAAATATAAAAAGAAAATTGAAGTTTTTATTATCCTGTCATATTTGTATTGAAAGTGAATTTAGCAAAAATACATTAATTACAATAGAAACATTGTTGTCCTTTTGTGTTTTATTTTTGTACCATTTCGTAAATTAATTCTGTATTTTTTTAACTTAAATTATTTTAAAAATAAACAATACTCTGATATTTTTAAATATTTTTATTATTATACATGTTGTGTAGAAAATGAACGAAACAAAAGTTTGACTTCAATGACATTATTTGTTTAAGTACTAGAGTGCGTTTATCAAAAGGTTTTTTTAAGAACAGTATAATAAACGGATAAGGCGTATTAAGTTATTTTCCAAACAATACTTAATCTTTAACAGCTTTTAGCAGTCACACAGAGTGCTGTGTTTTTTCAAATTTTTACAGTTAACTGTATATAATAGTGAAATATTGTTTATTTTGGAGAGTCCTCGTACCATAGCTAGAGACTTCTGAATAGATTACTTATAATATTCTTATACATAATTATTTAGAACACAAAAAGTATCCTATGAGTTAATTGAGCCTTTTATTCATCTTTTTTTATCAAGCGGTCTCAGAGAGTTTTTATATTCAATCATTTTGGGGTCTAATGTGACATGTCCCACTAGTCCCCATACTATAAAAAATATTAATTTCCTAATTTTGCATTTCTGAATTACTGGAAAACTATTATTATATCGGCCAAAACGTAGGGGAGACCGGTACACACTGGACCTATGGGCACAGTGGACCACCCCCTAATATTTTATTTATACAATTTTTTTTTAAGCTTCTCTTCTATCGTAATAGACAGCAGCACTGCACTGATTATTTATAGCCTTCAGAAAATATGTTTAGCCCAGATTGAACTATTTTATCCTGATTGGTTGTTTTGAGCTTCTAAAAGTAAAATTTTTCATCATATTTTTATTTTTTTAATAATTAAAGGTTGTAGATAAATAAGATAAAACAGCTTTTTTGCAAAGCTAATACACTTGTTTTTATTTAAATTTAAAGTTTAAATATAATGTTTAAAAGAAAGCTATAAACAATATTAATATGATTATTTATTGAACTTCAACATGGGGCACAGTGGACCACCCACTGCTGGGGCACAGTGGTCCACAATCCACTCTGCTCCTGTAATTCAGAATGTTTAAAATATTTAATAATTGCTTATTTTCTATAAAGAAATATTGTTTTAAAGTAGTTATTTAACTGTAAAATAAAGTAAAGAAAAACAACAATTTATTTAACATAGTAAGAGTTGGGTTGATTATTGACGGCCAATTATCTACACTTGGGATACAGGCGCGGGGGGGTGCCCTTCGTGGGGGGTCTTTCTAAGGGAACCTAACCGGTATTTACGCATGGATAAATCCATGGCTCGAAGAAAACAACGAAAACTCCGAACGATTAGGCAGACGTGCGCGATTGGGATCGAACCCAGCACCTCCCGTCTACCAGCTTCGAGAGCAGAACCTCTCAGCCACTGGTGGGGCCTTAACATAGTAAGAAATGTTTGGTTTTGTATTTACTGCCTTTGATAAATATAACTGTAGTCTAACTGGTGATGATTTTATTCAAGTAAGATTCATGAGACACAAATTGAATGGAAATCAGTTTATTTTTCCTGAAACTGTAGATGAATCTGTTGTTGATGCCAATGATTTCATAATGTTGCCAGACCAAAATTTATTTCAGGAAATTTCCAAGCTCAATCTTACTTATAAGTATTTTGGAATTTCATTTGCAAATTTTAATGTGCACTGATTTTTTTTGTACTTAATCAACTAAGTTGCAATTGTCCCTGTATTAATCTGTTATTATTTTCAAAATATAATTAATTTTTGTTTTTGTTTCAAAATGTTACTTGTAAATTTATATTACTATGTTATTTTGCGGGTAAAGGAGAAATAAAAAAGAATTAGATTAATGAAAAATAGATTTATATTGCATTTCAGATAATATCTAATAGCGGTCCACTGTGCTCCGGTGGGTGGACCACACTGGTCCACTTTACGGGTGCATATAATATATATTTTTTAATGTATTGAAAACTATGTTCTGAGAAAATTATGATGAATGTATCAAGGTTTAAGGAATATTCAAAAATATTTTCGTACAGATCGGTTTGGCTGTTAAAGAGAAAAAAAATTAACTGAAAAAGTGGTCCACTGTGTACCAGTCTCCCCTATATATTAAAATCTTAAGGTCATAAATTTTGCGTGGTGTTTATTATGTTTTATATATTATTCCTAGAGTATCAGTTGATAAAACATCAAATGCACATTCTGAAAAAAAATTTACTATTTTTCTGAAAATGTATATTCAAGAAAGATGTTTTGTCTAAACTCTCTTCGTTTCTATAAGTAGCTTTTTATTTTACTTCAACAATTAACTGCTGTGACAGAAATTGTCGCATAACTACTGTGAGAAATCTCTGAGACCGCTCGATCGCAAGATGAATAAAATGCTCGATTAACTCATAGGATACTGTTTCTGTACAAAATGTTTTGTACACAACGATTATAATTAAAACTTCCCTATTCAAAAGTCTCTAGTGACAGTACTAGGATTTCCACATAAAACAAAATTTTACTAGTATCTATAATTAAACAGTAAATTACAAGTTAAACTTTGAAAATTGAAAAAACAGCGGTCCGTGAGACAGCTAAAATCAGTTAAGGATTAAACTGTATGTCAAATATTTTTTTCAAACCATTCCCGCTAATATATTTGTCTAAAAGAAACTAAGTGAATTGTAATAGCTTCTCGAAAATTATGAATTTTCGTCAAAATGTTAATTTTAAAGCGCAATAAGCTGAATACTTGTTTGATGCTTTTTATGTCTGTTTTAAATATTGGGAAAAACCTCATTGTTTTTAATTAATATTCAGTATGACCGCTTTTATAAACCATTTTAAAGTCAAATATAGCTCTAAAACAAAGGGCAGAAGTCCTTACATTTCGATATCTGATAATGTCGTTAGTTTCCTTGGCAACAGTACTTTCCCCGACTGTTACCTCCGATACCAACGCATCAAACCCTAATATTAAAGTCATTAACTAAAAGTGATGCACGCGCTGTGGCCAAATTTTATTGCATTTTATAGTCTATTTTAAGATTTACCCATGTTATGAAGATTGTATGAAGTTTGTATTTTTAAATAAAGTTTAAATGTTCTAATCGAAGTCTTCTAGCGTTCAACACTTAAGTCCTGGTTATAAGTGCTACCAATACGATTTCGGTATCTGCAACAGCAAAAGAGAAATATGAAAACAATCTGATAATGTCGTTAGTTTCCTTGGCAACAGTACTTTCCCCGACTGTTTGCACTCGCGAACAAAAACAAGTGGGGTGTAATCGAAGATCGCACAAAGGGTTTCGTTTAAAATTCCTTTTAAAACAATTTATTCTTTCATTAATAAATCCAAATAAATATCATTTTCCATAAAAAAAAAAATCAGATTTTCTACAATATAAAAATTTACCCGTCGATTTTTTCGATTTTTTGAATTTCTTAAATAGAATATGATCTTGCGTGTACATACCAATTTTTAAATCCTAATCTTATACAGTTTTAAAAATCTCAACATGCGTTAAAATTTGTGCGTGCAGTATTTAATTATCATCCACATTGTTTATTTTTATTTTTTATCTTTCGCATCCGAAGTAAAAAAAAATATATATATTTTTTTGTAAAATAAAAAGTAACAGGTCGATTTATTTTATATAAATCTTTTAATAGGCATGTGATTTTGCGTATAAAAACCAAATTACAAATCCATATTTTATACAGTCTTAAAAATTATATATGCCTTAAAAATCTGCCAGTAACCCAAAATTTTATCTGTGATTAAAATTTTTCTTCAGTCCCGACTGCTAATGATTGCCTGCAAGCTGCACGTGTATAAAAAGAAATCTTTTTTTTTTTTTGGGAAAAAAATTATAATAAATATCTTTAGTAGTTAGTCTTATTTTTTATAAAAATTAGATATTTGTATTCCACATTCGAATCTATGCATAGATGTGTAAATTTCAAATCGGTAAATGCAATATTTATGATAAATTTTATAGAGCCAAAAATAACGCTAATTGGTTGCAGTTTTTCTCGCTTTGAGGAGGACTATATATATAATTATATTTTTTTTAATTTCGTTGATTATTTGATACATGCAGATATGGACGCCCTCACGAAGGGAGCAGGTCTGCCCCCTCCTGCATTTAAAAGTTAATTAACTAAATTTGATTTACCTCTGATAATTTTGAAAAAAAGTAGTAACATTTAATCTTTTCTAAAGGACATAAAATATTTAAACACTAAGAAAAAGAACTAAGAATTTTTGTCAGGATATCTCTGCCCCCTTCCTTAACAGACCCATTTAAGACAATTTTTAATTATGTTTTTCTTATCACGTTTGGGTTTCAAATTTGTTAAACTATGGGAGAAATTTAAAAACAATTAACTGTTTCAATTTCCCATTTAAAAAACAATGGTTGAAACATATTTTTGAACATTTTTTCCCTGTTAAAATTTCTGAACTGCCTTTTTGTGTTTATATATTTAAAATTATCATGCACGAGGAGTTCGAAAATGATCCTTTGTTTAGTTTATCTCATGTTTATATTCTCTATTTTAAAAAAATGGCCTGGGTTGCAGACTACAGTTAGGAACATTTATTCCAAAATCCTGCCCCCTCCTTAGATTTCTTTCTGCCAATGACCATGCATACAGAATATTTTAACCCATTAACGCCCAGTGGCATAGATCACTTGACTTAGTGGCAAGAAAGCGTCTTTCACACCAGTAAATATGAAGATAAATATATACTCTTTCACGAGACAAATCCCTCGATAAAATAATATAAAAAATACCCTTGATTTAAAATTGGTGGAAAATTTAAATTTTAACGAAGAAAATAATTTGGGCGTTAATGGGTTAATATATTTTACATTGCAGATATTCTACATATTCCATGAAATGCTTTTTTTTTGCTATTTCTGTATACCTTTGAATATGAATGGCCTCTAAACATCGGTTAAACATTTTTATTGAAATATTTTCAAATAATTCCTCAATAAAAATATTTCCAACTTCTATTGATGACAAAAAAGGAAAGCGATGACCCTTTTTTGAATTTTTAAAGTTTATAATTTTTTCTTTATTTTCCCCTGACTTAAAATAATTAAGCATTAACAGGTTAAAAGCGTTTTTAATAAAGCATCAGCTTGTCATATAACTCCCTTAAAAACAAATCTTGTTCCTTTTTCTCTGGATTTTGTTCTGACGGGCGTTGATGAAAATTAATTAGTATCTGTCAAGAAAAGAAAAAATCTTGGCACTTTTCAAATTAAATCGCGAGGATTTAAATTTAACTCGAAATTTTTATTTACTTTGCTCAGTAAAATGAAATTTTCTGACACATTCAAGAATTCATTTTTGGACGTAAATGTATAAAATTGGCATATATAACTACCTAAGAATCGAATAGAGTTTTCATTTTCCAATAAATGAGAAACAACTTTTAATTCTCACAATAGATTGCTCCCTTATGGCAGCCTTTCGTGGACTGTGACGTCTCGAAAATAGACTGTAAACGTATATTTTGACAGTGTTCTCTAAAAATCCTTTGTATTTATATAAAATTCTATTCGATATTTATTAGCATTTGAATAAGATGTTTATGAATGAAAATTCATTAAACATAAAGTGTAAAATTATTTATACTGTTATGTTATAAAAATATATTTTTAAAACCAAATTCAATTATACGCCCTGAAATTCTTCAAAAGTTTGTATTTCTCATTAAGAAAGAATTGTCAAAACTGTGAAAAGTTGTGATGGCTGTGGAGCTACAAATCCTGTTTTCCTCACCTAATTCCGGCCGTGAATCATGTTCTTAAAGCCAGGGCCAAAGTTCAGTTGTCTCATGTTTTAATAAGGCCCTGCTTAATGTTGTTTTCAATTTCAGAATTGTTGTTAATTTCAGAACCGGTTAGAACCGGTTGTGAAATTGAAAATGCCCGCTTATAAAAAAAAAACTAATTAAAATCTAAAAAGTAAAAACTAACAACGTTAGGGATCGGCCTCAGCTATCCTATGCAAAAAAAACATTTAAAAATATTAAAATGCGAGCGAGAAATCTGTCAAGAACCTTCCCATAGACTTAACATTAGCGTTTGAGTTTCTCCTGATGATTAGCGTGTAGGCTCTTAAGTTAGCGTTCCGTTCTATTGTGCAGTTCAGAATATCACCTTATACATTGTTTTCGTTGAAATGATACTGGAACAACACTATTCAATAGATAATAACCCTTAGACTAGCAATGCTGGATTGTACGACGTAGTTCTGGATCGGCAGATTTTCTAATGTGTACATACATGTGTGCTGTTATACAACATTAGTGATGTAAATAATCCATCGTGCAAAATTTTATTTATGATTATGAGATTTTAAAATGGTGCATAAATGTGTTGTATCGTTTGGCAAGAGTAATTATACAGCAGTTCCTAAAGTAGACATTTTTTGCTTTCCAAATTAGGAAGAATTGAGATGGAAATGAATTGCTGCTATTCATCGAAAGGATTATGTACTAACTCAACAATCTTTGATATGTTTTTATTGCTGATTTCTGAGTTTTAAATTTTCATTTTTTTTATTAACAAAAGAAGAAAGTTAAATAATGGCAAAACAATACATTGAGCATGTATGCTTAATCATAATTTATTTAAACAGTGGAAGATGAAATACTTTTAAAAAATTAAAATTATCTGTACTATTTCTTCATGACATTCAGATGTAAAGATTCTCAAATTTAATTATTAAATATGAAATTTTATGAGGAAATGATAAAAGTTTAATTTTTAATAATATTTAAAAGATAAATAAGCTATGTTATGACTAGATAATTTTACTTTTTATGCTTCAATTACTCAGGCTTGCGTTTTACTTTCCATGGCTTTTTTTTTTGTAAAATGCCTAGGTTTTACATTCAAAATATATGTTAACCTAATATTAGGCGAAATTGCTGGAATTATGTTTCAGAGTTTCACATGTTTTAAATCAGTGTAATACACAGTTTATATTTTACTTTAAGGTAAAAAAGATTGTCTTTTAAAGAGTTAAATTCATAAAATAACAAACTGCTTCTTAAGAGCCTACATCAGTCACGCGAAAAAACGCTCCAGCTAATGTTAAATCTATGGGAAGGTTATCGCGCGATTTTTCGCTCGCATTTTAATATTTTTAAATGATTTTTTTGCATAGGATAGCTGAGGTCGATCTCTAACGTTGTTAGTTTTTACTTTTTCGATTTTGGTTCCAGTATTTTTATATAAGGGTACTTTCTCTTTCAGAACCGGTTCCAAAATTGAAAATGTCCGCTTATAAAAAACCGTAACCAAAATCGAAAAAGTAAAAACTAACAACGTTAGAGATCGACCTCAGCTATCCTATGCAAAAAAATTCATTTAAAAATATTAAAATGCGAACGAGAAATCGCGCGATAACCTTCCCATAGACTTAACATTAGCTGGAGCATTTCTTCGCGTGACTAGCGTAGGCTCTTAAAATATTAGATCAATAGTAAACAACTACGAAAGTTATAAAAGTGGTAATCACCCCAACACCAGTGTTGATTGGCCGATCTGCCGTGACGTCGAAACTCCACTTTTGGCATTATTTATAGGATGGTGTTGGACAACCTCGAACAATCAGTTCAGGTAGGTTGCCCTCTATAAGAGAGTGGTGATACAAGATAATTAAAATTTGAATGCATAAGATAAATTTGGACAAAAATGAATCGCCAAGCATACTGGAACAACACCTTCCTATGGATAACGCTTCCGGACTGACAGTGCTTTGTTTTTATTAACCTAGTTATAGATCGGCCGACTTTCTAATGTGTAATTCTTTGTTATGCATCATTAACTTTGTAAATTCATAGAGAGAAATTTTATTTACAATTATGGGTTTTGAAAATGGTGCACAAATGCTTTTAAAAGGGTAATGATAAAACAGTTGCTAAAGAAGCCAATTTTAGCTTTACAAAAGATGAAGAACTGAAATAGTTTGCTGCTATTCATTGGAACGATTATGTTAAAAAAAACAATCTGAGGGTTGTTTATATTGCTGATTTCTGAGATTTAAATTTTCATTTTTTGTTTTTTAATTAACAAAAAGTGAAAGAATAACAAAACTGTATAGATAGAACATGTATAATTAATCATAATTTTTAAAAACATCGTGGGGGAAATACTTTAAATTTTTTAAAATATCTAACATTTCTTTATGATATTCAGATGCAAAGATTAAAATTTATTAAATAGGGATATCCATGTGGAAGTCATAAAAGTTAAATACTCTCATAATAATTGTAATGTAAATAAGATGTGTTATGATTAGATCATTTTACTTTTTATGCTTCAATTAATTACTCAAGCTGGAATTTTTCTTTAAAAGGCATTTTTGTTTGTGATAAAATGACTATCATTTTCATTGCAAATGTATGTCAATCTAATATTAATCCAAATTTATTAGGCTTGTCCCCAATGGGACCTTGCGCCATTAAACCCTATACAACCAACAAACCAACCAAATTGATTAGATTAACGTTTCAGAGTTTTTGTTTTAAATCTGTAATGGACAGAATATATTTCACTTTGAAGTAATAAAATACTTACTTCTTAAACTGTTAACTTCTTAAAATAACGAACAAATTGCTTCTTAAAATATTATATCAATAGTAAAAAAGATAGAAAAATCCTGCATCAAGCGTAGACGATGAAACACTTTCCAACACTAACTGAATATTCTAAGAAACATTCGTTGTTTAATAAGGTAAATAAAATACCTAAGTAAACATTTCAGAAAACGTAAAACCCATTTGAAAACCAGATTTTGGCAATTAGAGGCCATAGCTAGAAATGTACTCCCATTCTTTTGTGCAGCCTTGTATATAATCTATAGATTTTTATATAGTGTGCTGCAATTTAGTTTAGTATAACACATTACACAGTTAAAAATTCACCTACAGCAGTTTCTACCAATAGACGGAAACATACTTAAATTCTTTTGCACAGCGCTGTATACAACCATAAGATTTTTATACACGCCACATATTAAGATAAAGTTTGATTTAGGCAAAAACACGCTAATAAGTATTAAAATCACACTTACCAGAAATTTCAGAGACAGCCATGTATTCAGATTTTTGCGTGGCCCTATATATGCTTTTATTTATATTCAACAAACATTCATAGTATACTAAATATATTTCACGTTCAACATGCATAACGTGATAAAAAAAAACCTTTAAGTGATTTATGCTGATACACAGTAATGCTTACGAATTATTTTGTGTAGCCCTGTATATGATGTATAGCATTTATACATACCACATAGTATGTAAAAATTTAGTCAAGCACATATACCTAACTGAAACCGTACTTCCAGCAATTATCGTTTATAGATAATATTTCGGATACTGTATTGTATACGAAATCTTCTGTGTGTCCCTGTAAATTAAAGATACATGCTATGCACATCATATTATGCAACACGTATCTTGTAGTAAACATCAGTAATGCATATCAATTTCATTTTATATTTGAAATAGTGTAACATGATTAAAGAATACTGCAAATAGTTTTCCCCCGTAAACCATTATGTAACCGAATACGTTTGTGTGGCCCTGTAAATGAATGATAAATGCTTTAGACACCATATTCTACAGAAAGCATGTTTTAGTGAACTTTAGAAAATTATATCAATTAAAATTTTTTTATGTTTGTAATAATGTAACATGATTGAAATGCACCGCAAACGATTTTTCCTCATAGACCGTAATATAACGGAATTATTTTGAATTATCCTGTAAACTAATTATAAGTTCTACAGTAAGCATCTTGTAGTGCACTTCAGCGATGTATATCAATTTCAATGTATTGGAAATATTGTAACATTATTAAAATACACTGCAAAGAATTTTTCCTTATAGACCTTGATGAAACTGTATTCTTTTGAGTGCCCCTGTACACGAAGTATAAGGGCTACATACTTCATTTTCAATACCGAACATTCCATAGTAAATCTCAATAACATATATCAAATGTATAGTAATCCGAGAATATTTACGCGACCTACAGCATGGACAGATGGACAGACAAACTGAATTCATAAACACTTTTCAACTATGTTGGAAAGTGTTTACTTTGAACTCATGAACTTTGAAGGGGGGTGGGCTTTGAGACCTATAGCTACTAGGCTGTCGTCTCGAATGATCCATATACATTTTTTTATTCACAGAAACACAGACATGACTTCAACAATTACATAAATCTTGACGAGACAGTACAAGGAAATTTACAACACCAAGAGTTACATCCGGAAGCTCCACAAAGTGTGTGCAATGGAGCTGGCGGGAGTCGAACACCACCGGCCTTGCTTCCTACGCTATGAAGCCATTAGCGGAGTGGTGCCTTAACCACTCGGCCACGGAGGCCCCAGGAAAGTGTTTAAAAACTACGAAAGTTGCAGGAGGGGCTGGATCAACGCCCCCTAGAAAAGAAAGCCGTGATACGCGTCACAAAAACGTCATACCAAGCAGGCAAAACAAAGAAAAAAATTCGAACTACTTGCATGTTTCGATTTCATTGGCTCACAGAATTAATAATTATAGTTTACGACTAATAGTTAATAATTCCACGAGCCATCAAAATCGAAACATGCGAGTTGTTCGAATTTTTTTTTCTTTGTTTTGCCTGCTTGGTATGTCGTTTTCGTGACGAGTGTCAAGGCTTTCTTATCTAGAGGGCGTTGGCTGGATGTAATCGCGACCTACGTTATATACTGCCGGTGCATGACGTTTAAAACGTCACATGCAGTGTATCATTTTTACAAGGCATTTTGTATCAAGCATCGTGTATAAATGATCCACTCCGAGGCTAACGAAAAAGAAAGGCTACTGCGGTGCTTTACGCGTATCTTTTTTTATAGGCCGCCGGAGTCAGGTGATGCTCGAATGCACCAATGCAGGTGTACGAAAAGAGCATACGTCAACTTAGCGGTCTCTAAAAAAAGATAAGTGGAAAGCACCGCGATAGCCTGTCTTTTTCGGTAGCCTCGGATCCACTCCATGTGAGGATTTAAACGTCATGAACCGGCCTTGTATAACGTAGGTCGAGATGTAATCATCGAACACTGGAGATGATCGACCGATCTGCCGTGACGTCAAAACTCAGCTCTTAGGCATTATCTATATGATGTTGGGTCATTATCGCCATCCTAATGTGCATTAACTGCACTAATCCCCATAATAGAACGAAGGGCTAATACACCGGTACACTTTTTAACGCGACCTCATTACACTTTCAATATGCGCAAGTAATGAATCTTGCCATTTTCTTAATCTTAGATGTATTTTTTCAAACTTTTCCGCATACTTTTTATCCCTTCTTGTTATTTCTACACTGTTTTCGCATTTCTATAAGCAATACTTAACAAATTTGACATTTTTTTTGTTGAGCTTACATAAACTTTTATTTTTAAATAATATCAAATTAGATATTTTGGATTACATTAAATAAATTCTGTAGTTTTTTTATAGAAAAATACATATCGATGATAATTGTAGCAACTTCGACATATATGTGTAAAAGAAAATCCAATTTGAAAATATGTGTCGGGTAAATTTATCATATATTCATTCCCGAGGCTAACGAAAAAGAGAGGCTACCGCGGTGCTTTACGCGTATCTTTTTTTACAGACCGCGGGAGTCACATGATGCTCGAATCCACCAATGCAGGTGTACGAAAAGAGCATCACGTCACTCTAGCGATCTGTAAAAAAAGATAAGTCGAATGCACTGCGGTAGCCTGTCTTTTTCGTTAGCCTCGCTAATTATACAAGTAACCTGCGTTTCGGTCTCTAAACGCGCTCAAAGAGGTCCCTGAGACAGTTTGATCGAAAAATGAATAAAAAGCTCGAATGACTCGTAGAATACTGTTTCTGTATAAACTCCATCTACAGAACTGTTATAATTAAATTTCACCTATTCAGAAGTCTCTAATGGTAGCAGAAAAATGAAACTAAATTCAATTAGTATACTTAGTTAAACTAAAAACTATAAGTTAAAATGTGAAAACTGAAAAAAAACAGCTGTCTGTGAGACCGCTAACAGCAGATATGGGTTAACATATCTCAGCCACCTAATCATACTCGTGCAGGCGAGTATCCTCAAGTTTTTGAATGTGGGTTTGACATAGTTTGGACAAAAACTTTTCGAGCGTGCATGCTCTGCGTATGTCATCACTCTCTCACCTGAATTGAATGTTTGACTGGATATAAAATCAAAAAACAAAAAGTATATACGAACGTGTTCAGTGCAACTTACCGAAGAGACCAATCTCACCGGTCGATTCTTGCACCGTACCAGGGCAACTCTAGATACCGGGCTTGCTCATTCATTCTGATGACGTCAGAAACAGTGGCTAGTTGTGACTAGCAATTGGTACAAACACGACCTACGTTATACTGCGACCTACGTTATACACGGCCGATGCATGACGTTTAAAACGCTACATGTATTGGATCATTTTTTCACGACGATTGGTGCAAAGCGACGCGCCCCCCGTTTTGCACCAATCGTCGTGAAAAAATTATCCAATACATGTGACGTCTTAAACGTCATGCACCAGCCGTATAACGTAGGTCGCGGTGTCTTCGATCGCGGCCAGCCGCGACCTACGTTATACACGACCGGTGCATGACGTTTAAAACGTCACATGAAGTGGATCCGAGGCTAACGAAAAAGACAGGCTACCGCGTTGTATTCCACTTATCCTTTTTTACAAACCGCTAGAGTGATGTGTTGCTTTTTTCGTACACCTGCATTGGTGCATTCGAGCATCACGTGACTCCAGCGGTTTGTAAAAAAAGATACGCGCAAAGCACCGCGGTAGCCTTTCTTTTTCGTTAGCCTCGAAGTGGATCATTTTTACATGGCGATTGGTACAAAGCAACGCGCTCACCGTTTTGCACCAATGACCGTGTAAAAAAGTATCCACTCCATGTGACGTTTAAAACTCATGCACTGGCCGTGTATAACGTAGGTCACAGCTACACTGTTAAAAATATTGCAAAAACTTATCTCTGTTTTTAAAGGCTATCTAATTTCTGACCAATGAGAATGCTACATAAACGCTCTTGGAGAGTTATCATTGGTCAGAAAATAGAGAGCCTTTAATAACAGAGGTATTTTTTTACAATATTTTTAACAGTGTAGATACCGGGCTGCCTCATTCATTATCATGACCTCACAAATGATAGCTGTGAGGCGAACGAAAAAGAAATACGCTTTACGCGTATCTTTTTTTTACAGACTGCGGGAGTCACGTGATGATCGAATGCACCAATGCAGGTGTACGAAACGGGCATCATGTCAATATAGCGGTTTGCGAGGCTAACGAAAAAGATAGGCTACCGCGATGCATTCCACTTATCTTTTTTTACAGACCGCTCGAGGCTAAAGAAAAAGACAGGCTACCGCGGTGCATTCCACTTATCTTTTTTTACAGACCGTTAGAGTGACGTGAAGTTCTTTTCGTGCATTTACATTGGTGCATTCGAGCCCCACGTAACTCCCGCAGTCTGTAAAAAAAGATACGCGTAAAGCACCACGGTAGCCTTTCTTTTTCGTTAGCCTCGCAGACCGCTAGAGTGACGTGAGGCTCTTTTCTTACAACTGCATTGGCGCATTCGAGTATCACGTGACTCCGGCCGTCTGTAACAAAAGATACGCGTAAAGCACCGCGGTAGCCTTTCTTTTTCGTTAGTCTCGAGCGGTTTGTAAAAAAGATAAGTGGCATGCACCCTGGTAGCCTGCGACCTACGTTATAGACGGCCGGTGCATGACGTTTAAAACGTCAAATGAAGTGGATCATTATTACATGGTGATTAGTGCAAAGCGGCGCACCCACCATTTTGCACCAATCGGCGTGTAAAAATGATCTACTCTATATGACGTTTTAAACGTGATGCACCGGCCGTGTATAACGTAGGTCACGGGTAGCCTGTCTTTTTCGTTAGCCTCGTGGTGGCTGCCCGCGACGAAAGACAGCGATTTGCACAAAACGATGGGTGCGTCGCTTTGTACCAATCGCTGGTCGCGGACAGCAATTCTTTGTGACGTCATGAGAATGAATGTGCCAGCCCGGTATCTAGTGTTGCCTTGACCAATCCCGGTACCTAATGTTGCCTTGACCAAGCCGGTATCTAGTGTTGCCCTGACCGTACGAAACCATAAGCCAACGAAATGTGACATTAGCGAAAACCCACTTTCGTATCGTATCCTGTTTTCGCATCGCCGAATGCAAAAAGAGGATACGATCAACACCATCCTCTAGATCAGTGGTGTCAAACTGTAGCCAACTGAAATTTTATAGTAATCTTAGCATTATCTAATCATCGAATTTCTGCGGTTCAAGAAGTCGACCATTTCTTTTAAAAATTAGTGGTATCCGGCGGACCACAGTTTGCACATCTGCTTTAGATAATGCTTAAAATCTGAATTTTGGCTGATCGGCCGATAAAAACCAGTATTGGGATTCTTGCATTCAACCAGTCCTGCAATTTTCGTAGTTGTTTACAATTAATAATTGTTTACTACTAATAATTTAAGAAGCAATTTGTTTCCTATTATAAGAAGTACGTTTTTTTTACTTCAAAGTAAAATGTAACGTGTCTATTAAACTTATTCAAAACAAGCCAAACTCTTAAACATAATCGAAGCAATTTGGTTTAATATTAGGTTGTAATATATTTGGAATATAAAACTTATGCATTTTATCACAAAAAAATGCCGTGGAAATAAAAATGCATGGTTGAGTATTTGAAGCATAAAAGTTATGGCGCCATCTATTATTAGAAAAAGGAAAAATGAAGTTTTCAACAAAGTGACTAGCGATGAAAAAACACATCATCAGTAACTGAGGATGCATCGGACCAAGAAGTGAAAATAGTTTTTAATTTTTTAAAATTATTGACTAGATTTACTGTAGTTTGAAAGAGTTTTTTTGAAGCTTTTAGACATGTGCTCTGCATGCATTTTAAAATAAATTAATGTCTGCTGTAATAGGTAGTACCGTGACCTGCGTTATACACGGCTGGTGCATGACGTTTCCAACGTCACATGCAGTGGATCCGAGGCTAACGAAAAAGAAAGGCTACCGCGGTGCTTTACGCATATCTTTTTTTACAGACCGCCGGAGTCACGTGTTGCTCGAATGCACCATTGAAAGAGTACGAAAAGAGCATCACGTCACTCTAGCGGTCTGTAAAAAAAGATAAGTGGAATGTACCGCGGTAGCCTGTCTTTTTCGTTAGCCTCGCAGTGGATCATTTTTACACAGCGATTGGTGCAAAATGTCGCTTTGCACCAATCACCGTGTAAAAATGATCCACTCCATGTGACGTTTTAAACGTCATGCACCGGCCGTGTATAACGTAGGCAGGGCCGGCGCTAGACATTTTACTGACTGAGGCGAGCATTATTTTGCCGCACCTATGCCGTGATTGTTTTTTCACCACTTCTCAAACTGTTGTAAGAATAAGTAAATTAATTTTCCTAACTATGATTTATTTAAAAGAAAACAATCTATACTATTATATAAAGAGGAAACGGTGACTGACTGACTGACTGGGTGACTCATCAACGCCCAGCCGAAACTACTAAAGTCAGGGTCACGCAATTTGGACTGTAGATTGCTGTTATGGCCTAGGCAAGCAATAAGAAGGGATTTTTGAAAATTCCCCCCCCCGAAGGGGGTTAAAGGGGGGTTCGAATGCTTCAGGTCATTTCGCCATATCTCAGCAGCAGTTATAGGTAGGCGCTTGAAATTCCAGAAAACAAATCTACTAAAAAAATGATTAAACACCTATTTCGGCGATTTTAGAAATTCCCCCCAGAAGGAGGTTAAAGGGGGTGGTCGAATGTTTTAGGTCATTTTGCCATATCTCAGCAGCAGTTATAGGTAGGAGCTTGAAATTCCAGAAAACAAATCTACTAAAAAAAATGATTAAACACCTATTTCAGCGATTTTAGTAATTCCACCCAGAAGAGGGTTAAATGGAGGTGGTCGAATGTTTCAGGTCATTTCGCCATATCTCAGCAGCAGTTATAGGTAGGAGCTTGAAATTCCAGAAAGCAAATCTACTAAAAAAATGATTAAACACCTATTTCAGCAATTTTAGAAATTCCACCCAGAAGGGGGTAAAATGGGGGTGGTCGAATGTTTCAGGTCATTTCGCCATATCTCAGCAGCAGTTATAGGTAGGAGCTTGAAATTCCAGAAAACAAATCTACTAAAAAAAATGATTAAACATGTATTTCAGCGATTTTAGAAATTCCACCCAGAAGGGGGTTAAAGGGGGGTGGTCGAATGTTTTAGATCATTTCGCCATATCTCAGCAGCAGTTATAGGTAGAAGCGCGAAAATCAGGAAAACAAATCTACTAAAAAAATGATTAAACATGTATTTCAGAGATTTTAGAAATCCCCCCCGAAGGGTTTTTAGGGGGGTGGTCGAATGTTTTAGGTCATTTCGTCATATCTCAGCAGCAGTTATAGGTAAAAGCGCGAAAATCAGGAAAACAGATCTACTAAAAAATGATTAAACATGTATTTCAGCAATTTTAGAAATTCCCCTCCCGGAGGTCGTTAAGGGGGGGTAGAATGTTTTAGGTCATTTTGCCGTATCTCAGCAGCAATTTTAGTTAAGAGCACAAAAATCAGGAAAACAAATCTACTAAAAACATCACTAAACATGTATTTCGGGGATTTTAGAATTTCCCCTCCCGGAGGAGGTTAAAGGGTGGTGGTCGAATGTTTTAGATCATTTCGTCATATCTCTGCAGCAGTTTTAGATAGGAGTGCGAAAATCAGGAAAACAAATCTACTAAAAATGATTAAAACACATACTTCAGCAATTTTGGGAATTCCCCCCAGAAGGTGGTTAAATGGGGGCGGTCGAATTTTTTAGGTTATTTCGCCATATCTCAGCTTTTATGTAGGAGGGCGAAATTAATTAAAACAAATCTACTAAAAAATTGGTTAAACACGTATTTCGGCGATTTTGGAAACTCCCCCAGAAGGTGGCTAAAGGGTTATTCAAAAGTTTCGTGTCATTTCGCCATATCTCAGCAGCGGATTTAGGTAGGAGCGAGAAATTCAGGAAAACACAACTACTAAAAAATGGATAAACACGCATTTCAGTGAGTTTAGAAATCCACCCCCCCGAAAGGTTTTAAAGGGGGGTGGTTTCGAAAATTTTAGGACATTTCGC